>JALPQD010000057.1:540000-2940000 GCA_023101885.1 Typhlomys cinereus | reverse complement strand
GCAGAGGTTCACCTCGATAGCACAAGCATGACCATGTTCATAGCAGCACTGTTTACAATAGCAAAGTCATGGAATCAACCCAAATGTCCAACAGTTGATGAGTGGATAAGGAAAAGGTGGTACATCTATACAATGGAGTACTACTCAGCCATCAAAAATGATGAATTACTGGAATTTGCCGGGAAATGGATGTCATTAGAAACAATTATATTAAGTGAAGTATCCCAGACCCAGAAAATTAAGCACCGTATGTACTCCCCAATAGGTGGCTCCTAGTACCAAACCCACCCAGCCCACCTTGAGACACTCAAAGAAAAATCTCTGTAATACCTACAGTAATTGCAAGGATTATGAACAGGAGGGATGGGGTAGGAGGGCCACACCAGAAACAAGGGAGAGAGGGGACCATGTTACAGGAGCGAAAATAGGCCTCCATCAAGGACTCAAATAAGTAATGAGACATCTGATTAAGTTCATAGACTTTCGTTCCTGATCATTTACTCTGAGGGGTATGATCTCACCAGAAGGGTAGGGCATATAGTCTGGCAGATAAAAAGTAACCATTTTGCAAATGGGTGATAGACCCCTCCCTCACTGTGGTTTCCTACTTTTATTACATCTATCTTTGAATGTGCTCTTATAACAAGACTCTAGTTTAACAGCTTTTTGTCTCTGGCCAGGGGGTGCCATACAATGCCCAGCAGGATGGAGTGAAGGGCATTGCAGGAGCAGCAAAACTGCAAAAGAAAATCAACAAACCACAATCCAGAACTTCAGAGACTCTATATCAACCACCTAGAACTAGGCCAGACTAATCTCTCCCCATCCTGAAGCTCAGGGACATTTGCGGAAGAGGGGGCGGTAAGAGTGTAAGAGCAAAAGGATGGGAGGAGCAATGATTTGCAAGATACTCCACACAAGTTAGAGCCGAAGCAATCATAATTGGACTTTGCATGCCCTGAGCAATGTCCAACACACTATTGACCTCACAAAGTCTAGCATCTGCTAAAGGCACCAAGATTCTTGGAGGCAAGGGATTGGCAGCCACAGTAGTGTTCCTATACCTAAGGGGAACACGGGAAAGGGTTCAGGGAAAGGCCACTGTGGGTCCTTGTATGTCATTGGAGAGGAGGGCCCAGAGGACAATCAGGCATGCACAAGAAAGGACTCTCTGGGAATTGGGGCGGGAGGCACTGGGGGATGGGGAGGGGCACTGGGGGATGGGGAGGGAGGAGGAAGGGGAGGGGGATCAGGGGGTGGGGGGAAGGAGGAGGGAGGGAGGGAAAACTGGTGTATCTATTAAGTTTGTATGAGCTGAAATAATAATTAAAAAAATTTAAAAAAAAGATATCAAGTGGGTTGAAGAAGGATGCTTCAGGGATGGGGGGAGGGGGCACTTGGAGAAAGGGAGGGAGGAGGGAAAGGAAGGAGAAAAGGGAGGAGAGAGCAGGGAGGTCCAGGGAGGGGTGGAGGGATGGAGGGGACAGGGGTACCTATTACATTTGTATGAGTGGGAAAAAAAGACACATAAAACTTGCTTTAATCCAAAAAAAAAAAAAAAAAAAGCCGTCAAGTGGGTTGAAGAGAGAACTTAAACATCAAGATAATAAAAAAGGAGTTTGGACAAAAATGGTTAAATAATTTAACAATTAAAGAAATTCAGTCATCTTTGGTAAAAGCATGAGCACAGAATTTTATCTATCTATCTATCTATCTATCTATCTATCTATCTATCTATCATCTATCTATCCATCCATTCAGTCCTCATGAATGTGTGTGATGACTTTTCTTTCTATTACTCAGTCCTTTTCTCTGTGTCTATTTCTCTCACTCTCTTGTGTGAGTGATACTTTGTTCTCTCTCTCTCTCTCTCTCTCTCTCTCAGGAATGATAATGGCATGTTTTATTTCTTAATTTTTTTCCTTTCAACTCTTTTCACCATGTTGAAAAATTGTCTTGCATGAAGACTCCTTGACTGTCCTTGGCTGTTCCAGTACCTTCTCCCTCCCTCCCTGCCTGTTGAATGAGGTGTTCTCTGTAGTTTTAAACATTTAACATGCTCTATTTGACAGTACCACGGTCGTGAATCCAGAGTGAGTGCTGCACCAGACCTGAGCAGGTGGGCTTTGCTAATGGCATATTAATCTAGAAACAGGTCACTTAGCACTTTGCCATTTTCGAGTTCCGTGAGCAGCAAGGCTGTGGGATGGAACTTTCCAGGGATGCCAAATGCATCATTCTGCAGCAGGTGACAAGGTTCATTGTGGGTTTTTCTGATCTTCTGCACACTGCAGTGAGATCCTGGTTGGGTAGAGCATGAAGCAAATGTCACTGTGAGTGCTTTCTTCATCCAGCTCATGAAAAGGGGCCAGTATACCGACCTCATGCTCAAGTCCTACATATTTGAGATTGGGACCCACGAGGTGGTAGGAAGATTTATACCCTCTCAGATTTATAATAGCTTTTATTGGGCAGATCTAACCTTTCTAGATTTCGGGTAAAAGAGAGAAGATCCTGATGGGAAGGAGGTATTACTTTAATCGTTGCTTCCTACCACTATATAATTTGGCTCTCTGTTACCTTATTAAAGAGGCTATGGGGAAGGCAATGTTATCATCTACTCTCCTCTTCCTGTTCCTCCTTCTCATTCTTCTCCTCTTCTTTCTTCTTCCTCCTCTTCTTCCCCCTCCCTTTCTTGTTTTTTTTTCATTTTTTAATATTTATTATTTATTCAATTGTGCGTGTATGCATGTGTGTGTGTATGTATGTATGTATGTGTGTGTGTGTGTAGAACCACGGACGAATTCGGGAACCACCATGGACCCCCTCCACCTCCTCCTTGTTTACTCTGCTCCGGGATTCACAGGCTCCGCCCTATCAGGACCAGAAACGCAGGCTGCCCCCGCTTCCACCCGGCGTCTATACGTGGGGTCTAGGATCCGAACTCAGGACCTTCTGCCTACAAGGCATAGGCTTAATCCCTGAGACACCTCTCCAGCCCCCCTTTGTTGTTGTTGTTGTTCTTCTTCTTCGCCTTCTCCCCCTCCTTTCTTCTCCTCTTCCTCTTTCTTCTTTCTTCCTCCTTCTTTATTTCTTCTCCTCTCTTCCTCCTCCTTTCTTTCTCCTTCCTCCTCCTCCTTGTCCTCCTCCTCCTCTTTCTTCTTCTCCTCTTCCTCCTTCTTCTTTCTCCCTCCTCCTCTCCTCTTTTTTTTCCTGTTCCTTCTTTTTCTTTCAATGTAAGACTAACCATATCATCTTGTAGAACCACTGAAACTCAGACATGGCTGTCTCCACACAGTGCATCTATTGAAGCCATCAAGCCTCTATTTGACAGACTAATAATACTCAGCCTGAAGAAAATAAATGACTTTGCTAAGGTCATGTCCTTCCTGTGTCAGCAAAAGCATGAGAAGTAGCTCTCTAGACTCTCAGGCCATTAGGTGTTTGTTAAAGGTCTGATAACAGGACAATTGGAAGTATTACAGGTCCTGAAGTGCTAACCCCTTCCCACAGTGACAGTACTGGATTGCTTTTCATTGGTTAAATCCAGATGAGTGTTCATAACCTTCTAGGGTAATTTTTAAGTGCATAGGGTGAGTGAATCTGAGTGCCATGCCCTGGTGTTCCTCATCTCATTTCAATATTCTCCAGAATAAAGCAATGATCCAGAATATATTGAAGTGTCTCCTGCTCAGAGAGGTGTTGTCTTCTCGTCCTCTGTAAAAAGAGCCATACTTCATTAATTGCTGCCAAATTTCTCTCTATACAGTAAGCACACTGGTGCCTTGCAGATGTGCAGTGTTGGGTGTGATTCTCTTTTTCTCGGACGTCGGAACTAATCTAAAATGGAGAGGGTATTTGAGAATAAGTGAACGTTTCCATAGAAGCTGAACTTGTCTGATAGTGCCTCAGCCGAACCAAACACGCTTCAGAAAAGAGAGGGTTGGCGAGGATGGAGAGAGGAAAGAAGGGAAGAGGAACTGAAAGCTCCTGTAAGGCAGAAGACAGCCTTACACTGACTCACTAGCAAAAACATGATGAGTGGCCATGACTAGAGTGTGGAAACAGTCATGCTTTGTTGTAACAATGCCACTTGTGTTAGTTTGATCTTCTTGCGGCTGAATGAATACGAGACCTAAACTGAGGGAAATGTCGAGGTTATTCCTTGTGTTGCTGTGAGACAACACTCAGACTCAAGCAAATGAATGGGAGAAAAGGGGGGTTTATTTAGAATTCCACAGGGGATATAGTTTTTTTAATGGCAGAAAAGGCATGGCACGAGGCAGAAGCTAGAGGCAGCCTCAAACTGCAGGAGCAGGCTGGTAGAGGCAGCAGGGAGCGGCTACCCACGCCAAGACCCATCCCCTGTGACGTGCCTTCTTCCAGCAAGGTTCCACCTCCTCAGTTGCCAGGACTTTCCCAAACGTTAACAGCAGCTAAAGAATTTAAGCACATGAGCTTGTGGGGGACAACCTACATTCAAACCATGACAGGAACAAGAGGTACAGTTTATCAATATGGCAGAAGAGTCATATCCACATCAGGAGTAAAGAGAACTAAATGCTACACCGTATCGACAAAAATGGATGACAGAAGGGCATACTTTCTCATTTGCCAGTCTGCCAAATATCGAAACAGCTCCCCCACATCTTACCCTTCTGTTCAGGAAATGGTCCCAACCTTTGTGGGTGGGCACTTCCCATATCATATTTGGATAATCTCCATAGGTTTGCTCAGTGCCTACTTTAACGAAATAATTTTTCACAGGTGTGTATAAAGTCTCAATTTTCAATTGTCAAGTTGACACCTATGTCTGACTGGTACATAACATAGAAAGCTACCCTCCAACTCTGAATTAAAGCTGGAAGATTTAGTAAATTCTAATGCAAATGTAATGTAAATTTAGTAAATTCTAATGTCTTTGGGATAGAGACTTAAGCTAGGCTCGTAGAGCACATTCACGTTCACATTCAGAATGACTTTGGCTGGGACAGCTAGGGTCTCTGACCCTTAGAAACATAAGCTTTTCAGTACATGTTTTTATGTTTGCGGGGAGACAGCAAGTACAAGCGCACAAGACATCTCAGGATTTAACAGAACTTCATAGCATCCTCTCAACTTTTGCCTACGCCATGTGAAGTCAACTAAGAATCAAGGAAGAGACACTGCTTTGTATTAAGAGAGGCTTCGAATGACCTGAGTAGAAGAGGGTAGAGAACTGAGATTTTTAACTATAACCTAGTCAGCAACCCCGGAGATGCTGTGGAACAGAAGACAATCTCTAGGAAAGTTTCCAGTGTCTCTCATTACCAGATTGTTACGTGAAGGACCTTGGCTTGGCGGAAGTTCCATTTTCATGTGAACTCATTTAGCTGTCTTCTTGTCATGTACCTATTGTCTTCAACATTGTTCTGCAGGAGGCTGATGACAACACTCTCCAAGGACAATGAGTGGGGGAAGCTTCACACCTGGGGCGATGAGGTCATACGGAAGGGCCGTGTGACTCGGCCCTGCTTTGCAGCCATTGCTCGGATGGCACAAGGGGCTGAAATGCACGTGGGCGAGGAGCTCTCCCTCTTCTACTTCAATTCCTCGAGTTCACAGTGGGATGAGAGCACTGGTTTCCTGCTTTAGCTTAGCTTGACCCAACCTACAACAGCTATAAGGAGTTTCTTCATTCACGAAAGTAATTGTGACTAACTTGGGAAAGAAGACTCAATCATTCACCACCTCCCTACAATGACTGGCACCATGGCATAGCCTGCCATCTCCCAAGTGACCCTCTAATTGTCTCACAGGCTAAAACCCAGTGGGCTCCCGCCAGCCAGCTACCCGCCAGTCTTGGAAACCCTCAGCTTGGTGCAAAGCCGATAGTTACTCAGAGAGGACAGAAACCTCAAGTGGGCACCTCTGTCTGCTTGCTGCATGCTTATTATTCTAGATGCAAAATGCGGTATAAAAAAGGAAAACCAGAGGCTTGCTCATCTCCTGTGACTACACAGGGGAATTCCAGCGGCATAGAGAACACCCTGTCCTCTCCTCCCACCTTTCCACCCCACACAGGAGGAACTGACTCTAGGGAAGGATTCATTTTCCCGTCCACCAGCACATTTTCCAGCCTAGTCCTGACGTCTCAGTCTCCCAAAGCACCCGCGTGCCAACGAGGCCCAGGCTTGGACCGGCTTCACTGCCGGCTTCCTCCTTCTCCTACTAAAATGTTTATCTGCCTGAAGGAAAATGGCAACCATGCAGGTGACAGAGAGAACATGCACACTGCTTGCTGATAAACAGAGCTCGCTGATGGCAGCTGGGACAAGTGGTTATTTTCCGCTGGCTCTTATCAACAGGAAATCTAAGTGTAGTTAATGCAGTGGGGAGTTTGGCTAGGTTCTAGAAACAAATGTTTGAGAACCCTTAAGATAACTGTCGCTCACCTTTCACACTCATTAGTCATTGGCAAGCTGAAGCCATCCAGGAAGGAGGAAATGAAGAGGGGGGCATGGAACCCATGGCAAACATATCTTGCTCTTGGGCTGGCACCAAACACGGAGAGCTCCAGCGAGAGGCAAAATGCATGCTGGTGTGGTGCCAAGTTAAATTCTTGCTCTCTGACTCTGTGTGTGTGCGTGTGTGTGTGTGTGTGTGTGTGTGTGTGTGTGTGTGTGTGCGTGAGAGAGAGAGAGAGAGAGAGAGAGAGAGAGAGAGAAGCAGAAAGAGAAGCGTGGCAGAAAAAAGAGAGGGAGAGAGCTGGGAAGATGGATCCGAGGTCTAACTAAGCCTTTGCCTCTCAAGCTAAAGGACTTGAGTTTGTATCCCCAGTTCCCATAAAAAAAGTGGATTTGATCACGGTTTGTAATCCCCACACTGGAAAGCAGAGCCTGGGAAACTCCAGAGCAATGAAGTAAGGACGTAGAACAATCTAGGATAATTCCCTATTTTACCTTTAGACCTTCATAGTACAGATACTCTTGTGTACACCAACACCAACAGACACACACACACACACACACACACACACACACACACACACACACACAGAGGCAAGAGAAAAGTAAAGAGACAGAAAGACAGATGGTCTGATGGATGTTTGTAATCCCAGCATTTGGGAAACTGAGACAAGATCAATGTGATGATTTCGAGGCCACCCTGGTCTACTAGCGAGCTGCAGTCCAGCCTGGGCTACAAGGTGAGTCCCTGTCTCCAAAAAATAGGTAAAATTAGATAAATTTAGAAAACACAGGACAGAGATAGAGTGCAAAAGAGAGGGGGAGGGGAAGATATACAGTTTAAGGACATAGGATGTCTCTGTGATCTAAGCTGTAACTCTCAAATCCCTTCGGCTTCCTCTCATCTCCAGTAGAAATTTATTACGGTCCGGGGGAAGAGTAAAAAGGCAGGAGACACCAAGAGATAAAGCTTATGCCCCCTGTGTTCGCGGCTTCCGTAGAGTGCAAGGCAGATCCTGGAGAACCTCATTTTTCTCCATTAACTTTTATGAAGCTGATGTGGCTGTGAGGTGCCCTAAATGCAGCCCACATCCAGCGGGCTTCTCCAAGTGCATCTAATTGCCCACTTTATCACAGGCTCTTTCAGGGAAATGGTGTCGCATCTCCGCTCAGTCTGCTGAAGGTCAACACCCAGGACTTGTCCGGCAATGGATCACAGAACCAGCATGGGGGCCCCTCGCCCCACATTCCTGTGAGAGAGTGACAGTAAATTATGATATCTGCCAGGAAGTTCCGAACTTGGCTGGGCAACCGGATGCACCCACTACATTCGAGGAAGGCTCTTAGGATGTGACTGGAGATGTGGCTGAGAGCTCTTAAAGGGACAAAGAGCCTCTGTCCCCAACAACAGCAGAGGGAGACGGGTCTTGGACATGTACTTCACTCTTTAGATGGTACTTAATGACCTGTTCTCATGTGGAGAGAACACTGATTCTTGGCATTTGAGGAGTGTTTCAGACTTCAGATTCTGCTTGTATCCGTCATCTCAAGTTACTCAGAGAAGCAGCATCTCTCCCACCATCTAGAATAAAGAAACTGAAGTTGAATCAGGCCAGAAGATGATTTGAGTCTAAACACAGAGAAGCAAACATATACATTCAAAGCCCTCAAACATGTGTTCTTCACTTTACCAGTTCTTTTTCTTTTTAAATCTTCTTCTCCAAAGGTGTTTTAGTAATTGTCTCTCTGAAGCATGCCTGTTGCTGTAAAATTTTACAGGACCTGTACTAAAATCTAGCATCAAAGCAAAAAAATAGCAAAACATTAAACACTAGGGGAGGGGAGAGGAGGGATTCCATTTTCAGTGAATTTTCACAAGGAATTCTCTTGGTAAAAGAGAATACAGACTTCACAGGTGCAAACACCCCTCATGCTGCCCTGCAATGGATGTGTGACAGGCTATGGGAACAGGACACACTGTGCGCTGAGTGTCCAATGTTCAATGTATAATAATGTAGTCTTGGCACTTGAGCTTCTAGTGACAAATGCTCCCTGGACTTACTAGTGCTGCACAGAAGGGACATAGTGTAAAAAGCAAGATGTGGTTCCAATTACAGTCCTAAATATATATTGATGTTGCTAAAAAGGAATCTAATTTTTCTCCACTTAATTCTATCATCATAGCATCAAGGAAAAAATGACCCAGTACATAGACACATAGAAGAGGTTAACTGAAACAGATAATCTTCATGCTGATGCATTTATAGATAATAAAATGCTATAGTTTCTAGGCGAAATAGCCTAATGTTTACTGACATTTGTGTCATATGCTTAAGGATTAAAAAATATTACTATTAAATATCAATATAAGAATGGGTAATGAAAGCATAGTGCATATATATGATGGAATAGTATCCTTCCATAAAAAGGAATGCAGTTGTCTCATCTATAGCAACATAAATGGCACCAAGACAGATTAAGAGCAATAAGCCAGGCACACAATGGTCAATACTGCATGTGGTGCACATGTGTGAAGGTCCAAGAGCACAGTGAGTATATGGTGGTCATTAGAGGTGAGGAAGTATATTGAGGAGGGAACAGAAGACTGGAAAAAAGGCACCAAGACAGTCATATAGGAGGACTGAATGTGGATGTTCTGAAGACTGTGACTACGTTTCACAATTATTTACTATGTGTTTGAGAAAGGACCCAGAAGATGGTAGATTGCCAACAAAAAAAACATGAATATTTAAGGTCTTCTGATCATTGTAAATTATGTGTGTGTACTAATAACTGCATTGCATTCCATAAGTAAATGTAACTATCACGTGACAATAAAAATGTTAAGAACATATTATGCCATGAGAGAGAGAGAGAGAGAGAGAGAGAGAGAGAGAAAGAGAGAGAGAGAGAAGTCATAGTACCATGGTGTGATTGTGGACTTCAGAGAACTACTTTTGAAATTTTGTTCTCTCCTTCCACCATGTGGCCTCAGGTATCAAACTCAAGTCACCGGGCTTCTACACAAATACCTTCATATGCCGAATTATTTTGCCAACCCAAAAGATGTACAGACAGAAAAATTTTTAAAAATTGGGGAAATGAATGAAAACATAATTACACTTTAAAAGTGTTATGTTCTTGTGTCAAATTGACAAGGATAGAGTGTTATAGTTTGACACAGGTGTCAACTTGATGGTTGAGTGTTTGAGCTCTGGGCACATTTGTAGAGAATTGGTAGTTGAGTTAAGCACAGAGTCAACCTACAGGAGACTGTTTAGTGGATGGGGAAGGCCCAGCCCAGGGTGGGTGGGACTAGTCCCTAGTCAAATGAATAAAATGGAGGGAACTGATTCAACACTATACCAATCAAAATTTCAAAGATTTTTTAAAGAAATTAACCAAACAAGCTCAAAATTCATTTGGAAGCACAAAAAGCCTAGGATAGCAAAAATAATCCTGAGTAACAAAAACATTGCTATAGGTATCACCATACCAAACCTCAATCTATACAACAAACTCATAATAATAAGAACAGCATGGTACTGACGCCAATAGACAAACAGACACATAGATCAATAAATCCAGTTGAAGACCCAGATATAAGCCCACACAATTACAGCCATTTGATCTTTGACAAAGGGACCCAAAAAAAACTCAATGGAAAAAGAATAGCATATTCAACAAATGGTACTGGCAAAACTGGATCTCCACATGCACAAGATTAAAACTGGACCCGTACTTGTCACCATGCACGAAAATTAATTTTATGTGGATCAAGGACCTTAATATTAAGACAGAGACTATAAAAACCCTATTTGTAAGGGTAGGGAATGCCCTCAAGCTGATTGGGTTAGGTCAACAGTTCCTAAACAGAAATCCAATAGCACAGGCACTAGAACCAGCACACAACAAATGGGATCTGTTCAGCAAAGAGATTGTAAACTGAACAAAAAGGCAACCCACAGAATGGGAGAAAATCTTCACTAACCACATATCTGATATAGCTCTATTATCCAGAGTGTACAAAGAACTAAAAAAAAAAAAACTAAACACCAAGGAGATTAATAGCCCTATTAGAAAATGGGCTCAAAAGAACTTTTCCAGGGACAAAATTGAAATGTCTAACAAATATCTTAAAAATGCTCCATATCCCTAGGCATCAGGCATGCAAGTCAAAATTACCCTGAGATATCATCTCACCCAGGTCAGGATGACAAAAATCCATAATATAAACAACACCTCTCCAAATGCTGCAAAGAAGGGAATTCTCATACACTGCTGGTGGGAATGCAGGCTTATATAACCACTCTGGCAATCAGTATGGCGATTTCTAAAAAGGTTAAAGATTGAAAGGTCATATGACCCTACTATTCCACTACTGGGAATAATCCCCCATAATTCAGAAATTCAGAGCAGTGACATGAGCACAACCATGTTCATTGCAGCACTGTTTACAATAACAAAGTCATGGAAACAACCAAATGACGAATGGATAAGGAAAATGTGGTACATTTATACAATGGAATACTACTCAGCCATCAAAAAAGATGAATTAATGAAATTTGCTGGGAAATGGATGGAATTAGAAAAAATTATACTGAGTGAAGTATCCCAGACACAGAGTTAGACACTATATGTACTCCCTAATAAGTGAATCCTAGTTCCAAACTCACTTAATGATATATTCAAAGGTAAATTTCTATAATGCCCATTGTAGTCACAAAGGATTATAAGCAGGAGGTAAGGGGAAGGAGAACCTCAAAAGAAAATAGATAGGGATCATGCTTTAGTAGAGAAAATAGGCCACGGTCATGTATTGGATGTAAGTAGTGAGATATCTGGTGCAGCTCACTCTCACTTCCCTTCCTAGTCACTTGGGACTGAACAGGTTTGATCTCTCCAATCAGGAGGATAAAGGGACTGGAAGATAGATGGTAATCATGGGGTAAATGGCACATTGACCCCCCCAACTGTGTCCTACTCCTATTCTTCCATTTACCTTTGAGTCTCCTCTATATTAAGATCTTCATTTAAACAGTCTTTCATCTTTGGTTAAGAGGTGACCTTTGATACCAATCTGGATACAGCCAAAGGCAGTGCAAGAAAAGCAAAACTGAAAACAACAACAAACCATAATTCAGAACACCAATGACCCTACATTATTCGCCTGAAACCAGACCATCCAAATATCTCCCCATCCTAAAGCTCAGGGAACCTTGCAGAAGAGGGGGCGGCAGGTGCGGAGGACCAACACTATGCAAGATATTCCATAAAAGTTAGGGCTTCAGCAGCCAGCATTGGACTTTACCTGACCTGCACAATGGCTGATATGTCAACAACCCCCCCCAATGTCTAGCATGGATGTCAGGGAAGAAGGCTCTAGGCATTTAGAACCCTTAAAGGCAAGGAATTAACAGTCATAATAAAGTTCCCATACTAATGCGCAGTCCAGGAAGGGACTCTGGGCTATGCCACTGAGTTCTGAACCCTTACTAGGGTGCAGGACTCAGAGAGCGGTTTGGCGGTTATATAAATGGATGCTCCAGGGGATGGGAGGGAAGAAGTGGAATTACTGGGAGAGGAGGAGGGAGAGAAGGGGGGTGAAAGGAAAGGGGGAAGGAGAGAGAGTGCAGTGGGGGACGAGTGGGGAGGGGAAGCAGGAGGGAGAGGATGGGAGTATCTATTGAGCTTGTAGGATTTGGAAAAAAAAATAAAATGTGGGAGAAAAAAGATTACTAAATGCATGAAATTATCTTTAGGTGTTGACTCAACTCAAAATATAAACAAAGGAATTGTCAGTAGTATAAGATGCAGGATATAAGTGTATATAGATTTTGATGTAACTATAGGACAAAGGCAAGAAGTACATAAAAACTGACATAACAGTAGGAAAATCACTGCCAAGTGACCCTGTATCTGACGAATACATTTTATGGGAAAAGGGAATTCTTGTTGTTTTAAACTTGGATCAGTTGACAGACCTCATGTACTGATCTTAGCAGAGTATCTATGATATATTGAATATATACCATACAAAAAACTGGCCCTGCCCTTTTCAGAATATAAAAAGATACAGATGACTCACTGAAAAAAATGAAGGGAACTGTTTGAGAAAGGGAACATTCTCTCGTATACTTGGCCAGATATGTTGGGCTGGTGAGTGAGAATTGTCCCTCTCTCAGCTGTTATAGGAAAATCATGTGGCCAGTTTTTTTCTGCTCTTTAGTGATGGTGCATGCTCTCCTGCAAAGTTGGAAGATGAACTGTAACCAGTCTATCATAAAAAAATAAACCCCTTGTTCCCTTAAACAGTTTGATGGTGATTTTATCAGCAGTTATGCAGGAAAACTGTTACATATGTTTGTGTATGATAGCTACATGCATGTGTATGTGTACAAAATAATTTGAATGTTATGTTCTATTATGATACATATCGACAAAATAATTTTATAAGCCTACTTACATGATGAAATTTTAAGAAGGGGAAGTTCCAGAAACTTCAATCTACACACTTAATTTTACACCTGGAATTATTTATCCCTCAATGCCAACTTTTTTTATAATAATAGCTCAACCTACAATGTCTTGGAAAACATATTTCCTCCCTGTAGTTTTTGGCAGCACTGGCAATAAGTAAATAAACATAAGTGACCAGAAAATAGAAAAGTTGATGAGTCACAGTAAGTGTGTCTGACAGGTAGAATGAGTTTGGTTCACCATAATTAGAAGCAGCAAAAATCCTGCAAAAAAGAATGAATGGAAATGGCATCTTCTAGCCTTCTTTGAGTCATTGTCAATATTTCAAAACACCAAATAAAATGCCACCTAGGTGCTGAAGTGCCTGGTGGAAAACTTGAAAAATATAATAAAAAATGAAAATAAAAGACTCAAGTTTTGGGCTGGAGAGATGGCTCAGGGGTTAAGACTTTGCCTCTCAAGCAGAAGGTCCTGGGTCCCAGGTCCCACATAAAAATGCCAAGCAGAAATGGTGGTGGCCTGCACTTCCTACCCTGGTGAGGAGCCTAGGAAATCCCAGAGCAAAGCAAAAAGAAGGTAAAAGCAACCCAGAATGATTCCTGAAGTAACCCTTGGTCTTGCACAGAGACACACAGTGCCTCTGATAGACATACACACCACAAACACACACACACACACACACACACACACACACACACAAATAAACAAAAATAAATTAAAAAAAATAAAAGACTCAGGTTTCCTTGTTACTACCCTGAGGCACGTTATTGACAGCTAAGTCTTGTCTCTCTTCTGTTAGCTCATCCATCATTCAGGAATGCTTACCATTGCTCCTGAGATACATAAAAGCAACCAGGTCAGCAATGAGTATGTGGACATATAAATGCAGCAACATGCAATATATTGCGTTCCACTGTAAACATTTATTTGTTTGAAGTTCTAAGAAATAAGTTGTCTGGGTTTTCAGTTCAGATACCTCCTGGGTACTGCTTTCGTGCTAGGGAGCAGGCCTCCCTAATAGATTCCGTGAATCCTGTCCTTTAAAAGCCTGAAATTTTATTGGAAACATCCCACCAGAGTCCACAACTGCCCCTTCCCTTCATTTCAGTTGTTAACACATCACGCAAAACACAATAAAATGACCAGAATGGACTCTTCAGTTTTTCAAGTGGTTTGAAAAACATTGTCTTTTCATTCTTTTATGAGGATTCCATAATTTCTTGGGGTTTTCCAGCTGCTTTTTGATCGCTGGTCCTGCCAGCCCACTCTTCCCAGACAGAAACTGGGATCCTCGATGGTGGTTGTGGTAAATTAATAAGGGGAAAAATAAACAGAAGGTCCTTTCCCATGTGCTCTTTTTTAAGTTTGCAAGTCTGTTCACTGTACAGTTAATTTGGAGCTTGCAATGCAGGAGCCCTGTCTGGCTTCACTAATCCATCATTCTCTTCTGATGTTGTTCCTTCCTTGGACAGTCCACAAGTGGGGCTCACAGCAGGAGAGAGAATGGATGGCCATCTCTCCAGCTTCCCACATTCTTTTAGGACATCTGGGCAGCTTGCTGCAGGCAAAGCAATACTTGCAAGGATTCCTCTCATCCAGTCCCACAGGTTTAATATCATCTAAATGAGTGGTAAGCAAACATTTTCTATAAATAGCGGCATAGTAAATATTTTTGACTTTGCAGGCCATATGGTCTTTGTCACAATTATGCAGCTTCGCCTCTACTGAGAGGAGTAGCCATATATAACACATAAATGAGTGCATGTGGCTGGTTTCCAATAAAGCTTTATTTACAGACACTAAAATTTGAGTTTCATATAATTTTCATTTGTCATGAAATATTCTTCATATTTTGATTTTTTTCCTCAACTATTTAAACTTGAGAAAGAACTCAGAACTTTCAGACACACACAAAAAAAGAGAGAGTGACTACATTTAGTCTACATGCTAGAGTTTACTGGCTTCTGGTCTAAGTGTTCAGCTCCTCAAATTTATGTCTCCCTCCAATATATACTTTTTTGAATTTATAATTTGAGATTGGTTTCTACTACTTTATACAATCAAATTCTGGAAGTCCAACATGAAAGTGGTAGTTGTCAGCTCTCACTGGGCTTTTCTCTTCATATGATTTTATGTTCGTCTCTCTCTCTTAGGTTTTACGCATCTGAGAAAAGCATATCTTTCTTTTAGTGACTATAATTATAAAACTGCTAGACTTTTTTTTTTTTTACTTTTCTTAAACTTTTTGCATACTTGCTCATTAAATTCTGCAGGTAATGTTTCTAAACCACATTTCAAGCAATTGAATTCTCTTTCATTTATGATATGGATGGTTTAGATGCTTACCCTGTTTTGTGTTGAAAGCTTGCTGCCTACCATTGCAATATTAGGTGAGAAAATCTAATGATAGGTAACGTATTAGATTTGGAGGAGCTCAGGAGGGTGGGTGGATTCTGGGATTGGATTAGAGGACTTCATAAGAAGCCCTGTTTTCCTTTGCGTAAGTGCAGCCTGTCCTAATGCTCTGACCAAAGAACTTTCCCCAGATGTGCCTTGACTTTAAGCTTCTTAGTATCCAGAACTGAAAGATACATCTTCAGCTTCTAAGTCACCTTGGGTATAGAATTCTTTTACAGCCGCATACAATCAACTTTAAGCGATGACTTTTGGCTGTCACTTGTTCTCAGTGAGTTCCTGTTTGCAGTCTCTTTTCTATCTTTTATTACAAGAAAAATCTTGGACAACTGATTTTGCTTTTGAAAATTCATCATTGGTCCTAAGATATGTGTAGACTAAGTGACCCATAACAATGTCTCTGTTAAAAACAGAAGTCTTCACCTTTGTCCTCCGTGTATTTTACTGTATAGCATTCAAAGACTTTCATTTGTCTTCAACAAATGATGCAAAATGCTAGTTAAATCCTACAAGGTTTTACCAGACAAAGTCCATTACCCCCTCCTCTTCCTTGTCTGCCCAGGTGTTACCACCCTGTTTCTGTCCAGCCGACAGTCAGTCTGCTTTCTGCCAGTCTTTCCTGTACAGTGCCTCTTCTGTTCTCATCTCTGAGGGATGATCTTACTCCACATCCTTGCACAACTGGCTCATCCTCATCCTATAAGAATCAGTTGGGTTCTTACTCCCTGCCTTACCCTCCACTCAACCTTTTTATCCTGATGATCTTCTTCATAGGATGCATTCCAATATCTAACAGTTTGTTTGTCGTCATTTAAAAAAACTAGTTATTTATCTGTCTTGCATAGAGAATGTTAGAGCTAGACAGTCGTTTGCTGAGTTCATTGTACTATTAGAAAAGTCTAACTCAGAGTAGGAAGGTATTAAGTAGGATAAATGAACTGATAAATAGATTTGTCAATTTAAAAAGTTAGTTGCCTCCTAAGAACTATAAATGACACCAAGAGGAGTGTCTCAATCATTGAATGGTATTTACTCTATTTTGGGAGCTTTATTGCCGTTTTCAACATTTCTATAAGAAGAAAACACCAATTACTTTAGGAAAGTTAGAAACAACAGAAATGAAAATATTAATATAAGGAAACCCCATACTACTAATTGTTTTCCTATATTTTTCTAAATCGGGTCATTGAATTCTACATGATTATACTGGAATGTGGAAGTGTTTCCATGTGAAAGGTAAACAGATGAAAAATAATTTGCCACCAGACTACTGATAGCAAGCAAAGCTGTTAGGTTCCATTTATCCTTCAAATGGAGCTCTAGGGATGGAGGGCCTTGCTTAGAAGGAGGATCTGAGGTTAGTAGCTATGCCATCTCTGAAGACTTGCACATCTCTCAGTCCTATTCTCTCTAAAAACAATGTTGAGCTTGAAAGAAAATGAAGAATAAGAGGTGACTTTTAAAATAGGCCTGAGAGCTGGAGAGATGGCTCAGGGCTTATGATCCTGCCTCAGAAGCAGAAAGTCCTAAATTGGGATCCTGGATCCCACTTAAAAACTCCAGATTGTGAAACCAGACCAGCCAAATCTCTCCCCATCCTAAAGCTCAGTGAACCTTGCGGAAGAGGGGGCAGCAAGATTTTAAGAGCCTAAAGATGGGGAGGACTAACAATTATGCAAGATACTCCACCCAAGTTAGGACTTCAGCAGCCAGAAGTGGACTTTGCCTGGCCTGCATAATGGCTGACATGTCAACGACCCCCCCCCAAACCTAGCATGGATCACAGGGGAAAAGACTCCAGGCAGTAGGATCTTTAGAGGCAAGGGGTTAAACAGTCATAATAGAGCCCAAGGAAAGGCTCTGTGCTATGCCACTGAGTCCTGAACCCTCACTAGGGTGGAGGACTCAGAGGGAGGTTTGATGTTCCAGGGGATGGGAGGGAAGAAGGTGGGAGATACAGGGAGAAAGGGAGGGAGGGAGGGAGAAAGGGAAAGGGGAAAAGGGGAGAGTGCAATGGGGGACAACGGGGCAGGGGAGAGAGGAAGGAGGACAGGGATACCTACTGAGCTTGTATGATTAGGGAAAAAAATGAAATGTGGGAGGAAAAGAAAGCAGAACTCCAGGTGTAAGTGGTGGTGGCCTATACTTCCAGTCCTGGAAAGTGGAGCCTGGGAAACTTCAGAGCAAATCAAATAAGAGGTAGAGGTAATCCAGGGTGATTCTGGAAAATCATCCTTGGTCCTTCACAGGCACACAGTGCCCTCTGATACACATAGATACACACACACACACACATAGAATTACAAACACAAATAAATAAATAAATTTTTAAAGTATGGATGGATGGGGGCTGTGACAAGGGTTGGATACTGTCTGTGGCTTATGTATTATCACCTCTGTGCCCCAATCTCATTCTTTGTAAAATAAGGTCTCAAAGAATTGTCTCATTAGCATAATTCAAAACCTGAGGATATTTGTAAGGACAGACTGTAGTTTATAACAAAAGCTTGACATATTAAAATTAAGAAATAGTTCACAGGTCACTACATTATGTTTTTATTATTTTTAATGCTTGTTTCTTTCACAATCTGGAAATGTCTTGTATGCATACAAAAAGAAAAAAGAGAAGAAAATGAAATCTGATCTGAGAAAGTTCATGTATATCCTAAATTCCTGACATGGCTTGTTTTTTTCTTGCTTCATTCACATGTTTTGCTAATGTGAGCCAGTGATGGCCAACATATTGTAGAACCCAGAATCTTATTAATTATAAAGTCTAATTGATTTTATTTTATTTTGGCCTTGTATTTGGCCATGAAATCTGCACCGTGTATTTTCTATCCTAGAATCCAAGATGAAGCAGCAGTTCTTGTTCAGGATTTATCCTTCTCTCAGCAGAGAAAAATGGATATGAGGATCTCATACTGATATCTGACTCACAACTTCAGACAGGGTGCTTTACCCTTTCCAGTAGACAGAAACAGCTCATACAGCCAGAAGGCTATGTGTGAGCTCTCAGTCCTCCATGGAAGGACACTGCTGTCTCTGTGGAAAACAAACAGAAATTTATAATGACTTATAATAAAGAGCTTATGCTAGTCATGGTAGCACATACCTGTAACCCCACATTTGAGAGGCTGTGACAGGAAGGTCTTCCTGAGAGCAGCCTGAATTATGTAGCAAAAATCTATCTGCCTACCAAAATAGAATTATGATAATAAAGATGACAAAGAATGCAAAAGAGAAGGAGGAGGAGGACAAAGAGGAGGAGGACCAGTAGGAGGACGAGGAGGAGAATGCTTGCTAATACTTAAGTAAAATAGCCAAAGAGACCAAAACACTACTACAACCTTGCAGCACTACTGATTCAGGGAGGCCCTACCCGGGCTCCTCAATCCAGGAGGTCTGGCTACAGACAAGCCTGAACAAGGAACCATATAGGCAGAGAGATGGACAACCAATGGGCAGAGGAATGAACAACCAATGGGAAGGAAGGATGAACAACCAATGGGCGGAGGGATGAACAACCAATGGGAAGAAAGAATTAACAACCAATGGGAAGTGGCCATCTAACCTGGACACCTAGTAAACAGCTAAATGATTGGTGGCTGCTCTTCCCTCCCCCGAGCAGAGGGGTGCCCACACCTGATTGGTCTTCGACCCTATATAAGCACAAACACTTCCTGAGTAAAGCCGAGTCTGCACCCAACTCGTCCTCTGCCTGTTGGGGTCTGGGTGGTGACCCCATCACCGGCTCGTCCATTCACCTCGCACCTATGAGGTCCACACCGTTTCCCCTCTACCCCCGGCGTCTGCCTGGCTTGGCCCAGTGGGGGGATTCCTGCAACACAACCTGTTTATTTTCCAAAGTTTAAACAAGAAATAATAAAAATGTCTTCTAGAGTCATGAGGACTGATGACTTGCTGTAAAAATAAGCCAATATTTAAAGACAAAAAAATTGCTTTCTGGAACTATTAGAGTCTGATATTTAGATTAATGGAAAATGTTGATTTTTTTTAAAGTAGCAAATTAAATGGCACAGTCTGGGAATTAGACTTTGGATGACTGATGTGGTCTGGCTAGGGTGGTCACCAAGGTGGAGTTAGACTGATGGGTCTGGGAAACAGCCCTCATCATTCTCTTTAGACAGCAGCCCTCCCCCTACTCCCACCTCATGATGATGGCATGGAGCTCCAGACTAAGGGATTCCCAGTCTCCTTCACTGCAACCATAGCATATTGATTAGATATTTGTCCATAGTATAATAGGTTTGTCTATAAATAGCTGTTTGTCTCACTAGCCATCAGACCAAGTGCATGTTCTCATGTTACTCAAGCATCAGTAACCATGGAAAATTCCCGTTACCCCCCCCATTGCTCATTTTACCATCATTTAATTAAATAATGTGCTTTAGTTCTACAAGTGGTAAGTGTCTCAATGGTCAATATTCAAGTCTGACATCCCACCAAGAAAGCGATGGATTTTGCAAGTCACACAGTTTCCCTTAGACATGAGTGGGCCCTGTGGGTGTAGTAAGAACACAGAGACTACAGCAAGCAATAATGTGGTTTACACTCTAAATTGTTAGGAAAGTCAATCTCAAATGCTATCCAACCAACATGTAAGATATCTATCAAGTATGGTGATTAGCCTGATTTAACCAGTGTGCCATGTGTACTTATACCAAAATAGAATATTGTACGACGTGTATATATGTATAATTTTTGTTTGTGCATTTTGTTTTAATGAAGCTGGAGACATGGAGATAAAAGCAGATACCGTCATTCTTTTATAAATAAAGGGACATTCAGGAAGTGAAACTTTTTCTTGTGTTCCTGAACAAGACGGAAGATAAGTGTGGTGTCTGAAATTCTCCACAGACTGTGGTCTGGTTTTTGGTATCTATGATATTCTATAGTAATAGAAAATGAAACACTTTTTCAAAGCATATCCCTAGTAATCTTAGCATTCTCTCCCGATCATTATTTATTGCTCTTCTGTTTGTTTTTATTGCAAAGTATCTATCTATACTGGTGTGGTTAAGCAATTCAGTGAGATCAACCCTAGCTCAAAGAGTAATTAATGAAGTATGATTATGACATGACTATTTTAATAAAATTTAACAGTATTCAAGTGGTCAAATTAATTATTTACTTCAGTGAATATGGTCAAAACACCTGTGCATATTGAATAGAGAATACGATGAGAGGAAAAGATGAGTTTCCCATGGAAGCATGTACTTTCAGAATGAGACACAAGGAATAGGTGAAAACACATGTGGAAATATTTGTCTTAAGTAAATTTATTTGTATCTGGTGCATAAGTTAAAGAAGAAAAGGACACAAATAGCAAAGATTATACATAAAATCTGAATATTTCTGTTTCTCAATCATACCCCCCAAAGTTATCCATGGGTACTTTCAGAAATAAGCCTACATATTCATGTAAACTCTTGCTACTGTAGTGATAAGCATGCTGAAACCCAGTAGGGAAGAAGCAAACCTCAATACTTTTCTTTTTTACTTTTCTCCCAGCTCAAGGACTGGAGAAAAGGAGAGTAGAAATGAAAGAGTGAAAGAGGGAAAAATATAAGGATCAAAAATATTTGCAAGTGTTTAAAAATCTGTTTTTTTCTAAGGAATACTTGAACAATATAATTTGATTTCTAAAATAATTTTCCAAAAGTTTCACCACTTAAGGGAACTTACACTGGTAAGTTCTAAGAAGAGAATAAAAGCCATATAAAGATTACTTTTCAGTGGAGAATCAGAAAAAACAAACCAAGCCAAAAACAATAACTCTATCAAACCTGAAGGGCTTATCTCTGGAGTGAACAAGCCTGTCTATTCACTCAAAAGCAAACTTATTGGGCACTGTAGCAGTTATTCTTAACTACTGCTGTGAGAGAGCACCCAAAGTCAAACAACTTACAGGAGGAAGGGAGATTTCTTTGACTTATGGTTCCAGAAGAGGATAAAACAGTCTTTCATGGTGGAGATGGCATGGGTGGCTGACTGGCTGAAACTGTAGGCAAGCTAAGTCACAGAAGACATCTACATGGATGGAGCATTCCCAAGAATCTCTCTTATCTTCTGTTCTGTGGCTCCTTTTAGATGGTCCACTACTGCAAGGTTCCTATGAGATCTATGGAGGTTCAGATGGGATCTAGGGATGCTCTTGTGTTATCCAGATAATCTTTTCAGGTGGTCTCAGCTGATCTTGCCAGATGCGGTCTCAATTCATCTTAATTAGTGCCAGTTGTGTCAAGTTGACACCCAGGATTAACTATCACAGGCACCTTGTATCTACTACTGAGGATATCAGGGTAAAAACACAAGCAAGATCCCTATAACTCTTGGTGAGTAATCTGTGTTCTGAAAGCATATTGGAGATACATCAATATAAAGATCATGTGTACAAATTACTAGTTCTTCAAAACTACTTTTCATTAAGGACTGCCACATGAGAGGCAGCAGAATAATTGCAAAAATACCACTGGAGACAAAAAATGCAAACACATATACATATGTTGTATTTGCTTGACTAAAAATATTTTTTTAACCTGATAATGCCAATTTCTATTAAGATCGAAGCAACAGAATATCTTGCTCACTACAAATAGGTATGACCACTTTTGAATGCAATTTGTCATTTTCTTTTTTTTTAATTTCACTTATTTATGTATTTGTTTGTTTATCTATTTATTTATTTGTGTGTGTGTGTGTGTGTGTGTGTGTGTGTGTGTGTGTGTGTGTGTATGTGTGTGTGTGAGGGCACTGTATGTCCCTGTGGAAGACCAAGTATGACTGCGGGAATCACCCTGGGGGATTGCTTCCACCTCCTTTTTGCTTCACTCTGGGGTTTCCCAGGCTCCACCTACCAAGGCTGGAAATGCAGGCCACCACCATTAGTTTGTCATTTCAACAGTACTTTAGCAGGTATTCATTAAGCATTTAATATACATTGAAAATGTATGTCCTATAAAATTTGCATGGAATGCTTATGGTAGTTTTTTTTCATGATTACCTCAAATATAAAGCAACCAAGATATCTTTTGATAGGTGAGTGGATAAGTAAAATGGGCTACACCCTCCACTTAGCAGGCTAATGCTGGGGGATGGAGAGCGTGCTCCCATACTATAAAACAAAATATTGCTAAGTAAAAGAGGTCAGTCTAAACAGACTGGCTCGTGATCCATTCATGTGACTGTCAAAAAATGGCAAAGTAAAGGTAGAAGGAAAAAGGTTGTCAGTAGTTCAGGTGAAGGAAAGGCTGAATAGGAGAAAAATAAGTATACAACCCTAAGCAAATGTTAAAACCCATGGGTCTCTGTCATTCAGTTATTCCAAGTTGGCCTTTGGGAGTGCTTTCAATTTGCTGTCCTATATCAATTACTTCCATCACTTAGGAAAGTATTTTCTTTGTTTTTGTTTTTATCTTTATTTTTACTATTCCCTTAAATTTTGGTGGTACGAGATCCTCCATTGTCACTTTCTACAGTTCCCCAGATCTGGAACTATCCATTTCATCATAGAGTGCTAATTTCATTGAATAGAAGTCAGTGTCACAAATTCATTTTGACAAGCTCACTACTGTGACAGTGTTGTTACTGCTCAGATCTTGCAGCTTGATAGAGTAAGAAAACACAAATGCATGTACTTGCATGTATGTATTCTTATGTCTATAAATATGTAATGGTTATTCTTTACTGTTGCTGTGAGAGAACACCCAAAGTCAAACAACTTTGGGAGAAAGAGAGATTTATTCAACTTACAGTTCCAGAGGGGAGATGCACAGCAGAGGTGGCATAGCTGAAGCTGGCAGGAGGCAGGCTAAGTCACAGCAGACCTCCATAGCTGGAGCATTCCTGGAATGTCTCCCTTTCCTATATTCTGTGGTCCTTTTTATATGGTCCATTACTGGGAGTTTCCTATGAGATCTATGGAGTTTCCTATGGGATCTAGGGTGGGTATAATACCTTCAGGTGATCTCAGTTGCTCTTTCTAGGTGTGGTCTCAGCCGATCTTAGTTAATACCAGGTGTGTCAAGTTGATACCCAGGATTAACTATCCAAAATATTCCTACATACAATCGTTTGCACCTATATTAAGTGGAACATGAATTAATCTTGGTGTCTTCAAGCCTAATTTATGACTATAAAGGTCTCCCTAGCTTCCTTTCTTACCTATCAGCCTTGTCACAGTCTAACAATAAGAAACCTGGCTCCCA
This sequence comes from Typhlomys cinereus, assembly GCA_023101885.1. NCBI lineage: Eukaryota > Metazoa > Chordata > Mammalia > Rodentia > Platacanthomyidae > Typhlomys > Typhlomys cinereus. The sequence continues at coordinate 2,916,428 of JALPQD010000057.1, read as the reverse complement.
CCTTAAAAACTATTTGATAAATTGTTCAGTTCAATTTGACACACAAAATGGCTTCATAATCAAGCTATGCACCACTGAGGAACACCTTTCTTAACTGGGACAAAGAGTTTACATATCTATCTTTTCTCCTTTACTATCATTTCAAAATTATTTATTCAACATTTTCCCCCCTATTCCTGTAAGGGTTTTTAAAAATATGTCTGTAATACATTTAAGTTATTTTCTTGCATCTAGAAATCCATATTGAGATTACTTGACCTAATTTTTAAATAATTTCCATGGATTAAGCCTCTGCCTCATAAGCAGAAGCTCCTGAGTTCAGATCCCAGATACCATATAAAAATGCCCAGCGGAAATGGAGGCAGTCTGCACTTTTGGCGACTGGGAAATTCCAGAGCAAAGCAAAACAGTGGTAGAGCAACTCAAAATGATCACAGGAATCACCCTTAGATCTCTGCAAGCACACACAGCACCCTCTGATATACGTGGACAAGCGTGCACATGCGCACACACACACACTCACACACACACACACACACACACACACACACACACACACACACACACAATATCCGATAATAAGTTTCATGGTTTTCTCACTCAATGAAGTCAAAATAGGGCTTCTCCCTCCTTTTTTTTTTTTTTAGAATAAGAAGCTACATGGAACAGTTACAAAACACTTGACAGGGAAGGAGAGAAAGACATAAACACATTTTGTGTTTTAGTCCCCTGAAATATGAAAAGCTTTAGTTACCTTGGCAATATTGACCAATATGACTTACTTTGCAAATGAAATGATGAAGGACTGAGAAAAGTTCATGAGGTCAAAATAGAATATGCTAAATGAATCTACACTCAATTTGCTAGCACTGCTATTTTTAAAGTAGAAAGCTACTAACTTGAATTAAAGTTCAGGTATATGGATACAGTTTACTGTGTTACCTTATTTTCTTTTCTTTAACATGCTGATATTTCCTTACCACGTCTTGAAACAAGACTTCTTTCTTACTTTATATACCACTAATTTGTTCTTTGAACTTTTTTTATGATATACAGATCATATCACAATAAAAGACAATGATGATGATGTGATATATCCTCTAGGACTCTTGTGTTTGAACACTTTGTGGAAGGGGCATTGCTTTGCACGGTCTTGGAACTTCTAGGGGTTATAGCCTGGTTGTGGGATACTAGGAGGCAGGCCTTGAAGGTAGGTTATAGTCTATTTTTCTTTTTACCCTAGGTTTTTTTCTTCTCCTTGATCATCTGAAATGGAAGAAGCTGTTTCTCAAGCCCTCGTTGCTCAGCTAGAGCCGAGCTGTCATGAGTCCCCTATCATGAAAATGGGAACTAAAACAAGTCCTATTTCCCTAAGTTCTTTCTTGTCAGGAGTTTGGTCTTGGCAATGAGAATAGGAACGGATGTAGAGAGTATTACTTAGACCTAGGAAAAAAAGATAAATTTCTAGGCTGAGAACACAGTTCAATAGGTAGAGCTTTTTCTTAGCATGTGTCATGCCTGGGTTTAATACCATAAACTACAAAAAAGTAAAGAAATCATTAAATGTCTTGAATTTATAGCTATTCACAGATGTCAGAACAAATCAAAAATAGTTTTCTAATTTTAAGGTTCTTTGATGTCTCCTGAATGATCAAATACATGCAAATAACAACCAAATTAGCTTTCAAGAAATCTGTTGTTTTGGGAGATTTGTCATGTGGTAGCTTAACTTTTAAACTTTCCTCCCTAGAGCTTACTGTGCAAATTCAGGAAAGTTCAAGGATTTTAAACTTCAGAAAGATATGGGTTGTACAGTTATATAAATTCATATCCTCTTTATTTTTTCATATTTAGTGATATCATAAAGAGAAATAAACCTGTATTGCCAATGAGTGTTGGGGGCTATGAAAATTGGAACATGAATGGTCTATGAGTGACCACACTAAAAGAATTATATGAAACTGAAATATCATAACTTTTGAGTCAGGAAACTGATCAATAAAATGTCAATGCTGCAGGAACAAGTCTGGTTTCCTCTACTGCAAACTGAGCAGGGTAAAAATGCCGTGTGTTTGTCAAGGGCCATAGTTTGGAAATGAATGAAATTCAGCAGCATGGACCATTCTTGTTGCAACATCAATGTCTCCAATGTGAGAAATCCTGTCAGCAAAAGTGGAGGCCTGGAAAATTCTTGCTGGGTTCTGAAATAATTTTTGTCAGGGAGAGTGTCCATTGATGCTCTGCCTTCCCTAAAGATTCCAGGCCAGGGCTGGAGAGGTGGCTCAGGGGATAAGCCTCCGCCTTGCAGGCGGAAGGTCCTGAGTTCGGATCCCAGATCCCACGTATAGACGCCAGGCGGAAGCGGGGGCGGCCTGCGCTTCCGGTCTTGGTAGGGCGGAGCCTGTGAATCCCGGGGCAGAAGGAGGTGGAGGCGTCCATGGTGGTTCGCGAATTCGTCCGTGGTTCTACACACACACACACACACACAGACACACACACACACACACACGCACATGCACACAGTTGAATAAATAATAATTTTTAAAAAAAATTTAAAAAAAATTTAAAGATTCCAGGCCAGAAGAACTTGACACATGATTGAAGCTACTAAAAACAATGTCTTTTCTAGGTTGACATGATTTCTAGAGGACTATCTGATTCAATACACTTCCTAGAATTCAGAGTCAGGCCAGTGGCCCAGTTATGCCAACACTGAATATCAGAAAAAGATGACTTGAAAGAGACATGAAGCTTTCTTCCATTAATGTATTATGTGGGCAGTCAGAGACGTCATATCAAAGGAGAGGTCTATAAAGGCAAGCCCTCACAATATCTGAAAAATCTTATAAAGGTAAAGATAAGGTGGGATCGATATTTTGCTACAAAGTCTGAAGAGTATCGGGCTCCTTTGTAACAGCTTTGGCTATACCTCATATCCTAGGATATTTTATCAATATTAGAAATTGTACACTTGAAAGCTTGTCTGTGAATGGAGTGCATATATCAAGATATTGGTGCTCAATTCAAATGTCTGAACAATTTGAGATTTGAACAACAACCTGGATGATTTCAAGGACAGGGTGATTGATGGATAAGAAAATTATGGCCAGGATATATGGGCAACTGATCATTAATTTCTTGTTTTCATCATTTAGAAGTCTATACTTAATGACTAAGTAATTTGTGAACACGAGAAATGTTTAAATTAAGAATATTCAGAAGCCATAAATTGCCATAGTCTTTGGGCCATTGATAGCTCCATTTATAGATGTCCAAATAGAGACAAATAAATGTTAGGGAAATAAATGTGAGAGTATAATGTTCTGAAAACTCTATCAATGATCTGTTCATTATTTGTTGCGCAATTTCAAGCATTAGATTCTTCTCATAAAACCATTTCCAGGTTATTTCCATGTTGCTAATGCATTAACCATGCCTTGGCCCACCCATGTGATCTCTTAACAGTGAGATGATTCATTAATCTTGGCAACCAGTGACATTTTCTATGAGTTTTATCTCTTAGAAATCTTAGAACTTGTGTTTCTGAATCTCAAATGAATTTAAATCTAATTGATGATTTCACATGCTTCTAGGGAAAGACTGAAAAATTAACACTTGTTGTTTATTATTGCTTAAGGTTATATAGACTTCAGTAGGACCCTGAATCAATCTCTAATCTAGGGAAGAGCAGTAAGGTAATGAGCTACCTGGGAAAGAGGCAGTGCAGGCCAGAATCACAATGTTCAGAGATGGGAATGAGCTCAGCCTTATCACATAATACTTGCTATTGTACTCCAGCTTAGTTAGAAGCCAAATTCAGGAAGCACATTCCATTAGACTAAATAAAGCTTCGATCATGTGCAAAATTTCCAACTTGAATAGGCAGCCATTCCATCAGTCATCACACAAATGCTTGATGCATTTAATGGGCGTAATTTCTTCCTCATATTTCTATGTGTTTATTGTTTCATTTTTATTATAGGGCTTTGAGCATCTTATTGAGCTTATTATTTTCTATTGAGGCCAGGCTTAAATAAATATAGCATTACAGGGTGTACATGCAAATATGTTTCCTTTAGATTGTCCAAAGAATGGGAAAATCTGATTTGACTTATCTGGGAGATTAGAAGAAAGGAAAAGTGATAACAAAACAGAAAAAAAAAAACCTATGAAGCACCAAGTCAAAGTAACTTGAAAGTATATGAAACTCCTTTGGGAGATTTAAAATGTGAACTTTTCTTTGTGAGAGATTCTAATTCAGCCGTATGGAAGTGGAGCTCAATGTATTCACATGTATTTTCAGAAAGCATGATAGTTTTTCATTTTGATGTCATTAAGCAATGTCTTGATCCTTGCTAAATAACATTAAATGTATCACTAAGGAAGAAAGGAAAGAATGTAAAAGATGAGCAAATGTTCCAGTCACTCTACTGATGCCAGTAATCTAAGAAACTTAATGCCAAAAATCACCCATGCAACATTTTAGTTTCAAGATTGAACTGAGCTGCACAGCCTTCAAAAACTGAAAGATCCGGGTCCCACCTAACTTTGACCAGAACCTCAGACCCAAGCAAGTCCTTATCATGTGTGACTAAAGGGACCTGTGTCTAATCTTACACAATTTGCTAGACTTTCCAAGACCATTAGCAAACAAACAAAACCACTAGCCAAGAAGGCCTAGGAAATGTAACCCAAAATAATGACTTAGCTCTTGGTGATGGGAAGGAAGTTATTTAGTTCTTTTTAGAGAAAGTAAATTTAAGATGTTTCTGTCCCAAATTCTGAAGAATTTCCCCCAGATGTTAGACATAGAAGTAGAACCAGAGATGCAAATTCAAGAGCAAATAATTGGAGAGGCAACTTAGGAAACACTGGTATACAAACAGGGGGAAAATGACTGGCAAGAACAGACAACAGTTCTTTACGGAACAAGTGGGGTTCAGTTCTGAGAGAGAGCTGTGGAAAGTGGTATGCTGTGCACTCTAAATGAAGTGGGGGGTGCAGTGTGCCTACACTTATTTTTTAGTCATGGGTTAAGATTTCTTCAAGAGAACCGAGTCCTCTGGCTATATCGTCCTGCCTCTTGCGTGAGTGAACCTGACTTGAAGGCCCTCCTTAAGTCCATAGGCAATGACAGATTCTGGCAGGTGGGATTCAGCAACTGAGGATAAAAGTGATAAAGGTGAGGATGCAGGGAAGTGGAGAGCACAGAAAGCCCCTACTAAAGGAAGTGGAAATCATCTTTGAAGCCAGCTGCTCTACCCAGTGTGAAGGACTATGGACAGGAAGTGTGGTCAGGCAAAAATCACACTTTGTTAAAACTGAAGCATTTCTTCTGGGAAATAATCAGCCCAGGTTAAAAGGTAGAGAACTGGCTGGCTACCTTCATCACCCATTTATAAGACACATTTCAGATGTCACACTGATCAGTTGCATTTGATACCAGTTTACTTGGGTTTCAATTTGATATTCTTTCTGTAACTGTAAAGTACAAAACCCCTATTTCTAGCCCCTAAATTTGGGAATACGCTCATTAGAAACATTACAATGAAAGTGCTTTTTGCTTATATATTCTGGCTGTGTGGAAGATTTTTCCTTCTCTAAGTTTCGTAGTATAATCTCAAGGAGCTGAATGACATTAGAGAGAGATTTGAAATAAAATTCTTTGACCTAATGACATTTGGTGATATCTCTTTTTACCTGGCACTAGTTTTAACTATAAATGGCTCGATTTGTTTGATTCTGAAAAAAAGTATGTAAGAAGTTATTGAATGGGAAATTCTGATCACAGATCTTTTAATTAAATTGAAAATTTTCTCTGTGCTTTCACTTAATAAAATGATCACTGTATTAAAGATAAATATACTATATTAAATACTGGTGTTTAGATCATATGAAATCTCATATAGCTTTCTCATAAGTGTTGTAGAAAGAACCAAATCTGTTTGACACGGTGAATAGGAATCTAGTGTTATTTTAAATACATTCATTTACTTCTCCCCAAATATTGAGGGAATGTTCACAGCTGCACAAACTACAGCTGTGGAAAGAACTGAAAACATCACCTCATTCATGGACATCCAACAGTTACTATGCTCACGCGCTGGATGCCCTATAGTGGTATGGAGGGAATCACAAACACAGAACTTCCCTGAATATTTGCGAACTCGTCAGCTGAAGACGCCTTGAGAAGTAGCCTGCCAGATTGAGATCGCATTTCACTTTGAATCAATTTAAAATACACACGGCTCCACTTGTGTCTTGCTCTCTGGAGCAGTCTATCTTCACATTTGAAATGCACAGACACATTCAGGGCATGATTATCAAGTACTAGAATTATGTTTTCAAATTAAATTTATTTCTACTTTCACTTTTTGGCTGCCAGCAAAATTTATGAATTTTAGAAGAGATTCCTGTCTATAATTGTGCCTGGGAATGCTTTGCAAAGTTACATGGATTAATGCTACCATTTTAGCAATGAAACAACTAATAGCAAAGATAATCTAAACTGGGTATTAGCTTTTCAAATTTTTCTAATGTTGTAATTTCTATTATACTTAATGCAATCTGCTGTTACTGAAAACTAAAGAAATCATATTTTCTAGGAGAAAAAGTCCATCAAAATTTTGATTTGAACATGAGTAGGACTTTCCATCTAAGACCTAATTCTGCTGAGTACTTTTTGTGTTGTTTATTTTATAAAGACTGAAAGGACAACAGTAGTACCTGTAAGTTACCAAATCCTCACTGAAAAGAGAGAATTCATGTCTCTTAAAGATAACACCACATTGAAAGTGTCCAAGTTAAAAAAATGAAATGATAAGCTAAATAGAAGACCAAATGAATTAAGAGAAATATGACTAAAATACAAAATAGAAAAGGAGATACGTGTATACGCCCCACTCACTATAACTTTTTTTTAAACATTTTTTATTATCTCCGCTCATACAAACTTAATAGGTACACCGGTTCCCTCCCTCCCTCCTCCTCCCCCCGACCCTTCTGCTCACCCTCCCTCACCCCTTCCTCCCCACCCCCAGTGCCTCCCCTCCCCCAATCCCCGGAGAATCCTTTAATGTGCATGCCAAACTCTCCTCTGGGTCCTCCTCTCCGATGACGTACAAGGACCCAGCGGCATTTCCCTGAACCCTTTCCTTTGTTCCCCTTAAGCATAGGAACACTACTGTGGCTGTCAATCCCTTGCTTCCAAGGATCTTCCAAGGTGATTTTAGCAAATGCTAGACTTTGTGAGGTCAATAGTGTGTTGGACATTGCGCAGGGCATGCAAAGTCCAATTATGATTGCTTTGGCCCTAATTTGTGTGGAGTGTCTTGCACATCATTGCTCCTCCCATCCTTGCCACTCACTATAACTTATACTTTCTATGTTCCTTAGACTTCACAAGTTGACAGTAATATGGGAAATACAGAGAAGATCACAAAAGGGAAAGGATTGATAAGGAAGAAAAACAAGAAGAATGAAAAGGAAATGCTAATCAACTTCCATCATTATATATTGTACATCGAATTAGCAATATTCCATCCATAAGCACATAAAGTAAAAAGAAAAATAGCAAAAAAAATTAAGGAAAGAAAAGTAAAGAGAAGGGACAAAATAAAGGAAGGAAGAGAAAAGAAAAGAAAAAGAAAAAAGTAAAGGAAGGCACAACTTGAGAGTTTATTGTGATACAGTGAAGAAGCAAGTTTCTCATCTTTGGTCATTCTTTACTTCTTCATCTGTAAAATGCAAATGTTAGGAAGATGCTATCTAGGAATTTGAGTATTTCTAAAATGTTTTAATTATTTTTGCTTAATGGGAGAACCTGTTTGACTACTATTCAATTATGCATTTTAGAACGATTGTTTCTTATATTTTTGGGTTAGAAAAAGCTCCTAAGTAAAATAATTTTTAAAGACAAATTATTTTTAGTTTCTTGAATGTTTTTCTTTACACAAAGAGCAAATTATCAAGGCATTTAAACTTCTTAAAGGAGTGGAAGAAAATTCTAAATGTAAGAATGGGCACTTTACCAGGACCTCTTGCTAAGCTCAGACGTTCAGGCAATTTTAAAATCAAAATGGAATTTTTCTGAGGCACTTCCAGAAAGCTTAAAGAATAATTTTACTCTGCGGTGTGATACTCAGATCCTGTACTAGTTAGATACAGGTGTTAACAATTGAAGGCTATGGTTTGGGGTACACATGTGAAGAATTGGTAGTGAGGTCAAGCCCTAACCAAACTTGTGGGAGCTTATCTATTTACATAGGAAAACTCAGTCCAAGGTAGATGGGAACATTCCCTGGAAGATGGGTAAGAAAGAGAAAGCAGACTTGATGCTTTGACATACCTTGAAATTCCATGGCAAACTCACAGACAGCAAGTGGGAGAGTTCGCCTTTCTCTCAGTTCTGTCTGTAGATACATGTGGCCTGCTCTCTCATGTCCTGCTGGTATGAACTCTGCTGCAAAGCTGGGTTAGGAAATGTAATCAGAAATATAAGCAAGAATGAATCCCTCGTACCCTTAAGTTGTTTGATTGTGTATTCACCAGAACCATAAAGAAAAACTCCTCATTATAATGTCTGTTTAATTCACTGGTGTTGTTCCATATATTGCTATTCATTCAGTCTCATTGAAGCAATTAGGAGATTGGGCAATTCAACACCTTCATTGGCAGTTGGACTCTCCCTTGCTACCCTTGAGCAAAAAGATTCTCAAATGGCCAGCTAAACCACCTAGCTGAAAAGGTTGAAAAGCACAAGCTGCTTTCAACACTCCACGGATGCTTTGAGAAAGTTATACCATGATCTGGTTATTGCTCCACTACCTGTGAAGGTGCAGCCATAGCCAGTCTTTGTTACCACAAGCCTCAAGATGGCCCTGAAACCATGTTCATCTATGCCTGAGAGTATTTCCCTTGAGATCTAGAAGAGTAGCTGTGGTTACTGGTGCCTAAGAGACAATGTTATGACCAAGCAGTCATCAACTTTTGTTTGCACACCAGGGATCTGTGGATGGTTCAAACACCCCTCCTCTGTCCATACAGTAGATAGCTTACTGAGGGAGCCCACTCCAGGGCATTGTCCTGTGCTGCTTCCCTGGTGTTTTTATATGGGCCTTGACTGTTCTTTTCTTGCCCAGTTTTGCTGATATGGGTCCGGGTGGTAGTCTGAAGAAAGAAGCAGTGGAGGATGCTAGGCAGTAGCAAGAGCAGAGGCTGTGGTACGCCAGTGGTGGAAAGAGCTGAGCAGCTGACAGGCACAACGGAGAGAAAACAGTGGGCTACTGCACAGTTGAAGAAGAGGCATGGCTGAACCGCAAAAGCAGCGAGATGGCTGGCTCCTGACAGTGGAGAAGGCAGCTGACAGTTCAAGAAAGTCACCAACGAAGAAACAACTGTAGGTTCTGTTCACTGAAGAGTTGCAGAGACCTTTCAGGACTTTAGGGTCAAGGCTCTCAGAATGAGATCCAGGAACTAGAAGATAGGTCACTGTGAAAGAGCCGAGGAATCCTGATTCTAAGACCTGCCTGGAACCTGAAATACCAACTACTGCTAAGGATGAAAGAATACTGTATCCTACACCTACAGGGGTTCTAGCACTTAGAGATGAAGATCCTGCCACTTGTCTGCCACTGGCCGTTGTGATTGCCAAATACAAAATGTAGGAATACCAAAGTTCCTAAATGTCAATGATGAAGAATCTTCCTCTTCAGGCAGAGCAAAAGGACACCATCATCCTCACCAGTTGAGTAATATTATTATTAAATAGTTTCCTGTTATGTCAATGTGTAAACCTTCGTTTGTCCATTATTCTCAAGTTTTTGCCATTGCACATAAAGACCCACAAAAAAAAAGTCTTGTGTAGGTGCATATCTTTTCATTTCTGAGGAGATACTTGATCTTGGTAGAATTACTAGAGACTAAGGAATTTGTATATTTATCTGTAGTACACATTCGAAGCTTCAAAATTATTTGTTTCCATTTATATTCTCCCTGCAACTTGTAAGAGTTTGAGACGTTCCACTCATCCAAGCAAAAGAGTAAAAACCACCCACTGGTGCAAACCATTATTTTAATTATTCATTTGCTGCATAAATACAGAATAGAAATTCAAGGATAACTTTACAAAAGATGAGCAACTAAGAAATAAGAGATTCCAAGGGAAAATTCTAAGAAAGATGCTCCTATGCAGTTATACTCTGCTTCTGAGTTCCCCTAAGTAAAGCTTTTTCCGTGGTTCTAGACCAAAGGTGATTTTGCTATTTTATTTCTCAGCAATAATAACAAAGACAAGAGCAACCAATAAAAACAGTTCAAATAATATTCAAATAATTTATTAAGTTCACAGTATGTCTTCATTCATTTTTTAAATTTGATACTGACATTTGTTAAATACAAGTAGATTTTACTCCCCGTACTGTTTAATGAAAGTGTTTGAGATAAGAAACTACCTGCCCAGGTAACTGGAATTAGCAGTAAGAAATGTAAAACACCTGGGATCTGAACCAAGGCATGGCATCTTAGCAACACCGTAACTATCTTTACCCTGATAACTCTGCTAATGAGTGCTTAATATACTGCTAGAGGTCTTCTGTAATTGACTATTAGTTTTCCATTTCTTCATTGTCACAAATAGCATCATTTTTTTTTCTCCTCTTACAGATAAAGACAGGCCACGGGAGAACTAAGACTTTTCAATGCTTTTCAATGACCAATTTTATCAATAGGAGAAACTCAAAAAAATAGTAATGAGTTGAATGATGACCTAAGTTTTGCTCTAAGTACTGAACTAGGCATGCCTAGGAACTAGGGAGCAGACACTAATAATGGAATAATAATCATGCTGTAATTGCTACAATCTTAGAATTTTGCATTTTTTTGATGTTTAGACTCAGATTTTCTTCAATATAGGCAAAAGAAAGGAGGTTCTTGTAATACATTGTAAACCTTGTGTACTCAGATGTTGACTGAAGCCATAATTCTAAGAAACTTTCTGGTTTTTATTGAATGAATACATCATAACAATATTCAAGACTTTTCTCTAATTCATTTATTTTGTATGCAAAAATATAATTGTAATATTAACTGATAGTCATATGAAAAGTTCAGGCTTCCAGAACTCAAGGACACAAAATACAGGTCATCAAATTTGATGTGACATCATCAAAATATCAACCTAGGTAGTTTCAAATACAGACCTTTTACAGCTTTTGGATTTTCTTGTTTCATAGAATGGATAACAACAGGGAAAGAGTACATGAAATATATTTTGTGGATCTTTCCATGAAAAAGGAAAAGGGGAATAAAAAGACTAAAAAACAATGTAAAAGCTTTATCATTTTGCTTGTTAAACTTGATTGCTGTGGATATCCCAGAAAAAGTCAGCTTAAACTAGCTTATCCGGTACATTCAATATTTAAGGAGCCCAGGCCTGGACTTGGCAACAAAATGACCATATCTACCATTTGCAGGAATGTCCACTTTCATATAATTTGAATTTATTCAGTGTTGAAACTTTTAAAACCAATCATATCTGATCATGGTATTCACAAGATAAATAATAAGTAAAGAATATATCAACATCTTCTCGAGAGTTATACATTCTAAATAATAAAACATGTAAGTTAAATATGATGCCTATATATTTGCCAAAAATAAAAAAAATAGTGATTGGCATTCTCGTTATTAGGCTACCTTGTGTGAATTTAAGCTAAACATAGCAATGAATTTTTGAAACTTGACCTTGTAGAAGTTGAATATTGATTTGTATAAGAATTGTTTCTTACAAGAATTAATTCCAAATGGATCAAGGACCTTGATATAAGGCCAGAGACTATAAAAACCACAGTTGAAAGGATAAGGAACTTCCTCGAGCTGATTGGGCTAGGCCAACAGTTCCTAAACAGACATCCAATGGCACAGTCACTGATACCAACTCTCAACAGTTGGAACCTTGTGAAATTAAAGAGCTTCTGTTCAGATAAAGAGATTGTAAAACGAGCTCAAAGGCAACCCACAGAATGGGAGAAAATCTTCACTAACCACATATCTGATAGAGCTCTACTATCCAGAGTGCACAAAGAACTTAGAAAACTAAACACCAAGGAAACAAATGGCCCAATTAAAAAATGAGCTCTGGAACTTAAAAGAAACTTTACCAGGGATGAAATTAAAATGTCTAACAAATATCTTTTAAAATGCTCCACTTCTTTAGCCATCAGGGAAATGCAAATCAAAACTTCCCTGAGATATCATCTCACCCCAGTTAGGATGGCAAAAATCCACAATACAAACAACACCAAATGCTGGAGAGGATACGGAGAGAGGGGAACTCTCCTACATTGCTGGTGGTAATGCAGGCTCATACAGCCACTCTAGCGAGCTGTCTGGAGATTCCTAAAGAAACTAAAGATTGAAATGCCATATGACCCTGCTATTCCACTTTGGGAATAACCCCCCATGCAGCAGAAGTTCACCTCAATAGCACAAGCATGACCATGTTCATAGCAGCACTGTTTACAATAGCAAAGTCATGGAATCAATCCAAATGTCCCACAGTTGACAAGTGGATAAGGAAACTGTGGTACAGCTATACAATGGAGTACTACTCAGCCATCAAAAATGATGAATTACTGGAATTTGCCGGGAAATGGATGTCATTAGAAACAATTATATTAAGTGAAGTATCCCAGATCCAGAAAATTAAGCACCGTATGTATGTACTCCCTAATAGGTGGCTCCTAGTACCAAACCCACCCAGCCCACCTTGAGACACTCAAAGATAAATCTCTGTAATACCTACAGTAATTGCAAGGATTATGAACAGAAGGGATGGGGTTGGGGGGCCACACCAGACACAAGGAGAGAGGGGACCATGTTAAAGCATTGAAAATAGGCCTTCATCAAGGACTGCAAGTAAGTAATGAGACAACTGGTTAAGTTCTCAGACGTTCGTTCCTGATCATTTACAACTGAGGGGATATGATCTCACCAGAAGGGGAGGGCATATGGTTTGGCAGATAAAAAGTAACCATTTTGCAAATGGGCAATTGACCCCTCCCTCACTGTGGTTTCCTACTTTTATTACATCTACCCTTAAATGTGCTTTTATAACAAGACTCCAGTTTAACAGCTTTCTGTCTCTGGCCAGGGGGTAACATACAATGCCCATCAGGCTGGAGTGAAGGGCATTCCAGGAGCAGCAAAACTGCAAAAGAAAATCAAACCACAATCCAGAACTTCAAAGACTCTGTATCAACCATTTAGAACTAGGCCAGACTAATCTCTCCCTATCCTGAAGCTCAGGGAAATTTGCGGAAGAGGGGGCGGTAAGAGTGTAAGAGCAAAAGGATGGGAGGAGCAATGATTTGCAAGATACTCCACACAAGTTAGGGCCGAAGCAATCATAATTGGACTTTGCATTCCCTGAGCAATGTTCAACACACTATTGACCTCACAAAGTCTAGCATCTCTAAAGGCACCAAGATCCTTGGAGACAAGGGATTGACAGCCACAGTGGTGTTCCTATGCTTAAGGGGAGCACAGGAAAGGGAGCATAGGGAAATACAACTGGGTCCTTGTACGTCATCGGAGAGGAGGGCCCAGAGTAGAGTCTGGCATGCACATTAAAGGACCCTCTGGGGTTTGTGGGGGGGAGGCACTGGGGGATGGGGAGGGAGGGGAGGGGGAGCAAGGGGTTCGGGGGGAGGAGAAGGGAGGGAGGGAAGTGGTGTACCTATTAAGTTTGTATGAGCAGAAATAATAATAAAAAATGTTAAAAAAAACGTTATCTTAAGACATAAATTTTAGGAGTGGGAGATGGTTCAGTGGTTAAAGCCTTCTCCTTGAAAGCTAAGAAAACCTGAGTTTGGATCTCCTGATCCCATTTTAAAAAGGCCAGGGTTGGGGCCTATAATTCAGTCCTTGGAACACAGAACATAGGAAACCCAAATCAAAGAGATAAGGTGGAAGTGCAACCCAGAATATTTTCTAATTTCATCTTTGGGTATCCACAGGCACACAATCGCCCTCTTGTACACATGTTAGCACACACACGTAAACACACATATAGATTCAATTAAAAGACATAAATTTTAAAATATCTAGCACTTAATACCTATAGTATTATCATTGCAACTACTATTTTTTATCAGTCATCCTTAAAACCACAAAATATCTATGATCACAGCAGTATTCTGTCCCCTAAAGATAGCAACAACAACAACAAAAAAAAAACAGTCATCTCTCCCAGAAACTAAATGGTGGATGGAGTTAATCTCAGGCCACAAAAAAAAAAAAAAAAAAAGAATTGTTTCTGCAACCTACATTGTAGCAGAGAGTACTGTAGAAGCTACTGGGGGAGAAAAACAATCAAAGTTCTCAACCTGTGAGATCTTCAAGTTGCAATAACAATCACCATGGCAACAGGTAACCATCAGTGTAACAGTGGCATGAGGATCAAGGAAACAAGTAATTGCTTTCTGATCAGATTTAAGGCCCACTTGTCAGAATGAATCACATTCCTATTACATTACATTAGTTTACATTATGGTAAACTAAAGCAAGAACCTATGAAAGGGAAGGACATAGGTCACATGGAAAGAGCAGACTATGAATGCTTGGCTAGGAAGATAGTATTCCAAACTTCTTTGTAAACACCTGTTATAGTCATAGATTGGAACAGCACTCAGTACTCAATCTAGACACCTTCTACCACAGAAGGTGTTTATTACTGAAAAGTACAACTTGCCAAAATGTAGAAAATAAGTGTGGACTGCTTGTCTCTAAACAGAGAATATAATCCTTACCCACCCTGCCCCCAAGGATCAGGGAACATCATGGAAGAGGGGGTGGCAGGATTTTAAGAGCCTTAAATGAGAAGGTGATGGACCAGACATTATCTGCTGAACATGACATAGTTATGAGATACAAGATTTCATGACAGATATGTATACTTACACAAGAATGGCACAGGAACTTTCTTATCAGTATCTCACCATAACACCAGTAAGATGTCAAGAAGCTCCGCACCTCTCTGAGAGGCTGACAAGGACTAAAGATGATGGGAAAGAAAAGGAGGATGTTCTCCTCAGTGATACACCCATTGATCAAGTGCGCTTGCTGAAGCATGAATCACGTCAGGCATACGTCATTAAAGACAAAGCAGGTGGGATTTGAAATCTCACACAAGTGAGATTTGAAAATAGCAGAAAGTCTGGCAGGGAAGATGAAGTTTTAAGGGGAAAAGGAGGGGGATGGGATTTAAGACTACGGAGTGAAAATATTATAAATTCACTGTATTCATGTATGCAACATCAAAAAACAAAAAAAGAATTGTTTCTGGACATGTGTGAGCCATTTCAGATAGCATTTGATTTATCTAGTTCTGATTTATATCCATTTAATTTTTAAATTTACTTATCTGTGTGTGTGTGTGTGTGTGTGTGTGTGTGTGTGTGTGTGTTTATGTATCAGAGGGAATTGTGTGTCCTTGTGAAGGGCGAAGGATAACTTCATGAATCATCCTGCATTGCTTCTACTTCCTCCTTGCTTTGCTCTGGGATTTCCCAGACTCCTCTTTCCAGAGCCAGAAGTGAAGGCCACCACCATTCCTTTCTGGAATTTTTCCATGGAATCTGGTATTTGAACTCAGGTCCTTTTTCTTGCAAGACAGAGATTCAATTCCTGAATCATCTCTCCAGCCTTATATGTATTTAGTTTACATAATAATTTATGAGAAATAAATAACATATTTAAGTCATAAAAGTAAACTTCAAGGAACTGTACATGTAATAGAACTAAAAATATCTGGATAATGGGAAGCAAAAGTCTTTACGAGCAAAACAGCTCTTGATATGAATTGAGAGAATTTTCCTTTTTTTTGCTTATATAATTTTTTCTCTTGGACAGTAAGAAATAACAAATTCCTTATTATCTATCAACACACAGCCTATCTGCTGAAGGCCAGACTAGATAAATACAAGATGGAGCAAAGCAATAGCCTGGCAGAGATCCCACAAGAAGAGAACAAGATCTGCAGCCTTTCATCACAGGCTGGAGAGCATGGTTAGGCAGGAAAAAGCATTTCATGCTCCATATTCTGGAGAAAGGGAATCTTCGCATTATTTAGGCTCATTGTCTGCCCTGGTCCATTCCCCAAATGAGCATGAGAACCAATTTATTTTGGTGATTATGTTATATAAATGTTTTTTGGAAAAGTCTGAAAAGAGGTCATATTTGGTCTCTTGTGCATCAAAGCTTATGGAATCAGCTAAGCAAAGCATATGAAATGTGCAGATTGGTCTCCCCCCTCCAACTGAGCGTGTGTATGTGTGTGTGTGTGTGTGTGTGTGTGCTTTTCCTGTGGGGAAGTGGCAGGATACTGAAAGAAAAGACATTATGCTCCAAAGAGGAGATGGCTCAAACTTAGATCAACATCTAAAACAACACAATGAGTATGTCAAAAGGATTAAACAGATCTATTCTAGAAGCAGGGGAAACAGAGTATTTGGGCTTGGCTTGATGTTTACAAAGCCAGAAGAATGCCATGAAAGTCAATTACTCCATGTGACTGGAAAGTGACTCCTTAGAGCACTCAGAGAAGGGAGATTCAGTGATTTGTGTCAGGAATATGGAAACTCACTAAGAATATACTGGTTATTGCAAAGAAACAGAAACAAAACAGCTTCCAATCAGTGGGACGAGTGACACAGGCTGACTTTGCTTTTGAATCTTATTTCAGATGTTACCTTTTCAAAGCTGCCAGGAATGTCTATTCTATATAAAATTATTTCTCATCCACCTATATTCATTCCAACTAATGCACTGTCTTAATTTTTTCTCACCTTCTAATAACTTCTATATATTCTATTGAAGGGCTGAGGTCATAGCTCAGTGGTATAGTGCTTGATTGGCATGCCCAAGATCACAAGGATAGTATAAAATAAAATGACCGTTTGATAAACTATTGATTTCTCATTTATAGACTGGTATTATTCTCCTAACTGCAGTATAACCCCACTGAGGGCAGACATATTTGTCTAAAGATGTATCTTGAGGATCTAGAGCTGTGCCTGGCACATCACAGATTATCATATTAGATAGTCTGAGAAAACACATATGTTGAATGCAGGAAAGAATGAAAGATATGACATTCAAAGGGTAAAACCTTTTTTGGGGAGATCTTAAAGGCCCCCAAAGATTATAGGCTTTTGTCATTGCTCTTGGTTGCTCTCCAAAAACTGTCAGTAAGACCCTATTACTGAAAGTGCAACACAAATGAATCATAGAACATGGGCAAAATATATCAACTGGAACTAGTCTGTGGACTTTTTCCTTGTTGTATAGCTTATACAGTACCAAGGAATACTGTAGAAGCTACTGGGGGAGAGAAATAATCAGAAGCCCCATCAGTGGCATGAGATCTGTAAGTTGCAATATGAATCACCATGGCAACAGGTGACAGCCAGTGTAATAGTGGCATGAGTGTCAAGGAAACAACCAACAGCTTCCAGTTGGATTCAGGGCCCATTTGTCGGAAGGATACACATCCCATTACTGTAAACTAGAACAAGAACCTATTTTTAAAAAAGGGAAAAAAAATCAATAGGGAAGATAGCCAATAAGCCTATAGGTAGGAAGACAGTACATCAAAGTACTATGTTGATAGTTGTTACTATAACCATAGAATGGGCACTTACAGTAGAAACCTCTGGGCCTAAAGCTGGATTAGTGAAGGGAAATGCACATATCAGTGGGGTGGCCTAAAGAGAGGTAATTTGATATACCACAGAGGCCTGAGCATCCACAGGAATAGACAGAGTGAACCCTGGGATCCATAGAAATAGCAGGCAGAAGGATAAGAGGGAGTGGGAGAGAATGGTGAAGGGAAGGGAGAGGATGAAAGAGGGAGGGAAGCTAGGATGAATATCCAATATGATTTTTAAAATTAGAAAATTTTAAAAAGCTAAAACCCACATACTGAGCTGAAACTATAAGATTTGCCAATGTATTTAATACACACACACACACCAAATATTACCTTCTCTTGAAATCAACTTACATTATAGAAAATTGGTTAACATCAGAGGAGAAATAAGAAAATCATTTAAGTATCACAGAAAGAATCACATGAACATTGTGTCTATCATAACTATAACTTGTGCCTAGCTATCTGTCTTTGTGGTAGGTGTTTATTTTACAAAATGCTAATACTCCCCAAATATACTGTGCTTGGGCATTCAACCTGTGCACTACACAAACCTATCAAATTCATGAAACTTCTTGGTGACATGTAATACTCACAGCAACTTCTATTTAAATGGTGGTATATGGCTGCTGTGACATGTGCTTAACACTTTCATTTATATCACTTATTGGTCATCAGCAACAAGCAAATTAGTGGAGCAAATATAAATGTTACTGTATTCTCTCTATAAACTAGCAAAAGATTGTGATTTCTTTATGATCTTGAATTTTTAGAAGCCCAGAGTAGGTCGGTCAGTGCCCCATTCCCATGAGCCCATAATAAGACTTTTTATTATAGCACCTATATCTCCACTTGTGCATTTCTCTGGCAAGGCACTTGTGCTTAGTTTTAACCCGCTAGATGTGTAGGAAGTTAGCTACCTCAAGATGAACCCATTAATTATGGATCACACATGTGTGTTTTCTCTTTGCCAACACTGTGGTAGGAAATTTATTCATATGATAATGTCAGTGGAGACTTTCTCAGTCCTCATATGGTACAAGTCCAGTGAGTGAGTTAGTTACTAAGTGGTCTGCCATGAACAGTGATGGCCTTCAGGGAATGCATTTTGATTTCCCATTACTCTTTCCTGCCTGTTTCCTTGTTCCCTCATCATTGCTTCCTGGAATCATATCTAATCTTAGGGTCTGCTTCCAGAATCCCACATAAGACAATTCTATTTACAAAATTTAGAAAATCTTCCTCTATCTGAATTCTGGATGCAATGATGGGAGCTGAAGTTCACAAAGGGGGAGGAGAATAACCTAGGCTAAAGGTAAAGATATATTTTTTATACCATGAGAAAGATGGGGCTATTTGGCTTTGTCCTAAGTGATAAAATTGATTTTCAACTGTCTATAAGAGGTGAAAGATAGTAAGTCCCAAGAAGGAATATAAAGGGTCTCTAGAATAACAGGAAGAAGTTGCTTGTACAACAAGTGTGATGAATACTGTATATACACCTACTGACAAACAGAAGGGGCATTATTCACTGTCTTCTATTATTTTCTGTGTGGTCAAGACAATGTTTAGAATTTAAAAAGAAATTATTCATCTTCTCTCAATGCCTGGGAGGAAATCTAGGAATCACAATTTGTGTGTTACCAATGATGTTATTCTGTCCTAGTCAGTGTATGCCCACTCTTCAGTCCTACTGGTTACCAGTGGCTCTGAAGTACACGTCTCTGAATGGCAGCCTCCCTCCTGTAATTGATGAATGCAATTGAGGAATTACATGATGAGCTGCAGTCTGTAATTGATGAATGACATGAATGATGAGTAAATACAAAACTCAACACTCTCAAGCTTCTTTGTAGTACCACAAGTATTTCAGAATTTCCATAGGTTCAAGAAAATGATTCACTCCATCAGCATCTCCCACTGACGTCTGTCAATTCCCTTTCTCATGTGTATCTTCTGTAAGTCATGTGCCCCCAAATCTCGGGTCAGAAAAGCTGAGCCAAGACCCTGCACATATAAGAGTGGAGATTCTTTAGAATCCCACAGGGAACAAGAGTAAGGTTCCTACCATCTGATTTGGTCTAAGCCATCTTCCTTAGACCAAATAAGCTCTTAGAGAATGTTAATTTTTAAGGTCTGCTCATTTTCCTCAAGAAGCCCACCCATTCCCACATAACTTTGTCACAATCTTCTACCAATCTAAGCTAAAAGCACTGCGTGAAGTGGCTCTATCCACTGATGGGCCAGCAAGCTACTAAGGAATAAGGTGGACGTGACCTCTGGCAGAAACAAGTCTCCAATAATAGCAGCACAAAGACATGGGAACTGCCCTTGGACCAAACTGCCCCACCCGAATGCAATGGAAATAAGAAGCAGGTTACTTTCTAAGAGGCCTAAAAATGGATCCTCAGGAAGGCTTAGGAAGAAAAGAGTCATAAAACTGTTTATATACTGAATCTCACAATTAATCTAACAATTGATGTGTGGGAGGCCCTTGCTCCAGGTTCTGAGTACTCCTCTGCACCCTCTGTTAGACTCAAAACAAAGCACGGTCCCTGCGTGTCTAATACTCCCAGATGACTTTGCATGGAACCCTTAGCAGAACGTGATGTTCTCTTATTATTCTTTCTTTTTTCTTTTTAAGAAGCATTCTCCTTCAAATGTTCTTGGACATCAGAGTTCGTACTGCTGCTGTTTAGGATGACGGAGCATTTCTCTCCTGTTACTACATGATTAGTGTTCAGTAGACAAATGTGTGCTTCATCATCAGCTTAAGCTTACTTAAAAAGTACATTTGTAGCTTATATATCTATGCATATGTTCGTAATGCAATGCTAATCCAAAAAGTAATGGCTTGGCCTTTTGAAGGCTGGGATATACATGGGACTTCCCTGCCAATCAAATAGTAAGCCACCTATTATCCAGAGTGGTGTGATATAGCTCACAATTCCCGTCTTTGATATATTTACAGCAGTGCTCTTTGTAGGAACCACAAAGGGGAGGGATCCAAATGTTAATCAACATTAATCTGCAATGTACAAGTACAATGAACTATACAGAGTTAGGAATGAACAGTCCCCACTGATATTACCACATGAATAGATTTCAAAGCATAATGTTGGCAAAGAGAAAAGCAACACAAGTATGCAGAAGAATAGTGTTTAGTATCAGGACTGTAGATGGTGGCTTATCATTCAGGGAATAAAAGGTGATAAATAAATCTGTCCATGTGGCACTAGAACCACTGTAATAACCTTGTTATTAATTTGAGTGTTGGTTACATGGATGTATATTCACTTTGGAAAAAAAATCATGAAACTGCAGGTGAATTTCTATTCTCCTTTGCATACTGCTTTTTAAAAAGTAATTAAAAGGATCCTTGCCCAACTAAAACTGGCAAATCCTTTATTGGAGTTCATTTTAACTTATCTTTCCTGCATGAAGATTAATCATTGAAATTAAGCATGGAATGTTTAACATGAAGATTCTTAGAGATGACATTGGAAAGATGATGAGTCAATATAAATTTTCTTTATGTATATGTGTGTGTGCAAGTGTTGTATTTGAGTGTGGTGTATACACACACACTAATGTGCAGGTGCTTGAAATAGGTAGATGCATCCATTTCCACATAGAGGCCAAAGGAAGATATCAGATTTTCTACTCTTTTGCTATCTGTTTTAACCCTGAAGACCGTATCTCTCTGAACCTGGGGTGAGACGGGCAATCAGCAAGACCCAGAGTGATGTTCCTGTCTCTCCCCTGACAGCAATGGGATTACAGGAGTGTGCAACAGCCACATAAAATTTTTACCAGGGTGCTGGGATCTCAGCTAGCCTGCTAATCGCTGAGTTATTTCTACAGCCCCAACGCAAATGATCTTGTAACAGCAGTTTTTATGCTGGTTGCCCAGCCTCCCCCCCAGGGAGAACATCACCTTCTTAGGTATTTTAGAATTATAAATAGGCTACAAGAAATTACAAATGTTTAAGTTAGGAGTAAAGAATAATTAATATCGCCATGCATTTTACAGATAAGAAAACTGACCTCGGAAGGTTAAATAATTGTCCCAAGGTCACATGTGTGGTTAGTAGCAACTCTGGGAGGAGATCCAAGGTCTTGATCCCTTTTTCTCTAGACCACACAGTCTCCTTGTTTTCCAGACCTTCTGAGAAAGTCCATGAATATGTGTGCTGTTACAGAATGTTTAAAGGTCAACTCATTTACTCTCCGTTGGTCCAACATATAGGATATGAACTGGCTGGCGTCCCTCACTCCCATCTGTCAACAATCAACAAGTAGATTACTGGAATTTCTGCTTCAAAATATGGTAGATTTTAATTAGTGCATTGTTTCTTTGCACACTTCAATCCCCTTGCTTACACGGAGCTGGAAATCAAGAAATATTCTCAGGAACTAAGACAATTGAGGCCCTGGGGTCAATTATCAAAGCAATAATCCCTCAAGGGAATCACAAAGTCCTTGGGATAAATTGCTCCTGATTGTTTGTAGAGATTCCTAACTCTGACTTCTTTTGAGTGCAGTCCCTTATTAATGACCATGATGTTTGACCCCACGCCTGACTTGCTGATTCTGAGAAGCTAGGTAGAAAGTCTGCTCATCTGGATCGGTAAGACATACACAGGTGATCTGGCATAACACTGATTGAAAAAAATACCAGTCCAGTGCATCTCTATGGCAGGCTTTCTCCATTTTTTTCTCCATGTTCATTCAGTTACATGAATTTTAACAAACAAAGAAGCAACCGGCCAATAATTGAATCTGCTGGAACAAAGTCTCCATTTTCCCAGCAATCGCTAAGCACAAAACACAAGTTCATGGGGCTGGAGAGGTGGCTCAGGGGTTAAGCCTCTGCCTTGCAGGCAGAAGTCCTGAGTTTGGATCCTAGACCCCACGTATAGATGCCGGGCAGAATCGGGGCAGCCTGCGTTTCTGGTCCTGGTAGGGTGGAGCCTGTGAATCCGGGGGCAGAGGTGGAGGTGTCCATGGTGGTTCCCGAATTCGCCTGTGGTTCTCCACACACACATACACATACACACACGCACACACACAATTGAATAAGTTAAAAAAACTCATATTCATGCCTCATGTGTTTGCATGGCTGCATCCAGTCACGAAACAATTCTTTTCTTATGTATGGGTGCTATGAATTTCTGATGGAACTATTAAAGTATCCTCATTTAAGAGACCACACTGCATTGGTAGTATAAAACACAATAAACACAACAAAAGGAAAGGAAATCAAAACAGGATATGAAAAGGGTCAAATATAAGTCAACCGTTTAGTTGGGGTTCTAGATAGGAAGCTAGAGGAGGCCGAGAGGTACAAGAAAAGTTACATGGACGAAGTATAAACAGATTGTCAAGCCAGAACTCACCTTACGTGAATCTTAGCTACGAAGCAGGCACAACTCTATTGTAACATTCTGCTTTATATTACTGAATGTTACTGACCCCTAGTTGTAATTAATTTAATAACCAATTAACTCATATATGAATTATATTTACTAGGCAGCACACACACACACACACACACACACACACACACACACACACACCCAGTAGATACAGTCCAAAGATTCAAGGCACATGATGGGAAAGATACTCTGCAGTTGGTGAGGTTCATATCTTCAATGTAATATGAATATCAAGCACATGATTAGGTGAAAATCTTGTCTCCTTGGCTCACAGATTCCTATCTCATGTTATCTCCCATGCACATATAGGTATCATATGGGGTCCTATATATTTACAGACACATAGACATATGAGATAGACCCAATTTAGGATGATTTGACTTAGGAGATTCGTTTTTCTTTTATTACTGCACAAAATCTTTATAGGTTCTGTAGAAACTACATTTTAAATTTAAAGTAGTATCTACCCCGAGCTAATATTACACAATGCAGCGCCTTTATGATACTGGAAAGAAGTAACACATCACACCTCCAGCAACCAAGCAGGTCATAGGTGCAAGAACAGATGCTTCACATTACTCTACAGTAAAGTGCTATTGTTCAAGAAGTAAGGTGCATCCAATATGCTTTCACATTATTATATTTTCATTTTGTAATAGGCTTATTATGCCATAATTGTAATCATAAATCAAGGCACATAATGTGTCTCATGGTCTAAAGTATGGTAGGTTCACATATGCTTTGGTTAAATATATTTCTTCCAGTTCTGTCATACTGCAACATCCAGACAGACGATGTGGGCGGTGTGAGATCACATACTAGTTAGTGGTACATAATATCAAAACAAGGTTTTGGGAGCCACTGTTTGCTTTGTCACAAAAGCCCAAATACCAAATGCTGAGCTCTAGGATTCTTTCCAACGTTTTGTGAATGGATCCAAAGAATGCTGGGAATGGAATCATATTTGATTTCTGATTTCCTAAAGTAGATAGTGGCTGCTGGCATTACAAATTCACCAGAAAGAATGACTCTGAATCAATGACTTGATGTTTCAAAATAATTAAACCCATCTTTAAAAGTTGGACACTTACATTAGTATGCAAATAAGTGATACTTTAATAAAATTATAATCCATTTTTTATGAAGTGAAAAAGCAATTTACTCTGATTGTAATGGGGAAGATGGAACATCATGACATATCCTTGAAGAGGTCAGTTATTACACATTGGATTCCAAGGACTTATTATATATACAAGAGGAAGGGATAAAAATTCTTATGTAAACATCATCACAGAGCTATGACGGCAGTGCCAAACACTGGGACCTTCGGAGAATATCCTTTCTGCTCTCTGGTGCCATGGAAGCAAGTTGGTGCAATATTGTCCACCAGAGAGAAAAGCTGGCAGCAGAACTCAGTGGTTGCTTCAGTTGTTGCTTTGAAACTTAATTCTTCTTCCTTTCAGTTTTGAATCTGTAATTCATCTCTGCACAATTCACCCCTCCTCATTAAATGAGAAATGCACTAACACTCATGCACCTGTGTCTGCTGGATTAGATGCAGGAAGGCCCTGGTTACTCAGACTGTAAACAGTCCCTGTGTTCTGGCATTTACTGAGGGCTGGTCATATGCTGGGCTCTGTGTATAGGTGTACTCTCCAGAGATGAGAAATGATCAAACACTCAATCACGAATGTAAAAATTAAGGTACCAATCTAGAATCACTTGTCTTAGTGAGATTTCCAAGGGGTCTAAACCATGACACGCATCTCTCTAACTGAAAATGTCACATTTTGGCAAGGCTGGGTCTGTAGCTCTGAAGGAGGCCAGAACTCAAAGAGCTTTGACTGATCTAATACTTGGAGCAATGGAAAGCTGAAATTAATAAACCGATTGGTGAAAAACTTTGAAAGTAGAAATCAATTCAAATACTTATATTCCCAAGTACAGGTGAAAAATAAGAACTTGGCCAACACCAAGGGATCCTCAATACCCTCAATACTCAAATATACCTGGAGCAAGAACATCTGAAATCTATAAACAGCAATGAAGAGGGTAAAGGATCTTACAGAACAGCTACGCAAGGCTGAGGGAGGGATGGGGTCATGCAGAGTCCTAAGGTGAGGGATGGAAAGAAACCTTTGTCTTGGATGTCAAATAGTTCTAACTTATGAATAAAAAGGAGGTGTTTCCAATGTCATGATGCAAAAGACTGAAAACTTTTGTGCAATGAATGAGACAGAAGAAGACATGTTTCCAACCCACTAAACCTCAGGAGGTGGCAGACAACGTGTATCTAGTTAAATGGATGGAACTTAGAAAGCCTTACATCACTAATGAAGAAAAGTCTGGAATATTTTATTCAGAAAGTATTCACAATGTGAACCTGGTGACATTAGTGTCCCCTGAGTATCATGTTTTTTATATAATTTTGTAAATACAAAGTGCTTCTCCAGGACCTTCTGAGGTAAAACATAATTTTAAATGTTTGAAATGACCATTGTGAACCTCACAACAACACAGTGGGATGGGATCAACTACCTTCACCTCTTTCCACGTGAGACAGTTGAGGCAAGTAAGGACAATTAACTTTCCCAAGACAGAAACCTGACTGGGATGTCACAACCAATACCTTAATTATGCTGGGTTACACATTCATCCCTACATCTTTTCCCCATAGTTTAATCTACAAGATATGCCTGAACTCAAGAAGATATCAAGTTTTAGGTATAGAAATATGATAATTTACAAGTTATTTCCTATGATAGAAAAATATAAAATATATTTCTTAGAAATACTAATATGGTAGCATATATTGGGGCATAATTTGATCTTGATTATGCATGTTAATTGGTTATAGTGTTAGCACAGGCAAGTCGTATGATATAGCTGTCCACAAACTTTACTCTGAAAAGCCATGACAATAATGATTCTCTTACCTAGACCCAGGATTTTTCAAAAATTGTCTCTGAGAGAAATGAGAAAATGTGAAGTGTAAGAAGAAAAAAAAGCTATGGGAATTAAGATTTGGGCAATGACTAAACATGCAACTTGGATACACACTTCCTGTGTTCAGATTTCTATTCTTTACCTTTCTTGGCAGTTGTTTTTCCATGTGCTTGTTGCATCAGTTGCTTTTCTTATTGCCATAACACTTGATAAAAACAACTTATGGAAGGAAGAATTTAGATTGACTCACAGTTTTGGAATATCTGTCTTAGTAGGACAGGCAGAGTGGCAGGAGTGTAGTGTGACACAGCTGACCATATTGTTGAAAAAGAGAGAGAGAAAGAGATTGCTGATGCCTAGTCCAATTTCGCCTTCTTCTTCTTCTTCAGTTCTGGACCCCACCCCATGGAATGGTACAAACTACATTTAAGAAGTGCCTTCCTCTGTAGTTATCATTCTTGGGTGTGTCTGTGAGGATGTTTCCCAAGAGCAAAAACTGCAAAGGACTAAGTCCTCAGTTCCAAGCTAACTGAGTTGACAATAAAAATTGACGATCATACTAACAGTTGTTTGATTTCTGTATCTGTGAATGAAAGTAAGGATACCTCATATATGTAAGGGTATTGTTGGAGGAAACCATGGCATCATTCCATGAAGAATGCATGGTAAATAGCAAATGACATGGCAACAATCAAATCAACAAGCAAGAACAATACATAAAATCAAAATGAAAATGGCAACTTCTCTTTTATAAATTGCCTACCAGACAGCAACATATCAGTCTCTGTCTCCATTTTTCTCAATTGTGGGTTCAAAGATGAAGCCCAGGTTGGCAAGAAGAAATGAAATCTCTTTTTAGTTTTCTTTAAATGAGCTCCAGAGGATTTTTTTCCCCAAGCCATGACTATTTACTCTGGCACTCAAAGCAAGAACTATTAGCACCCCCCATCCCAAATCACATGGATATCAATAGAATGAAAACCTTCCAAGATTCCATAGCCTGCTTATGCCTTAGTTCCAGAAACATCCCCTGACCTCCTTTTAACACTGATGAATGACAGTGCAAATATTTCAAGCTGCTGTTGCCGGCTCACTACAGCCTGTTTGAATTTGTTTTGCCCCCGGACTATTTTTGATCACATGACTGTTCTCAGCCGCAGAAATTCAGTGGAAACCAGAGCGATCCAAATACTTGGGAGGAACCCATAAACAAATGTAGCATCCAGTCAGACCATGGCGCCCACAAAAGTTTCTGTAGACAGACTATAAGGGCCTGGGAATCTAATCCTCACTACTAGAGAACTTGCCTAAGTCTTTCTTTAGCTGTGTCATGCTGGGGTAGGAGGGTAAACACTGAGAACACAAGAGGGGTTAATAATATTTGTGTGTATGGCTACAAAGATTTTCTTTTCTGGAGAGCTCAGAAGAGCTCAGTGCCTGGCATTTTGTGCTTGGTGAGGTGACAGATTATGCTTTTTTGAACTGTTCTATATTAAAGGTCAAGTACAAAGAAAATATATATCTTTAGGATATATATTTAGAGACAATTTAAGTCTGAGTACATTTTAATTAAGAATGGAAGTGTCTCTATGTGTGTGTAAGTGCACACATGTACATTTACGTGGTATGCTTATGTATGTGTTTGGGGTATGAACATGTAAGTGTGGATATGGGTGTTCAGATATGTGGCAGTCAGAGGTCAACATTGTGTATTTTTCCCAATTGTTTTCTACTTCACTTGTAAAATAGTCTCTCACTGACCCGAAGCTTGCTGGTTTGTCTAGAATGGCCTGCAAGCCGCAAGAATCTCCTTGACTCTGCTTCCTCAGTGCTTAGATTGTAGGGTCGTGTCTCCAAACTCAGCTTGCAATGTCAATGTTAGGGATCAAACATAGGTGCCTATATTTGTGAGGCAAGCATTTTATGAAACAATTCATCTCCCAATCCAGGAAATGATTTTAAAAAGGCTGTGAGTTGCATTCGATGGCATAGGCCTACAGCCCAGCCCTGAGGAGAATGAGGGAGGAGACCTGGAATCCAAGATCAACAGGGATGCAGAGTGAAAAACATTTCAGACAAACAAAACAAAAGAAAACAAAGCATTGTATGGTAATCTCCATTAGAGGGTCAAAAACAACCATAGTCCCAGCTTCCAAATATCCAAAGACCATTGTCATAGTTTGAAATGCGAGTTGTGCCCCACAAGCTCCTATGTTTGAATCTTCACTTGTTTTGGAAGGTCATGGATCTTTAAGAGGTGGAGTCTTTTTGGAGGAAGGCAGTAATGAGGGGGTGGACCTTGAGGTTGATTAGTCCTGCCTTACTTCCAGGACAGGTCTACTTTTACAGTTTTGTAGCTCTCAGCCTCCGTAATATCTGCAATGACTTAGAACTCCAACTTCTGCCACAAGACATACCTCTTCTGCCATGAATGACTGCATCTCCCCCTGGAAATGTAAACTCAATAAATCTTCCTTTGCTCCCCTTAAGTTGTATGGACCTAAGTGGTGTCTCACAGAAGCACAAAGAGTACTGATATAACCATTAACACAAATAAAACTCAATAATGTGTAGATCTCAGAAACATGGGAGTGGACATGGTGTACAATCTCATAAACGTCTATTCTGTTTCCAAAAGTGTCACCGTCTTTCTTCTCCTCCCTACTATATCCCCAACTGGACCAAGATCAGACAGAAAAGTGATATAAAATAAGGAAAGGAGGGAGTTCAAAGCACAAGGGTGTTCTGACAAAGTCCCCAATTGGATCATAGGGTAAAGTTTAGCTAAGTTTCATTCATTACAGTCCTGGATTATATTAATTCATCAGCTTCTTAGCACCTTCACAGGATGTCTAGCCACAACATTACAATTTTTGTTTCCTTGAAAGAAAGACACAGATAAAGGCTTGAATTCATCTTATCTATTTAACAAGAAAGTAGAGCCACAGAATTTAAACAACAAAAATAAATTTACAAAACACAAAATGGTAAGGAAACAAGAAACTCTTGTGTTCACAACCTGTGTCTGTGAACTGTTTCTCATAAGATGACTTAGAATAAGACACACAGCCTACCAAAACAAAATCGGGTTGTAGAACGTTTTCATCTTTTTGCCTTCCAACAAATTGCTTGTTTTCCCATCTGAACAATAAGCTCATTGTTTGCACCAAAGTACAGTTCATGACTAGTCATGTTAGGAAGTGAATGGATTGTTGTGCTGTCAACATTATTTTTTCCCACATACCTATTATATCTAGGAATTCCTTCCCAAGTCAGGAACTTTGAAGAAAATGAACACTGGTTTTTAATCTGTTTTTTTTTTTTTTTTTTTTTTTTTTACAGAGTGCTGGAGACTTTGAGATTAGGGCTTCTTAGCAATATGCAGTTATTACAGTGTTTTAGTTTGCACCAGTTACTTGGCATATACTATTTGGTGAGAATTTTGATCTATCATACTTTAATTAACACCAGTTATAGTAAGAGTTGTCTTGTAAGACACTGTGCTGATATAGAAGTGTATGAAGAAATCATAAAGATTTAGTCCTGAAATAAAATATGTTTAACCCTTCCTTTCCCTATCTCTCACCCAGTATTTAGCTATTTAAGAGTTGATTGAAACAGAACTACCAGATGTCTTCAACTTTTTAGTGAATCTGAAATAAACAAAAATAAATCAAGATCTTAATTATGGGTCCAACTAATAATATATAAGCTGAGATGATGAGTCTATATTCTGTCAATCATGGGACTGACTATGTCTTCTGGTCATCCATAGTCACATAGAACAAATGGTGACAAAAACTTAGATATGCAGGATCCCTTTCCAGCATCAGTCAGGCCCAAATGCTGAAGCTAAGTTGTCATGGTTCAGCAACTCTTTAGGATATTCCTTTCACTATTTTTTTCTTCTTTGTTTCGTGCCTCGTCTTTATTTTTTTAATGTAGCATAGAAAAATAAAATTTACCCTTAGGTCTTTGGTATGCTTAGAATTCTGGGGCCAGATCAGATTTGTGCTAAGACTGCCACATACAAGCATAAATATGCTTTCTTGAATGCTGGCCAATATCTATATAGAAGTAGTGAGTAATGATTTGGAGGTAAGTAAAAATCTTTCAGTCTACTTTATTTTTTCTGGGTAAGACACAGGAATGTATGGAGGCCACATATTCTTCTCTACCTCATTCTCCCAACAATTCAAAAGACTAGCCTGGGCATGTTCTTTTAGCAGAGATGAGATGTGCCATTAGAAGTAGAAACACACAAGCACAATTGGTTTCAAGCTGCTGCAAGTGTCCCATCTGCTAACATCTTATGAAAAAATTAGTCACATGACCACAAATGGAGTGTGGATACAGGGACAAGAAAGAATATGTCACCAATCAACTGACTTACAGCTCTTTGACTCTACCCAGTTAGAGATCATAAGTAAGCAAGAAGCTCTTCAAATGTTGGTCTCTAGCAGGATTTGTTTCCTCAATATTTAGTAGCAGCAGTGTTTGTCAGTTTCCAAGTGTGATAATCCACATGCAAACCTAGGGTACCAGGACCTCTGGTCCTAAGCATGCTATGATCTCAATGGAGATCTCAGGCAACAAGGATCCTTGGCCTTTGGCTGCAGCTAGCGCCTGCAAGTTTTCTTCTCTGGTCTCTTACAGTTTCTGGCCAGCTGACTTTTCTCTGGTTATCTCTGCTTATCTTCTTTTTCCTGTTGTGGCTGCTCTGAAACTGGGCAGTGGCTTCAGGTACTGGACATCAGGCAGACTCTGATCATTCAGGTACAGGTGCTTGCTTTAGGTGGGAAGTTGGGCAGATGTGGTCCCCAGAAGTTGGGTAACACAACCTTTCAGCTGATAAACAGTTATTGCAAACAGATCCTGAGCTTGGATACCACAGTCTGACTTCAACTGGATTGCTTGGTAGTCCAGGGTCATGAGTCATGTGATTCTGTTCCCTGAGCAGTGCTACACAATATCCCACACGGAGTCTCAAGTCTTGGTCTGAGAGGCTCTTGTTCTCACCTGTCAAGCTGCCTCATCTTGGTGCTCCTTGTTTTATCAGTTCAGTAATGAAAGTAGCTAACAAAGACCATTTCAGAGAGAAGTCTTTGTTGGAACTGATACTGCAACATCAAGATGGAAGCACAGGATAGTATTTCTCAGTGGACATAACTCAGCAAGTCTAAGCAGTGTACTTCTATAGTCTAAGTAGGATCCTTGGCCCATTCAACCATTTCTTTGGACTCACCACTCACATTCATTTTGGGACAATCACCATCTTGTCTCTTGGCACCAATCATAGTCATTAGGCTTTTGTTTTGGACCAGTCACATCCTTTCCTCCTAGTACCAATCATAGCAGTATTTCTACCAGTGGAAGTGCTTCCCATTTGACTAATGTGGAAATGATTCATCCAGGCTTCATAGTAAAAAAATCAGATGGAAATTGTTTTAAATAGTCCCAGCTAGGGCAGTGCCTTTGAGAGCTAGGACAATCAGCGGCAATCTTTCGTACAGTTGTTTTAAGATGTCCATGAAGTGTTAAAGATGACTGATGCTGGCATAATGGAAGTCCAGTAGGCTGGAAGATTGGTAGTCTTTGGCTCAGGGAAGCTGAGATAGTTAGACAGGTTCCAATAGATTCTAGTCAGGAAATCAAATGACCCTATCCACAGGTCTTTGCTTATTTATAGAAAAACGAAAGAGTATATAAACTTTTTCTCATTGTGTTTTTAGATTTTTAGATGACAAAAATTTTCACCATATGATAATATAAACTTACAGAAGGCGTTATTCAGAATAATAATGGTTTCAGAAGATTGCTTTACCACTGCTTTCCATCTGTACAGAACCCGGGGACAGCTCCTAGCATCTGCCTCAAATGTAATGATTCCACCCGAGTCACAGAAATAGTCACAGTCACCAATGATAATACTCAAGATCATGTATCTAAAATGAAACTGGAACAAGGTTTTGTAGACTTGCACTTTACTTCTTTCATATTATATTGCCTTTTTTGACTAAACCCTGATAAGGCATTTCACAATCAATTCCAGTATTACTAAATATAACCTATACTCTTTAAAATAGAACCCAAGAACATTGTATTTATAAAATATATTCGAACAGCTTTGAGCCAGTTGTGAAAATTTTTGATGTTTTAAGAGTTAAGATTTTATGCTATTAAAGAATGTAATACAGGCCAGGCGAGGGCTGGAAAGAGTGAAGCATGAGTTGTGATGGTTAGATACATTTATAATCCACTTAAGGCTGCCAGATTGAACAAATAAAAGCACATGATACACAGTTAAATCTGAAGTTTGTAACCAAAGACTAATTTTTTAATATAAGTATGCTCTGTACATATTTAGAGACAGACACAATTTTTTATTATGTATCAGAAATTCAATCTTTTTTCTCTTTTATTTGGCAACTGTAACTTTACCAGGAGAATTAAGATGCACAGAACCTGTTGCAGTTATTCTGTATTGTTACTAATAAATTCATGAACAAATGGCTTAAGGGAACAAAGGATTTAAGTTTTGGCTCAAGTTGTCTAGTTGCAATTTCTTGTCCAATTTGGCAGGAAATTTCACACCAACACCAGGGGCCAAGGGAACTGGCCATACCAAGTCCACAGGACTACTGAGAGGTACATTCTTCACGTGCCAGACCAGCATGTCTGGCCATGTATACAGAAGGCCAACTTCTTCAACTAGTTCATTCCATCTTATTCACCTGCCCAGAGAGTAGTCCTACCCACCATGCACTGGGCCTTTCCCATCAATCAATAAGACAACTTCCTGCAGATTTGCTCAGGATCCCATTCAACTACAACTGTGCCCAATGCTTGAACCTTCAACTGGCATTGATAGCTGCATCTACTTATGACGGAACTATTTCTAAGAAATAGTCTGTATAAAAAATACAAAAATAACAATAGCAATGATGAAAATATGATGGTATAGATGAAGGCATTAATTTCATAATGATAGCTATTATTTTAATATATTAATATTATCATAAACAAATTTTTGTACACCAATTTTATAAATAAGAAAATACAAAAAATTTATATTTCACATGCCTATAAGGTAATAAATGGCATTCTAAGTACTTGAACTACCATAAGTCAATGAAATTATTCAAATTCTGGAGTTGCTACATGTATTTGGACAACTGGAAAGTGAAAACAGTAGGAACTCTGAATTCCACATGCAACTCAGGGAGAGGGTGACCTCTTACCAAATCTTCTAGAATGTTCTATTGGTACTACCCAGTGAATTCAGTTTTATTCACCCTCTTTCCATAGATTTCAAACCCAAGGCCAGGATTGTCACAGAAGAGTCCAGTTCTTGAAAGTAAGAAGTAAAAGGCTAGCTAGGATAATACAGGGCTATACAAAAAAAAAAAAAAAAAAAAAAAAACTGACAACTAAAACAAAAAATAAAGTTGATGTAAAACACTTGGGTTAATCTAAATTGGTAGACAAGGGCTGGAGAGATGGCTCAGGAGTTAAGACTCTGTCTCTACAAACAGAAGATCCTGAGTTCAGTTCCCAAGTCCCACATGAAAACGCCAGGCACAGATGATAGGAGCCTCCATGTCCAGTTGTGGTGGGCCCAGCCTGGAAAATCCCAGAGGGAAGCAAGAAGGAGATAGTAGTGATATAGGATGATTCCCGAAATCACCCTTGGTCCTCCAAAGGGACATACAGTACCCTCTGATATACACACACACACACACACACACACACACACACACACACACACACACACTAAATAAAATATTTTTAAAAACTAAATAAATTGGTACACAAGGTAAAGGGTTAATGTTTTTCTGGGTCTATCAACAGCTAATGGTGGGAAAGAATTAAAAAAAATAAAAACACAACCAACAAAGAAGTTTCTTCTTAAATCTGGCCAGCATATCTATTCAAGCTGGTTCACATTAAACGTTTGTTAATTCAATTTCTAAGAGTCACAGCCCAGTGGCCACTGTCTGCCGCAAACAATGGAGGCTGTATGTGTACAGGCGGGCACGCGGCCAGCAGGCAGTGTCCTACATGCTGGTATCTTGTATGTAAACATTGTTGGAATCTCTAATAATCAGAAAAAATTTAAAAAGTCTTTATGGCTCTAATATCCTTATAATGCAAAACAAATATTGAACTTCCTATGTTCAGTTCCTGTGTTCTAGCTGTGGGCCTTCTTGTCTGCAATTGGCTGGACATGAGTAGGGATTTATTTTCACATTTTCATGAGGTCAAAGTTTTCACTTCCGCTAGGAAGAGACAGAAGGTTGTCTTGGAAGAAACTTAAATTACGTTATAAGTTTTGCTGTAAATGGATGAGGACATTATCTTTCTTAAAATTTCTCCTTTACTTGTAAACTAAATATTGAATATGTATAACTAGTACAAAAAATCATATGGATATGTTGGCAATTATTTATAATGCACACTATAATTTTACACAAAACAGTGATAAATGAAAATATAAATTTGTAGGTTACACTATATCCCAAAACAAGTATTGCTTCTCATATTTATAATATTCAGTGCAAGAAAATACATGGAAAGGAAAATACATTGAAAGCATGATTGCTGTTTTTTAGTCTAGTTTCTAGTTACTGCATGAATTTCTACCAGCATGCAACCTTTCCCAACAAGTAAATCCTCTGGCAAATGAGAGTAGCTGATGATTTCAGTTCTCCTATCCCACTTTGCCAGTCAGGAAATCTTTACTGGGTACCTTCAGGGTGCTCTGTACAATGCTAGATTAAATGGATCCTAAATTTTCCAGAAGATGGCATATAAAATGTATAATGGCCCCACAGTGGCTTTTTCCTGGGTTCCATCATTAAAAACAAGATAACGGTCAGGAGTTAATGTGTATGCCATTGATGACTATGATGACCTAGATAAAGGCAATACCATCCATCATCTTCTTTAAAGAATTATTTGTTAAGTACTTATCTAGCCCTACTGTCTATAGCAAAATTTGTTCTAGACTATGTTTTTATATACATGTGTGCTTGTAGAAGAAAAGGGCACACCTATGCCAGCTTTATCTACTACATTTATATTCGTCTCTGAATGGACCACATGATAGCATTCATTCAGCAAACGAAAGTGGCAATTAAGAGATTAGGAATAAGAGTAACTGCTGATACAATATGGTACAAACAGCAGATTAATGGACTGTTTACTGTTGTTGCTTGTTTTACACAGTTTTGTTTTCTATTAACTATGCTGCCATGATATTCTGTGGATATCATTTAATTCCCAGTTAAGGATGCCACTGGAACATGAGGAGAATGTTTTACTGATAAAAAATTAATCCACATGCAATACTCAAGTGGACTTCATTCTTATTAAAACAAGATGCTTTACTTAGCCAACAAACTGGAATTTTAAAAAAGATTCATCTGTACTAAAGTCATCCCTATATCTCATTTTAAGAGCAACCTGAATATCTTCAAACCAAAGACATGCATTGAATTAACACTTTATTAAACTCCAGCTGATTTCTTAACACAAGCATGTTTTCTGTTTGCTTTCTTACGTCAACTTTGTATTCAACTACTATTTGACTTTTCCTTTGGAACACATAACAGGGCTGAAGTTTTGTGAAAAATGATATTGTTCATAAATATCATATGGTTGAAGTCTAGGGGAATAATTGTGGATTTGGTGATCTACAGACTAAGTTCCATGTCTGCCTTGTTTTTTCCTTGATTGACACTGAATGCAATGTCAATAAATCAATAGGTAGGAAGCCAATAAACCTATAGGTAGGAAGACAGTACATCAAACTGCTCTGTAAGCAGCAGTTATTATACCCATAGAATGGGAACTCACAGTTGAAACCTTTGGGTCGAAAGCTGGATGAGTGAAGGGAAATATATATGTTATATATTTGTTATAGTATGAAGGCCTGAGCCCCCACAGGAGCAGATAAGCCAGAGCGAACCCTAAGGTCCATAGACGTGTAGAAGCAGAAGGGTGGGAGGGTATGAGAGAGAATGATGAAGGGAAGGAAGGGAATGGGAGGGAGGGAAGCTGGGATGAATATTCAATATGCTTGTAGAAGTACAAAAAAAATGGAAAATGATGGTTCAAGTCTTATGGCACTATGGGGAATTTGAAATGAGAGCAATGCTATATCCACCATTTGAACATGGAAGAGAGGTGTGGGATGCATTCTAGAAATGGATAGAGAACTATATCAGAAGCCTGTGATGGTGACTCTCATGCAGGATATTTTTTGCTTGTTTTTAGCCTTTGAATTTTTTTATTTTGTCTTACAGTTACCTTGATGGCAGATTCATTCCAACGTTTTGCTACTTAATGGATTCAAATGCTTTCAGACAGTATTTTTGATTAAAAAATAATTGCAGGAGAATATCTATGAGTGACAGAACTTATCTTAATGATGAAAAAGCATTACCTATTCCTAATTTCAGTAATGTAATATGTATGAATTGACTCTGGCAGATAGAAGGTTACCATCCTGCAAATGGGAGACTGACACCCCCCCACAGTGGTCTCCTACTCTTATTCCATCTACTTTTGAGTCTACTCTTATAATAAGATTCCATTTTAATAACCTTTTACCTCTGGCCAGGAACAGACATCCAATACCTATCAGGATGGAGCCACTGGTAGTGCAGGAGCAGCAAAACTGAAAAAAAAAAATCAACAAAGCATAATTCAGAAAATCAGAGACTATCATCAACTACCTGGAACTAGGCCAGCCTAATCTCTTCCCATCCTAAAGCTCAAGGAAATTTGCAGAAGAGGAGGCGGTAAAATTGTAAGAGCCTAAAAATGGGAAGAGCAATGATACTCCGTACAACTTAGAGCCGACATAATCACAATAGGTTTTTGCATTACCTGCACAATGACCAACATATCATTGAACCCCATAGTCTAGCATGGATCACAGGCACTAAGATACTTAAGAGGCAAGGGATTAACAGTCACAATAGTGTTCCTGTACTAAAGGAGAACACAAGAAAGAGCTCTAGGCAATACCACTGAGTCCTTAGCCCTCATCAGAGAGGAGGACCCAGAGGGAAGTTTGACATACACACTAAAGAATGCTCCAGAATGAGGGGTGGGGAGAGGGCACTGGGAGAAAATGACGGAGGGGGAAAGGAAGAGGAAAGGGGGGGGAGGGAGGGGGTCCAGGGAGTGGAAGAAATTAAAAAAAAAGAATTGACTTGAAAAGCTGAAATTAAAAATATGTAGAAAATTTGGGAAATTTTTAGTGTATGTAATAAACAACTGAACTATTAAAAATTCCTATATTTAAGAACTTGATTTTGCTCTAATTTTTTTCCATAGAGTTTCAATATCAATAATAAAAGTGTTGTATCTCTCATTATAAAATATTTCAGTATAGAACATTTCTATTATTAAGCCTTTGTTTTGGGGAACAAATTATAAGGAGAGTTTAGTCCTTCTGGGATTGTAATCATGATACAATGTTACATTTATCAAACCATGTGTTAGTTACCCCAGGAAAATGACAATATGCTATGGCATACATTAATCACAAGTAACTTAGAAGATAAACTTGAAATTTTTAGTAATTTCCCTCCATTTCCTATGTCCCCCTGCATGTGAGATTCATCTAGGATGCCTGAGCTAGTTTGTGTCTGTGGTGAAGTAGAATGGGATGGGGGTAGATAAAGTGATGAAAACATACAAATTAGTTGCTAATATACTTAAAAATAAAAACATGAAACAGAAAAATTGGAAAGTTAAATTTACATAAATTTATATGTTTGTAGTAATGCAAGCATATGTCTTAGGAAATAGCAAAATGTGCATTACTCCTATAGTGAAACATGTCAAGAAATATGTTCAGGTGAACCTTTACCCTGAACTGAAGAAACAAGGTTGAGCTTCTCTGCCAATAAAACCCTTGATGTGTTTTCTGAAGTCTGATATAATGACATTATTTTCAACAATAGCTAAAGGGTTTTCCCATGCTTTCCCATGCGGTCACATATATCTTCAGCAAACTCCACAGTAAAATATGAATCACAAAGTACAATGTCTAGAAAATCTCAAGAAGGAAATTCAAGTTGCTTTTTCTGTACCCTTTAGGAAAGAGAACGCAATCTTAACAGTGGTCCTCAGAGTGCCCACATGAGAAAGTCCTGGGAATGCTTATTATATAGAAGATACCAAAAGAGTGATTGATTCTGAAATAAAATTTTCATTGGAGCTCATTAGAAAATTGAAACACAGACACACTGAGAGATTAAAGGCAGAAATTAGTTTATGGTGGTTGAAGGCATCTTCATTTCCTTAACAGTGTAACTTTCCTACCTAACACAGTAACTGGTCTTTTGATAAAAACCTGATGGCAGCTATACCTCTGATGATATTTTTTAGATTTGATTGAAGGGCTCATCATGTATTTGTAATATAAAAAAGCTCTAGGTGAAATGTTTATTATTCTACCAGGAGTATTAATAGCTTCACTTGGAAACTCATTCATTTAGTCAGTAACATTCACCACATTACCAGAATCACCACAAACAGCATCGAGTATTTTCTAAAATTTCTTTTTTATATGCTTAAGAATCCGAAGAACTATTTTAATAAAAAATCACATTTTCCATGTAAAGAAATAGTTCTACTAGGCCAGCCTAATCTCTCCCCATCCTGAAGCTCAGGGAAATTTGCGTAAGAGGGGGCGGTAAGATTGTAAGAGCACAAGGATGGGAGGAGCAATGATATGCAAAATACTCCACACAAGTTAGGGCCGAAGCAATCATAATTGGACTTTGCATGCCCTGGGCAATGTCCAACACACTATTGACCCCACAAAGTCTAGCGTTTGCTAAAGGCACTAGGATCCTTGGCAG
Source organism: Typhlomys cinereus (assembly GCA_023101885.1). NCBI lineage: Eukaryota > Metazoa > Chordata > Mammalia > Rodentia > Platacanthomyidae > Typhlomys > Typhlomys cinereus. The sequence goes on along the minus strand of JALPQD010000057.1, from coordinate 2,877,456 downwards.
CAAGGGATTGACAGTCACAAGAGTGTTCCTATGCTTAAAGGGAACACAGGAAACGGTTCTGGGAAATGCCACTGGTTCTTTGCACCTCATCGGAGAGGAGGACCCAGAGGAGAGTTTGGCATGCACATTAAAGGATGCTCTGGGGATGGGAGGGGGAGGCACTGGGGGATGTGGAGGGAAGGGGGAGGGGAGAGGGACACGGGGGATGGGGTTGGAAGGAGGGAAGGGACCGGTGTACCGGTGTTTGTATGAGTGGAAATAAAAAAAAAAGAAATGGTTCTACAATTTACATGGATGCTGGAGATTTGAACTCAGGCCCTCATGCCTATGGAACAACATCTTTGTCCTCCTGAGCTGTCTCTCCAACCCTAGGTGCTATCATTTGAGTTTATTCCCCGGAAGAGAAATTAATTTTTGAATCGGATTCATCAATGAAAATCCTACTAGAATTGCAAATTTGTTCACATGTAAAACTTTGAAATAAAAATTAAAGTATAATTGATTTAAAAATATTTTTCTTTAAACTTAAAGGACTAAAATTTCTTTGTACTAGATAGCATCTGACAAGAGTAATTTCTGTTTCCCATGTTATTCAGGAAGGTTTGGTGATCAGTACTGATAAAATCAGCATTCCCTCAGAAGCTTATAAAAAAAATCAGATTATGTCCTATCCCACAACTACTGAAATGGAGTCTGTAGTTCAACGAGAATCCCCAGGTAATTTGGATTCATGTTAAAATCTCAGAAACAATGCTGTAAAATACTTTGAGAGCCAGAACCAAGCACAATGACAGCAACGGTATTAACCTGGAAATCTTCAAATTTCTTACAGTTTATCCACTGTGCATCATGAAAGCCTCCAACATGGTTTCTAAGAACACCTGCTCTGATTCGGTGATGTTTCACAAGGATCACAACATCTGAAGACAACATGTAACTTTTTGCAACTGGGAGAAATATAGCCCTGTATTGTGGTTTGTAGTTTTCTTGATCTATGGACAATTTGAATTCGTATGATACCTGTCCCCTGGGACTGGAGGCTCTGGAAGAATCAGAACATTGTCTATCATTTGAATCCATTGCCTGGCAGAGAAATGGACCATTTCCCTTTCTGTAGCTGAGACTAGATCATCCCATCTTAGCTGATGAATATTGAGAGACTTTCCAAATTGTGGTTCCCAAGTCTGAGTCCCAAGAACAGACTCAATGAGGTGCATGTGAAACAAAAACAAGGCTCGTGTTGGGAAGAGAAAGATGAATCTTGAGCATTAACAAGCAAAATCCCCTTGTTAATAAAAGCCATGCGCGGGCTCCAGTCCATGTAAGGTATGCATCAACCAGCGAGAGCAAGGTTCCCATCGGAATCTTCCAGCATACAGCTGTGACTCATGCTCAGAGCCATCTTGTCTCTGCAAGAAAAGCATAAATCATCTTCCATTCTGAAAAATCATGCCAAAAGTGCATTTTATTCAAATGCATTCCTTAAAATAATCGCTGAGAAAATAATACAAGTGTATTCAACTGACAATTGACTCCCTAGGCTTTTACATCTGGAAGGAAAATATGTCATGGATTGGGGAAGTAAATTCTGGAAATACTGGGAATTCCTATACGCACTGATGTCCACGACCATCCATCAGAGTTTGTTTTATTCTTTTCAAGAGTCAACTTTTCTTTCTCTGTTTCATATGCAAAAAAGCCTCAAGCTTTGTAATGTAAACCTTACCATGTCTTTCTTTTATTTTTCCTCTTTGTATTTTAACCAATAGCAACAAAATGACATACGTTTGTACACATTGATTTCTCCGGAAACTCTCTTCTGACTTTCTTGCATCACTACACCAACATTCACACCTTCTCTGTACTTTCACAACTATAATAAAACACCTTTGACCCTGTTTACACTCTTAATCCCCCTGTTCAGCTATCATCAATAAGTATGTATTAATGTTCCATTTTCTTACTTTCTTTATGTCCCTCATTCTCCAGGAAGAAATGAGATGAAAATTAAAGTATGAGCAGCTAAGGAGATGGCTCAGGGATTTAAACCTTGCTTTGCAAGAATGAGTTCAGATTCCTGGATCTTACATAAAAATGCCAAGCAGAAAGTAGCAGAGGACATATGTTATTTCAGCCCCGGAAGAGAGAGCCTCGGGAAACTCCAGACCAAAGCAATCACGAGATATAGAACAATCCAGGACGATTCTCTATGTCACCACTGAGCTTCCACAGGCAGGAGCACTCAAGTGTCCTCTCTCACACACACACATACACACACACACACACACACACACACACACACACACACGAACACTCTCACAAAAAAAAACACAGAAATACACAAACACACACTCAAGCACACATATACATGAACACAAAGAGTGAGGAGTTTATTTGATAGGCGGTTCTCTGAATTGCTCACTGGGAAGTGGTAGAGAAGGGCAGAAGGTCATGAACATTCTGCTATTGAGATGGTCAATCAGTCAGAGAGATGATGTGAATCCTTTTTTTTTTTAACCTACTTGAGTTCATAAGACTCAGACTTTAGGGCTGAGGAGATGGTTCAGGGGTTAAAGCACTTGCTGTGCAAACAAAGGGACTGGAGTTTGGATCCTCATATCCTATGTGAAATGTTAGGTGGATATGGCACCCTACTTGCAATTCCAACCTTAGAAATCAGAGAATAGGAATCCCTGGAGTAAGTAGGGATTTTTGCAAGGTGAGTTTTGGGTTCCACTGAAGACTCTTTCAAAAAAATATGGTGGAAGAGTGATTAAGGATGATTTCAACCTTGAACTACACACACACACACACACACACACACACACACACACACACACACACACCTGCCAGCACACATACTAACATGCATATGAAAATAGAAAAATAAACAATAGAAAGAAGCAGACTTGGAATCCAGGTATGACAGCCAAAATGACGAGTTGAACATCTGTATCATCTACCCATCCCTTTTTTAGTCTCTACCCGAGACCCAGCAGTAGTAGTCACTAAGCAGCAATGTAACTAATATATAATATATTTAGATTTTTCCCATCTTATCACCATTTTTGTCATTTAAGAATGATTAGCCACTGCTCCCTTCTCCAAGTTCCTTTCTCTGGCTTCTAGGGCTACAGTTCCTCTGGGCATGCTCCCTTACCTGCTGCCATTCCTTATAGTTAGGCTGACTTATCTTCTTCCATCCAAATTTTGAAGATCAGAATCCCTCAATTGTACTGAGGCCCCACTGAGAGAACTCACCTGTTCTTACAGTTCATATTGCCTTCCAACCACACCCAAAGGTGAACATACTTGTGCATCTGGTTGCCTAGACCTCCGGAATAACATTGATGGGTGTGGGACACTAAGAATCTCGTGATTGCTTTAAGTTCAACAAGTAGATATATCTTCCCTATCACCTGTTTCCATAATCTCTGTTTATTTGTTGAATCTTATCCTTAAATCTCCCCAGTGGATTATTTCTTAAATTCATCAAGTCCTGTCCATACCCCGCTTTCCTAAGTGATCCCCTCAGATATGTTCTTCACAGTGATAGAGAAGGCCCTTGTGGTCATGCAGCTCTAACTACATCCCTGTCCACAGCATTTGCTCTCTTTGTTTTCTATTGTCCCTCAGCACTACTTTCTACCTAGTTTTTCCTGCTTTGCCTACACTTGCCTCTTAAGGTACCAGAAGATGTTATAATGCCTCTGACCTTGAATTCTTCATATTTTCTTCTCTAGCACCTCCTTCATTGGGCTAACTTCTACTTATCCGTAAGTAGGAAATCATACATTACTTCTTCCAGGCAGTCTTGCCTGCCTTTTCTGAATCCTTGAACAAAAATTTTGGTTTCCCTAGTTTTCTATTCTTTAAGACAATCTACTGATACTCTTAGTTCCTATTGTAATGTATTGAATTATTAGTTTCCTTTCTTCACTGTGAGCTTCGGGGAACAAATACTATATCAATTTAATTCCTTTCTAAATGCTCATAATTCATAGCACCAGGTAAAATTCCTTCTGGTATTGTATAAATGCAACACTCCTTGTCATTAGGCTTATAATTATTACCCAATGAATTTTCATAAAGCCCATTCACCATTCCACAAATCTACCCACTTACTTTGGGCTATAGTGGGTCTTTTTATTTTTATTTTTTATTTATTTTCATTTATTTTTTTCCCCAATCATACAAGCTCAATAGGTACCCCAGTCCCCTCCTTCCCTGCACCCTTCCCCAGTCCCACCTTGCACTCTTCCCCTCATTTCCCCCTTCCCTTCACCCCCTTCCTCCCCTTTTCCTAGTGCCTCTCCCTTTCCCCCTCCCATTCCCTAGAGCAACCTTTTGTGTGAATGCCAAAACTCCCTCTCAGTCCTCCACCCTAGTGAGATGTAAGGACTCAGAGGCATAGCCCGGAGCCCTGTTTTGGGCTCCCTGTTAGTATGGGAACAGTACCATGACTGTTAATCCCTTGCCTCTAAGGATCCCACTGCCTGATCCATGCTACACTTTGGGGGATCGTTGACATGTCAGTCATTGTGCAGGTCATGCAAAGTCGGATTGTGGTTACTGCAACCCTAACTTGTGTGGAATATCTTGCATAACGTTGGTCCTCCCTGTCTTTAGGCTCTTCTTCTTCAAGGTTCCCTGAGCTTTAGAATGGGGAGAGATTTGGCTGCTATGGTCCCTGTTGATTAATGTAGGGTCTTTGGTGTTCTGAATTATGGTTTGTTATCGATTTCAGTTTTGCTTTTCCTGCACCTACCCTTGGCTCCATCTTGATTGGTATTGAAGGTCACCTCCTAACCAAAGATAAAAGATTGTTTAAATGAAGATCTTACTATAAGAGGACTCAAAGATACATGGAATAGGAGTAGGACACAGCAGTTGAGGGGGGTTCAGTGTCCCATTTCCAGGATGGTTACTGTCTATCTGGCAGTCAGTAGGTCTTCATTCTATGCTCTACAGGCTCCTTTTCTGGCAGTAGAGTGTCATAATAATCATACAAAGGATCTGTTTTATTTTGCTAGCTTGCTATAATAAAGAAATACATATTTGGGAAGTTTAAACAACATAAATTCATTCTTTCATAATTCTGAAGAACAGAAATTTGAAATCAAAATACTGGGAAGATTTATTCTTTGAAGGGATGTAGGAGAAAGATATATTCTAGATCTCTGATTGTCTTGTAGACATTATGTCTGTATTCATATGACATTGTCCTTAATTATATCCTCACGTTCAAAATTTTCTTTTTTATAAAACACCAGTCATATAGAATTAGGGCCCACATAAATGACCTCTATTTTCTTATATATGCAGTGACCTAGTTTCCAAATAATTAGTTGAGAGTTAGAGCTTAGTATATGATTTTAGGAACATAGACGCTCAAAAATTTTAATATAATCCCTTCAGATTTCAAATAGAGGGGCAGGAAAGATGGTTCAGGAATTAAATCTCTCCCTTGCAAGCAAAAGGACCTGAGTTCAGATCTCAAATCCTAGGTAAAAATGCTGGTCAGAAATGAAGATAAGCCTACACTTCCAACCCTGGAAGGCAGAATCTGAGAAACACAAGAACAATGCAAAAAGGAGGTAAGGCAATATGGGATACACACACACACACACACACACACACACACACACACACACACACACACAGAGCTTTCAGCAGGAAGAAATAACAAATAGAATTTGACAGATAAAGTTGGTCAAAGCGTGAATTAAACACTGAGAAGGGTAAGAGTGAAACGTAGAGACAGATAGGGTTCTTCTAATTGTCTATGATGTACACAATATACAAGAATCTAAGCAAGACTCTGATGATGTCAGCAGTGTGAACTTTATTACATAGGAGCCAATTTTCTTATTATTAAAATGGTTATATTTGTAGCATCAAATAATTCATAATGCTGCAGAAAAAAAGCAAAATTACATTTAGATTAGAAACTTGTAACTTCCCTCTTGAATAGCTAGTCATAACAGTCAAAAGGAAGCAGAAGATAAAGAAAGAGAAAGAGAAAGAAAGGAAGAATTAAAAGCAACACAGTGTTGGGAAAAACTTTGTTTATATTAGTAAATTTTGTGCCAAAACAATAGCATAGGTCTATCGAGCATTTCTCTTTTTCACTGCAGCAAAGGCATCTTAAGCATTTTACATGTAAGCAAATATAAAAGTGTGTCTTGTACATGAATATAGTGAACTTAATATACTTCCACATTTTAATCTCCAATCCCATTTGCATTCCTCTACCCATTATAATTCTTCTCCCTGCCATACTCTCTCCTATTTTCAAGTCTTTTTGCATGTGCTCCACTGGGTTTCATCTGGTTTGCCTTTGATGTCATGTGCCTGAGTATTTGGTGGAGCATGAATCATTTACCAGTGGGTATACCATAGATGAAAGCATCTTGCATTTGTTCCTATCGGTAATAACCTTAATCAATCTCTCAGAGAAGTATGGAATCTCTTGAGATCTTTCCCCTTCCATGATGAAACGAGGCTAGGACAATTCTCATGCAGTCTTGTGGGAATATACATAGCTTCAGTGAATTCACAAATATAAAAGCCCTGTCATGTCCAGAAACTAGTGCCTGGCTATGCTTCTGCCCCAAGCTTTTACAATCTTAAGGCCCTGTCTTCTGCAATGTTCCTGAACTTTGGGGTAGGAGTTGAAATGCCTTAGGTGTCCTGTTCATGGTGAAGCCATTCTGCATCTTTAAAAAAAAAAAGACCAGCACGCTCTGGAAGGTAGGCCAAAAAGACACTGCATGTAGCTTTAGTATCTTCTGTTCCACCCCATCCCATTCATTCCCATTCTTTTCCTTTGAATTACAGGCCCTAATTACTACCTTATTTTCATTACTGCAAACCATGCAACTCTGGGCCTTGTCCTGAGAGGAAAGTTGTCCAACTTACGTTTTCCCTCCCTCCCACCCTTTGGCAAATGTGCTGGGTGACCCAGTCAGACACCTCAGAGGGTGGCGCCTCCCACCCCCTCAAGCCACAAGCAACAAAGCCTTAGTCATTTCGGGCTCTTGGCTTTGTCATCATTCTGATTTCTTGAACATTACTTTATCATGAACTCATTTCAGTTATGTAAGGAGAACGAGCCAGAGATAGTTAAGGAGTGCCTGTTGTTCAGGACCAACTGCTAAAAAATGCAGTGTTGTGATTTCCCAGTGTCCAGAAAACAATGGTCATTCTGCCAAGACAATTCTGGATCAAAGAACAATGTAAATAATTATTTTATGAATTGATTTATATAGCAAGCCAAATCAGATTATTATTTTTGATAAAATTTCAGTAATTACATGGGACAACTATTATTCTAACATTAAGAAAATACATTATTTTACATAGGGAAAAGGGCATACCCGAAGTTGTTGGTATTATCTGCAATCCAAATATAAAAAAATTATTCATATAATCAATTTCAATTTTTTGCAAAAACAATGAATATCTTAATTGTACAAGTGGAAAATGACAAAGTTTTTGTGATTTCTTTTTGATTTATAAGAGTTAATTTACATTTGTCTTAACAGGATTTCAATGGCAGTATGATAAGTAGAACAAATGCATCATAGGTATATTAAGAGAAAGTAACTTACAACTCCATCAGATGGAAAAAGATTATTCTGCCATGTTGAGGAACAGAAGACGTGAATTCGCACTATCCTCTTCTCCAGACAATTTCCCTTGGCCAAATGGGAACCTTTTATTTAGGAGGTCACCTTCCCATCCCTCCTCAAAGGTACCACTGTCAAGAACTGATAAACTGACACAAGGCATGCAAAAGGTGAAAACCAACTCAAGGTAGGAGCAACTCTGGGATGTACCTCATACTTTGCATCCTTCCCTGGGATGACACCCAGATTCTAGCCTCACTCCTCATCCTGCTCCACCTGCTTTCTTCACTCCCATGTCTCCTGAAGCCGCTATCCCAATAAACTACATCTACCTGGGCCCTTTTCAGGTGCTGCTTTTAGAATCAAGGGCTGTATGTTTTCTAGAGATACATTGGTACATTGGTTCTATGTTGTTTCTTCATTCATTGTCAGAGCTACCTCATTTGGAACAGTCATAAAATTTCAAGTAAAAGACAGCTGGATCGAATCCAGACTTTTCCTGACACATAGGCCTATATCATCAACACTAAAACAGTTGTCTTAAACATTTACATAGAACCTCCATTACATATCACCAATAAAAAATATACCTTAGTCACAATGTTATAGTGCATTCTTGACATGAGAAGACAAGGAGAAGAGAGGGATATGAAGAGAAAAAATGAAAGAAGAAAGACACAGAAGAGAAAGGAAGGAGTAAGGAAGAGAAGGAAGGAAGGGAAGTCAGAAATAAAAGGCCATGAGAGCTTTGCTTTAATAGACTTTAGTCTTCTAGGGGACTTCTAATTTTTCACTTTGGCCAGTCATTTCTAATTCTTTTGATGTACAATAGTAAATATTTTAATCATATGCTGAACTTCAGTGAAAGACTTGGCTGAAAATCACTTTTCTACTAGGAACTCTGAGTATTTTCCAGGGAAGGCTTGAAAACTAGTTATCTCTGGTGATGACCACATCTGTGTGCACATCTGTGGTACAGAAACATGCCATGTAATAAAACATATCTCGTGTTCCATGATTTTCTGCCATGTGGGCTGGCCTTCCCACCCCATTCAAGATGTCCTTCTTTTATGAAAAGGAATTAGGATATAGAGAAGTAACACCAGACCCATGGGGTGAGAATGGATCTTTTCTGTTTTCCATTTCTCATTCACGCAAGTGAAACGTCACAGAATTCAATTAAAATTTTCAAGAGAAGCCTACCCTGAAGACACTAAGTTTGCAACCTGCTTCCTGTGTGCTAGCCAGCACTGAATGCTCTGAATTGTTCAATGGATTGTGGTAGCAAACACTGGACTGAGTCCTGATACACACTTCACAGAGGGGAAAAACTAAATCAAAAGGTTAAAGTAACTGTTCAGAATAAGACACAGGTAATGAAGAAACTCAGATTCAAAGTCAGATGTGACGAATTTCTGTGTCCTAGGATGCCTTCGTTGAAAAATCATCACTCATTTCCCAGATACCCTGAACCTGCATTTTGTGACTTCAAAAAGCAGTATTCATATAGTTTATACTTCCCTTTGAATCACTCATCCAACTGCCAAGATGTGTTCAATGTCCAAAGAATAGAGAAGGATCATTAGGGGATGGGATTTTATATTTCAAATAATATTTTACATTTCAGAAAAAGCAGAAAAGTATGGAAATTGACCTGTTATAAGAAGGGTTTCTCAAGATAACTACATCAAAGTAGAATTGAAGGAGGTTTCTTTTTTTTTAATTCATGGACCTGAAGAAACAAAATGAATGTCATTGCTCCCAAGGAATTTGGACCCCAAAGCACTAACTTGTTCTCCTTAGGAATCTGATATCTCCAGGCATCTGCCCCAAACAGTGACCCTTGACCTCGCTACTGCTTTTAGTAATATGGGAAGATTACTTAAAGAAGCTTGAAATATCTTTTAAAAAGAGAAAAAAAAAAAAAAAAAAAAAAACACCAGTCAGTCAACTACAAAAGCATCTAAATACTTTTTTTTGAAATTTGATCATTAAACAGGAGTAGAATTAAATGTCAGAATTTTAGGATGATGTATCAACTAGAAAATATACCAAATAGAGATCGTTTATAAGGGATTACAGACATTGATTACAAACCTAGATTGACTGCAAGCACTTCTTCAGTTATTTTATAACTGAAGGGAAGTATATTATAGTCCTTGTTACAAATTTTCTTTTAAATAACAAGTTTCCATCTTCTAGTGCTAAAAATAAGAGATATGAATTCATGGGCCAAAGTACTGTAGATAATATACTAGTGGAAAGAACTGGTGAGCAAATTTTTAAAGGATTTGGAATTACTGCTGTCAGTGTCTCACAGATGGCAGATGATCATTCTGCATATGTGTGCTTGAAAGCGTTTACTGTTCACAGTACTCACACATGTGGGGTGCACATAGGAGGTATGTCCCCTATTTCTAGAGACAAATTAATTTTGCTGTCATTAAGATATCGATATACAATGCCTGTTATACAGATGGAATTATCTGTAATTCCAGAATCTCTTGTTTGTAGGTTTCATGACACTGGGTCTAATTTTCAGTTAGTAATGGAAAAGGGCATGGACATGGGATATCTTCTCTCTGGAAGACAGCATTGGCTCACCAGAGAAAAGAGTTTCAGCATTTTCTGTAAGGATGGAGACATCTTTGGCATTCCAGAAAAACACTCAGGTCAGACTGAAGCAGATAAAGAATATCATTGTGCAGAGGAGAATAAGAAATATTTCTTTCAGACATGTTCAGGAATGCTAAGCGGAAACCACAATCAGGAAGCAGATAAATATTCTGAAGCTGTCTCCCTCCTTCAAATTTTTTTTTGCAAAGACCAGGATCCATCAGTTATACAAAGAAATATATGCATGATGCCTTTCAAAGATGTTCAACCTAGACCTTTAGCAAGGTCCAAATGTCCTTAAGAATTATTTTTTCCAGAATTGTTTGTTACAGATGAAGAGATGGAAAGTCAGTTTTCACTCCTGATCCTTAGTGGCACTTCTTCCAACTGAACAAAGGCCCCCTCCCTCTTTTTTTTCCTCCCTCTCTTCCTTCTTCTCCCCCTCCCTCCATCCCTCATTCCTTTTATTCCTCCTTTCTATCTTACTTCTCTTGTTTTTCCACCCTTTTCATCTCAACATGCTTTTTCTTTTTTTTTTCTTTTTTTTAACATGCTTTTTCTTAAACATAGAAAAATGGCTGCTAATATTGTCTCCTAAGTTTCAACTAGTTCATGAATAGAAACTCACTTAAGGGAATGAGAACAACTTCATGATCCTGACTTGATCCAGAGTCTTGTCTCTCTTAAATAACAAATACCCAAAGGTGGCCCTTTTACTTTGCCTTGTTTTCATTCGCATGTTTGTGACGGTTGTATGTGTATGTGCATGTATGCACACACACACATGTGCACCCAATGGAAATGAAATCTTCAACTTTAAAACACTGAGAAGAGGTCAGTGAGGGAACCCGTGCCTTGTTAGCAGTAGAGGAGCTTGTTTCAGACTAAGAAAACTCAGATTATCGATAAGAGAATGAAAGAAATAACAGAAAAAAGAAGTAAGTCTAGATTCAGTTGAATGAAAGATATAGGCAAAGAAGAAAGCATATTGGTGAAACCCAAAGGATGCAGTAGATAAGAGAGTGTCCCCATCGTTCATAAAGTCTCTGCTTAAAGTAAACGCTATAGATGGAGTTCCTTCCTGTACTGAGTATTTATCATGATGATAGGAGATTTCAGTTCACTCAATGCAATCATGCTTGCATTAATCTATTTTGGAACATCCTCACAAAATTTGTTTTCTTATGTTGTATATAACCTTTTTGTTCAACAAAACATGTCTCCTAGATGCTTAGAAATGACCCTGAACTTGAGGATATAAATGTTAAAACTATCTAAAGCTCAATGAGCAGAACAGCTGAATGCATGGAGAAGAAGAAAGAAAAGAAAGAGCTGTATTTCCAATCATAGTTAAAATCCCCCAGATTGACAGACGCATGGTTCACCCACTGTAGATCTAGGACATCACCGTAGACACAAACAATATGCTCTCAACACATTTCCCCTCAAGCAGGATATGACCTTTCTGGAGACACTGTCTAACTTTTAGTCAATTTCATCCATTTACACAAATGCTGGAGGGTAAAAATGAAGTAAAATATACTCTGTGATTGCCCTCCCTTTCTCTCAAGGTTTCTTCCACTACAACCTCTCTCTCTCTCTCATATTCTCTCTCATATTCTCTCTCTCATATTCTCTCTCATATTCTCTATCTCATATTCTCTCTCTCTCTCTCTCTCTCTCTCTCTCTCTCTCTCTCTCTCTCTCTCTCTCTCTCTCCTCTCTCTCTCTCTTCCCATGTAGGAGAATGAGCAGTTTCCTAATGTCCTGAGCCATGGGTCTCATTTCCACAGAGTCTCCGGAAACACATCAATAGTCACTTGGCTCTCACCATATTCCCTTGGAAATCCCCAGCTGTGCCTTTTACAAAACTAAAAATAAATAGAGGAAATCAAGGTAGTTTTATTTCAAGATAGATAATTTTTGTCATTACTTTGCTTAGTATTCACAGGTGATACCAAATCATATCTCAATGGACAGACATTGTTCAACTCTCCCAAAATTCATTTATGAGCAAAATTATCTCATTTCCACTTTCTGGTAATTATCTCCCACCAAGCATCTCTAGGCAAGCCATAGTTTTACTATTAACCCAAAAGAGTTGTATTTGATGATAACAGTCACATAAAATGACTTCAAGTTTCCCCTGGATGTTCTTAGTCCAGTTCCTTTTCCTACAGATTTTGAGTTTTAAAAACATAGATATAGTCAGTCAAGTCAGCTATTTGGCCTCTGTAGGCATCAATTATCCTATTCTACAAAGTATATATGACACCCTTGTCATATTGGGGATTGAACCTAGCTTCTCATGCATTGGACAGCTGAAATACATCTCCAGACCTTTGTTGTTGTTGTTGTTGTTAGATTTTGAGACAAGATCTGGCTGAGTTTTCCTGGTTTCCTTGAAATTGTGATCTTCTTGCTTCAGCCTCACAAGTAGTTGAGAGCTACAAGCATGTACCGTTGGACCTAACTTTCCATAGTAGAAGCAGAGGTGACAGTGAAATATGGAATCTGCTTGCAATTGTTTCAGATGTCATAGCTAGCCATCCGCAAAGCCTATATGCTAGACAGTGTGTCGTTTGCCACCTAACATATTCTATCTGAAAAGCCTCCATTCTCTGCCAGGACATTACTCCATCAAGGGCTTTATCAGCAATGTTCTCACTTTGTCACTTAAAATTATGCCTGAAACCAGGTGATAGCAATGAAAATGGCTTTCATCCTAAGGGATTCATTGCTAACTGAACTTTAGCTTCCAACAAGTACAAAGGGTTGGACCATTATCAAAACACTATGAAAATCATAACCAATGTGAATAATCTTTGGGACAACTCCATCCCTCTTCACTCCAGAGACAGATGAAAGTGTTTTCTCATTTGCTGATAGGTTAACCAAAACACGACTGAGCAATAATACTGTGGAGTTAAGACTACTACAGAAGATATTTCCAATAAAGGAAAGCAAACAAGAAAATAAATATTAGCTGGATGTTTGTAAATCACACTCTGAGTGTTTATGAAGTGTTAGAGTGAGGTTTGATTACAATGGGTGAAGAATTTCCATGTGGTAAAAGTGGGTCTTGGGTAGCCAAGAAGCAATTGGAAGTCACACTGAGCTTCTCTTGGCGTTCCAATGGGTGTGGAAAGAATAGATTAAACTAAAAACACAACTGGAACTTTGGCCCAGTTCCTAGATATTAGCATAGAGGGGTGTGCTCACAATGTAGAGGGGTGTCATCAAGTAACCAAAAGAAAAAAAAAACACTTAGGGAGAAGGAAGGAGGGTGGGGAAGAAGTCCTTTCCTTGTAGCTCCTCTCCAATGTCAAGAAGTCTGGCTGAGGATCAGCCGCTATCCTCTAAGAATGCCTCAATTTCTTGGATTTGGTCCAGTTACTCAGAGCAGATGTGAAACATTCACAGAGATTAGGAAATATTTCACATGTGAGAATGTGGATGCTACAGTGCTCAACTCAGCCAAAAAGACTTAATAAATGGTGAGATTTTACATCTTTAGGGAGGAGGAACATATTTTTTGAAAAGTGTTGGTTAAAATAAACATTGAATTCCCAAAGAGAGACCAAAGTCTGATGATGTGCAGCACTGATCATTTTATTACTGTGGAAAAAATGTACTCAGACAGCACAGCCTACCTCATCCTTTTGTGAATGTTCTCACTCTCCCATTATAAATGGCATATGCTCTCTCATTCCTTACTATCTGAGTTTTCTTCTGATGAGTCAAAAGCAGATTAACAAAATTGTGCCTTGTTAGCAAATAGAAATGGACACGTCTTGAAGTCATATAACATGACCAGCCATTTACTTCACAAACGAAACCAATTGCCAAGTGAATAGATTGTGTTTATTGTAATTATTGTAATGAGTTTCTGCATTGTGGAAAAGTACAGCACGTCTGCTTGCTTTTGGTTGTCTGCTATAGCCAGTTTTCTGACCCCCCAGTGCATAACTGCTTCACTGGCCTTCCCTTTCCCACGGTGTCAACGACAGCATATCTGAGAATGTATGTCATTGATTCTAGTTTGGTGAGATGTTTAGATATTGTCAAAGTGAAGACAGAAATTCATGGCCTAATCAAGAAAACAAAAGACATTCAAGACAGAAGAAATTGTGTGTGAGAGCAATTTATGATGGGAAAAATCTTTCATTTGTTCACCAAACATTTCTTGATTGCTTACTGTGTGACAGGTACTAGTTCTGCTGAGTCAAGGGCTCAATGCTAAATAGGGAAGGCAAGAAGTTTCTCTTCAAAGGGTTTGTATTATGTAGTGTGAGTACATGATCTAATAAAAAGTTAAAATAATAAATTATCCTGAATATCATGAAAAATAGCAAAGGCTCCTCTGAGTATGAGGATAAGTGTTAAGGAAAGGCTTTGAGAAGAAGTTGAATTTAAACTCAGATCCCAAGAAAAAAAACATAAGAGTAAACCAAGCAGAGAAAAAAGAATGAGTACTCCAGGCATAATGAACATGATGCATAGAAACATGAAAGTAACAACAGAATGAATATAGTGTATTTGAAGATTATTGATCTTAAAACCAAGCGTGGTTGAATGTCGTGGAAGAGAACAAAAGAAGGGCACAAGCTCCAGATCCAAATGGCCACAAGTATCATGACAGCCAGTGATGATGAGCCACGAGAAATGGTTTCAGTCCCGTCTTGTGAAAAGAGAAAATACTCAGCATAGTGACCAGCAGACCAAAGGAGCCATCTCTGCATTTTGCAAGCAGTAGCAGCAGCAACATTTTATTGCAACGTATCAACACTGAATAAAAATAGATCAGAGTAGTTGAGAAACGCTTGCCTTCTGGCAACAACAGCAGAAATGAAGAAAAGAGGAGGAATTCAAGGCAAAGTTGAAAGGTTTGTACTCAATCAGTGAACTGAACGGTAGGAAGAATCCTGGCAGATTATCATGTATTCAGTTTGGGTCAGGAGGCAGATGCTGATACCATAAATCATAATAGGAACGACAGGGCACAGAAGAAGAGGAAGAGACAGAAATTGATGATGAAGTTGAGTTCTTTGGGTTATAAACAACATTCTTTTTTTAAGCCCACTTAACATTTAAATTAAAGTATTTAAATACATAGTCTAAAACAGGAGCAAGAGACCAAAGTCTGAATATGGGTTTTACTGCAATTCATTCATGGATATTCATCCAAGCTTGTGAGGAATAAATTGAAAAGAAACATAAAGATAACACCAACAGGGAGGGAGCAAGCAGAAGAAACTGTGGCACAGGATCAAAGAGGAAGCTGATGATAATACAGATGTGCTCAAATGAGATAGATAAAATTGTATTCTATACAATGTTCATGCAACCCTTTGGGCACTAGGAAAAAACAGAAATCTAAATTCTACCATTGGGACTCAATGTTTGCTGTCTTTTAGGATTTTTCTTCAACAATGAACTTAAAGGTCTGTCTCATTTGCAGTTCTTGAGCCCAGTGGCTGAGACAGACACCACAATTTTACATTTACTGTCTATACACACATTATATTCCCAACTTCATCACCAAGCAGATAAACAGGTAAATTATCTTCAAGTTCTCAGAGCCGATGCTTCGGCGATGTCTTCCAGCTGGAAAAACCACAGGCACACATGTCCCTCTACCACAACCACTTGCTCCTTACCACTGCTTTTCTAAACAGTAACCTGGAAGCTGCTTAATTGCTAAGGAGTTAGGTAAAGAGATCATATTAACTCTATCTAGCAAACCTAAGCATCCAGAAGACAAATCAAACACACAGACAACCAAATTGCTTCCCTGCCCAGAACCGTGCATGTACTGGTTCCCTAGTGCCAGGACAGTGGGGTCCCCACTCTGGAATCATGGTGCCCTGAGTGCATCTAATTTTCTGACTGAGCCACAGTCTTCTGGAGTTGATTTCATCAGCGGCTGCTGAAGCATGACGCTGTTTTTATTATAAGCTTTTCTTCTTAAAACAACATTTTGATGAGCTAAGCATAAATTAATCAGAAGCATATGGGTTAAATTGACTTCAAAATGCATATGAGTTCGAAAAACAAGAAAAGTACTTGGGGGCAAAAACATACTTAGGGTTTTATAAGCTCAATATGTTAAACAACTCTAGTAAGAGTATTCCAAACTGTGACCTGCCCTTATCTCTCTGGTGGTCAGCAAAGCCTTTGCTATCTTCTCACAGAAAAAGGAAGTCTAGAAACAGATGAGCACCGTGAGATGGGCCTCCTGGTGCACATTCTCAGGCTAGACATTGTGGTTTCAGTCTGTCTGGATGCTGACTGGGGTGAATGGGGCCTCTTCAAAGACATCTCTTGGCTTCTGAGGCACTGTTGTCAATCGACGCACTTCTGGGTTTATCTCCTCTGAAGACAAAACTCCCTCGTTTTCCACTTCTTCTATTGCAATTCTGCTATAGCCTAGTTTGCTGCACCTCAAAAGCAATAGGTAGAAACAACAAATATACTGTCTTCCCTCCCTACTTCCCACCTCCCACACTTCTTGGAACAAAATCTTAGGACCATCTTTGGCTCATTTGTCCTTTTAATTTTTTTTTCAGTGCTACTAGTCATCAATTCCTGGCCAGCTGTACTTTGAAATCCATGACCGTTCCATCCAAAGTCACCCTCGCCAAGCCCCAGTCACCTGAGTGACAGAGCAGTGTCCTTGCTGAACTCACTGATCCCAGTGTTCCTCCTTTCTTTGAAGAGACTCCATACAGTCTCAGTCTTTTCTTTCATCATGTCACTCCTCTGTTCCCTCTTCTCTGATAGCTCAGTCCAAGCAGCATGCCCTACCACTCTTTATAGCTGGGTACTGTCCCACAGCTTGGCATCAGTCCTGCACTTTTAGACTGTATACTATTCTAATTCATGACCCCTCTCACAAAATCGTACCTCAATACTGGTTTCCTCATTTTTTAGTTACTTTCTTTCTGCGTTTATTTGTCATGCCGTTTAAATCATGCATGTGGGAAGTCTCACATAATATGGCATTGAAAGAATTCCTGAAGGATAAGAAGGAATCACAGATGATTCCAGAACTTCAGGTTCCAGATGCTGAGTACCTTTCCAAAAGTTCAAAGGCTATGGGTGCAGATGTCAACTTGACAGCTGAGGGTTCAAGCTCTGGGCACATTTGTAGAGAATTAGTAGTTGAGTTAGCCCAGCATGAACCTGCAGGAGGTTTTCTAGTTAATGAGGAAGGTCCAGCCCACAGTGGGCAGGACTGGTCTCTGGGCAAGTAAATAAGATAGAGGGAACTGGTTGAGAAAGTTGGAATCCTTGTCAGACATGCTGGTCTGGTAAATAAGGATTGGCGCTCTGTCTGTCATTAAGTGCATATGGTGTGGCCTCAGTCCTTGATGCCAAAAGCTCTCCTGCCCAGCTGGACAAGCAACTGTAACCAGACTATCCTAAGAGACAATAAACCTCTTGTTCCCTTAAGCTGCTTTAGTCATGACTTTATCAGCGACCATACAGGCAAACTGCAACAATGAGTTTCAAGAATGGATACTTGGGTCAAGCTCTAGTTTTGGACTTGGTCTCTGGACAAATTGAAAGAAGTACGACTGGTGTTGCCGAATCCCCGCTGGGCCAGCCTGGGAAAGGAGGGGGAAAGTCAGCAGGAGCCTCGAGGCTCAAGGCGAGGGGTGAGCCGCAGAGAATCACCTCACAGACTCCAGGAGTCAGGCAAGAAGCGGGCAGAAATGAGCTGCTGCAGACTCTTTTATTTAAGGAAGTGTTTGGGCTTATATAGGGTCAGGGGTCCAATCAGGTGTTGCCATCTCTCCACACTCGAGGACAGCCACCAGTCGTTTAGCTGTTTACTAGGTGTCCATTGAAGAGTCAGGGTAGATGGCTGCTTTCCATTAGTTGTTCATCCCTCGGCCTGCATGGTTTTCTATTGGGACATGTCCGAGCATATCCCTATGTATTCAGGCTTGTCCGTAGCCAGACCTCCTGGATTCGGGAGCCTGGACTAGGGCCTCTCTGAATCAGTAGTGCCACAGGTGAGAAGCTGGTGTAAGTTTGCTACATTCATATTACTTGAAGAACAAAAGTTTTAGTGGGGTTCATGCCAAGGAGACCCTTAGTAAACATGTTAGCTTTTGGATGGTATCTTAAAGTTTACATCTAAGAGAAAAGTTCAGCCAAGTCCAGAGGTCAGAGAGATTGATCCAGACTCAAGTCATCTTAGCCCCCAGTTGGTTATGGTGAAATAAGATTGTCCATAACTTGAATTTAGCTGCATTCTAAAATCAAATGAAAAATGTTCTCTGAGGAAAGATTAAAGCTAGCTTAGGTCTCTCACCTAGTTATGAATACTGCAAGCTATTATAACCCTGATCAGAGGAATCCAGGAGAGAAACAGTGGTATGCAAGAGCCATGGGTAACCAATTGTTCTCTGAATGGGTTCTACATCCTGTCTTATGTTCAAGGGACTCATGTTAGATACTGTAAAATGATCCAAATAACATTAGGAGGGAAAAAAATAGACACTAGTCAGTAACAGATGTCTTAGTGTTAACTACAAAACTTGATAGCTAATCACCATCTAGACACTTCTTATTTAACCCTTAGATAAGAAAAGCTCTCAATGTTTAACCAAGACGCACCCTGTTACAACTGAAGACTAGTGGAGCACAGTCAGTTAGAGTGGAGAACATCAGTGAAACTTGAGTGCTCAGCCCTAATCAGGTCATTAAAACCTTCCCCATCCCAAGGCTCAGGAAACCTTGCAGTAGAGGGGGCAGTATGACTGCAAGTGTACTTCCAACCAGCACGCTCCAGCAACAGCAGTGCTGCTGCACCCAGGTACTCATAAACTATCCAGAGATTTAAAGCTGAAAACCAAACCAAACAACAACTAAAAACAGTAATTCACCAGGAGTAAAAGTGAAAGATACAATGAACAGTTTAATATTCAAACATCAGGGGACATAGTTTATAAGTTAGTACAATAAAAGAGAAAACTATGGCATTTTAGCACACATTGAAAAAATTAAATATAAATGTCATCATGTCATGACAAAAAATTTAAAGAACCAACCAAACGAACAAATAAAAAACACCCAAGAGGGTAAAGAAAGAAAATGCATGACTAGCAGTTCTGAGGTCATTGTATCAAAATGAAGGCTACATTCTTTCAAAATCTTTACAGAACATTTTAAAATGACTACGATTTGGGTTATACAGAAAATCTCACCAAATTAAAGATAATTGAAATAAAAATGAGTCGTACTCTAATAGAAATGAAAGCCAAAATGTATGTTGATATTAAACAACATCACTAAGCAATCCATGGATTAAGGAAGCAGCAATGAAAATTATTAAATATTTTAATAAGATTATAATAGAAAATATGGATTGCATTTACGTGGTTTGACTAAAATCCCATCTAAAGGGAAAGTTCCAACTTTAAATATAGATAGAACAAAAGGATGACAGAAAATAGTTACCTTTTTCTATATAAAGATGTTAGAAAAAGAACTATCTGGCAAAAATCAAAGAAAATAGAAAATATGAAATAAACATAAAATTCATATTAATAATTGATAATATAAATGATAATTTGTAATAATATAAAGAAAAATCATGATTCTTTAAGAAGGATCATAGAGGAAAACCCTGGTATGAATGATAAGAGGAGAAAAAGGAAGGAGGAAAAGAGAGATTTAGGGAAAGGAAGAAAACAGAAATAGATAATTTCATAATGAAAAGAGAGATAAACTGAAGATGACAATAAGAGGATTTAATCATTTTGCGACTGTGTTAAAGTTAAGGTTAATGAGTAGACCACTATTAAGTATACACACACCAAGGAATGATAGGAAATGAGCTTGTGAATTTAGGTTTATAAGAATTTTCCCCAGTTTTCCACAAAGTTCAGTGTCTCAAATCTGATTACCACCAAACAAGTAAAGGATCTAGCATGGGTTACAAAATCAGAATGAACCTCTGGGTCCTCCCTTTAATTCTTAGAAACAATGTGGAACACAACTGACTATCTTTGTTGTTTTCTAAATTGTTGAATCTCTTGGGTGTCTCTTCTTACTCATTAAACTTTGAAAACATAAGATCCACACAATTTCTAAATTCACTAGCAAATGTCCGTGTGCTGAGCCTGTAGAACATTCTGGGAAACTCACACTATTCTTAGAATGGATAACACGCCTACTGGATGCCAAGAACTCATTTTCTTCATGAGTGAAATAATGAAGTCACTAGTATACCCCCAAAAGAATCTTAGAAGCCATCTTACAGTTATGTCCTGGAAACTAGCAGGTGATAAATAGTAAGAAAATATTATAGCTCCTATAATCACATTCTACTCTGAACTGTATGTATATCCATAAGACCTAAAAAAGTGCTAGCACATAGCAAGCCTTTATTAATTTCTTTTTTTATATAATACATTTTTATTATTATTTCAGCTCATACAAACTTAATAGGTACACCAGTTCCCTCCCTCCCTCCTCCCCCCCCCCGAACCCCCTGCTCCCCCTCCCTTCACCCCTCCCGCCCCATCCCCCCTCCCCCCCTCCATGCCTCCCGCCCTGATTCCCAGAGTCCTTTCTTGTGCATGCCTGACTCTCCTCTGGGCCCTCCTCTCCGATGACGTACAAAGACCCAGTGGCATTTCCCTGAACCCCCTTCCTGTGTTCCCCTTAAGCATAGGAACACTACTTACATAGTTGGCCTAAAAGTATACTGTGGCTATCAATCCCTTGCCTCCAAGGATCTTGGTGCCTTTAGCAGATGCTAGACTTTGTGAGGTCAATAGTGTGTTGGACATTGCGCCGGGCATGTAAAGTCCAATTATGATTGCTTCGGCCCTAACTCGTGTGGAGTATCTTGCAAATCATTGCTCCTCCCATCCTTTTGCTCTTACACTCTTACCGCCCCCTCTTCCGCAAATGTCCCTGAGCTTCAGGATGGGGAGAGATTAGTCTGGCCTTGTTCTAGGTGGTTGATATAGAGTCTCTGAAGTTCTGGATAGTGGTTTGTTGATTTTCTTTTGCAGTTTTGTTGCTCCTGTAATGCCCTTCACTCCATCGTGATGGGCACTGTATGTCACCCCCTGGCCAGAGACAGAAAGCTGTTAAACTGGAGTCTTATAAGAGCACATTCAAGGGTAGATGTAATACTTATACCCAAAATTGGAATCGCAGGGTCATATGGCGTTAGGCAATGGGAGGGGTCAATCATCCATTTGCAAAATGGTTACTTTTTAATCTGTCGGACTATATGCCCTCCCCTTCTGGTGAGTTCATACCCCCTTAGTTGTAAATGATCAGGAACGAATTGTGAACTTAACTAGGTAATTTCTTGTTGGATAAGTAACATATGTCAATTAACAGGGTTTGTAAACTGAGGAGTTTCAGAAATAGTATGGGCAAGCTATGTCAACATTTTATAGTTTACCAAGTTTTTGAACAAAACTTTGTACAAAACGAAATCAATCCCATTTTTAACCACAAAGAACTAATGTCTCAAAATTCACAATCTGCCAATTTATGAGATATATGTTAGTATAGTTTTATTTAAACTGGTAAATGTGCTCAACTGAGCTCAGCATTCTTTCAAAACCGAATTTTGGGTTTTTTTCAGAGCCCAGCATTTATTTCAAACTCTGGCTGTCATTTCTTGGTCCACCCAGATGAAGGAGCCAATCCTTTCCAGAATAACCAAAAAGAGAAATAAAGATGTGAAATAGTCCATAAAAGTAAGCAGATTAGATATATGGGCATGAATAGAATTTTCTGCAGGGGGATTAGCACAGATTTTAATACCATATCTTTGGACAGACTTGTACTACTTTATCACGGCCTCACCACTTGTGATCCACATAGTCATTTCTGCTCTGTGGCTTTGAACAAGCTTCATAGCACCCAAACACCATCAGAGGTTCTATATTTACCTTATGTCTGCCAACATCCCATGTTCTCGCATTTTCTGCGTAAAAGATCTCCATGTGGGCCAGATTTAATTTAATGCAGAAACACTATGTGTCACTTTCAATAAAAGCAAAATAGAAAGAGAAATTCGCACACAAACCTATGGAACACTGCAGTTCATGTAGGTGTCTGAGCAGTTTGGGGGGTGTTATTGTTTTGTTTACAAAGCTGTCAAGTTCAAAGCAAGGTGAACGAGCTTGATTAAAATGGTCTCTAGATCTGTTTTGCAAATAGAAAACATATGTCCCTATGGAGTGAGTTCTTCATTTCCTACTAAGTAAATTTGAAAATGGGTTGATTAGGGGAAAGAAAAATGTAATGTGAAGTTTCTTCTACCTTACTGTCTGAAGTAGGTTCTCTATAAACCTTTGATAGCCAAGGAAGAATGTAGGGACTGGGACCAAGGGTGTTTACCTAATGTGCATGCCAAGGAGAGCCTTAAACACTATAGTATTCAACTCCTCATAGACTCCTCTAGGTACAGATTCTGACGCCTATGAAGATTATGTGATTAGACCTAAACCACACAGCTAACCCATTGCCAAGTTGGAGCCCTGATACTAGGCTCTTGATTTATGACTCAGCACTCATATTACATCATGCTAGACATCAAAATATATCTTTAAAACTTCATGTAGAGAAGACAATGGGGAAAATAAACTGTCAGACTCAGTGGTAACAAGACTGAAATGGTAGAGAGAAATAATCCTAATACATGAGAAATCCTAATATAGAAGAAATCCTAATACATGAGTCAAATTAATATTTTTTCTATGATTCATTTAAGACTCCAGGCACAAGTAACATCTTGTCTCTTGTTTCCTATACAGCACTTTTAGTCTTTTCCATATAAGCATTTGGGGAGGTAATTTAAATTTAATTGAATTATCTTTCCTTTAGTGAAGTATATAGAAATATCATCAAATCTAATGATGTGTAATAAATTTTCAAAATGACTAAGTTATAAAATAACTTGTCATGAGTTGTTTTTCCATTTAATCAATTAACAAAAAACAGTGCCTTTGATGAAATATTATTTCTGAATGAATTTCAATAATTTGAATCTACTTAAATGCTTTCCACTCTGAAATCAGCAATAAAGTTCTAGATATCAGAAAGTTAATGTATCATTTGATGCCTTTCCTTTTGTAAGGCTCCTCCCAGCCCATGTGGTTTTTACAGGAGTTTGAGAAACTTGATTATCTCTCTGGGTCCATAAAATATTGTAGTCTGCAGATAAACATTCTAACTTTTTTTACTGCATCATTATTTGAAAATTGGGGACAAAGTAGACATTTAAAAATGAAGCTTTGTGCTAGCAGTCTCCACCCTCATTCTGAGTAATGTCTGCCTCTATTCAACTCGACAGCCCACAAGGAAAGTAATAGACAAAGACACAGACATGCCAGATGAAAAACAACACACTAAAAATTCTACCCAGTGATGACCCAGTGACAGCTACACCAAACTTCTGAAAACTTTGGGAGTATGTGGTTTTTGTTTCACTCTTTTGCCCCCCTCCTTATAATTTTCATAGAAGTCCTTTTATTTTATATAGATGTTATTCTCATAAAATTTGACTTGTCTGGCATTGACCATGGAGACATTCTGGGCTTTCCCCAGTTCAGATCCTGTAGAGATTAGCATTGACTCAAAAGTCAACTTTGGTTGGCACTTCCCCGACTGGCCTGAGTCTGTCTTTGCTAGTAACCCCCTTGGCCCACACTGATGATCTCATGCTGAGTCACAGGAGGCTGTACCCACATGGTGCAGACACAATAATAATGCTGCAGGTGAAACACCATTATTAATAATAAGAAGCATTATCTGGCCTTCCATTTTAATAACAATACATACTTAGTTCTTTCTCAAGACAGACCACCTATATTTAGATCTCTGGACTGCTGTAGGAACAGAGCTTTTGGGGGCATCCTATAACCTGTGATTGACCCCTTTGAATAAATGAACATGTCTAGGACAAATGAGGTTTATATTTGCCTGACACTATTTTTCCCTTTGAGGCATGAGGGATGGCAAGATATAAACATACCCTACCTTGAACAAGTTTCTCTTAAAGGTGCTCTAAATTTGCTTACTTTTTTCCTGATAACAGTATTGCTACAGGGCTTTGCTAAGAAAGCTTCCAAACAGTCTATATTTCCATTATTTGTATGTCCATGTATTTCCAATGTATATATGACACAAGCTTTGTCTAAAATTTTGCAAGCAGTCAAATATGGGAGGTTTGTGGTTTATATGCAAATGAATATTAGTGTCACAAAACAAAAAATAAATGGGAAATGGGATCATGAAGGAAGTATAATCAATCACATTTAGATATCTGAGTTTCTGATACTAACAAAATAAGCAATACCAAGGCTGCCATTGGTAAGGGGCAAGAGTTCCTGTTTTTCTACAATCATAGACACTTATTATTTATAAAGTTTTGGAAAAGTTGTCATGAGTTGAACAAAGGAAGTTAGGAGCCTCAGACTCTGTACTTCATAATCTAGAGCAAAGTGAAAAATAAAGAGTTGTTTATGTACTATTGCAGAGAAAGGCATGAAATTGGAGGAGCAAGTGGGAGGAGGGGGAGAATTTCCCATGAACAATAGGAAGGCATCACTGAAAAAGATGTTTCATGAGACCAGGAAGTGATGGGCTGCATGAAGCACTCAAAACAAGAGGGGAAAGCACACATAGGCTGAAGAGATAAGGTTTCTGCACTTTCAATGTGGAGCTAAGTAGTCTGAATTTAAATGAAACAACAGAAGTTTTCCTAACAAGTAAAATAAAAACAGTGGTTGGCCTTTACAAATATACATTTGTTGCTTTATACCTTTCAAACATGTGTTTAATGAGTGACTATTAAGTACAAGATACTAAAAACGTATACATAATAGAGTGAGACTTCAACATCTTATCCAAGACTTAATGTAGGATTATGGAATTAGGAATGATTTTGGAATGAGAGACATTGTCTTTGAATTTTAACCTTGTCATCTTGCAGGTGAGTGACTTTACACAATTCTCCCAGTAGTCTTAAAAGTTTGTATTTTATTATCATTTCTGCAAAGACTCTTGCCCATGTTTCTTGTATCTTAGTGTTGCCTCCTATGAAAGAGGTTGTTAAAATTAGAAATCGTAGACATTCTAACATAGTCTTTCTACTCCAAATTTTTATTTCTCTAGGATATGTCTGTTAGTCTTCCAAGAAGCCTAAAACATCTTACAGAACCCTGTTGGTTTGGTGATTTTCTTTTGCGTGCATTATAATCACTTGGAAAATTGAGGAAAGCACTCTTTTCTAAGCCTCAGCAACAGAGATTGCTGTTTTTGTACTTTTTGTGCTAAAGCATTTTTTCATTTTTGGCATTGTAGGAGGTATAAAGGAACATTGTGAACTTTTAATTTGAATTTGATTGACTACTAATAGCTAAAATCATTTCATATAGTTGTTAGATATTCAGAATCATTGTTTTTTCCCTGACATTATCTCTCACAACAAATTGGAGACTGTCAGCTATACAACCTAAACTGAATTATCCTAGACTCCTCATTTCAAATAGAAGCTAGCAGAAAAAGTCAAAGTGGGATTTCTAGAAACTGTGTTTCAAATCTCGAAAGTGATTCAGATTGGGTTTTGCCTTTTGGGACATAGAGGACCAGAGTTGGAAGTCAGTCTTCCCGTCCCCACACTGACCGCCACTGAACAGAAATGGCATTGTAAGACAAGGACATAACTCAAGTTCAGAAGTTACCAGAAGTTTGTGGCACAACCGTCTAGTCAGTGAGGGCAGAAGTCCCCAAACATCTGGGGACCTGTGGTTCTGTGGGATATGTGCTTGCCAGTGCTGCTCTAAAATGATCATATTTTGAAATAGCTTGCTGAGCACTGTGGATATATGCCTGGTAAGGGAGTGTCCATGTGTTTGTTCTGCTTGTGACTCTTTGTTTTCAAAGTCTCAGAATGAATTTGAGATCATGTAGGACTCAGAAGCCAAAAGCAAATGTTTATTGACAGATTGTAGTAGATTTCAAAAGAAGACAAAATGCTGTAAATCTGTCTCTCCCAGAGAGTATATCTATGTCCATACTGTTTGAACCTGATCAGACTCTGTCGCTTGCCTTTAGCAATAATAGATTACAACCAGAGGAAATATTAAACAAGTTCCTTGCCAAGAGCATAGGATACCCAACAGTTACCATGTGAGATCAAGCTAATTTGTGGGTGATGATGTTACCTGAAAGTCCCTATCACTCCAGATGACATGCAACCAACACCAGAAACAGAACCACAATAGCAAATTACAGCTGACCAGAAATAAATGTGTGAACTGGAGCCAAAATTAACAGGTTTGCCATTAAATTACTCATTCTACAATGTTAAGTGATTGGTGGTATATTTATCACTAAGCCTATATTTAAATCAATTAAGCCCAAATTTGGAGTTGTTTCTTTTGTGGAAAAAGGTATCTGACATGTAAGTGCATATATGTGCATAGTTTAACAAGGATATACAAAGTGCTGAGGACTGTGGTGAGCTCAGAAAGTCATGTCTATCTAAAATAAGTTAAAGACAGATTTTAAGAAACTGTGCTGCTTGCTGGTCAAGAGTATATGCCTTCTGAATCAGCTATTCCCCTCATTCTTACAAAAAAGAATAAGATCCAGAAAGTGACTACTCAATTTTCTATGCTTATTCTATGCCAAGACAAAAAGAATCTGAATCTTCTGATATTCTATGTTAGACTTTCCTTAAATAAGACATTGACTTTTTATACCTGAAGCAAGCATAGCAGGAAGTGAAGGATAACAGAGAATTAAGATCATGCTCATTTTCATTGGGAAGTCTTCAAAAATTCTCTTAAGGAAGCTGCTTCAGTGAAAAAGAATGGATCTTATGATTTGATTTTGACAAAAATATTCTTAGAAAAAATTTTGAGACTAAAAGTCTGTCCAATGAACACATTACCCATGCTCATTAATTATACTTCTTGTATGTTCTGGAATCCAGAGAAAGTAACAAAGTTTCCAATGTCTTAAAATGGAGAGGGAATGGACCAGATCCCTAATGCTTGGAATTAAAGCTAACTCCTATAGACTTAAGAGAGAGGATGATGAAGATCATAACATCTAAAACAAGTCTCTAAGCCAAAAATATCTATCATTTTGTGAAGTATAAACAGATGCATTACAGGTATCAGCATTCATTCAGCTACAAAAAAAATAAGTCAGTGATTCTATGGTCATTATATCATATTTCTTAACATTATCATAAATGAAATGATTTCTTATGCTTGGTGTTTATTTGAAATCTCTGAAAAGCCTATCTTGAGCAAGGCCACCAAATAAGGATAAGTCAGTGGATTATTTTAACGCAGATGTCTCTGTATCTGGCTTTTGCCCATTCTGAGGAAGTGATATTATTTTATTGAAGGCAACTCGAGTCAAAAGCTTAAAATGAAATTTAAAAATAAATCCTTTTAAATTTGCAAGCGATGCTGGTGTCCTAGGTGTTTAGTGTAAGCACATTGCTAAGATATTCAGAAAATCATTTTGGAATGTAAATGAAAGCAGCGTACCTAGGTTTACACTGGAAACATGGGAAAAGCTGTGAAAATGGGGTGGCAGGCATGAAGCAGAGAAAAAGAGCACAGCCCAATTCCCATTACTTAATAGGACGCATTGTGAGGCCAGAACCTCGTGGGAGCCAATCATCAGCTGACAAAATTAGATTCTGAATCATGCTTTGTAATTCTTTCTAATGCCAGCCAGAGATGAGAGGCTTGCCTGGGAAAGAGTCACTCCCAGGACCTGCCCCCCACCCAGCATTCCTTATCAGTCCCTAGCCAGCTGCCAACCCTTAAAGTTGCTGGACAGAACATTTCATTCTCAAGGTTGTGCATTAATATTCAAATTCCTTCTTATCCATGGACTGTGACTTAAGCCTGAACTTTTATTTTCCATCTCCACCCTCTTTCCTGCATGAATTTCCTTCCATAGATTTTACCCAGAACCCTTTGAATTGAGTGGAATTTGAAAAAGAGAGCCCTTTATCCAATGTGCCTTGAACCAGTTCTTTTGCAGCCCAGGTACATTCCCAGATCAACTTTCCTAGTATTCTACCACAAATTACAACTTGCGAGATATCCTTTAAAACTAATTTGCACCCATAAATTTAGATCCCCCCACCCCTTTGAGCTGATGTTTAAAGTTTGTTGGCAAGTAAACTGGAATTTGTCACAATGGAAAATAGTTATCAGAATGTAGCCAGATATCACACTTTGTAAGCATGGCCCTCATTTTCACATGACTGCCTTGAAGAATATATAGATTAAGGGATTTACCAAGCAAAATGTCTCAACTGATGTCTACGAAGAAAATACACCAGCATGCTTCTTTAGAACAATACAACTAAGAAAAGCATGCATTGCAAGAGATATGAAGGAACTCTGCTATTTCTTGTCAGAAAACATTTGAACCTCAACCATTAGACCAGCTGAATGAAAACATAGCTTTATCTTGGTCTTAATTAGTGCCCATGTTCTATTACTCTGAAATCATCTTAGTGTTTCACTTCACGTTACATTTGTCATACAAAACACAAAGATCAACTAAGGACATTCCCTTTGCTGGATTAGATAAATACTTATCAGGGTCTCACTGCAAAAAGCATTGAAAGGACACAAAGATATAAAGAATATACCTTATTGAATGAGTTTTTATGATACATAAAATATTTTATGATACATATGATACAGGCGGATGTTTCTCAAAATGTGTGTCTTGATCATTCACTAACTTTATGACTTTGGCAAGTTACTTAAACTTTCTATGACTCGGTTTCCTTATAAAACATTAACCTCAAACAATATTGTTAGGCTTAAAGAAACCAATAAAAGTACAACAGTTGCAGTATATTGCCTCAGGTCTGTTGCAGTGAGCAACATATAAACTGTATATCACTAGCCATTTGGATAGGGAAGATTAATTTATCTTTCAAAAACAAACAGCTTTTTACACAATGATATTATATAGAACTCAAATCCAGGTCTCAGAAATATTTTGATGCCAGCTGTCTGAGTCTTCTGCTTATCTGCAAATGTTCTTAAGATGAAAACTCTCCTTTGTACAAAAACCATAACCCAGGCAAGTTCATCTTTGGGGAAATGGGAGCTGACCTCATTGGCCTACTACTGCAGAAACAAGCTCAGTTTTGATTTCCTGCTTTTGATGTCCACAGATTTGATGCAAGTTTATGATAAACATAAACCAAATGAAAGGAGTGATTGGGGCCAATAGGTTATGCATTATCCCCACAAGTAATAAAGCCATCTTCAAGGTTTTCCTTGAGATTATATGTCAGTTACACATACAGAATAACAGCAGGTAATTTAGGCCCATAAATGATCACTTAGAATGAGAAATGACTTACATGCCCCTATCAGCACACTTGGGTGGGGGCAGGGATGAATTTATTCATCCATTCCATTTGTGTGGTATGAAATAGACCTATATTTTGGCTCTCCTTCAAAAAGAAAACCCTTCCTTTTCATATTCTTCTTTTTTTTGTCAGTTACTGTAAACTCCACCTTTCTAGCTATCCAGATTAAAAATAAAATTTAAACAAAAAAAATAATGCTGCAATTCTCCTTGACTCCTCTCTCTCTCTCTCTCTCTCTCTCTCTCTCTCTCTCCCATATAACTTGTTAATGAATTCTCTATTCTGCCTTCAAAGTGAGAGGATCAAGCAGATCAAGCACTTTGCCAATATCCCAAATTATCAGATAGCTTCCATCTAGCCCTCTCCAGTTTGCCTGACTCTAAATCAGCTTCCTTGTTTTCTGTTTTACTTAGGGAAACCCTTAGGGAAACCCTAGGAAGCTTTGCCAATGCCCCGAGCAACAAAAAGGTAGAACCAGGAAACCTGGATTCCTTGCTCCATCCTGCAGTTTCCTTAGCCTAGTGTGTCTTTGATGAAGATCCACATTCATCTCAATTCGGTTTTATTTTATATAAAAAATTCTCTTTCTGGATTCTAGAAAAATATTACCCTCTGTTCCTCTGACCTAGAGAACAAATTCTCTGATTGTAACACTAGGTCTCCAATCTATTGTTTGGAGTTTCCCTATACCTACAACCTAGATTGTTATAAATAGTTACTTTGGAAATAAAACTTACTTTAATTATCCTAATTTGAATAAGTCACCTGTTTATTGGTTGATAACCTGTGTTACAACTGATGTTAAAAATTACCTCAAGTGGTTGATGCTCAAAATGAGACTATACTAATACTGGGTTACACATTTACTAAGGGTGAAAATGGGACTAGGGATAGTTAAAGCCAGTGGCCGACCAACTTGTTCGCCATAAGCTGCAATGCATGTATAAGGTTAGACTTTGGAGCTTCAACTTAGGCCATTCTCTGTCATTGCAGCAACATTAATCATTATGATGATTGTGAAGTCATTTTTCTTATTATATCCCTTCAGAATAAATGCATGGGAGATGAAATTTAAAGCTATGTGTATAGAGCCATGGAGATTCCTAAATGGGTAAAGTTCTTGCTGGGTAAGTGTGAGGACAGGAATCCAAATCCTTAGACCACAGGAAAATGAAGAGCATAGTAGCAAATGTCTGAATGCCAGTGCTTTTAAGTGAGATAGAAGGATAAGACAAGAGAATACTTGGTTCTCATGGGCCATTTAGCCTGGTGAACAGTAAAAAAAAAAGAGAAAGAGATCCTGTTTCAAATAAGATAAAAGGCAGTGAACGGTACCCAAGATTGTCCTCTGACCTCCATATGTGCACTGTGTTATTCACATGGCTACACACAGGCACGCACTCATGCACGCACGCGCACACACACACACACACACACCATGCATACAAATCATCATACACGTATCACACATGTACACATTTTAAGCTATATGCATAAAATTAAAGAATCACAAGGAATCAGATACCTTCATGGAAGATACAAAAGAGTCCTTTATGTTTCTTGGTCAAAATAGATGTTGCTATGGGATATAGAGATTGCAGAGTTACCTTGCCTTTTAAATGTAAATGTTTAACCTGACCAAGTTTCCTATGCTAAGGCAAGGAATATTAGGGAAGAATTAAAACACTGAGGATATTTGAATGGCTACTTCCTTACTAAATGAAGGCAAAAGAGTAATCCAAAACAATTGCCGCATTTCTAAATAAATTACAGAGATATAGCCATCATCAAAATTGAAGTAGAATACAGAGATAATGCTTTTCACTACAAATATTTGATTATTTCTGGCTGTCACAACAACAAATGGATGACTGTGAAGAATAACAAAACAGGTCATATGCAGTTATGGAAGAGTAAATATCTGCTCCAAAAATTCAATATTACATCTAGCATCTGGCAAGCGGTTATGACCTGGAAAATACCACTTTCTCTTTCTTATCAAAAAAGGAAAGCCTTGTCCTAAAACTAAGAAAACTCTCATGCCCTTCTCATGTTCTTTTAAAGTTAGAATTGAAATTTTGCAATTGACATTATATATCTCAGTGAGAAAGAAAAACAATACCAGGAAGTTTTCTTTGCATTTTAAAGTTATCTTTGCATTTAAAAAATTTTTATTTTTATTTGTTTAGCATTTCATATGTGAATACAATGAATTCATGTCAATTTTGTCCCTTATCACCCAATCCTATGCCCTTCCATTTTTCCAGGTCTTCCCGACTAGTCTCTCTCCCACTCACCGATCCTCTTACATGTGTGGCCCACTGTGTTTCATCTGAGTTGCTTGCACCAGAACACTTTCTGGAACATGGATGATACATCAGTGGATATACTACTGAGAAAAGTAGCAACCCTTAATCCCGTATTCCCATTTACATTAACTCTTAATTATATCTCAGGGTGGTGTGGTGCCTCTTGAGATTGTCACCTTTCCATGATGGTGAAATATCGATAGGCTAAGTCTTGTGCAGGTCTGGGAAAGTAGACACAGTTCATGTGTTCAGGAACCTTGTCATGTAAAGAAGATACCTCTGGACGCATCCTTCCTAACCCTTAGGTTTTTGCCGTCTCACCACTCCTCTTCCGTGATGTTCCCTAAGCCTTGAGATCAGAAGTGGAGGTGAATTAGATGAGTTACTTATTCTCTGTACTTTACCCAGTTGTGATTGTCTACATTGAACACCTTCCATTGAAGAAGGAAGTTCATAGACTAAACATTCCTTTAATCTATGGGTATGGTAAGTTTTTTGATAGCAGTTTGATATCATGTACTTATAATTAAATCTAGATAGTTTGTTCTTCCCTAGGTCCTGTGGCTAATGCATTCAGATTTGCTGCATTGAGCCATTTACTTGATAACCCTTAAGACAGCAAAATTTGAATTCACATAAAATGAGAAAAAATTCTACGAGCAGTGAGGACTTTGGGACATGTGTCCTTTCCAATTGAGCCTATGTTTCAGCAGCTGATGGCTTACCAGAGGGTCAGTTACTTTTTACT
The DNA here is from genome assembly GCA_023101885.1 of Typhlomys cinereus. Classification (NCBI taxonomy): domain Eukaryota; kingdom Metazoa; phylum Chordata; class Mammalia; order Rodentia; family Platacanthomyidae; genus Typhlomys; species Typhlomys cinereus. Next base: position 2,844,735 of record JALPQD010000057.1, on the reverse strand, counting down.
TAAACTTATTTCGAATATACACATCCAGGAACAAAGTACAATGATTTGTCTCAGTTACAGATTCTGTCAATATTTGAAGAAACTATGCTTCGTATATCTGAGTCATTGGAGGGGGGCATGCTTTTCTTTTTGTTAACCATCCTCTATTTAAAATATAGCTTTTAGCTTGACATGGAGGCTGTGAATCAAAAGCCTGAACCTACTTTCAGTTTGGCAAATTTGGACACTACCATTGTTGGATATGTTGAGCAGTAGAGACAGATGTTGATAATCCAGAAGCACAGCATTTGCTTTAAAACTTAGAAATCCATCTGTTGGGTTCCTGTCTTCTGACCTCAAAAGGGTAGGCATATATTCAGGTTACCGAATTGCCTTAACTGCCAGCAGTGCTTCTATAAGCACCAAGCAAGCACCAGCATTTGCAGAGCGCTGTGTGCTTTACTTGTTGCCATGGCATTGCATACAACATTGCTTCCAACCAAGGAATTCATCTCACAGCAAAGGTAATAAGACAGTGTTCACACCCATGGAGTCAACCCCTGGCCTGTCATCCAGAAGTAATTTGCTTTATGAACGCATGTGCTGGCCAGCTGAAGGAATAATAATAAAACCAGCTAGCAGTCAATGCCCTGAATATTGAATGTTATCCTATAGATGGAATATGTCTTGTGCATCTGGCCAACACATTTTGCTTTTTATTTAAACTTAGATTGAAGATGGATATATATCCAGGAACAGATGGTGAAATGACCTGCCTGAGTATTATTCCAGTAACTCCATATAAAAAGTTTTCTTATCTTTCCCTCAACCTAAGGTTTGGAGATCCTGGTGTAAGAGCATGCATCCGAAGGACAAGAGCAAGGACGAGTTAAAAACTGAGCTGCATCCTAGTCATTTGATTCTCTGTACTGATGATGCCGTTGGCAGAGAAGAGAGCCCTTGCAGTATCCTATGTGACTGGTCGTTCCTGACCATCCAGGGCGAAATATGATACTGCTCTCCAGTAAATGTAACAGGATTGCTTCAAGACATGTGCCTCTATTGGGGTGCCAACTAGTGTTATTTTAACCTAAAATCCTTCACCAGTGGAAAACTGTGCCAAATCCCTCAATGTCAAAATCACCATAGGCCCATATCTTATATAAATAAAGTCTGATACATCTCCCTGTGTGATAAAGAACATTGATTCTATGGTGTTGGCCCAATGAGAGACAAATATGAAGTCATCCTATGAAAAGCAATTGTGATGATAGATATCTGTTCATTAATAAGAATATAAGATTGTCATAGCTGTACTTTTCATGCAATTGCCTATTTCCTCCATTTTTTTATGAAGAACAAAGGGGTAGTAATCATTCTAAATGATAGGCAGGAAAAACACACAAACCACATAAAAATAAAATCACAGTTAAGTGTCCTTCAGTAGGTTATTTATGTATTCTCTGGGTTGAAGACACAATCTTTTTTCAGCTAGATAAAAGAGAATTAACTGAGGGCAAAAGAGGTTGACCACGGTGAATGACTCCTAAGTTTAGGTGAATGACTCCAATTTGTCTCTTCAGGTATATTTAGCGTGATGCAGGGTGCCATCTGTCCTAGGAGACTGATCTTGAGCAAACATCAGTGACTCCCTTGCCTCTGGCCCTTGGTTGACTGGTTTTGATTAGATAAATTGGTTAAAGGGAAGGAGGAAGGAGATGTGATAGTGTCAACTCTTCAAGAGCAATCTGTGAGTTCATCTGGGTGGCTATGTCCCTGAACATCTCCAGGGACTTTCTCTACATAACTTTCCCCTTCCATCAAGCTCTGGAGCTCTTCCCTTCCATATCCCTTTGAATATAAGCATAGTAAGAGTTACTCACGCTGGATTACTACATATCCCCTGTGGTTTCTCTCTACCCCACCCATACTTTGTAATTAAGTTTGTGTAAAAAAATGTTCGGCTATCAAATATTTTAACATGCCTTGTGTTTGCTATTGAGGCCTGATGAAGAGTTTTCACTTTTGTTCCTACCTGAGTTACCACAAAAGCCTTAAAACCATCTTTATTCTTTTTTTCTCGTTGATCTCCAATGATAAATGTGACCTGATTCCTCCCACCACCCAGGCTCATCCTACTTTCATTCACTTCAGACAATAGGAGCTCTGCTAATGGGTCTTCAGCGTGCCAGTTGCTGTACACGGAGGACTCATGTTCTTCTCTTGTCTTCTTCTTGTTCTCATTCAAATATCTTCTCTAAATAATATCACTTGACAATCTAAAACCAATCCTCCTCCTTCCACATGATGTTGTCTATCCTTATTTCATCCTTTATGTCTGCACTTCATCCTTTTCATCTAGCCTATTTATCTTTTCTCCTTGTTCTCTCTTCATTAAAAACACTGATGTTAAAGATCATTGCTTAGAACTATCACTTAACTTCTAAAGTTGTGCTTGTTGTATGTTAGCTATTCAATCAATGTTAATTGGTTTTATCTTTGAACCATAGAAGAAAGATACAAGTGTTTACCTATTTTTAAAAAGAAAAATTAAACTATCCCATTTGAACAGCTCTACTAGGGACCAGACATTTCATCGGGCATCTATTTTCCTTTCACTGTGCTTAGAAGTCCTTATGTCAGAGGATGAACCCAAGAAACAAGAGCAAAGATGTGATAAATTATGATCTGAGCTGCATCTGGTCATTTGATTCTCTGCTTTGATTAGCCACTAGGCAAAGAACATGTCCCTGTAATATTCAAGGTGACTGATTGGTCTTGACTATTGGGGGAAAATATATTGCTGATGTACATTAAGTGTAACAGCATTTTTTATATACATCTACATCAAATATCACCTTTTCAAACACAATTTTCACTCCAGTTTAAGCTGATAAAGCAATAAAACCTGAGAACAATATAACAAGCCAAGATTGTTTTACACAGTATCACAATGCTTTAACTCCATGACCTGATGACTTGGAATGACAGCACAACTGTAAAGTAAAATAGGAAAAACCTCATGTTTATATTTTCACAATGATACAAATGTCCAATATTTTCTTCATTTCAGAGGTATAACTTCAATTTGGTTTTGAAGTAGATTTGAAGCCTTTAAAAGAAGAGATAGTCTTCTGCTATGGTGAATCCATTCCTTATTCTGCAGAGGAATTTATAAGAAGTACTCAAAAATTAAATTGTCTCTCATGAGATATATAGGTTATAAATTCCCCAATTGCATGTTTTATGCATAAGAACACATCTAATAGTCTATTCTGCATCTCTAGAATCCAAAGTCTGTTGTATTGAGAGATTTTCAAACTCTGAACTTATTCCTGGTAGCCATGGGTCATGACATCAGAGTTGTTCAACTTTTCAATTTTAAATTTGACTCTCTTCACACTTCTAGGAAATCTAGATGGCTGGTAAGTGACCCTCACTGCAGGCAGATGTCACAATTTCTATAAAACGAAGACTGCAACTTTGCCCATAATTTTCTTTCACTTTGATTAAGTGTACATTATTGGCAACTATTTTTAATTTAAAAAAATAATTATTATTCTTTATACTCAGAGCAAAATCAAGAAGTGAATGTATCAGTTCATTAGATACTTCCTGGAAGGTAAAACATCAGAAATGGTGTGTTTAAACACACGGATCCTAACATTGTCCTTATTATGTGAGCCATTTCCTCCTGCTGCTCAGTGTTTTTCTAGTATTATGAGTTGCTTTCGGTGACCTTTTTTCAACTGAATAATTTTATTCTTAAAGCAAGATTTAGAAAACAAGAGCAACCATGCTGCAGGTTGAACTATTTACAAATCACACATAGTGAGTCTGGAAAAGTTGGCAGATTTTAGATTCAAACTAACAAGCAGAATATATATTTAATTTACCAAAAAATACATCACAACATAAATCAAGAATTTTGTAATTGTAATACAGAAAATGTCAATGTATGAAATGTCTTCATACTTTGGAGGTAAATGAGAACAAATACATAGTTTTAAAGGGCACCAGCAATTCATGAAGCCATCTTTAAATTGAATAAAATGTGAGTTCGTAATTCAGAAGTGATGATTTATGCACAGTGGATTAAATGACCCAACAACTTTATGATTTTCTGTACATTGCAGTGATGCAGGTTGGGGCGTCGCGATAACTAGAGAGAAGACACTGACACACAGTAGTTTTATGTTGCTAAGGCACATTGGATTTCACTTTGCTATAACAGCATGTGGTATGGACAGCCTCAAATCTGTTATAAAACTTTCCACAAATAACACTGTGATACTGATGCAAATAATAGAGCATGCATTGACTGCAGTAATGTAGTTGAAATGATCTACCAGGTAAATAGCATCACTAGTTGGTATCACAGTCATTCTAATTTCAAGTCATATATAATGCCTTAGAAATAGACAGCATTAATATGTTCTTTACATCCTTAATACTAATGCAAATTTACAGCTTTTAGCTTTGCATTTTCATATAGCATCTAATATCCAAACTCTTTGTTTATGCACAGGAAGTGTGTGTGTGTGTGTGTGTGTGTGTGTGTGTGTGTGTTTGGGTGATTTTCCAGAAGATTTTATTATGGAATTTATCCAAAAAAGGTGGAGAAAAGGAAGAAATGCTTCCTTTGAAAATTAAAGATAAGAAACTCTATGTTGTGACTGAAAGGAGCACTATTTTAAAGCATCTACTGTGGATAACTTACACAAAGATGAAAGACTCTGCCAAGACATTCTCAGGAAGTTGGATGAAGGGGTTTTCCCAGCGTCTCTCCCTGTTACTGCCCCCCTGTTTATATATTAACAATACCTTGGTTACCATGATCCAAATTTCAGAAACCAATATTTGTGCTTTATTTACTATCAATAATTGGTTCAAGGTGTTTTAAATTCTAATTTTAAAAATTCTCAAAGGATTTTAAAAGTTATTATATAGTTCTTTTAAAACAGCTCTTTTATTATGTTAGTGTAAAGAAATCAGAAACAGATGAGTTAATTTCTCCCTTTAAATATATATGATTTGAGGAGCTGTAGAGGTGGCTCAGGGGTTAAGCCTCTGCCTTGCAGGTGGAAGGTCCTGAGTTCGGATCCTAGACTCCATGTATAGATGCCAGGCGGAAGCGGGAGCGGACTGCGTTTCTGGTCCTGGTAGGGTGGAGCCTGTGAATCCCGGAGCAGAGTAAACAAGGAGGAGGTGGAGGCGGTCCATGGTGGTTCCCAAATACGCCCATGGTTTTACACACACACACGCACACATGCCCACACGCACAATTGAATAAATAATAATAAAAATAAATATATATGATTTGAAAGTATGTTCCAGGGCCTAAAATGTGGAGCACCTACTTTGCATGTGCAAAGCCCTAGGCATGATCTAACACACACACACACACACACACACACACACACACACAGATAGTTTGCTAAATGGCTTATATACGAAAATATACTTCAAGGGATTAGTTGATCTGAAAATCTGTTACCAATCTATAGCAGATAATTTTTCTGTCATGGAATACTGTTTTCGATAGAAGCCAAAGAAAATGCTAGTTTGTTTATGTGATGAATTACATTGATTGCTTTTCATATGTTGAACCTCTCCTGTACATCTGTAAAGATTCTAATTTGATAATGTTCAATGATCCTTTTGAATTCAGTTGGCAAGTATTTTGTTGAGCATCTTGCTTTTTCCAAAATGTAAATTTGTGGAATGCTTGGTACTTCAAACTGACAAAGCCACTGGAATTGCTGAGGACAGCGGTTGCTATGGACTAATGTCCATGCTAATGTCCACTATGGATAATGTTAAAAACATCTTTTAAATTATTATTATTCATCATAAGGAAAATATGGTATCTATATGTCTGTCTAGATCTTAAGTCATCTGAACACTCAGCACATCATTAAATTGCTTTCTTATTTTGAAAAACATTTACTTCATTATGTTCATGCCTCCTTCCCCTCCTCTCTTATGCTTTGCTCCCTTTCCCCAATCCACCATGACCCTCCCCCCTCTTGTCCTTCTACATGCGTGGATTACTGGGCTTTCTTGAATACACCTGTGTCAGTAAGGGACCATGCCCCTGTGGCAGTTTAAGTGGGACTTCAGTGACTATCTTCACATGTGTGGAAACTCCCTTCTTCTTGTCCAGAGATCTGAGTGTAGCTGTTTATCCTAAGGTATCTTAAGGTTGTCACTAGTCCATGGGAGAGTGTTGAGATATCATAGTTAGAACAGGTGTCAACTTGATGGTTGAAGGTTTGAGTTCTGGGCACATTTGTGGAGAATTAGTAGTTGGGTTAAGCCCAGAGCAAACCTGCAGGAGACTGTCTAGCTGCTGGGGAAGGCCCAGCCTATGGCAGGTGGGACTAGGACCTGAACATGTGAATAAAATACTGAGAGCTGGTTGAAGAAGGTGACATCTTTCTCTTCACTTAGCCAGACATGCTGGTCTGACAAGTAAGGATTGTCCATCTCTCAGCTGTTATGCAGTGATGGTGTGGCCAGTTCCCTCACCCCTCGTGTTGGTGCGTGCTCTCCCTTCAAGCTGGACTGAGAACTGTAGCCAGGAATTGTCTAAGAGAGAATAAACCCTTGTTCCCTTAAGCTGTTTGATGGTCATTTATCAGCAACCATGCAGGCGGACTACAACAGACATTGTGTGGATCTATTGGAAGTAGATCTCATTGCAGTGAGCTTCTGAATGCAGCAGCCCTGTTCTGACTTAAGGGTCCCGGCTGGCAGTACATCTCCCTATCTTCAGGCCCTTACAACCTTACCACCACCGAGCATTGTGTTCTCTGAGCATTGGATGGTGAGAGATTTTGATGACCTAATTAGTACTGAGCATACTAGGGTTGCCAATAACCTTACACTTTGGCCAGTTGTGGTTTTCTGCTTCATTAATATTCCATTGCAATCAGATGCATTTAGTCGAGTGCTGAGAACATTTTTAAAAATCCGTATTCTTATGTCTCTACTCTTTTGGGATCTTTCTCCAACCCCCCCCCACTTATATTCCTTTGTAGCTTACAGATGTTATGGAAGCTTCCATTTAATCATATTTGAAGATTCACTGCTAGAACCCACTTATAAGGGAGAACATGTGGCATCTGTTTGTGTCTGGGATATTTCATTCAGCATAATTTCTTCTAATTCTATCCATTTACAAGTAAATTTCATTAATTCAGTTTTCCTAGCAATCGAATAGTATCCCATGTTTTGTGTATGAATCACATTTTCATTATCCAATTGTCTACTGTTGGACATCTAAGCTGATTTCATTTCTTTGCTATTGTGAATAGAGTTGCAATGAGCATGAATGTATATGTGTCTTTGTAACAATATCCAGCGCTCTTTGGGAATATTCCCAGGAGTGACATAGCTAATTCATACAATATTTCTATTTTTAACTTTTTTAGGAACACCCGTACTGATTTCCAAAGGGATTATACAAGTTTGCACTCCCATTAACAATGAAAGAAGGATCCCATCTCTCCACATTCTCACCAGCATTTGTTGTTATTTGGGTTTTGGATTTTAGTCATTCTAATTGGGATGAGATGATATCTTAGGGTGGCTTCAATTTGCATTTCCCTATTGGCTAGGTAGGTAAAACTTTTTTTTTTGCTTCGTGAAACTTTATTTCAATATAGCTATGCCTAAGAAAGACACTCATAATGGTTAATAGAATGCAATTAAGTTTAACTTGTCCTACACAGTCTTCACCAGAAATTTGATACATGGTTTAATGAATTAAAAAAACTTCAATCTGGTTGATTTTTATCTATTACAAATACATAAAATAGCCTCCCTTACATGATGCTAAATGCAATAGTAACCTTGAGAACTATACCTTGATTTGCCTCAGAAAATTTATATACATGTAGAACTGTGAAAGTTATCTGATTTAATTAATGTTGCACATAAACTGTAAATCTATGCAAACCAAGACTCAATCTCTTAAATCTGACTTAACACTTCAGCTTACTTCATCTGCTGAGATCATCAAGGAAAGCCTAAGAAAGTTCTCTCATTCATGCAGAGAAGAGAATGAAGTTCCTTTTCCAGCTCTTCAGTCCACAGTAGTAGTATACTACAGGTAACAGTATACTACAGGTGACAGTATACCACAGGTGACAGTGCACCACAGGTGACAGAGTACCACAGGTGACAGTGTACTACAGGTGACAGTATACTACAGGTAACAGTGTACTATAGGTGAGGTGTTCCTTCTACTGTTAGCATTTATAGCATGATGACAATGAGGCAAGTTGAGCTTTAACTTGTATTAACACAAAACAACCCCAAAGTTAATGACCAGGTGACTTTACCAACAATTTTAAAAATGGAAAATAACTCTTCTTGGAAGACAAGAGAACAACACGTAGCCACAGATCTAACAAGTCTAATCAAAACATGCTTAGTCCCATGGGAGTTACATTCCCCACCCCCCCCAAAAAAGTAGCTGCCAGATAAGAAGCAGCTCTGAAAAAGAGAAAATATCTTCAAAAAGCAACTTGAAAACAGAAGGCAGAACATCTTTAAGGAATTTGTTAGACCTTTGAATTATGTCTTGTACAAAACCTCTTTACAATTCTTTACAATTCCATTATTTTAATTGGGTTGTCTACTTCTTTGATATTTAATTTTTCAAAATAATTGATATAAATTGATATAAATTTTTCAAAATAAGTGATATAAAATTGACATAAAATAAATTAAAATCTAGAAACACTGTTGAAAACAAAAGCCTAGGGATAGCTAACTTTAACAAAGTTTATTTGGGGAGAGAGGGAAGAGAGAAAAAGAAAGAGACCTGTAGAATGGTAGATCACACTGCCCTACTTCTGACATAGTATGTTATAACAAGAAAACAAAAACAATATATGGAGATTATTGTTTTGTATTGTTAACATGTTTGCCTTATTTGGGCATATTTTAGCAGGCTTCAGCCTGGGATTGGCTGAGAGTTAAGCTGCTATGATCAGCTGAGATTCAGTTTCTTGGTTACAAAGGCATACTATTAGGTTACAATTTGTTTATGTGTCAAATTAGGCTACTATTTACTATACACAGAGATCATTTTTGAGCCAAAGTCTTCTCTCTCAAGTTTGGAGATAACCTTACGTAGCTTATTTCAATTTCACAGTAGTCATCAAGAAGTAACACAATTACAGAAGGTGAAATCCCAAGCTCCTATGGTGATATTGATCATTGCTTAGAAACATTGACCTAAAGCTGATATTTAAACCTAGCTTGAAATTATGTTTGGATATTTTATCTTAAGTTCTGTACTTCTACCAATATAAGAAATGAATAAAGGAAACAACCTAGTAATCTAACAGGTTTTAAAGTAAGCAGTAGGTAAAACTTTACTTACGAAAAAGTCAGTATAGTATCTGCCACAGTAGCAGATAGCAATATGTGTAAGAAGTTAGTATCTGGTCAAGGTAGTAGCTTTGAGAAAGTGCCAGAAAGCTGATAAGCAAAGCGAGGAATGGCTTGTGAGAAGTGGTCTGTGCTCTAGAGCCAATCTTACCCCCTATTTTCTGGAATAAATTACAGATGTATTTTTAAAAAGTAAAAAGGAAACAATAAAAATTAAAAATAATGGGGGCTGGAGAGGTGGCTTAGGGGTTAAGCCTCTGCCTTGCAAATGGAAGGTCCTGAGTTCAGATCCTAGACCTCACACGTATAGACGCCGGGCAGAAGGGGGGGGGGCTGCGTTTCCGGTCCTGGTAGGGCTGAGCCTGTGAATCCCGGAGCAGAGTAAACAAGGAGGAGGTGGAGGCTTCCATGGTGGTTCCCGAATTCACCCATGGTTCTTCACACACACACACACAATTGAATAAATAATAAATAATAAAAAAATTTAAATTAAAAATAATAGAAAATATGGGAATTATGTGAAAATTTTTGCTATTGAAAAATTACCACAAAACAGAAGATGTGATCATTCAAGAAGTTAATGTTTTTGTGAGTCATGAACAAAATATTACTAGAAACACTAAAAGTCATCATTAAGTAGAGTATACAATAAGGTATTGTTTGGTTTCCTTGATCTCACCACTTTCCTAAACTACTACTTAAATCATCTTTTCTTGAAAAATTTTCTTTCAAGGTAGCATACTCTTTCTCCATTCAACTCCTTACTCTTTTCATTCCTCAAGTCACACAAACCAAATCACTCTGCAGGGTTTCTCACATTGGTTTAGAACAAAATTCTCAATCTGACTTCAGAAAGTTGGACTGTGGTGCCCGGATCAGTAAACCCGGAACGGACTCATGATTCTGTGCTCTGGCCCATGCTGATGAGTGGAGCGCTCTGGGAAAACCACTGTCCCAAGAGCATTCCATCACTATGGTAATGGTGTTAGAACGATAACAAATGTGGTAGGTATAGCTCAAATCCTTATTTCACTTGTCTGGACTGTGTGTGTCACACATTTCCCTGACTTCTGCAAAGCCTGCCTGGGTCTCTCTACATTATTTGCCAATTAAGAGCTCTCATTTGTATGCCTCGACCATGATTCCCTCAGGGATCATTTTGATCGCACTCATATTTATCACAGAGTCTCAGCTTTTATCACTACTTTGCTTTGGTCATTATGATGCATGACACTGGCTTTCCTCCCAGGCTTGACAATCAATATCTTACTTCACCTCTGTTCTTTTGCACAGGTTTTCTTTACCCTCCTTTCTCTGCCTGACATATTTGCTATTTAACCTTCAAGACTCAGCTCGTATAGTACCCCCCACTGAGAAAAATCTCTTTGGGATGGAGTTAGATGTCCCTGGCCTTTCCCAGCATTTTATAGATAACTTATTATATAGCTCCCAAGGTATTTAACCCTAATTATTTGTTTATATATCAATCCCACTAAAATATTAACTTGTCACAGGACTACTTCATATGCACAGGCCGAGCACAAGTTTGACTCAGGATGTGGTCAATGTTTAATGGATGAGTCATTGGGCCAAAAGCACCAAGATAAAGTGGGGAGATTCCACTGCTTAGTTCCAAAACTTAGGGCAGAACTGTTTACAGACCCATCCTTCCATTTGATGTACATTTTTGTAAACTGATTATAGGATCTGATCAAGCTGTGACTAAGTCATTTGCGATGTACTGGTATGGTAATATCCACAAGAAGATATTTAATAAATTCTTATCAGATGATTAACTCATTTTGCAACCTACCTAACAGAACAATGTTCACAAGAAGACATTTAATAAGTTCATATTGCATGGCAATGATAATACAGATAATCTTTTACTCTTAAATTTTTAAAGTATGCACCCTCTTAAGTTCACATCCATATTGATCAGTATTGATTGATAATAGGCCCCAATTAAAAACGAGAAGGGTAAAATTGAGAATTCTAGGTCAGATGTATATTACATTTTTAATCTGATGAAGTTTTTATTAAAGCAATTCAAGTTTATCTAACAAAAGTCTTAAACATTTTTTACAAACATCTCAACCTTGGGGAGACTATAGATACATTTTGTAATTCTGTGGAAGTCCATAAAATAAGAATCTCAAATTTCTCCATCATTGTTCTCTCTACATTGAAAATAAACCTTTAAGGACCAATAAGACAGCCCAGTAAGGAAAGCACCTGATTCCAAACCTAGTAATGTGAGTTAATCCCCAGAATCCCACATGGTAGAAGGAGAGAACTTACTTCAGAAAACCTCTCTCTCTCTCTCTCTTTCTCTCTCTCTCCCCTCTCTCTTGCTCCTCTTTCTCGCAAGTAAATAAGCAAAATTTAAAAATAATTAAAAATAAAAAAATGATAAATGTATATTTAAAAATTAAAAAAATGATAAGTGTATCATTTTATTAAAAAGAAAAGTTGATGAAAATAATCACACTGAAACAGATTAACTTCCCCTTAAACGGTGGCCAAGAAATATTTTAAATTTATATTGCAAACTCAGAAACAGTGACTGTGATTAAAATTTTTTGATGAAATATTTTCATAAGTATTTATGAAATTTATAAGAAATTCAATTACTGGAAGTATTACTATTTTCCCGTATTCCTATATTTACTGTTTGTCTTATAAAGAAGTATTCTATACATATTGGATTGAAGCGCTGACCTAAAAACTCTCATCTGAAGTTACTCCAATTCATGGGATCCACAAAGTCAAACTCACAGTAATTTTTGGCATCAATTATTATGAGATTTCAGAAAGACTTCAGCAGAGATGAGAAAGTACTCTTAGACTAACATGCTTGGAAAAGGAATAATTTACCTGGGTAACTTCAGTTATTTACATTGCATGGAAGCGTATTCCTGATGCAAAATGAATAGTTGGGAAATGCTGAACAACAAATGGAAATGGTAAAGAACAAATAGAATTGCGGCCAGAGAATTGCAAACCAAAGTAAAACCCCTTGTTCCCCTTTAGCTGTATGGTCATAAATTTATTGGCAACGCAGAGTAACTGCACAGCCTTCTTGAGCATTCCTTTGTTAAAAAAAAAAAAAACTTGTGTTACTTGTTATACTTGATGATGTTTTGTTATAGCTGCATCCCATGATTTCTGCATCATTGTCTACAGAGAACAGTGTCCATCAGGACAAAAGGCTCTGCTGTGTCTCCCCACTGCTTCAGGATCGTCTCCAAGGTGCCCTGTGGACCCCTCTCCCTTCCTGAAACACCTTCGAAATCCTATATGCCCCTGACTGTGGTTTCAGGATTGAATTAGAGTGTCCAAGTTTAGCCATATAGTAAGCAGTTGTCAAGCCAACCTTGTTCCTTTAAAAAAAAATAGACACAGTCATTGAAAAACTTCTCCTTGGTGCTTTCGACTACAGTCTTTGAGTTCCAGAAAGGCGAATTTTAAGCTCCATGGATTGACTTCCGGGCTCTTCATGCTTTGTCTTCTGCTTACCCCACTTAACTTTATCTTGACTCATCAGTTCACATCCTGTGCTTGAACTTCACAGACTTCCTTGAATTTCTAAAATCAGCCCAGCTCTTGTGTGTCATTCAGCCTTTGGAAATGCCTTGTGTGCCTATTTAGCTTTTCATGCTTTTATCAACCAAGAGTCACCAGACTTGCCAACATATGAAGCAAATAACTGGTGTTTCTGCATTTCTGCATGGCTGTATATGTGCTGGAGATGTTCATGTGAGGTCAGAACTATTCCATCCTACGTCATATAGTCCTATCTCAAGTATGAGCAAACCAGAGCGTATCCATCTGGGAAGGAAGCCAGTGAAGACAGGAGCTAAAGGATAAGTGTTGCAATTTCCCAACTTTTAAATAGACAATTCTGGAAAGCATTGTGTCCATTTCTCAGAAAGTCCTTGTACAGCCATACCCAACCAGGAAGGCTTTGATAAGACATCCTGAATTTGGCTTTTCCTCCTCTTTCAGTCCTCACTCACTAATATTTGCGTCTACGTACAGATAAATCAACTTTCCTAAATCCTTATCTCTATTTCTGTTTTCAGTAGAAAAAATCAGCTGAGAATTGAAATACTTTTAAAATTGTCCCTGAGATATGGAAGCCCCTTCCCACAACCCTCAACTCCACGGACCGGAAATTGAGGCCATCCGCCTTCAAATGGCTTGCCAGGTTTACTCATACAAGCAGACATGGTTGTTGGCTATCTGATATTTTCTCAGGCCCCTCCTCCAGTCTCCCTCAAAGCCCGCCAGAGCCCATAGGGCTCAAGCTGTCCGTGCCTTTGGCACCTCAGCTGTTTATTCAGTGCAGCATCCTGGAATCTGAACGCCACCATGCTTCATGGGTCCTGTGATTTCCTGTGACACTGACTGTGACCCAAGGCTCCTCCTCCAGGCTTGACTACCCCTTCCGGGGTCAACTCTTCACACTGCTTGCCAGGCCTAGCAGTCACTGGTCCTAGTACCATTCTGCTCAGGGGTTAGATCTTCAGGCCACTCCAGTGCCAAGCTGACCTTGGGGACTGATAAAGTTCCATAACTTTTCCCCATGCAAGACACTTACTGCTTCAAACATACACACCAAGAATCATTTCAATCATAATTATCCCTGCTTAACACTGCTGTTCCATTGATGTCTTTACGTGACTGATATTCTCATCAGTGTAAATTCAGCACTCTGCCCTTGTTTGTACCCATATTAAATTGTGTAGCTGAAGCCAGTCTCTTGTTTCCTCCAAGCTTTTAGGTTGTTATTTATAAAAGGAAACTTCTTATACTTATTTCATTGCTAGAAAACAATAAACATGGTAAGATTGTAAGAGCCTAAAGATGGAGAGGAGCAACGATATGCAAGTTACTCCATACAAGTTAGGGCCGAAGTACTCATAATAGGACTTTGCATGACCTCCGCAATGACCAACATATCATTGAACCCCCAAAGTCTAGCATGGATCACAGGCACTACAATCCTTAGAGGCAAGGGATTAACGGCGACAATAGTGTTCCTACACTAAAGGGAAACACAAAAAAGAGCTCTAGACAATGTCACTGAGTCCTTACGCCTCATCAGAGAGGAGGACCCAGAGGGAAGGTTGACATGCACACTAAAGGATGCTCCAGGAATGGGGGGGAGCACTGGGAGAAAGAGGGGAGGGGGGAAAGGAAAGGGAAAAGGTGGGGAGGGAAAAAGGGGATCCAGAGAGGGGTGGAGGGAGGGAGGGGAATGGGGTACTTATCAACTTTGTATGAGTGGAAGAAATAAAAAAAAATTTTAAAATTTGGAAAAAAAACAATAAACACATATCTCAAATTTGTTTATTACTTAACTATATCACTTATGGCTATTATCCTCAGTTCATAGCAAAAGTACCTCCTCATTCACACACACACACACACACACACACACACACACACACACTATCCTCTATCAACTATTAGCTAACACTATGATCCTTTAAAGGATTTTTCAGATAGATGCCAATTACAGATGCACAAATTGCTGACATCCATTTGTTCCCAAAAAACCTTATCACAAGAACAAAAGAGTGTACCTCCTAATAAGGGATATGACAATTACGGATATAAATTCAGGCTTTGTCATGCAGGAGTTACAGATTCTCATATTTAGACATCAAACAAGACCCACATTGTACAAAGCAAAGGAACAGGAAGACATAGACTCAGCGTGAGTGCACTGGCTTCAACAGGTCAGATGGCTGCTTCTTCAGAGGATGAAAATACTTTGTGCTTCCTGTGTTTCAGGAAGAACCTGGGTGCATGCTGGCAACAAAAAGGAAAATATGCATCTATACATATTCTGTACATCATCAATAATTCTGGGGTCAGAAAAGAACAAAATACTTCGTTTCAACTGGGAGAATAATTTTAGACAGAGATATGTAAGGAAATATATATATATATCAAACATCAAGGATGGTTTTAATTTATCCGGCATGGCTCACTCGCTCAGTGCCATTCATTTATTCATGTTGGTTTGTTAACTATTGAATGTGTATTTGGAAATTCTTGTTTTGGTTGTCTACTTTTTGATGTTTTTGCTCTGAGGGAAATGAAGTTTGTTCTAGCTTGAAGTTTAGAGCAAATCTTTCTGGCAGAATGACTTTCTATTTGCAATTTATATAATTTATTGCAAAGAAGCCTATTAGTATATAATTATACAAATGGACTTAAGAAAACAAAAGGGGATTAAACAAGCAAGAACGATCACTGGTTATTTAGGTAAAACTTTTCATGATGAAAACTTCAAATATACAAAAAATTATATATATAATGAGCTATCATAGCGTCAACAATTATTAGCCCAATGTTAACCACTGTGGATGTGTTTTGATTTCAGCTTAGGCCGCACACAGTTAGTCAAACCCAATAACACTGTGATTGACATTTTTTAGTTCGTGAACATCCCCCTCCCCCGCTGCTCTTAGTAACCACTGTCAATTCACCAAAGGGAAAATTGGACTAAAACTATGTGAGCGTGTGGGTGTTTTCCCATGCACTCCATTTGTTTATTCACATAGTCCAGTCCCTAGGGAAATTGAAAAGAAAAAAAATTTAGTTTCACTGCAGAAGATCCAAAGAACTCTGTATTTTACAAGCTCAGGGTTATTAATCCTCATAGGAACTTCCTGATGACGTCAGCAAGTGAGAAGTGTTATTAGCCCCATTTCACAGATGAAGAAACTGAGGGCTTTTATGATTCAATGTTTCATCCAGAGCCAAACCATGCTGGCAAGAGAATCAAGGACTTCCAATAAAGCCCATTTGTTTAACTTTTGGAGCAGCGTTGTTGAAGAGAAGTATGAAGGAAATGTGTGATTTTGCAGCCACCAAATTAAAAAGAAAGTAATAATCTGTAGGTAGTTATTGTTAATGCTAGATTTTATTTACACCAACCTGGGGAAGTTATTCCATCAAGTAACTTTTAAAGAAACTGTTCATGAGCTACTTTGCATTCCTTTTTAGAATGCTAAGCCTTCAAAACCAGTGTTCAATTGGTATCCACAAGCACTATATGGTCATGCCAACAGTTGGCACTTTGAGAAACAGGAAAAAAAATCAAACAAAATACCCTGCTCATTGAAAAAAAGAGAATGTAAAGCATACTAAATTAGAGTTGCTGTCATCAAGCAGTTAAATATAATTAGGAATGAGCCTATCATGGCTAACTGAATAACCATCTAAGTGTGACATAAGAGCCCATGTGGCACCAGTTTCAGGCAATGGCTTAGCATGTCTTTGTCTTATGATAATGTGATAAATCACAAAGAGAATAAAATTTATTTATTTATTTACTTATTTATTTATTTATTTATTTACTTACTTTTTGAGAGAGGTTGAAGTTGAAAGCAAGCACACGTATGCCATAACACATTTATGGAAGTCAGAGGACAACTTTTGGAAACTGGTTCTCTCTTTTCACCACATATGCTATGGGGATTGATTTCAGATGAGTGGGTTTCCAGACAGGCACCTTGCCTAGTAAGCCATCTTTCCGGCCCCAATTAATATAGTCACATATGGGGAAAAACAGCATTTAACTCAGTTTCTTGTGACATCCACAGAAACACAGAGATTTATCCCATATCGAACTAGAGCATAACTTGAAGCCCTCCATGAAGGGGGACTTTGACCTTTGCATATCACACAAAACCAAAGCAGATTCATGTGATTCTCTACTTTACTGGACGTTCCTGAAGTAGTGCTGCCATAAAAGTTGAAGGCTTAGGAATGGAGCAATAGATAAAGTACTTGTCAACCAAGTGTGAGATCAGATGCCCAGAACTCACATATAAGCCAGACATAGCTGCACATACCTGCAACCTCAGCATTGAGGGTAGGCAATGGAGATAGACAGATTCTAGGAGCATGCTGGTTAGCCAGTCTGGTCAAAATAGTAAACTTTAGGTTCAGTGAGTCTCAAAAAATAAAGAGGAATATACCTGAAATTAATTCTGGCCTCCAAATACATTCATTCAAGTGAGTGCATCTGACACACATATGCACACAAGCATGCACACACAGCTCACATAACACATGCACACATACACATGCATAGACATGTATATACACCACACATGCACATAGCATGCACAAACACACAAACATCCAAGTATGTATAATACACAATAAATACACACAAACACATATGCATACATAGTAAGCACACATACAAACATGCATGTATAAAGCACACACATATATAACACATACAAATGCATACATACTAGATGCATATACAACAGCACAAGTGCATTTACACACACACACCATAACATTTGAAATCTCAGAGTATTTCATAAACTGCTAAATCATGTGCACTGCAACTAACATCCAAATCCAGTGTGTGTCACTTTGATGAACTTAAGGTAAGACAAATAAAGTTAAACTAAACAGTGCATACCCTAGTAATGTATGACTTTAAGGTTAAGGAAAAAATCACACAGTGAGAGTGAAAGACTTTTTGTTGATGTTAATTACTGATTCAGGATTATGGAGAATAAATAACTATTAAAGAAACTAAATACCAGAGTATATGTCAAACTACTAGTTATTCCAGAGATATTTCTGGAATAAAACTCTGATTCACACATGGACATGATATAAGAGGAGAGCAGCAGTTCTGAAAGATTCAGACCTATAAATCTATTATGGCAAAACTCAGTGAGGGAATTTAGCCAAATGTGTCTATCTGTCCATCCATCCAGCTACTTTTTTCCTATATATCTCCTGAGAAATAAATTATTAAGAATATTTTAAAGGAAGGCAAGTCAATACACATACACACCCTCCCACACACACACATGTAAACACAGGGGGGAATGCCCTGTTTATTGATTTTGAGAGACTCTTTAAAAAAATCCTTCTATAGTGGCAACACTGGTTTGAAATTCATCAAATGCTCTTTTTATTTAGATCACTACAAAAAATATACTTCCAAAAATTCCTATGGGAGGCCTGAAAATTAGCTAGGTAACTACATACTTACTTGAAGTTCAACTTGAAAGCTAATTCGACAAGAATGTTGCCTGTTGCTTATATGACTTAGTTTCTATCTTCTCTTAGTTTAATTCCCCAAACTCTCCCTTAAACCTTAAATTTAGGTGAAGACCTTTTTATCCTAAACAAATTCATTTGATTTTACAAGAATTCTGGTATGAGGCAAAATATATACATAGATATAAATATGTAAAACAGATTTACACACAACACCCCTGAAACATGTAGATCATTTGACCAAGGAGAATGTCTGTGAAAATCTAAACTCTGTCTATTCTAAGATTATGTAGTAAGACCGTAGTTAATTATGTTCACCCATACCATTCTTGCCTTTTTAATCCCAGTGTATCTTATCATCCAAGCTTTAAAATGAACTCGGGCAGAGTTCCTCTCTCTTCCACCTTAGAAAGACTCTGAACATTCAGAGATTATTATAAAAAGCAAGTAGGCATAAAGTAAATAGCTAAGCAAGAATTGCCTTTTCATAAAATTAATAGTAAATTATCAAATCATCAGTTTACATGTTTAATATTCTGTACTTACGTGCTGTGTCTTGCTCAAAAATAAGACGTATACATTTTTTAAAAAATCGTTTATTTATTTGAAAGAAACAGAAAGGGGGATGGGGAAAGCAGGTGTTTGCATGCCTAAGCTCACGTGCAAAGTCAGAAGACAGCGCATTTAGAACTTGATTATCTTCTTCCATGTGGATCCCAGTGATTGAACTTAGCTTTCCATGTTTGTGGGCTGTTACAACTGCTTTACCATCTCATCATTTTGAATGTTTTAATTCTGAACTATTATTTTCTTTTATTTCATCTATTAGTATAAAGACAATAAAATGGCAAATGAAAGATTCCTGAATCCTAAAGAAAATTTCTGCCAATAGTAGTTTTGCTTCCTTTTCTCCCACAGATGTGTGACAATCCATGGATGAAAAATTAAGGGCTATAGCTTAGGTGAGAACACGGATAGATGGGCTTCTAAACCTCTGACAGTTGGCTTGGTGACCCAGCATTCCATCTGGGATACAAACCTCTCTTCAGCATAACTTTAGACTCACACACTAGGTGCTCACAAAGAGACCACCAAGACTCTCACTGGTAAAAGGCCTCCAAAGTCTTTGGCCCCTGAGAACCGCGTAATACAGTGTGGAGTCATCTATGCAATTACATGTCATTGAATATTACACTATAATTACATTGAGGAGGCAGAAATATAATTGCTTGCAACCTACACTGTGGTTGAGAAGGCATAAACAATCACATGTGCACGATGTAAGATACCTGAGCGAGCACCTGGGCCACCCCTGTGTCACAACTAGTACTTGTTAGAAGACCAGCGCCAACCACTAAAGGTAAAAGCACTCGTGAGAATCTTATTCTATTGTTTGCTTGTTTGTTTTGCAAACTTAAATTTATGAACTGGCACCTGGAAGCTACTCCTTTTCTTTCCAGGGGAATGCCTCAGGAAAAATAATGAGATTCTCCGGTGTGCACCCACACCAGCAGCAAGAAGTAAGTGGTGTGGGCCTCATTGAAACAGTTCATCTTGCCTCACATCACATCTGACATGTTGTGACACCTCATGATATCATGGCAGTTAGTAGACAGACTAAAGCATAATAGGAACGTAAAAATAAAATAGGAATGTAAAGAAAATATATATTTATGCATCAAGAATTTGATTTTTCAAATTATATTCACAGAAATTGATTTCTTTCAATTCCTAAGCATTTTGTCTCAAATTTTGAGTAGTAGTCCAAGATGGTTAAGGGTTGCCCTCAACTTCCAAAAGACTGATGGAACAAAATGATTTGCAAAACTCCTCTACTAATTAGTACTTTGAGAAGTATAGGTTCATTTATGGTTATTTTCCAACTCTATACAACTACATACCTTGGAAATAAAATGAAACAATGTTATCTTCTCAGTTGAAACTGTTATTTTCAAAAACATTATGTTCCTATGGTAACCAACATTGGACACAGATTCAACTGAAGTTTGCGAGGCAGATTTTTCTACTCCTTTAAGAAAAGTATAATGTTGTTTTATCTAGTGAGATAATTATTTTAAAATAAGAAATTTAAAGCCATAACAAAATAAACTTTAAAGCAGGCTTCCAAAACTCCTAATTTCTTATTCAAATTATTCCCAAATCTTATCAGTAATTGATCACAGACCAAAGAAACAATGTGGTCTTACAATACAACTCTTAAATGTGGAAAAAGTAATGCAAGCACACATTTAACCTACACTTCAGCCTTGACTAGACTAAGTAATCTGTAGTCATCGGTGAGTTATGGTAAGGAACATTAAGACTGTCCTTATTTTAAATTTTAATATTGTTTTTCTTTTCTAATAAATAAAAAATGTGGCAAAAATTAGTTAGGTGAATCAGCATTTAACCTTAGCAAATGTATAGCCTTTAATGAATTGAAAATTAAGGATTATCTCTCAGGTACAAACTATAATAGTTCAAAATTTTAGCAGGATGCATGACTACATCTAGATGTGTGGGAATAAATGTCACAATATACTGTCTACTGAGTACTAAATAGTGCAAAGACTGACTAACTGCTTCACAGTTCAGTCATTCCCTTCACATCTGCACAATTTGGAATTATACTTTAGACTTCACTTGATCCATAAATCTTCAGTCTGTGCTGACCGGAAATGAAGATGCCTATGAAATTATTCATGCAGTTCTTTATCCCCTCTACCACCAGCCTAGTTCCTTCAGCAACTTAGTGTTTTATATCTCATAGTTCATAAAATAGTACCTGATAAACCTGACCTCCTTTTCATCATTGTAGATGTATAACTGCCATGTCAATGTTGGAACTTTCCAAGCCCCTGAAAGACGTCAAGTACAGTCCACTCCATAGCTCACCTTCTTGCAGGTGAGAGCAAAGTCTTGTTCTCATATATAGATAGCTCCTCCCATGGGATCTTTTCTCATGAAACTTCTAAGTGTCCATCTCTCAATGATTATGCCATTATCATTTATTGAGCTGTGAGAAGTATTTCTCAGCATACATCGCAGAGAAGAACAGGCCTACAATTTTAATAAGGCCTATAAGATAATTAAGACGTACAATTTCTTCTTCTAATGCCCGGCCAGAGGACTTTTTAGGCCTGTAATATGAGTGACTAACTGCTTTCATGTTTGAATTTATACATGGCTATAAAATAATTTTGACCTTTTTTTTCAGTCAGTCCTTTCATTTGACTTCATTTCCTGAGGCAAAAATGAACCATCCTATATCATGTTTCACTAAAAAAAAAAAAAAATACCGAGCTTCCAAAAGTCTTTAGCCCTATCTTTTTCCAAATGTCTCCTAAATGTGATATACATATTCATCCATCTGTTCATGCTAAATATAAAACCAAACTGCATCTTTGACTGATCCCATATATTTATACAACAACTCCTCTAAATAATTCAGTTCCATGACCTTGTGCAGTAAGCAAGGGTGAGAATTACTACCTTTGTTTTATAGATCCAGACTTGTAGGTGATGTGGATCTAGATTTCCCACAGTGGCAGGCTCATTGAGAAATAATGTACATCGGAAAAAAAACCCTCCTCAAGAAAGGCACGTGTAGTCTGGGTCACATAACACTGTGTCACATAACACTGACACAGGCATATAAAACAAAGGGCCCTGTTAAAAGTTGTGAACATGCATTACATAAATGCTGTAGAAGGGTGTGAGAAGAGAGACACAACTTCGGCTTTGAAACATCAGAGAAACACCACAGAGATCATTAACGTTGAAGAAAGCTTTGAAACCAAGAGGAAGATGGGAACTCAAAGAACAGGAAAGCAGTAGAGGTCAGAGAGGGGAAGGTGTTGTTAGAAGATAGAAGTACAGGGCTACATTAAGGCTTGCTGCTTGCTCCGTGGATTTGTGAGCATGTGCTCAGGTCACAAGGAACCTAAGTGCTAGAGTTATAAAACTGAAGTTCAGTTGCTAGGCTTTGCAGAGTTACTGACATTCATCTAGTCAGAAAAATGAGTGTTTTTGAATGGTTCTGAGATTCCCTGTAACAGACATCAGTTAGAGATTTACCTAACCCCAATCCTGATAAGGACTTGAAGTAAGCGATACTGAAAATGATGAGAAATTAATACCAAAATTATATATAAAAAGCAGAATCCCTTGAGTTGTGTGTCTGAACTAGAAGGGACACCTCATGACCCTGAGGCAGTAATGTCCATATTATTCTCTTAGTTGGTCATTTCCTTGCACAGAGAATCAAGATGACTAAAGACTGATCCAAGACGGAGACCTCAACTAGTAGCTGCACGATTAGCTAATGCACATTATCATACATTCGAAACTTTATACCACTTTAAATATTAGAGTGGAAGAAAGGATAGAGAGCAGAGATATCAAAGGAAATAAAGCCTTATCAAGGAGCTGATACCTGAAGAAGTGCAAAATATATGTCTGAAGATCAGCGACTTATCCAAGGGAAAGTATGCAGTCTTAAGCGCGATAATGCATGAATGTGTGACAACAGCAATGAAGGCGCTTACCCTAGGTTAGGACAGGTGGCATCAGTGATGTCTCAGTGGACACGCTCCAAGGAGAAGAAACGTTTTCAATTTTAGTCTCCAGAAAGGAGAATGGCAGGCAGTTTAATTTTCTAAACTAAAAAAAAAAAAAAAAACAAGATAAGTAACAACTACAGGACAACAAAAAAATAGTAATGTAGTATGAAAGTAAAACAAAAACTCTTCCTGAGTCACATTGATAGAAAGACCAAATTAGCATAAAAACAAATATATGTTTGCCCTTTATACTAAACACATTTTCCAAATAACCAATTTAAGTGAGTTTCAGACCCCTGCAGTAAAAAACAGTAATTATAACTCATTATTTGGATCTATGATAAACAAATTTACTTTTGATTGTGTATCCTTCTTCTTCAACTGTGAGACTCACCAAAAATGCAGAGAAGATGTGGTTAAAGCTAGATAACAGAATGAACAGTGTCAAGTCACTACTTTTCTAGAGATAGGAGTTGAAATAAGGGCAAACAAACGTATCAGAACAAAAGGAAAAAGGATAGCAATATTGAAAAATCAAAGAAATATTCTTCTGGTAAATACTCAGCAAAATAATGATGGAAGGACACTATTTGGTGTGAAAGTTGAAAAGCAAAAACAGGAGGGAGAAGTACCATATTTTTTTAAAAATGTTTTTATTTTTTTTCTGCTCATACAAACATAATAGGAACCCCTGTCCCCTCCCTCCCTGGACCTCCCTATTCCCTCCCCACTTTGTCCCTTCCTTTCCCCCCTCCCTTTAGACGCAAAAGTGACAAGTTATTTCCAAATGTTCACCTGAAAAGCTAATTACATAAAGTAGCATCTTCACGTGGAACATAACACTTCAATATTCATGGACAGAAGTCACTTAGGAAATAAACTGAAATTCAGCACATGGCTGGAGAAAGTTCTTAAGAAACGAATCAAAATCTTCAGTGAAGAATTCTTTTTAAAATTTATAAAGAATTTATTTTTATATCCACTTTTGTAATTCTTTAGACAATGTTATTTATTTTATTTTTAAATTAGAAGCAACAGTATGCATTTGAAGATGGCAATTAAAATCAGTACACAAATAAGTGTTATTATTGGACATAAAGGGGTATCTTTGCTATTGCAGAATGAAAATATAAATCTTTTTATTACTAAATTCAACCAAGGCCTTTGGTAGATACCTTCATATGCACACTACAATATGTATTTGTCTGCCCATTAGACATTAGAACTCTGTAGACCCCGTGAATTTCTTACCAATTCATAACTGACCACCAGTCAAGGAGGTTACTTGTAGGTGTGTCAATTACCACCAACCTATTGTGGGTTTGTTGTGTCACTTTTGGAAGATAGGATCTCACAGCAGCCCTGCCCTTTTACCACCTACCTTCTACTCTTACATTCTTTCTGCCCCCTCTTTCACAGAGGTCCCTAAGCTTTGGGGAAATCTCATATGCCATGTTGAGGACTGAAACTCAAAACTTTTATTAATTCTCAACATCTTGTGTGACCTTGGTTCTCTGTATGTCCCTCCAGTCATGGTAATGTGCATGTTCTCTGCCTAAGACTGTGGTTTAAGCATTTTTTCTGCACTTTCATTTGTGATGTTCCCTGATCAGAAGGAGAGAGGGCTCGATGTCTCCTTTGGGACTGAGTACTCCCTAACTATTTATTCTCTGTCAAGGTCCTGTTGCTAAGACAAGTTCTATCTGGAGTCTACAAACTGCACAAAGCTCAAAGCTTAACGCTAGTATCAGCACATGACAACATGTGGATGTTTGTTTCTCTGAGTCTCAGTTATCTCATTCAATATAATGTTATCCAATTTTATTTATTTCTGAATTTCCTGATTTTATTTTTTAATAGCTGAATAATATTCCATTGTGCATCTAGACAAATAAGTCTTAAGTGTGTAGTTGTATTTAACTAAATATACTCACTGAAAACCAATAGGGGAATCAAGAAAAATTCCTGATGCTTGACTGGCAGAGATAAATTAGAAAAACACAATTTTCCTTTCAGGAGTTTTGTGAGCTTTTTTTTTCCAGGAACTCTGTCATTATGTGTCCTATAAACATCCTAAGAGTTTGTAGTTCATGAACTTGGACAGATTAAATTGATGATAGATATTAATAACCACTGTCATCTATTAAGTGATTAATTACTCTAACCAAGACCCTAAAGGTTCCATCTATGTTTCCATGTGAGATACTTTCATGTCCAATGCAAATTCAAGAAACCATCATTTCCACTTGACAGAATAGACGTCTGGGGGTTCTGGGAGGTAAATAAACCTCTTGTGGAAGGTCATAAACCTGACCCAAGGCAGACCTGATTCCCAATCCTGCTCTCAGCCCCTCACACAACAGCATGAACATCCACATTAACACAGACTTAGTATTTTCAGCACATCCAATGATTTCTTTGCATTGCCTGAACTCAGCTATTAAACCACTAGGGTGGTTGGATTTGGGTTTCCTCCTATCCCTTCTAGGCAATGGGATAAATGAGCACTCTAAGATACTTCAGATTATAAAAGACTTAGTAAATCCTGTGGTCGTGATGATAATAACAGCCTCCGATATTCATGATACAACAGAGGAAATCACACATACTGACAATTTCAGTCTTAATAAATACTTTAGGACTCTCGATGGAATGTATAATGAGTCCACGAATTGACTGCACATTTGTAGAGAGTCTTGGGTTTTTTTTTTTTAATAAGTGACTTTAGAGCAATGTCAAGTGTATCTGAAGTAGAAAAAGTGACCTAAATATTACTATGTTTTCCCATTATGGAAGAATTATATTCTGACCACAGCATGACTGTCATGTCTGAGAACAGAAAGGAGGCATTTGGAGGCGAAAGCACCTTTCCAAGGAAAATCATATTAATAGGCTAGGAAATTATCATTTGTGTCTTAATATACTTTTTCATGTAATAAATGGAGCTGGAATCTACAGAGAATTTGCTAAATATATTTATAGGTGGTATGTTTAATAAGCAGTGATGCTTGATCTGATTTTTATCTCACTTGGCTTCCTTAAACTTTAGGCTGCAATGATTTCCATATGGCTGTCCACATTTATTTTTAGGTTGTTAATTATCAGAACTTATTTTTAGACCTCTTCACCCTTTCAGTTGCTCCTAACTGTAAGACCTAGAACACCTTTTCAACTTTTAATGATTTTTTTTCTGACAGAAAAACAAGCATTTATCACTGAATACTTGCATTTACCTCCCATACAGTCTCTCCCACTTTTTCTTTCCCCATAGCAAATCAGAGGACAATTAGATTCCATATATTTATCAGTGAGCTTTCTGTCACAGAATGCTTTAAGGAAATTGCAAGCAAGTTGCACATTTTCAAAGGGATTTCAGCCATGTGGCTATCATTACACAGAGAAACAGTAAATCTGTCCGTTAAAATACTTGGAGAATGTGGCTTGAAAACCAACATTTGCACATGTAACACAACCTATCCAGGATTGTCATGTTTGCTTAAGCAGATTTTTTCCTATTTTAAATTACAAATGTGCAATAAAAAATGTATTCAAGATCAATGAGATGCTCCCATTATGGTCTTCAGAGACCTTGACTCTTGCTTTTGAAAATCCCTAAGTATAATAACATCCCAAAGTGGCAAGCCTTAATCTGTTCCTCATCGTAAGTATTGTCAGATTCTCTCTCTCTCTCTCCCTCTCCCTCTCCCTCTCCCTCTCCCTCTCCCTCTCCCTCTCCCTCTCTCTCTCTCTCTCTCTCTCTCTCTCTCTCTCTCTCTCTCTCTCTCGCTCTCCTTCCCTCCCTCTTTGTCTTCTCTCTGTTGTGTTTAAAAATAACGCAGACACTTGGAACTGGTGGCTAAAAGCTAGAGTTGTGGTTAAATCCTTTTTGTTTGTACTTTTTGTACATAATGAATTAAAAGATGTTATAATCTTGCCTTAAGAATTTTTTTAAATATTTATTTATTTTTTCCATTCATACAAGCTTGATAAGTACCCCATTCCCCTCCCTCCCTCCACCCCTCCCTGGATCCCCTTGCTCCCTCCCCCTTTTCTCCTTCCTTTCCCCCCTCCCTTTCTCCCATTGCCCCCCCCCCATTCCTAGAGTATCTTTTAGTGTGCATATCAAACTTCCCTTTGGGTCCTCCTCTCTGATGAGGTATAAGGACTCAGTGACATTGCCTAGAGTACTTTTTGTGTGTTCCTCTTTAGTATGGGAACACTATTGTGGCTGTTAATCCCTTGCCTCTAAGGATCCTAGTGCCTGTGATCCATGCTAGACTTTGGGGAGTCAATGATATGTTGGTCATTTCGCAGGTCATGCAAAGTTGCCTTAAGAATTATGCTGTATCTTCATGAAGGAGTTTGAGAGAAATGGTTTTGTATCCAAATAGAAAAATTGCAAAGAAAGGAGTCCTGTTCTAACATTACTCTTTCTTTAAATATTAAATCTCCCTTGTCACAGGTCATCTCCACTATCTAGCCAGAATGACACTGTCCTGTTTGCAAGGATAGGAGGAAGGTGAAAGGGTGTATTTTGAGAGCAACCGTGGAATGAGGGAATTAGTCTCCACTGTCATGAATAAAACACTTGGATTTAATTTTTTCCTCGTTGAATCTGATGCTTTTAGGTAAGTACCATATCCACTGAAATGTGACTATAATTCTTCAAAACCTTTAACAAGGATAAAGTTTGAGAAATTCTATAAAAACATTCATACATATAGGAAACTATTTTAATCCCTTTAGGGATTAAATAATAATAATAAGAGTACATTGACGAAGTTTATGTAATCATAAGAACTTATTCATGGGGGCTGGAGAGGTGGCTCAGGGGTTAAGCCTCCGCCTTGCAGGCGGAAGGTCCTGAGTTCGGATCCCAGATCCCACGTATAGACGCCGGGCAGAAGCGGGGGCGGCCTGCGCTTCTGGTCCTGGTAGGGCGGAGCCTGTGAATCCCAGGGCAGGAGGAGGTGGAGGCGTCCATGGTGGTTCACAAATTCGTCCGTGGTTCTACACACACACACACACACACACATACAGACACACACGCACATGCACACAGTTGAATAAATAATAACAATAAAAAAATTTTAAAAAAAGAACTTATTCATGGGAAATTTTGGAAAAAGAATATGTCTGCTCCTGCCATTGACTAAGTCTGAACATCTTATAAGAATGTGTTTTCATAGACCAAAATAATCATGAATTTTTATTTGCTTTTGTTTTTTTCCTTTTTTGACACAGAAACTTATTCTGCAACATGACTTGGCTGGAACTGCTATGTTAGTGCCCAGATTGGCTTAAATGCATGGCAATCCTCCTGCATCAGTCTCTCCAGTGCTGTTCTTACAGGAAATAACGTGCCTGCTTACTGTGTCCTGCTTATAAAATACCCATATCCAAAGTAGATGCCCTAGAAGAAAGTTAACCAGTGTACACAGGACTTCGTTACCCTTTTGGTCCTCTGTTGGGTTTTATGTAGGCTACAGTATAAATCCCATGTTTCTTGTAAAAACATTCTCCATTAAGTCTTTATATGAAAAGCATAAAAACACAATAAGATTGTTACTCCTATGTTGTCTTACAAAACACTGTTTCAGGACTGATCTCTATCAAAACCAAATGAAGCATTCATAAAGACAGAGAGAAAAAGAAAGAAAATCTGAAATCCCATCTTTATTGTTTGATGGTGATATGGGAAAAATAGTCCACATTTTGTAAATTCAAGATTTGTACTAAGAAGAAATTTAGCAAAAATTATCTTAGTAATATCTTATATAAAATGAAAAGGTAAATCTACCCCTAAACAAAATCTTTGGGCTCTCATACATATCCAAAAAGGAAAGCTTACTAAGGGAAGAGAATTGTGTATTCAAGGCCAGCCTGGGCTAAATAACAACTTGCTGGGAAAAAGGGAGAAAGAAAAGTTTAATAATAACTTCCATTCTATCATTCTATATTCCATATGTCTACCAATTTTTCATATGGCCATCAATAGACTTAGGACTAAGCTTAGTTAAAAAAAAAGACATAGGTAGAAATGTTAGTTTTCTTACACTTTAATTTCTGTATTTAGCAAGGATCGAGTTACTAATTTTCATCATCTCATCTTGTGGCCACACTCATTTCTTCTTTGAACTTCAGATTGTCTACATTACTAGTTAGAGGGTCCATGTACTTGGTGCTTAGGAAAGTTCCACATTCCTGAAAATAGCCCTAAGTTCTCTACCTGTCCACCGGCTCTGATCTGGGGGCAGCAAACTGCAAGTAGTGTTGTATCCCTGGACATCAGGAAAAAAGTGTATTTAAATCAGGAGCTGAGCATATTTTTCCTCTGACTTCAGAATCCCAACTCCAAACTAGCAGAGGGAGAACTATTCCTAAACAACCACAAGAGCAGTCAGCAAGTCACAAGAGAAAGAAAAACTTTCAGGGTTTTGCTCTATTGTGTTTCATTAGTAGATTCCTCCCTAGAATACAAAACCTGAATCAAGAGCCTGAATTCCAAATATTTGATTACATTTGTTTAGTGAATCCAGCAGAAGCCTAGGAAATCTCAATGAGCAGTGCATTGAATCAGTACCTTTGCCCAGGCTCAAGCACACAAAGAAATGTTGCAGAACGTTTTATGAGCTTTAGCATTGTCTTCCAGAGGCATGTGCTAGCTCTCAGCTCTCACTGGTGAATGGCAGCCCATGAAGTATGGACCTTTGGCATTGAAAGCTGACATTCTTCCACCAAGGCAAAAAGCAAAAAAAAAAAAAAAAAAAAAAAAATCAGGATACATTTGAATTGGTCACCATCAGATGGAACTTGTACATGGCCAGAGGCTTCGGAAATGACAGAGGTGAGCAGAGAAAATACAGTAAGGTTTTGAGATGGGGATGGGTTTGTTTCTGGTTCACTTTACCCAGCAAGGTGCTGCTGCTCCTTTACAAACCTTTCCTCCAAAGCCCTTCCCGAGATTGATGTGAGAGGCAGCAGGCATGAAATCTCTGAGAAGGAGACAAGACTTCTGAATACCGTTTAGCAAATAATTTCAGCAGAGCTCTATTTGTATCCTATCAAATGGTCTCACTTTGTGTGACTGTTTGATAGACTTCTATGAAATGAAATCACATAAAAACTTTCTATGTTATAGTCAAGAAAAGTCCTAAAAGCGAACAGCCCTCATGGGCATGTGCACGAAATTATTTCAGTGAATAATTTGCAAATAAGACTATGTCTCAAAGGATTGAAGCCAGAGAAAAAATTCCTGTGAGCTTGATTGCAGAATGCAGATTCTAGTGACTTCTTAGCAAAGAAGGAAATGTCAGAAACTCTTTATTTGTCTTCTAAGTTCCACAAATGAGTGGGGGTGGGGGGGGGCTCAGTCTGAATGGCAGTGTTTTCCCCACATATTTCTGTAGTCTGATTAGGATAAGGTAGTAAATTGTCCATGTGTCCAGGAGAGGAAAGTTGGAGGTAAGATGGACATCTTCCCTGTAAATGTTGAGTTGACGGGGAGGAAAAATACACAAGAAGAGAATGCCAGAGATGTCGATGTGAGCTAAAGACCCTAAGGGGAAGAGTGAAAGGAGAGAACCCAGGCCGCTCACCCTTAATCACAAGTGACGTATTTAAATAGACAAAATGACAGACTGACCTCCATCTATTTTAAGTGCCAAATCCTATCAGTAGGGTGTGATTATGGCCCAAGACCACCTTCTGGGTGAGAGGGCTCCCAAGCCTGCCCTGAGGATCCCTCACATTCTTCCTGCATCCAGAAAGCAGGGATCCTTCCAAGAAACATTTGTGGCCATTAAACCAATTGGAGTTGAACCCCTGTCTCAGAGGTTGACAGGATAATTTATTAATGTACTCTATAATGAAGTCAGGTTTAAAAAAGAAAGTCTTGCACTTTTTTTCCTTCTTTCTGCCCCTCCTTTTTAAACTTAAGCTTTGGAAACTGTTATTAGTCTTGATTTTTTTTAATCTGAAAGAAAGAAATAATTATTGGCCTAAACATTCTTGCTGTTAATTTAAATAAATGCATCTTTTATTTTAAAAGCAAAATTAGAAGTAATTAAGCCTCTGAAAAAAACTAAAACTGTACCTCGTGAGTCAGAAAGAAGGAACTAGAAAGCACCTGAATCTTCAGATGTACTTTCTGTAACTACATAATCAAAAAGATCTAGACAAAGAAGGCATTTTTTTAAACAAACGGACAAAGAAAAAAAGCCATAAGTTTAATGCCAACCTTTTAAAACCAGAGAAGCTATTAAACTTCTGAGCATATGGCTTGCCTGTTGACTTGCTTAATGGAATTACTCATTTTCCAGGTAGACTGATCTCCCCTCCCCCACACCCACTCATTTACCTGAAAAAAATAAAATGTGATGTGATACTTTTATTTTCCCAAAATTTAGAATTTAAAGGTCGATCATAAACATATGCGAGAATTTATCAGTAAACAAATTTGCTACTGTTATATATGTAAAATGTTCATGGATTCAATTCAGTTTCAGGAATTTTTAGTATAAAGTCAAAACAAGAAAAAATACTCTATATATTAACATAAAATTTTAAAGACATAATATTTTTTTATTTACTCAATTGTGCGCGTGTGTGTGTGTGTGCACATGTGTGCGTGTGTGTGTGTGTAGAACCACGGACGAATTCGGGAACCACCATGGACGCCTCCACCTCCTCCTTGTTTACTCTGCCCTACCAGGACCAGAAACGCAGGCCGCCCCCGCTTCTGCCCGGTGTCTATAGGTGGGGTCTAGAATCCGAACTCAGGACCTTCCGCCCGTAAGACAGAAGTTTAACCCCTGAGCCATCTCTCTAGCCCCTAAAGACATAATATTAATCTCAGTATTTCTTGAGTTAAATTTCCAAGAAATTAGCACTGAAAAATTAAAAATTTATTTTCTGTGTATCTAAAGTAACTAGTATTTTCTGTGAAGGAATTCTACCATTTCTAAACAATAATTACATAAATGAAATTTTAAATTAATGACTAGACTACCTTTTAGCTATAAACTGTAAATTTACTCTGTTCAAATGATAAAGAAGGAAATTCTTCAGTATTTTAACTTCTTACATCCCTGTTTAGAAAAGAAATATGCCAAGATAAAATGACATTTCATTTATCCTAAGTAAAAAGAATAGAACACAAATCCGTCCATACCCATGCACACACATGCACGCACAGATGCACACACATATATACACATGCATGCATGCACACACGCACACACACACACACACACACACACACACACAGGGGAAACCACAGTGTGGATCCTATGTACCCTGTGGTGTTTGCTTTGTTCTTTTTAGTACAAGATGAAACAGCTGTTCATTGTTTAAAATAGCATCTCCCATTTAGATCTCTTTCGCGTCAAAAGGAAGCCATCTTATCCTTCCAGTTCGCTAACATTAGAGAGGAGTAAACACTCGTTTCCTACATGTATTATTTATAATGCAAACTTGTGAACTTTTGCATTTATTGTCAGACTGACCTCTCTCCTACTAAGTTTTGAACCTTCCTTCCCCTGACCCCATTGACACACCAGAATAACTTGAGGTCAACTTTTCCTTTAATTCATTTTCGGACACACGTTTCCTTATGACAACCCAGCAGTTCTGACTAATCTTAGAGCTGCTTTCAGAAGGGGGGAGTGAGAGTTTTTCTATGCAGTTTTATCAGTAGATTGAATCATTGTCTCAAAAGAAGTTTCTTAAAAGTGTTAACATCCTTACAGGAATTTATGTTTCCACTGCTATTCCCAAAGCACCTGATTCTGTAAGTACCTGCCACTTCGATTTGAAAACCACATCTTAGTTCTTGTGAGAGAACAACTTTTATTACTAGGTGCTCTCAAGCTGTTTAATCTAAGTTGCTTGACACATGCTCACAGACCCTTAAAGTAGAAAGGAAGAAAGGTATATCTTTCAAAGGGTCCTTTACAAGAAATCCTTTGCCCTTAATTTAGGAGTATTTTGAAACCTAAAACAGAATGGTCCACTTAGACTAAATTCAAGTTACACACCAGCCAACTCCTTTACTGATGAAAAACAACTACATAATAAGTTTCTTCTAAATTAAAGTGCTTTTTATTTCAATCCTGAATATAGTTCATCGTAGGAATTTTTTCCTCCATTACATAATTGAGGAGATACCACAAAAAAAGATCATAATGAGACTGCTCTATGTTTTCTCTAACAAATACAAAATTTTATATCCTACACTTGAATTAAAAGATATATTTATGGAAATTTTGGAGAAAGAAAACATCATTCAATAAAGAACAAAATGTGGACTTACATTATCATATTCTGTCAATTTCTAAGAAAGGAAACTGAGGATAGATAAATGGACTAACAGCATAGGTTATTAGGATTTAGTAACATTTTTTGTAAATGAGGTACACAACTTCCTCTATCGGTCTCTTGAACAGAAGGGAGCTTAGAGCACAAGACATAAGCCAGTCCAATCACAATTATCAAATCCAAGGTCAAAATGCTAG
This sequence comes from Typhlomys cinereus, assembly GCA_023101885.1. Lineage (NCBI taxonomy): Eukaryota > Metazoa > Chordata > Mammalia > Rodentia > Platacanthomyidae > Typhlomys > Typhlomys cinereus. The sequence goes on along the minus strand of JALPQD010000057.1, from coordinate 2,811,221 downwards.
CATTGAAATTGAACTAGTTTCTATCTACTTCAATTTAGTTCTGTCCAAATCTATTAAACCAAAACTGCTAAAGGGTGAGATATTGTATTTATTTTTCAGTTAGATACTTGAAGAATATATAGAATATTTTCAAGCTGTATGCGACGCCCTCAAAATGTTAAAGAAATCTTGTCTATTTTTTAATATTGCTCACCTACTATTGAATACTCATCTATTCAGATGTAGATTTCACATCTTCTGACTTCCTCTATTAACAATCTTATTTTCCACAATAGATAATATGAGTTTTATCCCCAGACATGTTGGGAGCTTGTGAAACATGAATATCACAATAGTCAAAAAAGAATGAGAAATTCATTTCAAAGCCAGTCAGTAACCTTTCCCTCCTCCCCATCTCTAAATATCACAGTTCTTTTCTTGCCACTAGTAGTAGGCATTTTTCATTCTGTCCGCTAAGAAAATGGGGAAGGAGCTAAAAGAATGGGCCATGTCTGAGATCTGCCTGGTTCCCACCCTTTGGAGACCTAATCTCGCCCACGCATGTGGCACTCTGTAACCTTATTTCCACTGGCAATTATTATTTTCTTTTTGCATCTTAGAAAAACTAGGCACTAGGAAGTATGTTCACTCCCCAGATCTTGAATCTATCCAATCAAGCCTTGCGCAGTGGCTCAGTGTCTTAACTACTCTGGCAAAATGACATGGGTCATATTTTCACATGGATGAACTGTTCTCGAACAATTTCTCTAGTGTATGAGACACAAACAGGCTTTTCTTCAACATCAGGCATGCGTGTCTTCCCCGCCTCTTGCTTTTCAACAAACATATGTATTGTAGCCAGTGAAAAGTTCTATTCCCCATTAATGTTTGAGTTTCTCCACCCCCTTTTCCTATCCCTTTCAAATTCCCTCTCTCTCATTCTCTTAGTCTGGAAGCTGAGAAGGCCCAGACACTGTCAGGAGTGGTGCTTACTGAGGGCCTGCTCTCCACTGCCAACATGGCTTTTAATGCAATGCCCTCCAGAGAGGATGAACACAGTATCCTCCCATGGTGATAAGTAGAAGGACAAAAACATTAGAAGGAGAAAGGATCCTTCACAGTTTGATCACCTTCAAATGATCCTGCCTGCAGATATTATCATATTGGAAATCAAGTTTCAACATACAAATTTGGGAAGCATATTCAAACTAAAACAATAACTATATCAGAGTTTTTGCTTATTCTATTTCCAAAGTAAAAACCAAAGAATAGTATCCTCCCCAAATTTCCATTCCTACCATTGGAAGCCAATAAAATATCCTATATTAGGCAATAACAAATAGTTGGCAACTAATATATATTATTGAATTAAGAAATAAAAGGGAAAGAGTCAGACTAGCAGAAATTTCATTTTTTTCTTATTTATTTTCACTCATATCCCTGGAGACTTTTCAAAGTTTCAAGTAAACCTAAAATAGATTTTTTTTTGAAAAAGCTTTGCTTTTCCAGTACTAAGAAGTAAATCTAATGCCTCACAGATGCTAGGAAAGGTACCTAAACTTTGAGAAAGATCCCTAGCACTTTCATTCACTTTTTATTTGAGACGACATCCCACTAAGTTGTCTGGGCTAGCCTTGAAGCCTCTTGCTTCAGCCTCAAGAGTACCTGGGATTACTGAACTGCACCACCATGCTTGGTTAAAACTGTTTCTTCCTATAAAATAGTAGTGTAAGAGATGTGCCAAGGGTCATATCGTTTACCATTAGTAGGAATGCAAAAGTGAAATTTATATGGTGCCACACATTGTGTGTTTCTAAGTGTCATTTATCAGAGGATGCTAACATGCAAATTTGATGTCATGACTTGGCTACTGCTCAGAAAACTCTTTTCAAAAAAAATTTCCCTCATTTTGAAACTTTGCTTGACATCAGCAGGATTGCTAAGAGGTGACTGGTTTGCAGAATTATTGATCTAAGAGGAAAAGAAAAGATAACTGTCAATTATATCAGAAATTATCAAATCCTTCCCCCAACTTTTGTGAAAAGACTGGAGAATCATGCTAAGCCACTTCTCAGAAGGAAATTATGATTTCCTGATATCCAAGTGATGATACTAGAAATAGAGTGTTAAGAAACCTGAGTTATCTAAGGATATACTGTATTCATTGGTATGTTACATATGAGTTTTGTCTTAATATAAACCTTCACTTGTGATTTACAACGTTGTTGGCCAAGGTTTTTGTCTTCGTTTAGTGATATAAGTTGTATGACTCTGCACATCACACTTTCTTGTCACTTGTGAAAAAGGGGAGAAATGATCACTTTTATGCTGGCTTAAATAAAAACAAATCTTCATAGGTCATCCTGTTTTCTTGATGCCAACCCGACCAGTAATACTTTCTGACTGCTCCAAAATAAAGTGTAAGCATAACTTAATTCTGTCTCTGTGACTGCAAAAGAATGATGCTTGGCTGCCAAGAAAAAAACCGGATCACTCAAAAATTTAATGAATTTGTTGCCTCACTTTGTAAAGCAAAATGGTGTAGTCGTTCTGGGGAAATACATGACAACACTCAAAAAGAATCCTAACGGTGTTGGACTAGAATTATGAAGGAGACATCTATGTCAATATTTAATTTCTAATACTTTGGGACTGAACTCCATCAGTATTTACTAATTATCACAGGAGCTCAGGAAGGAAATAGCTGCTTTTTTCACATCTCTGGTCTGGTCAGCCAAGATGGTCAGGATGACTACGAATCAATGAACACAGCAGTTATTTCATAAGAGCAGTAGAAGATCCTAAACATTGGAAACACTGATTCACTTTGTTACCAGGCCAACCCCTCCTTCACCTACAAACCTCAGCACATCCTCAGAACATTCCTTGTCCAATGAAAGAGAAGCTACTTGCTGCCTAAGCTAACTGCCATCCAGTTCTCCAGCGTGGACCATCATGCTTCACTTCATACCACTCTGCATGGTGGCTGAAACAATGGGCAGTTCTTAGAGAGCTATAGCCGGGAAGAAAAAAAAGCACCTGCAGGGGGTGTTTCCGCAATAATGCCTGCAGGTAGACTTCCATTGCTCATCAGGAGACTAGATGTCAGAATAACTCAGAAGTTGCTCTTAAGAGAGGCACAGTGTGGTTCCTGTGTCACTGATGTAGTAATGGTCCGAATTTCAGGCTTGAAATGCAGTGGCTTCGGTCTAGAGTTGCCAGCAACCGAAATTTATGTACCATACAGTTTCATTCTTCCCTCAGAAGTTATGAAGGAGGCTCCATCAAGCAAGTTTTGAGGGGAAAAAAGGTCTGGCTGAATACTTTAAGATGTTAATGCTCTTAAATATTTTGGAAAGACTTACTTACATTAGTCATCTAGGAGGTTCTAGCTTATTATGTCCACTAATGGAAAAACTTGGGAATTCTTTTTTTCAAGTGTGAGACACTCTCATCAATATTCTACCTATTGGTAAACCTTCCCATAGAGATACAGTTTTGTACCATACATTACCATGTATCAACTGTGCAAACAGGGTTAGTTGTGAAAGTGGAAAGTACAGATTTCAACTTAAAAATGACATATGAACATAACAAGACTGGTTTTTGTGCACCATCCACAAGAAGCTGTGGATGAGAGGGTGATCTGACTGGACAGCTGTCATCCATCATCCCATTGACCTTGAGGTTAATTCACCTGCTCTGGCTGGCTGAATAAAGGTCATCTCCACCCACCCTTACTACCCCATGGGCATCCCCTTTGAAACTGCTCAGAAGATAATAAAAAAGGAGGAGAAAGCCCTTCTTTCATCCAGAATGGCTATTCACTCTTTCAACTAATGTTTACTGAACTTCCTTGTATCAAACCATCATTGTCTAGGATCGGCTGGAAAGCAACATAGCTCCGAGACTTATGCTGAGGATAAGGACACAGAAGAAGAAGGAGGCGAAGTCAATTATAAATCGTAAATGCAGATGGGGGAAATCAGATAAAGAAAGCTGCTGCAATAGGAAGCTGGAGCAGGCCTCATTAAGACTGAATACGCAAAGTTGTTACAATGAGGAAATCACTAGCAGGATTATTATGCTTAAAGAAGAGAAGGCTAAAATGTCTAAGATTTGGTGAGCCAGGGATCACAGACTCAATAGGACCAAGTACCATGTACCTGATTATACCACGGAAAGGATCTATGATAAATCTAAATGGTTTTATTCTTCTTTCTCAAATATCAAATCTTTGGAGTTCCCAAATGTTTTGAACAAAAGCAGCATCTGCACAGAGAGTTGATCCTACCCCAGAAGATCTCCAGAAAAGAGATGACTCTCACCTGCTCAGAATGGTGTTCAGGTATTAGAATGAATGACAGGACATTTCCTTACAATCACAACAAAGGATGCTTGATTCTTTTTTAGGATGATGAAAGTAGCCACTATTTAACCTGAGATTTTGTTTTTTTTAGACCTTCATTTGCTTCCTGCTCAGGCAAGCTTGAGGAGATGAGATCAAGGGAGTTTTGTGGTCCAGTGAGCAAAGGATGGGAAAATCAGAAAGATTCAGAGTTATAATCCCAGTTGAGCTACGAAGTGACCTTTAGGCAAGTCATTCGACCTCCCTGTGCCTCATGCTCCCAGCTGGAAAATTGGATAAGAGCAGCAGGATATCTCTGCAAACCAGATGCTACACCAAACCCAAGCTTTCCCAGCTAAATAAATTAGCACCAAAGGGGTTCTGATCTGGTTGAAACATGCAATTAATGACATTAGGTCACTTTATACTGAAAAGCTATTCGTTTCTTCTATACCCATAAAAACAATGTAATTAAGTTGAGGTGTTCACACACACATAAGTACCATGTCCGGAACTAGTTAGAAATGTTACTCTGGGTTGCACTGACTTCGCCATAGCATATTTATTGGTTAATAATTGTTACAATCCTGGTCTTGCCTCATTACACCTTCCCATGGCCCGTCACGCCAGTGCCAATGACACACAGCTGGAGCAACAAAGAGAAGGTCAAAACAGAACTTTATTTCCCCATTTTTCAAACTAAACTCACCATTCCTATTGCCACAGAACAAGGATGTCTTGTACCTATATATTACTGAGATATGTAACTGAGGGACAAAATTCCATTCCTCATTATAATTTCTTTCTATATCAATAATAAACAATGTCTGCTTATAAAGAATAATTTAGGATCTACAAAATAATTAAAATTGATCTTTTTCAGTTTAAGTTAATCTATGTAGTCATGGAAAAAAATTAATTTGAGTTAAATTACCTGATTTGCTAAATTGAAAAATACTTCTGAAAAAAATCGGCATTGCTTTATGCTTTGGTAGTTAATATCCATGCAAGTTTGAAAATTTGCAACTATCTAGCCCTCTAAATTAAAGTTGGGCCATAGGTGGTATTATACATATCCTCTATTTGGAAATATACTTAACACCTTTGCAACAATAGGCCTTGACACATCCAGCAAAATCCTACAGTTTACTTTGTAATTTTCAATTGGATATTTATTTTATAGTATGCGTGTGTGTGTGTGTGTGTGTGTGTGTGTGTGTGTGTGTGTGTGTGTGTTGTATGTGTGGGTTTGTATATGTGTGTGCATGTGGGTGTTTGGGTATATATGTGTATATGGATGTGTGAACGTTTTTATGTTCCACATTTTTTGTGGGACCTGGATCCAAACTCAGGACCTTCTGCTTCTCAGGCAGAGTCGTAACCCCTGAGCCATCTCTCCCACTCAAGCCTCGTATTTCTAGTATTAGCTTCTTTGTCAATGACTGAGTCTCCATCCTTCTCTCTTTCTAACACAATCTTCCAAAGAGTCTCCATCCTCCAGTAGACTTATAAATATGCACTACAGTACCTGACTTCATGTGTAGGTTTTGGAAATCTGAACTCAGGTCCTTGTACTTGTGTGGCAAGTACTTTACCCACTGAGTCATCTCTCTTTCTCTCCAGTTAGATATTTTTGGAGTTGTTACCAGTGGTTGTGTCTGGGCTGAGTGTTTCAAGAATAAAATGAAAACTGACACAGGTTTTCAGAAGGAGTAAAGCAAACTTTTATTTAGAGCAAACTAATAGAGTCAGGATTCACTGTAAGGGAGCAGCGGTCCACATGAGAGAGAAAACTAAGGGACTCAGATTGTCACATGGGGTCTCTTTTCATGGGATCAAAAGAAGGAACTGACTGCTAAGAAGGATAGCTCAATGAGGTGGCTCTATAGTTTGACTGCTAATCCAAATGTTGCTTTGCTGTATTTTGTTTTTCATTGTATGCTACTGGCTATTCTTTAACTTTCATTCTAGTAAAACCATTTTCCACTCAAGCATAAGTTTTTATTTTCTTAACTTGGATCTTCTAATTATTTTTTCTACTGAGTATGTACCCTCCCACAATCCATCTGACTTTAATAATATGTGTGGCCAGCTAGAAATAGGAATAAGATAATAAATAAACAGGATTTTTTTTGCCTAAAAGTTTACTTGAAGAGCATACTTTGTCCTACTTTGCATGGACATAAAACCATTTCAAACCATATCGGCTCCCTATTCTTTATAGCTGGATGCTCTAAGAATACATTTTAGAAAAATCTGTCTATGTTTGATGGTTACAAAGAGAGAAGAACTTTATTCCATTATTTAGAGAGGGATTTACCTCCACTCTATGAAGGTAAGGAACAGACTTGCCAGGTGCATTGTTCTGAGAAAGGTGTTTTTACATGATACACATAGGTAAAGGATATACATTGCCAACTGGGTAGTTCTTAACCCAAATAAAATCAGGATCCAAAGCTCCTAAAATGTTGTCAATGTCTCCCTCAAAGTCACATGAACTTGTACAGAAAGAAAATTATTGAAGCAACAGTAAGTAACACTGACATTACTATCTCTGTGGATGTCAGCATATGCCTAACATTCTCTCAGTGGAATCATACATCTAGACTATGCATGAAATGAACAGTCACTCATGAACACTCTATCCCCAGGTCCTCTCTCTACTGGTTTTTCTGGGAAACATGGGTAAAAGCAATGCCAACTTCTTGAGTTGCACAACTCCTACATGGCTGCTTTGCTTCCAGCTAAGGGAAGAAATATTCAGCAGTAAGCAAATATTGCTTGGCTAGATTTTGCTTTTAATTGTATGTTACTGGCTATTCTTAAACTTCAATTCTGATAAAATTGTTTTCTACCTAAGAACAAGTTTTTATTTCCTTAAAAGTCCATTGAAAATATAGATAATATATGAGCGATTGAAGTAGATGTAGTCAGTTGCCTAATATCTCAGAGACACATTCCCACTTATTCATGATCACAGAGGTAATGACACCTATTTTGTAAAGCTGTGTTGATAAGAATCAACAAAATAAAAGTGCTTGGTCTATTAGTCTATGGTCCAGGAATGTAACTTGCTGTTCTAGACTGTTGTTTACCCTCAAAAGTTTGCCTTAGGAGGTTACCCACCCAAGTGGTTCTTCATCTTCTCTGTGTACACCAGGTAGGGACATGACTGGACCTCAGAGGGTTACTCTACATGGACCTTTTGCTGAGAGATTGCAAGAATGGCAGTCTCTGGTGTATACACAGGCCACGTCCCATCATTTCTCAGCTAGGGATAATTGGCTCTTTACTACATTTGGAAAACCACAGCATTAAAGTAAAAGCATTGTGTAACATGCATGGAATTATGTTTATTTTTTTCTTGTTCATATTATTTGGGATAGTATCTGCTTTTTTAAGCATAAATAAATACTAGAATCAATCTCCACTCCCAAAAGACGATGGCAAGGGAAACTGAAAAGAAAGAGAAGGCAAATTGTGGGGGACAGGAGGAGAGAGAGGGAAACAGAAAGGAAGGGAAGAAAAGAGAGAAAGAAATGAATGAAAATAGAAGAATAATGGTAGAGAATGGGAGAAATTAACTCCAGCAATATCATGAACAGGTACACACAGTGCGCATTTGGGAGATATAGTGAAATGACAAATAAGCATTAATCATCTTTGGTAATCAGAGATGATAATCCGTGCCACAAATGGGTTATCCTACAACATTCTTGAAGGTGCTTTCAAAAGCAGAAATGATATTGATGCCTTCAGCACCCAATATGGAGGATAACTTCCCAAGAGTCTTCATTCAGAAGCTCTAAATACTAATATATACCTATGACTCTGGTTTGGTTGTGACTAGAAAGAGAAAGTTTACAAGCTATTTGATCATGTCGCCAGAGGATCTTTGATGCCATTGTACTTTGTCTATGTTAAGGTGTTTTCTCTTTTCTAACATGTCACAGCTTTATTCTCTTGGCTCTAAGCTCATTATCACCAGCAGCTACTTCACAATAGGAGATAATGTTCAACGTATCACTTGTTTTCAGTGAACGATCATTAAAATAAGTGTAATATGTAAATGTTACTGTAATAGAAATTTACATGAATTTTAAATGCTCAGCCCAGAACTAGTAGAACAGAATTTCAATTGAGTAAAGACATGCAAATATTTTTTAAACATCTGAATGTAGAATTAATGGGAAACATATTTTTTAGATATTATGCTCATATAATACCAAAGTAAATAGTTTAGCTCCTCATTGACCAGTATGCAAAGCACTTTAAAGATTAACCCACCTTTTCTTTATCTTTTGTAATGTTATTCAGAAAGTGCCCTACCGGCAAAAACATGATAAAACCAGGGACTTTCCCATCATGGCTTTATTTACTATTCAAAGTTTTGATGTGTTACCCCTCTCCCCCAACTCTTGCAGCAGTGATGATAAAGACAGTTTTCCAGGGCTGGAAAGGTAGCTTAGTGCTGGTTGATTTTGAACCCCTAGAGTCCATGCAAAAGCTGTCTATGATAGCATGCATCTATAAGTCCTGTGTTCTTAGAGCAAGATAGAAGGCAGAGAAGTTCCAGGAAGAATCCCTGGAACTTTGCAGGCCAGGTAGCCTGGCATATCCAGTGCCAAAGAATCCAAGAGGTACTCTGGCATCTGACATGAAACATGAAACATAAAGGTGAGAACTGATATTAAAGTTGAGAATTGTCCTCTGATCTTCACATGCATGCCATATCAAGTACACACACACACACACACACACACACACACACACACACACACCAAGCTTTTTTTTCTAGTTGCCATGCCTACAGACTTCTGGCATTCAGCTGAAAGCAAGTCAGTGGCACCTATTAGAATATTACAGTTAATCACATGCATTTAATGCCTTCCAAAATAATAGACATTTCGAGCAAAAGGTTATGATGGCCCTTGATGTCTGCATGGTCTGTTAGGTTAGTAAGAAATACATTTGCAAAGCAAGAGCAACTGGCTTTTCTTTGGGAAGAATATATATCAGCTGGCTTACATCCAATACAGACTTAATTATAAGTGTAAAACTCTGATGCCATTGGTCAATCATGGACTCAACTAAGTATTAAAGTAAGTCAGGTAAAGTTCACAAATACAAGACACCTGAACGTGGAACATGTTTGGCTTAATCACTGACAGATACTAACTAGGTAAGTCAAATCAGTAGCACATATTAGTTGTTACAAAGTGATATGTAGAACTCAATACATCCTATTTTACTTTGTTGATGAGTTTGTTCTTTGACAATTTCCCTTTGTATATAGTATTCTGAGTACTCTCTCTGCTACCTTTTCTGATATACGTCTAACCCCTGCCCACCTTCTTTCCCTACAAACCTGCTTCCCATATTCGCTTGTGTCCTTATGATTTGCTTTTATTTTGTTTTGTTTTGAGTCCTCCTAGGTTTAGTCAGGGCCATTTGTGTTATTCTGGGCTTGGAACTATTTCTTGGAATCACAGAGAGGGGGAGAAAACTGGAAGGCAAAACTGCCTCAATATGCCCTCTCAGAAACAAAATCTCCAATGCCAAGAGTGGACTATCTCCATATGAGATCTTAGGATGGCCATAGAATCCCCCCCCCCAAAAATATAGGCCACTGCCATTGCTTTGGTTGCCTACTGGATCTTTATGGTATGTCCCTGTGTCTATAGACTCTGCACATATTCATCACAGGACATAGAGAAACTGATCTGAATGCTTTCTCCTTGGTCAGTTTTCACAGTATCGGAAAGTAGTCTCATTGTTAGCCCAGGATGACCTTGAATTCATAACAATTCTCCTCCTGCCTCAGCTTCCAGAGTTCTGGGATTACAGACATGAACTACCATGACCAGCTTTAACTTGTTAAATTCTCTAAGTAATATGTTCTTTTAGATTTTCCACTTCCACTTCATCCTGGTCCCTCTATTCCAGGAAAGGTGATGAGCCATTTCACTCACCATATCCTTTGTCTTCCTTCACCACTATGTCAAATAACTTGTATCAGGAAGCCTTTCTACTTTTGGTGAATGAAAATTAATGTATGAAATATTGCACTTGACCTGGACCTGCCCAAAAATTCATTGTATACTGGGGGCTGCAGTCCCATTACCTTACAGCCATTCAGACACAGTAAGGAAAACTGAACGCCACTGTACCATCTACAGAACACATTTTTTCTTCAGACCTATACTATCCAAGAGCCTGAACATCTCCTCCTAGATATCTAATGGCATTTAGCCCCAAATATCTGATATTCATCCCTCATATCTTCAGGAAACTCATAACACCTGTTACTCCTGTTACTTTCTACTCATGAGTGAATGATTCTCAAGTCATTAAAACATCATAAAATTGCCAAATCTCTCCCCTTGATTGCATCCCCTTTGATGTAGCTTCTCAATTCAGGTCTTCATCTCTCCCCAAATTCTCCCAACTCGTCTCTGTGTCCTATCTTGTTAGATTCAGACTGAATTTGTAATGTGGAAATCTGTGTGTTCCACTTTCTACATCCATTTAGGGACTTTTTAAAATTTTCAATCATCTTATACCTAAATTCCAGCACAAAAGTCAAGTCTTCTAGTTAGATCTTTCTGCCTGCCTTGTCCAATCAATACACTGTAGTCTCCATTCTACCTCAACCACTCCTAAACTTATGGTCTGTTCTCACAATTGCTTCTTCTCACATACAGTGTTTCTACCTCTTTAAATATTCTTAGGTTTCTTTACCAAATTGATCCTTTTCACCTTAGAAATTTATTTAAAACTACTTTTCTTTTTTAGAAATTTGCCCTAAAATGACCATGATGTGAAAGTATCGTGGAAATTTCTCCTGCTTACTCACCAGCATTGATAATCACCTTTGCAATTAATTGTTTCATTAATTCAGCTCATTGTTTCAGTTCTTGGAACATCTTTCTTGGTCTGTGCTCATATGCCTTCTCCCCCCATCTAATCAACCTAAAGTTCAATAGTCAGTCAAAGATGTTAAAGCAATATATGGCATATTAGGTAATTTGTAAGCAACAGAAATTATTTGGCTTAAATTCCTGGAGGCTGGGAAGTCAGAGAGTATAGAATCAACAGCTGGTGGGGTTCCCTGTGCTGTGTCATGCTATAGAGAAAGCAGGAGGGTAAGAGAGTGGTAAGGAAGAAGAAGGTTTGTAATGGGAAAAGCAAGGGGATTTGGATGGGGTGATAAGGAGTGAAATGTCATAAATTTTATTCATGTATGAAACACTAAAATAATAAATTAAAAAAGAAAAATTGATGAGACTGCAAAGGTGATTATCAGTCTCTTTGTTTTCTGTGTAGACCAATAAGTTTCACCCAGGCCTGGGCATTTATTAGCTGGAGCAAGGCTGATATATAGGTGCATGCCCTATAGGGAAAGTAGCTCCCTTTTCCCCACATCCAGTATCATTAGTCTCTCAGGTAGGTGTCATACGTCTTGACATCTTTCCCCTTCAGTAGTGAAATGTTACTCCTTCAAGTATATAAGGACAATTAGTCATATATCATTTATTTCAACTACTTCATAATTTTTGCTGGATATTTGTATACCACCCATGACTTCTAAATAGTCCTTCGCAAATCCACATCAAGTCCTTCATAAAATCTTTCACATTGGTCGTGACTAATACATTACCATATTTATTGAATCATTCCTTATTTTATTAATGCCATCATGGGAATTATACCTCTGGATTAAGGGAAGAATAAGACAAAACTAGTGAGTGCTACATGCAGGCTCATTAGGATCCATTGGTCATATTACCACATGGGCTACATTTCCTTTGGCAAATGGAAGTCTTTACAAGAAAGAAAGAAGTCTATCAAGTTCTCTTGCCTTAGGCATAAGGCACTATAAAGCCTAGTCTTACATAAAGATCCTGGAAATTGAGGAAAGAAAATGAGAGGCCCATAAACCTAAAGCAATGTATATTTGTGTGTGTGTGTATGTGTGTGTGTGTGTGTGTGTGACAATTTTTATGCACACTTAGGCTGAACAGTGTATTTTTGTCTGGTTTGATTGAGTTAACCATGTATAGACTCTATGAAGTTACTTCATTAAGTACCACCAGTCTTGTATAATAAGTTTAGTGTACTCAAAAAGTCACCAGTGACCCTCAGAGGAGATCATCCTTCATCAAGGCCTTGTCCTTGGCTTCTAGACAAAATGAAGCTTCTTAGAAGGTAAGAACTTCAGTTTACTTTGCCTGCCACAGAGGCCCCCAAGTGATTTTCTCCTTATGTCTTAATCTCCCTTGCAAAATGAATCTTATCTGCATTTGATGGCAAAAATAAGGCCTTTCATTTCCCACAGGGTGCCTTTGGGATTAGCTAAGTGAATTATGACCTTATGGTCTACATGCTTGAATGTTTTGTGTGTCATCTTTAGTCCATGATAGTTGTATTTTCTCTTTTGGATCTCACCATATAGTTCAGGCTGTTCTTGGATCCCCCTGCCTCAGTCTCCTAGGTTGGGGCTACAGGTGTGTACCACCATGCCTAGATTTGTCTTTATTCTTTTTTATTATTATTATTATTATTATTTATTCAACTGTGCGCATGTGCGTGTGTATGTGCGCGCGTGTGTGTCTGTGTGTGTGTGTGTCTGTGTGTGTGCAGAACCACGGACGAATTCGTGAACCACCATGGACGCCTCCACCTCCTTCTGCCTCCACCTCCTTCTGCCCCGGGATTCACAGGCTCCGCCCTACCAGGATCAGAAGCGCAGGCCGCCCCCGCTTCCACCTGGCATCTATACATGGGATCTGGGAACTGAACTCAGGACCTTCCGCCTGCAAGGAGGAAGCTTAACTCCTGAGCCACTTCTCCAGCCCGATTTGTCTTTATTCTTAATTAGCACTGAAAGGAAGATGGTTAGGAGCATGGAAACATGGCGCTTCATATAACTTTAAAGTGTGAATTCTGTGTTTACTTGTATTCTGTGTTACCAAAGGTACTTAACTCTTCTCCGTAAAATAGAATAATGTCTTCCTTATAGGCTTATCCTGAATAGTATTGATCTCTTTTCTCCCTCCTCTAAAATTAAAATTGACTTTTAAAAACATTTTGAGAGAGAGAAAGAGAGAGAGAGAGAGAGAGAGAGAGAGAGAGAGAGAGAGAGAGACTGGGGTACATGGGTTACAACATGCATGTGAAGGTAGAAGACGACTTTCGGAAGCTGGTCCTCTTCTACCCTGTCCACGGCTGGGAATCAAACTCAGGTTTGCAGGCAGGCACTTTACCCACTGAGCCCTTGCAGGGACCGAAATGATTTTTAAAGAAATGGTGGTTAATTGTTGTTCTTGAAATACTATTATATTTACTTATCTAAAATGTGAGATTGTATTTTTCCACCCCATCACAATGCCTGATAATCTACATAAAGCAAAGCATGAGGTAGTTTTGTCTAAAGTCTTCAGGTATAAATGTTTAATAAGGCAAGTCATTGCTTTATAAGGCACCTTAGAGTTAGTTGTTTTCTGACAATTGACACTGTGAAACAGTATGTTTTCATTTCTTGTGATCTGTACCTTTGTATCACCCCAAATCAAACTTTCTTCAGGGAGTCCCAGGAGACAGAGCAGCGTGAGAGATGACCACCAGGCAGCTAATCAGCACCATGATGCTCTCTGAAAAATATTCCCAAGGACAGTAAACAATTGTACAGGTGGTTTGGGTCAGCTGGCTTTTGGTCAACTGAGCTCGTGACTCATATTACACAATTGATTGCACATTTCTCAGTCTGCAGCAAAACTTTTTCAGGATTTACCTTTTGGGCAGAGAGGGATTTGAATCAGTGCCTTGCGGGCAATAGACTTCAAAGTGCATCCTTAATAACCTCTGCATTCCATCCACACTAGATAAGGCCTGTGGGCTGCAGAAGAATTCACAGGTCTGTCTACTGGAGTTGGCACCTTTCTTCTCCCAAGCTTAGGCTAGCCAGCTCAACTCACTCCAAGCCACACGTTTACCCTGGGGGGTATTTAAATGGGAGTTTCACGTAGAAAGAAGTAACAAATATCCCAGAATGTTGAGAGTGAATCCAATAAATATCTATAAATTATAAATTCTTTCATTGTTTCCAGATTTGGAGCATATTAGCTCCATCACATCCTCTCTCCAATGAATACAGTAGAATATTAGTTCATTCAAAAGTGTAACAAAAGTTGGATGCATGCACTTCTTTTTGTACCTGGAAGTTCACAAGATCCCTGTGCACATCAGATCATATAAAATATATTTTATTTATTATATGTGAGAATTAATCAAAATTAAAGGTCTCTGACTATTGGTAAAGATAGTCCCAATCATGTTTGACTGAAGCAAGCCCTTAAGTAATCCCATGCAATAATAATAAGAACAGATGATTATTATTAGAAAGTTTTCTTGTGTGCATGTAATTTAATAGATAACTTAATTTTCCCCATTTTAAAACATCTTACAAAGTAGGTTTTCTGAGCAGAAATTGAGCTATCCTTTGCCAATAATTTGATTTAGTAAACAGTCACAGTTAGCCAAAGTTATGTATGTGTCTCTTTTTTCGATTTTTCATTAAGCAATTTACAAAATTTGTAATTCAAACACATTTTGTTTTGATGATTGTTGCATCTTGTTAGTAACCAGAGATGGATTGCAACAACCCATGATCTTCATCACTTAGTCATTGAGCACTTTTCTGAAAAATAAATGTAATGAGAGGAAGGTCTTATATTTACATACCTCCTACTGACTAAAATGAGAATATCAGAAAAAAATAAAAATAAAAGTTTTTTAAAAATCATATTTTCAATATTTTCTAGGATTCTGGTCTGCTATCACCATTTTCCCTTGGCTCTGAAGGCATTATCAATTTCCTATTATCTATTGATCTTCTAATTTTGATAATCACAAAAATTCAAAGTTTTGGTAAATTATCTGTGTTTTCTACATCTGGAATAATCAATTGGCAACATTCTACAAAATATTATATTGGTAAGAGAAAATAAGCAGGTTTTCTTTGATCTCTTTAACTACTATAAGCATCTCTTCTTACAAATTTCAAAGCATTTGAATTGTTAGCTGATTTTATGATATTGGGCTGTACTGACATTAGTTGCATAATTAGTTGTTTGACTTGGGACTTGTCATTAGACTAATCAAGCTGTGGTGCTTTAAGATTAGGTTAGGGAAATGTCAGCACATATTAATTTATTTAATTTGAAAATCATATATCAGAGACCAGAGCAATTTGCGTAGTAAATTGTCTCTCTGTGTATCAGATTCATGATCTTCTGGGTTCACAGATCAAGTTCTCTTCTTCCCATGCACCATGTGAAAACGGCCAAACACTGTTCAGCTTGCACAATGTGTTATACACAGAAAGCCTTGCTCCTTCAGTGGGTACAAAGAAGGTAATTCACTCTTAAAGTTCTACTGCTGTCATAAGTGTCTATGACATCACCAAGAACTAGCAGCTGAATTGTAGCTTTGTCCTCCTCCTGCTAACATGCATTATTAGAGATGGGCTATCAACGTCTAAGAAGTCATTTTAACCCCTCCTTTACAAAGATCACTGCTTATAAAAATTCCCTGAATTGTCAGGATAGTAGCCCAAAATGACTGCTAGTCTTCTGATATCTCCGCCAGTGGAAGGAAGGCCGGCCTTTACTGTTCATTCTCAGAGTTCAGATACAATTGTGCCTTTCATTTGGGGACCTCAAAAGCTCTCACAGCTTAGTGAGCATTTTGAGATCACCTCTCTTTGTCCAGCCCTAGAAGGCCCAGCTCGCCACACTTCCTAGACGAAAATGATGAAGGCAAGCCAGGAAGGATACAGCTTCAGAGCTACAGGTTAGCTAATGTTTCTACAACCTGAGAGCCGCCTAACTACCTCTGCTTTCTTCTTGCAATTGTTGCACACCAAGAACTTCACAGGAGATGGTTCTGTCCATTGCACAAGAATGGTCATTCAAAGAATTCAGTTCAAAGTCATTACTACCGTATCTTCTGGAGTGGCTTAACCTAGACCTAAAGCCTAGTAACTTGTGACTCATACAGTCACAGTGAACGATTCAGGACTAAATATGGCCTGTGTCTGTTTCCAGTGCAGTATGAGTTCTTCATACACCATTTTCTTCTTCTCAAGGATGATATAGTTTAGTGGCCTGAGTGTGCTAGAGTCTCTACAGCCAAAGTTAAGCCAAAACAAGAGTAAAACTTTCAGTGAGTCTCTTAATAAATGTTGTCTACTGTTTCAAAAAAATGAATGAGAAAGAAAGAAAAGAAAAAAAAAAAAGAAAAGAAGGAAGAAAGAAAGATCTCAAAACAAAGGCTTAGATGGCTTAATCATACCAGACCTGACTTTCACCTCTTTTCAAGTAGAAACTAAGCTAATGCTTCTAATACATAAACTAATATCTTGTATTATTTAAGGCATTTGGGGATCATTTTCTAGTGTTTGTGATCAATAAAAAAAATCATTAGAGGTCCTGGTCTCTTAGAATCATAAACTTTCCCTTCTTGCTGACAAAACAACTTTCATCAAACATCTCAGTTGATAACATAATTTTAAAGCCTTTGACATTGATATGTTAAAATATGTCAAAATAGCTAATCTGTTGATTTCAGGTACTGTACACTTTTTGTCTTCTGTATCCACTAGTTGGTGAACCACTATCTCTTAGGCTAACTGTTATGCAGGTTAAGGATAGGAGGGTAACTTAATATTGTCAATTACAATTACTATTGTGGGCTACCTATAATGTAGTGATTTAAAAGGACAATTATTTATTTAGCTAATTGCATTGGTCAGGAGTTTTTGCTAAGCCCAAACTTTTGGCTTTAAATATGCACCTGTAAGTGCCCCTGACAACGGAGCTCCTGATCTGGGATACTCTGATCCACATTTTTTCATCTTCCAGGATGGAACTGGTTTCTGTAATACTGATAGAATTCTGAGTCATCATAGATGTATGAAATGTCTGTGGGTCCTTGTTGAGAACTGGCACAATATCACCTTTGGCATATGCTATTAACCAAATCAAGGTATATGGTCTGCTTAGATTCAAAGAACAAAAATACATGTGGTCTGCTTCATGGCAGAAATACGAGAGTCACATTACAAAGGAGTATGAACTAGAAGGGAAACAGTAGCACTTAGTCTCTCACATCCCTGTCTCTTTCTAGACTATAAGTTCTTACATACTCTGTCATATGACCTTACATACTCTGTCATATGACTTGCAGTAGCGGTTACCAGCAGCGTCCATATTATGTACTCCACAGTTACTTCTCTCAACATCTCCTACAGAACATGATGATGGCAACAGTAACTGGCATATCCATTTAAAATAAATCTTCCCAGCTGGGAGATCTGCTCATTCATGTACAAACGGAACCACAGTCATTCTACATAGTTAGGTTAATTGGTTACAAAACAATATTTATCTTGGTCACTTTGAAACCTTAGCTACAGCATAAAATCCACTACAGTGCTTTGAAAACACTGATATGGCCTCCCTAGGAGAATGAAATCAGAATATCTGTCATTAGGTACCTGTATGGTCTTAAAACTCTTCAGGTAAATCTGCTGTATAACATATTTGAGACTGATTGGTTTTACTTTCAATCTACATGCCCACATTTTCCTATTGCTGTCAAGAAATCTCTGACCAAAGTAAGATAAGGGAAGAAAAGTTTATTTTCATTTGTGGTCTCAATCCATCATAGCAAGGAAGGCATGGTGGAGTTAATTGTGGTAGGAGATTGTGACAGAATCTCTCCACATCTTGGAGAATCAAGAAGTAAGAACTGAACTGAAAGGAGGACCAATATAGCACCTTCAAAGGCCTATCCCTAGCAGTCCGCATCCTCTAGCTAGGCCTAATGTCCCAAAGTTTCCATAATCTCCCTCAAACAGTGCTATCAGATGGGGGCCAAGTGTTCAAACACACAAGCCTATATACAGTATTTCAGACCCAGACCATAATACCACCAGGATAGTGGCTCTCAAATTTGAGAGTGCATCAGAATTACCTGAAGAGCTTTCAGACTGCTGAGTGCAGAGCTGTAATCCTATACTTGTGGTTCTGTAGGCCATCTTGTGTGGGGCTCAAGATGCTAGTTCTGGGATCACACTTTGGGAGTCCTTGTCACTAAGAATAATTCGTTGGCATGATAGAAAGGACTAGTTCAGAGGTGTATTTGCCGAGGTATGGCCAGCAGGCATGTATCTTATTTTACACAACTGTGCTAACTCTCATAGGATAAAAAGGTATTTTCTTTCACCAACACAATGTCCTCCCCACTCCCCGCAACATGCTATGTAAAAAGATTAAAGTGCTCAGCCATTGCATAATGTAAGAATTTCCTTCCTGTCATTTTGACATATTTACAGGACTAAGTAAGCATCACTAGCACAGGGCTTTTCAAAGTGTGGCCCAAGGATCAACATCATCAGCATCACCTGAGAGCATGTCAGAGATATGCACTTCCAGACTGGATGCCGTCCACACGGATTTACAGCCCAGAGAAGGGGTGGCATCCATCTCTTCTAACGAGCTTCTGAGTAATTCTGGTAAAGATGGTAAAGACTAAACTTTGAAAATCAGCCCTGCATTTAACATTTACCAACAATAGAAGAAAGTAAAAAAAGAAGCAAGCAGGTAATCCAGGTTCCAAGGGTCATAGAAGTACCGGGAAGTCATGAGTGGAAGAGTCAGTTGGCTGAATGTAGGCCCATTGGAAGGGGGTAATTGGAGTGAGTCGATAGGAAGATAGACATCTGATACCAACCAGTAGAAATGTGTGGTCCAGAGTGTACGGGGGAGGAAACCACAGGCAACATTAGGGTGGTGAGATGCCCATCTGTAGGTCTCAGGATCTTAAGGCAGAATACTAGAGGGTCATGACTTTACACTGAGTCACAGTCTACACCAGAATTTTAAAATATTAAAGATATAGAATGTTAACTGATGGGACTTTCCCAAATTCCAGGCCACAAATGACCTTTTCTGCAGAGAGGTGACATAAAAAGATCCTTGGTGGACAGGGAATACTTGTGCCATGGGAAAACGGAGGGAACAGTAGCTCTCGAGAACACGATATACCCGCTTTCAAAGAAAATGGATAATGCCACGGGCACTGTTTCCGATCCTCATTCAATAAGCCTCACTGAGTGCTTCCCATGTACCAGGGATCATGTTAGTCACTGGGAATACCTCTGCAAACAAAGGGCAATCCCTGCCCTGGAGGAATGAGTCTAGTCAGGTGGGAAAGAGTCAAAGACATCTGCAAAACACACATTGCATTCAGGTGTTTCATCATGTTTAGGAAACCAAACGCTTGGTAGCCACAGTTTATACTTCCTTGCTTTTCCTTTCCCTTTCTTTCTTTCTTTCTTTCTTTCTTTCTTTCTTTCTTTCTTTCTTTCTTTCTTTCTTTCTTTCTTTTTCTTTCTTTCTTTCTCTTTCTTTCTTTCTTTCTTCTTTTTCTTTCCTCCCTTCCTTCCTTCCCTCCCTCCCTTCCTTCCCTCCCTCCCTCCTTCCCTTCCTTCCTTCCTTCTTCCGTTTCCTTCCTTTCTTCCTCTTCCTTCCTTCTTCTTTTCCTTCATCCTTCCTTCCTTCTTCCCTCCCTCCCTTCTCCTCTCCCTCCCTCTCTCCCTTCCTTCCTTCTTCCCTCCCTCCCTTCTTCCCTTCCTTCCTTCCTTCCTTCCTTCCTTCCTTCCTTCCTTCCTTCCTTCCTCCCTCCCTTCCTTCCTTCTTCCCTCCCTCCCTTCCTCTCTCCCTCCCTCTCTAACTTCCTTCCTTCCTCCCTTCCTTCCTTCTTTCCTTCCTTCCTTCCTCTCTCCCTCCCTTCCTCCCTCTCTCCCTCCCTCTCTTCTTTCCTTCCTGCCTTTCTCACCGCTAAGGAGCAAACCCAGGCCTTAACCACATTGGACAAGCATTCTACCACTGAAGTACCTCCCAATCCCACTAGCAATTCTTTTAAACGAGTGATCCTGCTCCTTCCTATCTTTATCCCTCCTCCTTCTAAGACTCTCCCCAGGAGCACCACACACTGAATGAGTGTTAAAAAAAAGTGGGAAAGCAGCTGCTGTTCAAAGCGCCATCAATCAGCTGATATGAGGGGTTTTAGACTTTTTCTTTGAATGCAGACAAATGATAGCTTTAACAAAAAAGTACCAAGATCTGAGGTAGCCAATCAGCTAAAGGTCAAAGGTGACTGACCTCCCCCATTAGGGTGGATGCATAGAAAACAAGTACAGCTAGTGTAGCCTAGACCACCTTTCTGAAAGGTGAGTTAGTGTCTTCAGGTCAGGGTGCCTCATAAGAGAAAA
Organism: Typhlomys cinereus; assembly: GCA_023101885.1. Taxonomy (NCBI): domain Eukaryota; kingdom Metazoa; phylum Chordata; class Mammalia; order Rodentia; family Platacanthomyidae; genus Typhlomys; species Typhlomys cinereus. The sequence continues at coordinate 2,790,555 of JALPQD010000057.1, read as the reverse complement.
CCACAGTCCCTGAGCCCCAGAGGTTGTGACTTTTCTTCCCAGAAGAGCTATGGCAGAATAGAATAGTGAATTATGAATGAACACCTTTCAAAGCACAGTGACCCTGACCTTCTTACTCTATGTCAAGAACACCAATCTTCTGTAAGAGAATGCCATGGGTAACCCTCCTTTACAAAGAGGTAACAAAGGAACACAGAGCTGGTTCTTATATACTGAATGAGACACTGATTTGCTTGATATTTTCAATTAGTTAACCTATGAAATAAAGCCAGATCAACTCATACTCAGAATATTAACCCAGGGCTTTCATTAAGAACCAGTAAACACCTCCTTATTTTAATTACTTGATTGTTGACTTGATTGCATCCAGACTCTTGGCTTTAGTTGCTGTTTTCACACTGATGACTCACAAATGCACATTCTAGCCCTAAACTCCAAGCTTACATAACAGATCATCACTTCCATAATTCAGTCAGTGTAGTGAGCACAGTAAACTTACCAGTTTAGCTGTGAGTTTAGGGTTCCTGTCCCTGGAACGTGCTCCTTGGATGGACGATGACAGTTCTGGTCACTTGGTAACTTCAATGGTATCCCCTGACACTCATCACAAAATTCCACAAGGTTGTACATATGCTGGACACCATGTCCTCACAGATTGTAACCTCTGCCGTCCTTTACTTGTTCAATCCAATCTGGTCTCTGAAGCAATTCTCCCACTCCTAGAACAAACCAAAATGCATGTCTTGGACCTCAAGATGTTCCTTCTTCCTCTTCTCCCACATTCTCACATCTTCGTCCTTTACGACTTCAGCCCAAAGGTTGCCTCTGTAGAGAAAATCTTTCCTAACCACACTACCTAAGTAGCTCTTGCCTCAATCTCCCACCCTTATCTCCTTCTAGGTGAACGTTCATTAACCTCATCAGCATATGACACATTGTTTTCATTTAGCCTATAGGGCACTTCATCTAACAGAAAATAGACGCCAAGACAAAGAAACTTCCTAGGCTTTCTTCTTTTGCCTCCATGTACCTTAAATAGTAGCTGGGGTAAAGTGCAAGCTCAACACAAGCTCACTAGCTCATTCAGTGAAGGGTCTGCCTCTAAAAGTGAGTTTTGGCTCTGAGCAGTTTGCCTATATGCAGAGCCTCAGTTTTGCAGGTACAAAAGACAGACATGCAACAACCACAGAAACGACTAGTTCCTTGGCTTTTATGGATTCTCAGCACAATCCACTACTGCTACATTTTTCTCTACCTCCTCTTTCCTGCCTCCCTAGCCATTTGGTCCAAGAATGGTACCCATGCTTTTAAGTGCCTTACCTCCCAATAAGACGTGTCCTCTGGGAAATGGCTGCCCTGCTGCTTCCAGATGTGAGATGCAGACTCTTCCACATGTGCCAGACGGCGTGAATGAAAAAATATTACATTATCCTGGGACAATTTCATGGTCAGTGGGAAAACCATAACATAATAGTTAAATTGGGAACCGGCAAGGGACTACAGGTTGGATAATCATCATAATTCTAAGGAATAAATGTTTATTTCTACTTAAAGCAAATTGAATAAGCTGTCTTAGAACAACACTTCCAAAGACTGCTAATAAATTCAAGAAATCATGGATTTAAGTGAAATTCACCTCCAACAATGGCTTTGTAAAATACCCAGTTCTAGTCTATACGGCTGTTATTTTTAACTGATTTCTGCTTCTTATTGGACTAATTGACAATGTTTTGACTCCTCTAATCAAAATTTTCCACAATTTTGGGAGATCTGCAATGCAGTCAACCCTAATGTGACAATTCAATTTTCTATTTAAAATGATAAATTATCCTAAGTCCACTAGAAAAGAAAACATAGAAATGCACAGACTATCTATGAGAATAAACTCTTTGGAGACAAAGAAGCACAGAGAATTCTGAACAATCTGTCTCACCATCTCAGGGTGGATCCTCTGAGCCCCTGTGGGGTAACTCCAGCTCACTCGGGACTCTCTTTGCTCCTTGCTTAGTCTCCCGTGCATAAAGAATAAAGGGGGGGAGAAAAAAAATAATCCTGAAATCCTTCATTAGGCCTCCCTTCCTTTTGATTATCTCAACTAATCGCCTCTTGCTTTCTTTAATGCTTGCCAGAATAGGAATTGATAGTAAGTTTGACTTTTTACTGAGTATTTTTCAAGTGCAAGCTATTGGATCTATAAGGCTCTGGGCAAAGGCTGAAATTTTATCTTCATAGGTGAGACATGTGAGCTCTGTTGCTTTTTTTTGTCTGAAATAGACATTATAGTTTCTTATCTGAATTTCTTTCAGCAGAGTGACACATAGTAGAACACAGACTGTACCCAAATCCTACCTCCACAATCCATGAAGCTTCATGTCTGTCATTTCTTTGCTTCTAACTCCAAAGTTGAGAAGGAACTTTTTCGATACCGCGATTTTTTTCACTCTAAAGGAAAAGCAAATTTTAGTACATTTTAATTTCTTTAATCTCCATCAAAAATGGTAAAAAGTCTAAGAGGACAAGTAACATGTGTCTTGTAATTAATAGCAAAGCAAAAAAAATATTTATTGAGCATGTACTCTAGGCAAGAACCTAAACCAAGGAGTAGTGGGCATTGGACCCTTCCACCTTTCTGTGAAACAGAAAACCTGTTACAGCACACACCTCAGACCAATACAGAGGTGTGCTTTCAGAACAATAGTCTGGATATAAGGGGGGAAAGCCACAAACTCAAATCTGCTTTCCCTACCCACAGGCAGAGAAACAGAGACGGCTGGTGACTAGTTAGGTCTTTAATCTGAATCTTGCCTTATTGTCACTCAAACTCCCAGATGAAGCTAAGTGATTCTAATGTTCCTGTCAATGTAGACACACATTTCCCTAATGAGAGAGATGACCATGAAGACCCAGCGTCCAAGAGCAGCGGGGGCCACCTGTCTCCATTCCTTGTCACTGAGGGCGGGGATGCAAGCCACCAGCCTGAGAACTGAACTGATGCAAACGCCCTGCCTGCCGTCCTGTTAGAGCTGTACCTAGCCAGCCTCAAATCTATTTCATGAAGGCTGCTCAGCCACCCTTCCTCCCTCTCTTCACTTCTTCCTCCTCTCCCCTTCTCCTTCTTTTCTTTCCTTCCTCTATCATTCTTTCCTTCATTTCTTTTCCCTTCCTTCTCTCCTTCACTGCTCTTTCCTCTCCTTCCTCCCTTCCTTTTCTTCGTTTGCCTTCATTTTTTCTTGTTTTCCTAACTCCTCATCTGTCTTTTCTTTCTTCCTTCCTTTCCCTCATTTTTCTCTTTTTCCTTTTCCTTCTTCATTGCCTCTCTCCATCCTTTCTTTCTCTCTCCTTTCCCTGCCTCCCTCTTTTTCTTCCTTCTTTCTTTCCCTTCCTTCTTTCTTTCCATTACCATATTTTGGAGCCAAGCACGGTAGCTGGCAGCCATCTTACACAGCCCCTTCTCCTCAGTCTCTTCTAAGACAGTTATTTTTTCAATGACCGTGAAACCTTGTTCTTCATTGGCTCCTTTTTATCTTGATTTTCACGAACGTTTGATGTTCTCTTATCTGAAGAACAGCTCCCCCTTTCCCTGCTCTCACAAGCATATTGAGGTCACCCAACTTCAAAGAGTCTCTCTGAGACTCGGACGGCGCAGCTGTCCCCTGAGTGTCTTGGGGACACCATGAGAGAATGGCAATGCTCCTCTGTAAGGCGATCCCTTCCCAGGACAATGCCACACTCTCTCTGTCCTGAACACCAAGGCGATTTTGGCATTGCAGAGAGGCTTCATGGTGTCTCTGAAAGACATCAGTGTTCTTTGCGTCCCAGATATCCTATTACACGATCTAAAGCGTCCCTGGTTCAATGTAGCTGTTCAGTTTATCATGAGTGGTGCCAGAAATGCTAATTTTAGATACTCTCCCCAAATAGGAGTGGAAATTTTCTATACCAAATCCATCTGACCAAAAAAGTTTGATCATAGAAATGCTACACCCACCTTCTGTTCCTTTCCTTTACAGGTAGCATCAACAGCAGCATGCATCTTTCAGCTACCTCCTGACTAACGTACCCTTGCTCATTTATGCTGCCAAATAGGTCCATCCACATACCGCATCGGGCACTGAGTATTTAAGCAACCCCTTTCCCTTGTGTGTGCTCAATAAGCATCTCAAAAGGGACTCACACACCAATTACACTAAGGCCCCTTAAGTTGTCACATGCGAAGATGAGGGGCTCAAGGGGAGGATGGGAACAGCTGAGTCAGGTGACCAAAGGGGCACAGCCTTGAAGCAACAAGGAGCATTCTGGGATGCCTGCAGATAGAGAGCTGTGACAGGGTCAGAATATCAGCTATCCTTGCCAAAACGGTCTTCTAGAAATCTTTCAAGATCAAAATAAACCTTCTTCCAATATGTCAAAAGGTGCATTTCTCGGCTGAAAGGACAAGAAATTTCCATTGATTCATATAATCACAGCTTCATCTGTGGTTAGCCTTTTTTACCTGTATCCTCATACTTTCTCATTAACCCAGGTAATTCCTGGTATGATCATCAAGTCCATTCAAAACCTAAGTCCATGTCTTCTAATTGTGTGACTTTGGGAAAATCACTCAATTTCTCTGTTCTTCTTCCTCACTGGTAAAACAGGAAGAAGATCAGTACCTATCTCACCAATGATTTGAGTGTAAAACATAAGGAGATGAGTGGAACAATCAGTGTGGCCCTGGTCCGTGATGAATGTTGGACAAAGATAAAGTGTTGCGATTATTCTCAAGGGAAGGACAGAAAGAAGAACATGGAAAGGAGAAATTCTCTTGAGTTCTGTGACTATGCAGACCGGCTTGCCCTGATCCCAAGCCCTGTGGTGCGTCTCTTCTGCAAGGCCAGCATCATCCTGTAGGAGGCTCAGAGGTAGAACACGCCCACAAGAGGGCTTCAGGAAAGCTTGTTTGCCTTGGCTGGCTGCTAACTAGCCAAAACCTCTGGAAAGTCACGACACTCACTTGGCAAAGCAGATGCTGTCTGCTTTACTGAAAACATCTTAGGACTATAATAAACAGAATGCATCTTCTGTCCACCGTTTGAACTTGTAATTCCATTGGCCAAGAGACTGTCAGAAAGGAAGATTAGTAGCGCAATAAAGGTTCGCTTAACAAAGCTAGGCTGATGAAAGCAGCTCTTCAGCAAGTAGCCATTTCTGAGCAATAAAGCACTTTTAATTGGATCAAAGCAAGCACTTCCCTCCACCCTGGCAGGGCACACTTTCCACATTTTGGGACCAGAAAACTTTTCCAGAGTCGCCCACACACTGAAAAGACCCACAGATCTCAGACTGCACTATGGCTGTGCAAGATAGGATCGACAAGAGTGGTAAGTTTCAGGTCCGCCAACACGAAGGCAAGCACAAATACTTGACTGGTAAGGTATCTGGGAATCCTAACAGGTCCGCAGACGTGCTCCTAACTTGTGGTGCTGTGCCCTTCTGAACTGGCAAAAACGTCAAGGTGCCAGAAAGGAGCAAGCTCTCCTCCTGCCAGTGACATAGCCCTTGGCAGGGTGACATGGCCCAAGAAATGTTTTGCAAGCGGTGGAAGAAATAATACATGGTGCTTAATTATGTGGAATTTGTCACTGCCCTAGAAACCAGTGTCTTAGCAGTCCAGGAAGCAATACTTTCAAGAACAAAATAAAGCAACACACTGAAGAGGCTGAAAGGCCAGAACTCAGAGCCAGAGGATGGGTTTCCCATGTGCTTATGCTGCAGACGCATTGGGCCTTCCCTATATTCATAACACTCAGCTGGCACTTCAGAGCAGTCTGGAAGGTCCAGAGAAGGACTGTGTTTATACAGTGAATCAATCATCTTACCACAGGAATCCGCACATCAACCAGCCAGATAAGCAGACAAGTGACTACAAGTGAGATTTGGGCCGATCATGGCCTGCAAATAATAGTTACACACACACACACACACACACACACACGTGCGCACACACACACCTATGCATACATGCATACACACACACACAGAGACCATTATCCAATCAACAGTGTATCTGAAGGAAGAAAAATTTTAAAAAGGGATAATGAGCTATAGAAGTAAAAGTACCACATGGAAATTTAGATGTGATCTTTGGATGAGGTCAGCATTTGAAGTTGAATAGTAACAGGAAACCATTTTATTCCTACAGTCATTTCAACCCCTTTTAATTATTTTCAAGTTGTCTTCAGAATGGTCATCCTCGATCCTTTTTCCCTTTCCTCATTTCTTCCTTTCCTCCATCCCTTCCTCCCTTTTTCTTTTCCTCTCTCCCATCCTTTCTTTTATGATCATTTGCTTCCTCCCATTTTTTTCTTGGCAGGGTGTCACTGTGTAGTCCAGGTTGGCATCAGACTCCCCATTTTACTGAATACTGTGAACACAATGCACCTGGCCCTCCATCTTCTGTTTTCATAATTTCTTAAGATAGAAGATATATCTGCTTTTCATGGAAATTGTCAAGATGTTTTATCATCTCTACCTTATCTGTTCCTTCCATCACTTCCTCTCCCACCATTATCACTGACTCTTGTTACAATTCCACTGTCTCCCACCTCTGCTCTACCATCCAAATACCTTCACTTCTAAATTTTTGTCATTTCTGCCTTTATATACCAGCAGAAGCGCTAATACTTCACCTTACATATCTGCCATGTCTGTCACTATTCACCACCTCCACCCTAAGTCCATAACCACTCTTGTCGCAACTTCTCTCTATCTCCATCAATAACATTCATCACCACTCCCTCCATTTCCACATATTCTACTCTTGTCACCGCCAACAATTTTTGGGAATCAACTTCACTACCTTCTCTATCTCCTCTAACTCCATCTCATCTTTTACAATGTCTGCTATTCCCATCGCAATCCAAATCTCAGTATCATTCCATTACTACTGCTTCCTCTGATGACTCCTCCATGAGTACATCCTACTCAACTTCTACTATCACCTCCACTACTAAAGCCACCTTCTTCATCGTCATTACCATGACTAACTCTGCCACCCACCATGGTCAGAACCACCTTCACTTCCCCATCACTTCTACCACTATCTCACCACTTTAACATCATGACCTTTATCATCTAATCACTCCTAACACATGACCATATATGTGAGCCAGTTATATTTTCTGTACATGCTTCTTGTAGCACAAAAGAATGCAGTAATATTAAAACAGAACTATAAGCATGTTTACCCACACCTTGAACTCAGAGAAAGCCCAACCTATGGCTAATGCAGGTGCTTTTTATGCAAGTTAGCCCTGAAGATGAAACAAATGTATTATCTAGAAATTTGAAACTATCAAAATATCTCAGGAAAAAAAAGTAAATATAATAAAAAAATCTCTGTTGGTAATAGTACAGGTCATAGTCCTTTGAACCAAAATATGTTTATCATAACTAATCTGGTGGGAATTTTTAAATGGAAGCATAATTCATGACTCATAAAGAAATTTAAAATATCTATGCTGGTCATTGAGATGTAACTATGAGTATATAAAGTGGATGATTAAAAATTTCCTCAATATTTGTAGTTTTTGTTACTATCACCTTAGAATGCCTATATACTGTAAAATAAAAGGATTACTGATGCTAGATTATCTTAGAATAGTAAGCCAGACTTAATAATCTGAATGCTAAGGAAATCAATATCACTAAAGAGAGATGTCCTGTGCTGCCCTTGGATGATAGGATGGATGTCCTTAGAGATAAACTCTAAGTTGGAGGCCTAATTTTGCAAGGATCTATTCATTTAGAGAAAGAAAACCTAAGCTGAAGTGATTCCTAGTTCAACAGCAGTTACCTAGGAAATTGCTTTTCTATGGTCAAAACACAGAAATTGATATAACCGTGTCCCAAGGGAACTAAGCTATATCTCAAGCTCACAGAAGAAGTTGACAATGTCATCTAGATAGTACTGGTTTTGAAGGCAAAGATGCAAGATAAAGGAGGTCATGGAGAACGCTGGAGATTAGACACTGTGTGAACTGTGTGGCATGGTTGGAGTCCTTGTTCAGAGGCCCTAAGAGGCCATTGGTGAAAATGTAAAAATGAAGTATAAATTTATAGTGGAGAACCCAGAATCTTAGAAATGCCAGGACCAAGGACTATATGTCCAGGAAGGCTACAAGCATAGATTAGAATTCACCCAGAAAGAATCTAAGTGTGCTGTAGACAATGAAGCTGGAAAGCTGAGGCTATCCAAGATTTTGGAGCACCTCTTAGTTAAATTACAAGCCACATGCTGGACATGGAGGGTTAGAACTTGGTATTTACCACGGTGAATTTTCATCTTGTTTTTATTTGCTTGTTTCTTTATATTTCCTGATTCTTTCACTTTGATGTATGATGTTTACTCTGTGCTATTATTTATTGTAAGTATGTAGCTTGTTTATTATTTTATAGGAGCTCATACTTAAAGGACTTTGGCCTTTCAATATGTTGAAATTGTTAGTGAACATAGGCACTTTCAAAGTTGGCCTATGGGGAGTTTTAAAACTGGATTGTAGAGATTTTATATTATAAAATGAACATAAGGTTTCAGAGATAAGGAGTGCATGGTTATTACTAAAAGCCGATATGCCTTGGTGTCAAGTTGACAAGACATAGAGTTTTGATATTTAGGATTAGTTTTTCAGGCTGACATCGAGGAGGGAGGTCTCTGGGTGTACCCTAGAAAAATTAAGGTGAGTACTTTAATGAGAACAAATGCAATCATCCGGTGCCTTCTGTTCTTTACTGTGTGATGTGACTAGTTCGCTCAGGCTTCTGCTGCTGTGACTTCTCTGCCATGATGGACTGTAACCTGCAGTGAACCATTCAGATCTTTTAAATAGTATGTGTCGGCTATTTTATTGTAGCAACAGGCAATGAAACTAAAACAAGGAGACTAGGATATCAGCCAAATAACAAACCATCTTTTTATCCATATTTTAAAACTCATATAGAATAAGTATCTGAAATACTGGAAAGAATCTGAACTTTGTAATAAAGTCAAACCAAAATAAAGTCATAGCTTGACTATTCTTTTTGGTTAGCTCTTCTTCTTCTGGAAAGTTTGTTTGACTCACTTCTTTTCCCAATTGATAGTTTGAAGCTTATTTTTCCCTACGTAAAATACAACATTTCTAAGACATTGACATCCTTAGCTATAAGGATTGCCATAAAGTCTTGAAGCCTTGGCTTAGAGGTAGTCATATGAGTCCACAGTACATCATATTCATGTTCAATGAGGCAAGACAAATCCTCAGTGTTTGCATATTCTCCAACTTCAGGATTTTCATCTGTAATGGGAAGAGAGAGCCTAACTCAAAAGATGAATGTTTTGATTCATGAGAAATGAAAACTGCATTCCTAATGAACTCTCATATAGATGATGTTCAAAGAGAGTTCTTTTTCTCTATTAACCTCTGCTTTGTTGGCTTCATTATAATTTCTCATATGACAATCAACTTAAAAAGACATAAAGTGTGCTGACACTTTATGAAAAGTGAACTGCCCATTGTTGGGTGTCATAGCTAGGTGCAGATGTCAACTTGATGGTTGAGGGTTCTAGCTCTGGGCACATTTGTAGATGATTAGTAGTTGAGTTAAGCCCAGAGCAAACCTGCAGAAGATTGTCTAGTTGATAGGGAAGGTGAGTGGAACTAGGCAGGTGAATAAAGTACAGAGAGATATTTGAGGAAGTGAGCATCCTTCTCTATACTTGGCCAGACATGCTGGTCTGGCAAGTAAGGATCATCCTTCTCTTAGCTGTTATGTGGAGATGGTATGACCAGTTCCCTTGGCCCTTTGGTGATGATGCATGCTCTCCTGCCAACTGGATTCAGACTTGTAACCAGACTATCCTAAAAGAATAAACTCCTTTTTTCCTTAAGCTGTTTCATAGTGATTTTATCACTAATAATGCAAGCAAACTACTACTTTGGACTACTGGTTAAAAAGTCATCAGTTTGGTGCTTATTATGAATTAAGCATAGTTTGGTTGGAACTAGGAGAAAATTGCCTTGATCTCATAATTAAGCTCCAGATACAAACACCAATTTTTTTCATAGGCCAGTCACATGGATGACCCACTAGCATACAACTTGATAAGAAATCAAAGTTTCCAAAACCTTGAAAGGAAAACCAAGAAGCCTGATTCTTATGGGGGCTTCTCATCACAGACATCAGTGAAGACTGGAAACAGACAAAGTAATGAGAAAACACACTAGACCGGCCAAAGTTGGGTAAGTGAGCAAAAAGATAAACACAAGCTGTCCTGACCTAAAAGGACAAGGGAAGGGAATGAGTGGTCATTTTCCAACAGATCAGGATAGGGACGATATGTACAACAACAGTGCAAATAAATGCAAAGAATGCAGAGATCATTCTGAAAATTTTGATTGTAGCATAATCACCTTAAAGATGTGAAGAAGTGAGCAATTTTGCAGATATTGAGAAAATAACAAGGTAAATAATGTTAACATTTTTAGATGTAGGTTTTAGTGAAGATTGAAGGGCTTGACCCTCAAGAGCATAAAAGAAGATAACTTTTCAGAGCATTGACTAGGCATCTTCAGAGACATAAAGATAAGTTAGATGTAATGGTGCCTAACTTTCCTCCTAACATTTGGTAGGCAGAAGCAGGTACCTAATGAGACCCTGCCAGAAGCTGGAGATAGCGGTCTAGGTGGTGGCTCATACCTATAATCTCAGTACTCTGAAGATGAGACTCGAAGATTGCTACAAGTAGGAGGTTAGCGTGAGCTACAGTGTGAGGCCTTTGTCACTATAAGAAAAGAAAAGAAAAAGTAAGAGAGGGAAGAGGAGAATAAAGATGAGGAGAAGGAGAAGGAGAGGAGCAGAGAAGGAAGAGAAATACAAAGAAGTGGGAAAGGAGGAGGAAGAAGAGAAGGCAGGTAAGTTAGTATGATATTATACTCCTGAGATATAATTTCACATTTCTCCTTCAAAAACATGAATTCAATGAAAAATTCATTTCATCTAGTTGGTTTTTGTCTTTTTCTTCCAGATGTATGAGCAAAAAAAAATACTGTGCTAGTTATTTCTGTAAACATGTGTCTTTATAAATCTTGATTATTTATTATATGGCATTACAGCAAAATCTGCCACACTATTTCTATGAAGGTGGTTTTAAGACAGCATTTAAGACAAGGAGTCAGAATCACTTTTTTATTATTATTTATTCAACTGTGTGTGTATGTGTGTGTGTGTATGAATGTGCGTGTGTGTGTGTGTGTGTGTGTGTGCAGAACCACAGATGAATTCGGGAACCACCATGGATGCCTCCACCTCCTCCAAACACAGGCCGCCCCCGCTTCCGCCCAGCGTCTATACGTGGGGTCTAGGATCCGAACTCAGGACCTTCCGCCTGCAAAGCAGAGGCTTAACCCCTGAGCCACCTCTCCAGCCCCAGAATCACTTTTGAAATACTTTTATCTAGTATATACACAGAGCTACCCAACCATTTATGTCATTCTTCTCATTTCTTCCTCTTCCTTTTATGCATTTATCTTGGTAAATAACACTATAGTTCTAGAAGATTCTAAACACTTTCTGGGTCACATACCTATCTGAGAATCTGACTTTAGAAAACATAGATTGTCGTGTGTTTGTTTCAAAGAAAAATACTGCAAATCATCTTCACACACACACACACACACACACACACACACACACACACACACACAAAATGAAAAAAAGAGTTGAAAACAACATAAGTAGGAGACAGACTTTGGCCCTAATTTTTCCTGCTGAACACTGACTGAAACTTTGCCTTTCTTTGTCTTTTGTATGCAGCATTTAGATAATGATTGGAGGAGAATGAATCCCCCTCACTGTACTGAACACATAAAAATGTCTTCACTGCAGTTTGAAAAGTATTGGCCAAGATCATTACTCAGATCATGATTTAAGATGTATCAAATCATTCTATTCACTAAAAAGTACATGAAAGTAGTAAAGTTAAGAATGAAAATTGCCTAAGTTGTTTTGTTTAAAATCTGAATACAAGAAAATATCATTTAATAGTAACTTTATTTAATATATGCTCAGTGAAGTATATCAATTCCAAGTTAGCAATTTTTGCTTGAAAACCTTGTATGAAGTTGGTTAGCTTTAGTAAGAGATACAATGACTTGTCTACTTTGGCTAAGGAGTCCATAAAGTCCCACACAGAACTGGCTGCATCCTTCTCAGCCACCCTTCCAGAATATAAGGTTTAACATTCAGCACACTTGAACAGATCAGGCAGTAGAGTCAAACTAGAAGATGATCATCTACACAAATGTCCTTTGGCCCCTTCCATATTGACCACATCCTGGAATCTCCTGGAAATCTACACCTAATAATTCTTATTTGAGAGGTGGGAATTACATTTGAAACAATAGGAGAAATTCCCCAAACTGCAAAAAATAAACATGTTCTTTGCCTCAGCCCACCACAATGATTTCATTGCTATGACATTTGACATCATAGTCCTCAGACTCGGGGGTGTTTCTAATGAGCTGGAGTTGGAAGGGTCCCAGTGGAATGCAGCTACCAAAAGGCCCACTGTTCTTTTGAATTCCAACATGATATCAGGAGGGATAACAAAGAGTACTTCAGCATTCTGAGGTCAACCTGCTCTTGGATACATCAAAGGTGGCTGAGATTCAAGGAAAAGGCAGTCTCCGAAGGCAGCAATGGATAATTTCTAGGTCTTTTCCTATGTTAATATTTGTGTTTAATCAATAGTGTTACTAAATATGATGCTTTAAAACTATTCTGACATGGGATCTTTGCCACAGAATTGCCTCAAAGAGAAAGTATTACAAAGCTCTGAGAGAGAGAGAGAAAGAGAAAGAGAGAGATGATATGTATACATGTTTAACTTAAAAATTTATGGAATAAATGGAAAATAAATAAAAGAAATAGTGTGCCAGACATGAAAATTAAATCTCTTTCTTATTCTCTGGCATAAAGGATTTTCAGAAGGGAAGCAACTTTCCCAAGGTCCACATACAGTACCTATGAAAGGTTCTTTTATAAGCATAGTGCTAAATATTACCCAATAGATCATCAAAGCAGCCCAGTGGCTACCACCAACACCTACATGTCAAACATGACAAGAACTAGAGAAGCCTACTCTTTAAAAGGCAAAAGTCACTTCTAGTCCTACTGTTGATGTGCATTGCCCAGCTCTAGCTTAGAATACATAGACAAGCTTCTGTCTTAGAATCTCTGTGCAAAAGTGACCAATCATGTCCAGTTTCCAGAAATGCTCACATACCAAGGCAGACTTAGCCAATGCATCCCCTTCTCCAAGAAGGTTAGGGCAAAGAGGCTCTACTGACCACTGAGCTTACCAAGGTGTTATATGAATATTTTCTTGAGAAAATCCATGATGAATCCACAGTATGAGAGGTGAGTATAATAACATGAATGATGATTTACAAAGTAGAAAAACAGAACTAGAAAGATACACTATTTGAATAATACAAAACAACAACAAAACCAGCATTTGTATACCAGAAATTATTTTTAAATCTGATGTCCAACAAGAGAATAGTACTCCTGCCCCTAGAGGCACTGCACATATGGCTGCTGTGTTCCATGGGTGTCAATAGTAGCAAAGAGATGAAACTATTTCTGTATTCAGTGTTCTGACCTAGTAGACAGCTGAATGATTAATAGCCAGACATACCACACTGCCTGCCAAAACTCTGAATTCCATATCTGTGTTCTCACAGCATGGAGACATCTCATGGGGTAGGCTCCATGTGCACACAATGTAGATGGCCTCCCTGGGTTAGGCTCTGTATGCTCACAAGGTGGATGGCCTCTTGTGTGCTCACAAGTGAGATGGTCTCCTGTGGACCAGGTCTCTGTGTGCTTACAATGGGGATGGCCTCCCATGGGGTGGGGCTCTGTGTGCTCATACCATGAACTTAGTTTCATAGAAGATGGACAAAACTACTATTCCTTAGCTTTATCATGTGTTCTTAACTACATGGAACTGGGAACTCAATGATAACTCTACATCTTCAATGCATTTTCTTTTATTGTTTATATGTTATTTTATACCATCCAATTTAAAAAATTAGGACATAAAGGCAGGTGGCAGACATGCTAAAGAAATGTCCAAAGGAAGTGGGAGGGAGATAGGGGTAGCTGTGACCGAAATGCATTGTTTATATGTAATGAGATTATAAAAGAGCAAAAATTAAAAACAAAATTAATTTTTTTAAAAAACCAAAAATCATGTTGAGGGGGAAGGAAGAGAGGTCATGGACAACTAACTACCATTACGTTTGTAATTAGGAAGACTAAACAAAATAGAGACTAGTATCCATATGGTAAGAAACTCTCTCAGAGCTTTAGATACTAACTTGTACTTATAAAAATGTGCTTATTCTAGAACAACAAGGAGAGTCAAACTTCCAGATCAAGAAGATCCCAATTCTTAAGCTCAGCAATAATTTGAAAAAGAACAAATACTTGGATTGACATTTATTTAAAGATGGTATATATACCACAGTGTGATATCTCTCTCCACCTAGTGGATTAGTTATAACAAGAAGGCAAAGTCAAGTACTATCTAGGATGTAGGTAAACCCAAATCCTAATCTATTGCTGTTGAGAAGGCAAAGCAATGTTCTATTTTGGAAAATCCAAAGTAGTCTTACAGTTTCCAATGAAACTTGTATTTCTGCCTGCATTTTAAGTAATTTTTATTTCTTTAATCATTAGTTTATACATTAACGATCAAATTTAAAACAGAGTCTGATTTAAGCACAGTGTCTCTCTGCTTCTTTCTAGTCTCTTCCTGTTTGATATGCAAGCAGTTGTTTCTTTGTCACCTTCCTGAAGAGCTCTGCAACTTCTTGTCCTAGAGCATCCTCACTGTCTATCTCGGTCCATTTCAAGGTTTCTCATATTTCCACTCCTGCCCCAGCTGAGTTCCTACCAGTTTATTCCACTCGGGAAACTCATTCACCCTGCCTTGCAAGATCTGGATTAACATCTCTGCACCGGAAAGCCAAAAAGTTACTTCCAAACCCTCGCCTGGGCAACTGCAGTAGGGCTGTAGGGCTACTATCTTTGTGGACAGCCGGTGCTGGCCTTCCAGTGTTGTTCCTCAAATGTATGATTGCTTTCCTTCCACTGGCCTCCAGGGGCATTAGGTTCACTGAGTCACAGCTAGTTGCCTTCAAGTTCCGTTACCTGGATCCCTTCCTCATCAGTGGGGCGTGGAAGAGCATGGGTAATTTTGTCTCACTGGAAAACAAATGGATTTTTATTGTATTGATAGAGATGCCCCTAGAGCAAAGGACATCAGATTGTCTAAAAATAGAAGATTTAAGGCTAGGGAGATGTCTCAGGGGTGGCAATCAAAAGGACCGAGGTTCAGATTCCCAGATTCCACATTAAAAATGTCCACTAAATTGGTGGCAGCCTGTAATTCTGGCTCTGGAAGGCAGAGTCTGAGAAACCCCAGATCAAAGCAGTATGTAAGTAGAGCAATCCAGGATGATTCCTAATGTCAGTCACCCTTGGGCAAAAACAAAAAAGGTTTTTGATATAGTCTGGATAGGGATAATGACTAAATAATTTATGAAAATTCATCTCTCTGTGAACTTATAATGTTTTTATACTAAATACATACTAAACTTCAGAAAAAATAATATTTTCTTAAAACAAAATTAAAATGATCATTTTTGAAGCCTAAAAATAAAAGTGTGAAAAAGCAAATGAGAAAGTTAACTTGTCCATGGACAAAATTATATTAACAGTATTCCTGCTGAAAGAGAAAGTTATGTCTCTCTCAAGTTATTATTCTTCTATCTAAATTTTCAAAATTTTCTGTAATGAGTAAGCATGCTTTCTGAGTATGAGTGTCTCTGTGTATGTGTGTGTGTGTGTGTATGTGTGTGTATGTGTGTGTGTGTGTGTATCCCGTGTGTACATGTCAGTATGTCCCTTAAATGAGCTTGTGCCTCTATCTCCTCTCTGAACTGAACTGTTCAGCAGAAGAGAGAGATGAGAAGGTCTCAGACCTCTCCCCATACACACACACACACCTTTACTTACTGCCTTTTTGTTACCTTTTCCCTCTGAGCATCATGTATAATTCTCTATTGTTACCTTCCTCACTATTCTTTCCCTCCCTGAATTTCAGTTAACCAATGTTTCTGATCCAATATCCTATACTGTCCTTACAAATTCCTGGGTTTAGGCACACAGTGAATCTTCCATATTAAGAGATACTGAAATGTGTTTTTAAGATATTGGGGCTGGAGAGGTGGCTCAGGGGTTAAGCCTCCGCTTTGCAGGCGGAAGGTCCTGAGTTCGGATCCTAGACCCCACGTATAGACGCCAGGCGGAAGCGGGGCGGCCTGCGTTTCTGGTCCTGGTAGGGCGGAGCCTGTGAATCCCGGGACAGAGTAAACAAGGAGGAGGTGGAGGTGTCCATGGTGGTTCCCCAATTCGTCCGTGGTTCTACACACACATATACATACACACATGCACACACACATCCACACACAATTGAATAAATAATAAAATGTTTAAGATATTTCATAACAACAAAGCTATTAAATGAAAGTTTCCTAGGATTCACGCTGAGGAAGTCTAGAGGCCATTTGATTAGAAGTCTGAGAGTTCACTGTGACCACAAATTAAGGTGATGGAGCAGGAAAAGTCTCAAAACACTCATTTTTTTGATTTGTCTTTAATATTTTCCTTTTATCAGATCCCAATGTGGAGACAGACCTTTTAGAAATTGGCCGATTGCTTATGAAAAATGCAGGATGGTTTTAAACAACTCCCCCTTTATCTGATCGAGTGAAAATTGTCTGTGATAGACCCCAGCTGGGGCCTAAATTAGAGTAATTAAGAAGCAGAAAACCAGCATGTGCTTCTCTAACTTGTTCCTTTTATTAGATGATTAAATAGGATCACTGGTGAAGAATTTGACATGTTTCCAGAAACAGAAAGAATAGCGTTATCAAAATGCTGTGTGCAACTGACATTAACCTTAGCACCCAAGAAACATGACAGGGTCATCAAACATTAAGAGAAAAACCTAGAAAAGACACATTTTGCTTTTGGGGCAATAATTAAACTATTATCAGACAAGGAGGCAATTTATTTAAATTATCACAATTAATCCTCAGATAAATTATATGATAGATGATAGATAAATAAGCATGAAAAACACTAATTTATCTAATATTTTAAGAAACACTTCTATATTATGATTATACATTGATAAATTTTCAAAATTTTCTGTAATGAGTAAGTATTAAACTCAATAACATGAGTTTAAATATTTTAAGGACTTAATACATCTTTTTTCCTAGAGATATCAATCATTATTTTATATGTCAGTCAAAAAATGATATTAAAAGTCCAATTACATATGGTATTATGCTACTATGTGCATTAGAATGCCCTCACTCCTCAAAAGGCAATATTTTGAGGAAACAATTGAATATTGAAACTTAGCAGCTGTACCTCTGATCTCATTCCAAATGCTTTTCATGAGTGCAATTAGTTGTCAGTGCTCTCAGCTAAAAACTCTTCTTTTCAGGAATTCTCAGTCTCTTAGAAGAAGAAGAAACATAGGCTGGCAACATGCTTGTAATCCAAGCTTCAGGTGCAAGTCAGTGGAGCTGTGAACACAGAGTCATTCTGAACTATGTACTAAGTAATTTCCATATAAAGTCTTCTGCACCATTGGTGAGTATAATTAATGAAATTTATCTTAGTATATTGTACTTTTTAATACCGTACCATATGGATTAATAAAAATCATTTTTTCCTGGCAGTGCAGTTATTGACAGACCTTAAAAAGAGAAATTGATTCCAATGCAGAATGTGGCTGAAAAAACAACTCACATTACTAATTTGTGTGTGAGTAAACAGACTCTTTCTTACAAAAGTAATAAAAAGATATTTGAAACAGAATACAAATTACAAGCCACTTGAATGTTTATTGACCCATTGAATTATAGCATCTCAGAGAAGTGATTATTATCTCTCTTTTCTTAAGTTTCCTATCTTAGATTGCATGGTTTTGGCAACAAAGTTATGTTTATAAAAGTGATTAACTCATTATTACAAAAATCCCCTTCTCCCTATCTACCTCGTCCCAAATAGAACGTACTCCTTGTTTCTAATTCAGATTCTTCTAAAGATTCCTGGAACAACGATTTAAAAAACAGTTCCACATTTGTGGAATTTTAATGCTTTTTCCACTATTTGGTTTTGCTATTGATTAACTTTCTGATTAAATAATCAGGGCTTAAATCACTTACAATGCCTCCCAAATCTCTTTCTTTTCCTAATGTTTGCTATTTATTGCAGCTACTAGTGCTGTTAGTATTATTTAAGCTCCTCTTTTGAAGAAGACTGAAGAATAGTCAGAGGAAATGAGAATCTGACATAAGTAGATTAAGAAGTATTGACTATAGTCAGAAAGAAAAGATAACTGTTCTTGAAGTGTTCATTTGCCCAGGAACTAGTCTGGAAGTTTCTTTGCTGTTGGTCACCTTTCATAGTACCAGAAAGCACTATGCAAGCTATTGGGGGAGAAAAATCAATCAACAGTCTCACTCAATTATGATAATCACAAGCTAAGAAAGCAAACACCCTGGCAAGAGGTGACTATCAGTGCAATAGTGGTATGAATGCTGTGGGGTAACCAACTGCTTTCTGACTGTATTTAAAGCCCACTTTTAAGCAGAAATCACATTCTTGGTACTATAAACCAGTCCAAGGACTTGTAAAAGGTGAAGCCGTAGACCTTAGTGAGGAACAAGCTACTAAGGTTTACTACTTGATATCAAACTGCCTTCTAAAGACTTATACCCATCAGTCAGAACAGCTCTCAGCACTAAATGTGCAAACTTCCCTGTGTAACAAAGTATTTAATATAGAGAATCACAACTATGCAGAAAATAAGGGACTGTGGACAGTTCAGACCTAAATAGAACATCTAAATCACCTCCCACCCAAAAGCTCAGGGAAAATTGTAGAAGAGGGAGTAGTAAGAATGTACAAACCTGAGGTGGGAAAAAGTGCTACTAGACATTGCTTTCTGGACATGACAGAACTGTTATATCCATGAACTCACTGCAGCTGTGTCTACTTCCATAAAACCTGCCCAATATTTGGTCTGTCAACATTTCAGGGTAAAAGAGAAAAGATCTCAAGAGGCTCTCCATCTTTTTGAGAGATTATTGAGGAGTTAATACTAAATGGGGTGGGGGAAAGTGGAGCTGCTCTCCACCATGTTATACCCACTGATATGTAAGCCGTGCTCCAGAAAGTACCCAGGTGTCTTCCAGGCCACACACAATGGAAATAATAGTAAGAGGGAAATATCTGTAAGTGGTTCCTTGGATTTTGGTCCACATTGCCAGATGAACAATGAGACCATAATTGAGAGATGGATTACAGAAGTCTCAGGGGAGTCAAAGGATCTGCTAGATATTCAAAGAGGAATGTCAAGCAGATTACCATACAGATGTGCAAAATTCAGAAGAGGAAGTAGGCAACTATAATGCTGAGGTGGTGATGGAACCACTAGAGTGAGTTTTGCTGGAGAAGGTGAGTCACTTAGACATTACCAAGTGTTAAA
Organism: Typhlomys cinereus; assembly: GCA_023101885.1. Taxonomy (NCBI): domain Eukaryota; kingdom Metazoa; phylum Chordata; class Mammalia; order Rodentia; family Platacanthomyidae; genus Typhlomys; species Typhlomys cinereus. The sequence goes on along the minus strand of JALPQD010000057.1, from coordinate 2,770,898 downwards.
GCTTAGGCAGCCCATGAAAAGGTTTATGAGACCAAAGTATCAAAATGGATGGAAGAGAAAGGGACAATACTGGATGATAAAATAACAGGAAATATGACAAAACAATGGAAAGAGGACTTATTAAGTAGAGTCTCATTGGAATGAAAAACACATGAGAAAAGACAGAGATAGAGACAGATGTTTCTAAAGAAAGATGTTCATGGTACATAAGTGTGGAAGAGGGCAAGGGAAATACTCAAATGCCATTAATCACCATCCTTGATGTCAATCCCCTTGGGGTTGGGAGGAAAGAAACAGGCTGAAAAAGCATGTGTAGTCCTGTATATCATTCAAAAAAGCAGCTGCTACTCAAATCTGGAAAGTCAACACTCTTGAAAAAAAAATGCTGGAGCCAAACAAGATCCCAGAAATAGCAGGCTTGTAGAAAACCACTCTCTGCTTCTGGGAAAATAGATTCAGGGTTGAATTGAGGATAACATTGCACAACACAGCCTTGAAGCAGAAGGAAGCAGAATCTGATTGGGTTTGTTCTGGGCGGTCCCTGTCCTTGATGTAACTCATTCATGGAATCATCCTTACATACCTGCTGGGTTCCAAGCACTGTGTGTCCCACAGAAAAAAAGGACTTCTTTTTCCCTTTAAGAATATTCAGTTTATCAAAATAGTTGTTGGGTTTAAGGGCATGGGAAACCAACCAAGTATTTTAGAACAAGGAAACTCAATCTAGTATAAAATAACATTGAACTGGAAATCATGGTGAAGAAGGAAACTCAGTTCAACTCTGTCACCTATTAACTGAACCCTTTGGGTTAAGCCTCTGAGCATCTGGTTATTTGGATCTCAGCCTTTTTTTGCATCACAAATGTAAGCAAGTATCTATTTATACCTGTGACATCTATTGCAAATATGCAAATAGGCTTCTTTTTAGTCACCATTATCAAAATGTAAGTGAGATTTATTATGACAATAAACAAAATAAGGAGGAAATTTGGTGATTGTTTCAAGTTTTCTGTTTCCTTTGAGACATCGAATAGTGAACAAGGATCACAGTTGCTGTTTAAAGGGAAAAGTGTTAGCTAGGGCACCAAAGTTCCAACTAACCCTTACACTGCATAGAATCTTCTCTCCTTGAGTTATCTCGTGTGCCTTCTGTGCTCTGCTGGGATTTTGACACATACCATCAAGAGGAGTCTAAGGTTCATTCATGTCATGACTGTAGGACCCTTCAGAAAAACCACTAATGGAAGACAAGGGTGAGGTTTGAGCATACTGAGTAGAAAAGACAGAAGACGGAAAAATTCTGAGCATAGCACAACCCTAGAGAGCAGTTCTACTTGCTGGTGAAGAAATCTTGTTCAATGAGGACCTTTGTAGTTTGGAAAACAGCTAAGATGTATGGAAGAACAAGGAAACAGGCCTAGATTTCAGTTTCAGCTGTTTTATTTGTTTGTTTGTTTGTTTTTTCTAGTTTTACAAGCATATTGAGGACTCATCCCTGCTTTCCTCCCTGCCCTTCCCTCCCTTCCCTCTCTCTTCCCTTCATCAATCCATCCTTCTCCTTCATACCCTCCTACCTGTCTGCTTCTATAAACCCCAGAGTTCCTTTTGGTTTGTCTACTTTTGTGGGGATTCAAGCTTCTTGAGGCATAAAAAGTTGCCTCTCTTCATGCCACCCCACTGATACAGCATTTCCCTTCATTCATCCAACTCTGGTGCACAACATTTCCACTGTATGTTCTTATCTCTCCTGAGTTCCTCTGTAGTCCGTGGAAGCATGTTGGTATGTCAGTCGTTATGAAAATCTGGTAAAGAGAAGTCTCACTGCAGTGAGTTCCTAGATGCACCAGTCCTGCCTTGATGTAACGACTTGTCCAACAGTGCACCTTCCCATCTTTAAGTTCTTACAGTCTCACTGCCTCGTCTTCTTTGAGGTTCCCAAAGCTTTAGGATGGGGGAGATTAGATTGGCCTGATTCTGGGTGAACCTTGCTAGGTTGCTGGTACACTGCAGTGTGGCTGGCCATTTCAGCTCTGTCTTTTGTTTGTTAGAAGGTCCTGGGTAAGATGCTAAGTACAACTCAACTTTTTCACTCTTTCCATGAAGACATAGCTACAAACAACTACCTGGGCCCAGCAAGGTCTTCCTAAGGAATCAAATTTGCATATATACAGTTGGGAGAATTTAATTTAGAACTTTGGTCAACAGGTGACAGAGAAGCTGAGAGTTAATGGAAATTTTAAGCAACTGCTCAAAGATTAGCAACCACTGGACATCACTGTGAGGCAGGAGGCAAGGAGGAACCCTCAAGTAAGTCAGAAATCCTGAGAGCCTGTCTGCAGGGCAGGAGCTTCAGGAGCGAACAAACCATTTGTCAAATTTAAACTTCTCTCTTCTTTAGCTTTACTCCAAGCAAGCGTATCCACTAGTTTAAAACATAGCCTGTGTTTTTCTAATTCAATTAAAATAAGCCCATACAATAAAACTTCTAATGTTCTAAAGCTACATCAATTTCAATACAAAATGTTTGTCTCAACTTTCAGACCCACTGAAAGATACCTACTATTATTACTACCAAAATTACTACTACTACTACTACTACTACTACTACTACTACTACTACTCCAAAGTTACTACTATTATTACTACTACTATCACTATCACTATTGGCCACTATTATTACCTGTGATAGTGGAATCAAGTCTTGGTGTGTTTGAGGGGTAAGATCTAAACATATTAAACATTGATACTAGGCAGCTGTTGAGGCAGAGACTCAAGCATATGGTGGTGAGAGAGAACCCCCAAATGTCTATTGAGACAGAGATTTAGCCTGTGTTTCAAAAACAATAAAGCCGTTGACAGTACTGTTCCCTAAGAACAAGAATGACTCTGGTTGTGGAGTAGAACTTAAACTGCAGATGAGATTCAGAGGAAGAAAGCCAGGCAGAGGCACGATATTCACATCAGTGGGAAGTAACTGTGAGTAAATTTGACCCTGACTGTTTTGTAACTAAATAATATAAACTGTGAGAGGTGAACAAAACCAGATGGAGCCAGAATTAGAATGTAGGCTTCCCACAGCAGAGCTAGATTCTCCCGATTAGACCACCTCCCTGAGCTTCAGCTGTCTGTGCTTAACACGGATGCATGGGAATAGTCTGGAGGAGGCTCACAGTCTTGGGTATGCTTTTGGCATGTGCGTGAAACAGTCAGTGAACTCTGTGATCCGGCCAAACACCTTTACATCTATTCCCTGCAATGAAGCACATGCTTTAAATGAGCCTCAAGTTCTCACATCTTAAATAAGCATGCTGAAGTGTCAGTATCACCTTAATATCAGCTTCTTGAATTAAAAAAAAAATGATATGTTTGAAGGGGATAAAACTAACAAAAGCCTAAGAACGCAATTGTCATTGTGAGACAGAGACAACACCGGTAGGTAAAAACAACTAAGATTGTGTTTACCACAAAGCCAAGACAGGTCAGAATTACAAGGCATGAAAAGCACCCTTTCCATGGAGACTCCCAAACCTAATTTATCTTACTACACTAAGGCAGGAAATGCACCACAATATTCAGGATAAGGGAAATGACAATTTAATGACTAGGGAGCATCGTTTCACGTTCCATGGTAATTGAACAGTCTTAACATCAAAGGCAGAGCTGGTAGGTTTGGGAAAGTGGAATGTCACTTTGTTCTCCTTTTCACTTTTACTGTATCGATGAACTTTAGCATCTCCTCTGGCTTTTATTTTTCCATTTTCCTTTACTATTGACACGAAACAGATCTGGTTGTAAGTACACCAGGCAAAGTAGTAATTTATGTTGAAACTTTAAATGGATGAGACAAACTACTTTTGTATCTGTAACATTTTAATGACCTTAAATATATCCAGATGAACAAAGTACAGACTTCACTAATACAGGTAAGGTTAACTTGACATGATAGTCATCCTACTCCACCAACCACCTCATAAAGGAGAGATGCAGTCATCTGTAGAAATGCCAGCCTCCAATTCACTGATTTTCTCTCTGTAATGCAGACAGCATTTGAAAGTCATCTACGCATGAGAAGTTTTTGTATCATTCTCCCAAAATTAATTCCTTAATATTAGAGAACAGCTTTAATACTAAACACAGAAAAAATATTTATTTAAGACAATTATAAATACCCAATATCTTTGAGTTTCTAATAGTTAACCAAAAAACATCATTTAAGGGAAATTCTCAAAATTCAAAAATATTTTAATTCCACCCGAAGCTAGGCTATAACCTGCAGTCAATAATCTTAGTAAGAAGTGTGGATACCACAAGCTGGTATGGATCAAATAAGGCAATTAGGTGAAATTTGGGAAGAGAAATACTGGATTTTTGTTTGCTTGCTTGCCTGATACTTCTTTTCTGTTGTCTGTTAAGTCTAGTCAGCACCAAGATTTTTTTTACAATTATTCATATCGAATTTAATGAAATTTTGCCTAAGAATGAAAACAAAGCCTAGTTAATAGTGTATACTTCAAGAGAGAAACATGGCTGCTGTGTTACTTTTGCAGCTATTGAAACTGAAGATTCGTGCATTAGTTCTTCCCATCCCTGACTCTACCTCCTTTTACAAGACCCTAGAAAGTTGGGCTAGCAAGATATCTCAGCAGAAGATGCCTGCGTGCAAACCTGCTGACCTGAGCTCAATTCCTGTAGAAGGAAAGAACTGACTTCTGAAAGTTGTCTCTAACCTGTACTTTCTCTCAGACAGACAATAAAATGTTTTCTAAAGCTTAAAAATAGCAACAGTCAAAAAATGAGAAGAGAATGTTTCCCTGGATCCTAAGAAAAGATACTGTATTTCCTCCACTTATTCTCCCTGGTTGATGTGAAGTTAGCATTCCCTTTCAAATGAGAAAAGATAATTCCTTTTCTAACGTCCTGATTTGGATTTGCAAGCAACTTGAGAATAAGTGATTAGAGATGAGTGATTAGAGTATCATCATCGTTTGACATGTGTCTTAAGATTTGTGTGGTCTTGATTTTGATGCCCTTTGAGACACATGTCCTAAGAGCAGAAAGAAAGGAGAGATGGGAAGGTGACCAATCGACTGGTGATCTCAGACTTTAGCAAAAGGAAAATAATGAACCCTCTAAGGCTTCTCTGTACATTTTAATTATAGCTTCCTAGGGCAAAAAAGCAGGTAGAGATGCAAATATTTTGTATCAGTCAGCCTCCATTGTCAGCATTCCCTGACAAACACTCCCAAATCTCAGCCAATAACAATAGATATTATCTCATGCTTACACACTTTCAGGTAAGCTTGCATCATAAAATTACCTGAGCTTCCTGGACTCTCAATTTCTGATCAGGTTCAGGTTTGCTCCACAGTCTTCCCTTGGCTGGTGACAGGAGGAGCAAAAACTACCTGAATAAACATATTTCCATGTTAGAGACTAGAGCTCCAACTAAACCAACCGAAATGTCACGTTCTTCAGGCCCTAGCATCATATTGAGATAATATCACTTGTGCCTTCATTCCATTGGTCGATTTAAATCATATGTTCTAACTCAAACTCGGCAGGAAGAACTTTCCATCTGTTGGAAATTGCAGAAGGGCTGGAGGGATGGAAGAAGTGTGAGCTAGCAACATTGTACAGTATAACCAAATTTGAACTTCATTTCCCTTCATCAATGTATTTTATCATAGAATCCTACAGAATATGATCATGACGTCTCAGCGTGTAGGTCTTTTTTCTTCTCCCTGCATCCTTCACTTGCTTCCTCAGGGTAGGTCAGGAACCATGATTTAGGAATAATCGGTTTTAAGCTAAATACTTGAGGTGGGTTGAAAATATTGCACTTCCACTTACCACCCCCAAGATATGATGTCTGAATCAGTAGAGCCTGAAAATAATATCTTATTTGAAATAAAAGTCTTTGAATATGTAGTTAAGTGTTTTGTGATAAAAAGATGATCCAGAAAGGACCTACATCCAATCACAGGAGTGCGTGTATGAGAGATGCTAAAACAAGCGAATGATCAAAAATAGCAGTGTGAAGATGGAGTACACTGGGAAGTGATGGGGCCATAAGCCAAAAATGTCAGCAGCACTAGGACTGGGCATGCTCACTGAGCAGCCAAGACAAGAGAACAGCCTGTGCTTCTCTGGGGAGGAATGATGAAATAATTATATATATATATATATTAGAATATATATTCAGCCTTTAAGAAGATGGTAATCTCATTAAGCATATATCCAATGTTAAGAACTATCTCAACCTATACAAATGTTTACTTGTCTGAAAGGTGGAAATTTTTTTTGTTTGCACATCCACTAATATTGAAGAAAGAAATGGATCTTCTGGTAGAGCCTCTGGAGGTAGCATGTTCCTGAAAGAGCCTTGATCTTGGTCCAAGGCAGCTGATTTTGGACTTTTACCCTCCATTGTTGCAATAGATAATATTTCTGTTATTTGAAACTACCAATTTGCGGTAACTTGTTACTCAACCACCATAAGAAACTACTATGATACAATGTCTTCCTTAATTTTTTTGGCCTTCTTTAAGGAAATTTACAAAAGGAAGTATTCAAGAAGGAAGGAAGAAGCATTCCCCTGAAGCTCGCATCTTGACCTTTGATGGGTGGGATGTGGAAACGAGCTATAGATCTCAGCTCATATTGTAATCTGTATATTCTTAAAGCTCTGCTTTATCGTCTACACTGTCCAGTCCCTGTGTTAGAATTACTGCAAGTAGACATCAAAGGAGATTGGAGCTCACATGAGTTGCCATGTGAACCTATTTGAAAAACTAAATTAGAAAGACCTGTGATCCATGTCTTTGTGTTGGCAATAGTGTAGAACAATGGAAACCCTCATATATCCTTTGTGATCATCACCCTGGAAAAGAACTGACAATTGGTTTTAAATATAACCACCTAATTCCACTCTTAAACATTTAATCAAAAGAACCAAAGCCCATGTATAGGCACACACACATACACACACACACACACACACACACACACACACACACACACGTGTGTGCATGCCTAAATGTTTATGGAAACTGTCATGGTTTGAAATATGAGTTGGCTCCTGCAGGCTCATGTGTTTGAATCTAGTTGTTTGGGAATGTCATGGCACCTTTAGGAAGTAGAGTCTTGCTGGAGGAAGGCAACCACAGAGGATGGACCCACAGTTTGGTTAGCCCACCCTGCTTGAATTAGTGAGTATGCTCTTGAGCTAGCAGCAGCCCTTTGCTTTCCATGATATGTGCAGTGACTTCAGCTGATTCTAGCTTCTGCCAGCCAGCCATACTTTTCCTGTTATGAAGGGATATATCTCTCCTCTGGAAGTGTAAGCTGAATAGATCTCCCTTTTCACATTTTGAGTGTTGTCTCACAACAGCAGAGAAATTAATTGCTATATAAGCTTAATTTCTTAATAACTGTAAACTAGAAATAACCAAATATGGAGCAACAAGGGCTTAGATATAGTCATACAATAGAATACTACACCATCATACAAAAGAATGACGCATTTATATAACTGTCAAAATTGGGTACTTGTCTTCTTTTCTTAGAGAGGCTTCTAAGTCTCTCATGGCTGCTTCTTTTAAAGAAAATATTAACTCAAGGCATACATTTGGATGTTTACATTAAGTTGAATGAAAGAAGCCAGATACAAAAATGTGGCTGTTATATGGCTCCACTTGTATGACCACTTAGGACAGGTAAAATTAATATGCAGTGATATAAATCATATCAGTGATTTCCTAGGACAAGGGTGTGAGAGACTGAAAGGAGCAGCAGGAAACTTGCTAGACTGATAAAATGTCACATATGTACTTTGGTAAGAAGTTATATGCATTTGCCTAAATCATCAAAGTCTACATTTAATTGTAGTACCTTATGTACATACATTATGTAGCACATTCAAGTGATACCGTAATAGCAAACTTTGAAAACTAAAGTGATCTAACTAAAGAATAAATAAATAAACCCAAAATTCACATGAACTTATTAGCAATGTTCAAAATCTACCAGTTGGGTCTTGTTCAAGATCTTACCCTTCGACTTAATGAAAACCTCAATCTGGACAACAGGGAAAGAAGAAACAAACACATGCAATGGATAGAGGTGCACATCCCCTAGACAACCATGATGAGATTTCTATCATTGTAAACTCACTTGTCTAGCTCAGGACTGGCCCTGTCAAGACAACTGGTCATGAGGGGTAGAACAGTGTGACTAGAGCGCACGGGGGCTCTGGTCCCAGACCTCATCACCGACCCAGCCAGCACTGTTGCCATAAAGACATAGGAGGGGAAAGAAGCCTCCACGTTCTGGAGACAAAGGAGATTTGAGGTCTTAGGTGAGTTCCTCTTTAAAAGAATATATCAGATCAAGTTGTGGGGTTGGACACTTATATGTGTTATTGCAGAAGAGAATGGAGGTTTTTTTAGACAAAACTTGCCCTTCTATCCTAAAATACCTGAGAAATTAATTTGTGACTAACCAGAAGTCTCCATGTGAGACTGTCTTCTCTTTGAAATACTCACTGGCTTCCCGATGTTTCCATTCATCTGCGTATGTTCAGGAAGTTTTAAAAAGAGTGTATTTAAAAAATTCTTGTGTATCCCTAGAGTCCATCTTCCTCATCACCCTGAGAGGCGGATCCACTTGATCATCCAGTAGCTGATGACCAATGAGCAGCTGACAAATGTTTCCATAAATTTGGCATGGCCATCCACATAGCATCAGGAGGATTTCTCCTTCTTTATCACACCAACTCACCCTGCGATTAGGTATCAGGAAGTGAGACCTTCTCTCCTCCATCTGCCCTGCATTTGCGAAGCTAGCATAGCAATCTAAGATAGCCTTCCTCCAAATCTTGTTCTCTTCAGTTGTAACCCAGAGCTTTGTGTTGTCATAAACACTCAAGAGACCCATAACGAAGAGTGTCCTGGGAGAAGTTTCCAGAAAGAAGCAGGAGGGAGGAACTAAACTATGTTGTGAAGCAACTATGTAGCCAAAAAAGAAAGAAAACAAAGGAAGAAAAGAAATAAAGAAGGAAAGAAAGGAAGGAAAGGAGGAAGAAGGAAAGAAAGGAGAGAGAAAGAAACAAAGAAATAAAGAAAGAAAAAGAGAGAGAGAAAGAAGAGAGAAAAAGAAAGACAAAGAAAGAAAGAGAGAAAGAAAGAAGAAAGACAGAGGGAGAGAAAGAGAGGGAGAGAAAAAGAAAGAAAGAAGAAAGAGAGAAAGAAGAGAGAAAGAAAGAAAGAAAGAGAGAGAGAGAGAAAGAAAGAAAGAAAGAAAGAAAGAAAGAAAGAAAGAAAGAAAGAAAGAAAGAAGAAAGAGAGAGGGAGAGAAAAAGAAAGAAAGAAAGAGAGAAAAAAAGAAAGAAGGAAAGAGAGAAAAAAGAAAGAATGAAGAGAGAGAGAAAAAGAAAGAAAGAGAGAGGGAGAGAAAAAGAAAGAAAGGAAAGAAAGAAAGAAAGAAAGAAAGAAAGAAAGAAAGAAAGAAAGAAAGAAAGAAAGAAAGAAAGAAAGAAAGAAAGAAAGAAAGAGAAAGAAAGAAGGGAAGGGAAGGAAGGAAGGAAGGAAGGAAGGAAGGAAGGAAGGAAGGAAGGAAGGAAGGAAGGAAGGAAGGAAGGAAGGGACACAGAAAAGGCAAGGAAATAAAACAGGAATTTGATTTAGAGAATCAAGAGCAAAAATTAGATCTAGAAAGAATTCAAGGTATGGGCTTATAATGAAAGACTTAATCATTTCTTTTCATATGTACACAGTATAGAGATAGACATTCAATGTATTTTACCATAGCTCTTCTATCTGCCACTGTAGAAAAGAAGATTCCAGCTAATACTTTATGCATGTTTGTTGTATTTCTGTCTTCTTACTTGCTATAAAAATTGCCACTATTGTAAAACAATCAAAGAAAAACATACTTCTTCCAAAGTTTATAGCTTGGATATTTAAGATCAACAAAGATGATCTTCTTTGAAAGAAGGCAACCCAAAGCAGAACCTGTTTCAAACTCACCTGAAAGGCTTGTTAAAACAGAAGTCATTTGGGCCTAGTTTTACCTTGTTAGATTCAGTGAATTTGACTCTGAAAGCTTCTTTGAACCATGCTAATACTGTTGGCCTGGGAATCACACTAGTTCCTAACCCTACCTCCTCCATCCCTGCTTTTATCTTAACTCTTCTCCCAGCAGAGATGATAGGAATCACCTTGCCATAGCAACCAGGCTAGAAAAGCCTGAAGTTGGAGACAGAGAGTGAATTACAAGCCCCAGTTCACAGTGGAGTTTTCAGCCATGTGATGGCGCAAAGGCATATTTTTACAGTCCATCTGTTTTTCTGTTTTTATACATTCAGTACAGTATTCGACACATTGCATGAGATATTCAATATTGCACTATACAATAGACTTGTGTTAGATTTTGCCCGACTGTAGCTACCATAAGTATATACCATGTTTGAATTAGCTAATGACTATGTTTCGTGGGGCTGTATTAAATACATTTATCACAATATTTTCATCTTACAATGAATCCTCTCTCAGTGTAACTCCAACAAAATTGAGGAGCATCTACACTGAATACGAGGATAAAGTTTCAGTGTAGAGTCCTTCAGTTCTATGGGGGACGACTGGGGGCCTCTGGAGACAGATTACAGGCCTAAGAAGTGGTTTGCTGACATCGCCCACTCATCCAGCAATTGTGGATGTGGAGGGAGATTAGGAACTGCACGTATGGCCTGGCATTCAACTCCTCTGTGGCGTCCACCCACAGAGAGGATCTCCTGTTGTCACAGCATGCTTTCTCCAGGGCCTAGATTGTCTTGCTAATCTGTAGTCCAGAGACCAGTTCAGCTTGCAGAGACCTCTTTCCCATCATAAGCCATAGAATGCCCCCAGTCATGATGTGGATGTGTAGGATTTCCCCCCCATACCCCTAAAGGTAATCAGAATAAACCCATTTTGGAAATTCCTCTGCTCCATGGTCCCCACAAAGTCACGTTGCGGTTGGTGTGCCCATGATCTCTGGACCACGTGGGAGGATGTGCAGTGGGTAGTGGACATCAACTTGATCAGTGGAGCTTTGGAGCTGAGGTCTCCAAGGCCAGATCTGAATAGGAGAAGCATCTTCCAAAGATCTTCTGATGCCAGGAGTTGTGCCTTTAAGAAATCTAGTGGAAAAGACAGAACAAGGGTGGGGGTGGTAGGGGAGGACATCTTGGAGGTCCTTCAGAGGCCATGCACTTTGGGGGCAAGAAAAGCTGAGGTGCCATACCAGCTCACTGCTCACAGCTGAATCAGCCTACCTGCATCATGCAAGACACCATGTCAGCCTGCAGAGTCATCTGTGGGACTAAGGTGAGAGCAGGGATCCTTGCCTGGCATCTCAGACTGAGTCTGAGTCTCTGATGTAGTCCAGAAGAATGCGTGGCAGCGTGTGGTAGGACAGTCCGGGAGGCAGTGGACAGCAGGAGGGCAGAGTCTGGAGGTGGTCACAGTGCCTTTTGTGCAGGTGGACCTGCCAACCGGGCACAACACAATGGAAGGCCTGGATTCAGTGGAGATGGGGCTCACTGGAGAGCTCACGCTTTCCCTGGTCTTGGGCCATGAAGCCGGAGAGAAGGATGCGCCTTCCTGGTCGATTCCCAGCACCGGAAACCAAGAGACTAGGCAACACACAAGAACAACTCGGAGGCACGAAAGAGACGGCGATATTGCTTTTCTGTGAGGCTGTGGTTTTATAAGACCTCTTGGGAGGAAATGCTCTTTTTTCCCCTCAAAGAAAGAAGGGGTTAGGAAGCAAGTGTGTTGAGGATTTTACAGAATACCTTTTGACAATGGCCTGTCAGTCAGCTGCCAACAAAGTGGTGAGTAAGGTCTACATGTGACTCACTTGGGAAAATACACTGGAAAGCAACATTCAGAGAGGGGAGGAGGAAAGTTTGTATTCTCGATTTTTGTAGGAGGGTTCTTAAGGAAAGGAGCTAGCTGAGCTTCCAAAATCTGGGTTAGTGAAATTGGTGGTGAATATCATTTGGTGTCCAAGTAGGATGTGTGATGGGCAAAAATCCAGCTGTGTTCCTGTGAGGTGGAAGGCTGGGGTGGACAGCATCTGACATGTGATGCTGCTAGTCAGAAGCTTCACTAACGCCTGGGTGCCCAAGGGCACCCTAGAGGTCACGGTGTCTCAGCAGTAGCTGGAGTGTCCAAGAGGACACCCCGACTCAGCTTCCTTGGAGTGGTGGTCACTTCCCAACTTGTGTAGGCATCTGGTCCCATATGGGGATTCTCTGAATGGCAGCAGGGCTCCCTCTTCGCCACTGAGGCCCAGCTGAGTTTCTGTGGTGCCAGCCAGCGTGCAACCAGAATGACAGATAGGTACGCATAGCTGGGCATCGCCCAAGATGCAGTGGGTGTTCCTGCCAGAGTTGCTGGAATTGATGGATTCCTGGCCTGGGTCCAACAGGGTCAGGGTGCGGCCCATACACCCTGCCCATCAGGAGGCAGGTCTTTGAGGTCCCTGGCAGGGTGGTGAGTCCCTGTATCTATAGGTGGTCTGGCATGGGCTTTATATAAACTGGGTCTCAGTGGGGCTCCCTCCTACCCACTTCTTTCCTTGTATAGATCTGAAATATAGTCCTTCCACAATATGGGTAAGACTGGGCATCTGTGAGGTACACAGTGGGTGTGTACGGGCAGGTTTTGGCTTGTCCTCTGAGGACGTCTGGGTGTGGCCCATAGGTACTGTTAGGTGAGCAGGGCTGAAGCTTCTAAATGTCCTAATGAATGCCACAGGCTCTGCCGGGTGTCTGGGTTCAGCCTGGGCTTCATGTAAATCAGGGGTCTGGTAGTTGTCCTTTCCGATGTTTCCCATAGGACTTACTTTGGGTGTCTTTCACCTCTGCATGGGAGCGTAACTTGGTTTCCTATGGGTGAGCGGATCAGCTTGCTTATAGGTCAAATGAAGAAAGGCTCCACTGAAGCAACTGGTCCAGCTGGCTACCATGAAAAGTCCAGTGCATTCTCTTTTGGGGTCTAGGAATCTGCTAAATTGTGCACCTCAATCCTGGCTGCACTCAGCATTCCGCTGTTGCTCCTTCGGGACAGCCTAGGGTCTGTGCTTCCTTTGAGCTGGATGTGGCTGGGCTCAAATGCAGGCAAGGTGAGCCTGGCCTCCAATCAGGTGCCTCTCAGCCCAGGCTCAGTCACTCAGGAGTCTAGACACTGCTCCTGTCCCTTGGGAGCCAGGGAACTACTGAGAAATAAGTATCTTCACTGGAGCAGGATTTAAGATTCAGTAGCATCTTCAGGGACAAGGGTAGGATTTGGATTGTTCACTGATGCCTAAGCATAAATGCAGGCGGTTTCAGTCCAGGCTGACCATAAGGTGAGGGCGTTGTCCAGTATCTGGTCATAAGGGGTTGCCCAGGAATGGAAGGAGGGCTGAGGTTCATAGTCTGCCACCTGCTTGGGACCTGGGCTCTTGCAGGGTGGACAGGGCCAGACTTGGGCTTTGGGAAGCCTGGTGGCGCCTGGGCGGAGAAGCAGGCAAGGTGAGCTTGGACTACAATCAGGACACTTCAGCAGCTCGGGCCCAGGTCAGAAGGGGTTGCCCAGGCACCAGGAGGAGGTCTGAGGGTTGCAGCCTGGGCCACTTGTCACCTCTTCAGTCAGGCTCTCAGGGGTGGGAGGGACAGAGTGGGGCTTGGGCTTGGGGAAGCCCAGTAGTGCCGGAGCTGAGAAGCACGCTTGGCGAGCCCACGCTGCAACCAGGACGCTTCAGTAGCCCGGACCCAGGTCCCAAGGGTTGCCCATCACCGCCGGAAGCTTGAGTTTCGTGTCCCAGGCCCCTTTGGCATCTGCTAGGGGTCCAGGCTCTTTTGGAACCTGGGCAGTTTTCAGGTTGCCTCGAAGTCAGCGTCAGTCTGGTCGGGGGAGTCCTGGGTTCTCTGAGGTCCCCTTGAGGCCCTGGCTCCTAAGCCTCAGGCTGTGTCCTGGGGCTCTTTTCATCAGGGTGCGATGAAGATCAAAACCAGGTGACATTGGGCCCAGACTCTACTGGGTGTGGTCAGTGGGGGAGCTCCTGGGGAGACAGGAGTTGCTGCTGCTTCAGGAAGGGGAAGGTCACATGGGACTCCAGACCGAAGGTGCCCATGAAGCTTCCCCCACCTTCCTCTGGACCGTCCAGGGAGGGAGCCATACAGAGCAGTGCCTCACGCTCCAGCTGCTGGGAGTCCAGACTCCAGGGTGACTGCTGGCAGGACGGGTATCCATGGAGGATGAGCAGTCATCCCTCTGCTCCCTCGTGTCTCCCACCGACTGGGATGAGGTCAAATGTCCTCTCAGAAGAGGGATAGCTCATCAGGGACCTCATCGTGTCTCAGTCACCCTCCCCCTTCAAGGCAGGCCCCCCTTCAAGTCCAACTAGGAGTCTCCTTCAGCCCTTCAGCCCAAGCAGTTGGGGGTCCATTCCCGCTCACAACCCTGTCCAGGCCAACCTGCCTGCCTGCGGCTTCTCTGTGCTGGGCCCGCTGGGGGTATGCTGTGCCGACCTCAGGCGAAGAGCATGGCTTTTCCTGCCTGTGGTGGTGACATCATGGGTGAGGTCACAGAGGCTCAAGCTCTCTTTGTGATGGGTATCACAATGACTCTGCAGGCACTCTGCCACCTCCCAGCTCTCTGGGTCCTGGCATGGGTGTGCCCCAAGGACCCGGACCTGTGAGGCGTCCTCAGAAGCGCCTGCCTCTGGGTCCCGTGGGCGCCGCCTCCTAGGAGGGTCCTAGGAGGAAGGCAGGGGGGTAGTGCACTTCCCCAGCTCCAGTGTGCAGGCTTGGCAAGCTGAATCCTCCTCCCCTCAGCAGGGTCTCATCCTTGTCGTAGTGGCTGTGAGGGTGGGAGCCTAGATTTAAATGGAGAAAATAGCATGCACCAAAGCACAACGTGCTTTAGCAAGAGCCCAGTGAAACAGGGTCTGAAAACCGCTGAGAGTATCTGAACCCATCTTCTGCCTTGCTTCAAAGCTGTAAGAAAGTGTTCCTGCAAATAATGAGGCTTACAGCAGTAATCATGATAAGGGTATAATAGAAGAAATCCCACCATGGCAAAGGTCTTCCTCCAAGGAAGGGAGACTCTGGCTGCCAGAAGTGGATGTTGTGGCTTCCAGAGTTGTCCCCTCCTGGAATAATCTTCCACACAGAGATTCACATGGAAACAGAGGCACATCAGACATGCACACACAATGGGTTGTTACTCATGGAAAGTGTGCACAATAGAAAAGATGGGTACACATCCATACAGTCATGAACAAAGCATAGATGGCCCTGTCCAACACACTGAGTTGCACCTGTACAGCTGCTGTCACATGGTCAAACACATATGACATGTGTGCTTACAGAAAAGATCTCCCTCAGCTACAAATCTGGACATATGCATGCACACCCAGGCAGACACAGGTGCATCCATAGACTCCTGTCCTGCTTGACGCTCGAATCATATACATACACACACATGTGAAACCACCAGCAATCACACATCTACAGGTTTATAGCATTGTGTGTGTGCACACAGGCAACAATCTCCAGGCGCCTAAACCAGTTATAGATTGAGCTCTGGGGTGTCCAGGATGCAGGCAGGCCTAAGTTGCATGGTCTGTCATGCGTGTGCATGTGGAGACCTCCTGCTATTCATTGACAGACAGCTCTTCTCCTGGGGTCTGTGCATGCACTCCTGGAAGGAAATAGGGCAGGTAGGATGTGGCTTCCTCTACTCAAAGGTCTGTACCTCCCAAGCTGCCCTCTCATTTGCAAGGCTCCTTTGGCCCATAGGCTCTTTGTTTGTTTGTTGTCCTCGCTGCAGGATCTGGGACCTGATGCCAGTCAGGCAGGAGAGAGTGGGTGTCTGTGAAGCTGCTGAGGATGAAGAGATGTGGGAGGCCAGGAGCACACTGAGGTGGAAGGGTCAGAATGAGGATGCAGCTGCCCCACCCCCGACCAGGAGGAGAAGAGTCAGTGCACGCTCACAGTGGTCGTGTGGTCTCAGGTCCGGGCTTGGCTCACAGCTCGGGCAGCCTCTGCACTCCGTGATTCTGCCCTTTGTGCCCCCCCTTCCACCCCCTTTATACTGCCCCCCATTCCCTGTGTGATCTTCACTCCAGGCTTTCCTTCCGTTCTTCACAGTGATATCTGCACTACTTCTCATTCAGTTCTGTCCAGCCTTTCCTTGCCCTGTGGCCACACAGAGGGCCAGTGTTCCCCTCATGGTTTCCGGTCCTCTGCTTTCAGTGAGAACTCTACCCACACGGCATGCAGTAGGCAGATGCATTCTTCCTGTCTGCAAACAAATTTCCACACTCAGGAAGTACACAACATTCACATCACCCCAACTGCATATGCAGCGTTCGTGCACACAGCATGTATAGATGCATGAATATGTGATAGACATTTGGGTGCATAAGTCCTACACACACACACACACACACACACACACACACACACACAAGCATGTGCATATAAGACATACATGTAACACCACATGCTGTGCTCCAAGTCATATGTGTGTTGAGTATGTGCACAAAGGATGCACACAGTCTACGCACACACAAAGCCCACGTATACACGGTCCTTATCAGAACACCAGGCATGCTGAGAATGCATGCAGCATATGTGTACCTGGTTAAGATGCACGATGCACACATGCACAGAAGAATCACATAGCTCACAGAGGGATAACACGTGTTACACACCCGTGCACACAGAAAGAGCATGAAGCATGTGTGCACGGCAATATTCCCAGGAAACCTACACACTGCCTCCGCATGCACATAGCCGTGGATCTGGTACATATCACACAGAGAGACTCAGGAGCAGCACACACAGATGCAGCATTTCTACCTGCTGTCCACACAGCAGATGCACGTGCAGCACAGTCATAATGAGGAAACATTCACAGAGCATGCAGCAGGCTCACCATGCAAACACACTTTCAACCACGTTTCTAGAAAATACAGACACAGCACTCACATCGCAGACTGGCCTGCAGCATACTCATGTACAGATCACATTCACACAGCCTGTCCTCAGACACACATGCAGTGCACATGTGCTGCACATGCAGCCAGTGCACCTAGTACTCACACCTCAGATGTCATGTGGCATAATCACCCATGCAGCTGGCATATGTAAATGTCTGTGAGGCAAAAGGCTGTTTGAAGCGAAGAGCCTGGGAACTTACCACATCACCCAGTGCACTCACAGAAATATCAGTTCCCACATGAAGCTGACCACATCAGATGTGCTTTTGTAAGGCTGAGGGGCTGGTTCTAAGGTATTGGTACTGAACCAAGGGGACCTGGATGATGGTACAACACTGTTGACATCTACTAACACACATGTGCACACAGCTCAAGAGAATTGTTCAGGAAAACTGACTTGACATGAGTGGAAACAGTTTCCAAAAATGTATGTGGAGACCAGAAGGATGTTTTCAGACATCCAGTGTCTACTACCTAAAGACTTATTTTAACCTTCCTTGCATCCCATACTTCTTGAATGCTTCCAAGCTGTCCTTCATTCTAATCCAGTGACAACTATGAAGAGCAAAGGGAGGAGTCACAGAACAATTAAAAGTGACCCAGAAGAAGGCCATGCTTTTTTAAGACCATGGGCAGCGCCCTTGAGCTGACAGATCTCTTGAGATTTTATCTTTGTTCATGCTACTTGATGTTGAGCACATTCATAAACAGGTAAACAGACACAGAGGGCCATAAATAATCCAATACAATCTTTTGGAGGAAATTGAGAGGGGTGAGAAAAAGCTGCAGCAAGCCTCCAAAATCAGTGGAGCAAAATAAACACCAGCGTTCCGCCAATGCTTGCCTTCCCCTCTGGCTGTCAAAGGTGCAGCCCAGGCCCAAACTTGCCTAGATGAGGGTGGCTCTTGGTGGCTCAGCCCGTGTCCAGAGGATTTGTTGATTAGTCACAAACTCGGCCTCCTTGTGTGTCTGAGAAAAGACCATGATTCATCCCTTCAACTGTCAGTATATTACCTCAAATGGGCACAGGTAGAGATGAGCAACCTGAAGCCGGAAAAGAAGACAAAAGGTGCTGAAGTCATTTCCCATAACTCTCGCTCTCAAGGTTTAGGCTAGAAGAGTTTATGTGGCAAGAACACTGGGCTAGAAGCAGCCAGGCAGAAAATGACCCTGTCAGCACACACTCCACATCCGGCCATTCAGACACCATAGGAACTGGCAGTGTGAACTCGCAAGACCTGGAATTTGTTCCCATGAACAAAAATGTCATGCTCCCCAATGGTATTCAAATTTCAATAAAAATAGTCTGATTTCATATTTCAGTTAGCTCTGCCTATCTGATTCTAAGAATACAGCTTTTAAATATGGATACCCATGGCTTGGCAACTCTACCCTTGGGCATATTCCCGAGAGAACCTCTTGGTGTCCATGTGTTCAGCAGTCGATATGTGTTAGAAAGTTCACAGCAACATTGTTCAAAATAACTCAAAACGGAAATTGCCAAGTTGCACATCCACAGGGGAATGGACAAATGGGTAGTAGAGATACATACAGTGCACTACTACAAAGCCTTGAGGATGATCTATGAACCACATTCAGTGATCTGATGACTCCCACATGTCAAGCAAAAGATGACAGGCACTGAAGAATAAGGCTTTGTAAGAAGGAAATACAATGGAGAAATGCTATGACATGTTGGGCGGGAGGCTATACTTGATCAGAAAGGGAAGAGGAAGAGGTTCAAGAGGTTCATGTGTTTCATGATCTGGATGCTTGTTGCATGACTGCTCTGCTTGTAAATTGCACCAAGACATTCAAAGTTTCTGCAGTGTCTGCATATGTGTGTATGGGAGCATATGCACACATGTATAACTGCATGTAGAGGTCATAAGATATAAGGTGTGTTGCAGTTCACCTGCATAGTTGCTGATGAATGATCATCAAAAGGCTTAAGGGAACAAGGGCCTTATTTTCTCTTACGATTGTCTGGTTTCAGTTCTCAGTCCAGCTTGACAGGAGAGCTCACGCCAACACCAGGGCTAAGGGAACTGGCCATACCATCTCTACATAATGGCTGAGAGAGGGACAATCCTTACTTGCCTGGCCAACTTGTATGGCCAAGTATACAGAAACATGCCAACTTCCTCAACCAGTTCTCTGTATTTTATTCACCTGTTCAGGGCCAGTCCCACCCACCATGGGCTGGGTCTGCCTCATCAACTAGACAATCTCCTTCAGGTTTGCTCTGAGCTTAACTACTTAACTACTAATTCTCTACAAATATGCCCAGAGCTCAAACCCTCAACTGTCAAGTTGATACCTGTACCTAACTATAACAAGGTGTCTTTATTTTCTGTCCACCTTATGTTTTGAGACAGTCTCTCACTTAATCCAAAGATCACCAATTTGCTAGACTTAATAGCCATTGAGCTTCATGCATCTTCCTGTCTCCACATTTGCAATATTCAAATTAGAAGTTTGTACCATCACACTTAACTGTTCATGTGAATGCTGGAGACCAAACTCAGCTCTTAATGCTTGTGTGTAGTGGTAGACACTTGAAATACTGAATTATCTGCCCAGGCCCTAAACTGTCTACTTATGACAGTCACATTTCTGCATGGATGTCATAGTTTAGGATGAGGTGACCCTTGCACACAAAATGTCTTGATCATATACAAAAAATGACTTATCAGTTTTGTCTTTACCAAGACTTATAAAATTCAGAATGTAGAAATAAATTATAGAATATAGTTAGCCATGAACATTCAGGCTAGAAGGATTTGCCACAAGTCAAAGTTTCACTGTGAGATTAGCATAATGGAGGAGAATATCAGGTGGCTCAAAGGGCCAGCTTGCTGCCTGCCCGCTGCTGTCTTTGTAAGGATTACAAACCAGCCACTGTACTTCTGATCAGGAACTTTGGGAGGTGGCACATCTGTTGCCCTCTGCGAGATGAGGAAGGAGGCAGCCATTTGGTGGAGATGGCCTTTCTCTCATGTTTTCCCAGGGAGAAAAATGATACGTTTTCCTAGCACCTGCCTTTCTTCCATCCTTCACTCCCACTCCAAAGATTAAATTCAATCAGGGGAGACATCCAATCAATAGAAAACTCATTTTAACTAAACAAATCACAAGCAGGTCAGCTGACACCCATAAATCATTGCAGAAGCCTTGACCAAGACTGTTCAGAAATTTGTTCATGAAAAGAAAAAGCTTTTTTCTCTTATACGGGTTTATATATGTGCTCTGGATGATAATATAACTTCTTGATTGAAACACATCTCTGCAGGAATAGCCTAATGGATTTGCTAAAAGTTCAATAAGCCAGTGAGTCACATAACTTTTTCAAATCTATATGATTAACATCCGTACTAATATACCCTCACCTTAACCCTAGCAAATTGAAGCATAACCTGGTCAGCATCAGAATTGTCACCTCAAATATGCTAAATGGAAATGCCTCTAAACTGCGGCACAACCAACTTCCAATTGTAAATACTATCTGATGATAGAACAAGTTATTAAGAACTGTGAAAGTCAGGTGGGAAAGGGGAAAAAAGAGAAAAACAACTTGGAAGTCCTTAGTTTAAAATTTGTGGCACTTGGAATTAAATAAGTGAAAACAATGAACAGTGGAAACATTTTCCAGTTTCTACATCCTAAATAGCTGTAAGGGAGTGCAAGATACTACCCTTTTCGTTTCTTGTTATCTGCATAAAACAATGAAAATGAATTGGTGGTGGCTTATCTTACATCATGCAACACAAGAGTGGCAAAGCTACTAGCTCCAGGTCTCCTACCTTCCAATCAGCTTTGATTCTACTACAGGACACAGCTCACCCATGAGCCGGTGAACTATTTCTATTGACTTATGGTCCATGGCCAGTGGTCCCTTCAGACTTCTCTGTAAGGAAAACAGAGACTGAGGCCATCAGAGTGGAAAGACAGAGAACCACTACATACCAGTCAGCAAAACAACCCAATTCTCAGTACAGACCTCTTCACTTACTAAAAGTGGATGTTTCAGCAACTTAGCAAATGACTAGTTTTAAAAATCAAACAGAGGGTTGAGGCACTTGAATGGAAACCTGACAACCTGAATTCCATCCTCAGAGCCGTGTGGCAGAAAGAACTGACTTTTAAGCTCCCCCTCTCTTCTCTCTCAAAAGTATTTTTAAATAACCAAGAACAGTTTTATTTCGTTTCCTAACCTTGTAATTCTAATGTCGTACAGATGGAAGTATCTTCATAGATAAGAATATATGCAAATTGAATTTATATATAAGTTTAAAGGCTGCACTAAGAACATACAAGACCTTTACACCCCACCAGCTGGCAGCCGTTGTGAGAACATTCCTTGTACTTCTTGCTGTCTACTCCAAACTCATGCCCAACACTTGACTCAGCTTCCTTACTCACAGGGAAAGGCTCATAAGCGTGTGGCACTCAGACTCGGGGCAAGGAAGAAAATTCCACGAACTAGAAGGTATGCAGACGTTTTTCATGAGAAGAGTGGTTTACCACGTTTTTCTCCCCCAGAATTTAACAAAACTGGTAACAAAGCAAATACATTATAGGACAAACAACACACAAACACACACACACACACACACACATACACAGGTATAAGATGAAGGAAATAATGACATAGAAGTTACTCGGCACACTGCTGATAAGTTTACAACCACACAGTTTAAAGGAACAAGGGATTTTTAACTCTGGTTTATGATTGTCTGATTATATAGTTCTTAGTCCATCTTAGCAAGAAAGTCCACACCAGCTCCAGGGACCAAGGGAAATGACAACACCATATTCATATAGCCACAGAGCTGCTGAGAAAGGGACAACCCTTACTTGCCAGATGTCTGGTCAAGTATACCAAAGGATGCCTCAAAAAGTTCCCTCCATCTTATTCACTTGCCTAAAAACTAGCCCCACTCACCATGACCTGGGATTCCCCATCAACTGGACAATCTCTTTTAATCTTTCTTGGGCCAACTCAACCATTTACAAATATACCCAGAGTTCAAACCCTCAACCATCAAATTGACACCTGGGTTTAACTATGAAACTCCATTTCATATACTTTCATTAAATCATATGTGATCTTGTACTGGGACGGAAGGATTCTGTGGTGTGATGTGATGTGATGTGATGTGATGTGATGTGATGTGATGTGATGTGATGTGATGTGATGTAATGTAGTATATGCAGCATGTATATGGAAGTATTCACATGTATGGGTATACATGTGTACACATGTGTATATATGAAAGTGAAGGCCTGAAGCTGATGTCAGTGTCTTTCAAATAACTCTGAACCTTATACATTAAATCAGAGATTTTTTTCCATATCTAGTGCTCACCAATTCCAGGTAGTCTAGCTAGTCAGTTTTTCCATGGAATCCCCTGTCTCTGCCTCTGTGTGCTGGGGTTACAGATAGCCACCATGCTTTTCTAGTTTGTACAGGGGTTCCAAATATCCTAACTCCTATCATTATGCTTCTTCAGTATGTACTTTATCCATAAACCATCTCTCTATCCCTGATTATTTCTAATAGAATAAGGTACATTTTGGAGCCTCTTATTCAGAATTACTTCTGAGGCTCAAAAACATGTTAGATAATAACTAACTCAGCTTCTACACAAACCTTCCATTTATTAGGACCTAGAGTCCTCCTTGACTTGGGCTTGAAGTAAGGCAATTCAATAGTCACATTACTGTAAAAGAAGAGAGGCTATCTACCTCAATAGAGAAAGAATCAAACGCTATCTTGAGTTAGCACAGTTAATGTGCTAATGTTACAAAACGTGAAATTATTTCCTAAATCTCATTTTATCAGTTAACTATTGCTGTTTGACAAGCTACCCCAAAACACAAGGAATTGAAATAATATTGCTTATTTGGCTTGGGATTCTGCAGGTCGGCAGTTCAGACTGAATTTACTTGGAAGGTCCACACTGACTGGGCTCTATCATTCACTTGACTCTGAGGAAGTTGAGGCTGGAAACCAATGAGTTGAATGAATGGGAGAAATTGAGCTAAGATTCCCCCTCATCCTCAGTGAAGCAAGAAGGTGCATAATTATGCAAGGCTTCTTGAAATTGAGATGCAGCACTGATATACTATTGATTTTTATGCATTTTATTGCCTGTGAGAATCCCAGGTACAGTCCAGAGTGAAGGAAATTGCAATCGTTCTCATAAGGTACACTCCCAGAAGTCTCATTAGTGAGAGTGTGCACACAAGAATGGTGGGAAAAGCGGGAAAGAAGCTGGAGGAGGATCAGATCATCCCATTTATTGTAGCAGAGACAAAAAAGCAAGCAGTAGACAGCTAGAACCAACTAGTACTGGAAGCAGAATGGGGCTGAACAGCTTGAACGTTCCTCCCACCCCACCCCTTACTCCCATGACATCCTTTCCTCAGCAAGTTTTGACCTCATAAAATTGCCAGGACCTTGCCAAACATTAAAATTGATTAAAGATTCAAATTCATAGGTCTGTGGGTGACAACTCATATCAAATCGTGGCACCATCTTTCATATTTTTAATCTCGGGCCGATAGTTTTTCTTCAATGAAGTATACCCATTTGCTTAAATAGCCCTGGGAATAAGATGTCAAACAGAATCAGTCTGGTCATTACAGTATTTCACAAACTTTTCTGTCTTCATCCAGGGTGCGAGATGAGCATAACTACACTGCAACTTTATTTTAGAATAAAGTTCTAAAAAAACACCCTGAGATTCCTGGGAAAGGAAGTACTATGAAAGACAATTAGCAATGCCTTTGTAAATGTTCATTGTGAAGTGTCACACTCTTTTACCAACCTCACCTCTCCTTAAAGTCTTTCTCCACTTGTGTTTTCTTATCATGCCTCCTACCCTATTTATGAATAACTTCAAGTTTTAGAAGCTAATCTGCTTGAACTACCCCTGTAGTTTAGTGATAAGTGCCTGTGAAGTACATAAACTCTGGTTGTTTGAATGAAGATTGTCCCCCACAGACCATGTGTTAAAATACTTGTTCTCCAGCTGGTTGCGCTATTAGGAAGATGATAGAAATTTAAGGAGGTGGAGCCTTGTTGGGAGAAGCACCTCAAGGGATACCGGACTCAAGGTTTTCGTAACTCCACCTCTCTTCCTCTGGCTTTCTTTGCTTCCTGATAGCTCCTATGATGAGAACCAGCCTCATGTCTCAGCCACCATCCTTTCCTACTTGTGTTGCCTACCAGAATTAGATCCCTTGGAGCAGTATGCCACATAATAAACTCTTTCTCCTTTAAATCATATGAATCAGGTTATAGTTAGGTACAGGTGTACAGTGTGAGCTCTCCTGTCAAGATGGACAAACAACTCTAACCACGCATCATAATGGAATAAACTCTTGTTCCCTTAAGTCGTTTGATGGTGAATTGATCAGCCACGATGCAGGCTAGCTGCAACAATGAGAGTACTTTCTCACAGCAACAGAAGAGTAACTGCAACAGAAATTGGTACCAGAAGATGGGGTGCTGCTGCTGTGAGACTAAGAGGTAAGCCTTATTCTCAGTCTCATCACTGAAAGGAAAAACAAATGAGCTCAATCGGTTTCACCTATCAATGTAGCTAATGCACTGTATCAAATAAAGGTACAGTATGTAAATAAATATTACAATTTTTGTGGCTATTTTGCCTCTCTGTTCTGATACTAACTCCATGCCTGGTGCTTCCATGTGTCTATGTCCATGGCTTCCAAACTGAGGTATCAGTTAGCAAGCTTGAAATGAAAGCTGATGATTGCGTCCCACCACTCACTGTGACTTGGCTTGTCTAGGACGTGGCCTAAGGCCTGGCATTTGTAAGGTTTCCCAAGTGATAGCTATGTCTTTGCAGGTCCTCACCCGTTGATCCCATCATTTCATTTCTTCTACCTCAAACTCTTCCTCCTCGGATCTACTTGAGGACCAAACTTGGGGCCTTGCATTTGCTAAGCAAGTGCTCTGCCATTGAGCCAATTCCCCAAATCCCAGATGATCTATTATTAAATTTCTTTCTTTCCCAGAAATGATCAGAGGTGACGCTGGGATTTTATACTTATTTATGTCTTAATTTAGCAGTTATTTATGCAACAAACTTTGTTTTCCAGAGAACATTTCCTTCTTTGTTCTGCATGGCAACATCTGTGCATATGATGGCATTTAGCATGTAGTAGGCATTGAAAAATCCCTTCTATAATATATGACTCTACCCTACTGCAAATACCTGGTTTTTTAATTATACCTCAAAGATAAATTATAGCTTATAAATTGCAGCTTAAATTATAGCTTAAAGTTCTCAAACTTCAGCTGATTGAGTATCACTTAAGGGGTTCATTAGCAAGTAGTATGCTGAGTCTCTTGCCCCTAAATTTCTACTTCTGTACAGAAGAAAGAAACCCACAGTTCAGTTTCTCCCATTGCCTGAGACAGCAACTAGGCATACCCCGAGTTCTGAAGATGGACCTGATTGTTACTGATTCTGACACTGTCTGGGAAACATGGCCCACAGAATTTTTTTCAAGAGGTAGCAAAACATCATTGGCCTATAGCTAGTCTGCCTAGTTCAAATCCCAGCCACACATCTTAAAAGCCATGTGGCACTGGAAGAAATGATAAATCTTTTAAATGCTGCAAACTAACTTTGGCACAACTACAAAGTTGTTTATTTCACAAGTGCATCCATTTTTCCATCCATACGATGGAAACAATGCCAGAAGTCACTTCCTTACTCTGTTAAAACTATTAATATATTAGTAATTATTCAATTCTTGGAAGAGTTCTCAGCAGGGAGGAAGCGCTACATGAACATAAGAATTCTTTCAACAAAAGCACATTAATTATATTAATGTTAAATATTTAAGGAGGCATCATTTTAAATTATCATTTTTATTCTTTGTCTTTCATACATAAATGCAATGAATTTATGTGTCTTTACCCCTTACTACCCAATCCGTCCTTCACTCCTATCCTACTTTATAGTTTCTCCTTTCCAGCCAATTTCTCTTTAAGGAGGCATATTAATAAAAGCCCTTCATGATGACTTGGAAAATGCAATCCTCCTTTTGGAATTAGAAATCAAGCACCCTATGGAATCCAAATCTCCATGCATGATGCATCAGATTCATAAGCGTAATAGTAAACACCAATAATTGATCATTTAGTCCTAGCTGATTCTTTACAATGATATCATACTTTATCTTTCCAAATATGAAGCATATAGTGGTACCAATAAAAGTATAAAAAAAATAAGCTTAGACATAACATTTCAGTAACTGAGCCCCAACACTCAAAATCAACATATAGAGGATTTTCCTTAAAAAAGATGAGGGAAAACCAGAGAATCCAAGTCAGGCATGGTGATGTACCCCTATAATTCTATCACTTGGGAGGCATAGGCACAAGGATTTTATATACCTTCATGACCAGCTTGGTTTACATTGTAGGTTATAGGCCATTAATGGCTACATAGGAATATCCTGCCTCAAATAAATAATAAATAAATATTCCTTCAAGATATGAGAAATAAAGAAAAGAGCTACGTGATGCATGACTGAGAAGTCTTTAAGTCACAAACAACAGAAAATTCAAATCAAATAAAGAGTTATCGGCCCATGTGTCTAAAAATTTCAGGGTATCCGGCTTCAAGTATAACTCGATCGAAGGTCTCAAATCCATATTCCCTGTCCTCATTCTCTGTTGCTCACTTATTTTATTGCTTCTCTTTCATCCTTCTTCTTCTCTTTATAGTACACCCATTCAATGACATTTTCACGTGGTAACTCCCAGAAAATCAAAGTTAATATCTTTTTTTAAAATATTTTTTAAATTTTTTATTATTATTTATTCAGTTGTGCGTGTATGCGTGCGTGCATGTGTGTGTGCATGTGTGTAGAACCACGAGCAAATTCGGGAACCACCATGGATGCCTCCACCTCCTCCTGTTTACTCTGCCCCGGGATTCACAGGCTCCGCCCTACCAGGACCAGAAATGCAGGACCAGACCCCGCTTCTGCCCGGGGTCTATACATGGAGTCTAGGATTGAACTTAGGACCTTCCGCCTGCAAGGCAAAGGCTTAACCCCTGAGCCACCTCTCCAGCCCCGTTAATATCTTCTGTACAAGTAGCAACTGCACAAAGTCATCCTCAGTCCCAGCAAAACTTCTAAACCAAGCTGAATTTCATGCTTGTCACAAACCAATGACTTTTACCAAGGCAAAATTTACTAATTTATCTGTTTTGGACCATGTGTCCATCCTTGTGATAGGAAAGTATCCTTCTTCACTGAACCAGAAGGATGGAGCATTGAGCAATTATGATTCTTGGACGGAACACCAAGAACTGTCAATGTGAAAAGGAGAATGGATGCTGATTTCTGAGTCAACTATCCCTCCCGTGTCTACTGTGTGCTTGGCAAGCCACAGAGCTAGAAGCCAATTTGGGTCTATTTTTCTCTGTATTACTAAGTTATGTTGACTTTGTCAAGCCTATTATTTTCCCTTGGTTTTATTTTCCTCATCCATTATAAAGGAGTTGGTTTAAGAGTCTAGGCTTTGTCTTATCAGCAAAGTTCAACCATCGCTAAGTGTACATGCCTTGTCATCCTGACCTGAACATGACTAATGCAATGCTTTACCCAAATGCAATGCTTTAAAAACAAAAAAGTTCTGATTGAGTAAAAGAACCTACAGCAGTCATCTCACACTCAGTAAAGTGGAAAGAAACAGAGATGAATCAGAGGCTGCACAGTTGCACTGTGTTGTTATGCAGGAAATGAATACTAAGGGGAAAGTAGGAGATTTGCACAAGCAGCACAAATGAAGGTTACTGAGGATTGGGCATGAGGTTGGTAAAATGAAAAAAAGCTGAAAGTGCAGTCTGAGCTGAGCTTTAAGGCAAAATAGTTATCCAAAATCATATCTTATATAAAAAAAGAAAAAATATGAGATACCTTATGCAGAGGAATACAGAGAGCATGATAAGGGATAACAGAGATTTTCCTGTCAAAAGTAATTAAAAATTCCCAGTACTAGGCACATGATACCTCCTACTGAGCTGTTGATCTAAAGCCTCCTAAACAATATACACTTTTGTCATTACTCTTTGTTGCCCTCCAGACCTGATAGTAACACACTACTGCTGAAGACAGCACACATGTAGATCACAGGGCCTGAAGAAAACAAGATGGAACTGCGAACTTCCCCTCACTGGCCAGCATTCACAGTACCAGAAGATAACTGTGCAGACTGATGGTAATAAAAACAGTCAATAATCCTATTCAGCTGAAAATGCTGCAAGTTACAATAACGGCCATCCCGACAAGAAGTGATCATTGGTGCAACAAGTGGCATGAATGTTAAAGGGGTAAATACTTATTTTTGGGTTGGATTTGAAGCCTGCTTTTCAGCAGGGAGCACATGTCTGGTACTCTAAACCTAGCCAAGAACCTATGGAAAAGGGGGCCATAGCCCCAGGGGGGAACAAACTACCAAGGTTTGACTATAAAGGAATGATGTCAAACTTCCATCTAAACACTTATTATATGCACAGATTAGAAAAGCTCTCAGTCTAGAAGCTTCCTTTTGCAATGGAAGGTGTCTAATACAGAGACACCTTCACACTTGACCAAAGGGGAGAGAATGAGTGACTGTGGACTGTTCAGCCATAAGCAGGATGTCTAAATCACACCTTATGACCCTAGGGCTACAGAAGCATCTTGAAAGAGGAGGTGGAAAGAAGGGGGTGCTGCCAGAAAGTATCTTCTGGACATGACAGGACCGTTGCACCCAAGAACTCACTACAGAGGTATTTGACCCTGCACAAGATCTGGTCTATCAACATTTTGCCACGAAAGGGGAAAATCTCAAGAAGCAACACACCTCCCTGAGAGATTATTAAGGATTAATTCAAGATGGGGGTGTTCGATGGGAGCTACTTTCAGCAGTTATATATACCCACTAATTTATCATTCATGCTTCAACAAGTGCACAGGCACATACTAGTACAGGGATATCAGTTGAAACTTAGTGGGCACATGCAAAATGACATGAAAGAAAAAGTGACTAGTTGGGAACCAGAAGGCATGTAGTTGGATAAAGAGGTAGTACGACTTAATAATAATGGGTGAAAATTCATTGTATTCATGTACAAAACTCTAAAAGAACAAAAATACATTTAAAACAGCAAGGGAATGTTATTGTCGTGTGACTGGAGACAGAGGGTCACATTTTTTAAAGTAAGATTATATTTAGCCTTTATTCATTTGAGAGATGAGAGAGAGAAAGAGAGAGAACACGTGTATGCACAATATGCCACACAGTGGAGGTCAGAGGACAATTTTCAGCAGTCAGTTCAATCTTTCCAACATGTGGACTTCTAGGGATTGAACTTGGGCAACAAAGTTTATGAGCAGTTATCTTATCCTCTGAACTATCCCACATCCTCTCATATTACCCATGGAGTTGCTTTTGACAAAGGGAACATCGGGTGCCATGAAACAGTGCAGCAAATGGCAACACTAGGAATTAAGTGACAAATGTTTGCATGGCAGTGAGACTTCAGAAAGACTCCGATGAAAAGGTACTTTGGAAGGTGACCATGAAAGGCACAGCATGCCATGTTTGGAATCTATTGTAAGATCTTGTGTTATATTGCATTCTATTAAAAAGGATGAGGAGGCAGGACAAAAGTAAGTCATGTCGAGCATTATAAATTTGTGTCCAATATAATCCTTAGTATAATCCATTAACAAAATAAGCATGTGTATATCTTACAGATAAGGAAACTGAAGCAAAGTTGCAGTGAGTACTGTGCTCAACTCCCATACAGTGCACAATTACGTATCATATAAAAGTGCACAGTTGGAGTTAAAGCTTCAAAGACTTGTACTCTTGACTCCTCACTCATCCTCCAGCTCAGAGGACTCTTATAGGAACTAGATTTAGTGTTCAACAACCAGGAATTTGGGGGAGAAGGCTGAAAACCTCACAGTTCCCTTCTTGGAATCACCCTTGACTTTCTTAATGCTTTGAGCACTTGAATCTGCATTTTCTGCCAGGCAGTCTGGGAGAAATATTTTAGTTAATGATACTGTGAGCTTGTGAGACTCAGTTAATAACAAAAAAAAGAAACCCCTGGCAATTTCACCAATTGTCTAACTCAACAAGTAACAAGGTTTTTGGAAGGACAGGCAACCTTAGAAAACAACTGTAACTCCAAATATAGAAAATACATTTAGGTCAAAGAACTTTTATAAGTGAACCAGAGGACATAGGCCACCATGTAAGTCTACAACAAAAGTATTATTAGGACAAAAAAATTCCCAACTCTCTCTTGAATTCACAATTGCCTCATTGCCTAAGAATTAAGAAAATCAGGATTACAAACATCTTGTCATAAATAAAGGTATGGTATCAAACAGGTCTGTGAGCTTCTGGTTTTCTTTCAAGAAAAAAAATCAAAATTAGTCAAAAATTACTTCAATTTTCCTCATATAATGCCATATGAAGGGAAATACACAGGAAATTCACTTTAAGACAGAATAAAAGCCCATCTGAATCCACTCTTTAGAAAGAAACATTCACTCAAGATGTTGATTAGGTATTTTTCCAGAGAATGGAAATGATCGTGACAGTAAGGCTTGATGCTCTACCTCCAAGCGTGTCATTTAGGACTTTCTCCCTAATTCGAGACCACTTATGACACCATTGCTAAGTCTACAGTGCAGTGAAAGTATAAGAATCAGGGAAGGATTATGTAATCATTATGTCCTGTTGGCTTTGGATTATTAACAAATTTCAAACTCCCTTGGGGGAAGGGGGCAGAGAAAGAAAAAGAAAAACAACAAACTGTGGAGCCTAAAAAGATGGTTAGCTCGAGCGTCAGCGTTTATGTTTGAGTAGCGTGGATTGGCTCCAGCCTGAGGTTAACTTAGAATTAAAATGGAACTAGTGGTCTTGCCCTGGCAGACAGGAGGTTTAACAAATCTATGACCACATACATACAGACACCATGGTGGCCAGCTTAACCACACACATGTGGCACACTCAGAGGAGCGTCAATGAGGCGGTTACCAGCACAACTGGGATCCTCTTTCTTCCCTTTCTCTCAGACAGAGCAGACTTCACCCAGTTCCTTCACTGAGCAGCTAACAGAACATACAGGTCAGATTATCCTTTGCCCAGAATTCAAATCAATGTTATTTGTGGATGGAGAAGTTCATCATCAGTAGAAAACATTCTATCTGTCATCCACGAATCACTTATCTGCCTTCTAAAGTGAGAACAAGCTTCAAAAAGATGTACTATCTTCCGGGGTGTTTATATAAAGACCTCTTTGCTTTCCTTGAATGTAATGAGCGAGTGTTTTTTTTTTTTCACACCCTCTGGGTATGTTTTGGAAAGTCAAACTCATTGGCTACTTACTCCTGACATAGTCAAGATTCAAGACGCCACTAATTAAAGCTTCAAAGAAGCAAACCACATGTACACATTGGTGGATTACCAAGTATCCTTGGGAAGACAGATGGAAAGGGAGAAAACTCCACTTGGAATGGAAAGCCAAGGGAAGGAGAGACAAGCTCCATCAAAATGGGCTGCTGATATGTCCATGTAGTGGCTCCCAGGGTATAGTGGGCATATCAAAAACATCTTTGATAAGGGAAAGAAAGTTCACTCCAACTTCTGTTGCTGAAGGCCAACAGAATTCCTACACAACAATAGGAGACTTGTGAAATGTGTGCTGTTCTATCAGAATTTGGCCATTTGATTGGTTTCCCATGGATCATGTAATGTATAAGTTTCCTCTTGCTACATAAGAAACAGCTCCAAACTTACCAGATGATAGCATCACTAGGCAATCTTGTTAATCTGGACCAAGATCCATTGACCTTACTCATGCTCGTTCATAGCAGGTCTGGTAGAAGCCTCACTATATACCTGAGGATTGGAAGATTACATTGGAACATTAGAGGGGACTATGCCATATATTTTATAGTCTACAAATTAATATTAACTCAGTTTCATGGTGTGGCCAGTGTTCCTAGAGATTAGCAGAAACGTCTATCATGTCTTGAAACACAGACTTCATCTTTCACTAACTAAAGCAAGCAACAAGGTCAAATCAGATTTCAAGACTGGTAGTTGCTGCAAAATCATATTGGTTATAAAAGGAAGACTTGGGGTAATTTTAACCATTATACAACAAAATCCATGTAATGCATAGCAATTACTAGGAGGAAACGTCTTATATCAAATGTACTAATACCTCACAATAAGGAACAAAAACAATACTCTCTATTTGATCCATGACATCAAAAAGTAGAGAACATGTTGGTTATAGAGCTATGCTCCAGGTTTGTTTCAAGCTTTTAACTTTTCATTGGTATGTGACTGTACATATTACTTAATCAATGTATGAACTCTATTTCCTTAACCCTAAAATAAAGTTAACCATAGAACCCAGCTCTCAAGGTTCTACAAGGACTTAAATAATATGTATAATACTTCAAAAAGAAGATTGTTCTCTGTAGTGTTCAAAAAATATATAATACCAGTAACTGTTTTCAAGGCAACACAATGAACTCCTGAACTCATTAATCCACCATTCCTGTCTCCCTCTATTGCCAAGTCTTGTAAAATAGTTCGTTACCAATCAATATCAAGCTGATCCTTTTCTCCTGCCCTGTATCCCATCCTCCCCCCACATGTACATATACAAACACGAACACAAGGCAGATCAAATTTCTCTTACCATGACAATTTTTTCTGGATAGCTTTGTGTATTACTTAAATTCCAAAGTCAAGCTTCAGCCCTGAGGGCTGCCTGCCAGGAGCTTCCTGCTACTTCCCGTAGCTTGAACTCTAAGAGTCTGGGGTTTGCCTTATTTAAATGTGGTATAGGCTGGGATTCTTCTGGCTTGGGGAACAGGCTAGGGCCAAGACATTTGTGGCCTTCACTGGCTCAGGAATCTATCTTTCTTTGATGCCACTAAGAAACTCGTGTGTGTGTGTGTGTGTGTGTGTGTGTGTGTGTGTGTGTGTGTACAAAGTGTACAAAATCTTAAGGGCCAATTGAGCTTACATATGTACAAATGTACAAAAAATCCATGATTTGGGGATCCTGTACCATAGACATTCTGCTATAGGGAAAGGGTGATCATAATCAGGAAGTCAGTCCCAATGTAAATTATTCTAGAAAAGCCTTTCTTTTAAAATTACAAATGAAGTGAACATAAAAAGTCTCTTTTGTCTTTTGCACCTCTTTCTTATAAAGTTTTTTTTATCTTTTTGAAATTTCATACATGAATATAATGAATTTATATTTTCACATCCTAATCCCCAATTCTGTTCCCCTCCTTTTGTCATTTAATCTCTCATTATAACCCTTCTTCTTCTATGCCAGACTCCTCTTTAAAACAACACAGTTGTTTTAAATTCTACCTTTTGAACCCAATTGTCCACATGGACTGAAAATTTGCATACTGATAGAGAATTTTTTAAATTGTTTTAAATCTTCTTTTCCCCCTTAATATTCTTTCATATTTTTAAGTGAAAATATCCTTAGAGACCATTCCAGACCTTAATACTCACAGGGCCCTCTGTGTATTAGTAATGTCAGATACTAATTTTAACAAGTCGTCTGTTTCAGATGCATGTTAAAATCTGAAAAAGCCTGGAGTAAGTCAGAGTTTCTCCAACTTCAAAGTGACGCATAAGCTCTTGCAAGTCTTCTTCAAACAAGATTATGGGCCCTGTCCCCTGGAGCTGCTGATGGAGCAGATCTGGAAAAATGCCTGGACACCTGCAGATTTCTGGATCTCCCACATGCTGTGCATCTACGGATGCCGGAGCCACGTCCTCAAAAGCAGGAGCCAGTGTCCTCACCTGAAGTGGGCGAAATGAACCCTGCAGGAAGCGGGCATGCATGAGGGCTATCCATATCAGGCAATATCCAAGCAATTACACAGACATCAGACCAGACCGTGGTATCCCTGCTTCTTTTCCAGAATGCTCGCTGATGTGTGATCATGCTTTCAACTGAGTTCCCAGCCTTTTTTTTTTCCTTCTTTTACATAACTTCCATACTTTCTTCTTTGCCATATGACCTGTGGCATTCTTTGCAGTTTCTGACAATTCCATGTCCTTAACCCATTTATAACTTCAATTTCGGTTTAGGCCATGATTTTTAGGGAATCTAGGCATACAGCTAAAACAAGTTAATCTAATAATGTCTGCTAAATGGAACCCTCCTCCATTCCTTTTCTCATTCACACACATCCCACTGGAGCAGCCGAAATTCCTCATTCTGGGAAGTGCACAATATTATCCCTGTTTCTTCCTATTCCCCCTTTCTGATGTGCATCTCATCCTGAACCACTCATGGTAATGGCTGCTTCTCCTGTGCTTTACTCCTCCGTGAACAGGTAAAAAGAACTGACTAGCAGGAAGAATAGAAAATAACCTGACCTTAAGGAACGCAGCCGAGGCATTCCACTTGCTTTCCATTGTGACCTGAGCTAACACTGTCCACTGAATACTGAAACAAATGATTTAGAATTGACCAAAAAAAAGATCAAAATTCAATAGAGTCACACCTTGTGGTGGTGTGATATATGAATGTGTCTAGGCAAGTGTTTTCAAAAAGATTTAATTGAGGAGAGAAGATCCACCCAGAATGTGGGTGACAGACAGCATTCCGTGGACTAGAGGTTCCAGAATGAATAAAAGGAGAAAGAGAAGTGAGCATCTGCATTCATCTCTCTCTGCTTCCTGATTGCAGACTGCTAACACCATGTGAGCAGCTGCCTCCTTCTGTCCTTCTGCCTTTTCACCAGAAAGTGAATTGAACATACTCGCTCATTGCTCTCTGCCTCCTGACTGTGGATGCAGTGTGATTAGCTACTTCAAGCTCCTGCTGCCTTGTCTTCTCTACCATTACGGACTTTGCTTCAAACTATGAGTCAAAATAGATCACTCCTTCTTTAAGTTGCCTTTTGTTGAAGTATTTTATCACAGCAACAGAAAAAATAGCTAAGGCCCTAGACAAATCCCCTATCCATTGAATTACAACCCCTTAAAAAAGCCATATGAATTTTTTGCCAAAGACTAAAACAGGCCAGCTACAGAGTAGGAGAGGGAATTTGAAATCATTATCTGACAAAGGAGGGGCTGCTAGTCAGAATATACAAAGAATATTTGAGAGTTGAAAAAAAAATAAGATATTTTTTTTCTCCATGAGTAAAATTTAGAATGTGCAGGTAAGTGACAAAGTCAAAGGAGTTCAACTTGACTGTATATCATGGAAATGTAATTCCAATGCCAGTGGAATTCCAAGCTATGTTTGCAAAAGAAAGGCCATATCAAATATGGATGGGAAACTAGAACAAGTAGGAAGCTCATCTTCTGCTGGTAAGAATGTAAATATGTTTAACAACTGAATCATTGACTAAGTCCAAGTACCTTCAAATTGGGTATTGGCATCCGCCGCCACACACCTGCAGGAAACTGGCGATGGGGCCAGTGAACTGCTGCCATGGCTACAAAATCCCCCATGGCCTTGGAGTGGGCAAACTCGTTGAATATGGCCAAGCTGAGCATTAAGGGACTCATCAAGTTGGCGCGAAGCTTCAGACTGCACTCTGGACTCTGACTATCCCCCATTGCAGCAGTTCCTTGTGGTGACAGAGCAAGATCTGAAATACGGGCTTAAAAGCTATTGTACATAGCCCAGGCTGACCTGGAACTCATCGTGTAGTGTGACTACACAGAACACATATAAGGCCTGACATGTCCCGGAGTGCCAGTGGGAGACGGGAAGCAGAGGTGGAACCTCAGACAATCTCAGAATCTCAAGGGTCAGCTAACACAATGTATGTAGAAATAAGAGGCCCTGCCTCACCTGAGGTCCTCCCTCTGTCTCGTTCCCCTGCACCCATGCACACTAATTTGCATATATACATCATACCTCCACACAGACCTCAGACATCATACACGAAAGAATTTAAATCTGAAAAGTTTATAAAGATAGTAAAAGTAGCATAAGTAGCATAAGTAGTCCACTTACCTCTTAGCACCTAAAATTGAGGCATGTAGCTAACCTAATGCATACTGTGATTTTTTTCTTAAAATACCTGTTAATAAGGTTCAACTTACTAATTAAGCACAATAAGAGATTGATAATAATAAAGTGCAGTTAGACCCATACAATGTAATAAATGTTATGTGAATGTGATTTGTTTATTCCTGGGGAAAAAATGGGTGTGTTGGATCAAGCCTGAAATCAAAGCACTTGGAAGACTGAAGTTGCCATAGTGTTAGGTCAGTTTCAGCTATAGAGTAAGATCTTATCTCAAAGAAACAAACAAATAACAAAATGATGTGCATATTCTACGATTCATGTATTTCACTTCTAAGTAAAGGCACAGCAGATATATATGTACTTGCTTGCAGAAACACATTCAGAATGTTCATAGGAAAACCAGGCATGCTAGATTAGAGGCAGAAACGAGAAAACCATCTGAACTCGAGACCAGCCTAAGCAACAACACGGGAATCTAAATCTTAGATAAGTTAATAAATTAATTAATTAGATATTTATGGAGCATTGTATCTCAAGCTGGAAACTACCCAAATACATGCAGGAATAAATTAGACAAATGTACGATAAACTGTTATCTAGTAATGGGAATAATAATCTACATTCAAAAGCTGCCAAATAAATAAGTCACTTATTTGCCTTTGTTGGAGTATTTTATCACAGCAATAAGAAAAGAAAGTAAGGCACTAGGAAAATGTTCTACCCATTGAGCTGTAGCTCAATACACAGGTAGACATGCACACACGCACATGCACATGATTAACTTTATTCTGACTTATATGATGATTCACTTAAATAAAAGAAAAACTAGTGATAAAGACTACAAGTCAGAGTGACAGCTCCATTTAGGGGTTCAGTGCCTGGATTTGGGTGCCAAGGCCTTGAATCCATCTGTCTGTGGATTCAGCTGCTGATTTGCCCTCATGCTGCGCAAGTCATGATATAGCACACACTCTGTGTCTCTGTTGAATGTTTGCTGCATTTGAATAAGATTTATGCTAAAACTTCTAAAAAGTGCTACCAAGGAAAAGACTGCTATTTCAGACCTTGATCCAATTTGTGTAATAGCATCAATGACGGCATCGATGCTAGTTATCATAGCAACCAACCTTAATGCCTCATTAAGTAAAATGACCATAAACAAAGCTTGGTGTTAGACATTTGCTTACACCATCTCATTTGTCATTAATAGATCACATAGAGTTTGCTGTGAGATGGCCCTTACTCTTACTCTTTTGGAATGAAAATACAATGTCTGAAA
This sequence comes from Typhlomys cinereus, assembly GCA_023101885.1. NCBI lineage: Eukaryota > Metazoa > Chordata > Mammalia > Rodentia > Platacanthomyidae > Typhlomys > Typhlomys cinereus. The sequence continues at coordinate 2,733,488 of JALPQD010000057.1, read as the reverse complement.
GAAACTATTTGGCGTTATCTATAAAGCATAATTTAGAGGTGTGAAAGTCAATTTTTGGAACACCAAGAGCTAATTCCAGATGTGAAAAGGTGAAGGCCTTTTTGGCTTCAAGAAGCAGCAGCACATCTATAGGTAGACACTAGAAGCTGAAAAGTAGAAAATGTTTGCATTTTCCTTTTGTTACTGATTTCTGAGTTCTGAGATAGTGTAAAAACCACAATAGATCTCCTTATGTTGTGCTGAAAAGGACATACTTTAATTCTTGATTTAATTCAGTTACCTAGAATTCATTAATAATTCCTGCCATGAGTTTCTCATTAAGCAGAGAAGAAAAAGTCAATTGCTTGTTAATATTTCAGTGGTTTATGCTGCTAAGTGTCTAAGGAAATGAGAAATGAGTCACTCTACTGCTCAAACAATTAATCTTTCCATATAACTTCAACAAACAAATATCTACCTGACAAGGTTTCATTTAGGAACTTATAAAGTAAATGCTTTTCGATTTTTTTCATATGTAATGTCACTGGACATTGATCTGAAACTCACTATGTCGCCCAGATTGGTCTTTAATTCATGACAATCCTCCAGTTTCAGATGCCTGAACTCTGGAATTTCAGGTGTAAGACGACATTCGTAGAGCTGGAGAGATGGCTCAGGGGTTAAGACTCTACTTTGCAAGCAGAAGGTCCTGAGTATGGATCCCAGATCCAGTATAAAAACACCAAGCAGAAATAGTGTTGACCCACATTTCTAGTCCTGGAGGGCAGAGCTTGAGAAATCCCAAGGACGTAGAAGCAATATAGAATGATTCCTGGACACATGTGCCCTCTGATACACACACACACACACACACACACACACACACACACACACACACACACACACTAAATGAATGAAGAAATAAATGAAGTTTAACAACAACAACAACAACAACAAATACCTAGCTTAACAACAGAAGTCCTTGCAAATGCCCTTCAGTCTTGAGGGTAAGAAGAACCAATTGGAAAACCTATTTAATCAGATTTTCAGGTCCCTCTTCCAAGAGATTTTCATTCAGTAGATGGAGTTAAGGCCTGAGATCCTGCATCCCCAACACATCTCCATCAGTATTGTCACCATCATTCTCGAAGCACACTTGGACCAATATGCTTTAGGCCAGCAAAACCAATGCGAGAGACACATCACAGCAGCTTTGTCTGGGTGATGAATCCTGTGTTTGTCACTTATCTTTTCCCGTGCTGCCTCAGGCAGGCCCACGTGACAACTTGGGAGGCCCGGCCCCACCCCAACCTGTGTCTTAGTCCTTTATGCCACCAGTACCTTTTCTAGCTCAGTGACATTATATGCAGTTTCCCCAGGATGAAAGTGTGGCTCCCCTTTATTTTGTTCTGAACTATAAGATCTCTAGAATCCAAAATTCTTCATGAGATGTGCTCATTTCCTGCATTTTCTTTTGCTGTGTACCTAAAGGATAGACACAGACAGACAGACAGACAGACAGACAGACAGGCAGACAGGCAGACAGGAGGCAGGCAGGCAGGCAGGCAGGCAGGCAGACAGACAGACAGACAGACAGACAGACAGACAGACAGACAGACAGACAGATAGATAGATAGATAGATAGATAGATAGATAGATAGATAGATAGATAGATAGGCAGACAGATAAATGAACAGATATAGACACACAAAAACCTATCTAGAGAAATCCAAATGAATTCTGAGAAATAAAAATGGTTTGTTTATTTTGTTTTGATTCTTTTTCCACACCTGGATATTCTGAGAAGAGGACAAATTCCATTATCATAGGTGACAAACAAATTCTCCAGGGGAAGGACCCCTCTGACGGTGTCACATGGGGCCTGAAGCAGTCCTCAGCTCCTTCTCTGTTTTCCAGTCCTCTTTAAAGAACCCAGGGTAGTTTTTCTTCACAAATAAGGACAACGCCATACAAGTCTGTTTCCAAAACTTTTGAGGTATTGTTCTCAGCAGGATCGCAAATCCTTTGAAGACTGTGAATGATCATCTTCCTATGTCAAGAAGTGGCCAATTATATAACCTAGTTCATCACTTTCTCCTTAACTTCACAGTGGCTAGTCACCCAAGGTGTATGTTAGGAATATCACTGGAACCTCATTCTTACTTGCAACTAACTTGCCACTAAGTAAAGTCACTTGACTTCCTTCCTCCATTAGCTGTGAATAGGCACAGGTATTACTGATCCTATCACCCTCTCATCTCCAAAAGACTGTGAACCTATAGAACCTATGAACCTATAGAAAAATACTACCTTGTTTCCAATTCACTCCTTGCACAGTGGTAATTTAATACTGGGGAACTATCTCCTCATGATACGTGGTGTGTGGGTAATGGAGAGATGCTGAGCAAACAAAGGAACAAAACCACAAAAAGGGATAGATACCATGTACCACTGGAGGTGCAAATATTTTATTTTTCTTTTGCAGTCCAAAGAAAAGAAAAAGCCACAAAAGTCTACCACCAGGTTATCCAACAATAATATCAACTAAGAACCACTTAGTCTCAGTGGGTTTTCATATTCTTTTACTATAGTAGCAAAAGAAAGCAGTTGGCTCTTGCTAGGGCACTCACCAGCAGAGAGCACCCATCAAATCACAGAGACACACCCTGCATTCAAGTGCAATTTGGCTAGAATGACCTTTTTTATGAGAACCCATGAGAAAAGTGGTTGACTTCCAGCTTTTATGCTATCAGGAGTTGTTTGACATTAAATTACATGGCCTGGACTATAAATCTTGACTTCAGCCTCCAAAGCAAAGCATTTGATGTGTCTGGGAACCTGCTGTATGAAAGAAATTAGCTGTAAAACAAAGCAAAATGCCCGTTCCCATGGGAAGATTCAGCATGACGGCTAATAGATCATATGTTCATTTGGAAGACACTTACTCCTTCGGTCAAACAGCAACTAATGTTTTCACTTTCCACTGTCCTGAGCAGGAAACATGGTACTAGGGCTGAGGACTAAGACATCATATTAATCACACAGCCCATAAACAATTGCTCACCCATGTTTCCTAGTGGTCTGGGCACTTCCTGGATGGAGATCAGGGATGATGTTAGCCTTTGTTAACGTGTTTTTCTCTTGTATAAATGTCAGTGTCTATCAGTTTGCAACAAACATTTTTAAGGGATGGTCATCTATTTACAGCAAAGTCAACATTTCTCCTTTAAGAGACTTAAATCAGTTTCTCACTGGGGAACATTACAGGCTCTTCTTTACATGCCCAAGGAGTACAATTTAAGGGACCTCATGTAATAAATCTCCCCATCCAGCATCTAAAAGACAGTATGATATTATTTAATATTTGAAAGCTGATTTTTTTTCTTAATGTAGATGGCTTGTGTTCTCTCCATTTGCTTTTCAAGGAATCCCAGATTGAGGAAAAGACATAGATACAGTTCTCTTTCACCTTAAGAATACTGGGATACCCTGCTTACACCCCCTAGGATGTCTGGGACCCTACAGAATCCTGCTTCATAAGGGTATTTGATGGACTTTAGATATTCTCTTCCCTCTTTGGGGAAAAGAAAGAAAAGGTCAGATTCTCTCCAAAGAAGAGAAAAGTAAGTATCCCAAGAAAAGGTATGTGATTAACACATAGAAGACTCAACATTAAACTCCAGCACTTAGAAACTCCTCTCTGAGGTAACTACAGAGGACGGGCAAAGATCACGCCCATCTGGAACCCTCTTGACAACAACACTTTGCAATGGGCAGTTCCCTAGACCAGCCCTTTGGGTGTCCCAGAGCATATGTTAGATACACATGATTGCAGACCCCACTCAAGGCTTGCTGAATCAAAAACCCTTGGGGTGGGACAGCTTCCAGTTCAAATGTCAAACTTTTTGCAAAGCCTTTCTCCAACACAGACATCCTTTGAGTGCCTGCCAACAAACACTGTCTTGTATTGTTCTTGCAGCAACTTTCCAAGACTGAAGACAACTTTTTCCATGAGTGGAGGGTAAGTGCAGGGTCATAGTTTCTAACTAGAATGTAAAGCTCCAAGAATGGACAAAGATTTTTTCTTCATGCCCACTCTGCCATTCCTAGATCATCCAAGGCCACTTCCTCCATTTTGTCTCAGAACTTATTCTCATTCACATTAGGTAACACTTCAAAGCAAATGGAGAGAAAACAAGCCATTTACATTAAGAAAAAAATAAAAATCAGTTTTCAAATATTAACAAATACCGTACTGTCTTTTAGATGCTGGATGGGGAGACTTACTACATGAGGTTCCTTAAATTGTACTCCTTGGGCATGTAAGAAGAGTCTGTAATGTTCTCGAGTGAGAAACTGATTTAGGTGGAGGTTCTTTTTTTAACATTTTTTATTATTATTTCCGTTCATACAAACTTAATAGATATACCAGTTCCCTCCCTCCCTCCTCCTCCCCCGAACCCCCTGCTCCCCCTCCCCTCACCCCTCTCTCCCCATCCCCCAGTGCCTCCCCCCCAAATCCCCGGAGAATCCTTTAATGTGCATGCTTGACTCTCTGGGCCCAGGTGGAGGTTCTTAAAGAAGAAATGTTGATTTTGCTGTAAGTAGATGACTGTCCCTTAAAAAAATGTTTGTTGCAAGCTGTAGACACAGTGAAGTCAAACTTCAATGCAACTATCTACTATATATCTGATTGTAGCATGTACCAATTTTCTATCTCTATCTTCATCCAGTTTTCAGAATGTCCAGCTTAGAGGCAGAAATATGACTTTGAGATTCCCAGGGCTTGGGTATAATATAGTAGGCTTGTTTTTTAGTCTTTCAGCAAAATGCTCATGGACTCCCATTCTCTTTAACTCCTGTCATTTTAGTCTTCACCATGGGTTAAATGATTCCAAGAAGTTTCAGAGCCACTTGCTCCCAGAAGAGATGGAAGAATAACACAGAGGACAGTGCATTTGGAAGGGGCGGACAATGAGCGCCTTTTCTCCATTACTCTGTCATCAGAGATAATCAGCTCTAGGTTGGGTGCTAAGCATTCATCTCTGTGGCCTGAGATGAGTTCATGGGGCTGGAATTCACAACACTAACCAGCTGTGGGAACCCAGAATGAAGGCTGTCACACTGAATGGTATCCAGATTAGAGCTGTGAGAGTTTGGGAAAACCCTTCTTGCAAAGTGAGTCAGTTTATCTGATTCCTTCCTTAAATTTGCAGTGTTTAATAGAACCTTGGCCTTTGAGCCATGGATATTAAAATGAAGAAAAGGAACTCTGGAAAACATTGGTTGATGCAGTAAGGGAAATTAAAATCCTTAATGCATATTTAAAGACCTTGTAATTGTGATTTCTATGTGATAATAGTATTAGACATATGTAGCAAAGTATCCATAACTTATTGGAGATGTGTACTAAGGAATGCCGTGGTGGAGTGGAATGATGTCTGAAATTTGCTTTGCAATTTTCAGCAAAGAATAGAGAAGGAAGGGTTCACAAGTCCTCAGTAACTGTTGAATCTGGAGTGGATTATGGAGATTAATTGAATATTCTCCTGTAAAAGTCTGTTTGGAAATAAACATAATGAAATCTTATTATTAATAAAGGGAAAATAAATAATGTTGGACCAAAGAAAAGTTGCTTCTTAAGTAATGTAAACATGCCACTATGAAATAAAAAAATCTACAAACTCAAGAAATGGGAATACTGTGCTCTTGGTCTCTCATTGTTTTTCTTTTCTTTCCTTTTTTCACATTTATTGTTTATATATTCAGTCTTTCATTTGTAAAGACATCCTGCTGCAGTTGATGCATTGACATGAGTAGGCTGAAGAGCTCAAGCCAGGCATCAGATGGAATGGACACTGCTTTCTTTGGTACAGAGTCATTAATTACTGACCTAGCAGTGGCCAAAGTGAGACTAGGGAGGATGAAGATTCATGGAGTTCAGAGCCTACTCTTGAACATTTAGTTCACTCATTCATAAAATCACGATGTTAGAGCAAAGGTTTTGCCAATGTTAGAGCAAAGGTTTCTTTCTGCTGTGTAAGTTGCAACTCCAGTTGACATTAGCAAGTAAGCTTCAATAACATGGGAGATTAAAACAAAGAGTTAAGTTCTAGACATGAATTGACAGATCAGGAGATGGCAAGTTTATTAGGTCAGTTTAATTGTCAACAGAGAAAACCTCAGTGTAGCAACCTTTGTTCTTAAGAGAGACTAACTAGCAAATGAAGCAATATGGAAAACAAACGGGGTTAAAAAAAAAGTTCTTAGCCACAACTCAATTCAATTAAGAAGAGAATAATGGTCAACTCAAACATTTTGTGCATTTGTTTTCTGAACACTGAGAAGAATGGGCATAGGGACCCTTGTTTACTCATCAAGAAAGTTCAAGCATAATTTTATTTCCTTTAGAGTGATTGGAAACTGTATGAATACATGTATTTCTAGCAAAATTAAACTGTTTGATGTACAGGGGTTGGGAAAGCAGAGTTGGGTTTTACAAGACCACCCATATAATTCATTTGCTAATGGGCTCAGAAAAGGCTACCAAGTGTTGGCTTTGCAAAAACACCGCAGATTTCAGGAGATTGCTTCCATGAAAGTAGGGTTTGGTGAACAAAGCTATGGCCCATTTTACTCTAAGTGCTTCTTTTTTTGTCAGGTGACATTTGAAACTAATGTGTCACATGTGAGTGTGAGTATAGGGCCTTTGTGGCGGTTCACTGGGACACTAGGATTGTCCTATAGGGAAAGTCATGGGTAGATCTTTACGTATTAATATCAAGAAATTTTCAAATGCTTCAGAAGCTGCTACCTGAAGACTTACTTTATAATCATACTAGGTGTTCTCAGGTCCACTTTCAGAAAATATGTGGGACGGAAGCTGGAGAAGTGGCTCAGGGGTTAAGCCTCTCCCTTGCAGGCAGAAGGTCCTGAGTTCGGATCCTAGACCCCATGTATAGACGCCGGGCGGAAGCGAGGGTGGGGAGGCTGTGTTTCTGGTCCTGGTAGGGCGGAGCCTGTGAATCTCCAGGCAGAGTAAACAAGGAGGAGGTGGAGGCAGTCCATGGTGGTTCCCGAATTCTCACGTGATTCTACACACACACACACACACACACACATACATACAGTGCACACATGCACACACACGCACAATTGAATAAATAATAAAAAAAGAAAATATGTGGGACTTCGGTATACCTCTGCACTTAGACTATTTCCTTTTTTATTTCACTGGAATCACCTTGTTCTTTCTAAGGTCCAGTTATACAACATTGGGGATGGTTCCTGACCAAGAAGAAAATGTGTTCTTTCTCTGAGAAATCTTGAAAAATGGAGAACTTTACTTGTTCCAACGTGTTTAGTAGTTTAGTTCTCACATATCACAAAACATGCAAGCTCAAAACGATGACATTTGCATTTGAATTAGAGCATAAAAGATCACTTTTCTTTTCAGAAGATTTTTAAATATTAAAGTAGACATTTTAGTGCATGCAATTACAGAATACTGGGTTTCCTTTTTTTAAAAGAGAATTGTTCTGCATCCTAAACTGACACTTTATAATCTTGAATTAGTTCTTGACTTCTTTCAGTAATGCTTCTGAAGCTTTATGATAAGCATTATTGAAAACTAAGGCACCAAGATCCTTGGAGGCAAGGGATTGACAGCCACAGTAGTGTTCCTATGCTTAAGGGGAACACGAGAAAGGGTTCAGGGAAATGCCACTGGGTCGTCATCAGAGAGGAGGACCCAGAGGAGAGTTAGGCATACACAATAAAGGACTCTCCGGGAATTGGGGGGGAGGCGATGGGAAATGGGGAGGGAGGGGAGGGAAAGCAGGGGGTTCGGGGGGAGGAGGAGGGAGGGAGGGAACTGGTCTACCTATTAAGTTTGTATGAGCGGTAATAATAAAAAATGTATAAAAAAAAGAAAAAAAAACAAAAAAAGAATACTAGTTCACAATGCTGTACATACATTCATGTTTAAGTTATCCTTGTTATCTACCAGTCAAAATGCTTGTATGGCTCAAGGCTACATACAGCAGACTGGAGTGGCTAGCACTTTCTCTTTTGATGCATATTTTGATGGATATCCAGGGCCTATCCCCAGAGTTTTTGAATTAAAAATTCTTGATTGAGGTCTCAGAAATTACATTCACGGCAGGTCCTAGAGTTGCTAGTGAGCCAGGGATCACACCTTCATAGTCACTTGCCTAAATGTAAGTAGCATAAATGACTAAGAAAAAGCTATGCTCTATAAAGCCTCAAGATATCCAGAAATTTGAGTACTGTGTAAGAAAGGAGTCTCCAACTATTCATTTTCATAAATCAAAACTGAATTTAAGTATTCTTTGGTATAAAACTCTACATTTAAGCTCAAAGTACAGTTAGAAAAAATACTAATTATTTGATCTATTTTTTTCAGAATAAAAAAGAAACCACATAATCTTGATCATGTGTATGCGGAGCATCAAGAATTTTGAAGAAACAGGGAGAGTCCTTTAGCACATACACACATGCACACATGCCTCATGCCCCATTACCATCATTAGAAACATAACAAAGGACCTTAAAAAAATTACTATGAGTAAAGCGCTTGCTGTTTAAGCATGAAGACCTACATTCAGACCCCCAGAACCCACATAAATAATCTCGACTTTTTTGGCCACCACACTTCTGTAACCCTAGTGTGGGGATTGAGGGAAAAAGATAGGCCCCAGAGATTCGTTGGCCTGCCAGCCTAGCTGTAATGGTGAGCTCTAGGTTTGGTGAAAGACCCTGTACAAAAAATAAAATAAAATAAAAGTTTTAAAAAACAGAATTTTCCAAGTCTGACTTCTACATGTGTACACAAAGACAGACAGACCCATACATACACAAGCACATGCATGTACGTGCGTGTACACACACACACACACACAAAACTGTATAGTGTGGTCGAAATTGGACTGATACTATCCAAGTAAGTGAGTGAGGTTCACCCTCTCGACCGTGCCCCTGAGCAAAGCATGAACAGCTCTATCTCCGCTGCCTCTGAATCCTGGCCGTGGCTTTCGTCACTGGACCCTCTGATTTTCCCTTATGCTAAGGTGATGATAACACCAAACATAAAGACGGCTTTCAATACTGACTTCCTGTATCTCGCTTATCCCAGCTCAGAAAAATCTTTCCTTTCAAATGAACTGGCGTCACTGATGGGGCAGAGGGAGGGAGGATGAGGGCAGGGGAGGGCACCCCCTTTCAAAAGCTTTCCCTGTTGGAAGAGGAGACAAGAGTAGGAAGAGGAGGAGCCCAAGACTGACTATTTTTAACTTGTCACTGGAGCCCTTTGGTCCCTTCTCACAAGTCCTGCACCACTTGCCAAAGGCACAAATTGCCAGGGCAATTCATTCTGTCTGCATTTCCTTCCTAAGCAAATTGGCAAGCAAGAACAACTGAAGCCACACAGGACCTTCGGGCTTCCCTCAGTATCTGCCACCTTCTTTCCCAATCAAGATCAAAGCATCACCTCCCAAGTTATGTACCTTAAGAAGCCATTCATTCAGGAGGAAGTCTTGAGACTCAAAACACCAGGGACTGGCAAGGCTCCTTCGCTTGTAAAGGAAACAACCTGTTGTCCATGAGGAAGGGGCAGAATGAAGTGGCTGGCTCATCAAGCACAGATGGGCCTTTTGGCAGCTCTCCTGGTCTCACACTAGCGGGAGGCAGCGGGTGGTTGATGGCAAGGGTGATCGTGCCAAGCCAATTGAAGGGAAGAGAAAATTAGCCCTGGTGTTAGAACAGAAAAAGCTCCAACAGGACAAAGGCTGCTCTCACTTCAGACTGCTGGCCTACTTGCTCTTGCATTGAAAGGCTTGTTGTGTGGGGCAGGAAGAACGGAGGGCTGAGCTAACACATGCTGCCTCTGTTTTATGTTTGAGCTTTTCCATTGGAGAAAGGAGGACAAGAACAGGTATCATTCAAGCCTTGGACCACACGTGGTTTTCTCAGGTTCCTCACACACAAAGGTCTAAATAGTTTTCCACAGTGCCCTGGCCAGACAGTGCGGCCAGACTTTGGAGAAGTCATTGAAACCGGGTCTATGAACCTGGTTATCTGGCCCCAGTGGATCCGCATAGTATCTGTTTAGTCTCCCCAGTCTGCTTTCCCATGCAATTGGGTTCTACCTGATGAATAATGCCAATCACAGGGGAAAATATACAGGCATCATCTTAGACCAACAATATCCTTTTCTATAATTTCAAGAAGTACTTGGTGCACTTGGGTCTTCCTCAATTTTGTGGAGAAGTAGAAGTGACTTGCAGTACCTGGGAAGTGTGAGAACTTATGTGTCAGTAAGTCTGACCTGTTTCATGATGAAAGTTCCCATCATGCTGGCCAAAGGGGCATCCACAAGACCACCCTGAATTCTAGAGAGAGTGATGCAGACCCACTGTTTCCCAACTCCCCAGTCAGTCCCAGACCACTTTCAGCAGGGTTTGCCATGACCACACTGCTTAGTATTTGCTTTGCGTCAATTTTGTGCTTCAGCAAAGATCATTGAATAAAGAAACAATAAAACATCCTTGAGGGACAAACTGGAAACAGAATCATGAAAACTACGATTGTGAGAAACTGCAGCAGAATCAAACAAAATCATCAGAATAGGTCGTAAGAAGCTTCCTTGTCCCAATCTGCAAGCCTGAGACATGCTTCTCTATAGAAGAGACTCTTAGTATCAGAGAAGAGACAGGGATGGGCTAGCAGCAGGCGTGAATCATCTACCTGTCCTGAGTCAATGGGAGAGGTGGACCACGAGTACCAACACCACTGACACAAAGCCCATTCCCCTCACATAAAATCACCCCACCATGGGCTAGCCAGATGGCTCAGCCGGTAAGGCACCTGCTCCCAAATCCAGTGACCTGAGCTCAGTCCCAGCGTTCCATTCCCTGGAAGCCCACATAGTGGAAGGAGAGGATTGACTTCGGATAGTTGATCTCTGGTCTCCATCTGTGTGAAATACCATATATCTCCTCTCTCTCTCTCTCTCTCTCTCTCTCTCTCTCTCTCTCTCTCTCTCTCTCTAGCTCTCTCTAGCTCTCTCTAGCTCTCTCTAGCTCTCTCACTTTCTCTCTCTCTAAATAAAATATTTTTTTAAAAAAATCACCAAACACAATCACATGGTTGTATCCTTATTACTCAGAGAACATTTTTTTCACCTTTGGTCTGCTTCAGTAAATAAATAAATCACTTCTTTTTGTAAATAAATTACTTCTTTTTGTAAATAAATCACTTTAAGAAGTAGTTACGGCTATTTTTTTAGGCCACATCAAACAATCATGGGTCATATTTTGCAAACTCTACACACATGCATGCACATACACACAAACAAATGACCTTGTAAGATAAATTCATGATTTTTCAGATCTATCGCACTTAATATTTTCAGCACTAGTGGTAACATCAGTCAGTTTTAAAGAAACTACCTGCACTTGGAGAAATATTGGTGGCACCCATCCCCCTATTTCATTTAAAAATCTTTCCCCACAGGCTAGAGAGACGGATCAGAGATTAAGACTCAGTTCAGAACTCAGGTCCCAAGTAAAAACACCAGCAGCCTGAGCTTCCGGCTCTGGGGAGCGGAGCCTGGGAAAAACCAGCACAAATCAAGGAGGTAAAAGCAATTCAGGATAATTCTTGAAGTCACCTTGGGCCTCCAACAGGGACACACAGTGCCCTGTGAGACACAGAGAAAGAGAGAGAGAGAGAGAGAGAGAGAGAGAGAGAGAGAGAGAGAGAGAGAGAGAGAGAGAGAAACAGAGAGAGAGAGAGAAACAGAGAGAGAGAAATAAATAAAATATTGTTAAAAATCTTCCCCCACAACTGAGCCATTCTGTCACTATTGACCTTATACCTGAATATTCGCATTAAATGACCTTTGACTTCCTTTCTCTCCACTGACCTATATTCTTTTCTCTTTCAAATCAAATTGTCTTTTACCTCCCAGAGAAAACACAGAAACACCTTATGTTTCACTGTGAAAAATATTTCCTAAACATAGGAGAGCTAAAGTTAATCTTCGCACAGCTAGGAATCTTAAGCCTTTTCCCCCCACCAATTTGGATCTCACAAATGAGAAGGATAATATAATCAGGATATATCTGTCACGTGCATCAATAACAGACATAAAAGAGGGAATGGTGATTATCCAACTCCTACAAGACCACACGATGTGTGTTTCAGATACTATTTCTCTGTGAAGGGAAGGGGCATAGCTCAAGGCTCAGTAACCAGCAGATGTATTGGGATTCAAGGGGTTGTTCATGCTAACTATTACCTTGGCCATGGTCGGTGATACAACCATTGTTCTGGCCAAGCAAGCTCCATTCTGGCCATGCAGTCTCCGCTTGGGCCATACAGATTTTGCTCTGGCCATACAGCCCACTAGAATATCAGCATTTCATTTCTGGGCTTGCTAGTGCAAAGACTGAAACAGAAACATAGCTTGGAAACCAGCATCTTTCTTCTATGTGAAATCCTGGAATAAGAGCATATCGGTTGTAATTTTATTACAGAGAGAATATAGTAAGGAACTTCATCTGGGGATTTTAGCTTTTACTTAACAAAATAACAAATATAGTGGAATTCTATTTTTAGGTTCTCCTAATTGTATACTATTGTTCTTAATTCAAAACTCCAGGCATAAAATTATATTATATAAATGGCAAGACAATGAAATTGATTATAATTCTATGTTCAATACCCAAAATAACATCACAACAATAGTTTGCATTTTGAAATCTGGCTATGGGCTGTGGGTCCAGCACTTTTTCAGTATTTGGTTCATTTAATGCTAATATTAACCCTGAATGGGAGATAATGTGATGAATTTGAATGCTGGTATCTTGATGAAATTCATTCACTGAAATCCTAGCCCGAAGATGCTGGCAGATCCTCATGCAGGGGGTTAATAACTTCAAAAAAGAGAACTCGGAGAGCTGACTTTCCTTTTGCACCATGTCAGGACAAGTGACAAGGGGCAAACTATGAAAACCTGAGCCTGCAGAAGACACAAATCCTTCTGGTATCTGGGACGTCCCAGCCTCAAAAACTGTGAGAAACAGATTTCTGAAATCAGTAAGCTGCGCAGTTTTTAATATTTTTGTCACAGCAAGCATGAACAGACCAAAATTGGCAATGTCATTATTACCAAATAGTAAAAGAGGAAACTGAAGTTTACAACTATGAAATGAATTTCCCAGCACTCATTCTGTGCTGTTCAGTACACAACGAAGATGTAGAATCGGGAATGAAGAACACAGCTTTTACAGGACTCAAAGAGGAAATGGCACTGAAACATAAGGACTAAACAGATGAAAAATAGCTTTTTATGAACTACATCTCACATGTTCCCACATCTCCATCCGCTTTGCCTCACTCTCTTTCCCTGGCTTACAGCCATAAATATGGCGTCCTTCAAATGATTTAGGAACACATGAGTGAAGGCATGTCTCCAAGGAGAGCAGCTCAACATATGTATCATCAGTAGATGTTACAAGTGCAAACTCACAGCTCACTCTCCTCAGCACCAGTTTTGCTGTAGAGATAGGGTATGTCCAACATAGCAGAAGACAAGATGATGGCCACTGAGAAAATGACCCCCCTGAGTGGGTCAAAAGGGGGAAGGAATTGGAGAAATCCTGGTCTTTGAGGGAAGGAGGTGTGAGGAACGGGCAACAGAGTTAAAGTCTGCTAATTAGGATAGTCTGAAAGCTCTTAATAATGTCCTTCAGTGCTTTGTGCCCATATCGTGGGTGGAATGGGAAAGCCTGATACAGGAAGTTGTAGGGGGTGAGGACTCTGATTTTATTGGTCTGCATTTAGAAGATATCTCTAGGAATTGGCAAAGTTCTGGAAGGAGCAGTTACTCTAGGATGTGCAAGATCCCAGACCACAAAACAGAATACAGTAAAAGGAAAGGTTAATGCATGCATCTAGAGCTACAGATGCAGAACCTGAGGGCTGGGGCAGAAATCTGTCCTCTACAAGCAGGTCAGGGACTCTGAGTCTGAGAATTCCATGTAATTCAAAGAAAAACAAACACATAACACACACTGCCCACAAGTGGCAATTTTAAGTACCAATACATTGATATCTATAGGTCACTGGAAAGGACTTTTTAAAAAAAACATTCAGAATGATCAGAAAGACAGCTCCAGGTCAAGAGCACTACTGGCCACTTAGTGATGTCACCCTAGAATGTTCTGTTCCATCAGTTTTTCTTGAATTTTCCATTAACTTCTTTAGAACCTGCTTCTAAATTGGTCAACAGCAAACAATGGTGGGGAGTTTTATGCACATAAGAAAGGTTAGAAAGTTCAATTTCTTATTCCCAAAATTTTAAAGTCCATGATTAAAAAAAATACCTGTGATTTTGGATTCAGCCATAGCTGTATATAGATGCATGTTCTATACAGACACTGTATTGATCACTCCTGGATTTTGTTTGTCCTGTCTTTGGTTTCAGAGTGATTGGTGAGCAGATGCCTTCTTCTGGGCAAATTAAGTTCCATCTACAATTGAAAGCAGAGAGCTTTTCACTAAACACTTCCTTGACAAGCAAGTCTTATTACTGCTCTAAAGGACAAATAAATTGTTTTATCCATTCTCAGTAACAAAATCTCAAGTGTAATTGTTACTTCAAATACTGGTCTAGCTGTTCATCATTAATATGGTCGCTCATATCCAAATCAGCTGGGGAAAGGGGTTAAATGTATGTGTCTGAAACTGGCTCCCAGATAGCTTTGCGTGCAACTTGGACATTTCATTGTGGTTGTTGGAGAGGGAAGGTAGGCCTCATACATATGAAGTAAGCATCTCCTCTTCCCTCCCCTCCCCTCCCCTCCTGTCTCTTCCCCTTTCCTGTCTCCTCTCCTCTCTCCTCTCTTCTCCCCTTCCCTCCCCTCCCCTCCACCCCTCTTCTCTTCTCTTCTGTGTCTTTTTGATATCCCTAGCTTTGGGCAAAATTTTTAGACGGTCCCTATGTGACTTGACATACAATGTTGAGATGCACTGGACCATAGCAAGTCTTACAACGATTTAGGAAAAAACATCAATGTACTTATTCTACAGGTATCTGGATACTTGCTGGTGGGTGGACAGAACACCATGAATTGAAAAGGGGAGTGATCAGAAACTGATTTCATGAGTGATTCTCTGAGTTTAAGGAAGAGGACAGAAGTAGGCCAAACTATATTTTGGGGAGAAGCAGAAAGGTCACTTAGTTTGAGGAGTTCTGAAACATCTGCTTAGACATGCTCACATGTTGGGTAATGTATGTGACTCATGTACATTCTCATCCATGTGGAAGCTCCCAGGCAGCATGTATGCAACCAAGGATGCCAAACAGTGGCAGCAACGGGAATGATGAATATTTGTAAGGCTTTAATTAGGACCTTTGGTTCTTCCAGAAGTGGCCAATGGAACGCAGATGTTAGATTTATATAAGGGTGAATTCTTGGACCCCATTGGAACATTGGAACAATTAAAGGGAAATGTGGTGTCTGTGGTTCCAATTCTTCACCTTTTCTATATCTACCAAAAATCCTTGAACTTCTCTGTTTGTCTCTGAGCCACGTGACTGTTTGGAAGATGAAATGAGCACAGATGAGATACAAGCAGAGAGCTGAAAATCACCTTTGCAGGGCTGGAGGATGACAGTGGATAAGGGCACTGGCAGAGAAAGCGTTAGGATCTATGTTCAAATCCACAGGGCTCTGAAAAAAGCTGAATATAGTCATGTATACCTGTAATCCCAGGGCCAGTAGGGAGTGAGGGTGAAGACAGAAGGATCTATTTTCAGAGTGTGCTGGCTGATGGTCTAGTTCAAGGTTCAGTGAGAAACTTGGAATATGCAGAGAAAGACAGGACACCTGATGACCTCCTCTGGGCTCTACACGTGTGTGCGAGCATATATCCACACACATTGTACACATATATCACATACACGCAAATATCTATGCACATTCCAAACACATGCAAATATCTCTCAAAAATCGCTTCTGCATTTTCATCTGTCTTGCTTCTGCTTTTGCCATGTGAGCACACCATCTTACATCTGCTGACGGTCAACAGGTCCTGGGTTAGGTAAGCAAGCCCAGATTGAGGCAGACATACCCAAAGGTAACTGCCAGTGATTTCCAGTTGCTCCTACCTGCTACAGTTCTCTTTTTTTCTTACATTGAATATGTGTAGGACCTGTGCTTTTCATCAGTCACTAAAATGTGGCAAAAGTGATAGACTGTCACTCTTGTGACTTAAGGTATACAGGACCATCTCACAAGAGTCAGTCTTGCCCTCCAGCTGACCTTGGAGAAGGAATTGACCATGTGTGAAAAGTAAAGAGGCCCTTGGAGCATGAAAAGATAAAACTGCAAAGTGGTCTTTTGGAACTGAGGACTTCTCAGTCTATTGCTGCCAGACATGAAGTCTACCAATAAGCCTAGTGAATCCAAAACAGGTTCTTCTACAGTTAAACCTCCAATGAAATCGCATTCCAGCCAGCCCAAACTGCTACCTGGTAAGACCCAGAGCAGGAAACCCAGCTGATTCCTAACCAAAATTCTAACCCACGAAATGTTTGTGGTTAAAAAAAAAAAAAAGTTGTTTTATTTTAATGACTTTTCGTATAATTCGTTATGCACCAGTAGCTAACTAACACATCAGCTAACACCAGAACCACCACAGATTTATGGTTTGTGAATTAAATAAATGCTAGCTGGATGCCACTGAGTTTTGGGGTGACGCCAAAACTTCTCCCAGTCATTTTAACTATGCCCATCTTAGACAAGCCAAACTTTGAGGAAGCCCAGTCAATAAGAGTAACCTATTTAAGCCAAATAGAGTCCCAGGCAGACAAGCTAGCAAGAGGGAACTGAGTTCACCACAGATCTGCTGAACTGCTGAACTCATAAGATAAGTATATGTTTGTAGCTATTAGTGACTTGGGTTCTGTGTTTGGTAAACAATACTATTGTAGTAATAAATAGCAGATACATTGATAGTGAAAGTTAGTTTAGTTATCCTTTTAGTACTCACAGATTAAATAAGAATTCAGGAGATCATAACAGTTATAATTAATACAATCTGGCAATATAGCATTAATTATAATTTTAATATTGTTCTCTACTATCTCAGTGGAGAGTTACTGAACCTTTATCATTCTTTGCTTCATTTATCGTGTTTCTCCCACATTCACTTCACTGAAATGATCAGTTTTTAATGATAATTACTGAGAAATAGTTGTCTTCAATTCTCAAAGTTCTGCTTCATCCACATTTACACACACACACACACACACACACACACACACACACACACACACAGTGAGCTAATGACCAGGATGCCAGCTATTATCCTTAACATATGCAATCAGTGTTGTAACTTCATGTTTTAGATCTTGAGTATTCATTTGAGTTTCTTACCATCAATGCTGAGGGCCAGACAATGTCATCCCAGGGCCGGGTGTGTTCGAAATCCTGCACTGTGGCCTCTGAAGAGCACAGGCTCTTTTACTTTCTCAAAAGTGTACGTATTCCAATGTAAGAACTGCAGAGATTTATACCTTTTGATATGAGTTGGCACAGAAGAATTTCCATGAATCTGCCATGATAAGGAATGCTATGATATGTAGCAATGACAGACCTATAGAATTATTACTATGGTGTTGAGTCTTCACACTGATAGAGCTACCCTTGGAGTCACTCCAAACTTTCTAAAGTCTTCAGTGTGCATATGTAATTTGACTAAAGTAGACATTGTGAGGAGATTACTCCCATAAACAACAAGCTTCTTTAATGTATCATGAAATACTAATACTGGAGAAAGAGAAGTTCTTTCCTTACATTAATATCCGTATTTCGTTGCTGTTTTTGTTTTCATTTTCTTTTACACCTGTTGAAATGTCTAAAATTTCCCAGGATGAAAATGACTCCACCAAGATACACAGTCATGGTTTAGGTCCTGTTATATATGTTTTACACTTTCATAAAATACTTACATTCTTATTTTCCAGCAGCATCACAGTAAGTATATTTCAGGACCACATAGTGAAGGCCCTCTGGTAATACTGAATCCTAGACTCCTGAGTGAAAGTACTGGGGAAGATTTCTTCTCTTTCTCAAAGCTGCCCATATACTCAACCCAAGAGATGTCTGCCCCTCGGGTCAGAGATTTTGACATATCACCCTCGATACCTGTCAGTCAAAGTCACGAAGGTAGAAAAAGTGTGAAAATTTCCTTATAATCCTTATCGAGGAGGATCCTCAGGGATGGATATTTTTCATTCAGCAGAGCCAAACATTTTATCACCGCCTCTGACGGCACATTCTACTCCAGAACAACACAACTGGAAAAGGAGGCCACCTTCACTGCATTAGGAAAAACCAATGTGTGTGGCAGCATTGTCCACATATTTTTCAACCAAAAGAGATGACGATTTTATTTCCTCATTTCACAATACAATGAAAACCACTTTTTTGTCCACATCTCTCCTGCAAACTGTACTTCTGGCTAAGAAAGGGAGCACATCTTCCAAGCTTGCCATTCTGCTAGGAAACACTCAGCACCGTGATCTCCTGGGAAACAGAACAAATAACATAAAAGTAAACGAGGCCTCTGCCTTTATCTGTCCGGCCTCGTGATCCCAGGCCAGGTGGGCACCATCATGGGGCAAGCAGGAGGTCTCATCATTAGAGGTATGGGCTCAAGGACGTGTGGGCTCCCATGGGTGGCTTCATGCCTGGGGAAGGTCCCTTGGGCATCATGCCAGGAGGAGGAGGGTTCCTCATTGGCCTCATGGAAGGCTTGTCATATGAGGTGCTGGCATCATACAAGGGGGAGAGGTCCGGGGAGACTGGGAAGAGGTGGAATCATGGACCCTGCAGCAGGTGGCCCGGAGAATGGAGCTGGGGGATCGTGCCTGTTGTTTTGTGAGTCAGGCTCTGAGGCTGCTTTGCCATCATTTCTGACAGCAGTCCTTCACATTCTCCTTGTTTTTCCACCACTGCAGTGTGTCTTCCTCACAGATGGATTGTTGTGGGTGAGATGTGTCACAATAGTCACAATAAAACTTAGGCAGTCTTGATACCTCAGCAATGCCACATGCAGAGGAAATTGCTCTTTCGTCTTTTTCGCGACTAGGAAATGGATCATAGATTTTGACAAAGCATACAGCTAAGGAGTGGTATGACTTGGTTCAAAAGCTGCAAGCAATGGATGCCCATCACTCAATTCTTTTTCTCTTTCCAGACCTCATGTGGTCAAAGTAGAGATACTATCTATGTTGTATTGAGTGTTAGTTACATATATGTCATTAGTTTTGAAAATCCATCAAACTAGAGATTTTTCTGTTTATGTTACACTTCAATAAAATTATTATTCAGAGGCTGAAGAGATTATTTAGTTGCTAAAGTGCTTGCCTAGGAAGCATGAGAACATGAATTCCCTAGAAGTTCAAAAAAAAAAAAAAAGCCAGGTGGCAGGTGCTTATAACTCCAACCATGAGGAGGCAGAGACTGACAGAATCCTGAATCTCCATGGCCGGACAGCTATGACTATTTGGAAAATCCCAGACAAACGAGATGAGATTCTATGGATCAATATCTGAGATTGTCTCTAATCTCCATGTAATATGTAAATATATGTGCATTTGTATCTATGCACATACGTCTACACACACAAGTACACACCCCAGTACACCCCATACAGTAACACGCATACACACAAAAATAGCAATGAAAAATTTCGTTGGGGTTATTTTTGAACACTGGTGATGATGCTTGATATGCCTATAGCTGAGTTTAGTCTACTTGTCACGTTTTCATTTTAGTACTGTACAATTGGGAACATGGAAGCATCTTGCCCTCTGTAAGCCATGGCTTACATAAACACAGAACCAGAATATGCCTGAATATAAGCTCTCCGCCTGGGAACTACACAAAAATCCACAGCTTAAGTTAACATTAGACTCTATCAAAATGTCCTTTAATTAATACATGCTATAAAAAGAAGGGAGAGGATGAGCCAGGTAACGCAACAGTATCTCATTCTAAACCTGATGACCCGGGAGCAATCCTCAGAAACCCACATGGCAGAAGGAGAGAATTGACTTCCTAAATTTTTCCATCTCTCTCTTCCTCTGTCTCAAATAAATAAATAAAATTGTTTAAAAATGGAAGAAACAGACCACCAAAGATAGACAAACATAGCCTTGAAGGAGAATATATCCTCCGGATGATCCTCAGGCAGCTGAAGGTTAGAAGTAGCCACATCAAAATAATCATCGAATAAAATATCAGAACTGTTTGAAGAGCAGTAAATGTTGAACCAAACTGAGAGAAGAAAAGTTTCTATTATTCTGAAAGGCAAAGTTGCCAGTCATAATTTGCACAGAAGGAAAAAAAATCCTACATCATGGAAAGCAAGTTTTTATTTTCCCATGAACTGGAAATTTTGTGCGCATTCATGTTTTTCTTGTTTAAAAACGTTTCACAGGGCATGACTAGAAAAAGCCTTGAATCGTAACAGCACTGGGCTGAATAGATGGCTTAGCAGTACTTGCATGAAAGCCTGACTTCCTGAGTTCATATCTCTAGGTCCAGGTACCCACCAGACGCAGTGGCATAATTGCCACATACCTGTGGGAACTGGAGGTGGAGACCCAAGAATCTTCAGAAGCTCGGGGTCATCCAGCCTTGCTCTGCAACAGGGAGTGAAAATGCACCATCACAAGCAAGTGGAGCAGTAAGGAACAACGGCCCACAGTTATCGTCTGAGTTTCACATATGTGTGGGGGCGTGTGCATGCCTGCACCCACACACCAGCACATACATAGTCATCCATAAAAAAAGATAACAGCAGTAGATATTGGCCACAAAACCTATTCCTTCTTGCATTTCCTTCCAGGATTTCTCTCTTGCTTTTTTTCTTCTTCCCCTAAGGGAAGATCTACACCTGCCAATAGCACACCTAGTATAGCTGACTTCCTCCAAAAGTCCTCTGGTTGAGATTTATTGTTCAGCTCCCATAACTCCAAGGCTACTACTACCTACCTTAACCATAAGTGCAGCTAAGGGGGAAAACCGGATCGATTTGACTCCAACAATGCAAATACAAGCTTTTCACCCAGCACAGCTTGTAATGTGGAGACTTTATACACAGATCTCTTTAAAAACGAAATAAAACCCACTGAGCCACATTAGTGCTGTGTATAAGCATGAGGCTTCCCACTGGAGCATGGTAACCTGCCAGTGGCCACAACCAGAAGAAAAATAACTCTCTCATCCTCAATAGCCATCAATTGCCATTAGCCCCTCTCTTAAGGGTGGGGACCTCATGAGTCCCTCCCCAATTCATATCAGAATGATGATTGGCAGGATCTTGTGCAGGCCTCAGATTTCTCTTCTCACAAGTTGTTAAGACCAATGAAAAACCAAGATGCCATGTTTCCATTTCTAGCAAGAAGATCCATGCACTCTGTAAATTCTTATTCTAGGAATACAGGTGATGGTTTCCACGTACTTCCTAGGGGAACTGGCTTCATTATAGAAACTGTATCAGGAATAGGGCTATTCTTAAGGTGTGCGCCTAAGGAACACTTAACACTAGCATCCAGGTCTCTAGACAGCTCTTATGACACCACTACTTACAACACTGAGAAGTAATCCTTTTTTGGCGGCACTGAAAGAAATACTGGTTTCAAATGCCTGCCTTGGCTTTCCTGAGGCCACTGAGCTGCGTGCTCTGTGATCCAGCTGGGGAGTCTATCTCACTGACCTCTTGCACCAAAGAATTCCTCTGGTTTCTATTTCCAACTTTTTCAGTTGTGCAACCCTGCTCTTGGGATGGGAGATCTGTTAATATGCTTGAGAATTTGTTGCCCTTCTCTTAAGTTAAACCATCAATCTTCGAACAAGTGATATTTCTCAGCAGCCGTCTGAATCCTGGCTGGAAACTTTGGGCAGATATTGAACAGAGCAGTAGACCAGACCTTCGGAAGGACACATCACTCATTGACTAAGAAGGACAAAAGCAAAGCTTGTTAGAGAATGTGATCCTCATTTTAAATTCAAAAATGTTGCAAACACAAACCTAAGTAACGACACACAGAGGGAGGAAAACATACTAAGGCAATGAAGACTTGATATGACAGCCAGGATAATTCACCTTTGAGAAAAATTGAGGAATCAAGTTGCACAATATTCTACATCTAGGCGTCAGTAAGAATAAAGTCCTGATGGCTTATATTGCTAAGCTGACTTCTCTCTCAGTACTGGATCCATCTTTTCCTCTCATTATTCAGCTCCATTTCCTGATCTGTTGGCCTGTCTTTCTGGATCTACAGCTCCAAGTCTAAGGACTCAATCAACTCTGAATAGAAAATATCTTTCATTGCATCTGTATTAAGCAGGTACATTTTCTGGTATTGTTCCCTAAGCAAGATAGTTTAGCATTTATTTACACAGCACTCACATTGTATGAGGCTTAATGAGCAATCTGAAGTGAATGGAAGTATGCAGGAAGATTGAGTAGGGTATGTGCAAATGGTCAGAACATTTCATGTAAGAAACCTGACCATCAGCAGCCTTTGGTACCCTTAAGAAATCACTGAATCTTCCACAAAGTCAAAGATCAATATTAATGAGTTATTTTATGGTCCAGTCAGACAGATACACAGAGAAAGAGACCTGGAAAAGAAGAAATCTAAAAAGGAATCATACCTGCTTATTTAGGCCTGAAATCAGCAGCAATGCTGAACCAGACTACAGGAATTAAGAGCCACTGTCTATCTGGGAAGTGCCAGCATGCTAGACCTTAAGTAAAAAATGAATCTCAAGCAGCTTCTCCAGTTTAATTACTATATGAAGAATTTAGATCTTAAACTGGTATGCACAAATTCCCTGGGGAAAAATAATTGATCCATGCATGTACATCTTGGAAAATGAGACAATAGTATTTCTCCTTTGCAAAAGCAGCTATAGCAGACATGAAAATAGATATTATTAACTCTGATACAATTATACAAAAGAGCATGGATGCATTTCAAATGTTGGGTATTCCTACTATAATCCAATGTTTTCATATTAACCTTTTTATCATGATTCCTGCCAAGCACTAAGAAGTTGAACCATTATTCCTTATGTCTATAATGATATAGATTAAGAAATTTCCCCTCAAATTCATTATAGCCTATAATGGTTTGAGTCATTGATTTCAATTTTAGATTTAAAATTTATGAAATATCATGCCATTATATTCTCATTAAAAGTGTGCATAAAAAATCAACAATCCTTGAAGATTCTGAATCACAACCATATACTGTAGAGAGAAGCCTGCAGTTTTTGCTCCCAGACTGCTATAGCAGCTGCCATTTAGCCAGCCTTATCCCATAGCAACCTGACAGGTAGCAAAAGGACAGAAAGAAGAAGGAAGCTAACGTTTCCTATCATCCTCTTTGCAGATAGTAGCTCAGGTAGCAACTGGACTTCATCTGAAGTTCTAATTCCTGCCAGAAAGGCTGCTAAAGGCTCAGTTTGGTGGCCTCAACTCCTGTCTCATGGATTCACCTCAACCCCAGGTCTCAGAGGCGATAATCAGGCCCTGATTTGGTTAATCTCCATGTTGTTTTACTAGCTTGGATTTGGCATCTTAGATCTGCTGTCAAATATGTACTAAATTTCCTGTTTTGGTTTCTTCTGGTTTTTCTTCTGAGATCAGCTTCTGTTCTCTGCAATGACCTCCCGAGAAGCTTTTGGCCTCCGAGCTTTTGCTCTGAGCTTGAGGTCCCACCCACCAACAGCTGCTCACCTGCCCATCTAGTTCGCGAGGAGAGGTCCTCCCTTCTCTTAATGCCCCACTGTCACATAATCATAGACAAAGTTCATCACTGAGTTTTGACCTCTTTCACTTGTAACTCTGTGCCTCATATCCCCAGGAGGAGGTGACATGTGAGTAAACAGTAAAGGGACATCTCTTTGTGGTATCACAGTTGGTACTATGAGAGAAGCTGCCTATCTCAGGAGACAAAAATGATCCACTAGCCTGTGTTTTGCAGGGAAGGAATGGACACAGAAGAGAAAAAGATGGCGTCAACTGTCCAGTTACCATAGCAACTGGCCTTCATGGAGTGCTATGATCTCATGTGCTACCAGGCTTTCCTTCTGACACCCCTGTGGGGCATGCATTCCTTTTATTTTTAATAATTTCAATCACTTTTTATTAACAAATGAGGGGCACAACACAGGAAGCTTAAAGTACTTGTCTAAAATGATGCTTGGTGAGCTACAGGGTGGGGATCCAGGATAAGATTTTTCAGGATAAAGATGGGGGCCCCAAGTTGGATTACCTCCTGGAAATGAGTCAAGCTAAGGAGAAATAAAGTATGAAGCAATAAAGTGCTACTGAATTATAATAATAGAACAGAAAATAACACTTCTCTGTTTTTCTTTTTTTTCCCCCCCTAAGTTTCCTGATTGCATTTATAGCATGTACTGTTGTGTCTGTTTCCGGAAAAGTCAATCACTCAGTAATGGGGACACCACAGAAGTGAGAGACTTTAATGGGGAGACAGCGTAATTAGCATCAGGGGCGGGATCTGTTATCACAGGCTGGTGGTGATGGTTTTCAGGCCTGATGACTTTGCAAGGCTGGAGACAGGCTTCCTCAGGAAAAAGGGGGTGCGGAAACACTTCCTCTCTCTGGAGACAGAATTCCGCTACAGCCTGGTCATAAGGCAGGGACTTTGCCCAGACATAATTTGACCTGTTTTTCTAACAATTACAGTTGAATAACTTTAAATGTAGCTGCCATGTTCATGGATTCTCCTAATGTCGCCAACTATTGATGAAGAGACATACGTGATATCTGTTATACGAAAATGCCAAAGAAAATATCAAGAAATTTTCTGGTCATAGTGGAAACCAAGAAAACTATATTTGAGAAAAAAAAAAAACCTTATGACGATTTCAGTTTGTGTTTTCTCAAATAAAGGTGTGGCTATGTACATATCTGGGAGAGACACATTTGTACAAACTTCTGACCATATCAACAGCAAACTCAACTGACATAAGAAACAATGCTGGGCTAGGGATATTGCTTGTTCAGAGGGTAAAATGCTTGTTATACAAGTCTGATGATGACCTGAGATGGGGTCACCAGATCCCACACAAAAGCTGTCCACAATGGCATAAGTATACATAATTCCTGTAAACCTATGGGAACTGGAAGGTGGGAACCCAGGAATCTTCTGAAGCTTGAGGCCAGGTCATAGCAACAGTAAAGAGACTCAGTTTCAAACAGTCAATGGCAAAGAATGTCCTCCAAAAGTCTTCCTCTGCCTTCCTGAGGAATGCACACATACACACACACATTCATGCACACATGCACACACACACACACACACAATTAAGGCATATCACACACAAACATCACACATATCACGTTCACACCACAAACATGCACACACATATGCATACAACACCTATATCACACACATACATACACATTACACATACATCACACACATAAACACAAACCCCCACACAAAAGAAGGAAACATAAGAAATGCTATCGGGTTAATAGCTAATGACTGATTTTAGAAATGATTACACCTAGGAACTGAAATATCTTCAGAGCATCTGTGAATTGTGGCCTTTCTTGGTGGGTTCCTTTAAAAAACAACTCAACCTCTACCACCCAAGGAAGCGAAGTAGCTTTCCACAGCTCCTAAATAATTTATTAATTTTCATTAATAATATGATATTATTAACTTATGAATATCCAAGCAATAGTGTTAGGCAGACAATATGGTCTTTCAGTACTCACTGTCATCTTACTTCCTCCCAGACGTCAGATCTATGAAGGTCACATCTGAGCCATGTGACCACTCTGGGAGAAGGAAGTGGAGCCAGCTATGCCCAATTTACATGAACTGCCTCTAAATGAGGAAAGGACTTCAAGAAACATATGGTTGATTTAACGGAAGGAGGGAAGGGGAAGGAGGGGAAAGAGGAGATATTGGACAGGGAAAAACAGTAGCAAGGATTTGTCAATGGGCAAAAATGCAGATGAAATATTTTTTGAATATGGAAGAGATTAAAATTATGATTTGGTAAAATTGTTAGAAAAATCAACCAATAGTTATTGGATTCATTTGTTTGCTTATTCCAGTCAATAATGTGATAATCATTTATTTTTTTATTCACTAGCAAGAATTGACTCCTAGTATTGTCAATCCCTGTACTAAGTAGGATGAGGCAAGGGTTTTGTTATGAATTCAGGTAAAGCCATCCTGGGCTACATAGTAAGGTCTAGGCCAATGTGGACTATAGATTAAGACCTTCTCTCAAAATAAAATTCAAGATTTTGTGTTAAAATTATGAATAACAAGAATTTTAAAAAGAGTATCCTGATGCAATATTTTTTGCTTTAAATATTGCTGCCCAAAATCTTTGTTCATTCTTTCTGCCTCCTTCTCTATAGATTTAACAATAATATTTATTATTTCTCAAGAAACTACCCCAAAGTTAAGTTGAAATATTCATCTCCCAAGAAATAAAATATCTAAATCTTTTTAACTATTTAAATATTTTTTTATTTTTAAAAGGTGTAGAAATACTGAAATGTTCTCAATATTTTTCAAACAATATTCAGAAAAAGAAATATATAATTCTAGCATGTTTTATTCGTTGAGTTGAAGATGATACCAAAAAAAATGAGATTTTTAAAAAACCCACCTCTGATCTACACTGGCTTTGCTCTTTTTTTTTTTTTTTTGCTCAGTATTATCTATATCCCCAAACCCCAAACAACTGAGGGCAGAAGTAAGTCTATTTACTTTGGCATAGCCAGAGTTATTGTATATGCCACTCTAGCTTGCTGAATTTCACGTCAGTGACAATGCTGGAGGTAGAGGAGGCTGTAAGGGAGGAGATCCCACTTTCTCCTTTGGCCTAAGGAAGAATATTTGCCTCAGAAGGGAAAGGCATGATGTTTCCTTGTTTGTCTTCCTGTCCAGAAAGGGATGCAGGCCCTGCAGCAAGGCGAAGGTGGCAACAACAGCAAAACCTCTGTCAGAAAGTGCTAATGTGTTCATGAGACATTTCCCTAGCATGTTATCTGAGCATTCCTTTAGAGTTACAGATCATCAGTTCTTATCCAGTGCATGAGATCTCAAATGGATTACTCATGATTAAAAAAAAAAAAAAACCACTTTTATCTGAATCTAGCTCTAAGTGAGAAAAATCAGGAAACCAGGTTTGATAATAATGATCTGCAATTTCGGAACTGGGGAGATTCACTGGCAGGAACTGAGATTCTTAACAAGTTATGGAATTAATCGGTTCCTCTTCATTATCAGAGATGATCAGAACTGAATTCTGGCTAAAGATGGATGAACTGGCCCTGATCTTGAAAATAAGACTTTTAAGTGCTTTATCTAAAAATTCACTTCTTTCTCAACACACAGGATTCAAAAGGAATGGTTTGATTTATATAATTCATTAGAATAAAAAGATCTCAAAGGCAGTGTGTCCAAAGAGATAAGGAGTAGGAAAAATGAAAAAATTGCTCCAAAACCAATGGAGTCAGGAAGTTTCTGTCTATAATGAAAGCTAAGTGCCAAAGATGCCCGTCACACCTCATGCAATCAATGTAATATATTAGTAAACATATTTCATATCACATACCATGTGACAACTCCTAAGAATCAAAAATGATAGAAAGAATTTCAACAAGATGGGTCTTCCTGGGTGTACATATAAACTATTTCCCAAGCTCACAGACAGTATGAATAGCCATGTAACTAAATTCTGCCTACTATAGTATAAGCATAGTTAATGTCTAGTTCTATCATAGCCATAAGAACCTTACAAAGAATTGTCAACATTCTTTCCTTATTCCTCTGCTATAACTAAATATAGAGAATATAGAGAATATGGTCAAGAACTCAGAAGCCACAGAAGAGAGGAGTCAACTGGGCCCTTAAAAAAAAAACTTGTAAAGTCAACTGGGCCCTTATAAAAGATTTCCCACTGGCTAGACACAACGCTTTGTATTCTCTCAACAAAAAGTAAACCTTTATTGTATTAACCTACCAAGACTAAGAGATCCAGTGATGTTTGTTACAACAAGATCATATTACTACTTCTGACCACCCTTCCTTCCCAACCCTTAGAAAATATTTTAAAAATAGAGTCTGAACAAAGACATTGATTGTCCAGTGTCAGTCAATAAAAACCAATGAAAATACCAACTCGCATATCTCTTGCTGTGTAAAATAATAAGGTCTAAGTAAGTGTTGATTCTGCTCTTACAACTATCCCTTAGTAAGTATGAGCCACCTCCTAAATTGCAAAGCTATGGTGGCCCACAGAATTGTCTTAATAATTCCTTTAAGGTTACAGTTCCTCACAAAGCAACACTGGTTTCAATAATCACCTAGGCACTAGAGTCTAGAATTAGAACTGCATAAAATAGAGTGCAGATAGGTCCAGAATTGAGGATAGGAATTTACCTGGTCTAATTGGTAACCTTGAAAAACTTATGGCTGTCATTAAGAAACGAGATGATAGACTTAGTATCTGACAATCATCATTGTAATTGTCTCAGTCAGGAATCATCAATGGACACTGGAACTAGTTTCTAAAAGAATATTGCAATTTAGTATATTAGAAAAATAAATGACCATTAGAGAAAGATTGTCATACTCACTTATAGATAAAACCTACCAACTGATATGATGAATGATAAAGGTTTGAAGAACAGTACATTTGCACAGTCTATAAGTATCTCTCCAAGTAGACTGATCAGTTATAAAGAAAAAATTAGTGATTTTATAGTGAAAGAAAGCCAATAGATGACACTGAACCAAACGAGCAAGGTTAACATAACATATGCTAGAACACATAATACACATTCTGTGTCATCCTGAGACTATGCCATATTGCATCAATAGTTGAAAGAAAATCTGAAAAGCAAATACTCTCTGTTGCTAAAGCTACTGAGTCATAGTAGACAAGAAAAGATTGGGCACAGATTGGAGGAGACCAGATATTATAGCCACTGTGTTGCAGTTAGTCTGCATGGTTGCTGATAAATGACCATCAAACAGCTTAAAACTGATAGTCCAGTTCAGTCTGTAGTCCAGCTTGACGGGAGAGCATGCACCAACACCAGGGCCAAAGGAACTGGCCACAACATCTTTGCATAATGGTCGAGAGAGGGATGATCTTTACTTGCCAGACCAGCATGTATACACAAGCATGCCGACTCCCTCAACCTGCTCTCCATGATTTATTCCAGGGCCTAATCCCACCCACCATGGGCTGGACCTTCCACATCAGCTAGACAATCTCTTTCAGGTTCACTCGGGGCTTAACTCAACTACTAATTCTCCATAAATGTGCCCAGATCTCAAACCCTCAAATGTCCAGTTGACACCTATGCCTAACCATGACACACTGAAAGCAACATGGAATCATGGATGGTCTTGAAATAGAAAAATATCATAAGGGAGAAAACAATGAAATTCTAGGAACATCTTAGATCAGTCAAGAGGTGTAGCACGAATATTAATTTCTTGATTTAAATAATTGTACACTTTCTATTGTGTTAAGAAAATAGAGGGAAACTGGATGTGGGTTACTAGAAGCTTGTATGATTTTTGGAACTTTTATAGTCTAAATTATTTCTTAATTTAAAACAAAAAGCAAAACTGTATGCCAAGCACATGAGTGACTGTGGCAGCAAGATCTCAAGTTGGAAGCCAGTTTGGGTCACAGTGAGCCCCTGCCTCAGAAACAGAACACCACCATGAAAACAAAATCCAAAGGAAAGATACGCACCATCTCAAAGCATTGCCCTGTGAGATACTCATCTACAAAGGGAGAATTAGCACTTGTAGAGTGAAGAAGCCTGGCTGCCACCACCTTAAGCCTGGCCAAAATGAACATCACCACAAACGAGACAAATGGAAATCAAATGTCTTCCGACATGAGGTGCTGAGAAGGAGCGAGCCTCACTGCTGTAATGATCTCGCAGAAACATTGTTTACTTTGACTCCAGTAATGAGGAAGCTCAGACAAAGACAGATTGATCACCCTTCTCCATAACAACCTGTTTGTGCTCTCTAAAAATGTCAAGGTGCTGGAAATACAAGAAACATGGAGGAACGGTCCAGACTGAAACAGTCCAGCACAGGAAGGACATGGCAACTAGACACGCTAGATAGTGCCGGACACATGCAAAGCTGGAGTTTTCTTTTGCTAAAAGAAAATAAGGAAGGTGAAATTGGAATATAACCTGCAGATGAGATAAAAGAACTTTAGCACTTGCAACATTTCCATTTTGATGATTCTGCTAGGGTGATAAAATAGAAAGTCCTCTGGTCCAGCAAAACCTTTAAGGACAAAAGAGATATCAGACTTGCAAACAGCATAGAAATACTACCCAAAATCCCACACGTGTGCCTGTAGAAAGAAAGACTGATAAGGGATACATGGGGATTCTTTCTCATATCTTGCAGATTTTACATTTGAAATTATTTCAAAATAAAAGAGATTTTACAATAGAAAGAAAACAAGTTTTGCAAAACAGAATGCCTTGCTATGAAGAAATTTGGAGTTTAGTTGGAAGGCAAAACAATATACTTAAAATATTATATACTCAGTGAAGCAAAGGGTAATGTTTATTATTTATTGAGGCTATACTGAAAATATTATTACAGAGTCAAGAAAGGGAGTTACTGAAGAAAACTTGTATGGAGAATAAAGAAGTATGAGCAAAAAGAGAGGTAAGATATAGAACACCCAGAAGGGAACAGTTGGTGAGAATGCCCAAGGTAAGTTCTCTGGAGGGGGCGATCAGACATCCTGGATCGACACTGTGTCTAGAGGAGATGTTGGCAATAACATGACGCTTATCTCATGGAAGATAACTATTGCCAAAGTCATCTAGGTGAGCTTATGAAATAGCTTGCCTTTTAGATTTCCTTATCCAGAGAAAACATGGAAATAATGAAAGGCTTTCAGAGTAGGTATGAAATGCACAAAGTGTTCTATAGCTAATCAATCTGTCTGTGATTGTATCAGAACAAAGCCAACTTTGAAGACAAGAAAAGCAACAAGTACATCTCCACTAAGGTGTGATAGTGATAGAAGATTGAAAATGGGAGGAGTCTGCAAAGTATGAGCTCACAAACAATACCAGTAACTTACAGAACTACAGGACCCACCGAGCTATTGACTTTTTATCAAAAACACAGTTAGGAGTGTTTGATCTCCTTTATTTTTATCCGACACCTACTTATTCCCGAACCCTGGAAAAGACAGGATTGGATGCAATTATTCCTCCCTTTGAGGTTTACTTCCTTGAATTACTATAACATCCAGATAGATATACTTTAACCATTAATAAATACAGATATTTGTCCTTGGGAAATAATTAAAGACCTTTATAGACATAAAGGACCTTAAGAGGACAAGGAATAAACCAAAGAAAACCACCATGGGGCATGTTGGCATTGGGTGATAAGTGAGGGTGGTGCTCCTTGATAACTAGAACTAGAGGTAATCACAGCTTTCTCTGAGGTCTCTTGGCAGCCGCCAGTCATCTAGGGCAAGGTGACGGAGTCCTCAGCTAGAGAAAGGACAGAGCAGGAATGGGAGCGAAGGCAGGCAAGGTTCTAAGATGGAAGAAAAAGCACAAAATCTGAGCGCTGGCCTCATAGAGTTTCTGATCAAAGCCAAGATAAAAGAATAAGTCCTATAAAGAAGGAGGAATAGAAATGAACTGAACTTTCCTGGGGCTGTTCCTTGCTGAGGAGAAGCACAACGTACAAGAGCGTAAGAAATCTTAGCAGGTGATAAGCATAGAAGTCAGGAGGAATTCAGTTTTTGAAGGCAAAGCCAATGACACTTAATTCATCTCTGGAACAGGACGGCTGCACCCACTGTTTTGAAGGCAATGAAGAAACATTAGTCAACAAAATATGTTTGAATACTCTGGGCACAGCTGTCCCAAATTTATTTGGTTCAACCCATTCACACCTTCTCTTCAATTACCTTTTGTCTGAATATTTGAATTATTTAAATATGTATTGTTAGGAAGACCCAAAAGTATACAAATAAATATATAAGTACCTACAAAAAATATGTATATATATATTTTAAATTTCTCAAAGATCTATAATTTGCCTAAAATATTTGAGTGCCTTCTGATTTTTCAAGTGTCTCTAAAAGTGTCATTTTTTTGATCTCTAATCAGCAAGAGATATAATTTATTGGTCATATTTCTCCACATTGAAAAACAATTAATTTTTACCTGAGTAAGAATTAGGTCTGGATCAAGCAGATTCTCAGAATGAAGGTGACTTATCAAAGACTGCATCTGTCACTAAAACAAGGAATCTTTTAATAATTGTCTCATTTTCCTTAAGACAGCAATCTGGTTATTGGGCCTGTTAAATGTTCTTCCTTGAACATTGTCTGTATTAGTTACTGTTCTGATTCCATGGTCAAACTCCTGACATGAAAGAGCTGGGAGGTAGAATTTATTTTGGCCTACAGTTGAAAAGTCATGGCTTCAAGAGCATGAAGCTGCTGCTCATGCTCTGTGGAGTCAGAAAGCAGAGGGCAGACAGAAAGTGGGCTGGGCTGTAAGAACTCCATGCCTGTCCCCTTCCATACATTTCCTCCAATCCAGCAAGACTCTACTACTAAAAGGTTCCAAACACCCACCCACAAAAAAAAAAAAACCAGTGCCACCAACTATAAACCAATGTTCAAACATATCATCTATGCAGGATTTTCACGTTAACATCACAACCCTAAATTTCAATATCTAAGAATTTTAAGGTTTTCATATAATCAAGAAGAAGGAACACAATATAAAAGCTTCACTCTAAAGAAAATGCAAGTTTTTCTTGCTAGCACATTCCCCACCATTTCTTTCATACTCTGTTGTATGATGCATATTGAGACATTTAGACTTGTAACCTACCTAGATTTTGCTAAGAAAGTTGGGTGGAAATTACCCACCTACATATTTGGAAAAGTAAAAATTGAGAAACTTTCAGAAAACAAAGCAGCATTGCACCTCCCCGTGTTTTTTTTTTTTTTTTTTTTGTTTGTTTGTTTCCTTAGGGAAGACAAAAAAGCGCTGCCTTTCTACTGTCTATTAGTGTTCAATAAGTTAGGACAACGCACTGAAAATTCCCCAGAATTATTTTAAAGCATCATGCTTGGGAAACCTCCCAGCTTGTCTCCTTGCCACCATAACTTAAATGGGGAAGATACATCAGACTGACAAACGCTCCAAATCCCCGTTTTCATCTTTTGTGCCATGAAGGTTCAGGAAATGGCTTGCCAAAAAAAAAGATCTGCATTTGGATCTCAAGATCCCATGTAAAAAATGCTGGCTCATAATTTAGATCTTGGAACATAACTCTTGGGAAATCCCAGAACAAAGCAAAACAGCGGTAGAGCAATACAACATGATTTCCTATTCACCCTTGGACCTCTACAGACACGCATATTCAACTGCTCGCTTTACACATACACAAACACATGCACAAATATGCACAAATTATTAAAGTCATGCTTACACAATAAAGAGTGATTTAAAAAAAAAAACTATCGTTGTGTCACCAAACACAGGCTAATCTGGATTTTGTCACAGCTACATGAATTCTAGGTGTTCTGCATTTGGTCCTAATATGGGAAGCCTCAAAATAAATTCATCTATGACGCAGGCAGTTTTATTTGTAAGAGACATCAAAGGACATTCTGAATGACAGCTCAAGAAGTACATCCTAAATGACTGTAACACGGAAGGAAAAAATCTCCCTAGAAATGGAATCACTCAGGAAATTCAAAGCTGCCCCAGAGATGCATTTAGCTTTAGTTTAAATGCTTGTAAAACTATGAGGAATGGTATCTCATGATTCCTCACGTTTTACTCTCAAAAGCAACAAATTTAAAAGATTTGAGCTCTCAAGTCTTTTACTAATGTTAACTTGCCAATAAACATCCCATTCTAGATAGAATTAACATATGTTAGCATGCAAACCACGCCCTGCCAGGTCTTGCTACACAAAGTGTGGTCCAGGAACCACATTAGTATTGCCATGGAGTTTAATAGAAATTCAGGTTCCCAGGTCCCTTTCCAACCTCTTGAATGGAATGTTCTTTTGGTAAGATTTTCAAGCATCTTGGCATATCAGAGTGCTGCTCTAAGAGAGAACGTTCTCTCTCATGTATTTGAATAGGACACACATGTTTCTAAGTCCCCAAGAAAAGACATGATTCAGTCCCATTTTACTAATGATAAAATGGATACTCTTCAAAAGACAGTGCCTGAGCCACATGCACTCAACCAGAGGTTTTCAGAACTTGACAAGAAAATTCCAGCTTCCTGACCCTCTTTGTCAGAACTCGTTTTCACTGTGAAGAAACTAGTGGCCAAAGTATCAACATCTCTCTTCTGTTTGCAAGCTTCTCTCCACCATTCAGCAGTTGGTGTGTGTCAGAACCAGGCCAGGCTTGGAGCTTCCCTACTGACTCTTGCAGGTGGAATGTGTTCCTGAACAAGTCAACACTAGCATCGGGCAGGTAAAGTCCCACATCCGGTGGATCAAGGACTTGCAATCCTTTATTGGGTAATTTGTTTCCTTTGTACCAGGCCCAAATCTCAATCTGGAGTCCAGAGCTCCACCCAGCAGGTCCTTGCCTTGCAGTGACCCTTGCTATCCAGGAGGTCACGTTACTAGTCAACCAAGTCCAGCTCGGTCCAGCGTGAGTTCTGTGGCAGACAGTGATAAGCTTGAATGATTATGATACAAATTTCTCAGGTGGTTTTATTCACAGGTAGAGTATGGAAGGCGTCAGACAGGTTGGCTAAGATTCTCTTGGGGTGGAGGAAACAGAGGGTTAGGCAGATGACTAAACCCAAAATAGTATATAAAAGGTGCCTCAGTCCTTTTGGTAGCCCGGACTTGCTACACAGCAAGAAAAAACTACCTGGAAATAAAAAAATTAGAGAGCCATGTAAGTATTGATTCAGAAATTAAAAACTCATTTACCTAAGATTATCTGAGAAATAATATTGGCCCAAAAAGTCTTCAAGGACTGGTGAGCGACACGGTGCAGCGGGTAAAAGTAACTGTTCGCAAGCTTGTCAATCTGAGTTTAACTTCGGGAAACAACCTACATGATGGAAAGAGAACAACTTCTAAAAGTTGCCTTCTGACTATCATATACGCTCTGATGCATGTTCTCTCTATATATATTTCTCTCTCTCTCTCTCTCTCTCTCTCTCTCTCTCTCTCTCTCTCTCTCTCATTCTCTCTTTCTCTCTATCTCAAATAAATAAATAAAATATTTTAGGATTAAAACATGTCTTCAAAGCGTAACAGTTTTCCTTAGACAAAACCCAGCGTTTTTCCTTGAACTAACTCTGACTTACTGACTTAAAACAATAACCGTTTTCCGAACTCATTATTCCTCAAATCAGTCGGACAGTTTTGAGGAGGGCCAGCCTCGGGGACTTTGTTGTGTGCCCCTGTGTTGGAAGCTGGTGTAGCTCACATAGTGGGTGTTTGGGGCAGTAGACATCCTCTAGCAAACAAGCCCAGCTCTCTTGGCAGTCTCAAGTTCCAAAGCACAGCGAGAAAGAGTCAGCCCTAGCTCTCTCCTTGGCTTACTTGCTATTGTGTCTTAACAAGAGAAAGCCACTGAGCTTACTAGAGGCAGAGGCAGTGCTGAGAGACTATAAATCCTGCCTAATGATCTTCCCTACTTCCTCGTTCTGGGATACGTGAGTGACTTGAACTAGCAGGTATTGCCAGCAAAGCGATTAAAACTGCAGAGCGATAGAAGCAGCAACAGGTAATCACAGCTTACATTTGTCTTTGATCTTGAAAGTATGAGCAATTGTCAAGAATGGCTCACAAACCCATTCTCTGGCTCTGAGTAGAATTAATAGCAGAACATAAGGGCTAATCAAAGCTTAAGCTAACTTAAAAAAAACACTTAAATAATAAGTAAGTGAATTCCACAATAAAGGAAGTCAAGGCAGTTTGTTAATAATGCTACATTATTTTATCAATTTTTGTGGCTTTTATGGCTCCTAGTTGTCAGGCCGGTTTATAACAAAGATCTTTTTTAAAAATTAAGAGTTTTTAATGTTTTTCTACAATATTACTCAAATTTCTCTTTTATTACAAAATATTCTCTGACATGAAAAAATAATTTGAAGGGTCTTAGGACATAGCTCAGCTAGTGGCAAAGAATTTACTCAGTGTATATGAAGTATTGGGCTCCATCTACAGCACTCCACCTCCACTATCTCAGTTCCTTTTCCTCTTTCTGCGACAAAATATCCCAACAAAAGATAGGGAGAAAGCATTGTGGGCTCACAAGCCAAGGCACAGTCCTTCGTGGCGGTAAAGACAAACTGGAAGGAACTTGAAGCATCTGCTCATATCAAAATCAGAAAATAGATACCTACGAATGAATACCTTCTGTGTGAAATGGTGTGAGTCTCTTCACACCAATTAATGTGATCAAAATAATTCTTCCCACATATCTCAGAGGCTAATCTTAATCTAGATAACCCCTCATAGGTGGGCCAAGAGACTTGTTCTACTTTGCAAATTGAGTTATTACTAACCATCACACAGGCATATGTAAAACAGTTCTAACAGATAAAAAAAAAAGTGGATGCATATTTTCTTTTTCTGATTTTTTGCTTCTGGACTAAAGGAAAGGACAACCTT
Source organism: Typhlomys cinereus (assembly GCA_023101885.1). NCBI lineage: Eukaryota > Metazoa > Chordata > Mammalia > Rodentia > Platacanthomyidae > Typhlomys > Typhlomys cinereus. Next base: position 2,696,698 of record JALPQD010000057.1, on the reverse strand, counting down.
GGATAGGTCTGATAGTCCCCTTCAGAAACATTGCTCTTTACTTCCTCAATGTGTTAGGTGCACAGATGCAATGGAAGGCAGGCTGGACCCTAATTTCTACTATAACTTGCAAGTACATATTTCATCAGTTTATCTGTGACATAAACTTGCAGTGCTTGTTAGAAAAGATGTAGCTAATTCACTTCAGTCTGGTCTGCATATACTGTGTGCATACAAATGCACTGGTAGATGGCAAAATAAAATGCTGCAGACATGTATATTATTAAAATCAGGGACATGGAGTTTGACTGGATGCATGGGTATCCATTCATGTTGGCTTGTTCCATAAGCACATACCAAGTACAGGCTCGTAGAAGTCCTGGGCATGAGCTCCACAATCTCATATCTAGGGAAAGAAGTAGAATGGATGTGAGCGCCTGCATCATCAACCTATCTTACAGAAGATGCTCCCTCTGTTTCCTTCAGATTCTAACAAAGAACTCTTCTTTACCCACATCCTCAAAATTTCAATGTAAATCCTACATACTTTTGTACACCAAAGAGTCTGAATGAATTCTACAGCTTCAAGATACAGCAAAATCCTTTGAATTCCACAACTGTTCTAATGCCACCCTGGTGCACACAGTATATACAGACCAGGAACTGGGCACTGTAGAAAGGCCCCTGCTCCACCTTGAATCTTTACAATGCTATTAGACTAAATGTTTAAGTAGATGTAATTGTTTATGTCTTATTTGTGATTCCTAGTAAATTGCTTAGAAACTTAGAAGTTTCTAAATTAGAATCCTATTCCTAGTGTTTATTTGTTTATTTATCCTCAGGCACACAATGGATAATCTCAGGACTCCACCCAGCTCTTTTTAATGAGATATTTTACCCACCCTCTGTTGCTATGGTGCTTACAATTACTCCTTAGATAGAAAATTGCCTTTCAAACTATAGCCATCTTGATTTGAAGATTATATTTTCTGTTTCTCAGGACTGTGAGAAAGCAGCCAATGATTGACTATGATTTTTAAAAAAATACTAGTGTCATTGCCCTGTCTTGCCACGTGGTCAACTCTATAAAGTTGTGTGATGGGTGAGACTCTACCTGAGACTGTGACTCTGCTCAGCACCTTCTCCACCTGTCACTCTTTTCTGCTCTGAGCAAGTGTTCCAAATCCTTGCCTTTGTTTCTGTTCTCAGCTAATGCAGCCTAAAATAATGGAATAATGTAATTTCTGTTGGACAGTTAATGCAGTTAGGAATGTCCAGTCCTGTGGGAACCAAGCCCTCCAGTCTTTACCTCACTTCCCTAGTAACTCCTGGACCACTCCTTAGCAACACTAGGAGACTATAAGGGACTGTGGCTCCACTCATCCTCTTTACCTCAATTCCCTAGTAACTCCTTAGCAATACAAGGACTGTGAAGTATCGTAGCACCACCCATTTCTCTCTTCTCTGTTCTCTCTGACCTGAAACTATCTCCTCTGCTCTAATGCTCTTCTGTCTTAAGACTGTGATTTCCGAGTTTCTTCCCTCTTCTCTTATTTTCAATAAGATCCCTGCTTTAACCTTTCAACATGCCTTGGTTTCAGGCTTCAACTCCAGAACACAAGGATCTCCAAAAACACCCCCCACACACACACACCCAAGAGATCACTTCATCATTAACCTTGAACTTTCTAGCAACTAAGCCCCTAAAGTGGATACTCTCCTTTCTTGGTCTAACTCCAACTTACAGCTTTGAGTCACTTCCCACTGGAGGTTTTCACTGTGCAAGCATTCACTATGTTTACATGTTCCATGAAATGTCTGCTCTCCTCTTCAGATCCCCTCTCTAACTCATGTCACAGGTACATCAAAGTTTCATTCAGCTCTGCCCAACAGACTTTTATAGGCACCCAAAACCTACCTCCTCTGTTAAAACATGAATAGACTAATGACCTGCCCCTTTACCAGAAAGAATAAAAAGTCTTTCAAAATGATATTTTGGAGACATTATTCTGTCTTGAACTTGGACCCACAGACAATTGTCCGAGGGCTGACCAACCCTGGAAAAATGTCCCCACAATAAGATTATTTTGTAGAACTAAGGAAACTAACACAGCTTTGATAAGCTATCACTAAAGGGCTCAAAGTGTCAAATATTTCCTTAACGCCCTCCCGTATGTATTTTCAGAGCATTCAATATTTCTCCTACATCACAAAACTTACTTTTTACCTTTATATAAAAGTGTTACCAACTTGGATGAAAGATACAAATTTTTAAATACAAAAGAATAGTACTCTCGAACCCTGAAGTCCATAGAACCACATAGGTGGAAAGGTGGTAGAGAATGACGAAGGGAAGAGAGGGGATGGGAGAGAGGGCAGATGGAGGGGGGAGGAAAGCTGAGGTAACTACTCAATACTCAGTACTCTCCAGAAACATACCTCGTACTGCATAACCATATCTACACGGCTCAGCAGATATCTGTCTCTTGTGAGTTCTGTTCTCTGCTAACCTTCCCTCCATTTCGTCAGAAATAGAAATGAACAGATGAAGCACTGTAGATGCCGATGCATTTTGCCCCATGAGTGATGCCTGTCATCGGCAATGTTCACAGAACGCTTGCCGGCTTCCGCAACTGCTTTGATTGCTTTAAATATATAATTCAGATTCCTTTCACAAGAGGTATTATTTTTCACATTCTTTTTACCGGTTAACAAACTCCATATCCTAGGTTTCTATATAGGAATACTTTGCCACACTGTCAGTCTCACTTAATTCTTGGTGGCAAATCACCCTTTGAAAATTCCACATCACACAACTGGAAAAAGATAGAGAATAATGGACTATGGGGGTACTCAGTCTTAAATGATACTTCGATATTTCTCCAACACCACACTCCAAGTTCAGGGAACATAGAGGAAGGTGTAGGAGAAAGTTCGTGAGAATCAGAAGGCTGGGAGGAGCGCCACCCATGTCTCTGGACAACACAGGGGTGTTGTAGTCATTAACTTTCCACATTTGGGTTTGCCTGCACAAGACCTGTGTAGAACTAGCCTGGTCACCAGTTCATCCTGGAAGGTGGAAGCACTCATGTGGCGCCACTCTTCCTGAAGGACTATTGTGGTTACTGCTGACTGGGGGAAGGGGAGACACGTCCATCAGTGGTATTGCCCCTGGTATATTGCCCATGCTTCAGCAAGCAGCCAAGCATGCAGGCTACACTTATAAACCCAGTGAGTCACATTTGTACAAAAAAGAGGAAAGAAAAGAAAAAAGAGAAGAAGAAAAGAAAAAAGAAAAAGGAAGGAAAGGAAGGGGAGAGGATGGGAGGGGAGCGGAAGGCAGGGAAGGGAAGGGGAAGGAAGAAGAATGTAGAAGGGAAATTGTCAGAGGAAAAAGGAAGGAGGATGAGATAGGGTAATGTGGTGAAAATAGTTTAAATTTCATTGTCCACATGTTTAACATTTTTAAAGAATAAAAAGGCTTGAAAAGAATTAAACAAGAAAGTTCTTATTCATAGCATACTGCACATCTCTGCACTCATTCCATGTTTATAAAATGCATCACAATGCATTTTTACAGATTAATGTGTTGCCTGGCAACATGTTCTTTCTTTATTTATTTTTATTTATTATTTATTCAATTGTGCATGTGCGGTGTGCGTGTGTGTGTGTGTGTGTGTGTGTGTGTAGAACCACGGACGAAGTTGGGAACCACCATGGACCGCCTCCACCTACTCCTTGTTTACTCTGCCTCTACTCCTTGTTTACTCTGCCCGGGGATTCACAGGCTCCGCCCTACCAAGACCGGAAACGCAGGCCGCCCCCGCTTCCGCCCGGCGTCTATACGTGGGGTCTAGAATCCGAACTCAGGACCTTCCGCCTGCAAGGCAGAGGCTTAACCCCTGAGCCACCTCTCCAGCCCCAACATGTTCTTCATATGTGTGGTATTTACTCAAAACATTGATGTAAGTATACTGTGTCCCTTACTAAGGTGAGGAAACCGAAGCTTGGAGAGCTTCCATAGCTTGAGTTCTATGAAGACTTGCTCCAGATAGAACACACGAGCCCCCACCCTCCTCATTATGCCTCACATTGCCCAGAATCAAGAGGGACTGAGCATGTGATATGCAGACAGTGAACCTGCCAGAGCCCTGGGCGTGTCTTCCCACTCTGCACATGTGTTCTCTTGACCACTCTCTGAGCTGAAGCATCCAGAGCACTAGTGTCAATCACCCAGATGACCGGGAAAAGAAGCTTCTGCAGGGATGGCAGTAGGTCTCAGGGAAGTCTGAGCCATGAATCTCCTCTAGGTGTGACCTGAAAGGAGTAGCTTGGGTTTCAGGTAGCCAAGTCCTCCAGCTCCGTGGGCTCTTGGCTCAGGGGAGATGCAATCAAGGAGAACAAAGACATAATCTGCCAACACAGAGGGTCAGTGCAGAAGCCCCTGCTGTTCCCCACTGTGGGTGAATTTGCTCTGTACCCAGCAGATGATTGAGACAGGATTTGACTCCATCGCGGTTAAGCTGAGCCCCTCTGCTCCCCCATACTGCTAAGTATCATTTCTCAAGAATTATAACTCATTTCAGTTTTAAAAAAAAAAGTGTCCCTGTTTCTCATACTTCAGGTGATAACGTCTCTCTTCCCTGGAGGACGGCAAGGACAAATAAATCTGGCCGTTTAACAGTTCTAAAAGGTGGATGATCAATTCTTGGCAGAATTCTTTCCATACTTAGAATGCTTCACCCTAGGGTTCAAGGCCCAGACCAATGATTAACAAGAACATACATGCTGCCTATCTGAAGGCCAAGATGAGGTCAGGAAGCAGAGGTTCAAGGCCTTCTGTTGAAGTCAAAGGAGGGCGTAGGAACAGCTATGGTGTGGAACATGGAGGACAAGAGGTGCTCAATAAATGCTCTACAGAAAAAGGAATCAACACAGCATGAACCCGTGCTTAGAACTGAGCTTTTGATATTCCTCTTTCTTAAACCAGCATTTGTTTCTTGTATGTAAACAGATTTCATTTACGTTGTCAATGGAATCATACCATGATTTCTCTGGGTGCCAAAAAACAGAAATTTCGCATTTCTATGTCCTGAGAGAGGCATGAATTTAGAGTAAAATCTCACTATTTCCACACAAATATTGTCTGCCTTAAAATGTTTGTGACTATTTGAAGACTGTATCCCCTGACTATGAATGATATATTAGCAAACTCCCCTTCGCACACTATTCCTCAATAACTCTATAATCAAACTTACATATAGATCCAAATATCTTAGCATCCATTTTTTTTCTTTCTAAAGTGCGAAATTGTAATGTGAAAAACAAAATAAGTTTATGTTCTTGGTTTCTATATTTAGTCTTGTATATGTATGGATGGATGTGCATGCATACACATTTAAAGGAACAGAGAAGATTGTATAAATATATTGGTGAATGAAAAATGAAAATTGTACTTATTTCATTGATATAATTCTAAAGCTAAGAAGAAAACAAAGCTATGTGTGAATATACATGAAACTATTAAATTCCTAACTCCCAAATAGTCCATGTATAGTAAATATAATAATTTGTGCTCAGATAATTTATGTCATTAGAGCTATATAACGATATAGATATTATAAGATGTTAAGAGGAAGAGAGAAACAAATTCATGTCAGATTATCACATCATAAACTGCCACTGCTATAGAAATAAATAAGCCCGAAGAACATTTTTTGTATACTTTATTCTTATACTTTAGGTCCAGAATATTTTTAAATTATTTTTTATTTTTCTAGTTTTACTAACATGAAGAATGGTTGTCTCTACAGCCCCCTTCTTCCCTCCTCCCTCCCCCTTCCTCTCTCACTCTCTCCATTCTCCCATCCTTCACCAATCTATTCCTCTCCCTCCCACCCTCCTGCCTATCTGCTGTGTGGGTCCCTGGATTCTCTTTGGGTTGTCTGCATTGGTATGGGCTCAAGTCTCTGTGGCAGATTATGTGGCCTTTCTTTGTAGAGACCCACAAATGGGGTCACTCCCCTTCACCTGTCTAGTCCTGACTCCTAAGGTTCCACCTGCATGTAATTATTTCACCTGACTTCATCACTAGTCCATGGGGGAATATTGATGTGTCCGTCATCGTAAGTTTCTGGATGCAGCAACTCCATAGGATCTTACAATCTTTCTGTCCCCTTCCCCAAGATTCTCCGCGCCTTAGGACGGGATGAGATTTGGCTGACTTAATTGTGACTGAGCACTTTAGAGTTGCCAGTACTCTGCACTCTGGTTGGTTGTTGTCTGTTTCGCTGTTCTTCCATTGCAACAAGCTCCGTGTTGTTTGTGTATTGAGATCTTTTCTAAAGATAAAATGAGAGGTGTTTAGGTCGAGTTAACTTTCAAGTGGTTGTGATTAGAACTGATCCTAACTATTGTCAGTCTTCTCTCTGTCCACTGTTAATTAGCTGGTTTGCTGGGCATGTGTTCCCTGTCATGCGGCGGGTTAGGGTCTAGTAAGCAGATGGTTAATTACTTGGAGACAAACACTACTCCCTCCTTCGTCCTATTCCTGTTTTTCTCTTTCCTTAAAGACTTTTCTTACATAAAAAGTTTTTTTTAACTCTTTACCCCTGTTCTTTTGTTTCTGCTCTTTTAGAGTCTTCTTCCAACCTACCCAACCCCACCCCTCTTGTTTGTGGGTGTTGTGAAAGTTTCTGTTTTATTCCATTAAGCTGGATGCTTAATGTTAGGATCCACTTATAAGAAGAACGAATAATGTCTGCATGTCTACATCTAGAATATTTCACTCAGTATAATTTCTTTCAGTTCTATCCATTTACTGGCAAATTTCATTAGCTCATCTTTCCTGACAGCTGAATAGTAATCCAATGTATATATGTACCACATTTTCATTAACCATTCATCACTGTTGGACATTTAGGCTGGTTCCATTTCTTGGCTATTGTGAAAAGAGTTGCTGTGAACATGGTTGTGCATGTGACTCTGTTGCAGATGCAATATTCTTTGTGACTATTCCCAGAGGTGGTATAGCTGGGCCCTATGGAATTTCAATTTTAACTTTTTTAGGAACCTCTAAATTGATCTCCAAAGGGGTCGTATGAGTTTACAATCCCACCAGCAACTTATGAGGATCCCCTTCTCCCCACATCTACACTAGCATTTACTGTTTTGGATCTAAGCCATTTTGAATGAGTGAGATGATATCTCAGGATTTAATTTACATTTCCCTAATGACTAAGGAGGTAGAACATTTTTAAGATGTTTGTTAGACATTTGAATTCATCTTGCAAGAAGTTTCTTTTCAATTCTATAGCCCATTTTTAATGGGTTTGTTTACTGCTTCCTATTTAATTTTTCAAATTCTTTGTATTTTCTAGATATTTGTAGTTCTAGAATATTTAAAATATATTAAGTTAAATACCTAGGTAGAAATTAGAAAAAATAAGAGAACCCAGGAACATGGTTTTAAAATGACTAGTGAGTTATCTCAACCTTCCAAAAAGTTAAAATATAAACTCAATGAAAGTTGATCTGTAGATTCTAAATTGGTGACTTATTGCCTTTATCTTTGAACATTCCATAAACGAAAGACTTTAACAACAAATATAGACAAATTTTGTCCTTTAGGATTTTGTTAAGTATCAAAATACTCAATTTCAGGAAATAAAAAGTTTAATTCCAGACTTATGGGTATTTTATATTCTTCTTTCTAATTGATGCTGAATAACTCGTACCAAAGAGAACACTGCTTGATGAGAGTCAAAGTTTGCTCAATAGAATGAAAGAGAAAACAATGTAACCAAAAAAGATCAAGAGGAGAAAGAAAGAAGGAAGACATAAGGTGAGTTAAAGAAGAGAGACGGATGAAGGAGGAGGATAGGGTTGAAGAAGAAGGGACACTTATAACATGGCTTAGATTATATTCTCAAGGCTGTGGTCTTACAAAGCCAAAGGTTATAGCAGAATCTCTGGCATCTCTGGTTCATTTGTCAAGCCAGGACAAGTTAAGACTGTGCTAACACTGATCCCTTCACTTAGAACTTGAGAATCTGAGTATGACTGTGTATTGGGTGAAGTGCTAGACGAAAGGTGAGAGAACCTAGGGTTGGGTTTTGATTCTCCCAGTAGTCTAGGTAACTAATCTTTATGGTTGGGGGATATTTTATGCATGCAATAGTCTTCCATACACATAGTTTTCTAATACATTTTACAAACCCCCCAGTTGATGCCTAAAACCACAGAAAGTACCAAAACCTTATATATACAGATTGTGACTTTTTATATACAAATTTGTGACATATGTATAGTATATAATACTTTATTACTATCATAAATATGTTCATGGTAACATTTCATTTATGTATGTCATGAAATAACAATATTCCATAAAACTGGACAGTTCAAGCAATATACTATATAAGTTATCAGTATTGCTACTGTAATGTTTTGAGACCATTATTAACAAAAAGAAGGATCACTTAGGGCTAGAGAAATAGCTCAGTCAACAAAATACTTTCCTTGCATACAGAAGGACATGAGTTAAATCCTCATAACCTACTTTAGGAAAAAAAAACTGGATATGGTGGCACACACTTGTAATCCCAACACTGAGAAGACAGACAGGGAATCTGTAAGTCTTACTGACCAGCATGCTTGACAAGTTCCAGTGAAAGACGCTGTGGAAAGAAAGAAAGAAGGAACGAAGGAAAGAAAGAAAGAGAGAGAGAGAAAGAAAGAAAGAAAGAAAGAAAGAAAGAAAGAAAGAAAGAAAGAAAGAAAGAAAGAAAGAAAGAAAGAAAGAAAGAAAGAAAAAGAAAGAAAGAAAGAAAAATGAATAGGTATATGGTGCCTGGGAATAATACTCAAAGTTGTCTTTTAGTCACCGTGTGCACACATGCACACGTGCGCATATGCACGCGCACGCACACACACACACACACACACACACACACACACACACACACACATGAGGATTACTTGAATACATATAATACAATTGCATAACAGTTCATCTGGGGGCTGGAGAGGTGGCTCAGGGGTTAAGCCTCTGCCTTGCAGGCGGAAGGTCCTGAGTTCGGATCCTAGACCCCACGTATAGACACCGGGCAGAAGCAGGGACGGCCTGCGCTTCTGGTCCTGGTAGGGCGGAGCTTGTGAGTCCCGGGACAGAGTAAACAAGGAGGAGGTGGAGGCGTCCATGGTGGTTCCCGAATTCGTCCTTTGTTCTACTCACACATACATACACGTGCACACCACACGCACAATTGAATAAATAATAAAAAAATTAAAAAAAACAGTTCATCTGATAAAGGAGATGGCTACTAAGGAGCATCTACAGGCAGCACATAATATGTAAAGATACTGGACAATAGATGGTTCATTTTCTGGCCAGGATGAAATAGAATGGGACAAAGTTTCATCACACTAATTAGAATACCATATCATAGAATTCAAAATATGTGAATTGTTTATTTCTAGAATTTTCTGTTCAGTGTTTTTAAACCCCTTGCTTAGCTCCAAGAGAAAGAAATTATTAAAAGCAAAAGAACAGAGAAGTTCCTAAAAGAGGATAAAGACTTTGAATATCAAGGGGCAACAAGCAGCAGCTCAGAAACAAGGGAAACAAACATGCCTACAAGGAACTATAAAGTAATTCCCTTGCTATATGGACAGTATTTACTTTTCTCTCATATTGGCCAAAAATCCCTTCTTACAACGTCTTTTGATTTCTATATGTTAAATTCAGAACAACTATTAAACTAAAAAATGCCATTATATATTAGCTCAAAACAGCTAATGCCAGGGCTTTACAAGTAAAAAACAACTCACATCACAAAATTTATTTTTAATAGCGATCAGCTTAGGACCTATAATGTCTGAACATGATGAGAACAAAAGACCTAAGACCAGTCTTCAGGGTACAACCTACAAACTCAAATATTCTCCAAAATAGATTAGTACCAACATAAAGTCATGCCCGAGCCCTTACACTTGATTTGCTGAGGGACCAGAATATTCAGTCTCGGATAGGATGTCCCATAACAACCTATGACGAGATCCCCATATTAGAAACATGTCCTTTTCAGAAGGCAACATTTTCTCTTTAGCAGTACTGCCCAAACACTCAAAATCTCCCACAGACTATCAGTGCACTAGTCATAGATGACCCATTTTGGGGTCATGTATATTAATTTCGAGAAAAAAAAGTGTGGATGGCATCATCTGTCTCAAATAGAGCCAAGCACTTGGACAAAAACAAACATCCTTTCCATGAGTATTGAATTTAGAATCAGAGTTTATTGGTATTTGGCACAACTGAGCTGCTGCCAGCTTAAGATGTCCTGGAACGCATTCTACAAAGAAAGCACTCAGAATTTTTTCTCTTCTAATTTTCTTTGTCTTCATTACATGAGATTCTTGTTCAGCAATTATAAACTGAGATCAGTCTCCTAATATGATATTCTCATGAACACTCCAGAGAGATTTTAGAAGTTTGAGTGACATAATTAGGGCAAGGTCATTAGTGACAAAGTTGTCAAGAGAGTATTCAGTATATCATAAGTCTCTAGTTCTGCCCAATAGGTTGAAGCATGATGTTAACTCAGGGAAAGAGCCTGGCTAGATTCTGTATGGTTTCTTATTTTTTCATAGAAATGAAGATGTTCTAGTTTTCAACAAAGTTGTCATAAAATATACACTAAGGAAAAAAAGCCTATAAACAAGTGGTATTGGGGCTGGAAAGGTGGCTCAGGGGTTAAGCCTCTGCCTTGCAGGCAGAAGGTCCTGAGTTCGGATCCTAGAAGCCGGGCAGAAGTGGGCAGCCTGCGTTTCTGGTCCTGGTAGGCGGAGCCTGTGAATCCTGGGGCAGAATAAAAGGAGGCAGTCCATGGTGGTTCCCAAATTCACCCATGGTTCTATCTACACACATACACACACACACACACACACACACACACACACACACACACACACAAGCACATGCACAATTGAATAAAGTAATAAAAAAATTAAAAAAAAACAAGTGGTGTTGGCAATACTGGATATCAATCTGCAGAAGAATATTAGATCCATACCTTTTACCCTACACACACAAAAAAAATTAAAGTGGAGCAATGATCTTAACTTAAAATCTGGAATGTCAAAACTGTTAGAGGAAAACACAAGGAATATGCTTTCATGTGTTAAGTATAGATGAGAATTTTTTAAAAGACTTACATTGTATAAGAAATAGTCACCAGGAACTAACAAATGGGACTACATGAAGTTAAAAAGTTTGTATGCTTTGTTGATACGTTCTTTCACTATGTACAGATGGCTACAGACTGAGCAAAAATCTCTGCCAGCTATAAATCAGCCAGGCGTTAATATTTATACTACATAAAGAACTACAAAAAATAAGCACCAAAAATTTTGCCAATCAACAAATAGGCTAAGAAAATAAACAAATGTTTCACAAAAGGAAAAAACAGATAGTACTTTAAAAATTATTCAGTAGCCCTAGCCATAAATTCAAATTACTTTCTGATTCCATCTCACTCTTCAGAATGGTTACCATGGAGAAAAGAGATAACAACAATGCTAAGGGGAGTGTGACTTAGTAAGTCATCATGGAGAGCAGAATTGGAATGCCTCATGAAGCTAAAACTGGAACTACCATACAACCTAGTTATTCCACTAGTGGAAATATATCCAAAAGACTCTATATCCTACCACAGATATATATGCAAAGTCATGTTTATTGCTGAGCTACTCAGAATAGCAAAGAAATGGAACCAGACTAGATATCTACCAATATATGAATGAATAATGAAAGGGAAGTATGCATTCAACTGTAATCAAAAATGAAATCATGAAATTTCCAGGATGGATGGAGCTGTAAAGTTTCATATTAAGTGAGGTAACACAGACTCTGAAAGATTTAAAAAAAAAAAAAACACTTGTTCCCTTTACACAGGTGAATCCTAGCTTATAATGTTTATATGTATGCATATCAGTAGGTGAGTATGGCTATGATGGGTATAAAAATAGAAAAGAGGGCACAAGACAACAAGACAGGGAGAGAGAAATCTCCTAGGCAGAAAGAAGCAGAGCTCTACACAATGGCTTACACCTGGAATAACCATAAAATTTATTACTCAAGCTGGAGACACTTTTGAGGATGAAAAAGGGGCTGCATATATTACAATACCAGGGCAACATATTGAGAAAGTGGGGGAGGGTGAAAACAGGTACATGAAGGTGAAAGGAATGCATGAGGAGGTAGAGGGAATGATGGGGACTGGAGGAGTGAGGGAGAAAAGGGGGAAAGATCAGCGACTTCGAATTGCTTGGTAATATCAGAATGAAAACATAATTTAAAAAAAATAAAAGAAAATGAAGATGTGATGGTAATAGTGGTGAAATCAGAAGAAGGAAGATGGAAAGGATGAAAGAAGGAAAGAGGAAAGGAGGAAGGGAAAGAGGGAGAGAGGGGGGAGGGCCGAGGGAGAGAGGGAAGTATATGAAAATGCTCTGCTAAGAAATTAGCGCAGGTGGTGGTTGAAAGCCTGTGTCTGGTTTGTAGAGTGACAAATGGCCTGGAATAGTCTTGCTGCCCTGATATTATAACAGATAAAGACCCTTTTAATCTTCAAAACATATCCCAGCTTAGATAATAAGCTATTTGGCCACTGTAAATATAAGCCACTATGGAGATGACTGTACTCCTGTCCACCTATGAGACTTTGTGAGACTTCTTCTCTCTGAACACTAATTCCTATCTATAAGATAGGAGAGATGAGTGAAACCACCTCTCAGATTGCTGGGGAAATAAAATAGGATCATAAGACACTCTGTCTACTATGTAGTAAGCATATGTACATTCCTATTGCTGTCATTCAAAGCTGGAACCCTCATGACCATGAATCATTACTCATGGTGCTTTAGACAAACACCTGTGTCCTCTGAAAGGATCCCATCACATACATGCATGAGCATAGCATGTGCTGCCATGCCCTTCTAACATGGGGGAGCAGATCCTCCGGTGATGGTACCATTAGACATGCACGAAAGCTTTAAAAGAATCAAAGCTTGACTCAGCTGAGACTCTCTCTTTTTCTTCTATCCCATCTCGCAAAACTATCAGAAAGCATCCAGTGCCCAGCCAGGGAGGGGCGAACTGTGGACTGGGCATCAGCCTACAGCTGTGAAATTTTATTCCTGTCATTGCCATAGGCCTTGTCTTCTGAAGATGCTGCCCAGCCCTACCTTTTCCAAGCCCTCCAGTTTCTCCTGGAAGGGAGGACAAAGCCCAAATGTGAGTCCACTTACAGCAATAACAAATTCATGAGGACCCAGCCCCGGCCATCTGTCTGAGGAGTGTGTCAGGCCATTTACTGGCCATGATGAATATCATTCCACTGGCCACCTAAACAAATGAGAGAGCACTTATGGATTTTCTGTCAAAGACAGAAGATCAAATGAAGGGAGGGACCTTAGACCCCCCCCCCCATTCAGCAGTGACAGAATGTACCTCTTTGCTTTTGCATCATACATTGAAATTCCCAACTTAAAATCCAACAAGGACAATTCTAACATCATGTGATTAGAGGTTTGATGGAATGTTTTTACATTTTTGCTGTTTTTGTTTATCTGAGACAGGATCTTTCTTACTACATAATCTAAACTGACTTTAAAACTGGAATCCTTCTGCCTCTACTTCTTGCTTGCTGGGATCATAAACGTGTCACTGCATCTGACTACAGATTTTTAAACTTTAAATGATCTCACAGGCTGTTCTCTCTTAGAAATCTTTTTTTTATTTTGTGTGGATTTTCATATTCGATAGTGGTGGGGGGGCCTTAAAAGAATAACTGATAGGTAATAGAGATTTCTCGTGTGCCAGGAATTATTCTAAGCACTTTTTTGCATTCTTGCATTCAATTCTCACTATTACTTTATGAATTATTCTAATTTTATAGGTGAATATTTGAGACTCTGAGCAAGAAAGGATATAATTTGCCCAAAGAGATGCAGCTAGGAAGACCCACATGTGACATAAAAGACTAATTCATCCAGTGGCAGAGTCTGTAATCTGCCTGCCATAGCCTCTCGCACATATACAAGAAGTACATTTTCTCTACTCGTGACAACTCTCCTAAGACAAATAACTCCCCAGTAGGTGATGAGAATCCTAGTTGTGTCCACCGAGAACAGTCAGCAGAGAGTAGAGTTGAGGGGAAACAGGACAGATGAGCTGACAAATCATGAATGAGTCAGTCCACTGGCCCACCCAGGAATGAAGCAATGAGAGAATGCAGAAGCAAAGCTGTGTGTAGGATTCTTAATTTTTGCTAGGATCATGTTAACACTAAGTACATAATGTGGATCAAACACTCTGCTGAGTTGTTGTGCATGAAATCACTCATTTTACAGCTGAGAAAACTGAGGCCCATGATATAAATCTGGCCCCGAGTCACACAGCAAGGGAGGCAATTGAGTTTGTATTTGAACCCAGAAGAATCTAGTTTAGGAATACAACCCACAGGCGGTCTGTCCAAGTATCTTCTGTATTCCTATCTCTCCAAAACTTGGTTGAAATTTTATATAAAATCCAAAGAAAAAATGTTTCAGAATGCCCTCTCAATGAAGAAGTGTGGTGCTTCACTTGAGAACAACAGGCACTGTCTCAACATTGGATCAGAGCAAGCCATTCAGCCTACAGTGGTTCCCTTTCTCCATCTGAGATTATGAAGACCATATTGACTCCTACTAGTATTCATGGCCATTAGTCGCATTGCCAGTCTCTTTTTTTCCGGATGACATCTGGAGAGGAACAGCACGAAGCTGAAACGTATGGTATCTCATCGCTGCAAATCCATATAACGCCTCTGAAAAACTGGGAACATTACCCCAGGCATAATAACCCTCATAAATAATCTACCAGATCGAGGACACTAAATGTAAAGAAAGGGTGACCTCCGACCTTCCATTCCCTTTAATGGTGCTTCATTAGTCTCACAAATGGAGGCAAATTCATAACAGGGGGAGGGAGGAATCAATTCTGCCACTTGAAAATAATGAAGACATATACATCAAACAACAGCTTTTATAATTCTTCCTAATTAAGTGATCCATCCCAGAGGGGTGCTAAATTGGTCGGTGCAAATATAAATTACACTAAGCATGAGTGTTTTAAGATCAATGTGGAGGACTCAATGTCTGTTCCATGCTCTTCCTGTGCTTTCCAAATATTAAACTGCCATCCTGAATATGGTATAAAGAAACTAAAAAAAAAACTTGATTCTGTGGGCAGCCTGGGACTCAATACTTAGATGTGGCTATTCTGTCTGCCCTCCCTCCCTGAGGAAGCAATCTCAGTGAGCAGACTGACTTCATGGGAAAGTCTCTGGCATTCCATCTGCTGCTTCTTCACCTTCTCTTGGACTTCAAAATGTCAGCTAATTTCATATCAGGCTTGAGACTCAGTGGCTCATACTGTTGTTTTATGATTTTTGTTTTTTGCGATACAGCACCCCTGATAGGAAAGGGTTATCAAGAACCCCAGGGAAAGATGTTACCATTGTCTAATGTTAGCCTTCAACAGAACGGGACTCCTGGCTGCAATTCAACCTAAACTGGCTCTTCTTAAGCTTCTGTCTCCTTCATTAACACACGAACTGCATATACTTTTCACTCATCAGATTCACTATGCTTCTTACAGGAAATTGGGGCAGGAATGAAAAGCAAAGCAATCTTTATTTTTATGTAGTTTTACTTATGGAATGAAAACACTAACATTATACTTCCATATGACCTCAAGAGATTTTTGCAATTGAGAAGTGACTTAGACTTTCAAAACTCTCTATGGAATATAAAAGCAAATCTTTTATCCACAGACATAAAGCAGAGGAAAGAATACTGTATTTGGAGGCATGATACTCTCTCAGTTCAAGCCTTGATGCAGACACCATTCACTTGCAGCTCAATGACTAGAACAGTGATTTATGTAAGATCCTAAAAATCATACAAATATAAATGTATGTCTCATTCTGTGGAAATCACAGCTCTGAAAAAGCCTTGGAAGCTGAGATATCAGGAAGAGTTTCCAGGGTAGATGTGCAGAGATGCTGTGTGACATGCGATTTATTAAAAATGTCCTCTAAGCAAAAGCTGATGAGTGAATAAAGTGGGAAAAGGACACACTGAGTAAAAGCAGGGGCTCACCCAGTCCTCATGTTGGTCCTACAGCATGCTCTGAGCATAGATCATATCTCACAGCCTGTTTTTTCTCCTTAAACCCCACCTCAGGCTTTCAAACTGAGCTTTCAAACTCTATTATATTTTAGCTATGGGGTACAGATAAAATGGAAAAGATATAAGCTCTCAGCTATCCTGCTCCCATGTAAAAAGTAAATGTAAAACTCTGAAAAAGATGCAAAAACAAAACACAGAAGCTAGATATGGACACATCTTACTCAAAAGACTTACAAAACACTAAAATTAAAGTCAGCCCTCAGCATCTGTGAGTTCCATCTCTGTGTATTCAACCAAATAGGAATGGAAAGCCCTGGGGGAAAGTCTGATCTGGACTCAGCACATTCACATGTTTTTCTTGTCATATTCCCTAAACAATACAATATAACCACTATTTACATAGCATTCTATTGTATGAGGTATTCTAAGCAAAGGAGAGATGATTTAAGATACATGGGAGGATTGCTTTAGTTATATGCAAATACTAAACCATTTTACATAGGAAATTTGAGCTTCTGTGGATTTGGGTACCTGGAAAGTATCTTGGCTCTTATGTCCAATAGATACTGAGGAACGACTATACTTATTTTTTACTAAACTAATTTTATATGTTTCTTATGAAAGCTGTTATTTCATCTTGGATATTTCTCCATATCACTGAATGCTCTTTTAAAAACTATGTTTCAACATTAAATGAAGATTCATTATGTGAAGCTACAATAATTTAGCTTTGTAGAGCATTAAACTTAATTCTAGCCTACTGTTGTAGATAATAATACTGTAAGGAATGTTTTTGAGGTTGGGGAGAGAGCTCAGTAGGTAAGAACACTTGTTATGCAAGCATGAGAAATGAATTCAAATCCACAGAATCTACATTTAAAAAAAATGGGTATGGCTGTGTATGCACTAAAAATTCCCTGTGCTGGAGGTAGAGCAGATACAAGAGGATCACTGAGGTTTACTGGTCACCAGCTTAGCTCCAGATTCAGTGAGAGATGCTGTCTCAAGGCAATAAGGTGGCAAGTGATAGAGATAGATGCCCCAAGTCCTCCTCTTGCTTTCACACAGGGGCAGGAGCAAGCATAGCTACACAAGCACGTGCGTACACACAAGCACATACCCCACACACAAACTCACACACACAAATACATAAAGAAAAAAGCAAACTAAAAAAAAAAGAACTTTGTACGTATAATTGTTTGTGAAGACATATTTATAAGTACATTTGCATCTAATTGATAAAAGCATATTTAAGTATGCATCATTTTCATTTAGTGAGAATGTCACTAGTTAGTAAGAGATGCTGTAACGGTTACTCTTCTCTGTTGATGTGAGACACCACTCAGTCAAGCAACTTAAAGGGAGATAAAGGAGTTTTATTCAGTTTACACTTCTAGAGAGAAGATACAGTCCTTCAATGCAGAAAAAGGCATGGCTGGCTGGCAGAAGCTAGAAAAGGCTTAAGTCACCGCAGGCATCATGGAGTTTAAATTGCTG
Source organism: Typhlomys cinereus (assembly GCA_023101885.1). NCBI lineage: Eukaryota > Metazoa > Chordata > Mammalia > Rodentia > Platacanthomyidae > Typhlomys > Typhlomys cinereus. The sequence goes on along the minus strand of JALPQD010000057.1, from coordinate 2,678,986 downwards.
CATGCTCAAGAGCAGACTCCTTCCAAAAGTAGGATGGGGCTAATCAATCTCAAGGCCCACCCCTGTCACATACCTTCCTCCTGCGAGGCTCAACCTCTTAAAGTTGCCATGACCTTCCCAGACAACTAAAGATTAAAACACATGAGACTGTGAAGGACAGGATTACAAATGTCAAATCATGACAGACATTAAATCATTGGTCAATGTCATATGATCTTCTGACCCCTGATACAATGCAGACGCCCTCACCATCCCTAGAGAAATCACTCCAGCAAAATTTAGACATTGTTTAGATAGAAAATGACACCAGTATGAATATGAATTCAACTGAAGTCTGTCATGAAATGACATTCAGATACATCTTATTGCCCCTTGAGTAGCATTTTGGTTTTGTCATTTTGAAGTTAACATGCAAATTTACATGAATCTTAGAATTTATGAAATATGATGCCAACAAACCAATACAAACTGATGATCTAGAGAGTTTTTCTTCTGGGCATATGTGATGCCAGTTAGCCCAGTAGCCAGGCAGGTGAGAGCAAATTACATAGGTAAACAAAGGTGCTCCCAGAAAACATGCGGTTGTTGAACATCACGGTGCCAAGAGTGGGTTATCTTCCTATGAACTGTTTGCCAGAGAGGTGTTGAGGACCCACAGCTAAAAAGACTATTTAAGTTTGCTGCTGCATACATGTTAGAACTGGACAGGAAGTACTAAATAGATTAAATATACTGAAGGCTTTGGTTGCAGAACATGGACAATTCAAGGGACCTGAGAATGAGGAGGAAGCTACCTCAGACCGAAAGGTAGAGTGCAAGCTGCTAGGAAGAATTTTCACCAACAGTCTTGTTGGCTATTGGTCCTACATGTTACACGACAGAAATACCAGGTAAGATGTGCCCTCTGGTCCAACAACAACATGAGCTGTGCCATAGTTAGAAAGAATTGCCAACTAAGCAATCGAAGGCTTAAGCTCTAGGCAGAGTTGTGAAGAATTGGTGCTGAGTTGAGCCCGGGGCAAACCTGCAAGAGGTTGTCTGATTACTGAGGAAGGCCTAGCCCATGATAGGGGGACCTATACCCTAGGCAGGTGGATAAGATGAAAGGAACTGGTTAAGGAAGTTGGCATCCTTTGGTATACTTGATCAGATATGCTGGTCTGGCAAGAGAGGATTATGCCTATCAGCAGTGCTATAGAAACGGTGTGGCCAGTTCTCTCAATCCTTGGTGTTGGTAGGCACACTCTTGCCGTGCTGAACAAGAAACCTCAACCAGGCAACTGTAAATCAAAATAAAACCCCTTCTTCCCTTAAGCTGTTTGGTCATGAATTTATAGGCCACAATAACTACAACAGGCTGTTTTGGGTGCAAATAGCAGCTTTTTTAAATGAATTTAGGGCCTGCTCCACAGCAGAAAATTCATGACTGATACTATGAGCCAAAACAAAGTCCCATAATTAAGAAGATCATAGGCTACGGTGGGGACAGTGTTGCAATTTTTTTGGTTAAGTAGATGTGATGCTTCTGTCACACTGCCTTCGAAACATTGCTGTTTATGCCCTTGAAGTATTTCTGCTGTCTCTGCTTTGACAGTGCAGAATTTCTTGCAGTGGGCAGTGATGGATAATGGAGAAACTCATAACCCTGATGAAGTTCCTGAGAACAAATGATTGATGCCGTGGCATAGTGACCTAATCCCAAGCCTGAGGTAGACACTTAGATGACTTCCTCCTCAGCCCAGGGGATGTTGAAGAAGAAGAGGTTGGAAAGAATATAAAAGCTTGAGGACAGAGGTAGAGCGAATGGCATCCATGGTCCCCTATTGGATTGTGCCCTCAGACCAAAACAAGAAGGCTGTTGTATAATAATTTGAACAGTATCCTGAAGGGAAGTTCATGAGGCTCAGAAAACCCATAGCTCAAAAGTCTCATTAAATTCTTGAAACTTATGAAATTCACGAGTCCTCTCCCCATGGTTATGGGAGCTATAAACAAGTACTAGAGGGACCTGACCAACTAAACTACCCAGAGGATATTCTCCAATGGGCCAAATGGCCGCAAGTCATACAGAGAGTTCTAAGGATACAGCTTATGTTTCCCCAGACTAAGGTGGGCTTTTTGCTGCTCTAGCTGTTTTTGTGTTCCTATAAGTAAACCAGTAACGTTATTGGTTCGCCAAGCTGGATTTTGTGTAATCATTATTTCGATTCATTACTACATTCCTGTCTGAGATGAACAGATATTTGCGTGGTGTCTCCCGAAATAAGACAAAGGCCTGAGAGACTACTTAAAGAGAAAAATTGTTGCACAATATATTGCTTACTGGGATGTCTATGAATCATTTGTAACCATTTTCTATAACACAGTGGTTCCTAGCCTTATTTACTCAACTCTTATACACTCGGTGAAAAATAGTCATTGTTCTCATTATAAAGACAAATCCTCTAAAGAGAAGCTTTAGTTACAAGTCTAAACTGTTTCATATTTAAATGCAGAGTAGCTTAAAGATCGTCTTTTCACACGACTTCACCCAGGTTCATATACAGAGAAATGTCATATATTTTTTCTGGTTGAAATGTGTCTGTTGACAGCTCTTTAAGCCTATTCCAGCTGAAGGCGGTTTGAGTCACCCAGAGCCGAATGAGTCTGTCCCCTGTAGCAAAGACTCATGGAACAAAACACTATAAGCTTAGTATTCCTTTACAGAAATGTCCATGTCTTTAGGTCTTCAAATTGAGGTTCATCCTACCTAATCTTCTCTTGGAATATGATAATTGTTCAATTACCAAAAAAAAAAAAAAAAAAAACCTTTCAATCCCTATCCTGTTTGAAATCAAAACCACTGAATTCTAGGATAATTGGCATCCAGCCTCATTTCTCTTTCCTTTCTGGGGCACTCAGCATCCTGTCTCAGGCTTATATCCACTACTTTGATCCTTTTCAGAGACACAGTTGAGAAGGTTCCATGGGCTTATGTGTCTCAGGTCACTTCTTTGTACTCCTAAGGGGAAGAAGTCATTGTGCAGTAGTGCCAAGTTCAAAAGCATTTCTGTCATTTCGAGATTAAATTAGAATAAAAATCAACCCTGACTTTAGAAAAGTAAATTTATAATGTAGCCCTTCTGATGATAACTGATTCTAAAGTAAAAAAAGTGATGTACTTAGTTCCAAGTACATTCTCCAATACTTTTCATGTCTGTGGTACAGAATACTTAGATCGAGTTATTAGAAGTGATGTTGGCAGAGGGTGGTTTAAGAAAGAGTGAGGTATACCCTACTTCATAATCCAATGTGGGAAAAGTGAGTCTTTGCCAGAGGCCTCTTTTTAATAAAGACGGAAAAGTTTACAAAGTCCAATGATGTTGAGCACAAAAGGTCCTGGCAGGGCAAAGATGGTACACAACCAACCAAGGAGAAGTGAAGGACAGACTAAGGAGTGTAAGAGTAAGGCTTAGCAGAACAATACCAAACTTCAAGAGAACAAATCCACTTTTGATCTCTAAACAGAAAAGAAATAAGTTTGGAGTAGTTCCTAGCATATTGAAGATCAGTAATTGGAAAAGGCTATCTACCAAAGACTGTTGACCAAAACTCTTGCATCAATCAGTGGGTCATCAAGGAGTCATCAAGGATCAGGGAGGGAGCCAGGAAACAAATGCCCTGTCATCATTCTTCTCGCTTTCCCATCTCCAACTCAGGCCTCACATGGACCTCCTAGCTGAAAGCCAGTGAAGATCCACAGGTTAAGAACTGGTGGAGGCTGGTAGGATATACCCAAAGCAGCAGAAGGAAGATGCTGTTTATACTGTAGAATGCTAGATTCTGCCCTGTGCAAAGGCAAGGTAAAGTGCTTGTCTTTTCCTAATGCACGTCTCTTCCTAATGCCTGGAGGGTTTACTGATACCATGTTATCTACACACATAACCCCTGTAGCCCAACAAAGGCTTATTTTCCTTGAAGCACTGTCTTTATTCAGGTGAATATGGTCTTGAGAGCTCTCTTCACATTCTCCCTCATCTTCATCCTGCACTGAAAGATATCTTGCTTTCTAACTGATTGGCCGATTTAACAGTCCTATGTGAGTACTAATAAGTGTTCACTATCCTTTATTTAAAAACCTAGAAGCAAAGTGTTTCAGAGTTTGTGTTTACAAATATTTGCACATACATAATTATATAATAAGTTATCTTGGTAATAAGGCCCAAGTATAAACACAAAAAGCATTCATGTTTTGCATCACACACACACCCACACACACACACACACACACACACACACACACACACACACATATCTTAAGGTAATTTTATATGTCTAATATTTTTATTCACTTTTATGGAAATTCATCACATAAAATAAGGTCTTGTGATAACATGTTAGCTCTCAAAAATGTTTGGAGTTTAGAGAATGTCATATCTCAAATTCTCAAAGTAGGAATACTCAATCTATATCACTAATTTAATCATAGATCTTCATAATCATAGATTTATAGAAGTGTCTAGAAAGTATTAATAGTACTATCAGAACATTCCAAATGATCACATGAATATGCTAGATAGAAGGCAATGAAGAACCTAACAAGCTAAATTAACATGCATTCATCTTTGGGGCAACATATATATCATTTTAAATAAATAAAGACCTTCAGTCTAGCCATAGGGCTCAGTGGTTAAAGGCACATGCTACCAAGCCTGATAATGTTGGAAGGAAAGAATCAACTCCTGTAAGCTGTCCTCTGACTTCTACATGTTTGCCACACACACACACACACACACACACACACACACACACACACACAGCCACACACACAGATACACACACAGACACACACAGACACACACACAGACACACACACAGACACACAGACACACACACACACGAGATAAATAAATAAATGTAAATGAAGGCCTTTATGAAACCTAATGTATTTCAAAGTATAACACTTAGCTGGGTGGCAATTACACAGTATTAAGAATGTCAAATCACATGGTGAGAAAGTGATTCTCTTTAAACTCTTCTCAGACACTGTGTATATCAAAAGGACAGACTTGATTTAGAGTTAGGGCATCTTAATCCTTCTTTAAACACCTGCTACACTCCTTTTTTTAACGAAGAGACAAAACCATCTGACACAGATTTCACGTTCACGGAGTGGTTGTTAGATTTGATTTGATAATGTTTTATTTCTCTTAAATTTATATTTTGTGTCATCTCCTATCTCATGATGGATGCTAATGACATTAAAGTTTTCTTTTAGTGCATTTAAGTTAAAAAGAGACTGTTTAAAATATAAGCAATGGTTTGTAAGAATAAGAAAGGTGCTAAGTAAAGTTAAAAGGAAACACTGTTTTTACCAATAATTCTTGTCTTACAATCCTATAATTTATGTATATTTAACTTATAAGTAATTTACATATGTGTTTGTTAGAATTCAACTGTGCTCCAGTCACCTAGGGCATATACTATCAATATCAATATTTTATTGTTGGTGGTTTTTGTAGTGCAGACTTGGAAGTACCGAAATTTCATCTCCCTGATTCCATAAAATAATACAGCAAAGGAGATTGTGCAGATAGATCTCTATCAGTTGACTTTAAACCAATCAAAAGGAAGAATTCCCCAGGTGAAACTGACTTAATGAAGTGACCCCCATAAAAGCAATGAGCAGCAGATGCTTTCCTGCTGACCAGCAGGAACAAACAGATAAACCCTAAGGAGGCCACAGGGCAGAGATAGAAATGCAGCCTCTTGGGACTAAATGTGGTCTACGGCCAACAGCTAGCAAGCAAGCACAGACCTAAGACATGCAACTACAGGAAATGAACACTGCCAACACCCAGTGAGCTTAGAGGAGGGCGTTGAGTTTCGGATAAAACCACACTCCTCACTCACAGACACCTTATCACTCTTTGGTCTAAAGAGAATCTGAGTAGAGAAATTTGAGAATTTAGGGAGTCCCAGAAGAGAGTTTGGGAGAAAGTAGGATTGTAATACTTCTCTTCCCACAGAGATGATACTATACTATGAAGATAGTTAACTAGATAAACTACCTACAGAAATAATTCATTACTCACCAATAGAATAGAAATCATAAAATTTTCACAGGAGCACTGGGAATCTTCTAGACCAGTATTTCTATACCTCACTACACATAATTTCCAGGATCATTTTACATGTACACACAGTCTCCTTCAGTGCATGTGCCCTGGATCCTTGGTGGCATCGCCACCAAGCTTTGAGGTGGTGTCAGTGCTGCCAAAGTGAATAACAAGTATCAATATTTTGCCCTTTTCCTAGGATGACTTTAAGTCACTCACACACAAGCAAATACACAAATAATTTCCCAATTCACCTTGGAGGATTAACAAAGTGATATTACAGCCTATCTTTTATCCAAAGTAGCCAAAACCCCGCCTTCTATTCATGGACCACTCAACAAGTTGAAGAGCACTGGGATTTTGGCCTTCAAAGAATTCAGATAACCAAGACTCGAATTCACAACAACTCTGACACAGGGCGGGACACTATGAGACTGAAAGTCTTCTTGAAAGGTACACCCAAGATTTGTGGCCTAGTCTAAGTTCTGTTCAAACTTTTGAGACTGTGAAATTAGGCTGGAAGTCTCCACATTTATTGTAAGATTCCTGGTATTTCCTGTTTCTAGTCCCGCTGGCAATATCATAGGAACAGTCTCTCTCATGGTTTGTCATATTTCCATCTACCTACCCCAGTTAGGATGATTTCAGCTAGAAGGTTGAAGCCATCAACACAGAATGCAAGGTTCAAAACAAACCTCATGAAAGATTTCATTTCTGTCACTGCTGCAGAGTTTGATATTCACTGATGGAGTAGATTTTTTTTCTATCAACTGCATAATATTCATTCACAAGCCTAATTTTCCTTTACTGTCCTTCTGACCTTCTGATACATTTTATTTCATGACTTTGAGTTGAATTATTCTAAATCCAGAGACTGGAATATGTGGAGGAAGTCTACAAAGTAACTGTGTGGCTCATTTATGCAAATGAGCTCATGAATTTGGGAAAAGTTTGGAATGAACTAATTGTGTTTCCAAAAGCAACAAAGAATCCTGTTAAGTAGAGGCAAAGCCTTCTGGTTCATGGCGACTGAGAAGTAGAATTGGATCTGGGTAACATTGGAAAATAAAGGAGAGTTAATGGAGAGTTTAAAGATTCAGAGAGCAAAGATAATAGTTTTCCCAGGCAATCAGAATCACTATTGAATCCAAGAACTGATTCAAACAGTGCAGATCAAAAAAAAAAAAGGAAAATTGCAAAATCTATTTTCAAAGAATAATGAATCCACACCTAATCTCAAAATAACCAAATATTTCATTGGCAAAGTCTATATTATCCACATTGGTTATCAAAACGGAGGATATATTGAGCATTCCAATTACAAGTCTAGCCTCATAGAATGTGTGCAATCTGTGGCATGGACAGAGTTAAGGAGTGAAAGGTGCTACATTTGGAATCTGATGGTACTCCCAGAGTACTGTTCCCTTGCTATTGGCCAACCATGAACAGTTGCAATCAAGAAGTTCAGGACCAGGGCCCACCACTGAATGCACCTCCCCAAGGGTATTTCCCAATATTTCCCAATAGAAAGTTTTGATAGCCTCTTTCAAGGTAGTGAACTCCTTAATATCTGCTTCTGAAAGAGCTCTCTTTGGTACCAAACACTAAATCTGCCATTGAAGCCAAGTTCCCATGTCTGGCTCTGGACAGCAGATTCTAAAAGATCCTATTGCTGGGAGGTATATGGCAGGGAAGGTTTGAGATAAATTTCCTTTGAGGATTCGTGCTGTGCTTGGTAATAACCTCACTTCCAGTGCAGAGGTACAAGTAAATACACACAGATAAATGCATGAATACACACATACACACTAGGGAAGAAAATCCACATAAGTGGGCACATTTCAGGAATACATAAGATAGATGTAACTAGACAGTTGTTGTGACTGAACTCCAAATCTGGGTATAGGTCTGATGCCTAAGACCAGCAATCCATATTTTTGGTTGTAAATTTCATGTGGCAGAAAAAATAACCATCAGCAGCATCAATGTCAATTCCCTGAGGAGGTTCCTTCCTCTCCATCCATTTGACAATATGTGCCAATGCAATGCACCTCTCATCTTCAGCCCTAGAGGGGATTTGTCCCCTGCTTCATCACATTGGCCTGCCTCTGCTGCCCAAGATGAGGAAAGAAGAAGAAATAAAACCACTCAGAGAAACCCTAAGTCACAGCCTCTATTTGGTTTTTCTTTTACATCTCTGTGTATCCCATTGTAATTTTAACATGTTGTTTTGGTGTACAGTTAACATAGGTTGAACAGTAGTTAGAAGTTTTGATAAAATGTCCATTCAGGGTCAATGTAAGTTAAAAGAAAAACAGATATACTACTGGTGAATAACTACTGCTTGACTGCAAGTAGGCACAATAGACAGACCTCCTTTCAATGGCAGCAGGGCTCCTCTGTGGGTCACATCAAGCCTTCCTCTGCCATGTAGTCACTGTTTGTCTGAAAGTAAGGCAGGAGAAAGGAAGAAGCCTGCAGATGTCTTCCTGTCTCTACATCAAGTACTCCCCTGGGCAGAGGTGGCATCTTCTCTGTGGTCCCAGTCTCTCCTTTGGAGGACTCCATGGGATCAGATTGTCCCAGCCCTGGGTGTAGTGGTAGCTTCCTGTTTAGTTCCCTTAGCTCACTTCTCTTTTTTCAGTTTTCATTTTAGCCAGTGTCTGTCTACTCAGTCCCCAAAGTAAATTCTACTAAACCGCCGGGCAAATTATAAAGGAAACGATGCACCCACACACTTTAGATGGCTCAAAGACTAAGAATACATATGTGCATGAGACATATTTTGCTATATTCCTTTCGTTGTTGACACTGAACTAGCATACTGCAGAGGAATTGGAAAAATGTACTACTTACTATAGACTTGCATATTTTCCCAAATATCCACCTCCTCAACTCAGAATGCTTGCTTGCTCATCAGATGAAGGACAACTTCAAGGACATTACATGGCCTCTAAAGGCCAAAGATGACATTGATTTTCTGCCATACATATTGCTGAGCCCATAATTAAGCTCCCAAGAAGAGCTAAGAGCAGATATCTCAGAGTTTAAGGCCAGAATGGAGAGCACAACTCATCTGCATCCGTGCAAATCCTCCTTGAAAAGCAGTTGGTGAACAGTGCCATCTGCTCATCCCTGGGCCTTCAAGGCTGACTTGGCTCCCAGTACCACTTATAACCTATACAGTACTTTGCATCTTCAAAGAGCTATGCAGACATTAACCAATTATTCCATTCTTGGCCCACCTCCAGGTTACACTATCAAGATTTGACAAACTCTTTGTACTCTCTGTAGTTCTTCAGGAATGTAGGTTTGTCTATTTCCATCAAAACTGAAGCCAAGCCGAAGCCTTCAGCTGAAGGAAACCCTAACGATTTAATATTTAATACAAACATCCTGTTCTCATAAACCCATCCTCTTCAACAGAAAAAAAATGTCATTTGAACACAGCTGAGCAAAAAGGGAAGAGGTTATAAACTTTAAAAAGAGCAAACTAATTAATGTTGAAGCTTTTCAAGTGTATGAACAGACAGGCGGCCACGCAGCTGGGTGACCGGGGGTAGATCTCACATCGCCTCCCTTCATCTGCCTAGGGCAGCTGGAATTCAAGGTTTACAGTTTGTCTGTGTGCACTGTGATGTGAAGTTGCTTTCCCTTATGAATTCCAAGCCTCCTGTTCTCCTCCATGACTTTCAAGCATGGAGCTAACACAGAGCAAGAGAATTCCATTCCAGAAAGTTGCCAAAGGAAAAGCATGCACTATGTAGCCAGCCTAAGTCCTAACCCCAGACATTCTGCCACACTGTCCTTTTTTCAAAACTAATTCCCCCAACCAATGAAGCCCCTACCACTACCCCCACCCTCACTCAAGTTCTTCTCCAGTACCTCCTCTGCGAGTCAAGCCTCAGAGTTGGCCCTCCACGGTGGAAATCAAGGCAACTGGTTAGCAGTGCCAGGATTTCACTGTGGCAAAAATAGCTCCACTTTTCGCCAGACTTCTGAACATCAGACAACTGAAAACCAACCAAGACCCACCAAATACTGTTTGCCATCTGTTCTTGATTTAAAAGCCAACCACACGGCATTTGCACTTCTCTTTGACTGACAAGTTCCATCACGAATCAGCCTTGGCTTTCTCATCTCATTTGTCCTTGGGACTTTTATATCATTTGACATTGAAATGTTCAAAAGCATCCTACCAAGGAGCCATGTGATTGCCCTGAAAATATAAGAGGTCAGTTTTAGTAAAACTATGCCAGGACTAAAGACAGAGAAAAAAAAATGGGGACAACTTAGGTTTCAAATGATATTAGCCGTCAACAAGTCGTTATTTCATGGTGGGTACTTGGTGATTTAAGTTTCCACTGAATTCTCAAGCACTGCTGATGGCTGGCATTTAGTAAAGAAGAGAGGAGAAAATAAAGAAAGCAAACACAGAAAAATTTCCCTCCCACAAATTTCCATACCCAGGATTCCATTTAACAATATACTGAAGTCACATTCTCACGTGAATCAGCCCGGGCTTCAGTGCTTTCTTGCGTCTTAAGCCCCTGCATTTTCTAGGATCTGCTTTCCATGTTTACACATATGTTGTAGGCCTATGCATACATACAGTAGATGTCTCTCCAGTCAGGCTGACCTGGTTTAAATGTGAGTCCCCTCCACCCGCTTACAGACTCATGTACTGGAATCTTTAACTGATGCTAACATTTGGGAAGATAGCAGCATTGCTATAACTCCAAGTCGTGCCTTATGCTATGAGAATCGCACCGTACTAGATTATATCTCTCATCTGGAACCAAAAGTCAAATAAATTTCCCTTTTCCCCTTAAGTTGGTTTTATCAAAGTGTTGTCTCACAGCAAAAAGAAAACTAATGGAAGAGTGGTGATATGTTGTTGTGAGACTAACAGACATGCTGTCTTGTCATATCATGTTACTGTACTTTGAATGAGTATGCTTTATCTTTGATAGTCAAGAAAACTTAAGTGGCTTGATTGAGACAGCGGACCTAGAACCAGGAATGAGAGAACATAAAGAATGAGACAGGGAAAAATGATGAGCTATTATAAGCCAACACAAGAGCTAACATAGCTTTATCAAAGTCATGAAGGTTCCATTCTAGGGGTCATACTAAGAGCCAGATGCAATTCTACATGTCTGAAATCTAAGTAACATTGAGGCAAGAGGATCACAAGTGTTACAGTTTGCCTGCATGTTGCTAGTAAAATCATGGCAAAACAGCTTAAGGGGAAAAGGATTTATTTTCTCTTATAATTGTCTGGTTATGGTCACTTGTACAGCTTGGCAGAAGAGTTCACATCATCACCAAGAACCAAGATTGAGGAAAGTGGCCACACCATATCCACGTAGCAGCTGAGAGAGGAACAATTCTCACTTGCCAGACCAGCATGTCTGGCCAAGTATACACAAGGATGCCAACTTCCTCAACCAGCTACTCGTATTTTATTAACCTGTCCGGGGCCTATTCCACCCAGGATGGATTCGGTCTTCCCCATCAACTAGACAATCTCCTGCAGGTTTGCTCTGGGCTTAGCTCAATTACTAATTCCCTACAAATGTTTCCAGAGTTCAAACCCTCAACCATTAAGTTGCCACCTGCATCAGACAGCAAGTCTGAGAAAATCTGGGTTACAGAATGAGTTCCAAGCCATCCTGGGTTACACAGTGAGGTCCTATCTCAAAAAGACATGCAAATAAACAAAAGGATCCAGCCAATCTCCTAAAATTCTCCAACTGTAAAGTGGGAGGGTGGTGCATTTATTCACTGCACCAATCCTTCAGTAGCTGGGCACTGCCCCAGAGATACTGACTCCTCAGATCCTCTGAGCAGCACTTACAAGCCAAACAAACTCTACAGGTTGGTAGAGATCACTGGAGCAGAGCAGTGATGCCCTTGAAGTGAGAGGCTGAAAGTTGTCGTTAAGTCTTGTTGGTTCATGGAGCCATTAGCCATGTATGGATCCCAAGTCTGGTGCCAACAGCAGAGGCATTTGCTCTATCTCACTACACCAACTCTGCTGCAAGGTTCTCAAGCATAGACATCTATAAAGACTGGAGTCATGCAATGCACACAGTTCAGTGCCGACAAATTTGCAAAAAGGTAAGATGAAGACTTCTGATGGAAACAAGCACATTTAAAATAAATCAGTCATGGGTCATGTGGTTAATGCCTCTGTCTCTCTTCTTCGCTGCTTTATTTCTGCTTTTATATATTAGACAGGGTCTTGCTGTGTATCTCAAGCTGATCTTATATCCTCAGTCCTTCTGCCTCAGCCTCCCAAAGATTGAATTAAAATTGGGCTTGACAATGCCTGGCTTCCACTTTTCCTTTTCTTAATTTCACTTTACCAATATTCTGTTTATTGTGGATATATCTTTCTGTGCATGAACAAAAAGATAGTTGAGATGGTGATGGAAGACCCTTGGAACAAAGTCCCCTATTTAAGTCTTAAGCAAATCAGAAAGTACTCTGAACTAACTTGTGAAGCTACGGGTCCTTTGTTGGAAACTGACTCAATTTCTATTACACACCAGCAGCCACAAGCTTGGGACTTTGAGAATCTAGGAGTTCTCAGGTACCAGAAGGGAAGGTTTGACTTTATCACATATCTCATTGTCCAGTTTTCCTCCCTATGGTTTCAGTTGCCCATCGTCCACCACAGTCTGAAAAGAGTAAATAGGAAATTTCAGCAGTAAATAATGCAAAAGTTTTAAGTAACTTGTTACAGTGCATTAGCATAATGTTGCATTTTATTATTATTGTTAATCTTTTACTATGTCCAATTTATATTTTACATAATCAGTTTCATACATGTGTGTTGTGCATTCTGATTACTGTTCCTCCTACATTTTCTTATCCCTCCCCATTCCCCATTTCCCTAAAAGTCTTCTCTCTTATTCATGTCCTCATTTTGTTATGTTTTATTTGTGTCCTATTGTCTTAACAAGGTCCCTTTGTGTGACCCTAGTTTTGGGACTATCTCTTTTTGGAACATAGTAGGCTCCCCAATCCCCATGGGTACACAACTGGATACTGCACACACACGCACACACACGCACACACACACGCACACACACACACACACACGATTATTTACCACTTGTTTATCAGTACTTTGTAAAACCTCATTTTTTCTCCTCTGTTCATAGTTGGCCATAAAATACTGCAAGTAATTGGCAAAAAATTGCTTCATCATATTCTGGATGTATAGAAATAGAATAAGATATATATGTGTGTGTATACACACACACACAGCTTAATAACACAATGTTTTCAGTCATCCACTGGGTGTGGGAACATTTTCTTCTGCAGATGAGAGAAGTTAGTATATATTGGCCAGGCGAGGTTGCTAAGTGCCTTCCTAAAACTTACACTCAGCTCTGGAGGTCCTGCTATCTCTAGCCATCTCCACCATCCCATTACAGCTTGCCCTAAATTCATCAGTCTTATGCCAGCTTTCTCCAGTGATTCAGTAGCAGCATGTTACTTTCATATCTCCTGCCATCTACTGCTTGGGGACTGTCCTTCGTAAAGTAAGAAGAGACAACTGACCCATGTTTCCCAGACTACAAGTCAAGTCTTCACTCTGCCCTGCAGAAGTTTAAGGATCTGTCAAGTCGGCCATCTGCTATGTCCTGGTCCTCTTCATGTTCAGAGGAACTAGGCAGACACACACTGTGCAGTCTTGGGTGGGAGAATAAGCTGTCTCTTTGTATTGAGTCTTACAAATATGCCTGGGGTGAAGGCTCCCGCATCATTAGCATCATGCTCACAGACAACCGCCTCCGACAGCTGAGGAAGGAGGACGAGTCTGCAAAACACAACACTCTGAAAGCAGGAAACCTAGTACTCTTTGACCTCTTCAAGACTCAGACATGTGGAGGTTCTTTCAACAACCTTATGTTGCTAGTCTGAGCAAAGAGAAGCAGACAGTGAGAATTGCTTCCTAATAAGGAACAATGAGTTATTAGTAAGCAGACTGGATTCAAGCCCTTCTCATGAGACACTTACCAAACTCCAAGACAATGAAATTCTTAAGTTTTAAATTAGTCTTTTCATTGCATCATTAGCACCATCCTCGCTACTACAGCACAAGAAAAACAGAAAAGGACAACTATTGATGATACCATTGGCTTAATGATAATGAGGAGGCCTTACTGAGCATTCCTCAAAGATTAGGACAGAGCCATATCACACCCACGATTCTGATGCAGAGTTGGCTCTTCTTATCAACCTTGGTCAGGTTGCCCAGGAAAACCAGGATGCCTTAGACGATCTTTCTCTGGATGTTCTTTAAACACATCATCAGATTAATTCCCAAGATGTCTTGCAACACTGTCCCCTGGCCACATCATTAAAATCATCTTCAACACAAAATGATACCGCACTGCCTTTTCCAATAGCTAAAAGTAAGACCTAAACATTAAATGTATAAGAGAAACAAGAAACATTTTTAAAAATCTGTCGTTGATGAGGGAGCAAGGAGCCTCTGTAGGCACCAGGAAGTTCTTTCTTTCTGTGGAATTCGCCTTGGTTTTTTTTCTTGATGCTTTCTTGGTTTTTTTCTTAGAAGGCTTCAGAAGATTCCCTCTGCTTTGCTGTGAGGGCTGATGGCCTGAAGAGCCCAAGCAGACCAACCAGCCCCTGTTAGTTGGGTTGCTGTGGAGTAATAAACACGGTGTTCTCCCCATCTCTTTTCCAAGACGAATTGTATATAAAGCATGTGTGGGGCAGGAGATGATAGCACGCTCCAGGCTTTCAGCAATCGGTGTTTACAGACTATAATGGAAACCACAAGTTTCTTCTTTAACTCGAATCAGTATACATTCTTTTATCCCGCAGGCAAATTGGAGCAGGGAGAGGGGCTGGGAGGGGCTCCCCATGAGTCATCATTCCACATTTTTTAACAGCTTGATGAGCATCTAGAAATATACTTTTAGCCAGCAAAAATAGAGTTTTCCCTGCCCCCTCCCCCGCACCAAATGTATCAGTGACCCTATTCAAACATACAATGTTTTGAGCCTCTACTTGAAGTGAATTCCCTTCTGGAAGGCAAATGGGGATGGCTCTACCGTGGAGTCACGAACATGTGAAAGGCCCAACAAATAACATTAAGTTAATAACCTCCCCTTGTTTTGCCCCAAGATTGGGAGGGGAAAAACATGATTTCTCCTAGGTTTCATTAATCCTCTGGAAAGCCCCAGCCCAGGGTGCTTGGAAAAGAAGATGGAATTCTCAGATCTGCAAAGCAGGCTCTCTCAGCCAAGATTCATGGTGCTAACAGACAGATGGTAAATGGAGCTGTGTTCTAAAGCCGCAGCTGTGGGCCTCTGGGTCTCTCAGATCTATGTGTGTGATCATTGCAAATTTTCAGATCATCTGAAATAGCAATCTCTGTGTGATCTTGGAAAATTTAGTATTCCTGACCCTCTTTTATATTATATACTCAGGGGCCACATGCATAATGTGGGAAAATGATGGGAAAAATGTGTATTTACTTCGTGCATGTGTGGTTTACTGCTATATGGAGTCACTAGTTTTTCAATAACTCTTTGATGACTGAAAGGGGAAAAACTGAGTTGATTCCAAGCTTTGTCCCAAATCTTATATAAATTATCTTTTGTCTTTTCATTCTTCTTTTTCTGCTTCTCCTTAATCTATAGTTACTATGCTGGCTGTCAAACCAGAGCTACATCAAAACAATGCCACTTGACCTTGAGCCCAAACTTTACATCTTTTGAACAAAATGCTCATTCCACAGGCAACCCACAGAATGAGATTTTTAGGGTCACCCATTCTTGAAAGAATCCTTTGAAGTTTTCCTGAATTTACAAAAATAAAAAAAATCATCCAAGTATGCTGGTTTCCACCTGTGCTCTCAGCCCCCTCAGAGGCAGGAAGGTCAGAAATTGAACTATATAGCAAATTAGAGGTGAGCCTAGACCACATGAAACCCTGTCTCAAAAATCCTGAAGTAAATAATAATAATAATAATAAAATTTTTAAAAAAGTACAATCATGCTTTTTCTGAGAGAGGCGCTGTTCCAAGACTTGTGAAGATACCAAATCTAAAGATGCTCAACTCCTTCATGCCAAATAACGTGTTCCATACTCCCTTTATGTGTGTGTGTGTGTGTGTGTGTGTGTGTGTGTGTGTGTGTGTGTCTCAGAGGACACTGTGTGTGCCTGTGGAGGCCCATGGGTGACTTTAGGAATCGCCGTGGATTGTACTACCTCCTCTTCACTTTTGTTCTGGAGTTTTCCAAGCTCCACCTTCCAGGACCAGAAGTGCAGGCTGACACCGTTTCTGCCTGGCGCTTTGATGGTGAGATCTGGGATACAAACTCAGGACCTTCTGTTTGTTAGACAGAGGTTTAACCCCTGAGCCATTACTCCAGCCCCATTCCTTTAAATACTTTAAATTGCCAGAGATTACTTGTAAAATCTAACATGATAAGGATGTTATATAAATAGTGACTGTACTATATAGATAGGGAATAATGACATAATAAATTCTATATGTGTTCAGTACAGATACAAATTAATTTCTCCTCCTTAGCTGGTCAGTTGATTACAGATGCACAACACCTGTCTACAGAAGGCTAACTATATAAACCATTTCTGCAACAATGACAGAATGCATGACTTTGAGCTGTAGTGTATACTTTTTTATGTCCCTGTAGACATAAAAGCTCACTGCTTGCTCAAGGATTGAACCATAGCTCCTGTAGAATTTTCCACGATTGAGAAAATATCCCTGTTATGTAATTCTCATAGAATTAAATTGAAGATCAGCTCAAAAGGTCTGGAATCAATCCTTTAGCTAAAATGCTGATGAAATAAATAAACACATTTTTA
Organism: Typhlomys cinereus; assembly: GCA_023101885.1. Taxonomy (NCBI): domain Eukaryota; kingdom Metazoa; phylum Chordata; class Mammalia; order Rodentia; family Platacanthomyidae; genus Typhlomys; species Typhlomys cinereus. Next base: position 2,662,007 of record JALPQD010000057.1, on the reverse strand, counting down.
TGTCTACACTTGATGGGTAAAATCTTTTGGAGACAGATGATTCAGAGGCCGGCAACATTCTATCATGGACTCCTCCCCTATCCTTCTCCAGGGACTAATGCAATCAGTTGGGGAAGAGGGTTTCATTTTTTTCAGTGGCGTGATCATGGAGAAGTTGCCCTTCTCCAGCAAATCACCTCACATTTGTGCAAGCAATGCTAATTACACTCAGTGGTTCACACAAAAAAAGGAAACGTAAAGTAAGAAGGGAATTTCTTGGGAAGACATGTTTCAGTGGAGGAACAGAAGCAGTCCAGAGCAGTGGTAGGTGTAAAAGACTAAAATTAATTCAAATAATAAAAGTATTTGTTTACTATTTTATTCATTTATATATTTAGGAGACAGAGAGAGGGAGAGAAAGAGAGAGAACAGCTGCACATATGTGGAGATCAAAGGATAACTTTTGGAAGGAAATCAGTTCTCTCCACCATGTGGACTCTGGAGACTAAACTCGGGTCCCAATTTTGTGCACAGGTGTCTTTACCTACTGAGTCATCTCTCTAGCTCAATAAAAGGAATATTCAAAAAGGTGATTCAGCTTCATTAATTCAACTATTTTTTAAAAGGTTATTTCTGTTTAGTTGTCCTTTAATCTTGTTGGAACAAGTTATTGCTTAATGTAATCTTCTGAGAATTAGTCCAGATAATCTTACAACTTTTAGCTCAGTTTTCACTTCTTTTCTTTTTCTTGAGCAAGCGCAACAGAGAAATAAGTCATGAGTCCTTTGGATTGTGGGACCGAAAAATTTTTGGAAGTTATAAATACACGTCCCTGATGTGTTTGCAAGATCATCCACACATATGATCAGTCATCTACTCATTTGTTCTTACAGTTGCTGCTCCTTAGAAACTATTGCACAGTCTTTGTTATATGTGGGGAATATGAAATTGATAGAGTCCATGTCTCAGGAAGCTCTGCAGGGTGACTAGAGAAAACTAGAAATGCAATAAGACAGCAAAGAAATTAACTAATTATAAATCAACAAATGAATAAGAAAATATCAAATAACTACATGACATGGACTTTGTTTGGATTATTATTGGAGCACTGCAGGAAAAGACTCTTTTAAGGAAAACTGAGGAGGACTTGACACAACCTGGGTATTTGATGCTAAAGAATTAATGTGATTACTTTTGTATGAATGGAGCTTGATTATGATATATAGATGGATAGATATATATATTAGTGCTTTATACATGAATGTGGAAAATTTATTCTTTTCATCCCTTAATCCCCAATCCCATCCCACCACCATTTCCCATTACAACTCTTCATCTCCCCTACTAGACTCCCTCCTATTTTCAAATCTTTTCACTGGCCCACTGGGTTTTATCTGGTTTGTCTTGGACAGCATATGCCTGAGAACTTGCTACAGCTTGAATCATAGATTGGTGGGTATACCATTGAGGAAAGTATCTTCCTTTTCTTCCCTAGTTTGATGCTAATCTTAACAAAGATGATGGGAACAGTAATGTCTTCCACTTTGACCTGTGTTGTAACAAATATCAAGATTCTTCTTTTTAAATTTTTTTTTATTTATTTAACAGAAAAAGGAGAGAGAGAGAGAATGCCCAGTCCTATCATGGCTCAAAGGAAGGGTTCAGAAACCAACTTTGAAAAGTGGTTTTCTTCCAACAAGTGGTTTTCTAGAAATCAACTGAGGTTGGCAGATTTGTATGCAAATATACATACTGACCTATCTCACTGGTCCAAAATCGCTTCTTTAATTTTTTTATTATTATTTATTCAATTGTGCATGTGCACATGTGTGTATGCGTGTGCGCGCGCGTGTAGAACCACGGGCGAATTCAGGAACCAACACAGACCACCTCCGCCTCCTCCTTGTTTACTCTGCCCCAGGATTCACAGGCTCCGCCCTACCAGGACCAGAAATGCAGGCCGGCCACCCCCCCACACACCCCCACACACACACCCCACTTCCGGCCTGGTGTCTATACGTGGGATCTAGGATCCGAACTCAGGACCTTCTGACTGCAAGGCAGAGGTTTAACCCCTGAGCCACCTCTCCAGCTCCCAAAATTGCTTCTTAAAAGCTAAATGCAATTCCATCACTTGCATATGATCAGAACTGATTTTCTGAGGTTGATAATTAATAATCTACATGATGAACTAGAAATTGACTAAAAGAATTTATGTTATTGCTCTAAATGTTTGAAGGGATTTATCTCTCATAGTCATAAACTTACAAATTAATTGGCTAAGATTTGGCTTCTTATCTAAAAGGAGAGAAGGTAGAGTGAAAAGAAAGACAGTTATTGGAAGTAGGAAGAACAGAAAGGAATCACTTTAATATTCCCCATATGTCAGAGAGTGTTTAAGAATGTTCTTAAAATTGAATGTAATAATGAGGCTGGACAGATGTCTTATTGTTTCTGCAGCTGCTGCACTAATGTGAAGACCTCACCACCCGTGATATCTACGTACAGTTGTCAGCTTGGCAGTTCAATACTAGCCAGCACATCTGAGGAGAACTGGTAGGCAAGGTGAGCCCTCAACAAGTCAGTGGAAGACGATTTATTGCTACGGTATGATCCATTCCATGTTGGGTAGGGTCCTTCTCAGGAACGTGGATAAAACAGAGGGAGCTGGCTCAGTATTTCATCATAGTTGGGCATATTGGCATGAAGATGCTCTGGCAAGTGAGGAAATTGGCCCCTTTCTCAGCAATTCCTGTGGATATCTTGTGGAAAATTCCCTTGATTCCTGATGTTGGTATGAACTCTCTTGTCAATCTAGACTGTGAGCTGTAACCAGAATCATAAGCTGAAATGAGCCCCTTGTTATCTAAGTTGTTTGGTTGTGCATTTAACAACAATAGCATCCAGATCTAAAGTCAAGATTTGTAATCCCAGAACTGGATAGGTGGATGCTAAGTAATCTGTAAGGTTTGCTGATCAACAAGCTTAGCCTGTTAAGCCAATTACAGGCCAGTCTTCTGACACCCAAAGTTGATCTCTGTCCTCTACATGCACATGTTCACACATGCATGGCCATACATTCACACACACACACACACACACACACACACACATATGAAATTTATGAAGATAATAACAATGATATATTAAAGTGGTATTCAGGATTAACATTTCTGAGCACATATGATACATTAGCAGGTCTGTACATGTCATTGCCCTGACTACTTCATAGGAGTGGGATGGACAGTCACCAAAATCTGCTTTAATATCCATAATGCCAATGTCTTTCATATACAAGACAGGCATGAAAAAATTTATTATTCACAGGATAAAGCCATAGCAGAGTAGATGCTCAGTGCTTTAAGAGAGCAAGTATAAGGGACTAGCTTACAGTTCTTGCAGTGACAGGGCATGAGCAGGGTTTCCAAGTACAGGAAGGGTCTTGTGAAGTATAGGAAGCTGCAGTGAACTTTGTCAGTCTTTCCAGATGTGAGTTAAAAAAAAAAAACAGGAAGTGGTGAGACTTCAAAGTTATCAGTCATATAGTGTCACAAAATGATAGCACTGTAATCATTTCATACACGTGAAAGCCCTCTAAGATGAATTAGTAATTCACAGAAAAGAAATCTGAGCTCGGCAATGACAAAACACCTTCCAAGATTATAAAAAATGACAAGAGTGGAGTCAGCTTTGAGCGCCCTGAGTGTTCAGCGCTTCATGATCTCCTCTAGAGCGGGTATGAGACACTCCCTTATACAAGATCATATTGGAAACTGACTTCAAACCAGCAAAGCCAGTGCAGCTCATTACACCGAGACTCAGCATTGGCAATTATTTCCTGGATCAGACAAGTAGGGGGTCAATTAAAAAAAAAAAACAGATGGAAAAGGCCCACAGATCCTACAGTTGAGTTACTTTTTCTCTGAATCAATTAAGAGATTTTGGCTTCCAGTAGCAAAAAAAAAAAAAAAAAAATCGTAAACAATAAGGAACTGTATTCTGATCCATCCAGGAAGAGCGGAGGTGTGGTGGGATTCTGGGCAGGGAGGTTCAACACGTTGTTACCTTTCTCAAGAGCTCAAAGTTCTCTCCGTATTTTTCCTTCCTCCAGCTTGGTCTGGTTTTACTCACATGAAGGCGGACCAATCACTGAATAAACTTTTGAGGTTGATGCTGAATCACAACAGCCATTTGCCCTTGGGATGAGAAGTGCGTGCAAATTAGGAGGCCAGGTCCTGCCTGGCTCAGAGCTGAAGCACTTGGCAGTCCAATATTGCCAGAGTTTACCAGAAATCTAGACTTTGGGGGAAAAAAAAACTAGATTTGTAAATGTTAGCAACAAATGTGGATTCTAAAAATGTTCTGTAGATTAACACTCATTGGGGCAAACAGACCAGGGCAATTCAAAGTGGCCTTTGGCTTGTCAGTATGAAAAAGTTGGGGCAAAAAAATTGCAAGGATTCCATTTGAGAAGGACCATGGCAAAGAATGAGCATCTCCAACAAGTGCCTGATGATGCTTGATACTGTCGGTTCATGGACCACACCAGAACTGGCACCGTCCTATACCCCATGAATCTTTCCTCTACTCTATGGCGTGACTGTTCAAAACTGAAAAGTTATCTGCTCATCGAAAGAGTTCATGGCTTCTTCCTCCTCCCTCTCTTGGGCATCCTACCTGCCTTGTGGCACTTCTTAAGACAATCTAATCCTTAGTGCTACCATAGAGACAAATTTTATTTTCAGGGTGGTCATCAATATCCTCTTCTGCCTCCCCATTCCACATGAAATGAAAAACACTTTATGACAGAGAAAGGCAGAAAGTACTTCAAACAAACTGCCTTGTTATTTTGCTCCACACACTAAGGAAAGGCACAAACAAATAAATAAAACATTGCTCATGGGATGCCAAGGCAGACTATGTCTGGTTTCTACTGAGTAGTGACCTCCTCCCATGAATTAAATGCCCAGAGCTTCACAGCTCATCTGGTCCTCATTTTCAATCAACAGTAAACTGATATGTTAGGTTTTTAAAAAAAAAAAACTTTCATTATAGTTTGTTTTCATCTAGTTTAAATTTCCAAATGTACTAGTTTTCAAGTCTGAACTGTCATATTACACATGCGCATGCACATACACACACACTTTCAAAACACATAGAACAGCCAACCCAATGGCACCAGGAAGGGGACCCGGCCTTGGCTTGTGGAAACTCCTTGGAGAGGCTGTTCTCTGTACTAATCACATTGGTATCCACCGTGTTGGTAACTATGGTAGAAAGGGAACCTGAAAGGACCAAGCTGCTTTTCTTACCCACGTGTGAGATGATATCCTAAACATGGAGGGAGAGAAGGGCATGAAGCCATTCCCTAGAAATTTCCACAGACTGTCCTCTGACCCATTCTACTGTGGGTATAACAGAAGGTTGAAGAAGTAGAGCTGAGCACAGGCATACAATCTTACAGCAGCAATTTGTGAACCTGCCAGATGACGGAGAGATGGCAGTTCTCCCAACCAGTGAGAGCACAGGCTCATGTTTCATGTCCAGAAAGGACTAGCCAAATCCCATACAGTGAGTCTCTAAATGGCAAAAGAATTAGTGGGCAAGTAGAATGAACTCACCGGAAATTAGCTATGAGCCTCAGGATGCAGGGACAATACACCCTTCTGCAGGATGAAAATCATTGAGATTGACCCTCAAGGGTCCTTGAGGGGCATCCAACTGCACTAATTTTTTTTTTGGTGTATGTGGGTACCAGTGTGAAGTATGGGGGAGGAGGATATAGGTGTGTGTGTGTGTGTGTGTGTGTGTGTGTGTGTGTGTGTCCATATCTGCATGTCTGTGTGTATGAGTGTGTGTGTCTGTGTACATGTCTGTGTGTAGAGAGGGCACTGTGTATGTCTGTGGAGGTCCAAGGGTGACTTTGGGAATCATCCTGAATTTCTCTACTTCCCTTTGTTCTGGGGTCTCCTAGGCTCTGCCCTCCAGGGCAGGCCACCACCATTTCCACCTGGTGTTTTTACATGGAATTCAGGATTCAAACTCAGGTCCCTCTGCTTTTGAGACAAAAGCTTAACCCTGGAACCATCTCTCCATCCCTTCATCTATATTACTATCCTAGGATAGGTCTTTATTCCCCCGGGGCAAGTATCTTCCTCCTTTGAGCTCTGTCTCTACCACCAGGTTTAAGTCTTTCCATTGTACAGAAAGTGTGATATTGACAATAAAACATACATTTGAAGCTTTTGATAAACCCTCATGCCTGTGTAACACCTACCACATTCAAATATAAAATCCCTAATGCTCCTATGTAGTTGGTCTCTCTTGTCCCCAGGAAAATACTGATCAACTCATTCACATAGATTAATTTTCCATGCTGTAGAAATATAATTAAATGTAGTCTAAAGAATTTTTTTGTTTAGTATAATATCTCTAATAGTTATGCTTGCCATTACATGTTTCAGAAGTTTATTCTCTTTATTGCTTATTACCCTTCAAGATGGGATCCTACAATTTCTTCATCCATTCTGTTGGCTTGTATTCAGCTTTTAACATTACAAATAAAGCTTTCATAAACATGTTCAAATTTTTTATGAACTTAAAATTTTATTTCTATTGAGACGATATCCAAGAGAAAAAATTCTGTTTCATAGAATAGGTGGGTATTTCATTTTATAGGAAATAAATGGTTACACAATTTTGCACTCTTACCAACAATGTATAAGACATTTGATTCCTCCGGATCTTTGCCAAACTTGGCATTCTCAGTGTTTTATAGTTTATCATTCCAGTGGGTGTTAAGTGAGTTCTCATTAAGTTTTTAATTTGCCTTTTCTTCATGACTAATAGTACTGTCCATCTTCTCACAGGTCTCCTGGCAATGTTAGTCAGCTCGGGCTGCCATTTCAAAATGGCACTGACAGGTTGACTTAAACAATTGGGAGGCTGTAAGTTGAAAATCAGGATCCTCACTTGGTTGGATCTGGCAAGGGCTTTCTTTCTAATTTATAGATGATGATTTATCTTCTTGCTGTATACATATAAGGCAGGGAAAAAATCAGGCAGAGGCAGAGAAAGCTTTCTAGTGTCTTCTCTTTTAAGGGCATTAAATTAACCCAACCAAGACCATACCACCATGACCTCCTCTAACTGTACTGCTTGAAAATTCCACCTCTAAGTTACAGTCATATTTGGGTCAGGGCTTCAACAAGTAAGCTTTGCCATTCCTGTAACTTCATTTCTGATGTGTCTATTTGAGCCCTAGTATCTTTTCATTGATTACATAATTTACTGTTTTCAGATACAAGTCCATTATTTGACATATTTACCACAAATATTTTATTCCAGTCAAGACATGCAAACTGAACATTTTCTTAATACTACATTCTAAAAAGTAGAGGTTTCAAGTATGATGACATATGGGTGGAGAGATGACTCAGGGGTTAAAATCTTTGCCTTGAAAGTAAAAGGAGCTGAGTTGAGATCCTCAGATCCCATCACCATTGGGCCTCCACAGACACACACACTTAAGTGTCCTCTTTTTTTTTTTATTATTTATTCAATTGTGCGTGTGTGCGCGCGCGTGTGTATGTATGTGCGTGTATGTATGTGTATGTATGTAGAACCACGGACGAATTCGCGAACCACCGTGGACCGCCTCCACCTCCTTCTGCCCCGGGATTCACAGGCTCCACCCTACCAGGACCAGAAGCGCAGGCCGCCCCCGCTTCCTCCTGGCGTCTATACGTGGGGTCTAGGATCCGAACTCAGGACCTTCCGCCTGCAAGGCAGAGGCTTAACCCCTGAGCCACCTCTCCAGCCCCTCAAGTGTCCTCTTGTACATACACACACGTACAAAAAATTGATGACATACACGTCATTAATTTTATTTTTAAAAATAGTATTTTTGAGCTAAACTTACGAAAAATACATGAAACTTTTCTTCCATTTCTTCAAGAATTTTTATACTTGAAGGTACTATTTTTTTATCTTTAGGTCTGAAAAACAAATTGGGCTCTTGGGTATATGTGATATGGAGACAAGATCTGATGCTCATTTTGTTTACTATGGAGTTATCTAGCTGCTCAAGAGAGATTTGTTGAAAAGTCTTTTTTCTTCATTGAATTATATGTTAGTGATGTTGCCAAACTCATTTTACTATATACATAGAACATTTCTGGATCTTTCTTTTTGTATTGTTACAATTTTGCTGTTCACTTATTTTGTGCTATGGATTAAAACCTATGGCCTCACATAGAGTAGATAAGTGTTCTACCACTGAGCTCTACGTGAAACCTCATTTCTTTCTAGTATGGTCAATAAATTGATTTGTCTACTTTGACAATGTAGTATAGATCATATTGGTAAGCTGTGACACTGGTAAACTATGACACTTCAGTTGTGCTTGTGGAAAGTTGACTTGAAGACAAGAAAAGCTCAAGCATGTTTATTTCAAGTGTTCCCCAAGACCCTCTGTCCTGAGGTAGGTTGGTCCCCTGGCCCTATAACAGGGAGAAAGGAGAACAGTAAACAGCCAAGGGAGGACAGCAAAAATCATCGCTCCTTTAAGAATCATCAGAAGAGGAATCATTTCTGACAGTGGTTAGTATTATTTCTCCAATGTTATAAAAGGCTTATGGAAGGAACAAGAAGCTAGAAGCCCAAATACAGAGAAGTCCAGAACTCTCAATAGAATGTCTATGGGAATGGGGGAAGTTGTTAATACCCAGTCTGATGATGTTTTATTATAAGGCTATTCTAACACTTTTTCTTTTCCATTAAACTTTAGGTTTTCAATTTTGAATTAAAAGCCTAATGGACTTTTTTATTAAAATAGATTTGGGAAATATAAGCACCTCAACAATACTGAGTCACTGGTATGTGTGTAGATATTTCTTCATTTCTCTCAGAGATGTTTTGTATGTGTTGCCTAGGGATGTGGTCAACAAAAGCTTCAGATAGGAACTAGAGGATCTATTTCAAGTTGCCTCGCTGTAGCTGGCAGGCGGGTGCTGTCTGGCAGGATGTCTCAGCTCCTCGCCACCTGGGCCTTGCTACAAGACACTTTCAGTGTCCCCTTGACATGGCAGCTATGTTCTCCAGAGCAGACAGAACAGGAGTCCTCCACGCTCCTTCCAGGGCACATGGTGTGGTCTCTGCAGTTACCTAGTGATTTTGAGGGCAAGCTCTGATTCAGTGCGTGGGATGAGTCCACAGGGGCTGGGGTAACGTAATTGGGACTAGTATAGCTCATCGTGGAGACTAGTTCCCACACCGGTCATTCTATCCCCCCCCAAGGAGTCCTGTATCTCACTGGGACATCTTTTCTCAATTCAGCAGTAACATTGTAGAATTTCAATAGCTAAGCTATGGACCTTGGATTTAAACATTCCTGAGTTTAGGTTCTCAATCTGTCCCTTTGAGAACTATCACTTCACTGCGCCTGGATCATAATGTTATTATGAGAATTAAGCTTACACATTTGACTTAGAGAGGGCACTCCATAAATGATGAATGCAATAACCATTCTTTTTTTTTTTTTTTTTTTTATTAAAAATTTAATTATACATTTTAAAAATTTTTTACCAGTTCCCTCCCTCCCCCCTCTTCCCCCTCCCCTTCCCCCAGTGCCTCCCCCCCAATTCCCAGAGAGTCCTTTATTGTGTGTGCCTAACTCTCCACTGTGTCCTCCTCTCCGATGACATATAAGGACCCAGTGGCATTTCCATAAGCCCTTTCTCTTGTTCCCCTTAAGCATAAGATCACTACTATGGCTGTCAATCCCTTGCCTCCAGGGGTCTCGGTGCTCTTATCAGATGCTAGACTTTATGAGGGCAACAGTGCGCTGGACATTGCGCAGGGCATGCAAAGTTCCATTATGATTGCTTTGGCCCCAACTATTGTTGAGAATCTTGCAAATCGTTGCTCCTCCCATCCTTTTGCTCTTACAATCTTACCGCCCCCTCTTCCGCAAATGTCCCTGAGCTCCAGGATGGGGAGAGATTAGGCTGTCCTAGTTCTATGTGATTGATATAGAGTCTCTGAAGTTCTGGATTGTGGTTTGTTGATTTTCTTTTGCAGTTTTGCTGCTCCTGCAATTCCCTTCACTCCATTCTGCTGGGCACTGTATGTCACCCCCTGGCCAGAGACAAAAAGCTGTTAAACTGGAGTCTTGTTGTAATAGCACATTCAAGGGTAGATGTAATAAGAGTAGGAAACCTCACTGAGAGAGGGGTCCATCACCCATTTGCAAAATGATTACTTTTTATCTGCTAGACTATATGCCCTCCCCTTCTGGTGAGATCAGGAAAGAACGTCTGTGAACTTAACCAGGTTTCTCATTACTTACTTGCAGACCTTCATGGAGGCCTATTTTCTCTGCTGCAACATGGTCTCCTCTCTCTTTGTTTCTGGTGTGGCCCTCCTAACCCATCTCTCTTGTTCATAATCCTTGCAATTACTGTGTTACATAGGTTTACTTTTGAGTGTCCCAATGTGGGCTGGGTGAGTTTGGTACTAGGAGCCACCTATTAGGGAGTACATACGGCGCTTAATTTTCTGGGTTTGGGATACTTCACTTAATATAATTCTTTCTAATGACATCCATTTCCCAGCAAATTCCAGTAATTCATCATTTTTGATGGCTGAGTAGTACTCCATTGTATAGATGTACCACAGTTTCCTTATCCACTCGTCAACTGTTGGACATTTAGGTTGATTCCATGACTTTGCTATTGTAAACAGTGCTGCTATGAACATGGTCGAGCTTGTGCTATCGAGGCGAACCTTTGCTGCTTGGGGGGTTATTCCCAAAAGTGGGATAGCAGGGTCATATGGCATTTCAATCTTTAATTTCTTTAAGAATCTCCAGACGGCTCGCCAGAGTGGCTGTATGAGCCTGCATTCCCACCAACAATGTAGGAGAGTTCCCCTCTCTCCACATCCTCTCCAGCATTTGTCGTTGTTTGTATTGTGGATTTTTGCCATCCTGACCGGGGTGAGATGATATCTCAGGGAAGTTTTGATTTGCATTTCCCTGATGGCGAAGGAAGTGGAGCATTTTTTAAGATAATTGTTAGACATTTTAATTTCATCCCTGGTAAAGTTTCTTTGAAGTTCCAGGGCCCATTTTTTAATTGGGCCAGTGTTTTCCTTGGAGTTTAATTTTCTAAGTTCTTTGTGCACTCTGGACAGTAGAGCTCTGTCAGATATGTGGTTAGTGAAGATTTTCTCCCATTCTGTGGGTTGCCTTTGTTCCCCATTGAGCACAATCTCTTTATCTGAACAGAAGCTCTTTAATTTCACAAGATCCCAACTGTTGAGAGTTGGTAGCAGTGACTGTGCCATTGGATGTCTGTTTAGGAACTGTTGGCCTAGCCCAACCAGCTCGAGGGAGTTCCCTATCCTTTCAACTATGGTTTTTAAAGTCTCTGGCCTGATATCAAGGTCCTTGATCCATTTGGAATTAAGTCTTGTACATGGTGACAAGTACGGGTCCAGCTTTAATCTTCTGCATGTGGAGATCCAGTTTTGCCAGCACCATTTGTTGAAGATGCTGTTCTTTTTCCATTGGATTCTTTGGGCCCCTTTGTCAAAGACCAAATGGCTGTAACTTTGTGGGCTTATATCTGGGTCTTCAATCCTTATCCATTGATCTGTGTGTCTATTTTGGAGCCAGTACCAGGCTGTCTTTATAACTATGGATTTGTAGTATAGACTTAGGTTTGGTATGGTAATACCTCCAGCTGTGTTTTTGTTACTCAGGATTGTTTTTGCTATCCTGGGTCTTTTGTGCCTCCAAATGAACTTTGAGATTGTTTGGTCAACTTCTTTGAAGAATTGCTTTGGGATTTTGATTGGTATAGCATTGAATCTGTATATTGCCTTTGGTAGGATGGTCATTTTTACAATGTTGATTCTGCCAATCCAGGAACAAGGGAGGTCTTTCCACCTTCTGGTGTCTTCTGCAATTTCTTTCTTTAGGGTTTTAAAGTTTTCATTGTAAAGGTCTTTTACCTCCTTAGTTAGGTTTATACCAAGGTATTTCATTTTTTTAGGGGTTATAGTAAATGGCATGGTTTCTCTCAAGGCTTTTTCACTTCTTTCATTCTGGGCATATAGGAAGGCCTCTGATTTTTGCACATTTATTTTGTAACCCGCCACCCTGCTGAACTTCTCAATTAGTTCCAGGAGCTTCCTGGTGGAGTTTTTGGGATCACTCAGGTATAAGATCATGTCATCTGCAAATAGAGATAGCTTGACTTCTTCCTTGCCGATTTGAATCCCTCTTATGTCCCTTTCTTGTCTTATGGCTTCGGCTAAGACTTCAAGTACAATATTGAATAGAAGTGGTGAGAGTGGACAGCCTTGTCTTGTTCCTGATCGAAGTGGGAATGCTTCCAATTGTTCCCCATTGAGCATAATCCTTGCTGTGGGCTTGTTGTATACAGCTTTTATTATATTGATAAAGGTTCCTTCCATTCCTACTGTCTCTAGCGTTTTGATCATAAAAGGCTGTTGGATCTTGTCAAAAGCTTTTTCTGCATCTATCGAGAGTATCATGTGGTCTTGGACTTTGGACTGGTTTACATGATGAATTACATTTATTGATTTGCGTATGTTGAACCAACCTTGTGTGCCGGGGATGAAGCCTACTTGGTCCCCATGAATGATCTTTTTAATATGTTTTTGAATCCGATTTGCTAAGACTTTGTTGAGAATCTTTGCGTCTGTGTTCATCAGGGAGATCGGCCTATAGTTTTCTTTTTTAAGTGAATCTTTATTAGGTTTTGGGATTAAAACGATATTAGCTTCATAGAAGGAATTTGGTAGTGTTCCTTCCTTTGCTATTTGATGGAACAGTTTAAGGAGTATTGGTGTTATTAACTCCTTAAATGTCTTGTAGAACTCTGTGCTGAATCCATCTGGTCCAGGACATTTTTTGGTGGGAAGATTCGAGATTACTTCCTCAATTTCCTTATATGTTATAGGACTATTTAAATAATTCACAACTTCCTGATTCAATTTAGGTAAGTTGTGTTTACTTAGAAATTCATCCATCTCTTTTGTGTTGTCAAACTTCACAGAGTATAAGTTTTTGAAATATGATGTTATAATTCTCTGGATTTCTTGGGTATCCGTAGTGATAACTCCATGTTCATTTCTAATTTTGTTAATTTGGGTTTTCTCTCTCTTTCTTTTGGTTAGTTTAGCTAGGGGTGTATCAATCTTGTTGATTTTTTCAAAGAACCAGCTTTTTGATTGGTTGATTTTTTCTATCGTTTTCTTAGTCTCGATTTCAGATATTTCTCCCCTTATTTTGCTAATCTCTTCTCTTCTACTGCTTTTAGGATCAGATTGCTCTAGTTTCTCTAAAGCTTTAAGCTGCATTGTTAAGTTGTTTATTTCTGATGTTTCCATTTTTTTGACGTGGGCATTAAGAGCTATGAACTTACCTCTTAGAACAGCTTTCATTGTGTCCCAGAGATTTTGGTAAGTTGTATTTTCGTTATCATTCACTTTCAGGAAATCTTGAATTTCCTTTTTAATTTCTTCCTGAATCCAGTTCTCATTCAGCATCATAGTGTTAAGTTTCCAGGAGTTAGTGCATTTTCTCTTGTTTGATGTGTTGTGGATGTCCAGCTTTAGGCCGTGGTGGTCTGATAGGGCACAGGTTAGAATTTCAACTTTCTTGTATATGTGTAGATTCATTTTGTGGCCCAATATGTGATCTATTTTGGAGAAAGTTCCATGTGCTGCTGAGAAAAATGTGTATTCTTTGGTGCGTGGGTGAAAAGTTCGATAGAGATCTGTGAGGTCCATTTCTTTCAGGGTTTGATTAAGTTCCAAAGTGTCTCTGTTAAGCTTTTGACCTGTTGATCTATCCCATGTAGAGAGGGCGGTGTTGAAGTCCCCAAGAATTATCGTTTGGGGGTTGATTTCTTGCTTTAGACGCTGTAGGGTTTTCTTAATGAATGTGGGGGGGCCCGTATTGGGTGCATATATGTTCAGTATTGTGAAATCTTCCTGGTGAATTGTACCTCTGACTAAAATGTAGTATCCATCCGTGTCTCTTATAATTTTTTTTGGTTTGAAATCCACTTTGTCTGATAGCATAATGGCTACCCCTGCCTGTTTTCTGCTTCCATTTGCTTGTAGAATTGTTGACCAGCCTTTTATTTTTAGAGCGTGCCTATCTTTTGTGGTGAGATGGGTTTCCTGCAGGCAACAGATTGATGGATTGTGATTTTTAATCCAAGTTTGTAATCTGTGTCTCTTGATCGGTGAATTAAGTCCATTAACATTTAGTGTTATAATGGAGAAACTATTGTTAATTCCAGACATTTATTATGTTTAGTAGCTTTTATAAGTATATTGCTTCGCTTTTAATGGTGTTATATTTGCCTTCTGTTCTCCTGGATATGCCTGTTTTTTTCTTCACGCTTGAGTATCATTTCTAGCAGTTTTTGAAGGCCTGGTTTGGTGGCCATGTATCCCTTAAAGTTGTCTTTGTGCTGGAAAATTTTTCTTTCTCCCTCGATCATGACTGATAGTTTTGCAGGGTAAATCAGCCTGGGTTGACATTTTTGCTCATTCAATACTTGAAGTATGTCTCTCCAAGCTCTTCTTGCTTTTACTGTTTCGACTGAGAAGTCATTAGTTATTTTAATAGGTTTGCCTTTAAAAGTGACTTGTTTTTTCTCCCTTGAAGCTCTCATCACCAGTTCTTTATCTTGAATGTGGAGTGTTTTAACTATTATTTGCCGCGGTGTGCTTCTATTTTGGTCGTATCTGTTTGGGGTGCGGAATGCCTCTTGTATATGAATGGGCCTCTCTTTTTTTAGATGAGGAAAGTTTTCCTTGATGATCGTTTGAAAAATTTCCTCAGGGGTGGTATTTTGAGATTCTTGCTCCGGTATTCCATGAATACGCATGTTAGGCTTCTTCAGGGTGTCCCATATCTCTTGGATATTTCTCTCAAGTATCTTTTTGGCTTTAACAACCTCTTCCATTGAGCTGGTTAGTACTCCCACTTTATCTTCAAGGTCTGAAATTCTGTTTTCTGCTTCATTAGTTCTGTTGATAAGACTCTCTGTGGCGTTCTGGGTTGAAGATAACTTGTCTTTTAGCTCAGTTTTAAACTCTGCTTGAGTTTGTTTTAACTGTTCTATGCCACTTTTTGTTTCTTGCACTGTTTTTCTCAACTCCTCCAGATGTCTGTTGTGTTGCTCTTCAAAGCGATTGATTCGATTATGTAATTCCTCCCGGATTTCCTCTTTCATAGTATTGAACATGGTAATGATCATATTTGAAAGTCTTTATCCTGGGTGGGGCTTTCTTGGCCTTTTTCCGCGGGTTTGTTCTTGTTGGAGTCTAACATTATGGGATTAATTTCTTCAGTGGGAAATTTGTTTACTTGAGTGTTGCTTCTCATGGATTTGCACTTTGACTTTGGCATTGTCATTTTAACTCTTAAGATCTCTCAATTTCACTAAACTGAATTATTTGGCCTGGGGTACTGGTGGGCAGGGCCTGAACGGGGACTTACCTAGGGCGCGGGGTGAGGCCCGGGTGGACCGCGCGCGTGTCCTGACCGGCGGAGCGGGGTGGGGCGAAGAAGGGAAGGATGGGCGCATCGGCGTGGAGCTATTTAACCCGAGGGCAGCTGGGGCGGGGCCCGGGCGCAGGGGGAGGTCCTCCTCGTCCCTCGGCCCCCGCGCGGCTCCGGCTGGATGGTGGGAGTCGGAGCCGGGTCCCCGTGGGCTGACCTGGGGGTCCTAGAGCGCGCGTTGAGGCCCGGCTGGATCTCGCGCAGGCGTCCCGACCAGCGGAGCGGGGGCGGGGCGAAGAAGGGAAGGATGGGCGCGTCGGCGTGGAGCTATTTAACCCGAGGGCAGCTGGGGCGGGGCCCGGGCGCAGGGGGAGGTGCTCCTCGTCCCTCGGCCCCCCCGCGCGGCTCCGGCTGGATGGTGGGAGTCGGAGCCGGGTCCCCGTGGGCTGACCTGGGGGTCCTAGAGCGCGCGTCAACCATTCTTATTTTACTACTCAATATTAAAAAACACTACGGCTGCCCAGTTATCTCAGAAGACTAGACCTCTTTACACTACCATGGGAGACCTATGGAAAATACAGATTTTTCCTTTGTACAGAACCTGTCTTAGCCAGGAGACATGGAAGCTATTGCTCCCAGATTATAAACAAAATCCATTTGCCCTAGGCCAAAGGAAAGATGGAAGAATTCCCCTCTTCAAACATAGCCAGTTCTCCTTGTGTTTCTCTGTCTAAAATTCTCTGGCTTTGCAGAATGTTGTGTCAACCTAAGGCATACCTGAAAACCTCATATAGAAGGTAAGCTACTCAGGAGCAACTTTCTATACAAGAAAGATCTGATGTGCAGAACAGGGGCCCAAGTTCTCCTGTAAGAGACCACGTTCACTTGGGTCTTTAGTGGTCAGTGACCAGAGCATTCCCAACAGAATTGAGCCCTTTATGGGCTGTCTTTTCTTCCACGCAATCACTCTCTCCACTGACATATTTCCCCAGATCTACTTCAAGATCATTTACTCATGCCCAAGTTCCTGTTTGAGGATCTGTGTTCAAGACATGGTGTGCTGAAATAGAAACTAATCTCAGAAAACACCATATGTTGAGCACATGTGAATGCCATGAGTGATAGACGACTCTCTCCAGAGGAAAGAACAGAGGAGAAACACGATTTCCTCTACATGAAAAGCCCGTGTCTAAGATGAAATAAATAAATGGTCTCTTCTGGGGGATTTTGTTCCCAAATTGTCTTGGCATCACACTTACAAGGTTCAACAGTATCTGTTCAAGGGGTTTGCCGGGTTCGGTGTTCTGAAACTCTTGGCAGAAATACCTCATTCAAGGTGTATGTTTCATGATAGAGCTGAATAGTGCCTGGGCCATGTCTGCTTTTCACAAAAAGCAAGCTAATGCTGCAGAAGAGGAACACCATCCCAAATGCAGCGGAGAGCATCAAAGCCAGGTGTTTTAGAAAGCGCTGGACAAATCCTTTCCTCGCACTTGGGAACTTCAATAGAAGGCAATTCTTCTTTTCTGCCTCACATATATATAATTTTTTTTTAAAAAGTTCCAATGTGGCTTTTCAGGGAATTCTGCCAAATAATTTTAAGTACCTCATCCAGCTTTGCTTAATTTTAGGGAGCCTCCTTAGTCTATTCTAAAACACCTTTTTCACATAGAATAAATTGGCTAAAGAGGCTACAATATCTGCTTTTATATTAAACACCAAATTTAAAAAGCCTTCAAAGTCAGGAACTTTGGTCTCTCTGACCTATCGAACCACTGGATAGATGGTGCTAAAAAAGAAATTGTTGTACATTTTTCTCTGCTTTCACAGCCACCATGAAACAAGAACCAAGACCACTACCATCAGCAAAAGCCACATACGTGACCAGAAGGTTGTTTTCAGATAAACTCTGTATTTTATGACTACCAGGGCATACAATATCTCAATCACTCGACTCAGGGCCCTTTCTGTTTTGATGAGTTTGTGCCAACCACTAGTAATGAGCACAAAGGCTGTGCTAAACATTGCATTTGTTAGTGTGTTTGTGTTGGCCTCCTTAACTTCGGCCGGTTTCCAAATCTCCTTCTCCGCCCCACCTTAGTTATATTTATACTGTTGGGCAGAACAACCTGAAGCCCATATTTAAATACAAAATGCTTTGTGGCCATTCGTGCAAAACTCTTTATCGGGGTCTCGCACATTAACGCCCTTCACAATTGCCCCACGGGCCGATTGTTTAACCTAACGTTTCCACGGGGCTGTTTCCACAGAGCCACAGCCTTGTTTTTACTTTTCTTAGCTTTCCTGGACAATCAAAAGGAAGTGGAGCAGACCAGGCCTACAGGACATGGACGCCGCCTCCCCCATTCCCCCTCCCCCCACCATGTCCTCCTACCTTCTGCTTCAGGTTTTTATTTTTTCCTGCCTCTTACTCTTCCTCACTCTCCCCATCAGTTCTGATGGTAGTGAGCCAAATCATGTACTTGCTGTCAGAGCTTGCATCTTCTACTTCTACTCCCTGCTCACAGCTCTTGACCTATCTCAGGAATCCACACTGGAGTCTGATTTAAATAGAAATGGATTCTCAGGGACTGATTGACAGACAAGTTTGCTGAAATGGGATATATTAATATGAGAAGACGAGCAAAACTGTTTTTATGCAATCTGAACACTCAGTTGAGGAGATTTGCATTTCCTCATTCCTCTCTAACCTAGGGGTTGCTCTGGGGTCCAAGGGTCCAGAATTCTTTTCCCCAGGTTGCCATTTTCTTCCTTTGAAGGGAAAGGTTGCAACCCAGGCACACTAAAGCAGACAGACTTCGACTGCCCGAGGCACTTTCTTTGAAAGAAAGTTCTCACACAGTTCTCTGGCCAGTGACTCAGTCTCTCTTGACTGCAGTTTTCTCTGCTATAAGCTAGAGACTGATTTATATTTATGAGTGTTGACGGTAGCATTGGAAACATGGTATACACACAACACGCAGTAATGATGTCTGTCTTAGCTGATGGCTGCGAGGACTTAATAAACTATCCCACGTGAAGCTCAGAGCCTGACATGAGTTGAGTGTGCAGAAATGCCGGGATCCTCGTCATCTTCATGAACTATGAATCATGGGGAGACGTGAGAGGTCTTGATCTGGGTGTGGTGGCTTAAACCTGTAATCTCAGCACCAGGCACAGGAATGCAGGAGGATCACGAGTTAGGGGCCAACAGGTACTACTTAGGAAGACCCTGTGTTTGGATTAATAATGAATGTCTATTGCGGCTGATAGAGCAATTAAGGAATCACATTTGGGAGTCAAATATGTAGTATACAAATTCTTGCTCTACAATTTTTACAAATTCGAACTATGCTCTGGAAGCTCTAGTATTCCTCTCTGTGAAATGGAGCTAATTAAGTCCTGGTATGAGGATTGTGCTGCTACTACACATGCTATCAACACAGTGTTCTGCATATCAATCTATACTGAATATCAGTATATAGTAGTTATATTTAATAGGAATTGTGCCTAATAATTTTATTATGAGGCATAATTCAAATATGTCAAAAGGACAGATGTAGACCTATGTATTCTCCATATACCCTAAAGATACAAATTATTTATAAAATTAGTTGGATTAATATTAAGAACATTTTTTATCCCTTAAAAATGTCTCAAATTAATCAGTGTTAATTACTGTTGCATAGGAACTGAAAAAGAGTGTCAGTGAGACAGAGTGGCGTTTGAGGTCAGTTTCTCTAGAAGACGATTGGCTGATATTGTACTTAACATAAGTAGTCCTCATTGGAATAACTAGCCCCCACACCATAATGGCTGAACGTTAGACATAGTTGTTCCTCCCATCCTTTTGCTCTTACACTCTTACCGCCCCCTCTTCCGCAAATTTCCCTGAGCTTCAGGATGGGGAGAGATTAGGCTGGCCTAGTTCTAGGTGGTTGATATAGAGTCTCTGAAGTTCTGGATTATGGTTTGTTGATTTTTCTTTTGCAGTTTTGCTGCTCCTGCAATGCCCTTCACTCCATCCTGATGGGTATTGGATGTCATCCCCTGACCAGAGATAAAAAAACCGTTAAACTAGAATCTTGTTATAAGAGTATATTCAAAGATAGATGTAATAAAAGTAGGAAACCACAGTGAGGAAGGGGTCAATCACCCATTTGCAAAATGGTTTCTTATTATCTGCCAGACTATATGCCCTCTCCTTCTGGTGAGATCACACCCCCTCAGTTGTAGATGATCAGGAACGAAAAGTCGGTGAACTTAACCAGATGTCTCATTGCTTACTCACAGTCCTTGATGGAGGCCTATTTTCTCTTCTGTTACATGGTCCCCTCTCTCCTTGTTTCTGGTGTGGCCCTCCTACCCCATCCCGCCTATTCATACTCCTTGCAATTACTTTATTACAGAGATTTATTGTCAAGTGTCTCTAGGTGGGCTAGGTGGGTTTGGTACTAGGAGCCACCTATTAGGGAGTACATACGGTGCTTAATTTTCTGGGTCTGGGATAATTCACTCAATATAATTGTCTCTAATGACATCCATTTCCCAGAAAATTCCATTACTTCATCATTTTTTATGGCTGAGTAGTACTCCATTGTATAGATGTACCACTGTTTCCTTATCCACTCGTCAACTGTTGGACATTTGGGTTGATTCCATGACTTTGCTATTGTAAACAGTGCTGCTATGAACATGATCGCACTTGTGCTATTGAGGTGGACCTCTACTACATGGGGGGTTACTCCCAAAAGTGGAATAGCAGGGTCATATGGCATTTCAATCTTTAATTTCTTTAAGAATCTCCAGACAGCTCACCAGAGTGGCTGTATGAGCCGACATTCCCACCAGCAATGTAGGAGAGTTCCCCTCTCTCCACATCCTCTCCAGCATTTGGTGTTGTTTGTATTGTGGATTTTTGCCATCCTGACTGGAGTGAGATGATATCTCAGGGAAGTTTTGATTTGCATTTCTCCTGATGGCTAAGGAAGTGGAGCATTTTTTCAGATATTTGTTAGACATCTTAATTTCATCCCTAGTAAAGTTTTTTTTAAGTTCCAGGGCCCATTTTTTTAATTGGGCCATTAGTTTCCTTGGTGTTTAGTTTTCTAAGTTCTTTGTGCACTCTGGATAATAGAACTCTATCAGATATGTGGTTAGTGAAGATTTTCTCCCATTCTGTGGGTTGCCTTTGAGCTCCTGTTACAATCTCTTTATCTGAACAGAAGCTCTTTAATTTCACAAGATCCCAACTGTTGAGAGTTGGTAGCAGTGACTGTGCCATTGGATGTCTGTTTAGGAACTGTTGGCCTAGCCCAATCAGCTCGAGGGAATTCCCTACCCTTTCAACTATGGTTTTTATAGACTCTGGCCTTAAATCAAGGTCCTTGATCCATTTGGAATTAAGTCTTGTGCATGGTGACAAGTACGGGTCCAGTTTTAATCTTCTACATGTGGAGATCCAGTTTTGCCAGCACCATTTGTTGAAGATGTTGTTCTTTTTCCATTGGATTCTTTGGGCCCCTTTGTCAAAGACCAAATGGCTGTAACTTTGTGGGCTTATATCTGGGTCTTCAAGCCTTATCCATTGATCTGTGTGTCTGTTTTGGAGCCAGTACCAGGCAGTTTTTACAACTATGAATTTGTAGTATAGACTAAGATTTGGTATAGTGATACCTCCAGCAGTCTTTTTGTTACTCAGGATTGTCTTTGCTATCCTGGGTCTTTTGTGCCTCCATATGAATTTTGAGATTGTTTGGTCAACTTCTTTAAAGAATTGCTTTGGGATTTTAATTGGTATAACATTGAATTTGTACATTGCCTTTGGTAGGATGGTCATTTTTACAATGTTGATTCTACCAATCCAGGAACATGGGAGGTCTTTCCACCTTCTGGTGTCTTCTGCAATTTCTTTCTTGAGGGTTTTAAAGTTTTCATTTTTTTAGGGGCTATAATAAATGGGATTGTTTCTCTCAGGGCTTTTTCACTTCTGGGCATATAGGAAAGCCACTGATTTTTGCACATTTATTTTGTATCCTGCTACCCTGCTGAACTTCTTAATTAGTTCCAGGAGCTTCCTGGTGGATATTTTGGGATCACTCAGGTATAAGATCATGTCATCTGCAAATAGGGATAGCTTGACTTCTTCCTTGCCGATTTGAATCCCTCTTATGTCCCTTTCTTGTCTTATGGCTTCAGCTAAGACTTCAAGTACAATATTGAATAGAAGTGGTGAGAGTGGACAGACTCGTCTAGTTCCTGATAGAAGTGGGAATGCTTCCAATTGTTCCCCATTGAGCATAATCCTTGCTGTGGGCTTGTTGTATACAGCTTTTATTATATTGATAAAGGTTCCTTCCATTCCTACTGTCTCTAGCGTTTTGATCAGAAAAGGCTGTTGGATCTTGTCAAAGGCTTTTTCTGTATCTATCAAGAGTATCATGTGGTCTTGGACTTTGGACTGGTTTCCATGATGAATTACATTTATTGATTTTCGTATGTTGAACCAACCTTGTGTGCCGGGGATGAAGCCTACTTGGTCCCCATGAATGATCTTTTTAATATGTTTTTGAATCCGATTTGCTAAGACTTTGTTGAGAATCTTTGCGTCTGTGTTCATCAGGGAGATCGGCCTATAGTTTTCTTTTTTAAGTGAATCTTTATTAGGTTTTGGGATTAAAACGATATTAGCTTCATAGAAGGAATTTGGTAGTGTTCCTTCCTTTGCTATTTGATGGAACAAGGAGTTTAAGGAGTGTTGGTGCTATTAACTCCTTAAATGTCTGGTAGAACTCTGTGCTGAATCCATCTGGTCCAGGACATTTTTTGGTGGGAAGATTCGAGATTACTTCCTCAATTTCCTTATATGTTATAGGACTATTTAAATAATTCACAACTTCCTGATTCAATTTAGGTAAGTTGTGTTTACTTAGAAATTCATCCATCTCTTTTGTGTTGTCAAACTTCACAGAGTATAAGTTTTTGAAATATGATGTTATAATTCTCTGGATTTCTTGGGTATCAGTAGTGATAACTCCATGTTCATTTCTAATTTTGTTAATTTGGGTTTTCTCTCTCTTGCTTTTGGTTAGTTTCGCTAGGGGTGTATCAATCTTATTGATTTTTTCAAAGAACCAGCTTTTTGACTGGTTAATTTTCTCTATCATTTTCCTAATCTCGATTTCAGATATTTCTCTCCTTATTTTGCTAATCTCCTCTCTTCTACTGCTTTTGGGATCAGATTGCTCTAGTTTCTCTAAAGCCTTAAACTGCATTGTTAAGTTATTTATTTCTGATGTTTCCATTTTTTTGATGTAGGCATTAAGAGCTATGAACTTACCTCTTAGGACAGCTTTCATTGTGTCCCAGAGATTTTGGTAAGTTGTATTTTCATTATCGTTCACTTTCAGGAAATCTTCAATTCCTTTTTAATTTCTTCCTGAATCCAGTTCTCATTCAGTATCATAGTGTTAAGTTTCCAGGAGTTAGTGCATTTTCTGTCTTTTGTTTTGTTGTGAATGTCCAGCTTTAGGCCGTGGTGGTCTGATAGGGCACAGGCTAGAATTTCAACTTTCCTGTATATGTGTAGATTCATTTTGTGGCCCAATATGTGATCTATTTTGGAGAAAGTTTCATGTGCTGCTGAGAAAAATGTGTATTCTTTGGTGCATGGATGAAAAGTTCGATAGAGATCTGTAAGGTCCATTTCTTTAAGGGTTTGATTAAGTTCCAAAGTATCTCTGTTGAGCTTTTGACCTGTTGATGTATCCCATGTTGAGAGGGCGGTGTTGAAATCCCCAAGAATTATCATTTGGGGGTTGCTTTCTCGCTTTAGACACTGTAGGGTTTTCCTAATGAATGTGCAGGGGCCCGCATTTTGGGTGCATGTGTTCAGTATTGTGAAGTCTTCCTGGTGAATTGTACCTGTGACTAAAATGTAGTATCCATCTGTGTCTCTTATGATTTTTTTGGGTTTGAAGTCCACGTTGTCCGACAGCATAATGGCTACCCCTGCCTGTTTCCTGGTTGCATTAGCTTGCAGAATTTTGGACCAGCCTTTCATTTTTAGGATGTGCCTATCTTTTGTGGTGAGATGAGTTTCCTAAAAGCAGCAGATTGATGGGTTGTGATTTTTAATCCAAGTTTGTAATCTGTGCCTCTTAATCGGTGAGTTAAGCCCATTGATATTTAATGTTATAATGGAGAAATTCTTTTTAATTCTGGACATTTTTTATGTTTAGTGGATTTTGTAAGCTTATTGTTGTACAATATGTTGATTTTAATTCACTGGCAAAACTATTCTGTGATGTAGTCAAGACTGTTTTGAGAAGCATTAAAAATTAGCATATACCCATAATGTAATTCTATGTACCCATAATATAATTCTACAATATATGTATTTATCATAACATTAAAAATAACCAAATGGTTTTCTCTGCTACAGAGTTACATACTTATAATCAGTTCCTTTACCAATCATTTAGACCACATTACTGATATTTTCTAGATGATATTTACCATTAGCTTGCTATTCTTGTTGGTTTTTTTCAAAATATCTAAGATTTTCTTTTCAAGATTTTTCAATGATTAAAGTAAAATTTTTATCCTTGTAAGAAGGAAATCTCATATTTGCTGAGTATCTGTCAAATATAATAAAGTCTGCTAAGTTTAGACTGCAGTAGCTTCCAAGGTTACTATAATGGAACAGTACAAGCAGGGTGCTTAAGCAACTTCCTTGATCAGAACTCTGGAAACTAAGAAGCTCAAGGACAAGATGCCACTTACTCAGTTCTAATGAAGTTTACTCCTGGGGTATAGACAGTTTCTTTCTCACGTGTCCTCACATGGCGATAGGGAAGAGGTAAATCCAATGTCCTCAGTGTCTCTCCTTATAAGGACACTAGCCCTATTAAAAAGGGCCACAACTTTACACTCCACTTAAGCTCGTAGTCTCCAAAAGGCCCTACCTCTAAATGAAAATCTCACTGTGGACTTGGTCTTCTCTCTCTCTTTCTCCCTCTCCCCCCTCTCTCTTTCTCTGTCTTTCTCACTCTCTCTTTATATATATATAAATATATATCTGAGCACAAAGTTCAGTTGTCAGCAAGTACAGCTACTTTACATTGATACAGATATTTCAGCAAAATATTGTTACATATATTATCATATTGCCTCTTTTTGTAATGCTTTTTATTAAGCAAATATTTTATAAGAGCTTTGTCATAAAATCTCAATGTTATTTGTGATGCTTTTTGTGTTTGCCAAGATACTATGTCAACATTTTTAGTCCTATTTTAGTCTAGAATACAAAATATCAATTTTATCCACTTTAAAAAAATCTATAAGTTGAGGTTTTCCCTATATAATTACAGCTTCAAGCATAAATTTTCACACTATTCAAACTATCATTATTTAGCAGATATAATGGGTAAGAATAAATTTAAATGTCTCCATTTGTAAGCTTCACTGTCAATAATTTCAGATCCTTTAAAGCTTCAACAGATATTTTCTTAATGTTCCATTCATTGAAAACTTTGAAAGATTTTCAACTGATTTTGAAAAAAAGTGACCAAATTTAGTCATTCCCAAAGAGAGAAAAAAAAATTCATTTGCTTTTGCCAGAATGACCTTTCAAAATCTTTACTTAAAAAGCCCATGCATTAAATGAGAGAGAGAGAAACAAAGAAGAACAAAACAAAGCAGATAAGCCAAGCAGTGTTCATGGTTGATCTCCTCTGTGAAACATGCCTGGAAGCATCGGCCCAACTTCCTCAGAGGAGCCTTGGCACAACTGCCAGGCACATTCAGTGTCTGGCAGAGTTAGAGCCTTGACTATTTCTACAAGCATGCTCTAGAAAACGTAAACTTGTGGCCACTTCTGAATGAACTCTTGAAAGAAGGACTGAAAGAGAGGCCAACGCATCTGAGAAGAACTAAGAGGAGAAAAAGGTCATCTCTTTCCTCTTCAGATTTGACCACTTGTTCAGTGAAATTTCTTTTATCCCACATGGCCTTCACTTGTAATTGCACAAAACCTTGGGAGAACTAGAAGTCAAAGGCACCTTGACTTCTATGACATAGTTTTTTTTTTTTCCAGAAAAGAATTCAGCTGAAGAATAACAGGGGTAAAAGCCAAACCAGAATGATACCTCCATCACTCAGACCAGAAGAGGGTCACAAGCTGGAAAAGAGAGTTGCTATGCCAAGACTTATCAACCCAAAACAGCCCCGGAACTTCCTCAGTTTCTGAGAATGAGAAGACTTTCTTGGTGATTCTAAATGATACAGAAGGAAAAAAAATAGGTCGAATATTAGTACATTCCTTTCAGAAAAACCTAAAGGAAAAACAGTCTAATTCCATTGCCAACAGGATGTGAAAACCAAAGAAGTCCCTACTGTCCACTTCCATACCTTATCTTCCTAATTTCTATTTCCATAAGATTACAAACGCCACTTTGCAGATGGGAAAGTACTCATAGAGAACTGTGCTTTTCTGAGGCTGCACAGTTAGGTATGATGGGTTGAAAAACCAACGCCCCTTTGTTCTAAAATCCTTTGGGAGAGTTACTTCTCCATGCTATGTTCGCCCTCAGAACACAAGCATAAAATCAATCATCCATTCCCTTCCCTACCAGGAACAAACATAGCATCAAAGGATTCAGCGATTTGCAAAAGTGGCCAGATTTCTTCTCCATATCTATCCAAGCCACTTTTCAATAAGCATTTTGCAACTCATTTCATTAAGAGGTAAGTCTATGTCCATTCCCTTGAATCTGGGTTGCATTGGAGACTTACCTGAGCCAACAGACTTTGTCAGAAGTGACTTGGTGAAAGGTCCAAGCATGATTCCATGTGAACAAATTTCTGTGCATTCAATAGAGGATGAGAGAATATGTGGAATAGAAATCAGTCATTTCAGTCAGGCCCTGTAGGCCTGACCAGCTGACATGTGTGAACAAACTCTTGTTCCCTTGATGGAGGGTGAGTGAACACATGGTACAGAAGTAAGTCATCCCAGACTAGCCATCTAGGATTGACCACCTGACATGGCAACTGACATCAGCTGCATGAAGGTCCCCTGCTCCACCCACATCTACAGAAAAATCCATCTGAGTCCATCCTACCAACAGTCAGTTACAATTGTTCTGCTAAATCACAACATCTAGTGCTGTTTTCTGGTAAAAATTTGAAAAACTGAAGGAAAAGAAGACTACTGATTATCTTTTTAAGACCACATTATACTAACAGACAGATGCTGTCATAGTTAAGCACAAGGTATCAACTTGACTGTTGAGGGTTTGAGCTCTGGGTACATTTGTGGAGAATTAGTAGTTGAGTTAAGCCCAGAGTGAACCTGAAGGAGATTGTCTAGCTGATGGGGAAGGCCCAGCCTATGGTGGGTGGGATTAGGCCCTGGAATAAATCACGGAGAGCTGGTTGAGAGAGTCGGCATCCTTCTGTTCACTTGGCCAGACATGCTAGTCTGGCAAGTAAGGATTGTCCATCTCTCAGCCATTATATGGTGATGGTGGCCAGTTCCCTTGGCCCTGGTGTTGGGTGCAAGCTCTCCATTCAAGCTGGGTAACCAGACTGTCGTAAGAAAGTAAACTCCTTGTTCCCTTAAGCTGTGTGATGGTCATTTATCAGCAACCATGCAGGAAGATTGCAACAGATGCCAAGACAAGAATCTTAGGATCAACCTGAAAGGCTGTCATCTTGGTTAGTCACTACATAAGTGATCCCAGAGTTAATTCAGAAAAGCTGCACGCTGTGAAAAGAATTCCCTGCATCAGTGGTATGACACCATAGTGTTGAAATTTGTCTTCTTGTCACTGGCTAATACAGATTTTTTTCTAGAGGTGTGGTTTTTATTTGGGGGCACCAGTACCTTCTGAATTGTGACTTCACTCTTCTCTCAGTCCTTGGAGCTTTCACTACCCAGCACAGGATAGAGGGGGAAAGGTGTGCTTAAAAAAGGTTTTGGGAATCAAGTTTGGAAGTATATTTATTATTTGCTCAGATTTCACTGGACAGAGCACAGATACATAATTGCATCAATGCTGTATGGGGAAGAAGGGGCACAGGGAGCTATAATCCAGCTGAATCCCCCCAAAATGGGGAAATCTTAGCCATAGACCCAGAAAACTTTTGATTTTTGACAGAATCAAATCATTGAGATTAAGTCCTTTCAGCTTTTTTTAAAAAACAATCACTCATTTCAAAAAGCGACCAATAGGACAACACAAGAATGCACCCATATTGTATTTATAATTGAATAAAACATGACGAAGAACTTTGTACATGGGTTAGAACACCCAGAAACTGAAATTCCCACCACATTCAAGGCAGAGAAAGCTCTCTTAGAGGCAGGAAATCCAGCTTAGAATAAGCTATTGTCTCGCCACAATATTCTTCACTGTTTTCATTTCTTTCCTCAAATAAGTCTGGGATTAGAGGGTGGAGACGCTACAAGTAACCACCACTTTTTTCTTTCTTTCTTTCTTTCTTTTTCTTTCTTTCTTTCTTTCTTTTCTTTTTTTTTAACAAATTGCAACTGCAAAAACTTATTAACCACTAGATTACTTTTAAAATGTTGGCATAATTTTAAAATTAGTGTTACATTCAGGGGGCAAGTTCCCCTCTCCAGAGGATTTCGTTGTCCCTTCCAATCTCACAAAAGAAAAATTTTCAGGAAAAATAGACTTTATAGCAGTATCAAATTAATGCATGAATTGAGCCTACATTTTTCTTTTCCTGTGATACAGTCTAAATAATGAAAAAAGACCAGACAGAAAGCAGGACCCATCCGTCCACATTCCAAGACACGCTTCAGTTACCCAATCATTGTGAAGGCTTGCCAGCCTGGTGAGGCCATGAAGTGGACTAGAAACTGGTGATTTTCAATATCTTCCACTTAAAATGTTGATCTTCATGATTCTGATCCACCACTAAGCAGGCAATGGGCTTGAACTGCCCAAGGATTCAGTAGCCCAACCACTGCCTCTCAGCAGTTGAGCTCACAAAGGAAACTAGAATCCATGCGCCCTGGCTTGCCATTCTCACATTTCTGTATTTTTCCAAAATATTTGACTACTTGTTTTTCTGCCCTCCACCCTCAGCTCTTTCTGAGGAGAGAGAAGAAGCCTAACTCTTTTTAAATGATTGATTTTCAAAATATGTTAAGCATTCAGCGATTAATTAGAACCAGTTTTAGTTACTCATTAATCTAAAGGAATTATTATTGATTTACAGCAGACAGTTCATCTGCTATCTTTCAGGCAGTCATGAAATGCAGTCTGAGCATTAAAAAACAGTCAATGTCTGTCTGGCGATAGCAGCTAAACTCCATCAACGACAATCCCCTACGACTGGATGAAAAACAGCCCAAGCTCACTGTGTTCTGCTCGCTTCTGTACACATGCCAAATAACCTGTATTAGGAGGCATTCTTTTTCCTGTTGGATTCATTTATCAGGCAGATTTCCCAACACCCCATTCATACCAGTGACTTGCAGAGTGTGAAAGCACATTTCCCAGCTTGAGTGCGCTCCGCTCTAAGCAATCTCAATGACCGACAGGTTGAAAAGTCTTACGTATACATGCTGTCCAGGAGCATCCACATTACCACCGAGGTATAGGTCCTGATTCAACTTGAGCAAGTTACCTGGCCTTGACAAACCTCGGACTTCTTCCCTGAGAAATGGGAGTGTCAAGAGCACTTATACCAGGATCCTCATAAGATTTATGATTTTCCATCATAACTTAGTGCACATGGAAAACTTTCTAACAAATAAGGACCAACACGTCTACTACATGAATTAACAGGTTTTAGTTTCTATCTCACCTCTCATTCTCTAGAAGAGTCTGGCCATGCCAAACAGATATTGGGGGCTTCCATGCTACAGAATTGATTAAAATTAAAAGAAAAAACTAGAACCAGAATCAGAACCAAAGGAAAAAGAAAAGGTACAATTGAGACAGGTTCAGGAGCTTTAAAGAAAAGGCCCTAGGCCAGGGTGTGGGGGTGGAAGGGAGAAGGGCAGGGTGCTTTTCATGGTATTGGTGAAATTCAAGTAAAGAAATTCATTATTCCAAAATTTCTTTTCTTTCTCCAGCTTTATTGATATACAACTGACAAAGGCTGTGTATGTTTATGGAGTATAACATCACATTTGATCATTTATTCAGTCATGGAATGGTCACCACATGCAAGCTTGTTCACGTATCCAGTGCCTCATAGAGTTACCAGATGTGTATGCATAATGAGAACATTAGCAAGTTTCATCTGTACAACACAGGCTTATTAACTACAGTTACCATGCTATAAAATAGATCAGAATTTTACACATCCTACACAGCTGAAAGTTTGATCAACTTCTCTCATCACTCCAATCCCCCAACCTATGGCAACCCTTTCTACTCTCTATTGCTATGAGCTGGGTGTTTAGATTCCACCTATAAGTGAGATGATGCAGTATTTTTCTTTTTGAGCCTAACTTTATATCACTCAACACAGTGTTCTCCAGGATATGAAATACTGTTATGTGTGATAAGTGCAGATGCTTTTAATTCCAAAGACTGAGTACTACTTCAGTGTTGGTATTTTACTGTTCTCAGTTCGTATTCACTGCATATCACATTTTTAGAACATTAATCTGTTAGCAGATTCTTGTGTTGATTCTATACCTTAACTATTGTGAATAACAAAATCTAAATTTCTTGGATTCTGAAGTGGGTGCATATGTGTGTGTGTGTGTGTGTGTGTGTGTGTGTGTGTGTGTGTGTGTGATATGCATGCTTATGCATGTTTGCTTCTGTAAGTGTTCAAACATGCTTGTGTATATATTCATGTGTATATGTGTGGGATTATGTGGGGGGCCAATCTTATCCTAATTGATTTGGCCATTGGATTATGTTCACAGTAACCTTTTTATTATTACTTAATGTGCAGTTGACATAAGTCAGTACAATCAGATTGGAAAAACATTTTCCCAAAGATTTTGTCAGAAGATCATCTCATTGGGGCCGGAGAAGTGGCACAGAGATTAAGCCTCTATCTTGCAGGTCCTGAGTTCGGATCCTAGACCCCACGTATAGACACTGGGCAGAAGTGGGGGCAGCCTGCGTTTCTAGTCTGGTAGGGTGGAGCCTGTGAATCCTGGGGCAGAGTAAACAAGGAGGAGGTAGAGGCAGTCCATGGTGGTTCCCGAATTCGCCCGTGGTTCTACACACACACACATACACACACACACACACACACACATACATATACACATGCATGCATACACACAAATTGAATAAATAAAAATTTAAAAAAAGAAGATCATCTCATCATACCACAGGGAAAAAAAAAAGCACCCTGGAGTGACTTGCTCTACAAAGTCAGCTTTGTGGGGAGAGAAAACTCTTGTAGCATGAGCCTCAGTTGGCCAACAAGCTTATCATACATTCAAATGCAATTTCCAAAATGTTCTTTCCATTGAAATGTCTTCTTCTGTTTATATCCAAATTAGACAAAGTAGATGGTAAAGTTAGACTGTGTTCTGTTCCTATTATGGACATTTTGCCTTTAGGCACAGTCTGGAGATTTGCCTCAATGGTAGAGCATTTGCCCAGCATACAAAAGGCCTGGATTCAATTCCCAACAGCAAAAGTAAGGAAATCAAAAATTTAGTATGACAAAGTCATCAACAATCTGGATCTTCTGACAACAAACATGTTATTCAAAGCAGCATCTTCTCTAAGATTAATTTCCAATCAACCTCATAATACTCATTATAGTACCTTATGCATCAAATATTCATCACTATTAGAATGGATATAAACTAGATCAGATTTATTTCCTAGAGAAAACAGTAATATTGTAAGCCAGGAATAGAAATGTAAACATAATGTCATGTAAGTTCATTTTTCTTTCTGACAAACACAAGGAATAAAAGAATATCAATTATAATATTTACAATCGAATCTTAGAATGGCAAGTAAAGATGCTTTATTATTGAGACCTTGAATTCATGATGCTTCTAATACACAATTTTAGGATTGACTGATGGGTGGTTGATTTTTGAATCAGAGTCTTACTTGGTAGCCCACACTGCACTCCATCTCAAGACCATTCAGCCAGATTTACAGGCATGTGTACAACACATGGCTCGTTATGATTTCTAAAGTATAAGAGAAAGATAGGGAGAATCCACTATAAGTCTCTGAAAGCAATTAAAGGGAGAGGCAAGGGAGGCAATTTTTTCCTCTAAGAAAAAATAAATTCCTCTAAGAAATAAAAAGAATTTCTGGGTAAGATAGGGAGTTATAAGCTGCTTCTGTGTGGCCCAGTGAAAGAGACAGTAAGAATAAGGAGAAAAAAAAACAGACTCTACTCCAAAGCGATAAAGTGATGAGGAGTCTTGGAAATCACAGACGAACACAGGCCCTGTGTCCCCCTGGGTCAGATAGGGGAAACAGAAGTACCAAGGTTAGAGTCAGGCAGTCCTACACTGAAGACAAGCCCACATGCCTCAACTCCAGTTGCGGATTTCGTGAGATAGTAATTCCTCGGGCAGATGGGTTCACAATGGAGATAAGTCCCATTTTGTCACACTCTCACTGAATGGCAGGAAACAGCTGGGCACCATCTTGAGAAGGGAACTGTGGTTAATAACTGAGCGACTCCAGAGGCCTGAAAACAGAAAGTAATCAGATCATAATCATGGTCAGGGAACCCCCATTTGGCTTACACAGTCCCAGGGTAAGGGAAGATACCAGGAGATACTTGTGGCAGACAGATGAGCCAAATACGGGCAAGTAGAGGTACAGGTGGCAGGAGATTTGACTCAGTGGTAATTCCAGACCTAGAAAGTTGAACCTAAAAATCTCCAGAACAAACTGGCTAGCTAGACTAGCCCCATAGCCAAATTGTGTGTCTATAGAGATCCAGCTCTGAAAGCGCCAGGGGAAGAGCAATCCAGAACGTCCCCTCATGTCAACCTCGCATCATGGCAACTGGTGCACTCAGGCCACCTTGGCTCCCAGGGGAGATGGACTGCATGAAGGCCTGGACCGGCTGTCCAATCAGCTCAAAAACAAGAAGTGAGAGCCAGGCAGCTCTATCTGACCATCTCACCTATTCCTGAGGTACTTGTGTCTCCCTAACCCCTGTCCTTCCCCTTTCCTTTGCTGGCATGGCCAGGGCCTGGATATTATGTCAGAATGCCCAACGAGAGCCTTGCCTCTCCTCCTTTTTTCTCCACCCTGTCCACTGACATAACCAGCACCCAACTGATGTTCTGATGACGAATCATTCCAGTTTAATTTCCAGGAAATTAAAAACTTCTATACAGCTAAAGAAATTATCACTAGACTGAATAACCTACAAAATAGGGGGGAAATTGGTCAACCACACATCACATAGCACTAGTACTCAAAATGCATAAAGAATTTCAAAAAGTAGATATCAAAAAAGTAGCTTCATCCAGTCGACAAATGGGTTAATGAAATGAATAGATGGTTCCGAAAGGCTAAGCAGAATTGACCAATAAATACTTAAAAATGTGGTCAACATTTTTAGCCATCAAAGGTATGCTAATCAAACCTGACCTGAGGGTTTATCTCACCAAAATGAACTGGTATCATGAAGAAGATACAGAAAGATCAATACTGATGAGGATGTGGTGAAAGAGGACCCCTCAGTACTAACAAGGGTAAACTGGCCCAGCCACCACTGAAATTAGTATGCAGATATCTCAAAAAGCCAAAACTAGACTACTTATGGCCCAGTTATACCATCTTTAAATACATGGCAAGGACCCTAAATCAATATACCACAGAGACACTTGTACATCCATATAAGCTGCTACACTATTCACTGGGAATAAAACCTGAAAAGATGGCCATCAACAGATGAATAGATAAAAAAAGTCAGTATACATACACAATGGAATCCTATTCAATCGTAAAAGAAAATGAAATCATGGCATGACAGAAAAATTAATGGAACAGGCCTATTGTTCTATTAAGCCAACATAAGCCAGGCCAAGAACGAGAAATATTGCATGCTTATATTCGGAACCTAGCTGTAAAACTGTGTGTGTGTGTGTGTGTGTGTGTGTGTGTGTGTGTGTGTGTGTTTTGAAAAGAGCAGGTAAAGATCAAAGAAGGTCAATGGAGAAGATAAAGAAGATCAATGGAGAAGATAAAGAAGATCAATGGAGAAGATAATGGAATATGTGTGATATGAAAGCGAAGGGAAGACTATCCTTGAGGGAAGGATGGGTGGAGAATAAGTCACAGGCAGGCAGAGGAATGGAGAGGAAGAATTAGAACAAAGTGTAACAACATATATATGTGAACATGCCATAATGAGGTGCATTATTCTGTATGTTAACTTAAAATTTTAGACATCTTTACAAAGGGAATAGTTTAGGATGCAATATGGGAAAGTTTCAAGCCAGTTGGACATCTTTTTATTTTTAGGTGCAACAAATTAGGACTAAATAAGAACAGAAAACACTGGCTCTGTTAAATGGGTTGCCCAGGTTCAGCCCCTGTGATGTCACTTTCTCCTTTCCAGAGACCCTCCATCTCCCTGGGATCTCCGACTAGCCTCTCTGTAAAGTTTCC
This sequence comes from Typhlomys cinereus, assembly GCA_023101885.1. NCBI lineage: Eukaryota > Metazoa > Chordata > Mammalia > Rodentia > Platacanthomyidae > Typhlomys > Typhlomys cinereus. Next base: position 2,627,864 of record JALPQD010000057.1, on the reverse strand, counting down.
AAATTCTTTCTTGGATGAGGCCACTAATACCTTCAATAAAATGTGTCCGGTACCTTGGGAGTATATCTGGTCATGCAACTCCACAATCATATTCCTAGGTAATACGTCACTATTCATTTAGATTGGACTCAGTGCTCAGCATGAGCTAACAAAAGTTATCCACAAGAGTGGCCATGATGACTTCATTGACTGCAGAGGAACTCAACCACTTTTCAAGGCTGCCCAACAGAATCCCATTTCAATGACAAACAGAGCCTCAAACTCCAAGGAAATCCTAAGCAATCAAACACCTCTAAATTGTAAAAGGAGCTCTCTGCAGGGGCTGCATGTGGAGCAGGGAGATGAAAACATTGGCTGTCATTGTCCCAGAAACCAAAACTGGGGCAGCGCTTTCCTCATGTTATTATGAAATGCCCAGGTGACATGTCAGAATGAAAGCAGTGTGCACTAGGTTGTATGTGGGAGATTGATAGAAAGTTCTGGTTCTGACTGGCTCTTGATCTATCAAATGTGACAAATCTATTAAACTCTCCCATCTATTATTGCGTACATCTGCATTTCTATAAACATTTTCATTTCTACTTGAATTCCACTTAACCTCTCTTTGGCCTTTTCTAGGGAAGTCTTTCTAAGTTATTCTGTTCTCCAAGACCCTATTTTATTGTCCACTATACATCTTCCATTGTTACTTTTAGATTTGCCATTATATTTAGAAGAACATTCTGTTTTCACTATAATGTGTCTTTCATTTGAAGATTTTTTTCTCTCTCTTCAATTTGTCTTCCAGAATGTTCTAAAGTCATCTTGGGGTCATCAACATAAAGTGACGACATCTACCTGCTTGTATCCGATGCTACTGTGTTTCTTCAAATTCAGTTAAGTATAACTGGATCTCCCATGCAAAGGCACATTTGAAAGAAGTTTTATTTTATTTTTTCTGCAAAATTATCTGGAGACCTTCAAGCTACCTGTCAAAAGGAAATGTACATTTCATTCAGTTCCTATTGTGCTTCCTGAAAAGTTCACCAAGCAAGATTCAGATATCAAAAGGAGGAGAGAGAAAAGTTGGGTAATAAAAATAAGCATTCAGAAGCAAAGGTTCTATAATGATATCAGATACGGTATCTCAGATGGGAATTAGTGCAAAATGCTACATACATAAGAAATGCAGCCTTGGAAGTGGTAATGGAAAATAAGGTTTCAAGGAGAAAAACAGATATTGTCAAAAACAAAAGAAATGGGCTACCACAGAAAGGACACTAGGAAAATTGCTTGAGGATATAACCATAAAGGGCAGTTGGACATTAGGTGGGGCCAGAAATACAGGGAAATCTTCATTAGCAGATTTGTTAAAGCATAGATCTCATTGCTACAGACGACCCAAGAGGTTTCTTCCAGGATTCGCAGCCTTCCTCACTATCAACCCAGTACCTGCCTGAGGTGCAGATCATGCAGGGTTCTTTAGCTTACTAGTATGTTTTGGTCGACATACCTGTGCTAGAAGCCAAGCTGGTGATTCCAAGTTCCAAATACCTGCCGTGAAGTGCAAATCAAAACAGGATAAATCCTCTTTTGGTTCATTATTTTGATAGGGAAACTGGACTGGGCACTGGTCCATAAAACTTTGCTGAGGTTCCCAAACGAAGGTCAGATGTAAGGAATGCTCTGTCCTCGTCTATCTTTGACGGGTGACTTTTCTGGAGATAGAAAGCAGAGTCAAAGCCTCATCAGAGGACTCCTAGTAGCTGCAGTGACTGTAAACATAGGCAACTGGTTCTAGAGATTTTAATAAATTTGCAGGTCTCGTTGGTTATCATTTGCTAATTTATGGAATGATCCATTCTTTTGCTCTGGGATTGAAAACATGTCATTCACAGAGATTCCAAAGTCCCGTTACAAAAGTCCCAATGACTTGAAAAAAAAATAAATGAGTTCATCTGATTAATTTCATATTAAAATTGTCTGATTTTTGATATTCCTATTTTTTTTTTGATGTAGGCATTAAGAGCTATGAACTTACCTCTTAGGACAGGTTTCATTCATTGTGTCCCAAAGATTTTGGTAAGTTGTATTTTCATTATCTTTCGCTTCCAGGAAATCTTGAATTCCCTTTATAATTTCTTCCTGAATCCAATTCTCATTCAGCATCATAGTGTTCAGTTTCCAGGATTTAGTGTAGTTTCTGTTGTTTGTTGTGTGGTGGATGTCAAGCTTTAGACCATGGTGGTCTGATAGGGTACAGGCTAGAATTTCAACTTTCCTGTATATGTGGAAATTCGTTTTGTGGCCCAATATGTAATCTATTTTGGAGAAAGTTCCATGTGCTGCTGAGAAAAATGTGTATTCTTTGGTGTGTGGATGAAAAGTTCAATAGAGATCTGTAAGGTCCATTTCTTTAAGGGTTTGATTAAGTTCCAATATGTCTCTGTTAAGTTTTTGACCTGTTGATGTATCCCATGTTGCGAGGGCGGTGTTGAAATCCCTGAGAATTATTGTTTGGGGGTTGATTTCTTGCTTTAGGTCTGCCTGATTTTTGAAGCTTGTGTGTCCGTGTGTGTGTGTGTGTGTGTGTCCTTGTGTCCACGTGCATGTGTGTGTGTTTCAGTTCAGGAGAAACACTGTGAGGTTAAAGCAAAGCCATGCTCTCCTCCCTGTCTGTATCCCAAGGCTTCTAGAGGGCAGGGTTACATGAGTTATGAAAACTGAAAGCTAAGGGCCTTGACTTTCCCAAGAAAATTCCAAAATGTAACATAGCAATGGATATTTGTTCAACAAAGAATAAGCAACGGAATTTCAGACAGGCATTTAGGACTTTAGAGAAAACAAACAATCCCGACCCACAGTAGATCACTGAAGTACTCTAAATTTATCTTTTTGTTTGTTTGCTTGTTTCAGATTCTTTCTTCCGGCTTTCATTCCTAGAAAGCAATTGCTATTCACTGAACTTTTCAAATATCTTATATGAAAATGCTTCAATGTCCCTCAATTTCATAGAAACGTTTCCATTGTGATGTTAGGTCAGTTTATGGGAAGCAGAACTCAGATGGCCATTCTTTTTTTTTTTTAACATTTTAGTCTTTTTTATTATTATTATTTATTCAACTGTGCGCATGTGCGTGTGTATGTGCGCGCGCGCGTGTGTGTCTGTGTGGGTGTGTGTCTGTGTATGTGTATGTGTATGTGTAGAACCACAGACGAATTTGCGAACCACCATGGACGCCTCCACCTCCTTCTGCCCCGGGATTCACAGGCTCCGCCCTACCAGGACCAGAAGCGCAGGTCGCCCCCGCTTCCGCCTGGCGTCTGTACGTGGGATCTGGGATCCGAACTCAGGACCTTCCGCCTGCAAGGCGGAGGCTTAACCCCTGAGCCACCTCTCCAGCCCCTCAGATGGCCGTTCTTATGTGAGCATTTAGCTGAGGCAGGGCTTTGAGGAGAAACCTACAGGGAGCTAGAGGAACTCGGAACAGAATGAAGCCCGGCAAAGCTGTGTTTACTTTCTGACTGAGCACTCTGGTGAATGAATCGCACATCACAGTGGGTCCCCTTGCTAAAGACGCTACTGAGCGTGTTTAAGCAGCTTATAGCAGCCATGAGATGAATGCCCAGGCCTATTAAGGCTGCATAGGGCATATAGAACATCTGCTATAATAGTGTAATCAGTCACATGCCAACAGGGAACATCCTCTAAGACAACTTATTTTGTTCAATATTTGTTCAATTTATTGCTCTTTATTAGCAAAAGCTATGAAACTGCCATTTGCATTAGTGCAAAAGTCCTTTATCTTTAAGAATGAAATAGTCACGTCACATAATTCTTTGAAAATTTTCAGGGTTGCTTTTGCTGGACGTACTCGTTATTTATCTAGTAGCGCTTTGCAGGAAAAACTCATGGCATGAGATGAATCCCACTCTCTAGTTCAAGGGATGTTACTTCACCTGTCAATCAAAATTGACATCTCTTTAGCTTCGTTGACTGGTTCAAACAATGAACAGATCCCAAGCAGAGCCAGCAAAAATATTCCCTAGGTTTTTCATGTGGAAATATCATGAAAAAGTTCTCTTTTTCATTGAGATGCAAGCCCAAATCTTCATGTGTCATACTTGGCTAAGAATGAAGCTCATCCAAAAAAACCAGAGCCGAGGGGACATAGCCATGCTTAAATTAGACATAATGTTGAAGTTCCCAGGTGGCAGTAATGGGAAGAGTACAAAATACTGGAATCAGTCATGAATTCCAAAATGAAATCTAAACTCCTTAGTGAAAAATAGGATGGTCTTTTGCTTACCACACAGTTCTGCGCCTCTTAACACCTCCTCCCAAATGCTGATTTATGTCCTGCAATTGCTGGCAACTCTGCTTCTTCCAGTGGCATCACTAGATGCTACTAGGCCTTTGGAAGGCCGCTGCATGTCCTGCAATTTCTGTCTTCATCTCCATTTGACCTTTGGACCTGTGCTAGATCACTCTCTAGCTTTTTTGCAAACTTTTCTGATGGTAGCAGACTCTTTCAGGTCCCTTTTTTCTACATTCCCCATTTTCTGGAATGTGTGACAATGACTGTCCAGCCTGAATCTGTCTTGATCAAACCCTAAGAGTCTTCTAGAGGGATGTAATATGTCACATATTACATACGTGTTTGAGAAGAAAAGAAAAAGGGAGACAGGGAAGAAAAGAAGAAAGATTATATAAAATTTCAAACAGGGCTGGAGAGGTGACTCAGGAGTTAAGCCTCTGCCTCAGAAGCAGAAAGTCTGTGGAGTTTGGATCCTGGATCCCAGGTAAAAATGCCAGGAGGAAATGGCGGTGGCTGGAAGCTTACACTTCCAGCCCTAGAACGTGCAGTCTGGGAAACCTAGAACAAAACAAAACAAACCCTAGAACAAAACAATAAGGAGATAATGCAATCCAGGGTGATTCCTGAAGTCATCCTTGGGCCTCCAGAAGCACACACAATGCCCTCTGAATCTCTCTCTCTCTCTCTCTCTCTCTCTCTCTCTCTCTCTCTCTCTCTCTGTTTTCTCTCTCTTTCTCTCACACACACACACATGCACACAGACATACACACACACTTACAGGCACACACAAAAATTTTATTTCAAAAGATTTGGGGCTTTACGAAACACTTTCTATATGAATGTATTGGTCCACATGTGTCTCCTCAGCACACAGGAGACTGAGGCAGGAGGATGGCAAGTTTAAGGCCAGCCTGGATGGCATAACAAGATCCTATCTCAAAATAAGGAATGGGAAGGAAAGAAGGAAGGAAGGAAGGAAGGAAGGAAGGAAGGAAGGAAGGAAGGAAGGAAGGAAGGAAGGAAGGAAGGAAGGAAGAAAGGAAGAAAGGAAGGAAGGAAGGAAGGAAGGAAGAAATGAGGGTAAAGAAAAGAAGGGAGGAAGGAAAGGAAAGACCAGTAGAGAAGGAAGGGAGAAAGAAATGAAGGGAAAAAATGACAGAGGAAGGAAGGAAAGGGGAAGGAAAGAGCAAGGGAGAGGAGGAAGGAGTGTGAGAGGGAGGCGAGGGCAGCTAGGTTGGTCTCATGCAGTAGATTCGGGTCTCGTGTAGCTGCACATTCATGGGATGCAGCTGCAAGAAGAGGGCAGGGAAGCAAGAATTGATATAAACATGATTGCATCTGGATCAGTTCAGTTCTCAGGCTGTGGCTTTCTTTCCCTGTGTCCAGAACAGGGAATAACTGCTGCCACCTGACGGAGCTGATTTTCTTCCTCTGCACCTGTTGATGTGCTGTGCGATTTCACCACTGACATCAAATCAACGTGTAGATCCACTTTTCTCCAAAACCAATCCAACAAAGAATTTGAAGAACTGATTATTGTTGCCTCCATGGGTTCTAATTAATTAATTATAAAGGATTCCTGAAGGCTTACAAAGGTCTTGGGAAAGGTCAAAGAACTTGGTCTGTTAAAAGCTCCTGGACCAGTGCCTTCTAAGTCTCTAGACTGGGAAATCATGATGTGCTAACACAATGAGTCCTGATTAACCAGGTGGTTAGCAATTTACCATAACTGTTAGTAGGTTTTCCTGTGAACCCTTACCTTTCCCCAGGAAAATGGTTCACATCGTTGTGTGACGCAGCCGGTCCATTCACACCAGGAAATGTTAATTATCTGTCGAGATTCTGTGATCCTTCTCCACTGGGAGAGCAAATTCACACAGTGACAAGTGACTGAGTGACTGTGAGGAATGTCTCACAGGGCTTCACACTTCCTGTGGGTAACAGAAATGTCAGGCTGATGTGAAGGAGACATTCCAGGCCTTGCAAGTTCAAGTCAAGATCCACTGGGAGGAATTGGCTGAATTTTCTACAACCTCCTTGCTGGTGCTTAATCTTCTGGCCTTGCACGTCACTAAACACCAAGGAGGATAACCATCTGAGAGCACTCTGTGAAAACTTAACCTAAGTGAGCTGCTTTGGGGGGTTTGGGTGTAGGGTTTGACTGGGAAGTAAGTTGGGTGGTCCCTCCAGCTCTGAATAAAGCTGCTTTCACTGAGTCAGGTGATGCTCAAATTCCAAGCATTAGCTTGACTCCTGTTCTCATTTCATTACTGTAATAAATACATGACCCAAAAAACTAAGGGATTTTTATTTATGCTTATACCTTCAAGTTACAGCTCACCAAGGCCGGACACGTATCAGAATCAAGAGCCAATGGAAATGGCGATCACACAGAACCAGTTTACCAAGAATGCTGCCCAGCTCTTTCCACGTTATCCATTGTCCAGGGAATGATCTCCATCCACAACAAGCTGGGTCCTCCCGCATCAGTCATGAAATTCAGGCAGTCTCCTACAAGCTTGGCTCAGAAGCCGGCCTCAACTACATGATTTCTTCTGGTGTGACTAAAGCCCACATTTTATTTTTTTTATTATTATTATTATTTCCGCTCATACAAACTTAACAGGTACACCAATCCCCTCCCTCCCTCCACCTCCCCCCGACCCCTCTTCTCCCCGGAGCATCCTTTAATGTGCCCCCCCCCGGGAGCATCCTTTAATGTGCATGCCAAACTCTCCTCTGGGTCCTCCTCTCCAATGAGGTGCAAGGACCCTGGGACATTTCCCAGAACCCTTTCCTGTATTCCCCTTAAGCCTAGGAACACTATGTGACTGTCAGTCCCTAGCCTCCAAGGATCCTAGTGCCTTTAGTCCATGCTAGACTGTGTGAGTCAATAATGTGTTGGACATAGCTCAGGTCATGCAAAGTCCTATTAAAGCCCACATTTTAAATGTCATCTTGCCACATCAAACTAATCAGGACTGTTCCTAAATACTACCAAATGGGAATTTATAAGAAATATTTTTAAACTACAGTCTGTAACAATGTTTTTATTTTCAGTAGATGATTATGATCATAGTGGTTGCTTATTGTACACTTTTTATCTCTTGGAATTTTTTTAAACTTATTTATTGTGTGTGTGTGTGTGTGTGTGTGTGTGTGAGTGAAAGAGCACCATGTGCCTCTTTGGAGGACCAAGGGTGACTTGGAATCATCCTGGATTGCCTCTACCTCCTTTTTTCTGGGGTTTCCCAGGCTCTGCCCACAAGGGGCCAGACGAACAGCCAGCCACTTATTCTGCCTGGCATTTTTATGTGGGACCTGGGATCTGATCTAGGACCTTCTGCATGCAAGGCAGAGTCTTAACTCCCATGCCATCTCTCCAGTTGTATTCTACTTATTGAACACTTATAGTACATGAGGTGAGGCATCGTATAGAAAACTTGTAAACATTTCCCCTTTTAATCATTCCTCTCAAACATTATTTCACCAAAAATGTTTAAACTATTTATGCAAAATACAGGTTCTGATTATATAAACCTCTTCAAATACCTTCCACAGACTTCCATTATTATTCATACATTAAGGTTCTAATTACCCAGATTTGACAATTAGATATTCTACATGTGTATCAATTTTTTCATTATTTATCCATAATTGATTATCATAATTAACTAGGAGTTTATTAAATAAATTTTTAAAAGTAGAAAAATAGGGGGCTGGAGAGGTGGCTCAGGGGTTAAGCCTCTGCCTTGAGAAGGAAGGTCCTGAGTTCGGATCCTAGACCCCATGTATAGACGGGTGGAAGCAGGGGCGGCCTGCGTTTCTGGTCCTGGTAGGGCGGAGCCTGTGAGTCCCGGGGCAGAGTAAAAAAGGAGGCGGTCCATGGCGGTTCCCGAATTCGTCCATGGTTCTTCTACACACGCATGCACACATACACGCACGCACACACACACATACACCTGCACAATTGAATAAATAATAAAAAATAAAAATAAAAAATAAAAAGTAGAAAAATAAAAAGATTAACGATAATAATAATGAACCATCACTTAATGTACACTCAATGTGTATATCTGAAACTGTGCTACAGAATTGGGACATATTATCTAGCTCATTTGATCCTTATCAAAACTCTGAGACTAGCACTGTAATTATTGAATCTGCTTTACTGATTTACTCAGAGTTTAGTAATCCACCAAAGGATACAAAATGTAAATAACAAAAAAACATCCCATTTGGACCCAGAGAATCTGAGTCCAGAGTCATCATTCTTAACCACAAGTCTTTGTGGTAAGCCTCGGAAGATAAATGCCCATGAGATGCCCTATAAGGCTGACCACATAGTTCATCACTCAAGCCAGGATGTTTTTGAGAATGAAAAAGAGTACTATGACTAATAATAGCAGAACCTCTATATGAACTGGAACTCCCAAGGGAGTTATAGTGACCCTCCACCAGTCTTCTGCCTTCTCTTCTAGCCCCACCATCCTCAGCATCCCATTTATTCCCTGTCTCTTGTGCCTCCTCAGCTCCTTGAACATGTTGTGTTTCTATGTGTACAAAATATTCTCCTAACCTACTCGCTTCATTCTCTAACACGTGCATGTTCATCTCTCAGCCTCCGGCATGTGGCGTTCTTGCTGACTGTTGAGAAAACTTTCCTGTGCCCCATAGCATAGCATTTCTCTGATTTTGGTTAATATCAGTCTCCTATGCTTCTGGGCATGTGCTCCATGAAAAGTTACTTGATTTGATGAGACAATAAAGACAAAATACTAAGTATTGTCCATATCGCATAGATTTAAAATTATTCATTATTCCTTCAGCAAGTACATGTGAAGTGCTTCTATTCTTGGCAAAATTCTAGATGTCATAGATGTTGCTAGAATAAGACAGAAATAGTCTCCCAGAGTATATATTTTGGAAAACAATCAATAGTACATTAACAAAAAAAGAAAAACGTTTTATGTGGTTCAGAAAGCAATAAAAAGGAATAAATTAACATAGGTGGTCAAAGAAACCAGCAGTTAGAGTTAAATTTTATAACGGCTTGTGATTTGAAAATTTCCCCAAATTCATGTTTTGAAGTTTATCTCCATTATGATGGTTTAAGAGGTGAGGTATTTAGAGAAGTAATTAGGACCTAATACTTTTTTTAAAGGCCTAGAGGGACCAAATTCAACCCTTCTCATTAATCTCTTCTATCCCGTCCATCATGCAAGTTACATCATCCTCCTGTCTTGAGGATACTGCTGTAAGACAGCACATTGTAGAACCCTCACCCTAATTTACTGTCACCTTGATTGATCTTGAATTTTCTGGCCTCCAGAAGGGGGAGAATACATTTTAATTCTTTATAAGTTACATAGCATTTTACTAGGTGTTTTTTGTTTTTTTTTTTGTTTGTTTGTTTGTTTGTTTTTTACTGTACCAGCATAGATGGACTAATGTCTTACTCAAGAGTGGTTCTTGGTAAGATGACATTCATGATGAAGCTGAATACTAGAAAAACATCAGAACTTCTTCCAAGGAACACCAGGCAAAGGGAACACTGCTTGATGTGTGGCCTAATGTGGCAGAGAAGAGACCAGAAAACATGCTGGAGGCCACTTCATAGAAGCTTTCAAGTGAGGGCAAGAAGGTCATGCTTACTGAATGTGGAGTTCAGTGTTGAGTTTAAAAAGCATAGTGACTTAGCTGGGTTTTTTTCTTTCTAAGATCACTCTGGTGGCTGGATTAAAAACAAACTAGAGGAAGATAACAGAAAAAGCTGGGAAGAATTGCAATAACAATAGATACACAGGGAGTAAAGAGGTATCTTCTAAAATGCTTCTCAAATTTAATGCGCATATGGCTCGTTGAAAGCTACTGCACAGCAGACTGGGATGCTGTGGGTTCAAGTGTCTAATGAACCAATCAATAATGCTAATATTGTTGAGCTGAAGACCACGCTTGAGCAGGAAAAATAATTTTTTTAAAAAAATGTTGCTGATAAGACTGGGGAGATGACTCAGGGAATAAGAGACTTACCACTTAAGTGTGAGGTTCACCATTCAGATCCCCAGAAAAGGGACTATGTCGAGGAGGGGTGGTAAAAGCTAGACAGACATGAAAGCTGGTTACAATCCTCAGTAGTCGGAAAGCAAAGACAGGAAATCCTCAGGGCAAACTGGCCAGCAAACCTAGCCAATTGGTGGGTTCTGGGTTCAATGGAGAGACATTACCTTCAGATTAAAAGCAGAGAGAGATCAAAGAAGATACCCAACATTAACTTCGGGTCTCCAAACTCATGCACACGTACATGCACACACACAAACACTTTTCAAACACACAAAACATAGCAAAAAGAAAATCTACCTGAAGAATTGCTTTTCTAAGCATGGCAAGGTAAGAATCAATAACTGCTTCCACCTCCATTTGGAATATGGCACTGAGGATAGTGATTTGTCAAGATGGTTGTTCCACCACCGTCCTGGCTTCCTGCTGTCTGGCAGGGTTGGAAAATCTGAGAAAATGTTGAATATGATAGAATGTTGATAATTTGGCACATTTCTGTCCAGCAGGCATAGGGATATAATATCAGAACTCCTAGCTCCTAGTGATCATTTTCTAATGAACATGTGTGCATCTTTTCCCCAAAGATATCAGGTGTCATTAAAGTGTGGTAAAAAGTATATATTGGATCAGGAATCTGAGGGAGAGGTCTAGGTAGTTGGGGAAAGTGAAAAAAATGACACATGTGTATGAAAATCCCAGAGGAAATCCATCATTTCATATGCTAACCTTAAAATCTATTTCAAAAATGAAATGTTTGATAAAAATCACAAAAAATGGTAAAAAGAGAAAAGGGGGAGCTGAGGAAATGTTCCCATCAGTAAAGTACAGATATATGGTTCTGAATTCAGATCCCTAACATTTATGTAAAAGAAAAAAAAAAAAACTGGATGTAGCAGTGCAGCCTGAAACCACAGTGCTGGGGAGGTAAACACAGAAGGAATCCTGAGACTTGCTGGCCAACCAGCCTAGCTCAGTCAGCTCCAGGGTCAGTGAGAGACCCAGTTTCAACACAGAAGGTAGAAAGTGGGTGAGGAAAACGTCCCACGTCAATCTCTGGCTTCTGCGTGCATACATGTGCATATATATGTACATACATAACCAAAAAAGAAAAAGAAAAAGGGGCTTATCATGATTGAGGCAAATGGGACAAAGGATATTGTGGCACCTTGGCACATAGTGTATCACAGTTGCACACCACCCCAAACAAGTCCACAGAGTCCATTCTGACTTCTTCGATGCTGTGGATGACAGCTTGTCATCTTTAGACTGATTTCCTTTCCAGGAAACGAAGCCTGGCCACTTGAGCAGTCCAGGGCAGCTGTGAAGTTGTTCACAAATAAAGCCTTTTACTACTTAGAAATCTGAAAGCTTTCCTAGAATCCTCTTACTTGCTCAAAGATGTGTAAAACCCACTGCAAATCATCCGGCCCCAGCTGGGACCATAAAATGGATCTGACTTCATAGGACTGCAGTAGCTGTTCCTAGAAATGGAAAAACATGGCAGGTCCGGGTCTTACCATGGCTTCAGGTTCCTTTGAGCCCCATTTGTTGGTCAGTAGCTATTATCTGTTATATCTTAGCACCGCTCAGTAGTGAGATGCATAAATATGCTTGCCCTCCTTAAAGCAGTGTTTCTAATGAGTCAAAATTTTCTAGTATTGAGAGGCTAGAAAATATAATTTTCTGGCTGGAACACATTCTATAAGACCCTTTAAACAGCAGCAAGTTCTTCCTGATGAAAAATACGCAAATGAATCAGGAGCATGTGGATTAAGGTCCTCGCCCCACCCCCCCTCACCCCCTGTGAGTTAAGTGAGGACTTTTAATGTATTCTAGGGGAAAGAGTGGATACAGACAAGAATACGATGACAAAATGGTTTGGAATTTTTGCTAAATAAGAACCATTTGAAAAAATTTACTTTTAGAACGAGCAAAAAACTGCTATTTGACATTTTCCTAGACCTTTTCCTGTAAAAAATAATGTGGAACACTTCACAAATTTGCATGTCATCCTTGCACGTCCTTGCTAATCTTCTCTGTATCATTCCAATTGCAGTGTATGTGCTGAGAAGTGAGTAGCCCTAAGTCCTTTTCACTGGGCTCCTGTCACTAGCTTCTATGAAGAACAGTGGTGATCTTTAGAGATTATCTCTTCTTAGAATTAAGAGTCCAGAACTATTTTCTAAGCCTTGCACCTTCTTCAGGGGGACTTCAAGTGACAGAAGATTAAAGACCACCATTCATTTATTTAGCAGTTACAAATCATCTGGCTCTAAATGATGTCACTAAATGGCTCTGACTATGCATTGGAAGACTTAAGGGGTCGCTCCTAGAAATGGGAAAACATAGCATTTAAGACGTAGTCTCAGTGCACAGGGTGAGATTATGGTCTCCACTTACATCCTGATTCTGCTTAATACTAGTTACGGTAAATTAATACTAGTTACGGTAAATTAATACTAGTTACGGTAAACCAAACTAAAAACATGACCTTGAGAACTCTCCCTGTGTAGAGTGGAGATCCAACTTGCATTCTTTCTTGAAAATGCCATTTTATCACATTGCCAAGGACAAAGTTAAGTCCAACTGCATATCATTTAAAATCTTGGGAATGTTTCAAGAAGTAAAGAAAACTTTCTCATAGTTACCATAGAAGATATCTAGCTTCGATGCCTGCTATGACTTTAGAGTTTGAAATATAAGCTGTCCTTCAGTCCCGCTCAGCAAAATGTTCTTCCTGTGAACAATGTTACAACAAACCAGTGTCAAGGACTGACATATTGCCATCTTTCCATCTTAGTGTTGGCCGAGGAACTCATTTTTATGCCCAGGATACAAACTTGCCAGACTCCTGACAAAGTTGGCTCCCCTGTACAACAAATCCATCTCCCTGCCCTTTGTCCTTAACTCTCCCAAGTCCACTGCAGCCCATGCCCTTCATTTTGTTCTTGGGGGACACTGGCCTGTCCCTCTTAGGACTATGTCATGATATCTGGTTCGATATTGAATTCTTACATTCCTACATAGGTTACTTCCTCTTACCATCTTGGTCTCTGTTCAAATGCCCACCTCTAACTAAGCAGAAGTCACCTCGCAGAGCCCACTATTTATAATCCTGTTTTGAGAAAAGTATTAGTCTTGGAAGTTTTATTGTTGCTTCAGGTGTTTACTGGTTTATTTCTGAGTTTGCTGCAGCTCTAGTATAATACAGTGGCCTAATAAAGGTAAGAACATCTCTGTTTTGTGGACTGCTAAATGGACAGATGAATGAGGCAGTGAGTGAAATTTTAGCATATTCATCTTCGCCTGCTATATAGTCTGCACTGCTGAAGGCCCATGTCTGTAACAAATCCAAAAGGATTCTCTGGATCATCTGGCGTCATCTCTCCTTTGAAAGGTTTATGATCCTACTTGTAGACATGAGTCATGATGCAAGGATACCGTAAACCCGGCTCTCCGGGAAAGCGAATCTATGATGCTTTCTATACCACATGGCTTCTTGGAGGATCAGATTGAAGCTGGATTCCACAGGAAATCTCATCTACTTCCTGGTTTGTGTCCACTCTTCCTTTCCTCAAAAAAGTATTCCTGTAATAAATAATTACTCCCCCAAATCCTTCTCAGGCTCTGCTTCTAAAACAAGCCATAGATGAGAATTCATAAAGTCAGCACTGAAACGCTGAAACTTTCATTCATTTAATCTATTTCTTTAAGTGCCACTGCTATGAAAACTGATAAACACACACTTCACATAACTATGTACCAATAACAATAAATGCATACAGGTGGTAAGATACCGAAATACCATGAAACATTCTGCTGAAGTTCCTGCTTTTATAATTCTCATTTTTAATTCTCTTAGTGCTGAAGAAAGATCCTCATACACTGAAAAGGAAGATATTACTCTTTTTAAATGAACTCCTAAGGCAAAAAGGGGAAAGACTAGATCTAGACAATCTCTTTAAGAACTCTAGCTCAGATTTCAAAAACCAGTTGCTTTCTCTGTCTCAGAATATGTTTTTATATCCTTCTTGTAAACATTTTAACATTTTTTAATTACTTAAAATCCCATAAGTTGGAAATTCATTCAAAACACTAATGTTGATGTAAAGGTTACAGAGTGAACAACCATCTTCTCTCTAGCAATAAATTGTCTTGTCATTGACACAATAAAAAAATTTGATGATAAACTAGTATGTAAAAGACACTAACTCAGGATACAGAGTTCCCTAAAGGCCAAGTACTCCTTTAAAAACAAGCATTTTTGTCACATCCAACTACAATAAGAGAGAAAAAGAGAACAGCACGTTGAGATTGAAGCAACGAAGCTGGAAACAAGCGGGGGAGGGGGGGAGATTCAGGCATAAGAACCCAGTAAGAGCATGACCAGGTGAGGAGGTTCCAGGAAATGATGGTGTGAGCAAAGACTTAGTCTACTCAGAAGTGTTGCCTCAGACAAGTTCCAAGACAGGAAAAGGCAAGGAATGCTTTCCACTCTTCCCCTTGTGTCACGTGATTCTGGGACTGCAAATTCAGGTAAATACTGCATCCAAGGTGCTTCGTATGCTAAGTAAGAGCTGAGGAGTTAACATTATACTCACACATACTTCCTTTACTTTACCAGATGGTAGAATTACTTCCACAACTATTTATTAATATATATCTTAATATATATCCCAAGTTATTGAGGAGTAGGTCTTTGCCCACAGGTCTGCGGTTATACCATTCATTAAATATGAGCTATGATTCCGGGACCTAGGCCAGCATTTTTCCCTATGAAGCAATCTATGTGTTGGCTAATAAACACTATGTGCAACACGGGAAGGCTTTGTTACCATGTATACCTGCTTGGTTTAAGTTCCTACCTGAAGGTTTGAGGGGGAAAGTTGGACATTCATTGAGAAAGCCACGCATTGATCACTAATCATACACCAAAAGCAGTGTTGTGTGCTGGGGACCTGAAGGTCTTAATTACACAGTAGAATCAGACTTCGGGATTCTAAAGAAGCAATTGTTAATTCTGTCTGATGAGACTAAGGAAGACTTTGGAAAGTACTGGTGTGGTTCTGTCCAGTCCTTATAAGATAAGGGGTATGAAAGAAGGTAAAGGGATCCCAGGGAGCAGAAAAAGCTCACGTGAAGGTAGGGAACTAGAAACAGTGAGGTCTAATTTAGAGTAGTGAAACAAGCAGCAAAGTTAAAACGTAATGCCTCTCAATTTGGTTCTTTTCTAAGGAATATGCTCCTGCTTTACATATGCCCTTTTGTGAAGTGCCTGTCTGTCGCTGCTTATTTTACTATTTAGATCATTTGCCCCATTTCTTGTTGGTTTAAAAAAGATATTCACATATTTAAGCTAGGAGTCTCTCTCTCTCTTTCTCTCTCTTTCTCTCACTTTCTTTCATGTGAGTTTTCTCTCTCTGATAGATAGATAGAGAGAGAGAGAGAGAGAGATTTCCTTCTAGTCTATGGGTTTCTCTTTTTCATTCACCTAATTAATTTGTTTGTTTGTTTATATTTTCTTGTGGTGCTGAGTATAAAATCCATGGCCTCATGCATGTAGCCATTGAACTACTTCCCCAGATCTTTCTTGATGATGTCTTTTGAAAGACAGATAACCTTAACCTTCGTAGTCAATTTATCAACATTTCCCTTTATGCTTAACATTTTGCGAGATCTTACTTTAAAAAAAAAAAGCAGAAAAGCTTATTGTGAATACTTTATTGATAATTGCCTGGGGTTGTAAGTAACTCAGATGTCCAGCAAGAGTAGAAAATGATGCAGATGTAAGAAGCCTGATCGTTGATTGGTTCATTAGAATATGAAGTCTATGTTTTCATGCATTGAAAGCTCTAAGGGGTTAGAAATCAGGTCAGTGGTTACCACTGAGGAGTTACTACCTGGAGGAGACAGTAGTAGTTGTGCTTTGTCTTATTACCTGTTGGGAGTTCCATTGGCATGTAACCTTCACTAGACTTCATCAAGCTGAATACATTTTCTTCTATATTTATCTTATGCTTCATAAAACACTCACCACTTAAAATATAATATCACCTAAGGAATGACAATGCCAAAAATTTGGATTGAATAAAGAAAATGTTCCACATCCAAAGAGTTCTACTAAGAACTTGGGGGAGTATTCAGAAGCTTTCCGTTCTGGTTCTAGGAAGACTGGATTGTTATGAGGAGTGAACTGAATGGATGAGCAGGACACAAGGAGATTCACTGCTTTTCTCTATAGCAAACCAAGCAAGAGGTAAAGTGTCCTGGTAGAAGCAGAGGCAATGAATAGAAACGACCTTGAGGTTTCCCACTAACTGTTTCTTTAAAGTCTGTTCATCAGAGCCATAAGACCAGAGGCACCTGCCTGAAGTGTGGGGGGCAAAGACCTACAAGTCTTCCACAGATGTTGAGTTTTCAAACAATGCTAGACCTTGATAAACAAATCTCTCCCCTGGATTTATGAAGTCCAAGAATTTTGGTCTGGATCTTGTCTTGGATTGAGACATGAGCACTGATACAAATCCACATATGGGGAAGTGGAAAATTATAGAACTCACACTCTACTGTTTGGACACATTTTTCCTTTCTTCCTTTGCCCTGCCCTTGCCTGCATGCTGCTCAAGTCATCTTGCTGGGTGGTTTCCACTTGTCTTCATAATTCCCTCTTCTGTCTGCACACTCGTTAAGAGGGTGATTCCTTTCCTTGGAAACAAGGCTCTCTGGAAAGCAGCAACTGTAGGCAAACTCAGGTAGGCTGCATGTTGCAAGATGGATCCTGGCCAGGACTCCGGGCTCAACCAATGATACGAAGTCTTCCACGGGCACAGGACCACGTGGGTACTTCCTCCAAGAGACAGCAGGCGTGAGACGAACATCTTGCTGTCATCAGCGTTCCTTCGTTATGCTCACCAGCATGTATTTATTGGGTATCTCTGGCTGAGCCACCCACTCCATTGCATGCTTCATGGGAAAAGGCAGGAAGGAAACATGAAATCTATCCCCACTGCTTCAAGTGAGATCATGATCAAAAGCGCTAGTGCTGCACCTCACCACATCCTGCCCCAGCCCCTGTGAGAACAGATTCAGCTGGTCCCAGACTTCTTAGAGGAAAAAAGAGGTTGTTCGTAGAAGCTTAAACAGTGTCTACAAGAGCAGAGCTGCAGATTTTCAGTTTAAACAATAGGATTCAGATTCCTCATCTTTTATGTTCCCTCTTTGAAGTTAATATCTTCATGCTCCTATCTAGACTTTGTGAGATGGCCTTATACACTTCTATACACTTCTTAAACTCTGTTCTGTGCCTATGCCTTCTTTATTTAAAAAAAATAAATGAATAATGCTCCTTGGTGTGGTGGAAAACCAATTCCAAGATTGCTTCTGTGGGTGTCCTTTCTGATCCTTTCTTAGGAATACAAAATGTCACACTCAAAGTCACTAGGCCCAGAAGAAATCCCATGACATTACCACACAGTAGAGCTTCTCTACCTGTTTTTGCTAAAGAAGCACCCCATCATCGTTCAGTCTCAAAGGGTTCCCATGCCCTGTAACCACAATAGTCATTGCTTCCTTATGTGAGGAAACATAACTTCACTTATCTGAGACAATTCGTGATTCTCAGGACACACTCTGCCCGCTCCAGCCCTGCAGCAACAGAGTAGGGATTTAGTCATAAGAAGATTCTATTGGGCCAGTTTGGGTCTACAATGTACTTAGGATGATATAACCTGTAGCTTACTCATAAGACAAAAACTTTTATTTCGTAACTAGAGCTGTAAAAGCCTCCAATCATTTACTGGGAACCTAAAGAATCACTTCTGAGATGCAAGTCTTGAGTGATCATATATATCTCATCTTCCATCAATGGAGTTCACCACTCTGTCCTCTCTTGAAGTATACCAAAGCAAAACTATCCCTGGACTCTCATTATTCACAGTCACAGAGAAAACTCTTTCAGCTAGGTTATGAGCCAGTGACTTAAACTTGGAATATTTTTGGAATATTATTGACACTGAAAGCTTTCTGTTGGCTTCGTTTTGTTTGTTTAGATTACAAGATGTCATAGTTAGGAGTGTATCTCAGACACTTATACCAAAGCTTTTCTTTTAGCATAAGCGGACAACTTAGATTTAAGGTGTGAGCTCAGAATTGTCCACAATAATCTCACTTTTCTTTGAAATCTCATATTTACCTCTAGTTTATATATAATATACACACTACTCTAAATTATATCTGTTATTTTACATATGGAATTAATGTTCTTATAAATTAGGTCACATTACTTTTAATTGATGCTCTGGGAGCAGTAACAGTTTCTATTCTATAGATAATCTGCATGATTACAAGAGGGAGGACACAGCGTATAAAGTCTGTGAAATATCAGTAAATTTTAGCTAGTTATTAACTTGAGTTTCTAAAGATATGCTTATAAGGTATCTAATATAGACTATAATAAAATAAGAGTATGTGAAAGGACCAAAGACAACCCCTTGCACATTTTTTTGAGGGAGAATAGAAAAAAAAACTGGAGAAAGTCTCTATTGTATTTCTCCATGGGACTGCTATAATGGACTAGAACTTGAAGGTTAAGCAGATAGTTGTTTTTCAACACCTGGAAGACCAGATATATAACAAGATTATCTTTTCTCTGTGATCTAGCCATGGAAAAAACTTGCACTGCGTTCCCATCTCATAATCAGACAAATTCATAGATAGCATCTTTATTCATTTCTAAAGTCCCATGGACAAACTTGTTTCATGACAACATCAGAACATATTTTCAATCAGAAGATACAGAGCATAGAATTGGTGATGCACAGCATCTTGGTTACTGAAAACTTAAAGTCTACTTGGCATTACCACTGGCACTATGACATAGTTCATTCAATTCTATGTGTAATACGTGTAAGATTTATATTTGCCACAAGCTCACAAGTCTACTTGACAAACAGAGCCAATGACTTCTGGCTCCTGTATGGTAGTGCCTGTGCTCCTATGGTCAGTATAATGCCTATTCAGACATTGCAGTCTCTTCTCCAAAACAAAACCTTAAATGCAACCAAAACTACATCCACTTGCAAGGTTCAATCTGCCTAAAAAGTCATATTGCAATTTTTCGGGCTCTCTGAAATTATTTATGAATAAGTTCCTCCTTTACTATCTTAAAGAAAAGTCTAGAAGTACAGTCCAAGATGAAGAGTCACTTGAAAATAGTTGTTCTGTTTATTTGCATATAGGATCTTGCTATGAAACCTAGGCTTGCCTTAATCTTGCAATCCTCCTGCCTCAGTTTCCAAGTACTCAAATTATAGGCGTACCCCCAAACATGAATAAAAAACTGTTGATTAAAAAAGGAGAGAGGGACAAAGAAGAAGCAAAGGTATACTCTAACCTCATTGCCTCCCACAGGGAACTCTAGAGCTTTGTTGTATCACGGAGTTGCTCCCCTCCCTTTTTCAGGCAAAGGGTCCTTTTGTGCCCCTGCATCAGTTAGTCATTGGCTATGGGCAGGGGAATTGCGAAACTTCCCAGGCAGTTTCAGGCTAGACAACTCCCATTTGGCTAAGGGCAATTCTCCAAAGGAAGAGGCAGCTGTAAGCCATTAACAATCTGTGCATATAGTATGTGGGATCTGAGAACCTTAATTCGGTAAAGAGACTTAAACTACATTAGAAACAGTATCCCTATATTCACTTTCCTGGTTCATCCTGAAAGTCATCCCCATGGACAATGCTTGGGCACCTTTCTTAAAATAATTCTAGTAGAATAGAAAAGAATGCCACACTAAAATACGGTATTTATCAATAGTCCACCGCATGACAAGCACTTTACTAAATTGGTCATACTTGTATATTAATCTATGAGATAGGCAGTATTATTACCTATAAGCAATTACAGACAAGGCAGTAAAGTGGCAAAGCCAATGTTAGGAACCTATTTTGTCTTTCTAACACTAAGTCTCTTGCTTGTTGTCAAAGGGCAACAGCCTATGAAAGAGAAAAAGAAGACCAGTGTTAAAGTGAGGAACTTCTTTATGTAAGACCCCATACCCCTCTAAGGTAAGAAAAAGGAAATGAAATTATAAATAAAAGAACTCGAAGGTAAATGCACATTTGTGCATGTATGTGTGTATGTATACTGTATGAGTTTTTAAATCGTGTTTCAGTTTTATCCGGTGAGTTGGTGTTCAACATTTGAACTTTTCATCATTTAAATCCCATGAATACGAAGTTACATAAGACATGACTCTGTGCCAAATGAAATAATAACTAACATTTGTTAAGAACTTTCCATATGCCGGACACTGTTCTCAGCATTTTACATGACTGTATCATGTAATTCTCAAAATCACACCATAAGGTAGCCTCACTTTTAGATAAGGAGACGGAGACATGAATAATGTAACCACTGTGCCCAAAGTTAGGCACCATGTCACAGTGAGCCACACTGGACTTTGGAGCTTGTATTCCCAACTTCACTCCAAGTCTATCAGAAGAGTAACAAATGGTGGCAATAAGGAGCTATAGTGGAAAGTCCAACTTTCCTACCTCAAAGAGAGAAAACCAAGACTCAGAAAGAGATGGTGACTTGTTCTTTCAAGGTTGCAAACACCATGAGCACATGATATTCCTGTCAGTTCCTCTGTATTTTCATAAGTATTATCTGAAGAAACCATGAAAATCAGAATCAGTATCATCAATTTAGTAGGAATGCAGATGTGTATATAAAATGATTGATCTGCTTTTCTCTTCTGTTCCAGCAAGCAGATGACACCCAGCACTATTGTCTGAGAAGGCAGGGAAGAGACATCCATGTCCTGCTTCGCTTAGGGAGGAGAATCTCCTCATACTTGCACATGTTTTGAGTTCCTTAATCAGGTATGTTTGGATAATATGGCTTCTAAATTACTATACTGACTAGAACCTACAAATTTCAATCATGAAGCACATCTCTGTAGGGAAAGAGTAGAAAAATAAGAACCAGTATTTATTAACTCCCTACAACATACCAAACCTATTGCCCACAGCTTTCTTCATACTATATGAATTATTCATGAGATGATTTCTAGAATCCAAATGTATGTCAGATAACATTTGCTGTATAACAAGTCATCCCAACATGAAATGGCTTAACACACCGTCTTCTTCTATTGCTGAGGAGTATCTAGGTTATCGGGTGCTTCTACTGAGCCAACTCAGGCTTACCTATTCATCTGAGTTCGCTAATTTTCTTGTAGGTAGCTGCTGAATGTGCTGGGACCTCACTGGTATAGGATGCTTTCCGCTGGGATGAAATGTTTTTAGTTGCACATCCTACAAAATTACATTCCAAACCTGCTCGTATAGATGTGATCTCTAAGAATCAGACAGAGAAATAGGAGGTGTCTGAGATCTAGGCTCAGGATGTACACACAGTAGATGAAATCTGGCCATCCAGGGCCTGATTTGCTCCACTAAGATGAACTCACAGCATAAACTGGCACTCTCTCCCAGTACGTCCATCTCTCAACTTCCAGCTGGACTTTCAGAGGAAAACAAACACATCAGAGTTTGGTGCATACATCATGGCTCTGGAAGATGAACACAGCTTGATGCTTCTAGGTGATAAAGATCACGGGATAAGACAACAGAACCATGATGCTGCACATCCCTTTCTGCTGCTGTGAGACAATACACAAGCACAATTTAAGAAAGGAAGGAAAACATATTTGCCTTCCAGTTCCAGAGGAGAGATATAGTCCACTATGGTAGAAAAGGCAGAGCAGGCAGCAGAAGCTAGAGGAGGATCTGGTCAGAGCAGTCATCGTGGAGAACAAGAGACCAAGCAGCAAACTGCAAGAACAGAAGCAGGGCGGGTTTGCCCAACCACAAGGCCTGCCCCCGTGACCTGCCTTCCTTCAGCAAGGATACACCTTCCAAAAGTTCCACAGCCTTCCCAAACATTAACAGCAACTAAAGATCAGCAAACACACGAGTCTGCAGGGGACAACTCCATTCAAATCACAACACATCAGAGGACGGTCTAATCCTAAGATTTAAAAAGTGTGCTTGATGTTGGCTCAGGAATGTCTTAAAACTCCAGAAATAAGTCAAGATTACCACAAGACAATACAACTCCTCTAGGCTACCTTTATATGTTTTTTCAAGGAAATGTTACTGTCTTCTTAATTCAGAAGGATCTGAGCCTAGAACCTGACAGTCAGAGTCTCCTTTAACTTTAGGAAATCACATTACAGTCAGAGCAAGGTATGAAAGCAATAGTGTGCTCACAACACAGCACGATAAACATACAAAAAAGCACTGGGGTTCAAGTTGTGTCGTTATGCAAGTTTTAACAGTCCTGCCAGTTTCAAAAGACTCATAATATATACATTTCAGATTTTACAAGAATTAAGAAGGCTAATATATCATACATCAGGATTAACAACTGGGACACAGTTCAGGCTCCCTTATCTTTAGCTATTATCAGTAATAGAAAGATAATAGTAATGATCATATATGCATATATTTCTGTTCTATTACGCACTAGGAACTATACATAGTTCCATTTGAAATCCATAGTCCATCTGGAGACACATGAAATCAGTAATATCTGAATAGAATGAGGCAGAAACTGTTCAAGTGGGCCGAGAAGACCAGGAGTCTAGGATCATTACTTCTGCTTCTTGCCAAAAGAATAAATTAATTTGTCATCCATGCTGACAGCCCCCATTTTCATGGGACAGTTATTTGAGATGACTTAATAGCTGAAATTTGCTTCATCTGACTTGTCAACATTTTCATTTCTACTCTGAGGGCCTCCATATCATTTTGTCAGACATATACAAAGGATGGGCTATTATTCAAGTTTTAGCACCCTCTGGGGGTCTCAAGAGAGACATGTCAGAGCGAAAGAGAAGAGGACCACCACTTAGCATCCCGGTACCTTTCATTTCCTCTCTATGTTGACACCACTCTATGTTGACACCACTGTGATGCGATATGTCTCGCGGCCCCAATGAGGTAGAATAAAAGTGACAAGAGGCCGAAGCCTGGTGCCTTCCAAATGTTCCCCCTAGATGCCGATGTCTCTGAGTCACCCTCCTTTCTTTCCATTACAGAGATGCCATTATGTAGGAAGCATGTTCTCAGTTGCCCACAGTCGGCTAGAGGCAGGAGAAGACATTGTTCCAGGATAATTCATGTCCTATTAAATGTCAAAACTTGACTCACGTGATGGAGCCGCTGCCCCACCTAGTTTGAGCTGGAAAATTCATCTGAGCTAGCACCTCTGTGAGCCGGCGGTGGGAAAGGAAAGTGATTACCGAGCTCCGCCAATGAGCAGGAAACAATGACTGAATCTCAAAGATGAAGGCCTTTGTGAGGTCATAACTCAGCAGTGATTATAATTAACTGCTGATAAAATATGAAAGAGCCTCTTGTTGTTGGAGGTCAGATGCTCGCACAAAGTACCTAAGCAGCAGGTTGGGAAAGGCATGTCACTGAACTATGCCTAGGAGAGGACTGATTAATTCACCAAGCTGTGGCTGATAGAGGGCAGAGGGAAACAAGAGTGTAGACACAAAGGACCGAAAGAAAATCTACAGAGTTTTCCTCAGCCCACCCCAGCGGATGTGCAACCTCCCGGGCTAGTGTGGGTTTTCTATCAGAAAGCTGTATTTGAATAATTCTCCGAAAAAAGTGGGAAAAAGGAGAAAAACGAAAAAGTACTGTGTAGTGAGAACAAATCCTGCATTCACAAGAGTCCAAATATGAACAAAAGCAAAATCCAAAAAATAAACAAAAAGAAGAGAAAATGAACAAATCTGCCTGAAGTTGATATGTGAAAACATTCTGCTGTCTTAGAATGTAAGTCTTTGGAATAAAGTTCTCAGTATTGTTGATTCCAAGATGACATTGCATATTGTTATGTTGGTATGTTGTTAACACAAATATATAAAGAAAAAGACGGAGGTTCTGAGGAGATGGCTCAGTAGAGAAAGTGATTGCTGCACAAGTGAGATGACCTGAGTTTGAATTCACAGAGCCCATATAAAGATGGGCGTGCTGACACACATCTGTAATCACAATGCTCCCAAAAGAGCAGAATTTAGCTTCCTAGATCCCATGCAAATGACTGGTGGGTATGACAGACACAAGGACTCCCGAAACCAAGCTGGCTAGCCAGATGGCCCTACAGGCAAGCTCTGTATTTGATTAGATATTCTGTCTCCAATTAATAAGGTAGATGATCAATCAAAGATGATTCCTGATATCAACCTTGAGCTTCTGTTTGTGTTCACAAAAACACATAATCACACACACATGCACATACACATATATACATACACACACACACACACTATCATCACACACACTTTAAAAATGAACAAGGAGACAGAAAAGAGAAGAAAAGAAAAGAAAAAAGAAAGGAATGCGGAAAGTGAGGACTGATACCAAAGGTTTCTTCCACACATATGTTATGGTGTGTGTGCATGCATGTGTACCAATATTCACAGGAAAGAGAAAGAGAGAGAGAGAGAGAGAGAGAGAGAGAGAGAGAGAGAGAGAGAGTTGTCCAAAGGAAAGCCAATTTCTGTGATATACAACTCCCCCCCCCCCCTGTTGAGACCATGGCTTCCTACCTAAACAGGATCAGTCCCTTCCTGGATGAAAAACTGAGGAAGTGAAAAGAACTGTGGACAACCCTAACTTCCAGGGCAAGTCTAGGAAAGCGGAAGGACTAGAATCCAGGTGTCTGCAAACCCATCCCTGGACCACCCTGTCTTGTTATCTCAGCTGCACAGGGAAAATTAAGAAAACAAGCACGGGACATGATAACAAAGAAAGCAGGTGTTTATAGGGTGGTATATGGACACTTTCCTTTCCCCATTCTGGGGCCACATTCATCCTTAGATTATTATTTCAAAGTTTGTAAAGTTCATGTGATTGAAGTTTAACATTAATACCCCTTATTTTAAAAGGCACCCCAGTTCTTCCTCTGCCAAGGATTCAATCTGGTTTCCCTTCAGGGAGCCAGTGTCAAATGGACATACCTGCTAGTGCCCAAGAGTCAGAGTCAGATCCCAGCAGGCACCTCTCCATTCCAGATTCTAGTTTTCTAGTAATTGCCCTTCCATGTCAGGAACTCATGTACTTACATATGAACCTATACACAAACCACACAGCCTATGCGCCTTTATAATCTATACATACACTTTGCATTTTGTGAAAAATGTGTGTAGATATATAAAATATGTGTGCATGTGTATAGATGAATTGCTATCATTTTTACCTAAATGGTAGAACACAACTCCATAGCAGTCACCCTACCTTGCTTCTTCCACTATTAATATTTTAATGATTATTCCACTTCAATATAATATTTCCTTATTCTTTTTCATAGTTGCTTAGTAGTTTACTATGTGGGAAACTAAATGGATAAGTCCTTCATTGTTAGACATTTCATGCATTGATACTTTGGCAACTAGAGTAGAACACATGCTTAATATCCATGAGGTCCTGATATGTGTGTGTGTATGTATACATATATATGTGCATATATGCATATATATGAATAATGGTGTTGTGTATCTATGTCTATGCATATGTATATGGGTAAATATACACATAAACACACATATATTAGCCAACATCAGAATGAACATCTGGAATATTGTCTGCTTACATTAATGCCAGGGTATCTGCAGGGTAAATCCATGGATGTGGAAGCACTAGGTCTAAGAGGACTTGTGATTCCGGTAGACACTGCCAATCGCAAGGCAGGGGTTAGCAGCTCAGAGCTGTTTTCTGCTAGTGGCATGAAAAAAATATTTTCAACTTTTCATACTATATGTTCTATATCATAATTATTCAAATTGAGTAATTATGGAAGTTAGGCTTTTATTCTAATATTTATGTGATAGGACATCACTAGGTAGCGAGGTGGGCCTCGAACACAATTTATCTCCCAATTCCACCTCCCAAACACCATGAGCAACTTTATTTTACTTTTTAAAATATGTCTTACCATACATAATGATATGTATGCAATGAATAGCATGATGAATACCACGCATAGTCGTTAGGAAGTCAGACAAGGGAACCTGTCCATTGCTATCTACATTGGCCTTGTGTGTGTGTGTGTGTGTGTGTGTGTGTGTGTGTGTGTGTGTGTGTGTGTGTGTGTGTCTGTGTGTCTGTGTGTCTGTGTATCTGTGTGTCTGTGTGTCTATGTGTCTGTGTGTGTGGTAATAACAACTAAAATCTATCCCCTTTGCAAGTTTTAGTTGAAGACAAAATATTATTATGATTTCATCAACAATTTAAAATGAAAAAACAAACAAGTTTAGTTTATGGGAAATATAAACTCCAGCAGGGAGCTAGCTTGGGTTCACAGGCCACAGTTTGCTCTGCTTTGCCAACAGCAGGTACTACGCATGAAACTGACCCTCACTGGAGCTTGATGTTGTACATCTTCTTTCATACATAAAGTCAAGTATTTTTTCAGGATAACTTCCCTTTGTTTACCCTCTTCTGTCCTTTGCTCTGTATTTCTTCGATAGTAGTCTGTTCTTATTCTTATTAGTTTGCGTGGCTTCTCAATGACTCAAAAATTACTACCTTGACAAATTTCAAACATTTCCCTAGCTTGACATTGACTTTTATACTCCGATGTGGATAACTTTTGCCAGATGCAGACTTTATTTTGTGACTTATGGATTTGCTGTCATGATACAGAGATTTTTCCACTCTGTAGTCTACAAAATAGCATCTGTGTTTTCTTATGTAGCTATAGGTTTTTTGAAACATTACATTCAGAACTTATAATGCCATAAGGAGAAGTAGGTCGTTTATCTGTCTAACTCATGTAATGATGAATTTTTCTTTACTGTTTTTGGATGCAGCCTTCATTTTACAGCATGTAAGTAGATTTCTGAATTTTTCCATCCTGTTTTAATAATGCCTATTTATTTTATATCACAACCATGTTGTATTAGTTAATAAATATATACGACTTACTGAGGGATAAAT
Organism: Typhlomys cinereus; assembly: GCA_023101885.1. NCBI lineage: Eukaryota > Metazoa > Chordata > Mammalia > Rodentia > Platacanthomyidae > Typhlomys > Typhlomys cinereus. Next base: position 2,600,493 of record JALPQD010000057.1, on the reverse strand, counting down.
TAGTCACTTTTCACTACCCTTCTTAGTCATAGTATATTAATTATTCATAATAGTGTACTTTTCTACATAACTTTAAAATCTGTATAGATTTAGTATTATTATGTGATTCATGTAAAATTGAAAGTTTAATCAAAAGAGAATAAAACCTCTTATTTTAATTTGCTTCTATGATTTTATCTTTTTTTTTTTCGGTGCTGGAGTCCAAACCCAGAGCCTTGCGTTTGCCTGAGCTAAATCCCCAACCCCTTGCTTCTATCTATGAATATATCCATTAGTCAGTGAATATCTCTTCATTAGTAGACTTTTCGTTATTATAATGAAATACCCAAGACAGGCTAAATAAAACTGGCTTATTTAGTTTACATTTTTGAAGTTAAAAAGTGCCACATTAACATGCTGTGTGAACTTCCTGCTGCAAGACTCCCAAGCAGAACACATTATATGGCAAGTACAAGTCTGTCTGGCTGTTTCTTTTCTTACAAAGCCACTAGGATCGCGTATATGAAAGGACTCTATCCTTGTGACTTTATATAAACTTAATTACTTCCAAAGGCCCAATCTCTGATTACCTAGAGTTTCTGTCTTCTTTATACCATGGACACAGACCTTCCCGGCTAAACCCTACCTGAGTTTTGAGTGGATAAGTCACATTTAACCTTTCTTCCACCCATTTCAAGTTATCATTTACACAATTTCAGTCTTTAAATGTTTTCACAAAATTGTCCTTTATTCCTGGAATCCTCCATCTATATTAAAATATTTTTTAAAAATGACTGCTCTCATACATACAGTGTAAGTACCAGTCATATTACAAAACAGGCCAGATGGTGAGGGGGAGACTGTGTAACCCATCTTCCCCCAAAAAAGGGAAAGAAAATTTTGCTGGCATGGTGAGGCATGAACCTTCATCAGACAAAGATGTTATAAAAATCTTTTCTTTTTACTGAAAAGGGGAGCTAGACAGAATTTGACCTGAAGCAACACACTTGCCCAGCATGCACAATGAGTACAATACCCAACACAGAAAACAATTACATAAGTCAAAAGAAAACTTCCCAAGAGGATGAACAGAATGGTGGATGGGTAGGTAGATGCAAGGGTGGATGGATAGATAAATACTCGATTGCTAGATTATTAAGGTGTTTGATTCCCTCTTTTAGCTTTTGTCTACTTCTTGGATGACATAAAACATTAATACAGCTAAATAAATACTGATGGAAAAGCGAAAACATAGCCATAACCATGGTTTTTCAAAGTTCCCTTCAATTCTAGAATTCCACAATGTAAAAACAAAATGTTAGTTGGTTTCTTTTTTAATTAACTGAGGCAATCCCAAAGCAAAGTTTTAAAAGCTAAAATATAAGAAATAAAGGAGGAATGCTATTCTTAAGTACCTTCACTGTGGTTTCCTCTTGACCCATCTCTCTCTCACTGGACCATAACTCAACTAGCTTAAAGCATTGCTATCTATGGTCACAAAGAAGCAAATTATCAAAGTAAACCATTAGTCAAATTTGCATTTCCTATTCATCCTGTAGAAATGCTGTGTATCTTGAAGGACCAAGGAAGAGTAACGGGAGTGCAGTACTGTCACAGTGACGGCTGCACATTTGGTTTGCTGAATTTTAATAGGGCATTTTTAATTTCCACTACGAAAACTGAAACCTAATTCAATGTCACATATTAGAGCTTGGTTTAGGAACTCTAGCCTGATTTCTTCAAATCCAAGCCATTTCACATATGTTAATCTTCCCCAGAACTGCACTGAAAACTCTTGGACTAGAAACAAAGTGACTCAGATCAGACCTGTTACAACCAGAGGTCTTCCTAACACCCCATTCACAGCCTGAGCTGCAGTTGTTCTGGCCTCTGGACCATCTGGGAACAGACCATACTAGCAAATGAAAGATGCAGGTAAAAGTGAACACAGGCAACACAAGATGAATCCAATGCCCAGGTGATCTTCGTAGCCTGTCGAACTACCGAAAGGATACTGAAACTTCCAGTCTGAAATTGCTAATAACTTAGGATATTTGCTTTCAGAAATCACCGACAATTTCTCTTGAGCTTTATTTTTCTGGAACAAAAGTGTTATGAAGTTGATGTCCTTTAAAACAGCCCCTGGGGGCTGGCAAGATCGGTTGTTTGAGGAGCTAAATTCAATACCAAAAAAAATCACATTAAAAGAAAGAAGGAAGGAAGGAAGGAAGGAAGAAAGGAAGGAAGGGAGGGAGGGAGGGACGGAGGGAGGGACGGAGGGAGGGACGGAGGGACGGAGGAAGCCAGCCAGATGTGACGGTGTGCACCTGTAATCCCAGTTCTGAGGAGGAGACGCTGGGACTCGCTGACCAGCCAGCCCCTAGCTTACTTGGCACCTACAAGTGAGTGAGAGATCCTGCTCATAAAACATTGTGAACAGTACCCAGGGAATGATGCCACACACACCCATACACACGTGCCCTCACATACACATACCCTCCACACACAGAGATCCTGCACAAGTCTTGACTAAAAAGAATTCATATATACAAATATATTCTCACATGCACTCCAAACAAAGAGAACATGCACATATCTAAGCGTGCACACACAAACACACACACATGCACACACACACAGCGCTTACTTACTAACTGATTGGAGTTGGTGAGGGAAAAAATGCTCCAACCATCTTACTCCTTAGGTGGGCAGCATGCCTTGAAGCAATTTCCAGAGTTCACTCGTGGAATGCAGCTACATGTGCCTGCCTTGGTCAAAGCCTAGTAACGCCCCTACCGTCTTCCTCTGAGACTAACTTTCTGACTCCCCTGCTGTATTCTGAAGCATGACTCCCACAGAAATAACTTACCCATGACTTCTAGTATCTAGTATTCTGGAAAAACATACCGACACACACCAGAGAGGCCAATGCAGCGTTATATATATAAGATACTCCTAAAAATTGGCATTAACAAATAGACAAAACAAGAACATTTGGTGTGTGCAGCAGTTCAACTGCATGGTTGTTGATAAAAATCAGCATCAAACGGCTTAAGGAAGCAAGGGGTTTATTCTCTTATGATAGTCCCATTACAATTCTTAGTCTAGTTGGCTGGAGAGCATGTACCATCACGAAAGGCTGAGGAAACTGACTATAGCATTTTCACATAATAGATGAGAGAGGGGCAATCCTTACTTGCCAGACCAGCATCTGGCCAAGTATACACAAGGATGCCTCCTTTTCCAAACGGTTCCCTTCATTTTATTCACCTGTCCAAGGACTAGTCCCAACCATATGGGCTGTGCCTTCCCTATCCACTAGACACTCTGGGCTTAACTCAACTACCAATTCTCTATAAATGTGCCCAGAGCTCAAACCCTCAACTGTCAACTTGATATCTGTGTCTAATTATGACAGTGTATATTTACAATAAAGTGGAAGAGTGGATACACAGGGTACAAATAAGTTCTTCCATGTTTCTGAAGTCTCCCTGTCATCTTACTGCTTACCTTTCACTCGATCAAACTTCTAATCTGGTTGGACATGACATTCTAGATGTCACTCACGGATGTGTATCTCACTCCATGCTCTGGCACAGATCATTCTCATCAATTAAAATGGCCTCTTCCTTCTTCATTCTAGTCAGTCGGTGACAATCTGGCTGCGGGCTCAGCTGAGGGTGGAGCACTGGTATAGTATGCATGAGGCCTTGGGTTTGATTACCAGCATCAAAATTAAGACTCGACTCCAACTTCGCCAAAATATTACTTCTGCTTATGTCATAACCAAGAGAATCAGAGAACATGTAGCCTATAATTCACAACTCACCACTTAATCATAGACTTTTTGTGTAGTCTTCAACTATGCATGCATCAAAATTTTCTCTCTCTAATTAAATTTGATTTTCCTACAGAATAGCAGTCACACCTTGTACCTCCATGGGCTTCCCAAGACCAGAATAGAGCAATGCATGTGATTACCTGCCAATGGATGATTTGTGTCATTAAGTAATAAACACAGTATGTATCTTGTTGCAGTTCGCCTGCACGGTTGCTGATAAATGACCATCAAATGGCTAAAGGAACAAGGGTTTATTCTCTCTTACGATTCCTGGTTACAGTTCTCAGTCCAGATTGATAGGAGAGCGTGTACCAACACCAGGGCTGAGGGAATTGGCCACACGATCACCACATAACAGCTGAGAGATGGACAATCCTTACTTGCCAGACCACCATGTCTGGCCAAATGAACTGAAGGATGCAGCCTTCCCCATCAGCTAGACAATCTCTTGCAGGTTTGCTCTGGGCTTAACTCAACTATTACTTTTCTACAAATGTGCCCAGAGTTCAAACCCTCAACAGTCAAGTTGACACCTGTGCCTAACCATGACATTTGTCTATTGAACAAAGTAACCTACCTGTCTTCAGAACAGCCTCCTGACTCTGGTGCAAACCACCTGCAGACAGAAGACACACTTCTTAATGATACTTTCCAGGGACCTAAGGCATCTGACCTTGCCAATACCTTGGTTTAGACATGCATTATCCCCTTACAGGTGTAAAGGCATAATAAAACCTAACACTTCTCACTCTTGATTAATAAGAATTCACACGCAGTTTTGATGGAACTTATTTCAGAAGGAATCAAAGTCTTTTTCTCTCTATAGCGATTGTTACCATTATAAAAGACAATTAAAAAGGAACCAAAAAGGAAAACCTTTTAAAGGCTTACTCCAGGGCCTAATACCCTCCCCACTTTATTTTTCTTAGCTCTAATGCTGAAGGAAAACAAACACTTATCAATGTGCTAGTGATGTTTATCCCTCCATCTGCAGGAGGAGAGTGGCAATGTGCCAAACCCAGAGACAGTTCACTAGAGTGCCAAGTGAACCGAGGTCAACTCCACCATCCATTGCCCCCAGGCCCAGTGTGTGGTTGATCACTGCCATTTGGCTTGCCGACACACAACCACTTGGAGCCCTCTTTAGAAATAGACTAGCCGAAGGCAATTAGCAAGCACAATATTGGGTAGCTTCTGCTTTCCTCCAGAGCTGCTTCCCAGCTGCACGCACCAGAGATGTCCTGGGAAAGAGAGGGATAAAAGCAGTCTACTATCATGAGTTGTGCACCCTTCTACCTTGTCTTCACGCTGTGAAGAGCCCCCACTCTGGGGGAGACGGCTCAGTGATTAAAGCCCTTGTCTCACTAGCAAAGGGACTTGAGTTCAGATGCCAGATCCCATATAAAAAATGGGGGGGGGCAGTTGTGATGGACTGCCTGTAGTTCCAGTCCTGGAAGACAGTGTCTGGGAATTCTCAGTGCAAACTGCCTAGCCAGACTAGCCCTGATGGCATGCAGTCATTTAGCTAGAGCCCTAAAGCCCTAATGAGTTTAATTAGACAGATTTACAACAAGGTAGAAGAGTGACAAAGATTCCCAATATCACCCTTAGTCCTCTACAGGTAAACACACTCTAGTGCATGCATGTATGTACACCCATCCATATATACCCACCTACATGCATAAACACACACACGCACATACACATACACACACACACACACACACACACACACACACACATATGCAGGCACACATCCCATGCACACATCTAGGAAAGAAAGAAAAAAAAAGATAAAAAGTCCACTCAGCATTCCACCACAAGGTTTTCCATCTTTTGGAGAGTCATCGTTCATCAATGCAAAGTCCAACCACTCTGTTCAACTGGGAGGTCCCTGAAAGGTCCCAAAGGAAGAGATGAGTACTTCCTGCTGTTTTCTGCAGCCTTTCCCCAGAGCAAAGCTTGAAGAGGAAGTGGTTCTACTTTCTCCTTGCCTTTCTCCAAGGCTTTGCATTTTTGGCACCCACACTGAACCACACACCCAAAGCAATCTTCTGCCCTAGGTTATGCTTTGGTAGCGATATAATTTTTAATGACATCTTATCAGTGCCTCCTAGAATCCCTGCAGCTGAGATCTCCTAAATCCATAACCAAGAAACTACTTCCTGAGGGCGTCACACTACAAACAGCAATCAGCGACCAGAATACAATGCTCTTTTGACTGAGCTCAACTCATTGGGAAGGCACTTTCAATGGCTAAAATGGGTGGGGAACTTATTTGTCTTTTTGCTAAAAATCTTAAAAATCAGGAGTCACAAAAGGACAAGATCAAGAAGGTTTTGGTTGCACTCACCCTTCTCATTTGTCCAGACTGTTTTTCTTCTTAAAATTACCCTCATATCCATTACTTTATTTGATTCTTAAAAAGAATTGGCAGCACAGTCTGGCAGTCAGGATGGTTTCTTCCAGATGCCTAAATAAATCTTGATTCAAAGATGGACTGGCTTAAAGCTAGGGGAATGACTCATGGATAAGACACTTGCTCCACAAACATGAGGACTAGAGTTTGGATCCCCAGAATCCATGTAAATCCTGGGCAAGGGGGCTATAACCTCGTTCTCAAGAGGCAAAGATGGAGAATCCTTAAGGGCAAGCTGGCTAGCTAGCATAGCTGATTGGTGAACTTGGATTCAACTGAGACATTTTGCTTTGATTACACGAGTAGAGACAATTCAAAGAAAACACCTGAAGTCAACTTTGGACCTTCACACACACATGCACACATAAGCATTACACCTGCACTCATAAGTGCACCCACAGGCAAGTGAATACACACACACACACACACCACATACATGTGCAAAAAAAATCCTGATTTTGCAGCATTAAACAAATCATTTATCTTCAGTCATGTCTGGGTACCAACTACATATAAATTTAATTTACATTTAGATACATACTCTACATATGCATATATTAGCTATAGCACATATAATATATGCATTTAGTAAACATATATACACATAACCTGTGTATAGCAAATGTTAAAATTATTATTAATATTCCAACATTGGAGCTGAGGAAATAAAAGATCAGCAGTTTCCATGGGTGATGCAAGAAATCCCTTCAGCAAATCAGACCTTGGTAAAAGCATTCTAGTGCTAGTAATTTGTCAGGAAGTAGAAACACCAAAAGAATGAGGAAAGGGCAGAAAGTAACCAAGTCTGTGAAACAGCCCCAGAGGATGCTCTGAAGTCACTGCAGAAGCCACCAAACATCTCAGAAGCTTCTCTGTGAAGGGGCAGAGAGGGAGTGTATCCACCCACATTTCTATGTAATTTCAGTTAATTTGCATCTGTGCACACAGAGAGCTTGCTTTCTCTGTATGTGTGCACAGCTTCCTACAGTCTCTTCAAATTACTCCCTCTGATGATAAATTATGATATAGACCAGAAAGCTAAAGGCCACGGATCCATTCCTGTTCTAGGGCCACAGCTCCAGGTATTATTTCTAGAGTGTCCCACACATGGAGGAGAAGCTATGCAGAGTCATATGAATTCAGGCTTAAAGATACAGGAAATCATTATCATACACCAGATTCAGATACAAATAGGCTCCCCATTTAGCCAAAGGAGTGTGAACAGTGCACACAGGTACATGTACAATTCATTTCTTTGAGTTCCTTGACCATCTCCTGCATTCAACTAAATGAGCTTAGTCAGAGAGCATACACCCTGAATTATCTTCAGGACAATGACATCATGTTATATTTCACAGCAACCCTTTCAAAGGTTTATCAAACTTTTCCACATCGGTACATACTGCCTAAATCCTTTTCATTGAGCTAAATTTTTCTACATTACTTTTCAACCAAAAAAAAAAAAGAAAAATCACGACTAAAAAGATATCTTAATTGGCAAAATAAAAACAATTTTTTAAAAGGCCAAGGCATCATTTTTTACCTTGCCAGACATGTGAAGAAGTATACTCAGACAATAGAACTCTAGTCTGGAAATACAACCATTTTAAAATGCCCTCTTCCAGCAGGTTGGCCCCGTTGTCTAGGACCAGCTCTGCACACATACCTCCTTGGTCTTATTTTTAGAAAAAAATTGAAGTTTTACAGAAATATTTTCAACACAACAAGTTTACACTTGAAAGCCAGAATGCACACCTGAGTCCCTTAGGGCAAACCAAAGTCCTCAACTTGTATTAAGAATGTTTCCCTACTCCTCTTCATTTTTCTGGGGAGATCTTGCATTTCATCTTTTTTTTTTTTTGTCTTCCTAAAGGGAAAATTTTCCCCCAAAATCAATTTATAAGGACTTTTATCTACTACCCATTTCTAAATAAAGAAGAAAGGGATACCAAAGCAAAACAACTAAATCAATCATCATCTTTCTTTGAATTCTTGCCAAATCCTGTTAATGTGGACAAGATACTGTAAGTGACAAAGAGATGGTACTACTTGGCTTTTATGTGTAATGTCAGATAAGCCCATTTGCAAATAGGCATCTTTACATCTGTGCATGTGGAGTGCTTCTTTCTTTATTTGAGTAGAGCCCAGTAGATCTCTAAAAACCACTACCTCAGATGACAAACTGTGATGTAGACCAGAGTGAGTCTTAGTGGAGGGCACTGAGGTCAGATATCCACTAAGAAACCTCACTGCATTCTCTCCTTCTTCAAACTTACACATTCTCCTACACCTCTTTCATTGGGTATGATTTATGTTTGGTTGATTCTGCCACAAGCCTGGAATGTTTACACAAAGGCTTAATAGACATTTACTTTAGAAGTAACGTTGTGAGATAGAATCAAGGAATTGGCCCATGGCCAAAGTCAGAATGGGAGGCCACCTGGAAGTTAATGATCACTTTGCAAAGACCAGAGGCAAGTAACGGAAGGTTCCAGAAGAGCGGGTCTTCATGTAATAACCACATTGCATTCAGACATTTACTTTTGGAATGAATGAAGACAAAGTCACATTTGATTCAGGCATCTGCATATAGCGATGTCCAGATAACTACTCAGTATCTTGGTGCTTCAGTTCCACACTGCGATGGACTTGAATGCATTCAATATCTGTGCTTGGATGGCCACTGGGGAAAAAAAATTCCCTAAAAACATTCCTAAAGCCCAGTATCCAGGCAGTCTGCTTTATATATTATATTTCGTCCATACTGAGCTCATCTTGGAGGCAAAAATAAAATAACAATGATCCTAACTTTGGAGATGAGGAAGCCTAGACAGAATCAGTAATCTACTTTGTTGAGATTACAAGGTATATAACTAGTAGAAACAAAAACAACAACAACAACAAAAAAACTTTTCTGGCAAAGCAACCACCATCCTACGGATGTTTTGGTTAAGCTACTGTCTCTTTTATGTGATTCAACCAAACCCGGAAATATTTATCCAGCAGCATTAATATCACAAGACCGAGTATAGTAGAAAATTAAAACAAATGTAACCTCCTTGAGATTATACCCTAATTTGGGAGAAAATCTTGCTTCTCTGTGTAGGCAGAGAAAGAAGAAGTCTTTCTAAGGAACTCCCTGTAAGACACAGATCTAACCAAATAAACAAGCCACCATATGCTACATTCATCCACGTGGCAGAGCATGCCAAGGAGTTACTGCTTTAAAGAAAATGCTCAGAAGAATCTTCTTTCACACCACAATGCTCCATGGCCACCTAAAGGAGGTAAAACACTGGGCTTGCAAGTATCAGAGTTTCAGGGAAAGTTCCAGAGAGCAGCTGGAGGCCAATTATCTGGAACAGAGTGGGCAAAACAAGAAACTCGAGAAGTGACAGAGTAGCAGAGCAGGAAGTCACAGCACACAGAGCCAATAAGCCATGGGAAGGGATTGGACTCTGACTTTGGACCACTGGAGACTCTTGTCCGGAGACCACTAGCATGACTGCCCCCGGCATTCACCACTTCTAGCAGCTCTCTGCCATGTTCACTGGTCCTTGGCTGCCACTCCCACATATCCTCCTCCCTTTTTATTTTTTGACTGTGATTTGCTTCTTACTGTGAACTTGCATAGTTGCTTATATCCGATCTTTAGCCAGCTCTAGGCGTTCTAACCCCTGAACGCCTTCCACGAGTCTCAAATCCCTGCCACTTCTGCCATTCTGATGGCAGACCCCGGACAGGCATCCCAGAGAAGCTACAGAGCCTCCTCCGTGGACAGCCAGGAAGATTCTCCAAAACCTTGTCCCGGAGCTAGAATTTGTCAGGTTACTAATCACCAACTCAGCACCTTACTGTCAGGGTTTAAGATTCCCTGTCAGACAGCAGGGAAGGGAGAGGGGTTTCCATGGCGAACAGGATAACAAGTTGAACACACATTTACTCTCCAGCAGCGAGGGGGGCTCTTTTCCTGGCTTAAAGAGCTTTGCCTGCCAGACTTTGTTTTCAATGAATCAGGAAAACATTCTCCTTAGGAAATTCTAAAAGAAGTAATTTTTATGCCTGCAAATCAGTACTGAAGAAGCTGATGGAAGGAGTTCATTCATTCCACAGCTCCATTGGCTCACAGTGAGACCCTGTCACAAAACAACAAAAATACTTGCTTAGCAGCCAGCATGTAATCCCTATGGAATATAGCTCCTAGACTGGCCCCGGCTCTATTGAGCACACAGTGCAATTCCCAGCTCCCAGAACTCGGTCTCAGGGTACTGAGATCACAGCAGTGATGTGCTGGGCTGGCTTGACTTTTCTATTGAACAAAAAAAAATGACAAACCTTGCTCAAGATTTAGATCAAGGATTCAAAACAAATGCCCCGCAGTGAGAGAGGCATAGAATGACCCAGACTATAAAACGTTTCTTTAGTTGTCCACTGCTCTGCGATTATTTCTAACACCAGCTTCTAAGACCTATGACTCTAGCAGTCAACCCGTGTCATACCTCACTGTACATACAAAAGCCCTGCACCTGTTTCAGGCTCTGTCATCACTAGCATGAAACTGTTAGAAATTCTCCAACTCTATTTGCACTAAGCCTGACCAATTATATAAGCAGTTCTAATTTTTCACCTCAGTTAGACAACTAAGCTATAGCTTGTTTTAATACCTCTTACTTCAAACCTTCCCTGCAGTAGATTGAAGCTGACAGGCTGAGAAGCACAGCCGCACTTACACACGTCACCATGGTTACCATGGTTCTCATTGCATAATTGGAGGAAGGTATTTCTAACAAGTTCCCTTCCTTGGACATCCTTCACCCAAATTAGAAAATACAATGGCGTCTTCAGAACTTGAAAGTCAAAATCATGGATTTTTTTTTAAAAATGCATTGAAAAGCTAAGATTTCAATAAGATTTTCATCCCAGGCTAAAGATTAAATGAGAAATATAGTTATTGCTATGAAAACAGTCACTCATTTTTAGTGCCAAATTGTTGAAAACTACATCGAGCTTGAAAAAATCACCAATCCATCATTTACAGCCATTCAGATGGGGTGATGCAGCGGGACAGGGTTACAAGTCAACTTCTGGCACAGGTATTTTAGGGTGAAAAGGGGAATCTGGGTAATCCAGCGCATAATAATCACTTCTCCCCACTCATCCAGAATTCTCAGAGATGGTTTTCCAGACGGGTTTATTTGATCCCTGATGGCTCGCATGAAGTCCAGCTAATGCTTTCCGCCCTCCGCAGGACGGTTCCTTATTTCACGGCAATCAGTTTTTTCCCTTTCCTGTCTCCTCTCCTTTCAGTAATCGAGGATCACGGAAGGCTTTCTTGGCCCTTCATGGCAGCACAGTCAAAGGGGACTAGGTGGAGTGAACAGACAAGGTGGGAGCCTACTGCAACCCCTTAGCGTGTCCCCCGAGAAGCACGTAGTCGCTGGCGTGGGATCGGCCACCACAGCCTTCCCAGGCGCTTTCCTTCTGCAGCTCCTTTCTCCATGCCCTCCGCTCACTGAGATGACCTCTCCACCTACTTCCCTGGGAAAATTGAGAACATCTGATGAGAACTCCCACAAGTTTCCTCCCAAACTCCTTCAGTTTTCTTTGGATCATCCCCCAAACTTTCTTCCTTCCCGCCCATTTGGAAGACACGTTCCTTGCCACATGGGCAGGTTAACCCCTTTGCCTGCCTCCCATCTCTCTGTGGTTTTCTTTAGATTTGGTCTCTCTTCTCTCCCTGTTGGTGACTTGTCCAGTTCCTTGACATGGATTCAAATCTCATCCAAAAATCAACAAACACATCCTCTTCAGCCACTCTCTGACTTTGTCTATTTTTTTCCTATCATTCTTCCCTCATTGTCTCTTCTTTCTCTGTTCCTTGATAAATCAAGTCTGATACCATTCAGCATGAAATTCTGAAAGTACAAGATAAAACAAGAAAATGCTCACTTTTCAGTCTCCAGAATCTTACCTCATCTTCTGTCTGTCATTTGCAATTATCTGTTCAGAGGCCAGGTCTGAAGATGCACACCTACAATCCCAGAAGTCTGATGCTAGCAGATTACAAATTCAACGCCAGTCTTTGTTCTTTTAAGCCAAAACCATTTTGTTTACTTTTTAAAATTTATTTCATTTCATTTTATTTGGTTTTACGTGTGTGTGTGTGTGTGTGTGTGTGTGTGTGTGTGTGTGTGTGTTTATGTGTCAGAAGTGTGTGTCTCTATGGAAGGAAGGGAGGGAGGGAGGAAGGGAGGGAGGGAGGGAAGCAGGGAGGGAGGGAAGCAGGGAGGGAGGGAGGGAAGAAGGAAGGAAGGAAGGAAGGAAGGAAGGAAGGAAGGAAGGAAGGAAGGAAGGAAGGAAGGAAGGAAGGAAGGAAGGAAGGAAGGAAGGAAGGAAGGAAGGAAGAAAAATAAAGCTTGGTCATTTAGCATAATATCTTCAGTTTTGTTCTTTGTGTTCAAAATCCCTTTGACTATTCTGGGGGTTTTTTTGGGGTTCCATATGAAATTTAGAATCACATTTGAAATCTGAATTTGCAGATCACTTTGAATAGTATAGACATATTAGCAATGCAAACTTCTTGATCCATGGAAACTGAATGTGTTTCTAAATTTTTCTTTTATTTTTCAATTTCTCTCATCGCTTTATAGTTGTAGTATCTAGGCCCTTCATACTGACTAATGGAACAGAAGAGCCTGGAAATGAAGCATTTTGGTCAGTGGTTTTTCAACAAAGGACCACAAAAAAAATATTGGTGCTTCCATAGCAGAAGAATGATATTTTGAGTGGATTTGGTTGATGATGCTTTGGATTTAATCTGTTTTATTTCATTTTTGTTGTTGTCACTGTTATTGTTATTTTGAGAGTCTCACTATGTAGTCCAGGCTGCCTTAGCCTTACCACTGCTGAAATTATAGACTTACAACACACTTCTAGTTTAAAATTGGATTCTTATATCATATAATGTATAAAACTCAATTAAAAATCAGACTGTCTTATCAAGTGTCGATGAAGCCAAAGACCTAGACAGGCCCAGAAGTATCCTTGTTTCTAGATGAGATCTTTTCTTTCTCTTTCAGAAATGCTGGTTTCTCTCCAAGTTGTTCCTCCTGCTCATTTAAAGTGTGTTTTATTTAGTAGTTGGTGAACACTCTTCCCATAATCTCACACTGGCCTATTCTCTGTTCACTTCATTGTCTTCATCATATGATTATTCACATTGGCCCTCACTGTGTTTTCCAGGGTATATTTGTACTTCTAAACTCATCCCTGAATTCTATTCCACATCTGCAACACATGCCTAATACCCCAGCCAATATCTACTGGTCCTTCCTTCAACTATGACATGTTAGCTGTACAAGTTCTAGCTAAATGATACAGAATATATATGACACAAGGAACCAGGCTTCATGACTTTTAGGAAGCTTCTAGTACAATTCTAGCTGACAGTGTGCATTGGCATCTGGCGAAGGCTCAGCAAATCTATGAGTAGAAATGATTTCACTTGTATAGGGGAAGAGTATGAGACAGGACAGCTAGATCCTGATCCAAAGCAAGAAAGATGCCCTTTCTCTATGTTATACTGTATGCTTGACCCTTGGTCTTTATGCGATACTGTATGCTTGGCCTCTGGGAAGCTGTACTGTGCAAGGCATTGATAACAGACAGTGGCATGTCCCCAAATTAGACAAACATTACTTGCACACCTAAAGATATAAAAGTAAGTACTTACTTTGGCTTCAAGTCAAGGCACAATAGTGTTGCAAGAAGCAGGAAATGATGGGGCGTCTGGCTTGGGCACGATGGATCAAGAAAAGCTGTGACCTCTTTTCCACTTATTGTTCACACTGTAAATGCTTTCCTTCCATCAATTAAAAGGCACATGTGGACTGTGTCCCTCTGATTATTTGTGCGTCTGTTAAGCATCTCGCTGTGATTCAGGCTCACTTTCCTTAGTGAAAGTGCCTGGATCTGCTTTCCTAATCACGCATCCCCTCGTCCCCAAGAGCTCTGTGAGTGATGCTCTCCTGGAAGACACTGGTGCTGGCATTTCCCTCCCCACATTAGGAAAGTTAGGAAGAGTTAATACAATCCGGTTTTGGCAATACATGTGTTCCACCCTCCCACTAGAGAGGAAAAAAAGAGTCTCTTTCAAACAAAAGAGATTGAAGGAAAGCTCCCTCCCTCCACCAGAAGTCTGGACTCCTTTTGAGGGCCTCCGGCTCATTCCAGGCCTCACCCTAAAATCAGGGAGGCCTGTGCCCTTGGGATGCTCACCACCCTGTCAGCATGACCTGCAGCATTCACAGCTTCCGAGTATCCTAATCTGTTCCATGCTTCAACAGGCTTTCTGGAAGGAAGGGGAATCAGTCTCAGCCTCTCCACGCTTTCTTTCCCACTCACATCCACTTGGCTTTGGCTTCTGCCCTCCCTGGTGCTGTGTGGTTCTTTGGCCTTTCTGTGGAAATAAGCCATGCGCAAAATAGCCTGCCCCAAAGAACACAGAGCTGTGGGATTGCCTTCTCCCAGATTAAATGAAGTATCAAATCAAATCCATGCCACAGCTGCTAAAGAAATATTAGGATCAAAATGCTTGGGTCTGCACCATCCGGCGATGTTGCAGCATTCCCTAACTGCCATGATGGACCCCTCAAATTCAAAACCGTATTGCTTTTCAAACTCATCCATCGACCTGGAAATGGAATCAAGGGTGGACCACCCATCTATGAAATTTCCAGGACATAAAATGAAACAAGCATTGCTCTCCTCAAACCTAGCCATTTGTCTGACTACTTAATAAGCCTGTATTCCTTCCCCATGTCTGAGCCAGTTCATCAGACCATCCTTTGCCAAACCTCCCTGCCCAGCTCCGTTCACCCTTTCCTCTACAACTGCTTTAATTCTAGGCCCCATCGTTTCTCTCCTGGAATGTTACAATTGCTAGCCAGCTGGGCTCTCTGCCTCACCTTTCTCTCCAATATACGCATCACAGAGCAGTTGAAGAAAACATTTTTGCATCTAGATCACTTTGAACGATTTCCCATTGCCTTTGAATGAAAACTAAGCTTTTCACCCAGTCCATAGGAACTTTCCTCACACTGTACTCCTCTCCCATCACTGGTTCATCACCCCCCCAAACACTCCACCAACTGCCATGCTTCAAACATTCCAATGGCCCCCTTGTTGCCTCTTGTTATGCCAGTCACTGGCTGTCTGATCCTGATAACGGGCATAAGCTCAGTCATCCTTCTTCATTGGAGAGCAACTGCAGTCAAAGCAGAGAACACTCACAAAAGCTAGGGACTGGACATCTTGGCCCAGGAAAGGTGATCTAAGGCCCCAACATTGCTAAACTAGCTCTACCTTTAAAATTTCTTCTAGCTACTTTTCTTGCCCTCAGACCTCCTGACCTGCCTGTTTCTCATCCTCATTTACATGGTTCAAATGTTGTTGTCCTAAGTGTAACATAGCCTCTCCATCAGACTACTTTCCTAATTAATCCATCGCATTGTCTAAATAATGGCAATTTTCACTCTTTGAAGTATTTCCTATCTAATTCTTATTTGCACGCTCACTGACTGTCTAGAACTTAAAGCCTGTGAGATCAAGAACCAGATTTGCAAATATAGCAGTAAAGTCACAAGCCTCTGGAAAAAAAATTCTGATTCAATTCTGATTTCACCTTTTACAAGTCATATAATTTTAAACATGCTGATTAACTTGCTATAATGCCAGATTAATAGAGTTATTGGAAGGCTTCAATGAATTGATGTAAATAAAGTGCTTGGAATAGTGCCTGACATGCATAAAATCCTTCTGAATATGCTAGCTTAGAAGATGATTGGCATATGAATGGATGATGGAATGAATGAATGAATGACTTCACTGACAATTGAGTCTATTCTCCATATTATGTATAGCAAAGGTAACTGTTATTTGAGAGTTTTCAAACCTTAAGACCAGAGAAGTTTTATTTTCTTTCTCAGCTATCAGTAGACATCCAAACTGCCCAATTTATTTTTGCTTTTTGAGAATGCTTAAAACCATTATTTATCACAACCACACCTATTGGAAATGAGTTTAGGTCCACTTTCAGAGCATGCTACATTCTAAAGTAGGCCCCGTAAAGCTCTGGGTCCCCAAATCTCCAGCCATAAACAGCCACTTTATAATAACCTTGTGCATGGCTATCCTCAACCTAATGTTGCCATGACAGTAAGGAGCTAGCTGTACATCAAGAGGAAAGGAAGCTTCAGTCCTTTCAGCCATCGAGTAAGCTGTGTCTGTCTGCGGCCTAGATAAAACAGTCCAAGGAGCTTTTAGTTCAAGTCCTTTTGGAAGACAGGTTTTGTGGTAAGTTAAAAGCAAAGGCAGCTGTTAAACAAATATAAGCTAACCACTCTCTGTGAACAGGCACTGTAGGAAACATAGTTATAAACCATATCACAGCATGGGATTGAAAATAGAAAGTTCAGAACAGAAATTGTTGTCACAAGAGGTATATAATTATATAGATTTAATTTTTTTGTAAGGAGGATATTTTATTTGTTTGGATGAAAATATGGTATGAGACAGCTCATTCAACAGCCAGGCAAGATTGGTCGGATGGTAGTCAGGGACAAGGAGGCTGAAAGAGTGATTGCCCATAGCTGGGAATCTGAGGGATGAGGACCCTGCAGGGTCTTGTTTAGTATTTAGCATGCCCTGGTCTAGGAATGGTTAATATTTATAGACTTGTAATGAGTGTGATCATAGTAGAGTTAGTGTTGGTTTCAAAGAACCCCCCAGAAAACAAGTTAAAGCTACAAAAAGACTGTGGGAAAACCAGGCAAAGAGTTTGTCTCTCAAGGGAAAAGAAAGGAATAACAACAACAACAAAAAAAAGTAGGGAAGGAACATAAGAGAACTCAAGGATTTCTGAAGAGTCATCTACTTTGTGCCTGATGCTGAGTCTTTAGTAAGGAAACTAAATTCAACAATGACTGGTATGAAGGGAGCATTTATAGCCAGAATGTGTTTCCAGACCAACTAACTAGAAATGAGGCAGACCACATCCATCCAAAAGGCCAAAGAAGGATATGGCTGAACTGATGAAGATTCCAGAGAGCTTGGCCTTTGGCAGGACAAAACATAGGGTTTGTGCCAAATGAATCCTGATCCCCAAAGGGTCAGGAGAGCTTAGCAATCATATGGGAAAAATATAGAGTCCCTCGTCCTAACATCTCAATGTCAATCATCAAAAATGGCATGGGTTATTATGATTAATCACATACCAAGTCTAAGATAAACCATTTTAACCAGTGGCCAAAGTCATAGAGGGGCACAGGGTCCCCTGGGCAATCTTGATAATTCTTTTGGCATCAAATCCCAGCTGTAGTTGGAAGACTGGTCAACTAGATCTTCCTCGTAAACTTCAAATCTAAAGTTGAATAGAGTAGCCACCAGCCACAGCTGTATTTGAAATGTAGCCAGTGTAACCACCAAGCACATCTCTGCTTCATTTAATTTTGGCTTATTTTAATTTTTCCAAAATTATGCTTAGTTGTTGGAATAGTTAAATTTGTTTTCAAAACAACTTGGGTATGTAAATCTACTGCTTCAATCACTAAATTGAAGCTACAAATGAAAATTTAGCACCCAACTTGGAACAGTATTTATATTAAATTTGAAGACTTGGTTTGAAAAGGTGTCAAATTTTCATTAGTAATTTTACATGTTAAATGATATTTTGGATATATTAGGTTATATTAAAGTAATATGAAAAATAATTTCACACGTGTCTTTTTAGTCGCCTTAATGAAGTTACTAGAACATTTAAAACTGCATCATGTCCTACTAGACAATGCTGCTCTAGAGCCATATGGCCATTGCTCCATTTAGGTTTTTTTCCAAGTATCTAAAACTAATATAACCCAAATCAGACATCTTCTTCCCCTTAGACTTCCTTAAAGGCCTTTACTCATCAGACTCCTCTGGAAAGACATCTGAAAATTATCCTAACTGCAGATTTCCAAGTCAGTATTATGATCGACATCACCCAATAGGCCAGGGGCCCTGTCTAGTTACATCCCAATTATATCTTCTTCTAGCTCTAAGCCAAGTAGAACATGTGATAGGCTCTGGGTGAAGACTTCTAAATGAATGAATGTACCAGTGAAGGAATGGGCATCTCACATCTGGCATGATGGGAACATAACATATATGTAGTCCAGTAAAACATAAGAGAGACATGCTATGGTCTTCACCTGGAACTACCCTCCAGAGGAACAGAAAAAAAGTGTGGGAGGGAGTTCCACCTAGGAGGCCTTGGAGTGGACATGGGAAAACTGAGTCTTCTTCAGCTCCCTGTGGAGAGGGATCTGGAGGTAATCAGAGCTGCCAGGAGCTGCTCTGGGGATTAAAGTGGTTTTGAGATGTTTCAGCTGCCTCCTCCAGACACACCCTATCCAGCTTTGCAGTGTGGCCTCTCTGTGGGAAATCTGAAAGAGAAATTATAGAGACAAGAAATCTAGGTCAGAAGGAGCCATGGGCAGATTAAGTAGGGAGTGAGTGTCAGTTAAGCCAAAGCATCTACCGGTTAACAGGTGCTCCCAAAGCTGAAGAAAGCCGGGCTCATTCCAGAAAGGCTGGAGGCCCAAGCTTCTTGCCAAACAGCAGCATTAGCATTGACAACAGCTAACATTTACATATGCCAGGAACTACTCAAAGTATTATGACTCCTCTCTCTCTCTCTCTCTCTCTCTCTCTTTCTTTCTCTCTCTCTCTCTCTCTCTCTCTCTCTCTCTCTCTCTCTCTCCCTGTTTCTCTCTCCATATATATGTATGTGCTATGTATGTATCTTGGTATTAACCTATACAATAGCCCTAGGAAATTATCATTTTTGTTATCCCTATTCCACAGATGTGCAGAATGGCACATTGGGTGTGAGACTCAAACTCAGACCCACAGTTGGAGAATTGGCTTTGCTATCAATCACAGATCAGTGGAAAAAGAGGGGTAAACTCCTACCTTCTGGCACACTGGGTAAGATTCATAATCTATGTCCTTGTGCTTATAAGGACAGGTAAGACAGTTTTATTTGAGGAGCATGATAAATCAAAGAAAAAAACAGGGTAGAGATGGAATAGAGATCTTGATATTGAGTGAAATAATACCGATTCAAAAGGAAATATCACCTTTTCTCTTATATGGAGAACACAGACTTTAGGTGGATAATCTATGATAGATGATAGACAGACAGACAGACAGACAGACAGACAGACAGACAGACAGACAGACAGACAGATAGATAGATAGATAGATAGATAGATAGATAGATAGATAGATACATAGACAGACAGATGACATGAAAGTAGAGGGGGACTATTTGGGAAGACAAAGAGGATAGCAGGAGGAAGGAGAAGAAAGGTTAACAAAGGCAAATTTGGTCAATGTACATGATATTCTTGAAGAAAAACATCATTATTCTGTACAATGAATGTACATTAATAAAAATTTTTCACAGAAGAAAGTACTATTTTCTTCTCAGATTCAGTGTTACTGTGATTTTTATAGTCTAACACAAAATAGGTCTTATCACAAATAAATGGAGACCCACTGTCCCTACTGTTGATCAGGTCATTCTTAATGCTGGAGGACATACTGCACCATTATCTTTTCTCTTGTAACATAACAAACAAATCTGCAATAGATTCTATTGTGGCTGCTGTTGTTGAAAATATTTTTATTATGATTCTTGTGGTTTCATGCATGTAAACAATAATTTAAGTCCCTTTCATTGACATTACTGGATCTCCTTCCTACTCCATCTCCCATTGAAAACCCTTTGCAATCTATTTTTAAAACTAAATAGATACTTGAAAAAAAAGGGATGCTGTAAAGCCTCTGAGGATGTCACTGTCCCTAAGTCAACAAGGGAGTGGAAGGGAACTCATGGATGTCTTCTACTCAGAGGAGGAAAACTGAGAAGAGGAGAAGACTTTTTTCTTGTTTCATCCATTTCATCAACACAGGAATTAGTAGGAGATTGCTTAAGGGAAGAAAATTTAAGATCAACAAAAATGGTTTTCCCTGACCATTTAAGTTTGTAGAAATGGGAGCTGGAGAGGTGGCTCAAGGGTTAAGCCTCTGCCTTGCAGGCGGAAGGTCCTGAGTTTGGATCCTTGACCCCACGTATAGACGCCAGGCGGAAGTGGGGGCGGCCTGCGTTTCTGGTCCTGGTAGGGCGGAGCCTGTGAATCCCGGGGCAGAGTAAACAAGGAGGAGGTGGAGGCGTCCATGGTGGTTCCCGAATTCGTCCGTGGTTCTACACACACATATACACACACACACACACGCACAATTGAATAAATAATAATAATTAAAAAAATTTAAAAAAAAAATAAGTTTGTAGAAATGTAAAGGCCAATTTAAGGAAAAGCAACCTTAAGCAAAGATAACTGAAGATTGGAATTTTGTCAAGTCAAACCCTGAAAGATCACGTTCAGCACTATCATTCTATACTCTGAGCTTACTAACAGTTAAATTGATGACGTTGATATATAATACTAGTTAGGTTAATAAGACTATTTTAACAGCTTTTTATCTCTGGCCAGGTAGTGACATCCAATACCCATCTGGATGGAGCCAAGGGCATTACAGGAGCAGCAAAATTGAAAAAAAAATCAACAAATCATAATTCAGAACATCAGAGACTCTATATCAACCACCTGGAACCAGGCCAGCCTAATCTCTCCTCATCCTGAAGCTCAGGGAAATTTGGGGAAGAGGGGGCAGTAAGATTGTAAGAGCACAAGGATGGGAGGAGCAATGATATGCAAGATACTCCACACAAGTTAGGGCCAAAGCAGTGATAATAGGACTTTGCATGACCTGCGCAATTACCAACACATTATTGACCCCTCAAAGTCTAGCATGGACTAAAGGCACTAGGATCCTTAGAAGCTAAGGATTAACAGCCACAATAGTGTTCCTGTCCTTATGAGGAACACAAGAAAGAGTTCTAGGAAATGCCACTGAGTCCTTACACATCATGAGAAAGGAGAGCCCAGAGGAAAGTTTGACATACACATTAAAGGATGCTCCAGGGATGGGGGGGAGGAGGCACTGGGAGATAGGGAGGGATAGGGAGGAAAGGAAGGGGAAAAGAGGGGAGAGAGTTAGAGGATCCAGGGAGGGGTGGAAGGAAGGAGGGGACCAGTGTACCTATTAAGTTTGCATGAACGTAAATAAATAAATAAATTATTAAAAAATAATAGTAGTTAGGTAATGGATCCAAATGCTAATGTATTCATAATTCATGTATTATAATCTTTCCATTTTAGAGAGTCTGATTCAGTCATTTTAGTATATGTGTAGGCAGAGTTGTATAACCACCATCATTATTCAGTTCCTGAATATTTTCATACTCCCAAAAACGACACTTCATATCACTAGCCTTCACCCATTATTTTCCTCCCTCAGTTATCCTGAACATTTGACAGAACTCATACACTATGTGGCAGTATTTCTTCCTCTGACTCCTGTTGGTTAGCTTGACATTCATTCATGTCATACCATGAATCACTAGTTTCTTTTTTAACTTTGGTGGCTAAATAATATTCTAGTTTATGAATCATATATCATATTTGGTTTCTCTATTCAGCTATTGATAGGCATTCAGGTTATTTTCATTAATGAATCTATAGTAAATGATGGCACTATAAATACTTTGTGTACAGATCATTCTATGTGTAAACATACATTTTAGGATCTTTTGAAGATATACCTGCAAGTGGGATTACTGGTTTTCAATTCTGTTTTTTCAAAGAAACAATGCCATTTTACCACAGGAAGTGAGAGTTCTGACTTCACATCATAGCCAAGAGTTGTTATTGTTTAGTTTAGTGATTACAGTCATCCTCCTGGGTGTGAAGTGATAGCTCATTGTGGCTTGGATTTACATTCCTAATGATTAATGTTGAAAAGCATCCTCCCATCCATTTGTTTGTCATTGCATATCTTCTTTGAAATATGTTTCCCCAGATCCTTTGTCCATTTTTCTTTTTTTTTATTAATACATTTTTATTATTATTTCAGCTCATACAAACTTAATAGGTACACCAGTTCCCTCCCTTCCTCCTCCTCCCCCCAAACCCCCTGCTCTCCTTCCCCTCACCCCTGCTGTCTCATCCCCCCGTGCCTCCCGCCCCAATTCCCAGAGTCCTTTCTTGTGCATGCCTGACTCTCCTCCGGGCCCTCCTCTCCGATGACATACAAGGACCCAGTGGCATTTCCCTGAACCCTTTCCTGTGTTCCCCTTAAGCATAAGAACACTACTGTGGCTGTCAATCCCTTGCCTCCGGGCAGATGCTAGACTTTGTGAGGTCAGTAGTGTGTTGGACATTGCGCAGGGCATGCAATGTCCAATTATGATTGCTTCGGTCCTAATTTGTGTGGAGTATCTTGCAAATCATTGCTCCTCCCATCCTTTTGCTCTTACACTCTTACCGCCCCCTCTTCCGCAAATGTCCCTGAGCTTCAGGATGGGGAGAGATTAGGCTGGCCTAGTTCTAGGTGGTTGATATAGAGTCTCTGAAGTTCTGGATAGTGGTTCGTTGATTTTCTTTTGCAGTTTTGTTGCTCCTGTAATGCCCTCCACTCCATCGTGATGGGCACTGTATGTCACCCCCTGGCCAGAGACAGAAAGCTGTTAAACTGGAGTCTTATTATAAGAGCACATTCAAGGGTAGATGTAATACTTATACTCAAAAGTGGAATCGCAGGGTCATATGGCATTAGGCAATGGGAGGGGTCAATCACCCATTCGCAAAATGGTTACTTTTTAATCTGCCAGACTATATGCCCTCCCCTTCTGGTGAGTTCATACCCCCTTAGTTGTAAATGATCAGGAACGAATTGTGAACTTAACTAGATGTCACATTACTTTCTTGCAGTCCTTGATGGAGGCCTATTTTCTCTACTGTAACATGGTCACTTGTTTCTGGTGTGGCCCTCCAACCCCATCCCTCCTGTTCATAATCCTTGCAATTACTGTAGGTAATACATAGATTTACCTATGAGTGTCTCAAGATGGGCTGGGTGGGTTTGGTATTAGGCCTTTGTCCATTTTTCAATTGTGCTCTCCTTCTATTGTTGTGTATAATAGACTTTCCCATCTGGATGATCGTACACATCCAATGTGACTGAATTCATTTTAAAACTGAGGTTATCAATACAGTTGTTAGAAAAAAATACCAAATTTCAATTTGCAAAACTCTAACATGAATGATCAAGATGGAAATGATCATGTTCTTGTCATCTAACCTATGCTCCCAAACCCTATAAAGCAGTCAGCTGGCTTCACAGGTAAACTTTCCAAACCTTCAAGAAAGAGATTATTTCTTATGCAACCTATTGTAACACACTTTGGAGTCTAACAAAGGAATATTTCTTTTAACAAAGGGAACTGATGAGAAAATGTGAGAAATAAGCCTAAGAAAAAAGTACAGGGCCAGGAAACATGGCTTGGCAGGTAGAAGGGCTAACCAGACAAGTCTGATGACCTGAATTAATAGAAACCACCAAGCTGTCATCTGACCTCCACATACCACCATGAAAAAACACACAAGTATGTGTATGTGCTCACACAGTAAGAATAAAGTTGTCTTTAAGTAAATAACTGAGAAATTCCATTTTCTTTGGGGCAATTTTTGTACATATATGCAAACATGTCCACAAGTTTCCAGTGTAAAACTTTTTTTTGCATGTACCAGAGGACATTTTGGGTCTATGAGCCTATGGAGGCCCCAGAGTGACTTTAGGAATCATCCTGGATTGGCTTTATCTCCTTTGTTCCTTTGTCCTGGGGACAAATGAAAACTTTTTAAAGTAGGAAAAAACAGATTTTATTGGCATGAAAATGAAAAATGAATTCTTGGTATTTTCAAACACGAGAATTCTATACCACTTTCCAAGTAATGTATTCTAGTAATGTATCAGTCATACAATTAGAGCTTCACTTAGCAGATTGAGTAAATAATGTTTTGCATGTATGGTCCATGAAATCAGTGCATAATTTCAAAACATGAAAAAGAAAGTTCTATAGTAATCATTAATGTATACTTATGTATAAGTGCATTAAAATAGAGCCAAAAGGCACATGCTCACTTCACATTTCCTTCTGCGCTCATAGTAAGAACAGCACTACAGGTGCACTCTGCAGTACTATTCATGATGCCTTACTCATTGTATTCAAATGAGGATGAAGTGGACAGTGTAAAATTCACAGCTTGTATTTAAATAGGCATCATTATTCACTGTCTCTTGGAGTAGTTTTTGAAGTTTTTCAAAATTATTGCTTTGTAAAATAAGAACATATTAAAAAACATGTATTTTGAAACAAAATAAGCACATTCATAATGATGAAATACTAGAAGCATCTGTGTCAAAACTATAGTAAATCTCAAGGGTATCTAGCTATTATATTGATCAAAATTTTAAAGTAAATGTATATGTTAATGTATAAGAATGTATATATGTGTATGAAAGTGAATATGTGTTTGTAAGAATTTGTATCAGTGTATATGAATGTTAATGTGTGCATATATATGTACACATTTATAAATATTTAGGTATGAATGGTCATATACAAGAGAGAGTAGTATGTGTGTGAGTCTGTGAGTATGCATATGCATATATATATAAGTATATGTATATAGCATATGAGTGGGTGTTAATATATGTGTTAGTATTGTGTACATATGTTTGCATATGAACATATTAATGTGTACACACATGCATCTATGTATATGAATGTCTATTTACACATGTATGACTATATGAGCATGTATATACAAATATATGCATATGCCTCACATAAGGAACACATATCATATGTTCTAATTGTGTTTATTTTATTTGTATTTTCAAGTATATTTTATGCTCATTAAAGACTGAATATGTGATAAATTTATTTGGGAACTGATTAATAGTAGGTCTCAATGATAACTTAGAGAAATTAATTTGGGAACAGAATGCCAGAATTTCTATGACTCAACAAGGATCCACACCCCAAATTTCAGAACTATTTTTTGCTTAGTATAGGACTAATTATCACAAGAATAAAAAGAAGCTGAGTTTAAAATGTGTAAACACATATTTATCATGTTTCCCAGAATTTGTAACAAATACTAGGAGCAAGAACTTGTAATTTTTTAACTGTATTCATTTAGTGTGTGTGTGTGTGTGTGTGTGTGTGTGTGTGTGTGTGTGTATTAGAGGGCACATGTGTCCCCGTGCAGGATCAAGGGTGACTTCTGGAATCATCCTGGATTGTTTCTATCTCCTTCTTGCTTCACTCTGCAATTTCCCAAGCTCTGTCCACTAGGGCCAGAAGTGTAGACTGCCACCATTTCCATCTGGTATTTTTTTACATGGGACCCGGGATTCAAACTCAGGACCTTCTGCTTGTGAGGTAGTCTTAACCCCTTATAATCTTAAAACCATCAGAATCAGTGAGAGTGGATAAGAATAGATAGAGAAGATACTAAGCTGCCAATGACCTTCCTTCTTATCAAAAGGAGAAGCCAACGGTTCCCTCACCTATAGGTATCTCACTCATTTAGTAGCAAGTACCATCTACAAGCCATCTACAAGCAAGAACTTGTAATTTTTTAACTGTATTCATTTAGTGTGTGTGTGTGTGTGTGTGTGTGTGTGTGTGTGTGTGTGTGTGTATTAGAGGGCACATGTGTCCCCGTGCAGGATCAAGGGTGACTTCTGGAATCATCCTGGATTGTTTCTATCTCCTTCTTGCTTCACTCTGCAATTTCTCCTCAAGGACCTTTTGTAGCAGGATGACTCTCTGGTGCTGTGCAGAAAGACTGAAACACTAGGGTTTGACACCCAAATCAGTAGGATGCGGTTGTCATCATGGCCAGATCTAAGCAGACATGTCAGAGATGCCTTCCACTGACAGAGAGATGCAACCATGGCTTTTATTCTGCACACCAGCAAAGACAGCCAGAACAGAAGGGTCATCCAGAAGCAAGAGAGACCATTTCCTCACAAAAGAAGAGGTTGGCTTCTTATTCTATTTCCCTATCCCCTGGAGCCTGAGTCAGGCAGGAAAGCAATACCCTAAGGTCAGATGTAAGTTGAAGAGGTGGGAGCTGCACTTGGGTTAAATCCACTAGGCTGTAAGGCCAGTGCATTCCAGATGGGCCTAAGCCCAAAGCTCCACGGCAGCAGAAGGAATGCCGCGTTCCCCGTCATCTCTTGGTGGCCAAGAGCAGTTTACTGCATTGCAACTCTCACTCCCCACCCAATACACCGCACTCTGCTCCTCCAGGGGACTGGCTTGGAGCCTCACACACTGCAGTGGAAGCTCCCATTTACTTCATTTATTGTGTTCACATTTTCTACTACTTGTAGATCATGAATCCATCCTTTTCTTATTCTTGTCCTTTGTTCCCCTTACTGCCAAAAATTATACCAGCAACTCTAAAACCCGCCATGTCCCAAGATCATTCTCCGACAAGTTACTCTTCATTTTCTATGTTAGTTTGCATCATTTCTTACCAATAGCCTCAATATCAACTAAAATACCAATATTGAGCAACAAACTCAGATGTTACTTTCATTTGCTTCGAGTGGCAGGAGAGGTAAATGTCACTTTCGAGAGCCTTCCACAGGTGCAAGCTTCAAAGCAAAGACGTTGGTGAATGCGACTCCAGAAAAGCAGCTGCCCATCAGCAGAAAGCATACCCCAGCGTAGCCTGACTTCGCACTAAGGTTACAGACCATCTCCATTATACAGGAAGTTCTGAGGCCATGAAATTACATCTCTGCAATTGTACCCACAAGAGGAACCTTCCAGAAGGCTGCTACACAGGAATCTAAAAGGAAACAAAAGGATGATAAAGAATATTCCAGACTTACTTTCCTTTCGGAGACCTTCAGAGATCTGGCAACTTCTACAGAATCAGGCATATATTACATGTGTGCTGCATGTGTCAAAAATAACTTGCCACTGGAAACCGTCACTTTTTACCAAATAACAGCTCCAGAGCTAAGCAATAAATGTGCCAACAGCTTTTCTTACATTCTATCATTTTTACTTTGGCAATAGCCCCTATCAGGGGGATTACAGGAAAAGAAGACACAATGGACCAGGACCAAAGGTGTTGGCCAGCTAAATTCATCACCAAACCCCAAGCAATAGAAAAAAAATCAGCCCTCAATTCATGGGATTGCTTCTCAGTTCACAAACAAGACTCTGGATCAAGCTGAAGAGCTATTCTGGAGGAGGCATCAGAAAGTCAATTATTTACATCAAAAATTGCTTTTATTGGCAGTTCTCTACAAAGCAGAAAAGACATTCCTTCAATTGCCTGCTAAGTTTGCCGTATCTAAGTCTGGGGAAAATATTTTCAGCATTTGTGCATGACACATTTATCCTCCTAAATTATTCTTCTCCTGCTACCTACAGACATATGTTGACATTTTGTACACCTACAGAGCTGCCTTTCATTTTCCACCTCAGGCAAGGCAAGAATCCCCAACTTCTATGGCTCAGGTCTTTTTGCCATGTATCCTTTTCCATCCAAGTCATTTAATCTGTATCATTGTACTGAAAATGTACCACCTCTTGTAAGTCAAGCATCAGTAATCTGTACTCTTTCGCCTCAATTTGAGTGTTTACTTATTCACATTTAATGAATTTGTTTTGTGAATAGTTCTACCTACTTTCCGTATATTCCATTTTCCTTTGTTTTTTTTTTTTTCCAGTTTCCTTTCTGGTTTGGTTTGTTTGAATTCATTTTAAAACTTTCAGTATCCTGTTTAATGCTCTTTTCTTCCTCTGGTTCTTTCTATTAGTTATTACTCTTGGAATTATAATATATATTCTTAATATATCGTAACATACTAAGAAATGATAGAAAGCTCTTTAATTTAAAAATATACTTCCCTTCCATATTCCCTTCCCTTTCATCTTTGTGTGATTTGTATCATTTGTAAGTTCTAAAGTATACTGCATATTTTGCTTGAAATATTCAATGACCTTTCCAAAAAAAGAGGTGGGGAACAGTATATATTGCCTTATGTGTTCATTGTCACAGAACCACTTTGTGGACTCGGTTCTCCTACTTTTCTGTAGGTTCCAAGGATCAAATTCAGGTCATCAGGCTTGCATAGCAAGTTCCCTTATCTACTGAGTCATCTTGCAGACCTATTAGGGTCTTTTAATTATAGGTTCATGTTATCTGCCAAAAATATTTTGTTATTAATGGCTATTCTGAAGATCTTCATATAAAAATCAGACAGTCCGGACCTGTGAGATGAAAAATACAGATAATACACTTCAAGATGGAGCAATTGGCAGAAACTTTTTTTCCCCAAACATACAAGCTCAATAAGTATCCCAGTCCTCTCCCTCCCTTCACCCCTCCCCAGTCCCCCCTTGCACTCTCCCCCTCTTTTCCCCTTCACTCCACCTCCCTCCCCTTCTCCCAGTGCCTCTCCCTTCTCCCCTCCTGTCCCCTGGAGCATCTTTTTGTGTGAATGCCAAACCTCCCTCTGAGTCCTCCACCCTAGTGAGGTGTAAGGACTCAGTGGCATAGCCCAGAGCTCTTTCTGAGGCTCCCCATTAGTACGGGAACACTACCAAGACTGTTAATCCCTTGCCTCTAAGGATCCTACTACCTGTGATCCATGCTAGACTATGGGGGGTCGTTGACATGTCAGTCATTGTGCAGGTCATGCAAAGCCCAATTATGGCTACTGCAGCCCTAACTTGTGTGGAGTATCTTGCATAACATTGGTCCTCCCCATCTTTAGGCTCCTACAATCTTGTTGTCCCTCTTGCGCAAGTTTCCCTAAGCTTTAGGATTGGGAGAGATTAGGCTGGTCTGGTTCCAGTTGATTAATGTAGGGTCTTTGGTATTCTGAATTATTATTGTTTATTATTGATTTCAGTTTTGCTTTCTTGTGCTGCCCTTGGCTCCATTCTGATTGGTATTGAAGGTTACCTCCTAACCAAAGATAAGACTCAAAGGTAGATGGAATAAGAATGGAACAAAGCAGTGGGGGTGGGGGGTGGGAGTGTCCCATTTGCAGGATGGTTACCATCTATCTGCCAGTCCCTAATACCCTCCCTTTATTGGTGAGATCAAACCTCCTCAGTCGCAAGTGACCAGGAAGGGAAGTGAGAATGAGCTTCACCAGATGTCTTGCTACTTACATGCAATACTTGACGGTAACCTATTTTCTCTACTGAAGTGTGATCCCCTCTCTCCTTTTTTCTGGGAGGGGCCCTCCTTCTCCTTCCCTCCTGCTCACAATCTCTGCAATTACAGTAGGTATTGCAGAGATTCATTTCTGAATATGTCATTAAGTGGGTGTGATACTAGGATCCACTTATTAGGGAGTACATATGATGTCTAACTTTCTGTGTCTGGGATACTTCACTCAATATAATTTTTTCTAATTCCATCCATTTTTCCCAGCAAATTTCATTAATTCAGCTTTTTTGATGGCTGAGTAGTATTCCATTGCATAAATGTACCACATTTTCCTTGGGTTGATTCCATGACTTTGCTATTGTAAACAGTGCTGCTATGAACATGGCTGTGCTGTGTCACTGTAGTGAATTTTTGCTTAATGGGGGATTATTCCCAGAAGTGTATAGCAGGGTCTTATGGCATTTCAATCTTTAACTTTTTTAGAAATCGCCAAACTAGCCCAGCCCCCCCCACCCCAGAGCCGCCCACCCGCGCGGCCTCTGGCTTTGCCCGGGGACCCCGCCCCCCGACCCCAGCCCCTCCACGCAGAGCCCCGCCAAGCTCCCAGGTGAGTGAGCGAGTGAGACAGCCCCTCCCAGCCCAGCCCCCCACCCCGGAGCCGCCCAGCCAGCACCCAGGCAGCCGCCGGCTTAGCCCCGAGGCCCCGCCCCCTCCCACCGTCCCACCCCCACCCCCCGTGCGCCTCCGCTGCCCCCCCAGGTCCCAGATGAAGAATTCTGCCATCAACATCAGAACCTCTGCCTCTCTGGCCCACCAGGGACCTAGCATGTGATCCACGGAAGACACACTGCTACTCAGAATTCAACAGAGTCCAAAGGAAACTCAAGCAAAACTCTAAGGAACAAAGGGAACACAGGCCATACATCTGGACTCCACTACAATCAGTATATCACGTGGGCAAGATACTTCACATCCAGCCCAAAGATAAGTAAACTTTTTTTTTCTTTTTTTTTTCCACCTTACTGATCCTTTCTAGTATCAATGCTGTAGATCAACTTCCTCATACAGCCACCCCAAAAACACAACCCCAGGGAGTACACCACTCACCCTCACATTTCATCAAGATACTAACTGGTAAAAGTGCACTATCATACTAATATTCACCCCCTGGTTATTTAACCTGACTTAACTGACATACTAACAGCCTAGTAGCCTCATCTAGGATATAACAATAACAATACACAAACATACCCAATCCAAGGCAAGAACTAGTAATAACTGGCAAGTGTAACAATACCAACTACATCAGTTCAGTGAAAAACACACAGAAACTGAAAGGTCCTAAAAAACAAAACAACAATGCCCAAGTCAAAGTGCAGATCCACGAGAAACAAAACCCAAGAAGACCAATCTCCCACGGAAAGAATCAATCCCATAATGATAGATTCTGACCAGAACAAATCCACAGAAAATAGCTATGAAAGCCAGACCCAACATAACGACTTTCAGAGTATGATCATTACCATGATTAATACTATGAAAGAGGAAATCCGAGAAGAGTTAAACAACCATATCAACCACTTTGAACAGGAACACAACAGGCACCTGGAGGAGATGAGAAAAACAGTTCAAGAAACAAAAATAGGATAGAGCAGTTAAAACAGTCTCAGGCAGACTTTAAAACTGAACTAAAAGACAAGTTATCTTCAATCCAAAACTCAACAGAGAGTCTTATCAGCAGAACAAATGAGGCAGAAAATAGAATTTCAGATCTTGAGAACAAAGTGGGAGAATTAACCAGATCAATGCAAGAGATTGTTAAAGCCAAAAAGATACTGGAGAGGAACATTCAAGAGATATGGAACACCCTGAAGAAGCCTAACATGCGCATTCATGGAATACCAGAACAAGAATCCCAAAATACCACACCTGAGGAAATATTTCAATTCATCATAAATGAAAACTTTCCACAACTAAAGAATGAGAGGCCTATCCAAATACAAGAGGCATTTCGCACTCCAAACAGATATGATCAAAATAGAAAATCACCATGGCAAATAATAGTCAAAACACTCCACATTCAAGACAAAGAAAATGTGCTGAGAGCTTCAAGAGAAAAAAAGCAACTCACTTTTAAAGGTAAACCTATTAGAATAACAAATGACTACTCAATGGAAACAGTAAAAGCAAGAAGGGCTTGGAGAGACATACTTCAAGTATTAAATGAGCAAAAATGCCAACCCAGACTGATATACCCAGCAAAACTATCTGTCATGATTGAGGGAGAAAGAAAAGTTTTCCAGCACAAAGACAACTTGAAGGAATACATGTCTACCAAATCAGGCCTTCAAAAAATGCTAGAAATGATACTCAAGCTTGAAGAAAAGAACAAGCATAACCAGGAGGACAGAAGGGAAGTATAATACCACCAAAACATAAATATCAAACAACATGCTTACAAAATCTACTAAACATAAAAAAAGTCCAGAAATAAAAATAATTTCTCCATTATAATATTAAATGTTAATGGTATTAACTCACCGATTAAGAGACACAGATTACAAACTTGGATTAAAAACCACAATCCAACAATCTGCTGCCTTCAGGAAACTCATCTCACCACAAAAGATAGGCACATCCTAAGAATGAAAGGCTGGTCCAAAATCTTGCAAGTTAACAGAACCAGGAAACAGGCAGGGGTAGCAATTATGCTTTCAGAC
Organism: Typhlomys cinereus; assembly: GCA_023101885.1. Taxonomy (NCBI): domain Eukaryota; kingdom Metazoa; phylum Chordata; class Mammalia; order Rodentia; family Platacanthomyidae; genus Typhlomys; species Typhlomys cinereus. The sequence goes on along the minus strand of JALPQD010000057.1, from coordinate 2,568,312 downwards.
AAAGTGGACTTCAAACCAAAGAAAATCATAAGAGACACAGATGGATACTACATTTTAGTCACAGGTACAATTCACCAGGAAGACTTCACAATACTGAACACTATATGCACCCAAAATGCGGGCCCCTCCACATTCATTAAGAAAACCCTACAGTGTCTAAAGCAAGAAAGCAACCCCAAATGATAATTCTTGGGGATTTCAACACCGTCCTCGCAACATGGGATACATCAACAGGTCAAAAGCTTAACAGAGACACTTTGGAACTTAATCAAACCCTGAAAGAAATGGACCTTACAGACCTCTATCGAACTTTTCATCCACGCACCAAGGAATACACATTTTTCTCAGAAGCACATGGAACTTTCTCCAAAATAGATCACATATTGGGCCACAAAACGAATCTACACATATACAAAAAAGTTGAAATTCTAACCTGTGCCCTATCAGACCACCATGGCCTAAAGCTGGACATCCACAACACAACAAACAATAGAAAATACACTAACTCCTGGAAACGTAACAATATGATACTGAATGAGAACTGGATTCAGGAAGAAATTAAAAAGTAAATTCAAAATTTCCTGAAAGTGAACAATAATGAAAATACAACTTACCAAAATCTCTGAGACACAATGAAAGCTGTCCTAAGAGGTAAGTTCATAGTTCTTAATGCCTACATCAAAAAAATGGAAACATCAGAAATAAATAACTTAACAATGCAGTTTAAGGCTTTAGAGAAACTAGAGCAATCTGATCCCAAAAGTAGTAGAAGAGAGATTAGCAAAGGGGAGAAATACCTGAAATCGAGATTAAGAAAACGATATAAAAAAATCAACCAGTCAAAAAACTGGTTCTTTGAAAAAATCAATAAGATTGATACACCCCTAGCTAAATTAACCAAAACCAAGAGAGAGAAAACCCAAATTAACAAAATTAGAAATGAACATGGAGTTATCACTACTGATACCTAGGAAATCCAGAGAATTATAACATCATATTTCAAAAACTTATACTCTGTGAAGTTTGACAACACAAAAGAGATGGATGAATTTCTAAGTAAACACAACTTACCTAAATTGAATCAGGAAGTTGTGAATTATTTAAATAGTCCTATAACATATAAGGAAATTGAAGAAGTAATCTCAAATCTTCCCACCAAAAAATGTCCTGGACCAGATGGATTCAGCACAGAATTCTACCAGACATTTAAGGAGTTAATAACACCAATACTCCTTAAACTGTTCCATCAAATAGCAAAGGAAGGAACACTACCTAGTTCCTTCTATGAAGCTAATATCGTCTTAATCCCAAAACCTAATAAAGATTCACTTAAAAAAGAAAACCATAGGCCGATCTCTCTGATGAACACAGACGCAAAGATTCTCAGCAAAGTCTTAGCAAATCGGATTCAAAAACATATCAAAAAGATCATTCACGGGGACCAAGTAGGCTTCATCTCCAGCACACAAGGTTGGTTCAACATACGCAAATCAATAAATGTAATTCATCATGTAAACCAGTCCAAAGTCCAAGACCACATGATACTCTTGATAGATACAGAAAAAGCCTTTGACAAGATCCAACAGCCTTTTATGATCAAAACGCTAGAGACAGTAGGAATGGAAGGAACCTTTATCAATATAATAAAAGCTCTATACAACAAGCCCACAGCAAGGATTATGCTTAATGGGGAACAATTGGAAGCATTCCCACTTTGATCAGGAACTAGACAAGTCTGTCCACTCTCACCACTTCTATTCAATATTGTACTTGAAGTCTTAGCTGAAGCCATAAGACAAGAAAGGGACATAAGAGGGATTCAAATCGGCAAGGAAGAAGTCAAGCTTTCCCTATTTGCAGATGACATGATCTTATACCTGAGTGATCCTAAAAACTCCACCAGGAAGCTCCTGGAACTAATTGCAAAGTTCAGCAGAGTGGCAGGATACAAAATAAATGTGCAAAAATCAGTGGCCTTCCTATATGCCCAGAATGAAAGAAGTGAAAAAGCCTTGAGAGAAACAATCCTATTTACTATAGCCCCTAAAAAAATGAAATACTTTGGTATAAACCTAACCAAGGAGGTAAAAGACCTTTACAATGAAAACTTTAAAACCCTCAAGAAAGAAATTGCAGAAGACACCAGAAGGTGGAAAGACCTCCCATGTTCCTGGATTGGCAGAATCAACATCGTAAAAATGACCATCCTACCAAGGGCAATATACAAATTCAATACTATACCAATTAAAATCCCAAAGCAATTCTTTAAAGAAGTTGACCAAATAATTTCAAAATTCATATGGAGGCACAAGAGACCCAGGATAGCAAAGACAATCCTGAGTAACAAAAACACTGCTGGAGGTATTACCACACCAAACCTTAGTCTATACTACAAATCCATAGTTAATAAAAACAGCCTGGTACTGGCTCAAAATAGACACACAGATCAATGAATAAGAGTTGAAGACCCAGATATAATCCCACAAAATTACAGCCATTTGGTCTTTGACAAAGGGGCCCAAAGAATCCAATGGAAAAAGAACAGCATCTTCAACAAATGGTGCTGGCAAAACTGGATCTCCACATGCAGAAGATTAAAGCTGGACCCATATTTGTCACCATGTACCAGACTTAATTCCAAATGGATCAAGGACATTGATATCAGGCCAGAGACTATAAAAACCATAGTTGAAAGGATAGGGAACTTCCTCGAGCTCATTGGGCTAGGCCAATATTTCCTAAACAGACATCCAATGGCACAGTCACTGCTACCAACTCTCAACAGTCGGGATCTTGTGAAATTAAAGAGCTTCTGTTTAGATAAAGAGATTGTAACACGAGCTCAAAGGCAACCCACAGAATGGGAGAAAATCTTCACTAACCACATGTCTGATAGAGCTCTACTGTCCAGAGTGCACAAAGAACTTAGAAAACTAAACTGCAAGGAAACCAATGGCCCAATTAAAAAATGGGCCCTGGAACTTAAAAGAAATTTTACCAGAGATGAAATTAAAATGTCTAACAAATATCTTAAAAAATGCTCCACTTCTTTAGCCATCAGGGAAATGCAAATCAAAACCTCCCTGAGATATCATCTCACCCCAGTCAGGATGGCAAAAAACCACAATACAAACAACAACAAATGCTGGAGAGGATGTGGAAAGAGGGGAACTCTCCTACACTGCTGGTGGGAATGCAGGCTCATATAGCCACTCTGGTGAGCCGTCTGGAGATTCTTAAAGAAATTAAAGATTGAAATGCCATATGCCCTGCTATCCCACTTTTACGAATAACCCGCCATGCAGCAGAGGTTCACCTCGATAGCACAAGCACGACCATGTTCATAACAGCACTGTTTACAATAGCAAAGTCATGGAATCAACCCAAATATCCAACAGTTGATGAGTGGATAAGGAAACAGTGGTACATCTATACAATGGAGTACTACTCAGCCATCAAAAATGATGAATTACTGGAATTTGCTGGGAAATGGATGTCATTAGAAACAATTATATTAAGTGAAGTATCCCAAACCCAGAAAATTAAGCACCATATGTAGCCCCTAATAGGTGACTCCTAGTACCAAACGCTCCCAGCCCACATTGAGACACTCAAAGGTAAACCTATGTAATACAGTAATTGCAAGGATTATGAACAGGAGGGATGGGGTTGGAGGGCCACACCAAACACAAAGAGAGAGGGGACCAGAGAAAATAGGCCTCCATCAAGGAATGCAAGTAAGTAATGTGACACCTGGTTAAGTTCACAGATGTTCGTTCCTGATCATTTAAAACTGAGGGGGTATTATCTCACCAGAAGGGGAGGACATATAGTCTGGCAGATAAAAAGTAATCATTTTGCAAATGGGTGATTGACCCCTCCGTCACTGAGGTTTCCTACTTTTATTACCTCTACCCTTGAATGTGCTATTATAACAAGACTCCAATCTAACAGCTTTTTGTCTCTGACCAGGGGGTGACATACAGTGCTCATCAGGATGGAGTGAAGGGCATTGCAGTCGCAGCAAAACTGCAAAAGAAAATCAACAAACCACAATCCAGAACTTCAGAGACTCTATATCAATCACATAGAACTAGGCCAGCCTAATCTCTCCCCATCCTGAAGCTCAGGACATTTGTGGAAGAGGGGGCAGTAAGATTGTAAGAGCAAAAGGATAGGAGGAGCAATGATTTGCAAGATTCTCCACACTAGTTAGGGCCGAAGCAATCATAATAGGACTTTGCATGCCCTGCGCAATGTCCAACACACTATTGACCTCACAAAGTCTAGCATCAGCTAAAGGCACCAAGATCCTTGGAGGCAAGGGATTGACAGCCACAGTAGTGTTCCTATGCTTAAGGGGAACATGAGAAAGGGTTCAAGGAAATGCCACTGGGTCCTTGTACATCATCGTAGAGGAGGACTCAGAGGAGAGTCAAGCATACACAATAAAGGACTCTCTGGGAATTGGGGGGGAGGCACTGAGGGATGGGCAGGGAGGGGAGGGGGAGCAGGGGGTTCCAGGGGAGGAGGAGGGAGAGAGGGAACTGGTCTACCTATTAAGTTTGTATGAGTGGAAATAATAAAAAATGTATTAAAAAAAAAAAGAAATAGCCAAACTGATCGCCAGAATGGTTGTATACGTCTGCATTCTCACCAGCAATGTAGGAGAGTTCCCCTCTCTCCACATCCTCTCCAGCATTTGTCGTTGTTTGTATTGTGGATTTTTGCCATCCTGACCAGGGTGAGATGATATCTCAGGGAAGTTTTGATTTGCATTTCCTTGATAGCTAAGGATGTGGAGCATTTTTTAATGATATTTGTTAGATATTCCAATTTTATCCCTGGAAAGTTTCTTTTGAGTTCCCAGGCCCGTTTTTTTTTTTATTTTTTTTATTATTTATTCACTTGTGCGTGTATGCATGTGTGCGCGTGTGTGTATGTGTGTGTAGAACCACGGACGAATTCGGGAACCACGGACGCCTCCACCTCCTCCTTGTTTACTCTGCCCCGGGATTCACAGGCTCTGCTCTACCAGGACCAGAAACTCAGGCCGCTCCCGCTTCTGCCCGGCGTCTATACGTGGGGTCTAGGATCCAAACTCAGGACCTTCTGCCAGCAAGGCAGAGGCTTAACCCCTGAGCCACCTCTCCAGCCCTCAAGGCCCGTTTTTTAATTGGGCCATTTATCTCCTTGGTGTTTAGTTTTTTAAGTTCTCTGAGCACTCAGGATAAAAGAGCTCTATCAGAGATGTGGTTAGTGAAGCTTTTCTCCCATTCTGTGGGTTGCTTTTTTGCTGGGTTTACAATCTTTTATCTGAATAGAAGTTCTTTAATTTCATAAGATCCCATTTGTTGAGTGTTGGTAGTGACTGTGCTATTGGATTTCTTTTTAGGAACTGTTGGTCTAGCCCAGCTTGAGGGAGTTCCCCACCTTTTCAATAACGGTTTTTATAGTCTCTGGTCTAATATTGAGGTCCTTGACCCATTTGGAATTAATTTTTTGTGCATGGTGACAAGTACAGAAACCTTTTTTAAAAAAAGGACCATGATAACACAAGAAATAATCTCAAGAATTGATAAACATAAAGTTAGAAACATTCTGTGCAGCACAGGAAACAATTGCCACAGTGAAGAGGCAACCTACAGAATGATAAAAAAATCTTTGTTAACTACATATCAAGATGGAATTATTCAACATACATAAAGAACCATAAAACTAAATCCAGAAAAAAATCAGCAAATCAGCTAATAATGAAAAGTGCAGACAATTCTCAAAAGATGCAACACAAATAGGTAATAAATACTTTTTAAAGGGTTCAATATCTTTAGTCATTAGAGAAATGCAAATTAAAACTGGTTTGAGATTCCATCTCACTCAAGTCAGAATGGTTGCCATCAAGAAAAGAGACAGAGAGAAATTCTATCAAGGATTTGGGAAAAAGTACACTTCTAGGAAGAGTGTAAACTAGTATAACAAAAGTAGGAGTGTAAACTAGTATAGCAGTTGTGAAAATCAGTATGCAAGGTTCTCAAAATATCAAAAATAAGAAGTACCATATGACCTTGCTATATCATTCCTGGACATATATCCAAAGGACTCTGTATCCTATCACAGAAATATCTGCATGTCCCTATTTATTGCTTCAATGTTCACAGTACCCCCCAAAATGGAACCAGCTTCACTCTCCAATGAGTCTTCCCATATCAATTAATGTAATCAAGACTATCCCTCACAAGAATACCCAGAGGCAAACCTTAATCTAGGGAATCCCTCTCAGGTGTGCTGAGTCCTACCTCATCTGTAAAAGGCTGAGAGTTAATACTAATCATCAAGGGGTGATTCCACAGCATACCAACCTATTATGTGAATGAATACAATACCCTTTCCTAGCAAAACAATTAACTTTGGTAATATAGATGTATGTACAGTCTAGGTTTAGCCTAGTGTGTGTCAAAAATTATGTTAGACAAATGTTTCAAAATTTCATCAAGTATCTAACGTTTTCTATTGATATAAGTTTCATTCTAGTTTCTAGTTTTATTTATTTGAACTCTACTACTTACACCTATGACATCATGCAGAGAATCTATATACTTTGTCATAACAAACCTAATCCAGGAACAAAAAAAAAAAACAAGTCAAACCAAGGAAATGCATGGAATTGCAAACTCAAATGGAAGTGACTTAGAGGAAAATAAAGCAATGAAAAGCCATAAGGAACTACTTAATTCTTACACACTGGGACTTTTGTTATACTATAGGTGTAGAATATAGCACTTTTGTTATAGTATAGGAGTACAATATTGTATGGGTACTTTGGAAAACAATAGGATTGTCCATACAATCATTACAATCAAGCAAGCCTGCTTGTAAGTACTTATCCAAAAGAAGCAGGATTAAACTCGCTCATTAACTACATGCCAAAATTCATAATATCTGTTCGCATTCACAAGCCTTTTTAGAATTGTCAAAAAACTGCAAGAAATGGCTCTCTGCTTCAAAAGAACATACAGACTAGCCACACCATGGAATGCTGCTTGGAAACAAACAGCGCTGAGTGCCGGGACCCATGCCATGAACACAGGGGAGTCTCCGCTGCAGTGTGCTAACTACAGGAAGCCGGGAGAAAAGGTTCCCCTCTGTGACCCCTGCTTTGCTTTCATATCTCAAAGCTGCTATAAAAACCTGACCCAACCAAATTAGGGGAGAAAGGATATTTATTCAGCTCACAATTCAAAGTTACTGCCCATCACAGCAGATGACTCATCGCCAGCATCAGGACCTGAGAGAACTAGTCACATCACATCCACAGAAGACAAGACCCAGGCTGCATACTTGCTTGCTTCCTGTCTGCCAACGCACAACAACTTTCTCCATCTTGCTCCACTTGTTCAGAGAATGGTACCTCCCACAATGGGCTGGGTACTCCTACATCCTCTATGTAATCAAGAAAATTACTTATAGTCTATCCGCAGGCCTGACTTACTAGATAAATTTTCATAAGAGTGCCTAGAGACCTACCTCCTGAATACGAAGACTACCCATCATGGCCCCATGTATAGAACACTCTAAAAAGTCCTAGAAATATGACAACACGTTGACTACAAAGAATATCACAGTGCAATTTTGTGGGTGATGGGTATGGGGGTATCTTGATTATGGTGGTAGTTACACAATATACTTTTCCATAGAATTGTACACTACTGAGAAAGTTTAACTTTGTGTAATTTTCAAGAGAATCAATTTAATAAACAAAGAAGTCGTAGGCTGTGACAGTATCAAGGAACCTTACAGTTGAAAATCAAACCCAAAGTACTGAGACTATAAAAGTTCCACCCTCTTGGGCTCCAGCCATTGGCAAAAGAACCGAGGTCCTAAGTAATTGAGATGGTCCATGATTAAGGCAAAAATATTTGCAGACTTACAGATTCTTTGAACCTCCTTGAGACTACACCTCCAACCCTGTGACTGAGCCAAATCATGTGGATTGACTGCAGTCCAGGCCCACAAAAATGACAGTCATTCAGTGAGATAAATAGCAAAACGTTTAAAAGCAGACTATCAGGTTTTTTAAAAGATGGAAACATAACATCAGTCTAGAGAATAGGAGCCACATGGATGGATGGTAAAACTGTCTTTGATCATACATAAGGCATTTGGGGCCAAGGTAGGAGCATCAACTCTAGAACTGGATAAAACTGTAATATGAGCTCCAGCTCTGACTCTGGCGCATTATAGGACTGTAGATTTGAGGCCAATTCTTCACCTTGCTCTGAACTGTACCACTCACCATTTGTCTTCCTATTGTTTGTCTTATGATGTAAGCACAATGCACTCCCCCCAACCCAAGTTTTGGGTTCAGTGTAGAGTCATGCTTTGACCAATAGAATGTGGAAGGAAGTGACAACTCTATGGCTCAGAGGGTCTGCTTGAAGAGGCCTCATGAGAATCTGTTTGTCCTCCTGTCCTTTGTTGTCTGCAAAAGAGAGTTGCTCTTATGTAGCTGCTGTTGCTTTGGCCAGAGCATGGGACACATGGGTCACACTGCTTCATGAGATTCCATGATTCCTGAGTTGCTGAGTCTGGTGGCACAGAAATCCTGGACCCAGTACTTAACTGATGCAATGATTTCAGATGCGTACCTTTATTTTTCAGAGTCTGTTCATCCATCCAGAAAAATATTTATTCAGTGTGCTAAGGACTAGAATCGATGATAAGCATGCTGAAAAACCATAGCCTAGCGGTGCCTGTTGCATATAATCCAAACCTCACTACCGTGTGGCCACATAGACATGCCTAGGGCCAGTCTCAAGTCTCCCCTGCTTACAGACATCCAGGCCTGCAAGTGTTTCACACAAGCTCTGCACTGGCTCAAACTGTACTCCTTCTGACTCTCTCACTTCACACTGTTGCCCATAGTCTTCACTGCCTTCCACACCCTGGAATTCAGCCCTGCTGAACTGTGTTTACTGTGGGATCCCACAGCACTGTGGGTACTGAGGCATTGAGCTGTGAGAGGCATCAGGCCACAGATCAGCCTCTTGAACTTTCAACTGAGATAAACTTAAATGCATTCAATAAATTATTTCAACTTATCTAAATATAAACATAATATTACCTTCAATTTCTTGGTCATATGGCTTGCCACAATAGACAGACAGCATAGACAAAGAACATTTTCACCGGCACAAAAACCTTTGCTGGATCCTGACAAATCAAATTGTGATGCCCTGCTTCCGGTTTCCGAATACTGCCTTTTTCTTCCAAGGGTTCATGTATACCGTCAGAAGGTCACGCAGTCTAGTGTTAAGTCCCAAACCAAGGACAATGCAGACCCGCTGCAGAGGCCTCCCACCATTTCCTTCTTCACTCCTTGGGGTCCCCAGAGCCTGGCTCCTGTTGGAATCTTTTCCCCTGCCAGATGCATTCCAATTCAATCATTGTCCTACAGGAAATTTCTAGAATTCCATGAAAATCACTCAGTGCACACAGCAGTACAAAGAAGAGCTATCACCCAACCAGTCCAGCTACAAGATTGCAAGTAGGTAGAATTGAGATGAGAGTAATATTGGTCAAGTACTAAACAGAATAAACACCTTAATGTATTCATCGTGTCCAGGATAGGACTCAGAGCACAAAAACTATCCATTTTCCTCTGGTAATGCCTGTTGCATTGGAACTGGGTGTGGTTTTTCTGATAACAACATCTGGCTAATTCCATCAGGGTCTCCAGTTAATGTACTGCCAGACAAGTCCATGAGTGGCTGAAAAATCATCTATCAAAACTCATGGAGAGTTGGGCTGAGAGATGGCGCAAGGGTTAATATTCTGCCTCTCAGCAGAAGGCCCTGAATTTGGATCCCAGAACACATATAAAATGTCAGGCAGAAAAGGCAGTGGCCTGTCCATCCAGCCCTGGTGGGCAGAGCCTGGGAAGTCCCAAAGCAAAGCAAGCAGGAGGTAGAAGTAATCTAGGATGATGCCTGAAGTCACCCTTGGTCCTCCACAGGGGTATATAGTGCCTTCTTTTTTTAACATTTTTTTATTTCTGCTCATACAAACTTAATAGGTACACCGGTTCCCTCCCTCCTCCTCCCCCCCCGACCCTCCCCTCCCCCCTCCCCTCCCTCCCCATCCCCCAGTGCCTGCCCCCCCAATTCCCAGAGAGTCCTTTATTGTGTATGCCTAACTCTCCTCTGGGTCCTCCTCTCTGATGACGTACAAGGACCCAGTGGCATTTCCCTGAACCCTTTCCTGTGTTCCCCTTAAGCATAGGAACACTACGGTGGCCGTCAATCCCTTGCCTCCAAGGATCTTGGTGCCTTTAGCAGATGCTAAACTTTGTGAGGTCAATAGTGTGTTGGACATTGCACAGGGCATGCAAAATCCAATTATGATTGCTTCAGCCCTAACTAGTGTGGAGAATCTTGCAAATCATTGCTCCTCCCATCCTTTTGCTCTTACAATCTTACCGCCCCCTCTTCCACAAATGTCCTGAGCTTCAGGATGGGGAGAGATTAGGCTGGCCTAGTTCTAGGTGGTTGATATAGAGTGTCTGAAGTTCTGGATTATGATTTGCTGATTTTCTTTTGCCTTCTGATACACACACACACACACACACACACACACACACACACACACAATAGATATATAGATAAATTAGATAGATAGATAGATAGATAGATAGATAGATAGATAGAGATAGATAGATAGATAGATAGATAGATAGATAGATAGATAGATAAAAATAACGTTATGAAAAAACTCATGGAGAGGGTCAGTACACCAAGGCTACTGACATTGGAAAAAGGGAGCAGAGATAAATTCTTGTTTAAGAGCCTCCCACCAAATGGATGCTCTGTAAATGATCCCAAATGGCTCCAAAGGGATTTCCAGCCCTCCACATGTCTCCCTAGTGTTTTGAGGATATAATGTAGTGCTAAGAATATTGACATTTCATCTACCTCTTAGGGAAAATTCATAATCTTAAAAAAAATTGGTAGAGAGGGAGGTTTCCTGGGGGAAGAATAGGTCTGTCTCGTAGGAAGAGCAGCTAACCAAGAACAAAGCTATGGGAAGGTTTCTGTTGTGTGTTTTCCAAGCTCTGAGGAATTTCTGGTCTTGGACAGACAGATCAGCACATCGCATTGCTCCCAAGTTTCCAACCCCAAAATATTTTTCTTAATTTTGAATCTTTGAAGAAGAAATGCTACATTTGCTCTGTGATTTTTCTTTAACTGTCGAACATGATGCGAGCTTCTGCCTCTTGTCCCCTGAAAGCGAGGACAGTGGAAAAGCTGAGACCCTGCATTTTTCAGCCTGTCTCCTGAAGTTTTCAGAAGATGCCACACACAAACTAGTCTTATTTAAGAAGCTCATTCCAGCCACTTGCACTTTTGATCATTTCATTTTCAAAATAGATAATTTGGAATTATTGAACATTTTTTCAGGCCTCCCAAGATTCCACATTCTGAGCACCCCTAGCTACTCTTTCTGGAAGGAATTGGCAAGATAACTCATTTTCTAGTCTCCGAAAAGTCTGATGCCCAGAACAAACCCTTCTTAATTGGTCTTTCAAACTCCAATGTATCTTTTAATATTTCACATCAAACTCTGAGCCAAGAGGCATGAAAACTCATTTACACTGTTTTTCTTCTCTTCCGTTTTTCTTCTCTTCTTTCAAGTTTGATTTTTCTCCATTTGATTCTGTACTGCATGCCGTGTTCTTTTTCTTTCTTTTCAGTACTTAGTCTTTTTTCTCATTTCCTTCTGTCTGTGAGAGGAAAGATTCCTGATTCTTTTTTGGCCTTTCTCATCTCAGGAAGTAGTTTTTAAAAATCTGCCCAGATTTCTTCTACCTCCTTCTTGCTTGGCTCTGGGTCTGAGGCTCCACCCACGAGGGCCAGAAGTACAGGCCACAGGAGCCGAACTCAGGACCTTCTGCTTGTAAGACAGAGTCTTAATCCCTGAGCCATCTCCCCAAGTTACCCTTGGTCCTCCACAGGGGCACATAGTAGCCTCTGATCTCACACACACACACACACACACACACACACACACACACACAATAAATAAAATATTTTTTAAAAAATCTGCCCAGATAAAAAGTAACCATTTTGCAAATGGGTGATAGACCCCTCCCTCACTGTGGTTTCCCATTTTTATTACATCTACCTTTGAATGTGCTTTTATCACAAGACTCTAGTTTAACAGCTTTTTGTCTCTGGCCAGGGGGTAACATACAATGCCCACCAGGATGGAGTGAAGGGCATTGCAGTAGCAGCAAAACTGCAAAAGAAAATCAACAAACCACAATCCAGAACTTCAGAGACTCTATATCAACCACCTAGAACTAGGCCAGCTTAATCTCTCCCCATCCTGAAGCTCAGGGAAATTTGCGGAGGAGGGGGCGGTAAGAGTGTAAGAGCAAAAGGATGGGAGGAGCAATGATATGTAAGATACTCCATACAAGTTAGGGCTGAAGCAATCATAATTGGACTTTACATGCCTTGCGCATTGTCCAATACACTATTGACCTCACAAAGTCTAGCATCTGCTAAAGGCACCAAGATCCTTGGAGGCAAGGGATTGGCAGCCACAGCAGTGTTCCTATGCTTAAGGGGAACACACGGGAAAGGGTTCAGGGAAAGGCCACTGGGTCCTTGTACGTCATCAGAGAGGAGAGCCCAGAGGAAAATCAGGCATGCACAAGAAAGAACTCTCTGGGAATTGGGGCGGGAGGCACTGGGGGATGGGAAGGGAGGGGGGTGGGGAAGGGGAGCAAGGGGTACGGGGGGAGGAGGAAGGAGGAGGGAACTGGTGTACCTATTAAGTTTGTATGAGCTGAAATAATAAAAAATGTATTAATAAAAAAAATTCAGTGTTGAACAAAAAAAAAAAATCTGCCCAGACATGCACATTAAAGGATTCTCCGGGGTTTGGGAGGGGAGGCACTGGGGGATGGGGAAGGAGGGGTGAGGGGAGGGGGAGCAGGGGGGTCGGGGGGAGGAGGAGGGAGAGAGGGAACTGGTGTTCCCATTCACCTGAGAGTCATCCATGATATTTATTTCTCTTTCACTCTGACCAGCATCTAGCCTGTCAATGTGGTCTATCAAATTACTTCCAAAGCATTTCCTGAACCCAGCCACATACAGACACTGTGTTCTACTACCAAAGCTCCAAACCAGCCTAACTGTGCCATAGCCTGGTGACTGGAATCTCCGACTTCTATTCTGTCGCCTCCTCTACAAAGATGAACTAGAAAGGCTTTCTAAGTACCTATAGTTCCTTTCACTCTCCTGCATAAACTTTCCTATGGGAAACACTGAGACCTGCAACAACACCAAAAGTTATGGCTCAGTGGTGCCATATCCTATGAGCTCAGTTCCTATCATTCATCCCTTTTTCTCTTCATTACAACTTTTCTCTCCACTTCGAATTTTCTGCCATCCTTCTTGCCTTAGGACATTTCCACTAACTAAGCTCCCTGATTGAAGGACCCTCCACTCCCGTCACACACACACACACACACACACACACACACACACACACACACACACACCTAATTGAGACAGGATTTTCATAGCCACTCAAACCAACGTAGCATTTCCAGCCATTCTGAACCATACCCCCACAATTATTTTTAATGTACTTATCACTAGCTAGTATTTGCTAGCTTTATTTCTCTGCCTTTTATCATTTTACCCCCTGAGAATATTAGCATCATTGCAGCAGAGATCTCGTATGTCTTTTAGTAACTATATCCTCAAAAGTAGAATTGTAATGAAGGATGCAATGGGTGCTAAATAATTTTTTTATTTAATAAGTAAAAAATTCTAGCAGCCTTATTCTCTTCTTATCTGGATTGGGCCAGAGGAGAGGAATGGTATGATTTTTTGGGAGAAAAAAAAAAAAAACACCCTTCATCTGAAACCAGAGAGATGAAGTCATCCTTTAAGATGGGGCAGGAAAAAAAGAAAGTTAGCATCAGTTTAATTAGTTTAGGACTCACTCTCTGAGTGACACTAAACTTAATCCCTTAAACATGTACTATCTTTTAATCTTTATAACACCCATTTGAGTCACTAGTGTTTGCATTTTATAAATAAAACCAAGACTCACTATGGAAATCAATGAGGAGGTTCCTCAAATAACTAAAAATAAAACTACTATGTAATCCAGATATACCACTCCTGGCCATAAACCCAAGACAAGCCAAGTCAGCACACAATGACACGCAATGCTTGCACACCTGTTTATCACAGTGCTATTTGCACCATCCAAGTCATGGAATTAGCTTAGGTGCCCATCAGTAGAAAAGCAGATAAAGAAAATGTGGCAAATATACATAATTTAATATTGTTCCACCATAAAGAAGAAAATCATGTCGTTTGAAGCAAGGTGGATAAACAGGAGATCATTACATTAAGTAAAATAAACCAGTCTCAGAGAGACAAGTATCATGGTCTTTTTTCTGATATGCAGAATCCAGATAAATACTTTGGAAGAAATGAACATAGGGCTGGCTAGATGAGTCAGTGAGTAAAGAGAAAAGAAAAGAAAAGAAAAGAAAAGAAAAGAAAAGAAAAGAAAAGAAAAGAAAAGAAAAGAAAAGAAAAGAAAAGAAAAGAAAAGAAAAGAAAAGAAAAGAAAAGAAAGAGAAGAGAAAAGAAAAGAGAAAAGAAAAGAAAAAAGAAAAGAAAAAAGAAAAGAAAAGAAAAAAGAAAAGAAAAGAAAAGAAAAGGCTCTGCATCCTTGTGATATCCGGGCTCCAACTGTCTACTCCATAACTTTCAACACAGGATTTTAGCTTTCTGTCTCAGTTTCTTCATCTAGAAAATAGAGATAAAGCTGACAGCAAAAGTCCTGCTGCTATATCTAGTAGGTAGTAGGTTTGCATCAACACAAGTATCGACACCTAACTCCAAGGTTTCCCAAGATACTGACTCTTCAGATGTGCTCCCCTCGTCTGCAACTGGTCAATGCTACCTTTTAATGGAGGTTGTTTGCTGTAAAATAAGTTTATTCAATTGGTTAAAGGCAAGGAGCTCACAAGGGCTGGTTACTGAGGAGGAATGAGCTCCTCACATTTAGTTCAAAGTATCCATCTGCACTGAGCAAGCCGCTGAGAAATGGTATGAGTATTCACATATACACATTCATCTCACACACACACACACACACACACACACACACACACACACACACACACACGGTGAGCATACTTAAAACTCCTTTAGTGACTTAGTGCCTAGTTAATGCCTAGCTGAGTCGCTGAGAACATCACCTTTGATGACATAAGCTATCTTTTGTGCCAAGAACATTTAATTATTATTCTTTTAACCCTTATTGGAGTCATGTATATTTTTTATGATTCCCGCCCATCTCCAAAAAATAAAATAAGAATTATGGCAGGGAGTTAATTGTGGAATGATGCATCAAAATCACCTTTTGATAATTCCTGGGCCTCGACCCAGAATTTCTAACGAAGTAGGCTTTAATGAAGCTGAAGAGTTGGAGTGGATTACACCGGAGTGGAATCACTGATTTAGAGTAGTTTATGCTATTTCTTTTTTTTTATTTTCCCAATCATACAAACTTAATAGGTACCCCATCCCCTCCCTCATTCCACCCCTCCCTGTTCCCCCTTGCTCCCTCCCCCCTTCCTCCTTCCTTTCACTACCCTCCCTCCCTTTCTCAGTACCCCCTTATCCCCCCCCCAATCCCTGGAGCATCCTTTAGTGTAAATGTCAAACTTCCCTCTGTGTCTTCCACTCTATTGAGGTGTAAGGACTCAGTAGCACTGCCTAGAGCCCTTTCCTGTGTTCCCCTTTAATATGGGAACACTATTGTGACTGTTAATCCCTTGCCTCTAAGGATCCTAGTGCCTGTGATCCATGTTAGACTTTGGGGGTTCATTGATATGTCAGTCATTGCTCAGGTCATGCAAAGTCTTATTATGGTTACTGTAGCCCTAACTCGTGTGGGGTATCTTGCGTATCGCTACTACTCCCCATCTTTAGACTCTTACAATCTTACCGCCTCCTCTTCCACAAATTTCCCTGAGCTTTAGGATGGGGAGAGATTTGGCTGGTCTGGTTCCAGGTGATTAATGTAGGGTCTCTGATGCTCTGAATTATGGTTTGTTATTGTTTTCAGTTTTGCTGTTCCTGCACCGCCCTTGGCTCCATTCTGATTGGTATTGGAGGTCACCTCCTAGCCAGAGATAAAAGGCTGTTAAAATGGAGTCTTATTATAAGAGTAGGAGACCGTGGGGGGGGGGTGTAAGTCTCCCATTTGCAGGATGGTTACCATCTATTTGCCAGACTCTATGCCTTCCCTGACTGGTGAGATTGAACCCCCTCAGTTGCAAGTGACCAGGAAGGAAAGTGAGTGGGCTTAACCAGATGTCTCACTAGTTTATGCTATTTCTAAATAAAGCAATATATCTAAGGATACATTAGCTGTATTTAAAGATTTATCTCATTGTTTTTAAACATTACAGAATCGTACAGGCTACTATATTTACTTAGTCGCCTATTTGTAGGCATTTCGAGTTGTTTCCAACTACAACCATTGCCCTGATGAATAAACTTGTTCACTTGTATGTGTGTTACTCTAATATAAACACCTAGAAGTATAATTTACCAATTGCCCTTCAAATTATTTGTACAAATTTACATGGCCACTGATATTATAAAAGAATCCAAATTCATTCCCATCATCTCAGCAAAATATATTGCCGAATGTCCAGGTGTGTGCCAATGTGAAAGGAAAAAACTCTCACCTTCTATTCCTAATGTATGCATCACTGCAGATGAGGTTTGGTAGTTTATTTTTTTTAACAGAAGCAGAATTCATTACTCCTATTTTTTAGTAAGCCGTGTCATATCTCACTGTGCAGCTTCCACTCTTGTCTTTTTCTGTTGGGTTTCGATATGTTCTTTTTATTTTTACTTTCCATAGTTTAATTTCCCAGAAACTTCTATTCTCTGGAAAAAGAACATCTCTTACTTGGATGCTTTTATTTTCTCTCCACTGTATTTGCTCCTAGTAGTAGGTACTTGGAATTGGTTTGCTGAAACTGAGCAAGCCTGGTCCACTAGGTCCTTCAATGGCAGAAATCTATTGGTTTCCCAGCCCAGGAGGTGGGATGTCCAGCAGCAAAGCGTGGGCGTGGCTGCTGTCTCCAAGCCTCTCTCCTTTGCTTGTGGGCTGCCACCTTCTCCCGACGTCTTCATGTATCTTTCTTTCTTTCCTGTCTGTACTCTACTCTTTTCTTACAGGGACACCAGTCAGTGTGAGTCAGGCCATCTATAGGAGCTCATTTATCCCCCTAAAGACCTCCTTTCTGTTAACTCAGTTAGCTTTATTCACTATGTATTACAGAAAATTTCTCTTTAACTAATGTGAACTGAAACTTTTTCATAATTATTAAGAACTCACTTCCACTTTTATCCCACGAACTACCTTCTTGATTTAAATATACTTGAAAGAGTAAAGGCTTTGGGTCTGTGAGTCACTCTTAGTATTAACTGCATTCTCTCCATCCAAGTGTCAGTACTCTAAAATTGTAGCAAAGGCAAAAGCCACCCTACAGTAACATAAAGAATCTCACTGCCGAACTCATAGGACGAGGATCTCAGAATGCCAGACAGCTCTGGGCTGTCATCTCTGCAAGCATCAGGTAGGTTTCTACTTTGACATGAGAAGACTTCTCCCTTGCTTGCTTTTGGAGGCTTTTGGAGAACCCATGCAGAAGTCAGGTAAGATAGACTACCTTACAGAGGGCTACTCTGTTACAGCTGGGGAGTCATGTGGGCCTTTAAGAGACTCCCCTGCATCTGTCCAGAGAATTCTGTTACCCAGAATAAAGAGCAGCAGGAATTAGCTCTGCATGTGTCCTAGGGTGTCAGAGTTCATTTTCGATGGAAGCTTTCTTTTGTGATTCAACAAGTAAATCTCTTCCAAATAGACAACTTCCTGCTTCACCACAAAATTGCCCAGTATGAGCTGACCCCAGAGCCTTGGCCGCCTCGCTGTAAATTAACATTTGCTGAAGTACTGCTTAGAGGAGGAAAGGAGACCACACTTGTTTATTCAGGTAATCGAGTTGTGAAAAGGCTGACGAAACATCAGATAAGTCTCCAATTCTGAAGGAGAGCCCCCCAAAAATTCTTAAAAAAGAGAAGATAAAGCTTTCAACAGGCACTAATGTCCTGGGGACTCAGATCTTCAGCTCAGCATGAAATCTACACTTCAAGGGGCTCAGAAAGAGACCAGAATGGGCTAGTTGCTTTGAAGAGTAGTCATCAGACAACATCTCCTGACAAAACTAGGAAGTAAGCAGAAAGAACACCTGCATTTGTTTACTCAATCACGAACTATAATTTCACAGCTCTCCCTGCCTCTGGCTGCAATCAGCCACCCCAGTGGTGTAAATGGAAATGAATGATAGGTTGAGCATTCCCTGCACAAAAACCAAGGTACAATTTAGGAGATGGGTGAAATTCCAGCACTCAAGACCCTGAGGCGGGGATCATGAGTTCAAGGCGATCCAGGGCTTCATAGTAAGACATTAAAAAAATATCAACATGCACATCAAATGCAAGCATAATTCTCAATTTCATAAGAATGAGGTAGTCTCTCCTATCTCCACAGCTCTTCTTACAGGACTTAGCACAGAGTTTAGTGGGTAAGAAAATATCCCAAATGGTTCCAGTAATATACCCCTACCCCATGTACTGATCAGCTCCAACCCATTGCTGGAAGCCTATTTTAGTTCTTACTTATCACTTCTCTCTCTCTCTCTCTCTCTCTCTCTCTCTCTCTCTCTCTCTCTCTCGCTCTCGCTCTCGCTCTCGCTCTCGCTCTCGCTCTCTCAACAAATTCAGAACATACTATGCAGTTCTCTGCATAAGACTGGGTGGGGGAATCTTGATCATAGCTATACAAGTTCATTGAGCTATGGGCCCTGGCAATACACAGGGAAAAAAAAAAAAACATTGCTCTCCATGGTCCAGCCTTTTCATGTTCTTTCTGCTTCAAGTATCTGTTTCCTTCATCTTCATCTTTTAGGTACCAGTTTCAAACTGTTGTCCTCCAGGAAGTCTCCTCTAATACCCTGGAATTGTTTCTGTGACAACTGTCATAACACCATCCATAACTACTACCACATCAATTGGCGTCTCTGTATCAAGGGGTGATTGCTAAATACAAATCCCCGACAACAAACATAAATCCATGGGTGTGTCCAGCTGTGCTTGCTCTAGTCTCTATAGTCAGCTAGGTAGGACTCGGGAGTTTCAGATCACCTTAACTGGTTGACTCAGTTCTGGCCCAAGTGCATGTGGTCTCTCCTCCTCAAGCAGTCTAGACTGAACACAGTCATCAAAACAATCTGGGAAAAAGAAAGGGGACTGAAGAAACACACAAACAATATCTTGTGAAATGTAAGTAACTTTGGTTTCCAAAGTCTGATGGGCTGAAAGCTTGACCACCAAAGAAACAGTACAGGGAGGCAGTCTACCTTCAGAGGACACCTACTAGGAGGTAATTAGGTCTCAAGGAACCCTCGGAAGGATTAAAACTCCATCTTTTAAAAATGAGTTAGGTCTCCTGGAACTGAATTAGTTGCCACTAGAGTGAGTTGTGATCGCCCCACATGTTTAACCTCTTCCAAATGCGTCACTTTTGTGTCCTTTTGTGTTTATTCCCGACACACAACACCTGCCGTGTTATGCAACATAAGACCCTTTCTAGGTAAATCACCAACCTTGGATGTTTTACAGCTCCAGTACTATGAAGTCAGTACACATCATTGCTTTGTAAAGTGTGCCCAATTTTGGATATTTTGTTATAACATACAAAATGGATTGAGGCAGATAAGAGATGGTGCAAGGTCACCTTTTATTGAATCACAAGTGTGACCAGGATAGAAGAAAGAAGACATGAACTTCCCTCGATAAGAACCGTGACTAGTCCAATACCAAAGAGGTATAATAGAGAGCTTGGTAAAGAAGAGGGCCCACCTTTTGCTCTCATCTTCCATGATGTTCCTCACCTGATCATAAGCCTCTTGTAGACAGGTACGATGTTCTCTGTTTACTAGTGTGCATCCAGCTTCTAGGACAAGACTGGCATAGAGCAGTCCTACTTGTCCGATAAGTATGCAAATTAACAAATAGCATAGGAGCTGGAGACATGGCTCAGGGATTAAAGCCTTTCCTTCCCCAGCCAAAGAATCTGAGGTCAGATCCCCAGATTTCATGTGGAAGTGGTAGAAGTCTGTACTTCTGATCCTGGAACGCAGAGCCTGGGAAACCTCAGAGCAATACAATAAGGAGGTAAAACAATCTTGGATGACTCCCAATATCACCCATACATGCACACACACACACACACACACACACACACACGCACGCACGCACACCCAAATATCATGAAAGGAGAGGAGGAAAAACTCCCATGAGGGATCACCTATGAACCATGATGGACTAATGGACTGATTCCTCCCAGTTTTTCTGATCGGTGAATCTTCCCAGTTTGTCTGACTGGCTGCAGAGGCAGTCTCAGGGATCATATGCCAATGACCCTTTAATGTTGGGTACTACTCTAAGGGTTTCACATGAATCAGTCAATAGACTATCATGAAGTAGGTATGATTATCCCCCAGCTTACAGATGGGGAAATTAAAACACAAAGAGGTTAAGTAACTCCCACAACCTCACAACTCCAAAAAGTAAAAGTGAGATTTGAACATTACCAGTCTGGCCACAGGGGGAACTATCTCCATCGCAACAGTACATCACATGTCAGGGCTGTGGTTTACACCATCCTACTCCATCTTGACTTCTAGACACACTCCCACATTGGATTTGTCCAGGTGCCATACTGGCCCTGTGAGGCTGCTTAAATTCAAAGTAAGTAAACACTAACAGAATGAAAGATTTCATTTCCAGTCTCATTAGCCACAGTTCAGTCCTATACCAACCAGAGTGGAGAACAGTCTCCTCATTGCCAAGAGTTCTCTTGGGCAGCCTGCATCCTCAGAGAGTTTTCTGAGGTGATGAGGAGAAAGCAACCTAAGCAGAAGTAAGTCAGGATCAAGACAGGATGCGTCTCCTGTGATCTTTCCCATCTGTGTGAAACTGGCCACTTGAGTTCTGAAAGCAGAGGTGAGTTTACAAAGGCTGCTGAGACATCGCTGGTTTCTCTAGTAAATATCTTGTAGATTTCCTTTTTTTCCAGACTGCAAAATTCATGGATCCAAATGAATCTCCATTTTCCTTAAATACATGGAATTTGATTTCATGAGCACATTCTCAATTTCCCCATATGCAAATCACACACACTCAAGATTTACTAATGAGTATGCTGAATAGGGATAAACACCATGTAATAAATAACCAAAAATGAAGACTACAAAAAAGGAGACTTGTCTTACTAAGGAGCTGGAGGAACTAGAGAACAAAATCTCACAAAGACACTGCAGACCTGGATAAGGACTCATGGCTTCAGAATTTCATTTGAAACTGATCGTCAAGAAATTTTATACCACTGAAAAAATATCAGCCTTGCTTTGTCAACATTGCTGGGATTTCCTCACTCATGTTCTTTTCACACCTCTCTGTAAATCAGAAGGTTACTTGCCTGGTATTGATGTTGGGTATCAATTTCTGAATCTGGATGGCTGCCTTTCTTGCTTTCTCTGTTTGCAACTTCCCACTAGTATTCCGGGAACACAGAGCAAAATAGCTGACTTCCTTCTTTTTTATTCATGTATTTCCACTACTGTAAACTTAGTGAGGAATTACTAGAAAAGTCTTTGAGGTCAGCCTTGAAGGGTATCCTTTTACTGTCTCAAACATCAGTGATAGTTTGGAAAACAAGGATAAAAATTACAAAGGTTATTATACAGACTGCTTTCAATGACACCCTCTTATTATAAGGTCTGATTTTT
Source organism: Typhlomys cinereus (assembly GCA_023101885.1). Lineage (NCBI taxonomy): Eukaryota > Metazoa > Chordata > Mammalia > Rodentia > Platacanthomyidae > Typhlomys > Typhlomys cinereus. The sequence continues at coordinate 2,546,348 of JALPQD010000057.1, read as the reverse complement.
TAAGGGTCCAGTGTTTTATGGTTTGCAAAACACCACAAGTTTCCAAAACCTTAAACCTCAATCCACTGGTAGTAGATGGTTTAATAATCTAATATATTCCTGTACTATAAATCAGCCCTTTTGTTGCCCAACCCCAAGGAACATTTCACCTTTCTTTTTCCTCTTCGGAGAATATAATTAGACCTAAGATCAGATGGCAAAAATGTAAAAGCTCTTGAGAAAAATGAATGGAGTCTGGGGTAGAAGATGCACTACTAATTTTAGGACCCTGCCCATGCAAACCTGAACGGCTTTCAAAGGTCTCTGTGGTGAAATTCTCTGCTTGTCCCACCAGGATAGTCATTTAATGCCTGCCACATTTCCACCTAATACTCTAAACCCTGTGCACCCAGACACATCGCTAATCTCAGATTTATCATAAAAGCTGGAGAGGAATATGATCAGCGGCAAAGATTAAGAGAGCTTTGCAAGCAGAGGAAGGCATGTTCCATGTTAATTGCTAATCAGTTTCAGCACCATGTGTCACCACTGACAAAGGCAGTAGCCCCATCTGACAAGAAGGGGATGCTGCTGCTTTCCTGGGGTACAATATGTCCAAACAGAAAAACCACCTTACAACCCCAGGTGACTAATTTCTCTATAAATATATTATTGACATAATAGAGGCCTCTTTAATGGGATTATAACTACTAAGACAGCTGCTCCACTAGTCAAGGAGAACATGGTTGACAAAAAAGATTTAAAGGAAAGAATAGAGGAAAACGGCAAACCCCCAGCCAGGCACACTTAAATGGCCCCATCGCATCGAAATAATAGGTTCATGTTCCAGATATGAAAGGAACAACCAAGGCGCTTAAAGCAATCGCGTTTGCATGCATTTCTTTCCCACTGTTCAGCTCCAGCTCCTGGGACTCTTTGACAGTAACCAGCAAATAGAGAAGCGAGAAGTTTAGCTTCTCTGCCGCCTGCCGCAGCCCTAACTCAAGAAAAGCCACATGGTCTGGATCCAGTTCTTTGAAGAAGCTAAGTTTTTTTTTTTTAAAGGTTTTGAAATTGGATAATGTTCTCTGCTTCTATTTCCAGGCAAACTTTTTCATAATTTACACAAAAATATTCTGTGAATTTTTCCTCAGAAATAGTACTTTTTTCAGTGCCTGCTCTTCCAATAATCATCATTATTAATCATTATCATTGTGATATAGACTGATCAGCAAAAAGGAAAATTATTTTAAAAAATTACTCTCACATTTAGATCTCCTTTTACATTTGAAAATAAATACGTTTCTCTATTTTGAAAAGTGCTACCTTATCTACAGGGTCAAGGAGTATAGAAAATTGTAACTTTGGAAAAAACTTGAAGAACTGTAAAATGAAATCTTTGGCTTTCATTTCTAGAGTGTTTGGTGACTTACACATCCATTCATCTGATCGTTAGAAACCTTCTGCCCGCAGGAGCGCCCATCCTGCTGGGGGATACATGATGTTGGAATCCCACACTGCAGAGCCTGGCAGATTCTTGACGTGTGACTTCTATGGGGCGGCAGATCGTTTGGCATGCATGAGGCCTGACTTTCCATCGACGACATTAGAAAATAAAGTTATTATAAGGATGGGCTCTAGGCTGAAAGCTGCAAGACTGAAATGGATAAAGGAAGAGTTAAAGTGTGGTCACAGCAGTGTGAAAGGCACCTCAGAGGCAGCGTGCTGTCCTTTCCCAAGCCTTCCCCTGCTCCAAGTACCCAAGCCACTGCCAGTTTCTCTGAAGTTAGTCAAGGTGGAAAAATGAAAATCTTGGGGGCTTTTCCTGGCTCGCATAATTATATTGCTTCTTGATCCAACAGCTGTTCTTCAAGCCCTGATTCTGGAACCTCATTCTTCACCATCTTCAAATACACAGAAAAGACAGAAAACCCAGAAGGGGATGCCCCTGGGAGCTCTGAGGGCCTGAAGGAGCACACATCGTCTCCACTCATTCCACTGGGCACAGATTAATGAACACTAAATTGAACTTCAAGGGAGCTGGGACGTGCCGGTCAGCTGCATGCCAAGAAATGAACACCTGTCTGAGGAACATCTATCCACACAACCCCTCCACCGCTCCTCTCTTCCAGAGAAACAACATGTAAGTGCCCACAGCATTGTCAACTCTGCTACATGCACCTGCAGAGAGGAACCCATTGCCCATGTGCTACGGTTTCTCTGCATGTTGCCCAAAAGTTCAGACAAAACAGTTCATGGAACAGGGGATCTTATTCTAGCTCATGGTTGTCCAATTATACTTCTTAGTCCAGCTTTACAGGAGAACCCACACCACCACTAGGGACCAAGGAACTGGCTACACCAAATCCACAGGACTACTGAAAAAGAGGCAATTCTCACTTGCCACACCAGCATGCCTCGTCAAAGAATGCCAACTTCCTTACCTAGATCCCTCCATCTTATTTACTTACCCAGGCACTAGTCCCACCCACCCTGGGTTGGGATTTCCCCATCAATTAGACAACCTCCTGAAGGCTCCCTCAGGGCTTAGCTCAACTACTAATTCTTTACAAATGTGCCCAGAGTGGAGCCTTCAATTATCAAGTTGACACCAAGTATCTGACTACTGTATCCCTACTGTATCCCTACTGGCCTACAAATGATGGAAGAGGCATAGGAATGAGTGGAAAAAATGTTACAGGATTTCTGTCCAGGTTCTTGCTTTGCAGATGGAAGTCAGGATACGAATGAATGGTTGAAGTAAAATTTGTTGAAAAGCAGGGAAGGGATACCTGATTGCTCTGGAGAATCAGGGGGGGAGAGGAAGAAATAGTCTCTAGCTGTTCTGGGAGCAGAAGGAAGGTAAGATCACTCCAAGTGATCTTGCTCCAAAGCTTTGGACCATTTTATGAACTTTTGGGGGATCCAAAATGAAAACTTCCTATTGGTTTCCTCTCAGACCCTTGATTGGTGGTCCTGAGAGGGCCAGGTTTTGTGGTGCAACACCTGGTAGGGTGCCTATATGTTGAATTAAGTGTAGGCCTCAAGTCAGCTCTCCCAGTGTTCGTATTGTCTTTTACATAGGCTTGTGATCTTGCTTAATTTCCTCTGGTCTCCCTTTCCGTTCTCTCTGCCTGTAGACATTTACCTCATCAGAAGAATTCGTTAGGTCTTCACGGAGCTCATCCTTTCATTTTCTTGAACTCTATCCATTTATCTGCCAAGTGGGAAAAGAACCAGCGATATCTGCTCCCTACATCACAATGGAATGTTCTGGAGAGGGCAAATAAATAAACAAAGAATTTAATTTCATCTAAATTCAGATGATTTAAGAGCTTTGACCAAAGTTACGTCAACTAATTAGTGATGTATGTAAACATCCAACTCAGTTTTTTCATGTCCAAACTTGGGACCCTTTGCTTGACTGGAACATCTCTCCTAGTAATCCTGAAAGTTCACAGGAGAGCATAAATCCCAGCGAGCATACAAGTAGGTCTTTGCTTTTCAGAAGGACATTTAGGGGTCCACAAAGGACAATTCTCTAATCACTCTACCAGATACCAATGATCTGTGAGTCACAGCCAGCTCCCAGAACATAGTAATAAAGCCATTATCTTATTCACAGGAGAATGCTGCTTCCTATTAGAAACAAACCTCTTCCAAAAGGGATGTTTGCAGGCTCAAGCAAGCAAGTGACAAGAAATAACAACAAAAGTGGAATCAAATGAAAATCTTGCTTATACACTGATACCCTAGCTTCACATGTCTCCATAAAACTTTTTAAAATACCTAAGTTCTATCTCAGGAGAAGTAAGTCAAACTTTATTCAAAGTTTAATTTTTTTAGTTTTGCTACATAATTGTGCAGGGGTACAGTAGTATGATATGTTAACACCTGAATATAATACACAGGTCAAGATATTGGCATATGGATAAGCTTAAACATTTACCATTTCTTTATATTCAGAATAGACAAAACCTTCTCTACTGTCTATTTTGAAAGATACAAGTCATTACCAGCCATATCTAGCCTACTGCATACAGAATGCCACACCTCTGATCCAAATATACCATGTACATATCAGTCACACAGTTGTCACCCTTCCCAGCATAGGTAACCATTACCACCATCTTCTGAAATCCACTTGTTTTTAGTAACAGATATAGACATGGCATTGTCTTTCTGTACCTGACTTGTATCACTTAATATAATGTCTGTCAGACTCATCCAGTAAATCACAACCTATTTCTATGAAATAGGGCTCAGTATTATTTAAGGCTTTCCAATTTTAAAGTATTTTGTGTAATCCAAGTGATTTGGACCTTCAAGCCACTTTGAAGGAGATAGGGGACTCATCAAAAGAATGTAGCCCTGGTAAGTGGGTGGGCGGCAGAAGAACAGTGAGAAGGGAATTCCCACAAGAGAAGGATAATGTCTGGGTTCATACCCTCTCTCTGCTGCAATGTCCCAGGTGCTGGAAGTGTTTATAGAAGCATCCCTAAGTCTCATGTCCATTTGGAGAACATCTGTGAATAAGTGGTTCTGGGTTGCTATTATCTGCCTGAAGAAGGGTATTCATGATAGGCAGTGGATATCCAAGAATATGGATGAAAGTGAACAGCAGAATAACTCACAAAAAAGGGCAAGAATTACCCCCCACACATATTCTCTGTAAAACACTGGGCAGTATCTCATTTAGTCATCATGATGACTAGAACAGGCATTACATACTGTTCTGCAGAGGTAAAGTGAGACTTATAACAACTTACCTCAACCCATCCACCTAATTAATAGCAGGAGAGCCTGCTTCACACATTAACTGTCTGCTTTCAAAGTCCTTGCCAGTAATAAATACCTATAAGGGCCTACTCAGATTCGCTCCACAACTAGCCCTCTGAGTTTGAATCCTGTGAAAGCTAGATAGCAAAAGCACTAGAGATTTATTTCAAATAACACCTCCAGGGAGTATAGGGACCAAGTATTACATGAATCTTAATGTCAGAAAACCAAAAGCAATGTCAGTAATAAAATATTTTTTAAAAAATAAGATGTTGCTCAAGGCACTAGGATCCTTAGAAGCTAAGGATTAACAGCCACAATGTTGTTCCTATACTTAAGGGGAACACAAGAAAGAGTTCTAGTAAATGCCACTGAGTTCTTACACCTCATCAGAGAGGAGGACCCAGAGGAAAGTTTGACATACACATTAAAGGATGCTCCAGGGATGGGGGGTAGGAGGCACTGGGAGATAGAGAGGGAGGGTGGGGGGAAGGAAGGGGAAAAGGGGGGAGGGAGCAAGGGGGTCCAGGAAGGGGTGGAGAAGGGAGGGGACCAGGGTACCTATTAAGTTTGTATGAGTGCAAATAAATAAAAATTTAAAAATAAATCAATAAATAATAAAAATAAGATGTTTTAAAAGACAATTTGTAATTCTTTTCTGGTCCACTTGTACTCTGTGCAACCTTCCCTTTTAAAACTTCACATTAAAATATGAAAGGAAGACCTGTGAAATGTCTCTGTGGATTAAGGCATGGGTCACCCCACCCAACAACATGAGTTCCATCCCCAGAACCCACATGATGGAAGGAAGGACCGACTCCCATGAGTTGTCCTCTGACATATACATGTGTGCTTTGTCACACATGTACCCACAGAAATACACACACACACAATAAATAAGTGTAATTTCTAAGAAATAGGAAATGAGGATAAAGTGTAGATACCCAGGAATATCCCCCGCCTCCACAATGATAGTAGAAAACAAACCTAGTGCTGAACCAATCAAAAAGATGTAAGTGGATTCTAACTCAGGCAAGCTAAGCGTGATCAAGCAGAGCAAGACCTTCCATGCAAAATGTACACATTTCATATATAAAACTGCTGCCAAACAAATACAAGCAAAGATGATGTGAGCAAGGGTTTGAAATGGGTCTGTGTGTATCATTGTGGTCTCCTCTTCCTCTCCTTCACCTGTGATTATATCTAGGCTACTTTGCTCAAGGGAAGAGATGTAGGGAGCAAACCTTGTTCATCCACGTCAAGTTCTCTGGTTTCTTTTGGTTGTAAGGTGCAGAAATCCCTGATCAAATGGCTTCTACAAGAGCAGAAGCTTAACCGATTAAAGTATTCCATAAATAGCCGAAGCTGGGAGTCCAACAGGGCCATCCCATCAGGACATGGGCACTTTTTGGATCACCATCTTATTTTCCACATTGTTCATTTCTTTTTCCTCTCAACTTCTTAAGAATGCGACCTGGCGACCTAGCAGAAAAGAAAGAAGATCTCTATCCCCTTGGCTTTGACTGCATCGCATGCTTTCTTCAATTGTATTTACTGAGGAAATGCAATGTTCTCATTAGCCAATGCTGGAGTATGTAGGAGGGAAGGGGAGTAAATAGGGGATACCCACGCTGAAAGAAAATTCAAATAATAAAACATCAATTAAGTAAACATATAGTGCATCCACCCAGGTTCTAAATCTACCAAATTAAATAAGGAAAAGTGTATATGAAATTATAGCACACATACTCTGTCTGACATCATTTGTGCCCCTACCCAGAATCCTTTATACTGGCCCTTCCCACAAAGAATTCCTAGACAGAATTATGTAGGAATTATTATTAAATAAATTATAAGTTTCTGGCTCTGCTTAATTCTGTCATCTATAGTGTCTTGGGCTATACTTACATCTATTCTAAAAAGCACACAGCTCATGCGTCTTGATTGGAGATATCTGATACAACATTCCTGCAGTTATCCCCTCACATCATCTGCATTGTGGATCTTCCACTTTCTACCCTGGGACTTTTTCTGTCACAGATATGAGAGACCAGAAAGAACACAACAGTCATTCAGATATATGCAAACCTGGAAGGGTGAAGTTAACTACTCATCGGGTACCGCTAACCATGCTGATGGATATTTTCTTTTCAAAAGATAATCCTTCATGATTTTGAGGGGGCTCTGGACTCACCCCCTACTGACTCCACCAAGACCCACTTTATAACACATCAGGAGGTGGGTTCTATCTCCTCCTGTGCTTCTCTCTCCTGTCTGACTCCCTGTGATCATTTCCTAGAACATCCTGCATAACATTCTTGTTTCTGGCTTTGCTTATACCACATTATCTTCTGTCCATCCTCAATCACTTTACTGGCAATTTATAAGCTAATAAAACTACCCCAAATCTTGTCTGTCCTCTCACTTCTGAGAAAGGTGTGCTTTCTAGTCAATCTGGTACTCAATGGTTATTAATCAAAAGGAGCAATAGAAGAACCCCCAAGAAAATGGGAAAAAAGGTTTTGTGTGACTTCCAGGATAAACAGAATTTCCATAGGCAAAGGATCGACACCAACAGTCTGGGACTGACCCTGGCATGTGGAAGGCATCACTTGAATTAGACAGATGTGTGTGTCTGTCTCCCTGGGAGACATAAGTAACATCTCATGATACCACCACGGTCTTCCCAAGATGGCCAACTCACCATGAATAAGCAGACATAGTATCTCCAGCATATGGCTTCCTACAGAGGAAACAAAACACTGTTCTTCCAAACTGGAGGAAAGTTAAGTGTTCAAAAATCAAAATAAATTTAACACCTGGAACCACAGAGTGCTTCTAACACAAAATCAATGTTTTACAAGCGGTAACTTTCCACAGCTAAGTGAAGCATGACAGCAGATAATTAATTGAGAAGCAAACAGGGTAGATAGCAAAAGAGACCATCAAACATACAGATTAAGCAAGAAGCCATTTTTCTATCAAAATAAATTGAACCTACAAAATAACCATATCCTTAGTGGTAATTGTGTAAGACTTCTAAATTGATAGGATACTCTAGAAATCTATTGATCACTACTACCAGGAGTCTTTCATTCTCTTTGATCATGTAATTCCATGGGGGGGGGGAAGTATAAGACTGAAATAGACTTGGACACAAAATATGAACAGATCTGAGTTTCTAATCACCCTGCCCATTTTATTGTCAGAAAATATAAAAAACATTATCATCTCATCAGAAAATACCAATGCAAATTACCATTTCTTGATGGGATCTATCACATAACCATTTGAGTGATATTTATCAGATTTCTAGTAGTTGATTAAATTCATAAACTTAAAAATCAATATAAAATGATATATGTTAAGAGCAAAATTGTAAGTTTTTAGAGCTAGGAAGATGGCCCAGTAGGTAAAATGCTTGTTATCTAAGCATGAAGGCCTCAGTTTGATCTCTATCACTCATGTATAAAGGTAGACATGGCAGTGCCTATCCCCAGGGTTAGGGACAAAGACAGGCAGACCCATGGGGCTTGCTAAACAGCTAGTATTGTCCAAATGGCAAAGTCCAGATTGGTTCAATGAGACCCTGTGTTCTGTGAATACTCTTCCTGAGGCAGTGCCACACGCAATCATCTTTCCACCCCAGGCAGTTCCACAATAGACCAAAGTTACAATTACGCCAAGATCTAACTTGAGGAACCAATGAGTTTATTGGGGTTACTTATAGGAATAGAGGCAAGGGTTACTAACAGGAGCAGGGATGACTCAAAGACTGACAGTTTCCGCTGGCTACCTAGAAAGAACCCCCCCCTTAATCAATCTTCCTCAGTTTATATATCTTGGGGCCCCTCTCGACCTCATGTGTGAGAGCACGTGGGTGAGCATGTTCACAGGTAAGCATAAGGTTAAGTGCACTACCAGCACATAGCCCTTCCCAGCCCTCACGTGTGAGGGTACGAGGGTGGGCATGTGTATTCTAGCCCCTCCTAGCTTTTGGTTTCAGAGGAAGCATCAACAGTTAACGGTATGATCTTAATAGTTTTAGACAAAATAACAGCCAAATACACATATAGACACACACACACACACACCACAAATTATAGATTAAAAAGCAATATATGTTTAAAAATTTAAAGAAATAAGTACTAAAACATTAACAGACACAATGTTTGAAGAGTGGTACTGCAGGCTAAACTTCCCAATTTGAAAATATAAAGTCTAAAATACTCCAAAAAAGGAAACTTGTTGAGAACTGATCAGGACACTCAAAAAATTAAAATTCTGAAGCTTTTTTGATTTTGAATTTTCAGAAAAGGGAGGTTTATCCAGAAAAAGTCCATGCGAGTAAACCGACATTTAAAAGGGAAAAACAAACAAACAAAACCAAACAAACTGAAATCTGAAACACTTCTAACACTTCTGATCTTCCTTGTTGCAGATGAAGAATATTTAACTTGGACACTTTCTATATTTTAAATATTTGTTAAATATTTAAATATTTGTTAAATTTGTTAAATATTTGTATGCAGTACAAATTCAATATTCATATTAATTCTTTATTTTTTAAAATATTACTGGCTAAAATTGTCATCTGTATGATGAAAACCAAAATTATATACACAAAAAATACACCTGTAGACCATTATTAGGAGAAATAAAGCAGTTGTTACATTCAGATGCTAAGAGCAGGGCAGTTGCTTCCTTTCTATCTGGTCTTTGTGATATCATATGGCACAAAGCTGTATGAACAGTTAATGTTGATTTAAAGATGGCACTTGTTCTCTAAACGTGGATAAACATGGACAAAGTCATAGACTAGGGATGGACTCAGGACCCTGTAAATTATAGAGCACCAATGTGTCCAAAGAGATTCAAGCTGGATCTTCCCAAGTCTCAACTAGATATAAGTCGGAAAATCAGAGGCTTCATACGCATCCCACTGCAAACACTTAAGACTCAAGCCTTTCGACTAGAAGAAACCATTACACTCTCAAGTCCCTTGGGATTCAGGGTCAAAGGAGATTCATCCCATTCATTCTCAAAAAAGTGGGAGTCATACAAGTTTGGCAACAGTGAGTACTTGGCCAGTTTAGAAAACTAGTTTTTCTGCCTTTGGACCCAGCTAAATAGTAGTAGCAACTTTCAATTTCTGGATTACAAACAAAGTTTAAGCACTAGACTCCAAGTGAAGGTCTTGGGAGTGGGAGGGAGCTTGGGTTAAGCCAAACTGCAGTTCAATTTACTGAAAGCTTCAAAATATTACCAACTCTCTGTTTGAAATGCGTCAGCAACGGGTCATTTTTTTCCTTTTTATCAAAACACATTTAGGCTGTGGTGAATGACAGCATAAATCTTAAATAGAAAAGATACAGGGAAAAGAGACCACCCCAGTCGAACATAACTGTAAATGTGTCCATAAAACTATATTTGAATTCTGATCTTATACACAGAAATGCATTTAACCTTCCCAGCAAGAGGCTTTCACCAACTTCCAAAGAAAGTGTTACCAATTAAGCTAAAGAAACTTTAAGAGTCAATTTTAATTACACCAAGAGATGCTCCAATCACTTCCCAGCTACAGTTGAAGTTTTTACTAGAGATGGCTGGAACCAATTTATGTGCTTTTATGTTGCGTCTAGACTTTAATAAGCGGTTTAAGCACGAAGCAAGCCGATGCCAGCAGTGAGCAGGCTGCAAGCGTACTGAAACAGAAATACAATAGCCTCAGGTCTGCGCCCTCCCTTCTCCAGTCCCTTCTTGCTGCTATCAGAGTATCTCCCCGCCATGGAGTATCTCCCCGCCATGAAGTTTCAAAAGCAACAGGACCCAGCTTTGTGATAAGCGCTTCAGCCCTTTAACTCCGTCCAAGTTCTCTTCTCCCATCACAATACCAAATGTCTCATCTGAGAATTCACTCCAGACTTTCTCTTCCTCTCTCAAATATCTGGGAGGTAGAGAGGAAGGATTGGAAAGCAACACACTTGGAGATAGGACTACTACAGAAGTCATGACCCGATAGCAACATGAAGTCTGACAAGCCAGGCAGCACTCCAGGCCTCTGTTTCTGCATCTGTTAAATGGGACTCCTACCTTAGAGTTTTCAGTAGTTGCTCAGATTCCTAGAAAGGCAGACCAACTGAAACAAAAAGATTCTCTCATTAAGGAATTGCTGTGAGGAACTGTACATAAGGGAATGGTAGCAGGCAAAGGCTGCTAGTTCTGGCAAATCTCCTGCCTGAGCTCATGGGGGAACTCTAGAACATAAATTACACATGGAAATGGGTCCAGCATCAAGATAAAGGAGGGGGACTCTTCACAGCTCTGGCTGGAATGGAAGAGATGTGAACTTCTCAACCTGCTGTGGGGATAGATAGCCCATGAGTCAGCTGAAATGTCCAGAGGCAAGCTTCTGAAGGTCACAGGTTCAAGCCCTCGGCAGAAACAGCTTGGGTTCATTTCACAGGCAAGACACAGAGAATATGCTTTCCAAACTTTTGGGGAAATTTCACCCACATAGCAGCTCCTTACAGAGGAAATTCTTTTTGAGTATTACCTTTCTCTTACAAAGTATTGTACATGCCTTAGCTAATAATCTACAAAGTGTGCTCAGCTATTGTCAGCTCTGTAGAGTTGATAGTGCTGAGGCTCAGGATGGAGTAAAACTGCTTATCTTCCCATCCCCAGAAGTGGGAAAAACAGACTGGGAGGCCAATTTTCCTAACTCCAGTGGTCAAAATGTAGGCTCCTAAACTACTTTTCCTGGAGTTATCACTGAAACAAGAGCCAAAATAACAACCACCTTCATAGGTGATTAGACAACTGAGTGTCCAAGCAAAACCATGTGACAAACTTCTGCAGCACAGAGGCAAACATTGGAGAGGCCATTGAAGCCCACATCTCCAATAGGGTAGCAGGTACAGGAAGAAAATGATCTCCCTGTGCCCTGTCACACGTGTTAACTGGAATGTGGTGGGCACCTTCTGGAATAGCTCAAGGTCTCTTCCACACTGAACCTTGCCATCTCTGAGCAGCATTGACCAGATTGCTGAGCTTAGGGAAGTGGAGAGAATGGTTTTAGAGAGATGCGCATTCCAGGACAAAACTCCTAGAAGCATAAACCCAGGCACTGTTACCTAAGAGCAGAATGAACTTGCATAAGCCCGGCAGTCTTCATTTCCTCATCTCCACGTCTACAAAATATCATTCTTGGATTTCAGTATCTATAACACTTTGAAGCCATTTTGAGGGCCTGCATGTAGCATTGAGTAGAAAAATCTAAGATCTAAGGTCTAAGAGAAGTGGAAGCAAGCACTATGATCAATTGTTTACATCTGTCCTAAGTGCGGGAAAACTAACACGTGCAACACGTGCAACACACACACACACACACACACACACACACACACACACACACACACACCGGTCATGTCATCTCTGATCTGGACAATGAGCATCCAAGCACTTAGTTTATCTGCTTTTTGCACTGGGGACTGTGATATATTTGAGAATTCATCCATGTATGACATTTGGAGGTTTTGTCTGATGAGCTGGAATTGGGATCACCTTCTTGATACTTAATCACTGATTCCTAGTTGCCCAGGACTTTTGATTAAAGAGATGATTGCAGCCATCCAGCAGTCCCTATCCCTTTCATATTCATTCATTCTTCGGCCCACTGCCTTGGCTTTCCCCAGACCTCAGCCCAGACCCACTCTTATATACTGCTTCAATGACATAAGAACAATGTGTGCTTCACATCACGCCCATAAATAACATTCCACTCAGCTCTGTCACACCTCCCTTAATTCGCTGCTGAAAATTCAGCATCATTCCACTTAGGAATTGGGCCACTGCTCAGGTATTGATATCATTCCCAGATCTTGAATGATCTCTTTGTCATGCAAGAAACTAAATGGGTATGTATGGAAACTTGGTCTCCAACACATATAGAATCAACTTGTTTCTCTTAGGTAAACAGAAAATGTAAGTAATGGAGCTTTTAGGATGCAGCAGGCCCTTAGAAGCATAAGGCCCTGCAGTTTTTACAACTATCTCTGAAGCTGAGTGTTTGTGCAATGTAACTCGGGATATGTACTTCTGACAAGATTCCACAATTCAAAGAATTCATTGACAAGAATAGAATGAAGGGACAATTTGAAAACTATGGGCAGAGTTAGTGGAACCAATTAGGGGCTATGAAACAACCAAAATCTAGCAAAAGTGGCAGCCATTGCTATCTATATGCCTGAAAAGGAGAGCCATTGTTAAAATACCTGAGTCATAGCCATGGTGAAGGAGTCTGATGAACAGAAACTGTGGAGCCCACCACAATCCTAGCCACCTCCTAGACTCAGCTTCTCCCTCCTCCACCAATGCTTCCCATTGGCTAAACATAATAAGACATAGAACACAAGAAACAGTTTCCAGAGCTCAATGCCTGCAATAACAGGGTTGAAAAGAATTGAGAATGGATTGGGAGGGGGCAGTAAAACAAATGGAGATTATCAAGCACAGTCTCCATTGAGCTAAGTAGCCATGTTTAACATCATGTGATCCTATCAGTATGGACATTTCACAGGTTTCCAAGTATTAAATCCTGAGCTAAAGGCAACTATCTCGGAATGGAGATCTTGGAGGCTGCCTGATAGGGTGCAGGTCATTATTTCCTGACCAATAGAATATGCCTCCTGGGTAGGGAAGCTTTGTTTCAGTGGGGATTTTCTCTATTGATGAGATTCAAATGCAGCAGAAGTCCAGGGAAACAGAGGTAGGGAAATCCATGTTGGTCACATGTAGACAGGCACATGGAGAGAAAAGGGACAGGAAGCAACCCTGCTATAGATATGGCAGGGCTTCTGGGGCTGGGTATCCGGTGTGGTGATCACTTGCCACATTTCCTTAAGTGTCTGCCTGGCTTTCAGTAATCCCTGATCGCCAGTGTAACCCGAGCCTCTCTTTGATCTTCACAACCTGAAAGGATTGCACCACCAAAGTGCAATTACCCCCATACTACAGCTGAGCTATTTGAACAGGAATTAGAATACCCAAGGTGACACAGACAATAAGTGCCCACAAAGAAATCCAAACCTGGTTTCATCTGTCACCACCAGGACATAGAATCGTCACAGAACTAAACTGCCCATTGCCAACCAAGACAGGAATGCCCTTAGCAGAATTCAAAGTCAGTTTTCTGATTTTCCCCAGGAATTCTCCCAAGGCTCTAGAACACTCAGCACTCTCAATTGATAGATGTCCACACTTTGTGATGCTTTTGGTGTTGCTAAGGGAGGTGCATCTGTTGTTCGGGCTTGGTTTGATTTGGTTTGGTTTTGGTCTAGAGCTCAAAGCATTTAAGTCATTCATAGTAGTGTGTATAACTTAAGAATGTTAAGAGCATCCTCTCAGGAAGTTTGGCAGATGTTATTGGCTGAAATGACTCTCTGGAATAAGAGAGAAAGATATTTCACACTGGCTTTCATTTCCTTTCCTGAATCCCTGGAGGTCCAGGTGTGACCCAAGTCATGTTCAGAACACTGTGTAACACCACCACAACAAACAACATTTGAATTCAGAGAGGATAGAGGCTATTTCAATTACATTCATAACAAAACATTGCCTATTCCAACTGCAACATGCATGGAGTTAAGAGAATCCTAACACGGCAATCAGAAGGCTCTGGTAGCAGCTGAGGACACATGGGAAGAAGATGTGGAATTCCGTAGAAGGTCTCAGAGACCTCTAATCTCATGGAGGCTGGTGTTCTAAGACAACACAAGCATGTGTTCCATGATCCTGTGGTTCCCTGATGGTCTTCTCACTCATTGGAGGACAAGTTCACATCCATAGGTCAAGATTCACAGCAAAAGTTGAGAAGCTAGTTTGGGGCAATGGAAAAAACTCCAGAATCTTTGTTTATATTCAAATTAGGGCTTTCTTATCAAGTTCATCAAAGCTATATATATATATATATCTCCAATTTGCCCAGGAAGAATAAATCTCCACAGCTACCTCAAAGGCTTGACAACTTTATTTTCATTGTGTGGAGCTGGGTGGGTCCCTCTGCCTGGGCTTCCTAAAGAGACCCAACCCTTCTAGGAGCAGTCTCCAGGCCTGCCACTCCAGTGAACATGATCAAAGGGGAAGGAAAGCCGAGCCGCCGAGCCTCAAGGAATAAAGCTAAAACAACAGATTTGTTTCTTGGCTTCTCTCTTAAATACGTTCAGAGTGTTTAAAGGCCTGTAAGGAAACGCTCTGGGGCCCTGGATGTGAGAGGCCCATCTCAACCCTTTCCCAAGAGGAAATCTCTCGCCTTGGTGGGGTAAATTAGCTCATTAAGAGCAGCCAGAAGCAGGCAGGAAACCTGGGAAGTGGAAGCTTTAATTCAAAGCGCAGAAAAATTATAGATTTCTTTACACATTAAAAAAGCATTTATCTTGGCTAAAAATGAAACAACTTTTCAATGATCAACACATGGTTCAAATCTGCTTTACTAATTTATATCTATCCACAAGTCTGTCTAGTTGTTCGGCTACCAGGAAATTCAATTATATATCAAAAATCTTGATGAGCACCTACTATGTGCCTCTGGCATGCTTATGAATTATGTAAATACAAACAAAACTAATTGAAGGCAGGCATCTACACTCTTGCTCAGGAGAATCACATATGTATAAAAACTGAGAGAGAAATACCTAAGAACATCTTTTGTCTACACCAGCGGTTGAACTCGGAGGAGAAGAAGGCAAAATGGAATGCCCAAATGTGCTGCATTTGATGGGACCCAGTGCTAAGACTTATATAAGGGGAGCATGGTTCAAGGAACAACCAAGTGTGAGGTTTCTCTGGAAGGTTATGTAACAATTGAGGATGTGAACTGAAATGAGAGGTCAGAAACAAAACTGACCCCTGGAAGACATATGAGTACCCAGACTCCCAGTTCTCCCACCATTGGTTTCCACCTTTAATATGAGTACACTGGGCAATAATTACTTTCTCATTCATTTGCTCACTGTTTACCCAACTCTTTATGCTAGAGGGTCCTGACTTTGGGAAAATAAAATATGGCTCCTTTTTCAGATTATTTTGGATACTGAAAAGATAAAAATATAAAAGTAACCAATTACATTAAAACTGACTTCTCAAAAAATGCTCCTAAAGCAAATGTGTGATTTAATATAAGAACTTTTATTAGCATATTAGTGACTATATTTAGTGGCAGGCTTAATCACACCTTCTTAAAATATATATAGGTGTCCATGATATGTCAAGGACTCCAGTAATATCCTTCATTTGTTTAACTGACGGATCACACTACAACCATGCTTTGTATCAAATACTCATTTCTGAAGGAAATGCTAAGATCCATCTACATTTTTCCGCCCATGCTCGCAGGCCCTATTTTCATTTGCTGTGATTATCATAAGAAATTGTAATTGACTTGGTGGCTTGAGACAATGGAAATACATTCTTTTGCAGTTACTGAGGCAGAAGTTCAAAGTCAAGGTGTCAACAGGCTTCCTTCCTTATAGAGACTCCAGGAAAGAATCAGCTCTCTGCTTGCCACACCTCTGAGAGGTTTCAGGCAGATGTGCTTACAGCCCATCACTACAATGTGGCCTTCATCTTCTATGGCCTGAATGCTCTCTCTCTCTCTTTTTCTCTCTCTCTCTCTTCTCTCTCTCTCTCTTATTTTCTTTCTCTCTCTTGCTTGCTCTCTCTCTCTTCTCTCTCTCTCTCTCTCTCTCTCTCTCTCTCTCTCTCTCTCTCCTCTGTCTCTCTCCCTGTATGAATATCTAATCTTTCTCTGCCTCTCTTATGTAAGGATACTTGTAAAGGCATTTCAGGCCCATTTGAATAACTCAGGCTAATCTCATTCTCTCGATATCCTCAATCCTACTATATCTTATGTCATATAAAATGATATTACTCTTTTCCCACAGGTTCTGAGAATTAGGAAATAAAATATCTTTAGAAGGTTATTTCTAAACCTAACAAAGACACCCAAATTCATTCTTCTCCTGTAGATTTTGTGGAGGTTTACAGACCCCCAAATGAATAATGCCAGCTTACGGGGTGTGTAAGTCACTACGGGTAGTACCTGGAAGAAGTTCAGAAAGATGATGTATGACCACCTATGGTAAATGCCACATTACCAAAAAAAGAAAGTAGAGGAAATATTTTTGTAAAGGACAAATGAAGCAAGAGTCCCCGGCATTTGAATTCTCTGAAGAGTGTCCCAGACCGAGGCAACAGCAGACACAAATATGTGGCATGAGTGCATATTGGCAGCTGAACAACAAGAGAGAGGGGCCAGGAGGTACACGTGGGTGTGTGTAGCAATGAATGTGAGTGAATGGAAGTCCTTGGAGAAATTCAAATTGCCGAGGAGTTTTCATGACAAGAACCTCAGAGCTATTCTGACATTATATAAAGTCCCCAGATAATCAAGGGGAGAGAAAGAAAGACGTGATGTCTTTGCAAGGATCCCTCAAGGTAGGAGGTGGGTCTGCAGTTAAGACTGGAGGAGAAGACAGATCTCTTGGACGGGTACGGTGAGCACTTAGTGGCAAAGAAGCTGGTGACCTGGGTGGCAGACAAATGGCCCGTGTGGAGATACGTTTGGAAGTTTCTAAAGAGCCAGAGAGCTCAATAAAAGATGGGAGGAATGAGGTGGCACAAGTGAGGAAAAGTGATGTGCCTCTTTGACTCTAGTCGCTGGAGGTGGGGGACAAAAGACAGTAAAGGCAGCTGAGAGGTGAAACGGTCCCCATAAAGGTCAAGTTCCCTCCCTGAAATGAAATTTAAAGTTTTAGTTTTGCTTTTTTTCTGCCTAGAGGGACAATTTGTATAAAATATGTCTTATTTTTATTCCTTAGAGTATCTAAATATAGGAATATTGAAGATTTATTATGCCCGCCCCTCCCCCACCTTAGAGACAAGTTCAAGCCTAACTCTAGTGCCTTTGACTATCTTTTGGAAATAGGGTATGTATTGAAAGTAAAACACACTGAGTTGGGGCTCTATTTCAAAAACTATTATCTGAATGAAGTGGGAAATTTTGATAAAAGTTCCACATAGAGAGAAGCCAGTTCTGGCTTCTTGGCCACTGACAAAAGCTAAGAAGAAGCAACTTTGAATTCAGACTTCTATTCCCTAGAACTATGAGAAAGTAAATTTCTGTTTTCTTAAGCCACCCAATTTAGCAATTTGTTGTGACAGCTCTAAGAAAAGACTTGGTTGAGACTGGAGAAAACCACACGAAGTCCAAGCCGGGGCTTGATCCAAAGACCTCTGGCTTTCCCTTACTGGCTTGTCGTGTTAGAATCAATCCCCCACCCATATTTATAGGAGAACACGACCATTACTGTCTGCTTGTATTAGTCAGACTTCATGTTTCTGGGAGAAAATATCTGCAAGAAATGTTTAAAGGAGAAATGACTTATATTGGCCTATAGTCTTGGAGATTTTAGTCTACGATTAACTAGCTTCATTGCTATGACCCTGAGGCAAGACTGAATGTCACAGTAGAAAGTATGCAGTAGAGAAAAGCTGCTCATCTTATGGTAGATAGAAAGTAGACCCAGGTAAAAGAGGAAGGGGATATTCAAGATTCAGTTCCCCTCCAGTAACCTTCCTCCAACCAAGTCACGTCTTCCAGGACTCCATCATGTTCTAACAATCTATTCCAATTTTGAATCCATTGATGAATTAATCCACACATGAATGTAGGGCCCTTGTGACCCAATTACTTATATGAAGCCTTGGCTCTGAGCACTGGCAATCAAGCCTTCTGTGCTAGTTAGATGCAGGTATCAATTTCATAATTGCAGACTAAGTCTTTCAGCACAACTATGGAGAATTCTCTAATTAAAACAGGTACTGAGCATACCTGTGAGAGGTTATCTAATTTGTGTGGAAAGATTCAGCCCATAAGACAAGATGAAGAGAGGTGGTTTAGTACTTTAGCATATAGATATACTGGCAAGTGGGAAAATATATATGTCTCTTGACTATAACTGTGAATGGTGATTCATTCCCTTGGTTCCTAATGTGGGTATGAACTCTTCTGCCACAATAATAAGTAAGATTCAACCTTTGTGCCCTAAGTGGCTTTGGTCATGTGTTTATATCAGTAACAGAAAAGATACTGGAACATCTTCCATACAAGGGCCTTTTTCAGGAAGATGTTCTTTGAATTAAATGTCTCCAAATTCCCACAGTCACTGCTTCGTGAACGCAAGACTTTTTGTCTTCCGTTGTAGGACAAACGCGATATCATGGTAAATTCTAACTGTCCACTCACTCTTCATTTTTTTTATGAGATCGAGGAATTTCTATATTTGAGAAATTATTCCTTCAGTCTGCATGTCAAAAGCCAGTTCGTCTTATTGTGTTACAAAAGGCAAAGGACAGGCATGCTTACATAGGATGTGCTGTGCTCAAATGACTTAAACCATAATTAAGCATTTCACACTGTCTGTTGTGTTTTTGATTAAACAAAATTAGAAGTGCGAACATCTGAAAGTTAAGCCACACACCCCTCCTGTTTGACACTTCTAGCCAGTCTGCTGACGTCATTTCTGGATACAAAATGAGCTCTAATCAAAGACATGCCCCTTCCCATTTGACACAAACATCATGGTGGTTTATAGAAAACTTCCTTTTTACACTGGCCCACAACCTAAACAAAAGGACAGAATCATTTAAGTCACTTCAAAACCGATGGTGGTGATACACACCAGCCATGTGGTGTGGATGGAAGCCCATGTGAATCCTTTGTAAGCTGCCGAGCTAAGTAAACACTGAGAAACCCAGCCATTGTTTACTCTGATACTGTAGTCAACACTCAGGGATCATTAGCTTTGGGTCCTTGGGTAAAGCTGCTGTTGAAACTCTCCATTTCACTGTCAAGGTCAAATTGGAGCCGGCCAACAGCCGTGCCTGAAGGCCATGTCCTCCCTCCCGCACACATGTTCAGCTCTCACAGGCATTAGTGGGAGGGTCTCCTAAGACCCAGAGGCAGGATGGGGGTTCCCTCCTTTTCTCCTCTTTTACCTGAAGATTAAATGCTACAAAGTCATGGTTTGGTTTATCAAACACAGAAGCCTCAGAACAAGAATATGTGAGGCTCGATTATAGGCAAAACCCAGATTTCTTGACCATTGAAACTTTATAAATAAAAAAGGATTAATCATATAACAATGTAACGTGTTAAAGTAATTTCTTCCCAAGATTCAGAACCCTCTGCTTCAAATGTCACTGTTCTTTGAGCAAGTCTGTAGCCACATATTATCAGTGGAACTTAGTAAAACAGAAGCCATAATACATGGCCCACTGGCCTTTAAGGAGAATCACATAAAGGGTTCAGGAAGCAGCCTTCAGCTTGTCAATCAACTGGTGATAATGTCTAATGGACTGATGTTCTCCACATACATATTTTCGTGTATTCATGAAAAGATGCTCTGAAAGAACACACATACTCTCTGCATCTAAGAACCTGACACTAATCCTCTAACATCTAAGACTATGTAATGGGTAAATCCATACACATGAAAAATAGCAGCTATAAACCCAAGAGAATCCATCCTCCCACTCATTATTGTCTTCACTTCCTCTGAAGCATGGGACATAGATCATGAGCAGTAAGTAGTATGCCACTAGCAAACAGCGATCAACTGGGTAAGTTCAGAGGTAAGCACCTAGATTTCTATAGCACCCACCCTCTAAAGGACATTTAATTTCAGAGAACATCTGGCCTCACTAAAAGACAGGCAACCAAAGCCAGACAAACCTACAATGCTTGAAATTAAGAAAAGGAGAGGACACAGGTGAAGGTTCCCAGGTGAAGGTTTCACACCCTCAACCTTTCATGGTCAACATTCTTGGTTCATTTGCATATTATACAGATGCTATAATTTGCACAAGCAATAAGCACCTCGGCCAGTCCACTGACACTGCCTCCACATGAAGCACATGTCTGAACCGTGGGAAAAAGTAGACTTTATAGACTGGATATATGGTTTGAGTCTGGAATGTCCCCAAAGGCTCCTGCCTTAAAGGCTTGCTCTCCAACACAGCATTCTTAAGAAGTGGTGAAAAACTAAAGAAGTAGGAGAGGTTTTAGGTCAGTGTCTCTCTCTCTCTCTCTCTCTCTCTCTCTCTCTCTCACTCTCTCTTTCTCTATCCTATCTCTCTCTCTCATGTTTTATGCTTATTTTTGGGTCTTAGTTTGTTTGTTTTTTCTCTCCAGGAGTCAGCAGTTTCGCCATGCACTGAGACCATGATGCATTTGCCTTGCCACTAGTCCAAAAGCATCAATGCCAGTCAATGACGAGCTGAAGTCAAAAGTGAATCTTTTTCTTTGCAA
Source organism: Typhlomys cinereus (assembly GCA_023101885.1). NCBI lineage: Eukaryota > Metazoa > Chordata > Mammalia > Rodentia > Platacanthomyidae > Typhlomys > Typhlomys cinereus. The sequence continues at coordinate 2,525,221 of JALPQD010000057.1, read as the reverse complement.
GTTTAATGATCCCAGGTATTTGTTATGACACTGGAAAGCCGACTAACACAGAGACTGTATGCAAGCATATTTCTGATTTAAAAACAAATACCTTCTGAATATCAGAAAGAAAGCAGAGTGTACCTGCTCGACACACTGAAGCACGGATTTCGTCCTTGGATGCTTGTTCAAAATGGACACGGATAATTTAGCTGACCTGATTAAGGCAGTACCCCCCACAGACTCTTCTGCCAATGATCCTTTCAGTGGGGATAAATGTTCTTTGGACTGATCATCTGCCAAAGCGTGGCAGCCAAACACATGTTGTGGATCAGTTCCAAGCATACAAGTCTCTGCATGCTGTTTACCCCCCTTTGTGACTGAGAACTGGATTCTTATGATGGACTGGAGCGTGCAGTGAGTTCTTTAGTCCTTCTTGTGATTGTTTGATCGCTTGGTTGAATTGTTTAGGGCTTTTATTCTGTTATTTTTCACTCTGTAATTTTAACAAATAAAATCTTAAGAACAGACTAAACCACCTGAAATATGGTGCTTCTACAAAAGAAAAAAGATGGATATCTTCCTGACTGTGGAGCAGGCAAAGATTTTTCTAGAACAGGTCTAGATGACACGAAATACAAAAGGAAAAAAGTGTCAAATTGGACTTCAATGAAATTAAAATTTTCTACCTATCAAAATGCAAAATGCAAAATTTTGATCAAAATCAAAATGGGTAAGCAACGGACTGGAAAAGAACATCTGCATCTGAGAAAGAACTCATACCTCAAATACATGAAGAACCCAACAACTTTACACTGGAAAACAACAAGCAGACTCTTTTTTTAATAGAAAAAGGACTTAATAAACACTATAGAAAAAAGAGTATGTGTGTGTGTATGTGTGCACATGTATGTATTTGTACAGCCGTTATGTAAATGGAAAATGCTTAAGAACATCATTGAATCAAGGGACTGCAAATTAAAGCCACAATGAAATGCTATTTCATGCATATTATGATGGCTAAATGAAAATGACTGACAACACCAAATGTTGTGAAAACACTGACCAAAAGCAACTGTCAAACATCACTAAGGGCATGAAATAATACACACACTTTAGAAACTATCTAAAAATTTTACCTTGTGTCCCAGCAATTACTCTCCTAGGTATTTCTCTAAGTGGCAACACAGATTAGCAAAAATACATGAACAAGAATATTCAGAGTTGCTTCATTACTAACAGCTAAAAACTAGGAATATGCCAAGTGTTCATCTAAGAAATGGTGGGTAAACAAACTGTAGTATGGTCACACAGTGAAATAATACTCAGCAATAAAACCTAACAAGTTTTTGATGCATGCATGCAGTTATGTAGATGGATGGACCTCAAAAATTATGTCAAATACAGTGAGAAGAATCAAAGTATAATAGTTCTGGAAAGAGAAAAAGGATGATTGACAGCCAAGATAACTTTCTGAAATGGTAGAAATGTTCTGAGAATTACATATACATAGCTAGGTTTTTCTCAAAAAATGACTGAACTTGAACTTAAGATGTGTATCTTTCAGTTTAAGTGAATTATGCATCAGTTAAAATATTTGAAAAATAAATAGTCCATCCTGGGGAGAAAGACACACATCACAAAGACACATATCACAAAGACAAGAATGGTAACACTCGACCCTCAAGAATCTCCTAAGAATGGAAGAGATGGCCTGACCAATGAAATGATCAGTCAGGAAAGACAGGGTTCCAGAACCTTCTTCTTTGGAATATACGTGTGCAAGCGCACGCATGTGTGTGCGTGTGTGTGTGTGTCTTCCACTTTTAAAGTCCTTATAACTAACAAGTTTTGGAAAAAATTAATAAAGAGAGGGTGGAAAATAATAGAGTAACACATCCATTTTGATCTCTGACCTCCATGTGTGCATGCACAGACAAGGACAGAAGTATACATCATCATATGTCTGTATACCCACACACATGATCACAAAATCAACTGAATAGACAAATGATACTTAGTGTACACTGGATGGAAGCATGAAGAGCTAATGTAGTTTCACCAGATAAACAGATTGATATTACACACTCCATTGGCACTGTTTTGGTGTAGCTCACTTTAATGAGACACATCCCATTTTAAATATTTGATTTATTTAGTGTGTATATATGTGTATCAGAGGGCATTGTATGGCCCCATGGAGGGCCAAGGGTGATTTCAGGAATCATTGGAATTGCTTCTACCTCCTTTTTGCTTCACTCTAGGATTTTCCAGGCTCTGACCACCAAGGCCGGAAACACAGGCCACAGTCATTTCCACCTGGCATTTTTATGTGGGACTTCGGATTTGAATTTAGGACCTTAGTCTTAACCCTGAGCCATCTCTCCAGCCCAGTGTAGATCACTTTATAGATTGTGTGCCAAAGATTTTGAGTTTCAGGTTATCCACTGCACTGAAACCAAGAAACTCTATTGGCCTCTTAGGTGTAAGGCCCAGAGCACATGTGGCCTGAAAATCAGAAAAAGGTCTTTCCTACTGCTCTGGCCTAGTACTCAATGTCACATCACAAATTCCTCTGGGAATCTTAGCACAGCCTACTATAACTCACGATATAATTGATTTTCTTCTGCCCCTCTCAGAGATTCTCCAAATAACACCTCTCTGTCCTCCTACAAGTGTTTTGAGTTCATTTCCTCATCCTTAAGAAGTGGGAAAGTATGGCTGGATTCCCAGAGACTGAATCCAGGAAGCACGCTGAAGCCTAACAGAAGATTGGCTGTGCTGTCGGCACCTGGAAACCATGTCAGGGAAAACAGGAAGGTTAGTCCATGACCTAACACATTCTGAATCTGAAGCTTCCAGATAATTCTGTGGCTGTCATGTGCTGACCACAGAAACACTGTGATGGCCTCAGCACCCTCTTTGAAGGTTCAGAGTCATTGAGCACCCAGTCAACCTGCCCCTTCATCAGCTCTGAAGGTCACCCTGGTCGATTCTTGCATAGCAACACGGCAGCCTCATCAACACAAACATACACACTCCAGCCCAACAGACATAGTCAAAAATAAGTGCTTACCTTTTTGCTATAAAAAGAAAAAAAATCAAACCTGAGAATCATTTCACCTGTGGGTTTCTATCTGTGCTGAAGTCTCCCCACCTTATCCCCCCTTAAGTATCTGCACACAGGTCAGAAGCTGTTGAAAGGGACCAGAGCACAGTTTTCAGATCAAGATAAATGGCTCATTTTTGAGGTCTGGTCAGCCAGAGGAAGCAAACCCCACTGATTTATGAGACCGTGAGGAGATCAACTAGAGTCTCATGGCTGGAGATAAGGGGGACCAAAGTTTGGGGGAAACAGATTGAAAGTCAGAGTCACTGCCAAGGACCCAGGGTAGACAGAGTGTCCGAGAGAGCAGGAGCTCCGGAAACCAGTGTCAGAAGCAACGCAGCGTCAGATACCAAGACGCCAAGAAAATCCACACTGAGCACCACCCAAGAGCCTTGCTGACAGAGTCTGGTCTATGGAGCTTCTTTCTGAGACGCTGTTCCCACACTCCCCACATCCACTGGCCACCACCTCTCAGTTCCTTCCTGGACCAGCATCGCTATGAAACAGCTTGCTCACGGCTCCGGCACAGTTGATTTTTGAGGAGAAACCCACACTCAGGTTGCAGCCTTCACACTGTAGGTCTCCATTCACACCAGCCACCACCGTGGCCTCTCTCTCTCTCTCTCTCTCTCTCTCTCTCTCTCTCTCTCTCTCTCTCTCTCTCTCTCCTCATACATACAGAGGGGAGCCAGTGCAGACGTGGTGGCCCAAACTAGACCTAGACCAACCACAACACGAAGGAAGACCTTCCCAGCCATGTGCCTCCCAGAGAAGTCCAGGCCGGAAGAGCCAGGGTGGCCTCTTCAGATCACAGGCATTGTGTGGAGGTCTCAGGAGGTCGTGGGGCCCCAAATGGGTCTGAAGAGGAGGGGCCAGAGAATAGAGGCCACCTGCCGAGCTTTTCTGAACACAGCCTTCTCTCAGCAGAAGGGGGTACCATTTGAAAGATCTTCCTTTATTTGAATATGGGTTTAGGTGCAAGAAGAGGCATCTGCCTGGAACAGAGCAATGTTTTTAAAAAAGGTGAATGAAGGGCAAAGAAGCAGAGAGAGAACGAGAAAGACAGACAGACCAAGAGAGAAAGAGAAAGAAAGAGAGAGAAAGAGAGTGAATGCAAGAAGGAAGGAAAAGACAGAGGGAAAGAGAGAAAAAAGCAGGAAGGGAGGGAGGGAAGAATAGAGCAAAGAAAGAGCCAGAGAAAGAAAGAAAGCAAGTGAGCAGGCAGCTGGTGGGAGAAGCAAGCCTTTTCTCCCATCTCCCTGTCTTTTAATAAATCACTGTAGCAGCCTGTGACAGCTCTGTGTTGTCCCTAAATGCTCAAGCAAACAGCTTTTCTTTGAAAGCATTCAAAGTGTCTGCCAGGGAGGCTGGAGCCCAGCGAGCTCCGCAGCCCTCAGACTGCCCCCCTGTAATTCAGGTAGAAAAGCAAGCATGAAGTCAATATTCATTGCACAGGGACAAATCACAGCACACAATGAAATGGTAATGAGGAAGCTCACAAAGCGCCCAGCCAGATAATCGGCATTGAAGGAGGAGCAGCGCCCGCAAGGCTGCCAGGGGCTGGGAGGGTGGCCCAACACAGCCCCCACCTGAGGAGTGGCCCCCAGCTCTCACCATCTGCAAGCACTAGCAGAAGGCCGGCTGCAAGCAAGGGAATCTTGCCAGGCCCTTTCCTTCTGGTCATGCCTTTCCGTGCTGTTATGTGGAAGGTTCAAGAAGCCCAAAAGATAAGGAGAGAAAGCCACTCAGCAGCCCCAAGTCTCTTCCCCGGCTTTCAGAGGAGTCAGAAGGTGAGAAAATCACACAGCTGCTACAACTGGCATCCCACGCCTGCGCTGTCATTACCAACTGAGGGCAGAACCCTTGACCAAAATCATCAAAATCAGTAAGCAATGTGGTAGAGTCTAATATTGGGTATTTTATTTGTTGATTCAAATAGACAAGATTTTATTCGATACACCCTGCCAAACGCTAGATTTTTTTGCATCTTTTCAATTAAAGAGAGAATCTAAGAGGGATCAAAGAAAATGAAACCATCAGGCTGACAACCATGCACAAACTCTATTTACATGGTGTCCTGACTAGGGGATTGCCCTGGGACAACTGATGTCCCTGGATTTGAAAAGAAAAGTGTGTGTGTGTGTGTGTGTGTGTGTGTGTGTGTGTGTAGGCATGCGTGTGCTCCCAGGCACATGTTTACCACAGACAGCATGTGGAGTCAGAGGACAATTTGTGGGAGTCAGTTCTCCTCTTCCACCATGTAAGCTCCAGGATGTGGAACTTTGATCACCAAGCTTGTATGGCCAGCACTGTTACCCACTGAACTATCTTGCCTGCACAGAAGAGAATCTTTAGTACTTTAGTTTGGTTTCACCTTCATGTTTTCTGCCATTGAATAATGGTTCAAGATTGCCCCCAAATGAAACTCTCTTCAACGGTTTCTAGAGAAAAATCTGTGGTTTCCATAATGTCATTATCGTTAACATGTAAACCTCTCTTCCTTTAGCTGACTGACAAACATATCACAAACAAGGATAGCTAGTATTGTTATCACCATTGTCATTATCTTTCTCTATTTAATAATAAAAAGGAATGAAATTATCTTCATAAAATAAGTTCTAGATATACTGGGTTTCTCCATAGATTAGTTCCCTTAATTATATAACAATCCCATCTGATAGGTGTTATTTTTCTTATCCCCAGCAGCCAACTGAAGTTCACCACAGTTCAGTGCTGTATCCAAGCTTGTAGGGCAAAAAGCGTCAAAGTCGAGATGTGGCCCAGAAACTGATCATACCCTAATGATAAACTCTAGCCATTTTACAGCCATGTGAAAAGGGCATCCGTCCCCAGGCCTCCAAAACTCTGAATTTAATCTTACATGGGCAATTTGCTGTTCTTTCTCTTAAAGAGAGTCTCCGAGTTCATACAAATTTGAGTTTTACAAATCTGGACCCAACCTGAACATAATATGCACATAGGTGATAAGCCTAGAACTGAAGGGGCAGTGAGACTGTAAGAACCTAAAAATGGGAAGGTTCGCCATTGGACAAAATATTACATTCAAGGCAGGACTGCTGCATCTAGGAACTCAGTAGAGTGAGATTTGTCTTTACCAGACTGCATAATGACTGACTGCGAATATGCCTCCATAGACTACCTAGGAACTCAAGAGAAATAAGAACATACAGTGGAAACCTTGGGGACTACAGCTGGATTAGTGAAGGGAAATGCCCCTATCAGTGGGGTGGCCCGAAGAGAGGCAACTTGGTGTGCCACAAGAGGCCTGAGCTCCCACAAAAGTAGACAAGCCAGAAGGAACCCTGGGGTTCACAGAAGCAATCAGGCAGGAGGGCGGGAGGGAGTGGAATGGATTGATGAAGGGAATGGAGCGAAATGGGAGGGAGAGGGGATAGAGGGAAGCAGGGATAAGTACGCAATATGTTTATAAAACTAGAAAAATAAATAATAGTTAAAAAAAAGAAAGAGATGGGCCTGTGTGAGGAGTCCTGAGTGCCCAACTCCCCATGATCTTGAGTCCAGCAAGCTGCCCAAATTTGAATCCAGCCCCCTTCTTATCAGTAGGTAGGACCAGGAACCTCTGCTTACATTGCTTGAACTACAGTTTCCTACTCAGTATAACACTGACACAACAGTACCTACTTTGGAGAAAGTCTGTGTACCTGCTGCTGCAAAACAATACATGTGAAGTCTTGAAGATAGCATCTGGTGCATTAATGATCTGAACATCACCCAAAGAACACATGTGCTGAAAGTCAGTGCCTCCAGTGTGATGGTAGTAGTAAAGAGGGGGCTTGTGGGAGGTGATCAAGTCTAAGGAGGGGAAAACCCTCATGAAAGGCATTAGTGCCCTTGTTAAAGAAGGCTGGGAAATCTTATGCCTCCCTTTGATCACATGAGACTATGAGAAGTTGCCCCTGTCAATCACAGAATTTATTGCTTTGAGTTCTTGAATTCCAAAATTGCAATAAATACATTTTAGTTGTTTGTAAGTGACCCAGCTGGTACTCTTGTTGTATTTTAGTAATAGTTAACTAGTATCATTATCACCATTGCTACTACTCTCCTTATAATAATAAAAAAAGAATAAAAATATCTCACAAAGTAAGTTCTAAAGATACTGGCTTTTTCCACAGATTACTTACTTAATTGTATAACAACCCCATCAGATAGGTTATTTTTCTTATCCCCAGCAGCCAATTGAAGCTCACCACAGTTCAGTGCTGTATCCAAGCTTGTAAGGCAAACAAGTGTCAATGTTAAGACATGGCCCAGAAACTGATCATATCCTAATGATAAGCTGCGGCCATTTTACAGCCATGTGAAAGCGCTGCTTGTGAGAACCTTCATTAGCTCCCAGTCCTCCAAAACTAATTTACATGGGAAATTTGCTATTTTTCTCTTAAAGATTCTCTGAGTTTGCACAAATTTAGGTTTTACAAATCTGGCGCCAACCTGACCATAATGCACTCATATGTGATAAGGCCAGAACTATGGTCTTAACAGTGCTCGAGGTTGGTGCACCGCGAAGCGACACAAGAAAGCCGGGAGGAAATGTGCTTTGCAGACAGAGGAAAAGTTGCACATTGGCCCCGTTGCATTGGAGGAGAGAGAAGAACCAGGACAGGAGGCTTGTGCTGTTTTTAAATAGAGATCAGGAAGGTAGACATGATGGGAGAAAAAAATGGGATTGATGGACTTGACCCCGTGGGAGAGATGACCTTGAAGGCTTCATGTCCAACATGAAAGCCATGAGCTACATGAATCTGAATTCAAATGAACTATAAAAATCCAGTCCTTCAGATTCTCCAGCTGCATACCATTCATTTAATGACCATCCGTGGCTGGTGGCAACGACTTTGGTCAGTACAAATACAGGGCATTTCTACGATGGCTGTTCCACTGAACATCAGTCAGAATGACGAAGGACAGACTCACAGGGAAGCATCTGAACAACAAATGGAGAAGAGGAGAATCGATAAACACCAAGAAACCTGGGAAGGGAACCGGGAAACAGAGGTTCCAGCAAAGAGAAATTCAAAGGAAGAACTGCTGTACCAGCTCAAGGGGGAGCAAAAAGTCCCACCTGGAGCAAATGCACCCACCCCAGCTGCCTTCAAAGCCTGGCACTTGTGCACCCAAGAGGACTGGAAAGGGTACTGTTTTCTTATAATCACAAACATGCCCTGAACTTGGTCTTGCCTAAAAAGGAAACTTTGAGAAGGACAAATGGCCACAGGACGAAAGCCTACAGGCTGGCTTTCACTGCCTTGCCTCAGGAGAAGCCTTTAAAAATCATATGCAAACACACAAGGCACACGCCTGCCCGTGCCAACACACACTCTCCAACAGGCTGCTGCCCTGCATACCTACGCAACTTCCTGTTTGCTTGTACAATTACCTGAAGTTCACATAAGAATGCATGTTCTGAATGCAGCCCTTTTTGGCCCACACATGTACGTGCATATTTTGAAGGTGCAAATGAGGTATTGAGCATAGCTTTTTAATGTAGCCCTAAGGGGTACATTATTCTGATCAGCACTAACACAGCCGGCCTACATTAAGCCTTGTGCTTTAGGCCCCACTAGAGGCCACAATGTTAAACAAGCAAACAAACTAGGTTTCCCCACGTGGTCTATCGCTTTCTCCTGCCCTTCACCCCTGTCTCCTTTTATTAAAGTTTCACTTTCTTCTACAAAGTGCCCAGGCATCCTAAAAGTCTCACCAGATCCTTCTTCCGACTCCCGTCTCACACTCCAGAAAGCTATATGAAGCTGTGAGCATTGTTTCCCCACTTACTAATAAGCCTGTATTTTCAATACCACAGCATCACACATCAACCTCTTGGAATGTGCCAGTCCACCTTTTTCTGAAATGAGGTCCTCATTCTGGACCTGTCCCAGTCTAGACTGGTATTCAACTCCCCATTTCCCTCATTCCCCCTGACACAGACGGATCACATTTCCAAGGCTTCTTTGCCTTTCTAGACAGTTACATGGTCAAATTCTGGGCATTGCCATGGTGACAGTGATACATTTGATTCTTCTGGTCGACTCCATCAAGAATAGGCATTTCTTGTACATATTTGTGTTCTCGCATATGCTGGTCAGAAGCAAAGGAACCAGTTCATGCCTCTGTGACTTAAAAAGCAGAGAAACTAGATACAAAGAGTACAAGGGCCTGAATGACTTTGAGGAGCATAGTTCCTCCCACTCTCCTGAACATCCTTATTAAGTAATGATAAGAAAGAAACTTTTAGGTGTTAAAGTTCCAGGATTTAAGGTTTGTTCACTAGAGCAATGTGTTCTGTTGTGATAAAATAGTACAAAGTTACCAGTTATTAATTTCACCTCCATATCATGTGATTTCACAGCTTCATCCCTCAAATATGGAAATGGTTTCCAGTTCTCTAGCCTTGGCTTGACCATACTACTTGCTTTGATCCATGAACTGCAGCAGAAGTGACAGACTGCCAGTTCTAAATATGAATCTCAAGGGATCTGGAAATCTTTGGCTCACATTCTGGAAACAGGCTACACGAAGTGAACTAGCTAGGCCAGCTGCTTGAACGTTGGAGATAGCACAGGGGAACGCCAAGTTGTCCCAACTAACAAAGTGACCAAGCAGGTTAAGTATCTCTCATCCAAAATGCCTGGGATTAAAATTCACTCAAATTTCAGATGACTTTCTCAGCTTACATACTAAGATAACTTAGGAAGATAATTCAAGTCCAAATAAAAACTTCACTTGAGCTCTCTATATTGCCTAAAAGTAATCCACGCAGTGTTTTTAATAATTTTGAGGGAAAATCAAAATAATAAATAAAAAAATTAAAAGAATTTTATGCATTAAATAAAGTCTTGTGCTGTGAGATTTTCCACTGTGGAAAAGAGTTCCACATTTGAGAGTAGTTTGGAGTTCAGATTTTCACACTGGGGATGCTCAATTTATGAAGCCAAGCCAAATGAATCAAACTTATCTAGATCAGTAGAATTTCCTAGCAAGCCAACTCATAGACTTAAGAGAAATAATAAGTGAGGGTTGTGCTACCTCACCAAGTTTTATGGATTTTTTTTCTTGTTACATAACAGTAACTAACTGATACACCTGACTTCTATGGTAACTATTTGAATGGGCACTTCAAGCAGTAAGATTAATTAGACCATTCATTCATCCTGCAGTAAACATGTGTTTTCCTTGTTCCCTAACTAGATTCTAGGGAAAGTATAATCACTAACTCCCACATAATTCTGGCTTTTCCAAGACACAGGTGTGACATGTCTTTTCTCTGTGATCAATTACACCGATTTCATGTTCCAGTCCTTACCATGACCAGAAGATACCTCATGATGTCCAGAAATTTGCATCCTTCAAGTATATCAAGTGTGGCCATAGTTTTGTTTGGGGTTGCTTTACAAACTATTTGGAAAGCTACGTATTATACTTTTGTTTTATTTATGTGTATATGGAATGTATTTCCCATACTTTATAACTAACCCTGGATAATACTTCTCAGGCTGAGAGTTCCTCTTTCTACATGCCCTCCACACACAGCTTCAGAAGAAACTGGGATAGATTCTGATGACTGGTAACTTCTCCCTTAAACACATGCTCTTATGGTTGCATTTTGGTGTCGGTTTGACACTTGCAGAACAGGCAGTGCAAGGAGGAGGGACTTGCTCTTCCCTTATCTTGTGTCGACTTGCTGTGAAGTCTCCTTTGCCAAGCACCATTCACTTTTAAAGCATCATGGCCTTCTGTGTTGCTGCTGCTGCTGCTGCTGTCTTCATCCTTGGCTGACTCAAAGCATCGTCTTTTCCACCACATTGTACTGTTCCCGCTGCCTTTGGAGTCTGGCCTCTAGGTCTTGCTGCTGTTCGCTGCTCATTACTGACATCTGTTCACCTACATTGGAACCCGGAGTCTTCGACCCTCCAAAGAAGTAAAGGCTTGAGACCTTCTTGCGGAACATTCCGATCAAGAACAAAGCAGCTATGGGCAGCTACTTTGAAGGACACTATTTTTATTGTAAGTTAATTTAATAATCATATACATATATATTACATTCTATAGATTCTGTTTCTTCAGAGAACCCTGACGAATACATATGCTATGTACTTCTCACCAAACAGCATGTAGGAATTCCTCCAAGCAGGAAAGGAGAAACATTAAATCACTCAGGGAATAGGGGCAAATATTTTAATTCCTTTTTCTTATGAGCACAATTCTAAAGTGTAGTCTACAAAACATCTCAAAGATTTCTCTCACAAAATTTACTCCTAGCACCGTCTAATAGTAACAAAGTTAATATGTACCCTTTCATACATAGTCTTTTTGCTCACTATCATCCTCTTCCATGCTTCCACATGTGATTTTAGAGTAGTCATATTCTCAATTAGCTATCCATTTCCACATCCTTAAAAATAATATGCAAAACTTTTTTTGCATGCACATGCATGTGATATGTGTGACTGTGCATCCTTGTGACTGAACCCAGGGCCCTTCTCAGCCATTCAGTTAATGGGCCCTTCTCAGCCATTCAAAATTACAGTTAATGGTAACTTAAATTTAGATATCATGCTGATACTCAGCAATCAGCCTGATATCCTCAAACTTCTTCCATTCTTTACCGAATAGGTGTACAAGTTGGTAAATGAGAAGCTTGGCCTGCAGGTCTTCATATACTGTCATTCCTGCCTTGTTTTGCTATAAATTGATTTTCTTAGAAATCTCCATTAAAAAAAGAAATCTTCATTCATTCAAATCCCTAATAACTATTAACCTTGTGCCAGACATGGAACAGACCACTGTGAATAGAGGATAAATCAGATCCTATCAAACAAACTGTGGATTGTACTCACTTTGTTCATTTGTTTATTCATTCAGACTCCAGACCACAGATCTTCTGGTCTAAGATTCCCATTTACCACCTAGAACTGGCCTGGGAGGAAAATAAATCTAGCACAATGGGGACCACAGTAGTTACTGTGATTCAGAATCACCAGAGATATACTCTTCAAGTGTCCAAGAAGGTGTTTCAAGTAAGTAAAACGTTCTCTCAAGGTGGTGGTCCATTCATGATCTGAGTTCCTGGACAGACTAAAAAAGAAAAAGTAAACTGAACATCAGTATTTATTGTGCTCCCCATCCTGACTGTAGCTGTAACATGATCAGTCACCTCATACCTCAATGTTCCCCCCAACATATTGAATTGTGGGCCCAAATGCACCTTTCTTTCTTTAAGTTTCTTTGGGCAGGTATTTGTCACAAAAATGAGAAAAGTAACTAATACAGTTGCCTAGAAACAATGAAACCAGGTGACATTTTTTCTTAGTTTCTACACAATGTGCTAGCCATTGATGGGTACAGCTTAGGACAAAAAAAAAAAAAAAAAAAAAAGAGCATGAAAAATTCAAGATTTTCCTCAGCCAGTAACTTCTCCCTTTGTCATCTTCTTCCTTTTCCCTCCCCTTTCTTCCTTCACTTGTTCTCTGCATGTCATATCCAGAAGCATTGCTCTTTCTATCATCTCATGGTTGATCAGCTTTCTATCACTATGACAAAATATTAGAGATAAGCTCAAAAGAGGAAAATTCATTTTGGTTTATGTTTTCAAAGATTCAGTCCATGGGCTAACGCCACTGTTTCTGGGTCCATAGCGAGGCAAACCAGTCACGGAAGAACTCACAGGGATTCAAAGCAGCTTACAGTAATCCAGCCAAGAAGGTGGCCCAAGAAGGGGCAGAGACAAAGGACCAGCGACCTGTTTCTGCTAACTACGCCCCTCCTCCTGAGGTTACCATCATTTTCTCATAAATCAAATCATGAATTCATGAATGGACTTGCCATGGTTTGAAATGTGTCCCCCACAGCCTCGTGTATTTGGCAAGATCATGACACCTTGAGAGGTGGAGCCTTGCTGGAGGAAGGCAGTCACAAGCGGTGGGCCTTGAGGTGGATTAGTCCCACCCTACTCCTAGAAGAAGTCTGCCACTGCAGCAAGCAGTCTTGCAACTCTCAGCCTCCAAGATGTCTGCCTCCTCCAGTTTAGGTCAGCCAGCCATGTCGCCTCCACCATGAGAGACTCTCTCTCCCCTTAAGTTGATTGTCTTTGAATGCTCTCTCACAGCAATAGTTAAGAGTAACCATTACAGGACTAATCCATTCTCGAGGCTAAAGATCCAATCTTGGATCTCCAAAGATTCTTGAGGTGAGGCAGGAGAAGAGGAAACTTAACTTGTTCCTATCATATGTGTTCTTTGGCCTATCCCTGAAGTGCAGCTTCTAGAAGACTTCATGCTTGTCTTGAGTAGAAACCGTTCCCATTCTTTCTAGCAGGAGACCGCGCTGTGCTACAAATGGACATCAGCTCAGTGAGGTCTGCCTTTGTGTCAGTGAGCCACAGCCATGTAACATGTAATATTGCTTTAGCAAATCTAAGAATGTTTTGTAGTAAAACTGCTGAACTCTGAAAATGAAGGGTTGTTTCTCAGATTTTTGACATTGCTTTTTAAAAATCTCTCTTTCTCTCGTTCTCTCTCTCTCATTCTCAATGCTTTTACTCTCTCTCTCTCTAGTTTTTGAAACAAGTTTTCTCTCTGTAAACCCAGCCTGGCCTACAACTCACTTCATAGCATAGATTGATCTTTAACCCACTGTGATTCTTCTGCCTCAGATTCACCTGATATCATAGTTAGAACTTGAGGATTCAAGTTGTGGACACATTTGTAGAGAATTAGTACTTGGGTTAAGCCCCAAACAAGGCTGCAGAAGATTGTCTAGACTGAATAAGATGGAGGGAACTGGTTGACAAACTCAGCATCCATCTGTATACCTCTCCAGACATGCTAGTCTGGAAAGTAGGGATTGTCTCTCTCGCAGCACTCATGTGGACTCATGGACATGTGCAGCCAGTTCTCTTGGTCCCTTGGTGTTGGTGTGGGCTCTCCTGCCAAGTTGGACAAGGAAATGTAACCAGACAATCATAAGTCACAATTAAACCCCTTACTTCCTTAAGTTGTTTGGTTGAGAATTTACTGACAACAACACAGGCCAACTGCAACTACTGGCTTAAGAAAGTTTGTCCTTCCCTTCCACGGAGACTAACAAAAGTTGAAGCTGGATGGGGAGAAGAAAAGCTATACTACCTGATGGTGAGCCTGCTGATACAGTGTCCTTGCTCCAGCAAATGCCCCGACACATGTCATTAACATGCCCAGGTGAGACTTAGTGATACACACACACAGTAGGATGTGAGAGCAGATAAGGGATGGAGGGGTACGGGGCAGGGGGAAGTTATAGTGGGAGAATGTAAGGGATTGGGATTGGGCAATCGGGGATGAGAAGGACATGAATTGAACTCAAGTGTAAAACCTCAAAAGAATAAAAATAAAAAACATTGCCTTCTTTGGAAATTTGACTTCTCCCAAAGTTTACTGAATTGATCTTAATTTACAAATGTGTACCCCAACACTCTTTCAAAAGATAAAAGCAAACTGCAACCCTCATCCTTCATAAATATCTGAGTCTCCACCGAGAAAGGCTGAATCAAGATGGCATATGCTTTCATGGCTGCAAAAACAGGGAAGGAAGGAATTTGATGGCTACAAGACCTACTTCATATAGAGTCTGAAGACAGCAGAAATCATAACCATTCTTGAACAGTGGCATTTTTCCCTGCCACAATAGCTGTTATACTTAAAAGCCACATGTCTTTGTCTTTTGTGCAAGGAGTGAGGTATAAGTATAAAGAACGTCTTAACGTTCATTCATACTTGAAAAAACTTGAAGCACATTTTTCTTAAGAGCTCTGTGTTGATTTAATATTGCTTCAATATTAGCTCATAAACCAAGTATTACACCATCGTGTTGACTATCTGAATTACATCCAGTTTTCCGCTTGTCTGTAAGGTCTCCTAAAGCAGTCTATTTTTGTCTGATGAGGTTTTTTTTTAGCAGTTTCACCCAAGGAAGTATCCACTTGTTTCAAGTAGTGCTTGTCTGTAGCAGTGCTTCTCAACCTGGAATATGCACACAGTCACCTTAAGGATATTTGTAAAAATGTGGATTCGGGGCTGGGCATGTAACTCTGTTTGCTTAGCAGCTGCCAGTTACTAAGTTTACACCCTAAAAGAAACAGAGGTGAGAGAGAGAGAGAGAAAGAGAGAGAGAGAGAGAAAGAGAGAGAGAGAAAGAGAGAGAGAGAGAGAAGAGAGAGAGAGAGAGAGAGAGAGAGAGAGAGAGAGAGATTCTAGTTCAGGGCTAAAAAAGAAAGAGAGAGGGGAATTCCAATGCAGGACTAAGAGTCTAAGTCTAAAGTGGACTTACACTGCAATGGACTTTATAACACTCATAACTTTACTGAGATAGAACACGACACAGTGCATGATGATAGAGCATAGCATGGATGATGATTCACATAACACCTCCAATCATAAGCTACACACAAGCCTATGAGATGCCTAAGTGTCGTCACCTGCCTGCTTTTGACTGAAACAACAAGAAGTGCATTTGTGCTGGCACAGGGCACAGAAGTCTCATCTAAATCACTTTCTAAAGAGGTTGGATTGTCCAGTTTCCCTCCCAATTCCGATTACTTTCCTTGGTCAGCCCTGTTCCTAATCTGCTTTAAAAATATGCTAACCCAAACTATGCATGTGTTATTCACTGGTCCAGCGCCTAATGATAAGATCTATGAAAGCTAGATTCTTAGATATTTTGTCACCTTTTCTGATGGATACAATCCCCACATGCTGACAAGAGTGAAAAGCAGGTAGATGCAAATCAGCAGGAGAACATAAAATGGTCTAAAATGTCATAACGGCTGAGTTTGGGGCCCTTAGTTATCTTTCATGATTATAGAACTTGAACCAAGTGAATTGTTGCAATTATTCATCTCCCATCACAGCAGATTTGTTTATTTTGTTACAAAAAGCGTTGTCCAAACTTGGCCTGGTGATGCATGTCTACAATTTCAGTACTGAAGCAAGGCAGGAGAGTCATGAGCTCAGGGTCAGCCTGTTATATACACAGTGAGACTCTTCTCTCCTATATCACTGTATGAGTGGACAGATGCATTTAGGAAATAAGATCAGCTCCAGTCTTATTCTCTCAGTTGGGCAAGGTCGCATACATCATCTGCCGCCTTGAGCCCTATTCCCATTAATTATAAAAAAGAAATTTCCATCACAGAAAGGGTGTTAAAATTGTAAGAGCCCAAAGGACAACAGAATTGCAGCCAGACATTATCTTCTGGATGAGACAGGACTATTTTATCTATGAATTCATTGCAGCTATGTATATTTCCATAAGATCTACACAGAAGTTGTCCTAGCAACATCTCATCATGAAGCGGGAAGCATCTCAAGAGCCCCATACATCCCTGAGAGACTGTTTAGAGGTTAATGCTGATGGAGGGGATGCTTTCCTTAATGCTATGTCCATTGGTATATATGATTCATGCTCCAGCAAGAGCTCAGGCGCATGCCATCAAAGGCAGCCCAGATGGAACTCAGTGAGACATTCACACAAAAAAAAGAATGAAAGAAAGAAAATAGGAGGGAGACTGGCAAGGAAAAAGAAAGGGAAGAGGGGTGATGTGATTAGAGATTAAAGTGTGACCATATCATAAATTCACTATATTCATGTATGAAACACTAAGAGAATAAAAAAAAAATCCGTAGCTTTACTTTTACTGCCAACTCAGGCATCTTCACATCTGAAATACCTTCACATCAAAAATGCTCACAGCTAGTGAATCACACTGCTGAGACATTCTAGAGATTTCCACATATGCTTCCTCAGCCACTATCTCTCAGAGCAGGAAAGGCATCATATGCCAGCTCGCTCATTCAGTATGAGAAAAAATCAAGGCAGCTTCCCAAGGTCCCATGGCTCTCCAAGGACAGAATAAACAAGGGTCTTCATTCTAGGCCCAGTGTGCTCCAGAGAAACCCATGAACTCAACAAAAAATACGGAGAAGACACATTAGGACTAAACATTGCCTCTGTGAGGTTACATGGAGCTGTTCATAGACAGGCACGTCCAGACACCTGCAAAAGCCACTGGAAGCCAGTGTCTGTCTTCTCCAAGTTTTATAGCTGTATAAGCCCATGGCAAGGGCTTTATCAATGCCTGCGCAGTTTCATGCTTTCTCTTACTCTGAAGGCACATCTAGGTCTTTACAATCTCAGTGTGTCTGTGGCAGGGGCTGTGATGGACCTCCTGAATTCCCTCAGTGTTTAACTGTGATACCTAAAATCTACTTAAACCTAACTGAAGACTCTTTTCCTTGGGTGCTTTTTCTAACCACAAGTCCACGATCAGTAAGAGTGTAGAACATTAATTAGTGTGACCAGAGTAGCCCACCATCAATTGACGGGTAAAGAGTTGGTGTTTCTTGTCACAGTTTAAAATGTGAGGTGTCCCCCACAGATTCATGTGTTTAGATCTTTAGCTGCATGGGAAGGTCATGGCACCTTTAGGACATGAGCCTTGCTAGAGGAAGGCAGTCACAAGGGGTAGTTAATTGGCCTGGTCTTGCAGTTGGCAATTCTGCACCTCTCAGTCTCCTTGACGGACAGGATTTTGGCCGCCTCCAGCTTCTGCCAGCCAGCCTTTTCCACCATAATGGACTGTATCTACCCTCTGGAAGTATAAGCTGAATGAATCTCCTTTTCTCCCCTAAATTGCTTAACTTTGAGTCTCACGGCATCAGAGAAGCGTAACCAGTACACTGCTACACATCATCTTCCTTCCCCTCTGGGTGCACCAACGCTGAAGAACCTTCTACAGTGTTCCAGAGCAAATGACAACCAAAGATGGCTGTTCCTCTACATACCAGTGACCCACAGCAGAATCTGTTTTACGACTTCTACCTCAGCCTGACTCACTTCCCTATTTCCCACAAGTCTTGACTGGTATCTCCTTCCAAATAAACTACTTGCACCAAAATCTAGTTGTGTGTCTAGAGAAGCCAAAACAAAGTTAGAGTAACAAGCTAGGGGAAACTGGATCTTTCAAGGGGACCTTAGAAAGCTCTGTGACATGACAACTGAGGTTATCTGATTTTGTCTCCATGTGGGCGTCCCCTCCCCAAACAGGCCCAAATGAAAGGACAGGGGCGCAGTTTATTTACAGAAATCCCCAGGAAGCAGACACAAGACAATGGGATAAAAAGACTGGGTGGGAAAAGCAAGTGAGCAATTGAAGAATGTCTTCAGAAGTCAGCTGCTGTGGAAAACTAGTGGCACAATTCCACAGGGGTCTCTGAGATTCCATCCGGAAGAGCCTCAGGACTGTGCACTGATGCCAAGAAGCCAGGTTTTCATTTGCTGACAAGATCCTGGAGACTAGCCCTAGTGATTCCCACAGGTCCTAGAACACCTTCAGGCAAAGCCCCGGTATCTAAGAAAGTTGCCCACAAGAATCATTGGGACCATGAGTGTCTGTCACACAGATTCTACAGCATTTTCACTAAATCCAACACTTGTACCAGGAGACAACCTGGACCCTCCCCACTTCTGTCCTGGTCTTGTTTCAGTTTCCTTGAAATGTACCCCCCAACTCCTTCCATTGCCAATACAAAGCTTTCAGATAAAATGATAAAAGTTAGAGTGAGAAATGACCCTGAATTCTGTCCACCCTAAGCACTCGGCAACCATGTCAGCCCCATGTCTGGCCTGTCTTCCACACCCTTGTCTGGTGGCCGCGCTTCACCCTGGAGGCCGAGAGACTGTCAGGCTCGGGGACCGCACAGGCCCTTGCTTTGATGCCTCCCTGTTCAGTGTCACTGAGACCGCCTGATTTGGGGCCGCTGAGGTCAAGACACTATCAGGAATAGGATTTCTTAAGTGCCATGTGTGAGACACCATCTGACACTGTTTATAGATCAATTTAGCCCCTTATTGACCACGGGACAGAAGTTAAAAGCATTGCTTTTGGAACTCAAATGTGTTAACTTCTGAAGTGATGTTTGAATTAGGGTTAAGCAGGGCCCAAAGTTTTGATCTGCTGATTAGCAGTGGGGGTGAGGGGGCAGGGTGGAGGGGAAAGCGGAAAGGAAGAAAAGGCATGGGTTAAAATATATTCTTTTTCACAAAGGAAATCAGATTGTTTTGACTAAAACCAAGAGAGCAGCCTGTAATTAATCTTCCATCTTTGAAGTTGACATAAGATGCCTGCAAAAGTGTGTGACTTCTGCAGCCATCAAAATGAAATCTATTAAATTCAGCTGCTAGATCCCAAAGTAGCTCACTGACATCTTCAACAGACTGAAGTCAGAAAGGGGCAAAGTGTCCACTGGATTTAGACCCAAAATGGTCACAATTGCATTCGGTATAAATCAAATAAAAAAATTACTGACAAAAATAGTTGTTTGGTAGAAAGATACAAACAGCCCCACGACTCATGTTATTGGAATTAGACCTCCATGCCTTGAAATGCTTTCAGTTGTCTAACATAAAGGAACCAGCGAATAAATCCCCCATACTTTTCATAAACAGTGTGATAAAATGCCTGTGACGTGTGTGTTATGCTGTGCGGTTAACAGTCTCTAACTGATGTGTTTCTTATCTACTCTGTGACATTATAGGAAGCAGTGGCAATTAAGATAATTAGATATGAACAGGAACTAGCTCTTCTGATTAGAACCAAATACTGGGCAGCCTGGCTATTCAGTGAGTGATGTTTGGCATGATGTGAGACCTTTGCATAATGCAAAACTGGTCACTGCATTGGTGATGGTCCTAAGGGTCCTAAGAGGGCCCTTGAAAACCATTCATAGAGATGTAGCCTAAGGATGTGGCTCAGTGGTACACTACTTACGTAGCCTATTTCAAACCCAAGGCTGAAAACAATCGCAAGAGAACAATGATATTAAATAGGGCTTGAAAAACTTAAAGAGCTCTATTTCAGTCTAGCTTTTTTAACAATAATAAATTAAGTATGAGTTCATGTTCGAGGTATTTAATGAATCAAATATTCACCAGGGAAATGTTTATTGTGGAAATTGCCTGCCCAGTAAGAAACAGGCCAGACTCTCTAGAAAATAGTTGAAATAATACTGCAACTCCTAGAAATATTGTAAATACCTAGAAAGAAAAAGTATCAAGTTGATAAGTTACAGACAAGGGTATATTGGCAACTCAAAGTACATTTCAAAACCATTTGAATCCTATTCAGCATATTAAGAAGAAATATAGTTCTAAATTTTCCATAGCTTCCGAATCAATTATAACATGACCTCGCATTTTGCAGGTTTAAGACACTGCTAAAGATGGCTTGATGTAGTCTTTATAACGTATAAATTGTGTATTATACAATTTTAACTTGCTTTTTGGTCTGGAAATAAAAATTGAAGTTTCTGTCATTGACATAAATGTTTAATAAATGCTTCTTTGACATCAGTAAGGATGTAGCAGGAATTCATTCCAAATTATTTGCTGAGGAGTATGCATACCAGTCAAAGTTTTTAAGTGGGAATGGTATTGTGACACATCATAATAGAACTAGAGCTAGAACTGATCATCATCAGCTCTGAGAACAGAACCTATGGTCCTGTAACATGAAAACTTTGCGTGTAAAGTTCAAGAGCTTTCAGAAATATGTTCTCCATGAGTCACAAACAGAGCATTTATTTGCAGTCACTTATGTAACCATTCCAAGTGCTCAGGTTAACTTAGTGACAAACAAACACAGGGTTACTTCTGCCTGATGTTACAACTAAAGTCCTAACATTTGTAGAGGCAGGTGTGATGGTACCCAACTGTAATACCTGCACTTGAGAGACTGAAGCAGGACTTCCGCTTATTTTAAATCTGTCTCCAGGACATAGTAAGACCCTGACAGAAAGCAAGAAGGAGAGAGAACAGGAGGGGAAATAAAAAGGAGGGAAAAGGAGAGGGAACGACAGAAGAAAGGTGGGAGAGAGGAGATTTAGGAACACACACTGAGTTTTTAATACATTTTTTTCATTGCACCTTCACAATGTACAAAGGCTTTCTACTGAGTAAAAGATACCTATGACAATCCCGTCCTGGGAAAAATCATAAGAACTGAGAACCAAAGCTAGTTTTCTCATTCCTAGTGAGAAAAAATAAATCTACATAAGGAAAGTTTCTCCAATGCTGTTCTGAAAGTCAAGGTTAAATTTTACTTTATTTGTGTTACAGAGTCAGCATCTGAGGTAGGCTGAGAGTCATAGCCTACAATCCTGAGTACAGGAGCAGAAATTAGTGATCCTGCCAGACAAACACAGATTATGTGGCCTCTGATTTTCAAACCAATCTGTGGCCTATTGAGCTATCCCATCTGAACTGTCTTTCTTTCTTTTCATGCTTCAAGAAATTTGCCAGTGTCACCATTAAGAAACCTTTGTAGCATTCTGGCCAATTTTCTTTTCCTATACACCACGAAGTAACATCCAGAGAATTGGCCTTGCTATGAAAACATTCAACTCAATATAATTTTAATTCATCTATTCTTAACGAATTTCATACTCTGTATTCAGTTACATAGATATATGTAACAGTTATGTAGATATATGTCACCTTCAGTGGGCTTAAACAAAAATAAAACCATAAGGCAGAGCATTTAAAATAATAAATGATTGTAAGAAAAGGATGTTTTCAAAAAGGAGACAGAAAAGAATAAAGAAGAAGGGAAGAGAAGATGTATAGGAAGGTAGTTCTTTCAAAGGGATTAAATAAGGTTATTTGCATCAATCTCTGCCATTTGTTGACTTTCATAAAAATCATCTCCCTTAGGTCCCCGAGCAGGGCAGACACAGTTTCCACCGCATGTAATGTGTGCACAGTACTGCAATACTATGGCTGGTCCTCAGGGAGCAAGCCCCTTGTTCCCAAGAATCTCTTATTTTTAGTCCAGATGCTTTTTCTAGCACTATGAGCTTTGAGTCAGCCCAGTACAGGGCCGTCACAAATGTAACTCTTCCAGTATCACAGTCGCACTTTGAGCATACCCCTGTGTTGTTAGGACTGAACCCTGGTTGCCCACAGTCTCACTGGCTTGTTCGGGGACCTGGCTGGTTTTCTACTTCTCTATTCACCTTCTCTACCTCTTCACCTTGCTTTAATGGTCACCTTCGAAGAAAAACAAAAATAAAGAAATCTCTCTTCTTCACGGGTCTGCTTTAGAAACTGAAACTCAAATAGAACAACAATTTAACAGCAGTCATTGCTCATGTAACAAACTCTCTTGTCTCCCAAATCACAAAAGCTGTTTTCTTTGCAAATCCTTAGCAATATAATCCAGGTACAAAGCCAGGATTCTGCAGAGAACACCCATGGTCTTAGCCCTCCCCGATGAACACAGCAGGCTCACCTCCAAATCGCTGAGTAGCTCAGGCTAGCCTCAAACTCACTTATCAAGCCTAGGCTAGACACAAACTTGAACTCCTCCTGCTCCAGCCTCCTGAGTGTGGAATTACAGGTATTCACCACCACACCCAGTGTATGTTAACGTTTTGACACAGTGAGATTATGATTGTTTTATAGAGAATCTGACTTCACGAGGCGGCTTTTCCCTTTTCATACTGAATTCACAGAAATGACTTGGGTTCAACAGTTCATAAAAATCAGGAATTACCCCAGCTAGTATCGATTGAGAGCTATGAATGCCTTATTCCGGCAAACTAACTTAACTTGACAGCAGCACCTCGTCTAGGTCCCCATTATTTTCGACCTATTACAGCATAATTGTCAAATAAAATAGTGCATTCCGATATGCAACGTTATATTTTAATACTCACCATCCCTCACATAGCTACCCTTCCTGAGGATGGGGAAAATATCTAAGGCCTTCTATTGGCATATTGCACAGCATTATTAATTGTGATCACCATGATTTGCATTTCTACCCTTTGTCCAGCGTCAACAAACCTCCCACACCCTTGCCTCCTAAGTGCCTTTCTAGTCTCTCCTTCTGTAAGCTGAACCTTTCAAGAGACCCCAGACAACAGAGATATGCATCACTTGTCTTCCTGTGTGTGATTCACTCCATTTACGATAATGTCCTCTAAGCTCTCTATGTTGTCACAAATTATAGGATTTCCTTCTTTGAAAACTAAGTCATTGTCCCTTGCACATGGGAGTCCTTACAGACACACTCACATGTATCTGTGTTCATGTTCCTGTGCGTCTTACAGCTCTGCTCTCACTGTAAGATTATGTCCTCTACAGAGACAAACTTATTCCTTCTTTTCAAAGTTGTTTGTTTTTCTTTTCTCGCATAAGTTGCTTTGGCTACAACTTCTAGTCCATATTAAGTAGAAGTGACAAGATAGACATCCTTGTCATGTTTCTGGTCTTAGAAGAAAAGCTGTGAAGTTTTTATCTGAAGTACAGTGTTGTGGATTTGTACTGTGGGCTTGCCTTATGTGGCTGTAATCCACTAAGGTATATTCCTTTTATATCTAATTTGTCTAAAATGTTGAGAGTAATGCCTAACTTTGACAAATGCTTTTTCTGCATCTATTGAGATGATCACCTAGTTTTTACCTTTGATCATATTTCTTGATTTTCACACATTCAACCACTTTGCATGCAAGGTATAAATCCCACTTGTTCATGCCATTTGACCAGTTGAAAGAATACGCTGTTCAATTGCATTTGCTAGCATTTTGCTAAGGTTCTCTGGAGTTTTGGGATGAAAGAGCCAGTCTGGCCATAAGACAGGTCTGGAACTTGGGTCCACAGGGATCAGCCTGGAGCCTATGGCCACAAGAACCATTCTGACATTTGTGGAAGGGCCTGAGCTAGAGTTTGAGGGGTCAATCTGGGTTCAAGGGGGACAGGCCCTGTCCTGCAGTGCCCAGGAAAGTGAATTCCATCTTGACCCTAGGATGGACCTAGAGCCTGGGTTTGAGAGAACCATTCAGAGTTCAGTGGGACAGGCCTTGTGCTGGGGTCCATGGAGAAGTGAGGCGCTCTCCTCACTTTCCATGTAAAAAAAGGGAGAGGTAACATGGGCACTGCAAACCTGTCTCCTCTCTCCCCTCAATGCAGATTTTTTTATTTTTAGCCTCTACCCATGTGCAAAAGCTTCTCACCTCTATTAGCTTTTGCAAGCCTACTTTTGTATCTGTTAGCTATTGAAACTACTAATCTTTTCGGAGGGGATAAGCATTATCATCTTGCTGATGCCATCTTCATTCAACAAATGAGAAAGACTGCTTTGTCTAAGGACAACTATCTCCCATCGTCAGAACAGGGATGTAAACTTCAAGAGCTCATCCAAGAACAGGCACTGCAGACCCTTGTTTAGAGCTTCCTTTTGCTAAAGGAACACAAAACCACAGAAAACCCCAGATCCACGGAAGGTGGCTTCATTCTCACAGAGGAGAAAAGAAAGGGAAGGCTCCTTTGTGATAAGACAGTTTGGGGGCAGCATGGAGACAATCCATGGGCTGAGCCACCGCCTATATAATCACTAGGATGTCAAAGCCTTGTTGCTAGGTATTTTGTCATAGGCACATTTATAACCCCTGCAAGTGTGGACTGTGTCGCCCACCCTGAGGCATCCTGACACTTTCAGCCAGATGTCATTAGTGCTAAACCTAACACCCCCGCCCCAGGCTCAGTCACTCTAGAAACATCTGAAGGGTCAGCTCAGACTCCTGAGCTGATTTCAGAGCTATTTCCGCCGTGAGGTACATTAGCAATCCAAAGAAAAAGGCAGCTCTGAAGTGAAACCTCCATTTTTGTCTCAAATATTACATATATAATATACAGTAACATAATGCATACTATATTAATACCTATTATGCATAATATATTACATTATATCATATATGTAATATGTTGTATATATGGTATGAAAATAGAAGAGGAAATGGGAGGAAAAGGAAAAAACAGAGAGGTAATGAAGAAGAGGGAAAGACAATATCACAGACATTTCTCTCTCGTGTGTATGTATAACTTCTATATACTATAAATAATATAATATAACATGTATTTGACATAAAACAGAAAAGGGACTATCTGGGGAAAAGACTGGAGCCAGTGAGTGGGGGAGAAAGGATTGGTGAGGGGTGAAGGGGTAAAATGTAAGCAAATTACAATGATGTATATTATGAAAATGTCATGAAATCTATTATTTTGAATGCAAACTAAAAAATACATATTTTTAAAACTCCACCAGATACACCCTCAGAATTCACTTCATTTTGTCCCATAAGGTGGACACTTGGTCACGTTTTTCTAAGAATCAAAACACCTGGTTAGAAATTGTTATCCTTTCACATCCACACCAAAAACCTGGCAAATTGTCCAATTAAGAAAAAAAGATGTAAGAAAATCCCATGAGTTGCCATCATACTAGCATTCAATGATGGAACCAATAGATTCTTTCCATCTTGACTTGCCTTGGGGTAAACCAGTGAGGTCTCTAACTCACTTGCTTAGCTAAACAACTTCTAAGGTAGTTGTTAGTGACTGCCTGCTTTTCCCACAAGAGAGAAAAAAAGAAACCAGAACTGTGCAAAAACGTTGAGGCGGTCTGGATTTTCCCCCCAGATCTGCTTATGTTTATGCATAACTGTATAGACACAAAAGTGCAGAGTTCCATGTGTGAGTGTGTAATTACAGAAGTAAATAGAAACCAGGGAGACATCGGATAATAGACCACAGTCAAGCATTTCACTCTGCAAGGAAAAACCAAAATCATTCAAAAGTACTGGATCTCCCCAAGTAAATGAAGATACTAGTGATAGCAGAATGTTATTAAGGGAGAAACGAATTCAAAATATACCTCTAAACTCAGCTGCTGATCTTGTTCCAGAGAATCCATGAAAATGACAGAGAACCTGAACCATTCAATTATTTGCATTAGTCACTTTGATATATGGTTTTTTCTGTCGGCCTGGGTTTGATCTGCATGCCCTGACCCAAACAAGAATCCACAAGCTCTTTAACATTACAAGAAAAAGATTCAGACTCCCAGGTTAAAATTCACCCATTCAAGCATCACCTATCCCATCTCTCTACAGATCGAATTTCATATTAAGGAGAGTGAGGGTTCCCAATTTGCTGCTCACATATGACATCATATACTCGTCATTCCTCATGTCAGTAAATTCTCAGGAAATGGATCAGCTACAGAACACAGAGAAGACCATTCTGCCAATGTCGTTCCTCCTTCTTTTCTTCCACAAGCAGGTAATTTCATAAACAAGGTTGCTGGAAACACATGCAAAATTCCAATCAACATCTGCTGAATTTCACAGATCCCCTTGTCCAACTTCAGGGTATTGGGTTCCCACTTACACTTTCTGACATCAGGCAATTAATCAGAAAGCCAACCCTTCAGGCTTCCTATACCACTGTGTCCTATGAAGTAACAGCACAGGTAGCTCATAATCTTGCTCTTAAAGGTCACTAAGAGCTTGATGACTGTTCTGCTAAAAAAACTTAAAATAAGGCACTGAGGATTAACTCCAGGGTCTTACACACACTACTTAAGACCTCTGCTACTGAACTATCTCCCAAACTTCCTTTTCACTTTGAAGCACATGCTAACCAACTAGTCTAAATTAGCCTAAACTCTCAATCCTCAGGTGGAAAATTTTTTCTTATTTTTCATGTATCATTGTGCAGAGGGTATGTGTATATGTATGTTTAGGGTAGTGTATGTGCATATGTGTGTTTGCATGTGAGTGGGTGTGCATGTATGGATGGATGGATACATGTATGTAGAGACCCAAGAAATCATCATTGATTGGTCTTTCACCTTATTGTTTTAAGCCTGGGTCTCTAAAACCAGAGCATGCCATTAGGACTTCTCTGACTGGCCAGCTTGCTCTGGGGAATCCCCAAGTTCTTCTTTCCAGGGTTGGAATTACAAGTGAGCCACTATGCCTACCTGGTATTTTATGTGGAATGTAGGGATTTCGCATTCTGTCCTCTTGCTCGATTGCCAAATGTATTAACCATCTCACCATCTCACCAACCTTCTTTTCTCTTTCTATTTTTGATTTGTAACAGAAAATGTTTTCCCGATGTCAGAGCTAATACCAAAGAATGATGACAATCCTTAATATGGTAACATAGAGCATCTATAGAGCCTATCTGTATCCTGAAAGTTCAAAGCATTTTCACGAAATACTAGCTCTATCTAGCTCCTGCCTTACCAGCAAACTAGATTAAGGTTGTATATAATTCTGATGTATAGTGCAGGAAAACAGAGACATCCAGAAGTCAAAGGAAGTCTCCGTGATCACACAATCCAGATGAAGAGAGGACATGCAATCCCTGACCAGCCCCTCCCCACTCCACCCCCATCAAGAGTCCAGAACAAAGGGTTCAGTGAGACTTTAATTCTTAGAAGTGCACGAGATGGAAGGAAAGAACTAACTTCTGAAAGCTGTCCTCTGACCTTCACCCATGCACCATGGTATACATATGTATACCTTAATAATGTTTTTAAAAGACTCTGAAACACCAGAATCATCTGGCATTTTGGGGGAGGGGAATGAAGAACAATAGTGACTATTTAAGGTAGAAATATTTCACTCTCTTACCATCTCATAACAACACATGCTTTTTCTACCTACCTCCAATTTTTAGATAAGGCAGTTAAAACTTGGAAACTCATCACCAATGGATACACAGATTGAGGCTGAGTTGGCAGAATGAGCAGAGTTACAAGTTTCAGCCCAATGGTGCTACCTCCAGCCCTACTACAAAAAAAGATGTGAATTTAAAATGCAGATGCCATTTTAGAAACTCATCGTCCCCTCTAT
Organism: Typhlomys cinereus; assembly: GCA_023101885.1. Lineage (NCBI taxonomy): Eukaryota > Metazoa > Chordata > Mammalia > Rodentia > Platacanthomyidae > Typhlomys > Typhlomys cinereus. Next base: position 2,497,354 of record JALPQD010000057.1, on the reverse strand, counting down.
CAACCAAATAAGGGAAGTAGTCATACCTTCACTTTACAGATGAGGAAAACAAGGCTTGTGAAGGCATGTGACTTATGCAAGGAACACAGCCATTAAGTGGCAAACTCTAGTGTGGTCTGACAAAAGAGATGCTCTGCTATTCCAGAGAGTCTTTAGAAAATAATCCCCCTTTGATTCTGAGTAAGGCAGAGTGTGAGTCTCCTACAAGCAAACTTGAGTGCATATATTAAGTCGAGGCAGAAGAAACTGCAGATACTCTGCTGCTTTCAATGCACAGGATGGATACGCCCATCACCATGAGGATACTTCAGATATCCTTGAGGGAAACACCTCAAAAGTATACATATCAAGGGCAAAGTCAAAAGCTGCCTTTGAAAATACAATGGAGGGTTTGGAATGAAAGAGGCATTAGGATGGAGAATTATAGTTGAAAGAAATGTACCCACTCATAATAAGCTTAGTGAGAAGGCATGTGTTCCCACCACTGGAGAAGAAACTTTTTTCCCCAAGCCCTTCTTGGATTTTGCCCTTCCCATTCATTCATCCTTTCTGATCAAATTTATCCTTTAGGTAAACACAGAACGGATTAGAGACCCTTAATTGGCTTTAAGGGAGGAATGGAAATCTGAGATGCCTGGGCAGGAACTATCTTGTGTCTTGTGGGAGACAGAAAAAGAAATCTTCTCACTTTGACAAGCTGTTCCCAGCCAAAGGGGAGACTGGTCAAGAAGAGGCAAAGTTGTGAAGTCATTTGTCAGAATTTGTCCATGAGCTATTAAAATGTCATTGAGATTCTTTTTCCATGCAGATTCTTTATGAATGGAGCAGACACATTCAATGGCATCCTAGAGTCGAGACCAGTGGCTTTCATACTTTTGCACGTAGCAATACCACCTGCATAGGGAAGGGAAAGACTTTCTAAGATTCAGGCTGTTGGGCCCACCCCAGAGATTTTGATTGAGTGGATCTGTGGTAGGTCCTGGAAATTTTGTATTCCTGACAAGTTCCCAGGTAATGCTCACGCTGCAGGCCAAGGAGCCACGCTTTCAGCTGTGAGTCATTGAACTACATTCTTCCCGCCCTGCAATGCAGTTGCCTGGGCCACATCTGCACACACAGAAGCCACATCTGATCCAAGGAGTATGAAACAAGAGAAGATGCTGCCCAAGAGGCTGACAATGGGTGTTCTAACTTCAGCTCTGGTATAAATCAAGTTATGACACAACTCATTTCATGAGATTAATATTAATAATAACTAGAAGTTGTTACTAGTCAGTATACATCAAACATATGCCAAGGCTCTACTGTATTATCATTGAATTATAGGTACTATTGTTAACCTTGTTTTATAAATATAACCTCATTAGATTGAGTCTATAGTCATTTGACCAAGAGACTGGTTAGTGGGAAATAAATCGCATAATTTCCTGCCTTATGCACCGTGCATTGTTCTTTCTGAATTCCAAAAACAAGGGGAAAAAAAAAGAAATACACCGTCCTATGTTCTTTGATGAATGAATAGAGGTAGGTGGCAAGTTATAAATCTTCATGTTGCTTATGTCTTCTCTGGGCAACTCAACATTTTCCTTCAGTTCTGGTCTTGCCTCTCCTACATTTATTTAAGTACTAAAGTACAAGAGGATAGAGAGGGAAGCCCTGCCCCCAGAGATGGTGGCTTAAATTTGCTTATCTTTCTCTCTTGAGACAAACACTCTGTTTCTCCTGGGAACACCACCCTGTATTTGGGGACTCTGGCATAGGAAGTGTTGTTATGGTTTGGGCCTCAAAGGGAGTTGATTTATGGGGCCAAGACACCTAGGTCAGAAAAGCTCCTTGATTTTATGACTATGAATTCTTGCATTGTCTGTCTTGTCTCTTTGATGTTCAAGTGGAGGAGAGGTAGGAAGATGGAGCTCAGAGACACAGGATTCTTATCAGAATAGAAAGGTGTTTTCGTTGTTACCACCTGACTCTGATACTATGTCTAGCAGTCTCATAACCTGCTCTCTCACTGTGAAACTTCTAACCTCATAGTTGAATAGAAGAACTAGCTCCTAAGAGGCTTTCCCAGGACTATATATGACCAGGGTAGGTGCCAATGGCACTTCCCCTCCATTGGAAAGATGCTTTCCCAGGAAATGGACATATAGCACAAAGAGTTCTCATGCATCCTCATGGACCAAATCATCAAGTAGGGACAGAACACTAGAAACACTTGCCACACAAATGACTTTTTATCTTGGGAACACCAGATGTGTCCATAGGTTCTGCTTTCCCAGACAAGCACGCAGGTAATGTCTAAGGCCCAAACCAACCACCTTTCAACCTACATTCTCAAGTCCATTAAAATGTTTCCACATCAAAATATCACCTCCTCTTTACATTAGCTTCTGGTTGTAACAAAATTTCTATGCAATGAACTTATTGTAGAAAGAAAAAGTTTACTTTGGTTCACAATTTGGGAGGTTGAAATCTACTGCTTTGAGGCTGTGTAAATAGCACATGGCAAAGCAAAACCACTCGTGTCATGGCCAAGGAGCAAAAGAGTTATTAGGTGCTCAGAGCCCTTGGTCTCCAATGATCACTTCTCACTAGCTATACACTTCTTGAATGTGAAGGACCTGAGTTCGGATCCCAGATTCCATGTAAAACTGCCAGATAGAAATGGCAGTGACGGGACATGCTTAAGTCCAGTATTTTGTGGCATAGACATATAATAAAATTAAAGTATTTGCTAAATTTGATTTAAAAAAAAAAAAGAAATGGCAGTGACCTGTACTTCTGGCAGCCTGGGAAATCCAAGAGCAAAGTAAAAAGGAGATAGAGCAATTCGAGATGATTTCCAAAGTTACCCTTGTGGCTCCAAACATAGCGCCTTCTGACACATATACACAGTCATACACACATACAAAAAAAAAAGAACAGAAAAGATAAAGAAAGTTTTTTCTACCCTTAGGGGTGAGTCTCCAACATGGGCCTCTGAGGAATATTCAAGATTCAAGCTATAGCATCTATTGCTCCAGCAATATCTCTGCACATTTATTCTATAACACTGCTTTTACCTATGAAAAACAAAGATTCATAGAATCGCCCATAATGTCAAAATAGCAGAAACAATCAAATGCAATGAAATATAAAGAAATTCATTGGAGTTAAATGACTTAGTGGAGTAGATGGGAACAGCATGGTCATTGAGAAAAGTGAGGAAATCAGCCTATATTAATAGGGAATAAGTCACTAAAATGCACTTTTAGAAAGAAAAAAGAGGAAAATGTAGAATGTTCATATTTATGTAGAGAAGTATCAAGTACTTGTAACTAATGGAAATAGAACAAACTTCTTTAACAGCTCTAGAAGGAATCACAAGGTGGTTATTAAGCTAGGCGTCTTGCATACATGTGTGACATTATGTGTACACATAATAAGTACAGATTGTGCATCCCTAATCCCAAAATCTAAAATCTGAATTGCTCTAAAATCCAGTTTTTTAAGTATCAGAATTTAAAAATTCATGCTTGACAGCATTTCATGTTCCAAATTTTTAAGTTAGTCAGTAAAGTCTAGACAAATGATCCAAATCTGAAACACATCAAAACAAAGCTGTACTTCCTCGCAAACATTTCACGCAAGGTACACGCGGCCAATGCAGGCAGGACAGCTTAGCCTTCCTAGAGGTCCTGAGATTGACTATGGACACTGTCCCATGTAGCCTGAAATGCACTAAAAGAAGGAAAGAAAATTACATGAAACAAATCTCATGCTTATTCTCAATTCCTGCTTGCCACAAAGGAAAGACCACCCAACATACCCCCACCACGGTGCATACATACTGGGGATGCTTCTGACATACAAACTATCCATTCCCAGTTCTGTCACACACTCGCTTCAATATCCTCTATCAGAATTGTCCTGTATCCAAGGCTATATTTTTTTTCAAAAGAAGAAACAATATGTAGATATACAATAAGGCAAAGTGTTCAAGTACCTGAGTATTTGCGAATTAATCTACAAGTAAAGGCATTTTCTGTCTAGATGAAGTTTCTAAGGTTATTTTTCCATGGTGGTCTATTCTAACCATTCTTCATGCTTCCCAGTTCCCTGCAGTTGATAACTACTGTTTTGCCTAGAAAAAGCCTAATTCTGTGGTTCTCTTCAGAAGAAAGTCTCAGCTGACTGTCAGGTTTGTCTAATGTCCAAGTGGAATGCTTTCAGTTGTCTGTAAGAAACAGTTGAAGGGCTCTGGGCAGCCCTTCCATCCCACCTTCCTTTACTCTCCTTGCTTTGACAGAAAAAATGTTGGGTCAGTGAACCTCCTAAATCATGCTTAAACTGATCAGAACTTTGCAGTTTTGTCATTTTGGGGTTCCATGCTATAGGACTAACTTATGAAATATCCTACTTAAGAGTAGGCCTAAATAAAGAAACCCATCTAAGTGGAAATACAATAACCAACTCCACTAGAAAACAGAAAAAAGCAAAGCACTCACAGAGCTGCAGAAATGCATTCAGAATACAAAGTTTATCTTTCCAAAAAATCTAAATCATGAATCTAATACTGTCTACTTTTCATGTGTATTCAGTGATTCTACCATTCAATTACAATAAAACTGAAGGATCCATCAGTCACATCCAAGCTATGATGTGAGACAAGCAAAATTATCTGATGCATGCACTGCTCCTGCAGATGGACAGACTATGCCTGAGATAGACAAGGAAAAGGCAGAGAAGAGAAGTTTGCATGAGCCCTCTTCTGCCTGGCTAGAGTCACTGTCTCCTGAAGCTTAACCATCTCAAGGAGGCAGCTGATGGAGCAAAAAGGAAATCCCGCTATATCAGACAAACCAAATCGAGGAACATTCCACAAAGTAACTGGCCTGTATTCACCAAACTGTCATGAGGGACAAAGCCTGAGTATGGCATGTGGTCCAACGTTTTCTTCTACTGTGATGATTTGGAGCAACTGGAGAAGTGAACAAAATCTGTGAACCTAATAATAGTAATATTGCAAGTTAATGACCTGATTTGGGTAGAGGGTTATAACTGTGTAGGTGCATGTCCTTATTTTTATAACAGTTGCAGTGAAACATTTAAAGGCAAAGGGTCATTGGGTCTTAAGGCCATTTTAAAACTGTTCTGGAAAAAGTATACAGAGATGAAATAGAGATTTTTGAAATGCATATGTGAAATAAATATATTTTAAAGGAAGAGAGAGAAAATGAGAGCAGGAAAAATTGTCAAAACACTGGATGCAAAAGTACATGCAGAAATTGTATGGTTCTTGCAACTTTCCTGTGAGCTTGAAATAAAAGATTTTGAAGCATATTTGACCGTGGATGTGATCCTAAGTCTCAGCCATGTGGCAAGAGTCTTCGTCATGTGCTCTTGGAACCTAACAAGCTTTTTTAAAGCAATTGTCAATTAGTTAAATAATGTTCCAGTCTTTAGGCCAGTGTGAGGCCTTCCCCACCCAGGGGTTCAGTCTCTAGCTCATTGCTGACCTGGCTCCTGGTCAGAAGGTAGATCAAAGCTTCTCCACAGAACCCACTTTCACAGGTATTCTGAAAAGAGAACCTCTCACGCTGAAAGCATGAGCAGTGCTCAACATGTTCGCCCACTTTGGCTGAGCCTGTTTAACTTGGCTGTCCTTTAGCTTTATTCTGATATGCTTGGATAACTGCGCGGATCTATTTACAGCTCTCCCTGTTGTCTGAGAATGTAGCTTTGACATAGTGTCATAAGCCATTTCCAACATGGATCCGAACAATTCCTCTGTGATATATAGATCTACTCCCAGCCCACTCCCCTCCGCATCTCCTGGAGGTCATCTGTGCCATGGGACTGGGGCCAGTGCTCTTCATCCCAAACTGCTCACCCACACGGTCGGACTTGGCCTTCCTTTCAGCAGCCGGCGTGGTAAAATGTTTGACGCGACCCTACTCAGGCCTGTCCTGTGCCAAAATCAACATGCAATACGTAGTTCTGAGCTTTATAGAGCTGACCCCCAAATATCTGTTTACCCAGATGTTGACATTCTCATGAGTAATGGGCAAAGCTCCTAGGACACACTGTTGGTGGCAGAGCAGAATTCAAATTCCACTCCGAATTACAGAGTTGGCAGGGACTTAACAATATCAGTTCTAACCATCTCATTTTAGGGGCTGCAAGGGTGAATAACTTAACTGGAAGGGCTGGGATTAGAGTCCAGGTAAGCCGTCTGCAGGAACAGTCGCTTTTGATGCTACCAAGGGAAAAATACACTTGGATGAAGCAGCCTTAGAAGCCTGAGTTGTTAGTGGGTAACGGGGAAGGCAACCTCCTGATACGATACATACTTCGGGATTAAGGACGACAACATTTCCAAATCCCTTTTTTTTTTTCCTGGAGTCCTACATGCAGAAACCTCAAACCCAGGATCCCAGCCAAAAACAATGATTCTCAAGTTCCTCTGAAATCCTGGATGGATGTTTAACTGGGCAGAGCGCTCTCTGACTCCAGCGGCAGATGCGAGCCCCAACAGAGCTTCGGGGCTGACACTTCAAAGGAATGGATGTGAGCGTGTGAGCCTGAGTCACCATTTGCTCCTACCCACAGGATAAGGGGGCACTTCTGAGAGGCAGCACCCCCTACTAGCCTCCTCCACATGCTCTCACAGCTTACAGAGCTGACTCGAATGTTCGGAGCAAAGCTTCGAGAAGAGTACATGGGGAGAAGCTTCTTCTCCCACCTCTTAATCTAATGCAAATCAAACAAAACCATTAACTCTTTAGCGATACACATCTTTGCTCACTCATTCGCAAGGCAAATGGTTGCTTATTGACACTATGTAATAGGTGTCACGCTGGACACTTAGTCACTATGAACTCACAGTTCCCCATAATATATAAAGGGCTGCCACAAGCAAAAAGAAAAATGGCAAACCCGTTGAACACTAGCCAAAAGACATAACTGTCTTTCATAGACACTCACAGAAAGGCTGACTACCCATGAGAAGTCCTTCACCAGGCAGAGGCACTAGAATAAGAGATGCCATTTTTAAGCATCATGTGCACAGAAATTGAACACTCATGATACCCAATGTAGAAGGAAGCCGGTGCTATCAAGTGCATTTGGTACTTGGAGTCCAGACAGGTACACTGTCAAGCAAGTGATCTCACTGACCTCTGCACTGTATTTCCACTCACAAATCCCATCTGGGCAGACATTAAGTTCTTTTCTTGCCATCATTTTTTACCTTCCCCATTCCACTGACAGGATTAAGTACAGCTCTGGAAAAGTGCTCTGCTGCCCACCCTCAAACCACACAACGAGGGCGCCTGTGCCCAGCCTGACATATACAAGTGTTGCATCTTCTGTATATGATGATCCAGAGATGGAAAGAGCAACTGTCTTCTGTCTTCCTACAGACTTGGGCTTTTGGAACTGGAAACCCAGAGATTCCAGTGGCAATGTTTCCTTTGTAAAGGAAGACTTAGAAAATGCACCAATATTGTGTGTGTGTGTTGTGTTAAAGCACTAACACTGGGTAAAACATCAGCGCTGTAACTGTACATAAATAGGAGAAGTTAACTAATTATAGTTCATCACATCATGGAATATAAGGGTTTTTATTATTGAAAAAGAGAAGTCACTGCATAATATGTAAGATATGAATTCACTTGTGTGGAAAAGCCTGCATATGTGTTCCTGTTCAGCCCTATATACATATACTAGCAAATGCATCAACAAAAGCTGTATGTGTATAGTCATACATGTACATACATTACATATAAACATATGTAGGCATAATTTTAAATATGTAGATACCAAAGAGAAAATGGGGAGTGTGTGTATCAAACAGTGATTACTTCTGGAAAGAAGAGACCAAAATGAGAGGGAAAAGAAATGAGGTAACTGGGACCTTAACATTTTCTTTCTTGTTCTTTCCTTTATCACTCTAGGTGTGAGCATAAAAAGGGCGGGGATGTAAAAGAAAAGGAGAATTCACATATAAATGATACCATATGCAAAAGCAAGTGACTACCAGAGAATTGAAAGTGTTTTAGGTTCAGATCCTACCAGAGACAGCCCTGAAATGAGGAAAACCCTGGAAGTTTATTTGAAAGGTGATTCCAGGAAACAATGGTTAAGAAAGTGAGAAAGATCAACAAACCACAATCCAGAACTTCAGAGACTCTATATCAATCACATAGAACTAGGACAGCCTAATCTCTCCCCATCCTGGAGCTCAGGGACATTTGCGGAAGAGGGGGCGGTAAGATTGTAAGAGCAAAAGGATGGGAGGAGCAACGATTTGCAAGATTCTCAACAATAGTTGGGGCCAAAGCAATCATAATGGGACTTTGCATGCCCTGCGCAATGTCCAGCGCACTGTTGCCCTCATAAAGTCTAGCATCTGTTAAGGGCACCGAGACCCCTGGAGGCAAGGGATTGACAGCCATAGTAGTGATCTTATGCTTAAGGGGAACAAGAGAAAGGGCTTATGGAAATGCCACTGGGTCCTTATATGTCATCGGAGAGGAGGACCCAGTGGAGAGTTAGGCGTACACAATAAAGGACTCTCTGGGAATTGGGGGGGAGACACTGGGGGAAGGGGAGGGGGAGGAGGGGGGAGGGAGGGAACTGGTAAAAAATTTTAAAATGTATAATTAAATTTTTAATAAAAAAAAAGAAAGTGAGAAAGAGCATTTAGTAGAAGAAGGAAGAAATCAAAAGAACATCAAGCTTTAGTTACGGAGCAGCCAGAGCCGAAGCTCACTGGGCTGCCATGAAGCATGTGTCTCTGACTCATCTCAAGGGAGCTGAGAGTTGGGTATTTATACACTCGTCTTTGAAAGTGACAGGTGAAAGTTACCGGCTGCTTGAGCAACCTAGCTCTTCAATGCTTCCCCACATGAGGTCCATACAGTTGGGCTCGTTGGTGGAGGCATCTTCTTAGACAGAACGTAGAAGGTGCAGAAGTTAGAGTTTAGGTCAATGTGCACCAACATGCTTTGGGTTGAAGGAATGTGCAGAGAGTACCCAGGTCATCTACTGTGTGTTCCTCCAGGAATGATGAGAAGTGTAATCTCCTTGGGGAACGGATGGTACTGGGGGAGCCAGGAGAAGAGCCCAGGAAATCATTATGAAGCTGAGGTGGGCGGCTGTGCAGTTTTCCTTCTGTATTAAGAACTTCTTGAACATGGAGAGCTATTAGCCTGCATCAGTAGAAAGGTGGTAAGATAATAGACACATTTTTAGAAATTCATTTAAAACAGCAGGTTTAATTATGGAATTCATGATGGTTTCTTTCTGTGGGCATATAAAGATCCGCTCTTGTGGTAGCCACGTACATGTAAACCTTTTTAGCAAAATGTCTCATGAGTATCTACTCTGAGTATCATGAAGGTCCGGGAAGACTTTCTGAGTAATTTCTATGCACACATTTAGCAAGAGTATTTTCTTCCTGCAGGATTTAGTCTTGAGGTCCATGTGCCCTCTCAACAGGGAGAACATTGGAAAGAATCACAGTCTAGAGAACTGTGGCAGCGTGGGCACCCACCAGGCAGGCCCACTTCCCAGGATGCATCTCTCTTATAAGCACCACCCATCAGCATCTAAACCATTAGAAAATGCTGGTTTATAAAATGAAATCAATACAAACTGAAGATGATGAACACAACGCACACGCGCGCACACACGCACACGCACAGCCACTCATCCAAGCAAGAGATGAAAGTCTTGAACTCATTTAGAATTTTCAAGTATTGAGGGGAGAACATGAATCTGTGCTAGCCATTCTCCATTTATTGTTTGTCCTATGCGATCCTTTTTGTCTCCACCTCTGCACTTTCTGTGCCCAACCTCTGTGACCCTCTGCAGTGAACACCTTGGCCATCTGGATGTTTGGCTAGCCTTAGCCAACTGGAAGCCTGGATGGTGTTCTGGGGACACAAGGTGGGGAGAGGCTTGGATGACTGTTTCCCATGCCCACCCATCCCCCCATCTCTCCTCTACTGCTGGAGTTCTCACCCAGTGGTCACTTTTCCACATACAAGGGAATTCTACTCTTAAGGGAATTCTACACTGCCCTTTGCCCCTGGATTCCTAAGGGTGGTCCCAACAGTCTCTTAGAACTCCTCTCTCTTGAGAAACAGTCCTTCAGTGATTTCTCTATCAGTCTCAGAGTGTTCAGTTTTTTGCATGAATTATAGTTTCTACTAAGAAGAAAGGATCGTTTCTGAAGGTGTTTGATTAGACTTCCTGATCTACTGGATGTGTGCATGGGAAATGGAGGAGAGAAAGGCAAAGTGTCCCTAGGCTTTGGCTGGAACAGCGGGGCACAGTTAATAGTATCCAAAGGAACTTGGATCTCGCAGGAATAGGGAAGCTGGGCTGCAACAGGAATCCGCAGTGGGTGGAGTTACTCTGGTGAGGGCGTTTTGGATTCAAGAATTGATGACTGGGGAGTGAGGAAAGAGCCGGAGGTATAGACTGAAAACCATTAGGATACCTCAGTGGGCCGGGGGTGTGGCTTAGTGGTAGAGCACTTGCCCTTTTGTCCAAATTCCCACATCCTACGTGAAGCGGCCCTTGAGCACATTACCCTCTGCTTTTGAGCCTTGTCCTTTGTGATCACTAAAAATTTTCTAGTTTATAGTCTAGAAGTCTGACCTTTTTGCCATCATAAAAGCATGTCCCCCTCACCCTGCCCTCCTATGAGCAAATGAACTCACAGTACGGCCCCCGAGAGAGCCACTGTAATTTCTCAGAAGACAATGGCTGGGCTACTCATTGGACAATGACCAAAGTTTTTTTCTCTCAAAGTATAAGGCATCTCCTGAGGAGACAAGGGAGCATTCGGGGGATAGCTCGCAGGTGGGATGAACAGGTCCATCTTCCCCAGACATTGAATCAAAGCCAAGATTCGATATCATGGGCAATATGCACATAGTAAACACATCCTGGAAAAGATGAAAACTCAGGCCCTGACAGTGGCCTTGTCCTTCTGGTAAGGGTACTTAATGGGAAAGTCAGGCTAAGTTAGTGATTCTCCCAGGACTACTAGAAAGGAAGGAATTTCTGGACATGGAAAGACAAATATTTTAGAGCCAGCAAGTCTTATAATACTCCCATAAATCATGTCTCCCAGGCCCACCCAGACACCATTGACAACACTAGTACCAGAAGTGACAGTTCCTTGTTCAGCTGCCTTCCCCAACCTTGGAATCAATACATAAAATACCTTTCAGATGATGTAAATACGTCTACCATAAGCCTTCACTAAGTCTTCTGCATTATCCTACTTTAAGTATAATACGTTTGCTTTCTCCCTGCACAGAGCATGCCCTGATTCCAGAAGCATCGGGCTATGAGGCCAAAGAATGTACACAGCAACTTCTTGAAACACTTGGCACCTGCCTCAGTCACCCATAAATCTCAACTGGACAGCTTGACATTTCCTCAAACAAGACCCCACCTTTCACAGAAAATTTGTCCTGACATGAAAAACAATAAAATCCCAGCTGATAGACTACAAAACACTTTCCTTGTCTGGCTGGAACCACAGAAGTAGAGCCGCCAATTGCTCAGACAAGATCTGGGCCATTCCAGGGTCTGTGGACATTACACCCCTGTACCAGGGCACCCTAGCAAGCGACAACAGTCCGCAGCAGGGAAGAATTCTTACACTTTCTCAAGCCTCCATTTCCTGGAATTTATCCGTCTCCCCAAACAGTACATTCAGGTAAGATGGCTTATCAGCCAATGCCATGCAAGTCTAAAGATCTGAGTTTGATACCTGGGCCCCCGGTGACCCGGTGACCGTGAAATGAGAGAAACAACTCCACGAGGAAGTTGTCCTCTGACCTCCACATGTGTGCTGTGGCATGTGTGTGTCCACAGACCAGCCACAGAGAGAGAAAGAGATCAGACACATACATGCTCGTAATCATCATTATAGTAATAAGCAGAAATTTAAAAACTGAAAGTGCACTCAGACCTCCTTAGGCGTTGTGTATAAAAGAGAGCTGTGGAACTGGTTGCATCCTTTCTGACTTTGTAAAAACAAAGTTGTCAGTTCCGGCCTTAGAAACAATTCAACTTCTAAACAATTTAATGGCGGTTTCCTGTCTCCTCCTTTCCCCTTTAACATGGAGCCTTCCTCCGTGGTTTCCAGAGGAGACCTTCCTTCCCCACCAAACCCCCACGCCCTCCTTCTCTCTGCTAACCATTGCCAAGTTCTTCCGAAAGGAGGCTAGAATGCAGCAAATTCTCCACCAGTTTTTAAAGCATTGAGCAACCCTAAAAGGGCTGAAGTTGGCACCTCAGCAGTGTCTGAACATATTCATTCTGGTTCAGCCATTTGGGAAATCCAATGGGCTTTGTGATGACCTGGAAAGACAAACCAGCCCTGGGAACTAAGAAACATTCACCCAGAGCTCCAAGGAACTTCAGGAACAGAACATTTTCACAGGATAGGAGGTGATCTACACGCTATGTTGAAGACTGACACATGCTTTCCATGGACCCTTAAGATTTCATGGGTGTTTCCTAGCAACGTCACCAAAAATTAATTGAGGAACCTTTGGGAAAGTCTGTGTGCACTATCCACTTGCTACAGCATTATTAGCCAGATAGGGGCCAAGAGTTCATTCTTTGAATCTGTTTTTCTTACTTCACATAGCATCAGAAGCAGTCATGTTGGAAGAAAATTACAATTGCCTTGGACTTTTTTATTTATTTCATGGCTTGAAGCTATTATTTAAAATTGTATATGGGAAGAGCAAGGCTTTTAACAATATTCAATGGGCCTCTATACTTGGTAGAGAAAAAACAAAGTCAGCAGTCGTGTCAATACCAGTCTTGGCTTTGGCCTGGTTGCTGGCCGGATGTCCATTTTCTCAAGAGTAGATTTGCCTAAGGATTTCGTCCAGCTTAGCACTATGCAAGTCCAGTCATTCCTCCCTGTACTCACCCATGCGGCTCCAGTGGAACTTAGTTTCCCTGAATAAAATGCCAGCCTATTTTCTGGCTTGGTTATAGACAGAGCCCATGCCTTCTGTTTCCATGTGTTGACTTCCCCAGAACCCAATGGAGTGGCCAAGAAAACTGATCTGAACTCAGCACTCAACATCTTCAAATCACTCTGAGACTACTTGGGACACAGTGTTCAAATCCACGATATTCTAGTTGAACCCACTGATTCTAACTACTGGCTACCCAACAGCACAATTGGTTGCAGATCTGTCATGATGATGTTGATATAACCTTCAATTTTAGGAAAAAGTGAGCGAGGATTTCTGGGTTTTGAAAATGGGAAGGTCAGTGTCACCAACCTCTTTCAGTCTACATAAGAGACCAAAAAAATGTTGAGTTAATGTTTTTTGTACAACTTGACACGCACACAAACATCCAAGTGCTTACTATCCCACTACTATGCATGAACGGCCCTCTTTTCAACAGCCAAGGCTTGTTGAGTGTAAATTCAAGTCTTACTTTTCAGGGAGGTTTTAATTCCAGGGAATTTTAGATAATATTACTTGCTAAGCCGAAACCGTTTACACGAGCTTTGGAATCCCATAAAACCAGGTCAGCTAACCACGGCATGTGGGTCAAACCTGGCTTACCACTTGTTTGTAGAGACAGCTAAAACCACTCTTGACATTGCCCGAGAGTTGGAGCACCTACTTGCTTACATATCATCTATATTTTCACAGTAGCTCAGCAGTCTAGTGGTTGGAGCAAACGTTGTATGGCCCACAAAGTTGAAATATTGACTTTTAGAATCTTTCCAAGGAAAGTGCCAATCCGACCTGAGCTCTGATCCCTTTTAGCATCTTTGTGGTGTTGAGTCAGACTCTTACTTTTTGTGAGCTTAATTTTCACTTTCCTAGCTAAGAATAAGGGTATCTACCTTGCAAGTGTCTCAAATGACACTTGGCATCACATGTGTTGCCATGTCTCCTGCCCACGTCTTTGTGTGGATGTCAGAGGCAGCCGACCAGTGTGTGTTGGTTACCAGGGCCCACACAGGACTTCTGGAACTATCTTAGTAAGCACTGTTTTGGGCCACTGCCTGACTGTTCTGCTAGTGTTCCTTTCAGCAGAGATGAAAATCAATAGTAGTAAATTCGCATCCACCACTTTTTACTGTCACTCGCCTTGGAAGGTCTTTATGATGTATTTTAGTTGCTGAACATATAAACCAGATAAAATAAGTTAGTAAGTATTCAAGGTTGGAGGATCTGAACATCCCTTTCCATGGAAATTGGAATTATTTACTCAACAGGCAATAATTGTGAAGATGAGAACCCAAATCCCAAAATCCTTTGAGACTTTCCTGATAGTCTCTAGATCTCTCTGCCTCTTTATTCAAACATTGTCTGGGTCAACTCCAGAGAAAGGGGTGCTCTCCAAGTAGCTGAACAGAATGATTTTTACCTCAGAAGGAAACCACAATGTTTAGGCAATTTAAAGTACAACTTGGGTGTTTTCTAACTAGCTGGGAGGGGTACCCTCTTGTGGAATGAACTTTGGAAGTCAAAGCCCTGTGTTCAGATGTCGCTATGCCCCTGGGGCTTTGTATCCTCGCCAATCTAGTTCTCAATTACCTTATTGGAGTGGGGAGGTGACTTTTTATCCTCCCCACATTCCCCTCCAGTGATTGGCAAGGGATAGCAAGGGATTACTGTTTTATCTAGCACATGATAAGCCTAGGAGCAATACTGGCTCATAACAGTTCTTAGTAATGATTCATTCTTCAATGCAGACCCAGAGTCTAAGCTGAATCAGGGTTCAAGATTTCTTCTACTCCACTGAATGTCTATCAGCACCAAAAATTAGAGCAACATGTGAGATGTCAGGCAATATTTCCCTAAATAGTAAGTATCACATATAAGTCCTTTAAATATGGACATATTTCCAGGTCAGCTTTTAGGTGAAAATAGTGATTATATCATCCTGAAATAATGATGTGAAAATGCTCTTTTCTGTACAAAAATGTGTAAATTGGAAGACCAGAGGAACTTCCAGCTGAACGGCTCAGTGGCATCTGTGTTGTACAAAAATCTCCAGTATTATCTAAGGCTGTGAAATAATGAACATCTTGCCAATCTTTTCTTAAAAACTTTTTATCGAGGTAAGAGCAACTGATGCACACTTAAGCACACAGTTCAGTGAATTCTCACAAGTCAAGCACAGACTCATAGCCAGCACCCAAGCTGTGGATCACATAATAAACAACATGCTAGAAGCCCCCGGTTATGTTTTCCTTCTGGTCACTGCTCTCTTAACTTCTAACAGCACAGATTAAAGGTGTTTGCAATTGCAGTGTATGTAACTACATTCATTTGATGTGTCATCTTTCATGTCCAGCTTCTTTTGCTCATCGTCCTATATTTATAAGATTCACCTACATTGACTCATGTCATTTAAAGTTAGATCATTCACTATCCAGCTGACATCGTATCCTACTTTGTGAATATGACACAATTTATTAATCTATCGCCAATGAACACTGGCAATTCTATTTAAGGGCATTTGAGGCACTTGAGCATTCTCCTACTTCTCTTTCAAGAGTTATTTCATGGGGCTGGAGAGGTGGCTCAGGGGTTAAGCCTCCGCCTTGCAGACGGAAGGTCCTGAGTTCGGATCCCAGATTCCACATATAGACGCCAGGCGGAAGCGGGGGCGGCCTGTGCTTCTGGTCCTGGTAGGGCGGAGCCTGTGAATCCCAGGGCAGAAGGAGGTGGAGGCGTCCATGGTGGTTGGCGAATTCGTCCGAGGTTCTACACACACATACATGCGCGCGCACACATGCGCACAGTTGAATAAATAATAATAATAATAATAATAATAAAGAAAGGCACTGGCCTTTAAAAAAAAAAAGAGTTATTTCGTGAATCCCTGCTGAGTGGACACCTGTAAGCTCATTTACCAAGCCCTGGGGTAGCTTACATTCAGCCTTTCTGAATATGCCAAGTATTTCTCTAAGTGGTCTCTAGTTTATGTTCAGGATATATGAGTTCTACTTGTCCCATGTTGCTATGTCTTGCATCTGTCCCCATAGATCTTGTGTTGGAAGCTTGATATCAAGCAGAGGAGTTAGAGGTGGAACTACTAAGTGTTGCTGAGGTCACAAGGAGCCTGCCCTCATAAAATGCATTGATGTCATTGTATTGAGAGTATATTAATTATGAGAAGACCAGCTAGGGCTCTTATTGTTTGCTTGCTCTTTCGTCTGCCACCTCATGCACACACCGTGTGATGCTTTCTGTTGGAACTGTGATGCAGCAAAAGGACCTTCTTGCCAGATGACAACTCTTTCATCTTAGGTTTGTCAAATCCCATGAGCACAATGCAAATGAAAATGTAAATAACTCAGCCTCTAATATTCTGTTATAGCAGCACAAACTGGGATAAGACATTCATCTTTGCCAACAATCAGGATTGTCTATCGTCTTCACCACCACAACGCCATAGGTACCTGCTTTCATTTTCCTTTAGTTTTCTATACACAAAATATTCCAGTGTAAACCAGGAAGTGAATCGAGTACAGAGGGGACAGATGGACGGCATCTCACATGAGAAACATGAGGGCCATGAACACACAGGGAGTCTGTAGAAAGTGTCATCGTCAGATGCCTGAGGAACTCACTGTGTGCTCAATGACTCGGCCCTTCCCTCTTCTGTGGTATATTTAACTTAAAGTTCTGTAATAGATTCCTGTTTTTCCATCATCCCACATTTCGACCTCAGAATTGAATTTTCTTCTCACCGCTGCCTGGGTCTCCCAGGAGAACTTTAATGAAATTTAGGATATTGGCAAGGAGCAAGTGGGAGAAACAGGAGAAGATTGGGCTCTGAACCCAGAAACAATCAGTAAACATCAATGTGTGTTTCAGGATGGGAAGGAGTGGGCAGGGAGAGGCCTGGATGTTCTCTATCCATCCTGTCCACAGGGATTGCATTGCCATTAGATACATGGTAATAGAAATACCTGGCACTCAGACGGCTTTTTCCGATTTATGAAACACTCTGGGAAGCTACAGAACACCTAAAAAAAGAAAGTCCTGTGAGTACGGAGCTGTGGGCTGCTACGTAGCAGACTCCACACCAAAACGGGTACTCTGGCAATTGAGTAGGGGCTGCTTTCTGTGATATGGGTTTCTGGCAGTAACAGGAGGGTCTCACACACATTCTCCTGCTCAAGAGCCTCTGTCAAGACTTCCACCTTCGTCTGTGGCACGTCGTGTGCCACATACCTCCCATGGCAACCAAAGGCAGATGCAATTTTCCTACAAAATGGACTTGAGCATGTAGTCCTTGCTTCCCACCTCTTACCAATAGCAAATATTTACCACACGCCACTTCATGCTGGGCAATGTGCTAAATACATCCTATGTGCTGTTTCTTTTAACTTGGCTTAATCTCCACAAAACTCAGAGTGAGTCACTGTGATGGTTAATCTCGGTTGTCAACTTGACTGGATCTGGAATCAGCTCCCAGACGAGAGGCTGAGCACACCTGGGAGAGATGTTTCTTGTTCGGTTCAGTGGCGATGGGAAGACCCAGCCTAACTGTGGGTGGCACCTTCCAGCGGCAGCCCATATTAAAGGCAGTTCAATAAAAAAAAAAAAAAAAGCTCTGCCCCTTTGCTTTCCTATCATGCTGGCAAATCCATCTACCTTGTTTGCCTCTTACTGGAGAGTTCACCCACGCTGTTGCTGCCACTCGTGCTCCATTCTCCATTGGCATGATGAAAACCCAGCTTCTTTGGCCTTCCAACGTGCGCTGAAGCCCAGGTTCGCGTGCCAGGTTGGAACTGCTGAGACTTCGGCCTTGTGGACTGAGCAGCAACTGGATTCTCAGAATCCAGTAGGCAGATAGTCATTGTGGGACTCATCAAGCCACATCATATAAGCCAACGAGTCCCCCTTTTTAGTATATATTCTATAGGTTCTGCTCCTGTAGCAAACAGACCCTGACAAATGCAGTCACAGAACACAATGCGCAAGGCCCAGTGTGGATCCTCTGCCTCCAGGGTTCTCCCTATTTGAGACACAGCATCTCAGAGGGTTTTTCTCTTTCCCTCTACGAACCATACCCACGACTACTCACACACAGCATTCCACAGTCCTGTCATTTTCCTGACATCAAAGAAGGATGCAAGTGAATGTTTGATGCGTTCGTGTCTCCAAGGCACATTATCAATGGCAGGCAACTCTCTGAGTAAAGACTGACTTGGATAAGGATAAAGTGGATCATTTTGCCCAAACACAACATAGTACACCGAATGTGTTCCAAATTCATTCTCTCCCTGATACTTAAATATATTAACTCTAAATGAGTAAGGTTTAAGGAAATAGCAGACACATGGATCTATGTGACTTCTAGTTTGTCAGAATGAGCATGTGTCCCTGCAATCCTTGTGATCACGTGGGCATATTCCTTGATAGCTGGCGTCAGGAACAGCACATCCCCATGCCCCCTACCCAGCCGCTGAGGCAGAAAGACCACCATCAGTGCGGTGATGGCTCAGCACTAAGAACACGCACTACTGTAAGATAAAAGCCCAAAGACGTTTCTACACAAGCATGATTTCAAATCCCTAGCACCCATTCAAAAAGCGACATGTGGGTGCACATACCTGCAAACGGAGTGCTGTGAGGGACAGAGACGGAAGGATCACTGGCCTCGTGACCATCAGCCTAGTCCCTAACTCAGTTAGTGACCCTATCTCAAGGGAATAAGGTGGGAAGTGATAGAGCAGGACACCTGACATCCTCCTCTTGTCTCCCTCCTGACACATGCATGTGCACGTACACACACACACACACACACACACACACACACACACGCGCTCGCGCGCACACACGCATACACACACACATGCATGCACACTCGCTAGGAAAAGGAAGGAAAAGGAAGAGAAGGGACGCAGAGAGGAGGGAAAAGGAGGCAGGGGAGGAGAGAAAAGAGGAAGAGGACAGGAGAGGAAACAGAACAGAAACATCTCTCACCTCATCCAACAGATCTAATCTCTGGTCTCACCCATCTCCAGTCCATTTTCCACATTGAGCTAGAGAAACCTTTCAGAATTGGAGTATTTTATTCTTTTGTTAAAAATGATTGCTTGACTATGTCCCGTGACTCTGGGCAGTATTATCCAAATGACTGATAATTCCAACAAGAACCTGAGGAAACAGTTTCTGCCATATTCATTTGATGAACATTCTTTCAGCTCTTCGCACACACTGAGCCCTCCCTCATCCACACCCTTGCCTTCTTTGTGAAACTGATCATTACCTAGCTACAAAGGACTGCAGAAGGAACTTGAGGAAAAGAACGGGGACTAGCCTTGTGTCCTACAATGGAACGGCCTTAGTCACCCTAATTCACGAACCATGTCATTGCTTACCAGTCTATCCCATATCCTACCATAAGCCTGCCTCCATGCTGAATTAAGAAAATCATGTGTTCATTAAGGAAGATCATTTCTTCTAATCAATTTCAGTCCATCCCTAAGCTGGCTCCCTCATGTAAGTCAAAAGAATTCATTCCACTTAACCAACAAGTAAACAAAGGATCAAGAGTCAGACGCTGCACACAAAAGCTTCCTCTTAGCATGTGTAGAATGTGTGGCCAGCCCCAAAATGCCTTCTGTTTTCTCAGAAGTGGCTTAATTGTTCAAGGAAAAAAAAAAAAAAAAAAGGAAATTCAGGCCCTCCTGTGTCTCCATGCCATGGAACAATGCCATAGGAAATTCTGGAAAACAAGCGGGCTCATAACCCTGATCCCCAAAGCTCCAGAGCGTGCATTATATCCAGGCTCCTAAAAGATACAAGGTTGGTGCTTGCCATACCTTCCTCCTGAAGACTGTGCTATTCAGTGAGTTTGCATTTTGGTACAAAGCATTCCCTTGTGGCTCAGTCTTGTGACCACATGTCAAGGCGCACTTTTATGGTCCTATAATCTCAGGACTTTTAAATTTCTGTTGCTTAAGGGCACACGGTGAGGTGAAGCAGAAGAACTTGGGAGATTTCTCATCACTTACAAGTAGTTGACATGCTGGCGGCATTGTGACTTCATGGCTTCGCAGCACCTAATGACAAACTGTGTGCCGGTGGAGGCCCAAAGGTGACCGTGGGAATCACCTTAGATTGTACTACCTCCTCTTTGCTTTGGTCTGCAGTTTCCCAGCCTCCACCTTCTAGGGCCTTCCCATACAGTCCATTGCCATTACACCTGGTTTTCTTAGGAACCTTCAAAACCTAAGGTCATTGGAAAGGCACAGTCTATTTCTACTAAAACGCGTTATTTGCAGATGCGCCGTCAGCTGACTCACTCACAGGCAGTGTTCCTTCTTGCGCTGGATCCCCACTCGTATGTCATGGTGCCTTTTCAGAACTGATATTTTTTCCTGCCCAGGCTTATGCAGACTTCCTTGGATGGAATGAATGAAAGGCAGATATTGGCAAGAGAAAAAAAAGCTTAGGCAAGAAGAGAAACAGGAGCTGCTTACAGGCCATTTTGCCAATGTCCTCTCAACTCACATGCCAAGACTTTCCTTTCTATACTCAACCATTAGAAAGGTAGCAAACGGGGAAAAAAATGTGCAAATTCTTCTATTTTCTGTTTCGATTGTTGTGCTCCAAAGAAGCATCATTTCTAGGGTACTTGACCATGGGGGCTGATTAATAAAAAAAATGCATAATTTTAATTTGATGAAAAACACTTCATCTCTGCCATCATTAGCTTTGAGGCCTCCAAATGCTTGTCATAGCTTCCATTAAGCTTTCCTATGCATGAATTATTTGGGATTTTTAATGTTAAAATTTTCATTTAAGTTTCTTTTTATGTTTTCAGAATCCTATTTGACTTGTTTCTCTACTTTTTTATAGTTTTTATTTGTTTGTTTTGTTTTTTAAAGTCCGTGCTTCTGAAAATTGTAAGACAAACAGAAATGTAAGCTTTTTGAGGTTTATCGTAAAGTCCTAATAAAATATAAAGCCCGGGCTGGAGAGGTGGCTCAGGGGTTAAGCCTCTGCCTTGCAGACGGAGGGTCCTGAGTTCAGATCCCAGATCCCACGTATAGACGCCAGGCGGAAGCGGGGGCGGCCTGTGTTTCTGGTCCTGGTAGGGCGGAGCCTGTGAATCCCCGGGCAGAAGGAAGTGGAGGCGTCCATGGTGGTTCCTGAATTCGTCCGTGGTTCTACACACACAAACACACACACGAGCACACATACAACACGCACAATTGAATAAATAAAAAAAATTTTTTTTAAATATATAAAGCCATACAATTCTGTTTTCTAAAAATTCACCTGTCCAGGGATTTGCTCAAGAGCTCATAGTATGGGCTGGGGAAATACCTCAGCAAGTGTTCAGCAGGCAAGCAAGCACATCAGAGTTCTGAATTTGAGATTATCCTACCTGTAATTCCAGTCTCAGAGGCAGAGACTAGAAATGTGCAGATCAAGCCAGCTGGCGAGGCTAGCCCTATGGATGAACTCTGGGTTCTGTTACAGACCCTGCTTCAAAAGAATAAAATGGAAGAACAATTGACAATGATCACCCACACACATGGGAGCAATAGAAGGAAAAAGAACCCAGAGTGGGAGCCCCTCACCAGACAACCGGCGTGGGCTCAGCTCAAGGCGCACTCGGAGTTTTGGCCAAGGTCTTCACTTCCGATTACCTACATTCCACCTTTAAAGCACACAAGGACTAAGTGAGAACAGTTACGTTTCCAGCCTTCATTGCTCGATGAAAACACCCAAGGTTTTGCTTTGCTTGTGTCCTTTGTTTGCTCTGAGACTGGCACATCACTTCGGACCCACGTGAACAATTTTACAAATAGCCTTGTTTCTTTCACTTGTTAGATTTGGCTCAAACTCCTTGCTATAGCTTTGGGGAGTTTTTGAATCAATCTTAAAATCAATTTAAGTCTGTCATCTAGCAATTATGTTTTCAGCCTTGTATCTGTAAACCAGTGAATAAACAGTGTTCACCCAAGGCTCCAATTACAGTGCTCCGAAGGGCAGGTCAAGAAACAAACTTTGGCACCTACCATTTTGAAAGAGTGGCTTTTTCATGATATGATAAAAATCATGATGTGACTCTCCCTAGGTAGAGTCAATAAGGATGAGTTTTGAGAGTAGCAACAGGTGAGAGAGATTTAGAGCACTGGAGTTTTCTAAAAATGGGGAGACTTAGGAATAAGGGTATCATCGGGTGAAACAAGAGAAAGCACTAGGTAACCTCATCTGGTCCTTGCTACAGGTTTATGAAATCGTCTTGTTGGGCGCCTTAGGAAAGAAAAATGAGTCTTCCTGCACCAGCACTGTAACTCTACGTTTCCATACCTTTCAAGGAGTTGACCGTGAGAAAAAACTCATCTGTGGGAAATTAATGTTTGCTTACATTGGGGGAGGGGCTTCTGAGGCAGATGGGCTTTCACTAGCCAGTCCTGTGTACTCCAGCAAGCAAGCAAGGAAGGCTCTTCTTTCCTTGGTAAAGCTCAGTGTTATCCACTGAGAGAAAAATGGAAGTCAAGAATTGTCACGGCCTGTTTACTCATCATACCTTGAATTTTTAATATTGGATGGTCAAATGGTAATGCAAAATTATCCCCAAATCACTTTGATGATATTACAGTGAAGCATTTTGAGTCTGTGTTTTGACACGTGTGCAACATGGAAGTTTTCCTCAATAGCATGTGTATTTATAGGTGTTTGGTCTTGAAGATATAAATAACTATGCTTTACTGTAATCATGGGATGTGATCATATTGCATTCATTCACAAAAGAATCCACATTGATTGTACCTTACTCTGTGTTTTTAAATACTTCAATAAGAACCTTCAGGAATTACAACACTTACGCTGTGCACACATTTGTAACCCTCGCATTCTGATAAGTAAATATTGGAAGAAAAATTCAAGAAGGGAATGAATGAGTAATTATGAAAACCAGTTGAAATCTAAAGTAAATATGAATTCATATGAAATATTGAATTTTCTCTTAGAATGAACTTTGTCACATAAACCTAACAGTTAATTCAATCAAGAATCATTATTTTAAAGTGATTCAAAAGTAAACGTATAAAAAGAAGTATGTTTTTACACAGCCTAGATTTATTTATATTAGTAAAAATGCTTATTAATTGCAACATGAAAAATGTATGACTTTAGGATGGAGAAAAATGGCAATATCAACATAGCCAACCAATGAACATTACCACCAGTAATGTCAGTATCACATGATTCCTGACATGACATACTGAGGACATGGCATTGTTGCTGTGCTATGCCAGGAAAATGTTGGGCAATACCCAAAAAGTCCTGAAGGTCTCCCATGTTTGTGGTTGCAGCAATTAAAATGCTAAAATGTGCCCCAAGTAATTTGCAGATTCAATGTAATGCCTATGAAATGCCAATGACATTCTTCACAGAACCAGAAAATGCAGTCTTGAAATGCATATGGAAGCACAAAGACCCCTGAGTAGTCAAGTTAGCAAAAAGGACAGAAGTGGGTGTGTCAAAAATATATACCACAAAGATATTATGATCAAAGCCAATACATACACAAGCACAGAGACACACTCGAATCAAAAAAAAAAACAGAGTAGAGCAACCAGAAATAGCTTCATACAGCTGTAGCCAGCTCATTATCAATAAAGATACATATGCTGAAAGCAAGGACACTGCTCCATAATGGTACTGGATAAGTGGTTATTAACATCTAGAGAACTGAAACTAGATCTCTCAATTAATACTAAAAATAAATTCAAAACAAATCAATGACTAAAGTGGAAAACATTCAATATGAAATACTAGATGAAAACACAGGGGGAATGCTCAGACACTGCTGTGGGCAAGTATACCTTTTTGGAAAAGACAGAAAATGAAAGTAAAAATAGACAAAATAATTACATCACGAGGAGTCACAGCACATTGAAACTGTCCACAATGAAGAGAAGGCTCAGGACAGAACAGAGAAAGATACTACAAGCATGTGTTAGATACAGGTTAATCCAGAGTTCATGAGGAGTATCAAGAATCAAATGACAAAAAGCAAGACAAGCCAAGTAAGAAGTAGGCAAAGGTTGTGAACAGAAGCTTCTCAAAAGAAAAAATCCAAATAGCCAGCGAATGCATGGGGCAAGTGCTCAAATTCAAAGTTAAATCCACAAGGAGATATCACCTCATCCCTGTTAGAATGGTCATTGTAAACCAGAAAAGTAGCAGATGCTGCTGAGGACAGAGGAGAAAAGAAAAACTCTGAAGCACTTTTGGTAGGAATAAGACTTACAGAGCCAATATATAGAGAATATATTGAGGATCCTCAATAACCTAAAAATAGATCAACCACATAACCAGCTATCTTGTTTTTGGATTCCTAAGGAAATAATAGCTGGAAAGGAAAGAAGTGTGTGTGTGTGTGTGTGTGTGTGTGTGTGTGCGTGTGTGTGTGTGTCCATGTATGTTGCTGAACCACTCACAGTAGCAGAGGTGAAGAAGCCCATGAAGGGATAAATGTATATAGAATATGTAACATATGAACACAACAGAAGCAGAGTTTTACTCACTCTTAGAAAAGAATATCTGACATTCTCAGCAAAATAGATAAAATGGAACTGAAAGACATTATTAAGAAAGGTCAGACACAGAAAGACAAACGCTATATGTCCTCTTCAATTGTGTGCATATTAAAATTTCATCTAAATATATAATCATGATTATTAGGGATTGGAAAAGGCAGAGCTCGAGTAGAAGATTGAATATATGGAGAGCTGAACATGGTTAGATAGAAATATTAAATTCAGCATGCTGGGGAGTGGTCTATATGTAACAGAAACATGTATGTGTGTATTGTGTGTGTATATCTGTGTATCAATGCCTCTGTGTATGTCTACATCTATGTGTGTGTCTCTCTGTGTGTTCCTATGCCTAGGTGTTGAATAACAAGAATATAAAAGTTAAAAAACTAAACAAAGTAATAATAAAGAAACTGAGAAATTAGCTATACCTACTTGAACAGTATATATTATATACATTACTGCAATAGCATACTATACCCAATAAATATATACAACTAGCACTCATTAATAATTTTTAATGTTTAAGGAGGACATGTCAACAACTCTCACTTGCTCATTGCTTATTATATACATGTTTAAAGTTATTATAAACATTATTAAGTAGTATCTTAAATAAAATCACAAAAAACACAATGCACCATGCAGCTCACCAAACATACACACAAAAAAGAATGAAGAAATGTTTCAGATTACCCCAAAGTGAAGATGACAACAATATATAACATGTGATGTTAAATTAGATTTAAGACCATAAGAAGGATGTTAAAGGAAGGACTGGCAAAATTCAAATATGATGCATAATTTAAACAATAAGATAGTATCAACATTAATGTCCTCATTTTGATTATGTATAATGTAGTTATAAGAAATATGATATTTGTGGAATCTGGATGAGAACATTCTGAAAATATTTTTGCCACATTTGTAACGTTTTTATACATCTGAAATAATGTTTCACAAATCTGAAATTATCTTAAAATGCTAAAGAATTAAACCCAAAAAACTCCAAAGATGTTAACATGTACATTACAGTTGAAAAACTTAGAGAAGAAAAAGACAATGGTAAAGAGTGCCTTAAAGATTTGAGAACTACTAAATCCAGAAAGCCACAATGTGTCAAGATCGATTGCCTTAAAAAAAAAAAAAAAAGATGACCTCCATTTGAACCCTCAGAAAGGAAATGTCAACCAGGGTGCGTGTCTACAATCCTAGCACTGGGGAGACTGAGGCAGGAGCTTTGAGAATTCGAGATCTTGAGATATATAGCAAGATCCTACTGGGAAGCGAAGGAAGGAAGGAGAAGAGAGGAGAGGCAAACAAGAAAAAGGAGTGAAGGAGAGGGGGAAGGAGGAAAATTATATTTGCATTTCTCAAATCTTTATGCTTACACCAAGATTAGCTAACACACTTGTGACTACTGACTACTTGAAATGATTTTGCTTCTTGTCTTTGCCATTACTCTGGTTATTCATACACAAGTAAAAATGATGCATGTCTTTCTGGGCATTACACAAAGTAGTCCAAATTATACACACTCATTCAATTCTCCCATTGCTCACTCATATGCAGCTGATGAACTTGCTGTTAAGGCCAGAGGAAATAATGCTTTGGTATTTAGTGGAGCTGCTTAGATATAGCCCCAGCATGGTGCCTCTGCATTAGCTTTGTTTTCAATAGCAAGCTCTTAACTCAATAGTGCCAATAGTTTAAAAACAAAGCAGAAAAGTTTTTTTGAATTGAAAAGGTTAGCCTTGGGAACTGCTCATCATTGGGTTCTACACTTGAACAGCACTGTATTAAGGAATATCCAAGGATATTGGGAGTCCTACCTATGACCTGTTTGTGGAATTTTTTTAATAAACAAGGGAAAAATATATAATTACCCCACAAAAAATAGATACATAAAGTGCCAAATTGTCATAATTTTAAATGCATGACACGGTAGCATATCTACTTTTATTAATAATGCATTAAACAAGATCTAGCAATGGGTCTTACAACCTCCAAATTAGCAAAAAAGTGTTAAACACAAATAGTATCTTGACTTATCTGGAATACTTCAATGAATCTACATTTCTATTGTATCCAAATCTCAGGTCTAATAAATGTTTGCTGTTTCTGACTGAACCTAAATGATAGATTTCAATCAGGGGGCACTAGAAACAGAAATTTAATTATTTCCCCCACCCAAATTCATAGATGTAATCCTGTAATCTAACCGCTCACCTGGATGAGCCCTGGGGGCTGTGCATACATATGGCTGGGATTCTCTCAGAGAACTGGAGTTTAAACAGATATCAAAATATTTCATTTGCAAGTCTTGGCCGCTGTACAGGTCTAAGCAAAGCAGAGCCAGTTTTCCTAGTTGAGATTGGTCAACACCAGGTTCATTTGTCTAGCATTTCACAAAATATTTTCCCACATTTGTCCAACAGCAGCTTGAAGGCTGTATGTGACAATATAAATGTGCCCTAAGGTGAAAAGTCCGACCCTATTTCCCCAGCAATCTCCAGGGTTGGCTATTACCATACAGATGCCCAGAGTCAAGGGATCTCCACAGATCTGCTAATTACTCCCCAGACTTTTCCACTAGCAATAAAAATCCCATTTGTTGCAGTTTGTTTGGAGAACAGCCCTCATTTCCACAGTAGTGGTATTAATTAGCAAAAACTTGTGAAAATGACCAGAGTTTATATGCATTCAGTAGAGGGAAAGAAAGGGCCCTGAGTCACTTCTAAATATTCCTATAAATTCCCTTACAGCAAACAGGGGCTAAAAGCCTGCTTGTCTTAGATGCCTGGGATTTTTACTGATTGGAGCTAACGTGAGAAAAGAATTGGAGTCTCAAGTTTCACTAGAGTGGTGATCTGAACCAATTCTGAAAGCCAAAGATTTCCTACCTCTCTGTGGGGCCAGAAGGGCTCTGGATGTTCTATGGCCTAAGGTTTCAAGAGGTAACCCAGAAGATGACATTGACCAGTGGATCCTGATGAGGGTGTTCCTTGCCCTCCAGTCTAGCACTTCAGAGAGACATTCAGGGACCAAAGCTAATGACTACTGAGGCTGGGGGACATTTCCATCTAAGATCTTTTTTTTTTCCTTTGCATGCCCATGTGCACAGGCATATTATGTGCCTGTGGAGGCCTGAGGGTGATTTCGAGATTGTTTCTACCTCCTTTTTGCTTTGCTCCTTTTTGTTTTGCTCATTTCCCAGGCTCCACCTTGCAGGACCACCACCATTTCTTCCTGACATCGTTATGGTTATGTGAGATCGGGATCCTACTCAGGTCCTTCTGCTTTCAAGGCAGAGTCTTAACCCCTGAGTCATCTCTCCAGTCCTCCACCAATATCTTATCAACTCATTGTTTTGGAGCAGTTTCTAATTTTTTCAATGTTGATGGTTATGCTTATGTTAATTTATATTAAAATGACCCATAACAGCTAATCTACTCTACTCGTAAAACCCAGAATTTAATCACTGTCTATGCAAGTGTGATTTCAGTCTCATTTCTGAAGAGATAAGCAAAGACAAAAGGGTAATAAATCTTTCCTCTTTACTTTCAGTGACTGTTTCAGAATATTTCACTCCCTACTTTCTGCCCTGAGCCAACAATCACTGCTGACTTTAGCTAGGAATTCTATTTTTTAATTCTTTTATAGCTGCAATACCAGTTTCCCAGGCAGTTTTTATTAACTGCGTTGCATTGCGAGGCCCTTGCAAGCAAAAAAGGGCCCTTATTTTTGTTTGGAGTAATCTATTTCGGTGACAATCTAGCCTCGGGGTAGCTATATGTCAATCTCTATGCTTTTTTTTTTTTTTCTGTTGAAACAAGCCTGGGAAAATCGAAAGACAAATGCCACACAGGGCAAGGCTGAGGGACGCAGCAGACCGCCCACACGCTTGGCCAGCTCCATACCAGAAGGGGAAAGAAAAGTGGGCAAGGGAGAGGTTCATCTAAAGAGCAAGTCATTTGCCAGCATGGCGCCGGCTTTCCTCCCAGTTCTCATCACAGGGCAGCTTTTCCTACAGATGGCATGATTTGGGGTTGTTTCAGGGGAAGTGGGTGCCTGGTGCTCATGAACTGTCACCCCAGTGTGTCCTGAATTTTCTCTGTGTGACCTCTCTAGAGATAAAGCACAACCTTCAGGGATGAGCATGTGAAGGTCTATGACGGGGATTGTCAGCACCAAGTCCTAGCATCCCACGCAACACGCAGGCAGTATGGCAGCTGGCTGCTGTTCAGGTGTGCCCCCACCTAAGTTCTATAGATACTCAGAGCTCTGTGGGCATGATAGCCTCTATGGTTTGATTCAAAACAGTATCTCTATCTTCAACCCTTGAAGGGAAACACTAGAAACAGATGATAAAGGAAGATATGAGTATCTTTGGTGAGTCAGTTCCCCGCATAATTTCACTTAATCCTTGACCCACACTACTGAATTGGCCTTATTTTTGCCATTGAATATTTAAAGTTGAGGTTGGTCAGACAATGAGTAGCCAAATGTAAGTCATGTAGTTATGATACATGCTCATTATCTGATACAGGCTGGGGAAGAGCAAAGTTGAAAGAAGCACTAGAGACTGCCCTGTTTTAACACTAATTCTTTAGCTGATAAGTGATAGAAAAGGTACACAACCCACTTGCCAACTTTATAAATAGTTTTGTTGAAACAAAACCACACTTTCCTTTACATATTTTCTATGTGTTTCCATTACGAAGGCAGAAAATATTGTTTCGTCCACAAAATCTGAAATATTTACTATCTATCTGCCCCTTAACAAAAAATTACCAACTGTGTTAGAGATCCAACCATATTATGAGAAACACAGACATGTTAATAATATTGTTTTCCTAACAACAAACCATATTTCGGAACATCAGAGACCCTACATTAATTACCTGGAACCAGATCAGCCAAATCTCTCCCCATCTTAAAGCTCAGGGAAATTTTCAGAAGAGAGGGCAGGCAATAAGATTGTAAGAGCCTAAAGATGGAGAGGAGCAACGATACACAAGATACTCCACACAAGTTAGGGCCACAGTAGCCATAATCGGACTTTGCATGACCTGTGCAATGGCTGACATGTCAATGACCCCTCAAAGTCTAGCATGGATCACAGGCACTAGGATCCTTAGAGGCAAGGGATTAACAGTCACAATAGTGTTCCCATACTAAAGGGGAGTCCAAGAAAGGGCTTTGGGCAATGCCACTGAGTCCTTACACCTCACTAGAGTGGAGACTAAGAAGGAAGTTTGACATTCACACTAAAAGATGCTCCAGGGAATGGGGGGGGGCAGGGAGAGGCACTGGGAGAAAGGGAGGGAGGGAGGTGAAAAGAATGGGAAAAGGTGGGAGGGTGCAAGGGGGACTGAGGAGGGGTAGAGGAGGGTGGAGACTGGGAAGCTTGTATGATTGCGAAAAAATAAATATAATAAATAAAAAAGTAATTAATTAATTAATAATATTGTTTTCCCATTCATCATCATAGTATGTTTTTATTATGTCATCTCTCCCTGAAATGTTTTGTGCTTTTAATATAAAATTCTTGCATATTTTTGTTAGAAATAAGTTCATACCTTTTGTTCAGCTGTATTGTAATTTTATTTTTCTGTTCCCTACCTTGGATATAAAAAAGCAATTTATTTAATATATCAATATTGAGAACTGAAATCTTGTTAGGCTGAAATATTAGTACTCACATTTTTTTAATTCCTTAAACTTTTCTGCATATTAAGAAATCACCTTTGAGTAAGGGGCTATATTAGATTTCTTGCTGATAGTTGTTCTGACTGGAGTGAGAAGGAATCCAAATGGCTTTAATTAAATTTCTCTGATGGCTAGTGATGTTGGCCACTTTTTTAAATGTTTACTAGCCAACTTCTTCTTTTGTGCGTCTTCTTTTGAAAACTCTCTGTTCAGATCTGAAGCTCACTTTTAATTGGGTCATTTGCTTTCTCGACTTTTTAGGTCTTTGCGTTTTCTAGATGGTAATCCTTGGTCAAATGTATAGCTAGGGGTGAAACTAATTATAATGCATCACATGCATGCATGAAAATGTCAGGGAAACAAACTTATTTAATTAAAAAAATTACCGATCTGTTCGATCTTATTTCTTGCCTACTCCACTGGTGTAGCGCAGGACGCTGTTAATAAAAGGGGGGGACATGAACATCATTGCCCTTTTTGTGATCTTAAGAAGAAAGATTTTTATCGTCAACATTAAGTTTCTTTTTCCTTAAACTATATAGTCTTTATTTGCATTTTTTCCTATCTTTGCTCCTGACGCGCACTCAAATTGGCAAGAGCCCACTGACCTGATCAGGAAAGTAGGAGACAGAGATGAGAGAAAGAACTTCAAAGGTGCTGTCAGTGCTACTGGTCATTTGAGAGAAAAACAAATGTGAAATGAAGTGCCTGCTCTGGAAATAAAACAACTACATGGTGTTATAACAAGAAACCTAAATCTCCCTTCTGACCCATGAATTCAACTTACTGAGCCTTTCTATGAGGCAAAACAAATGCAAATGTCAACCAACTGTATGCAAACTTTACTATCCACATTCCATATAATGATCCCAAATGAGAAACAACCCAAATGTCCAACAAAGGCGAATTTTTTAAAGTTATGATATATATGGAGTGCTACTCAGTAGTGAAAAAAAGAGATTCCTGTTATATGCAATATAACATGGATGAATATTATAGTAACTGAAGGAAGGCAGGCTTGAAAGAGCAAGAATTGTTTGATTCATGTGAGTGAAGTCCTAGAAAAGGCAAAACCAGTATGTAATACTAACAATTGTAATGGTGGGAAGGATGTTAGGGCAGGCATTGATTGAAATGAGGTTGAAAGGGGCTTTGTAGGGTAATGAAAACTTTTTAAAATTGTGGTTATGGTGGTGTATCTATGGGAGGACGCATGTTACACTCAGATCGTGAAACTGACAGCTTTGCACATCACTAAACTTAATACTCAGAAACAAACACATACAGGAAAAAGCAGTATAGGGATAAGTGAGTGTTCAGGGCTGTCATATCAGACGTTCTGAGCGCTGTTTTGGGAAGGATGTAGGGGACCAAGCAGCAGCTTTGTGACCAGGTATTGGATCCCATGATGTCTACCAACAGACACCCATCTCCCCAAAATCAACAAGCAAACACTATCATCAAGCTTTATGCGCACTTCCCGCCCTGGTGGGCAAAGCCTGAGAAATCCCAGAACAAAGCTTTAAGGAGGGAGAGCAATCCAGGGTGATTCCTAAGTCACCTTTGAGCCTCCCCAGGCACACAGGGAAAGAAGGAAGGAAGGAAGGAAGGGAAGAAGGGAGAAAAAGAGAGAGAGAGAGAGACAGGAAGAAAGAGAAAGAGAGAGAGAGGGAGGGAGAGAGGGAGGGAGGGAGGGAGGGAGGGAGGGAGGGAGGGAGGAAGGAAGGAAGGAAGGAAGGAAGGAAGGAAGGAAGGAAGGAAGGAAGGAAGGAAGGAAGGAAGGAAGGGAGCTGGAGAGGTGGCTCAGGGGTTAAGCCTCTGCCTTGCAGGCAGAAGGTCCTGAGTTCGGATCCTAGACCCCACGTATAGATGCTGGGCGGAAGCAGGGGCGGCCTGCGTTTCTGGTCCTGGTAGGGCGGAGCCTGTGAATCCCCGGGCAGAGTAAAGAAGGAGGAGGTGGAGGCGGTCCAAGGTGGTTCCCACCCGTGGTTCTACACACATACACATATACACACACAATTGAATAAATAATAAAAATTAAGAAATAATCAAGAGAGAAAGAGAAAGAGAAAGAGAGAAGAGAGAGAGAAAAAGAGAAAGAGAGAAAGGAGGGATGAAGGGAGAAAGAGAGAGAGAAAGAAAGAGAGAAAAAGGGAAAGAGAAAGAAAAGTAAACTGAAGTAAGGTAAGTAAGGTATTGAGTGGCTTATTTTTCTAGATAGCATGAAGCTCAAAATGTAGCATCCAAGGTAACTCATCTATACAAATTAAAATTCACTGAATACGAGAATTTCTACAACCTGATTTCCCTCATATGACCAACACCATGCTATTTAACGGAACACAGGCAACTGAATAGAGATATCTACTTTATTTCCATTCTATGAAAGCAACTATATAGAAATTTAGAGGTTAACCTATTCTACCATGGACCCTAGAATGCTTTACTTTACATTGCTGTATATCTGAGGCTCACACTTACCTGCATTGCAAGGTTCCTGGGAAAGCCTGAAGCAGTGTCCAGTACAATGCTCGGCACACAGTGGGTCTCAACAATCACACGTGGTTTAATCAGGACATCTGTTTTTCCAGGCACGGGTCCTGACCTTCACCTCCCAGCCTTGTAGCCCCTGCCTTAGTCTTAGTGCATACTCAGGGCCACAAGCACTGTAGCCAAGTCAAGCAGGAGCTCTTAGGCCAGAGCAATGACATCATGTTCCGATCCCACTTAAACTTGGGCCTCTGGGGAACTGGGAAGAATCATGCTTCACGGATCTGGAGCAAGCAAACAAAAGAGATGGCAGCTTGTGCTCTAAAAACCCAAACCTAGACCAAGCAGCAGCTCCAAAACAGCCTCAAATGGGGACACGGCAGAGCATTATGTAACCAAAGGCTCCTGTATTTATTCCATTGGCAAACATTTCCTGCTTGGCTTCATATAAACACGGGTGCAGAGTTTCCAAGCAGTTGTGTCTTCTTAGGGGGCCAGCTATCATTTCCCTGTTTGGTTTGAAGGGTTGACCTCCTAATTTCGTCTGCTCTCTTCTCCTTCTCCCTCAGACCAAATGCTTTCTTTGGTGAGCTGGCTCCATTTAGGGTTAAAGACTTCTGAATTAATAACACACAAGGCTTAGTGATCCTAAGCAGCATTCGTCAGAAGCGGGAGCTCAAGCAGTCCTAGGCTTTCCAGGGAGATGGGAAGAGTCGAGGGTCCTTTGAATCTTCACTCAATTGAAGTTCAGCTTTGGTAACCACACACACACACACACACACACACACACACACACATACACACACACAAGAGAGGGTGGTAAGTTCCAAGAGTTGTCATGCAGAAATAACTTTAATATTTCACAAATATCAAATCATTCCAAATAATCTATGAAAGAAGCACTATTTTCATTTTACCCACAAAGACACTGAGTAGCAGAGAATCAAAGCAACATGGTGAATGAATGACGGAGCCCACATTTGAATCTCAATGTGAGAGCTGTAGACTGTGTAGCTCTATCCATCATACCACATGATGTAATTGCAGTTCTTAGGAGCAAACAAGATGGAATGTTGTTAAGCTATGTGTCATGTACCTGCCTCTGTGATACGTGCCCTTATTCTGGGTTGTTTTCCTCCAAAAACAACTGTCCTCTTTACCTAAGACATCAAGATCGCACCTTTGTCTATCGACTCCTTCTGAGATAGAGCTAGTGGAGAAGTCATTGTACCCTCCTCCTCTGGGGCTCTGGTCTCACTTGGAGCAGCCTCCCAGCCATTAGTATGTGATTCTGCCCTAAGTACACCTGCCCTTGGGGTCTTGAAGCCTGAGAGGGACCTAGGTATCCAGGTTGAGAAAGGGTAATTGAGGGATTTGGTCTAGACAGCCACAGAAGGCATCGGCCATGCTAGAGTGAGCTTCCGGTAATGTAGCTGTCTTTCAGTCTTGCCTGCTCCTGTGAATAACTCTCACCCCAATCCCATAGGCAAGCTCAATAAATCCATTGGTTTGTCAAGTCAAAGCTTGGTGTAATTGTTATTTTGGTGAGTTATGGGATTCCTATCTAGGGTAGAAAGACAGTT
Source organism: Typhlomys cinereus (assembly GCA_023101885.1). Lineage (NCBI taxonomy): Eukaryota > Metazoa > Chordata > Mammalia > Rodentia > Platacanthomyidae > Typhlomys > Typhlomys cinereus. The sequence goes on along the minus strand of JALPQD010000057.1, from coordinate 2,462,992 downwards.
ATGTGTAGCATCTCCCCAGGAAAAGTATTTGCATAATAATCCTGCCCATGACATCAGAATATGCTGAGCAGTCTATGCCCCACACTATCTGCAGCGCTCAGAGTTCACTATGGTATAATTTCTGTTCTCTAGAACTATTATCTATAGTTATTTATAGTTCTCTAGAACTATTATTAATAGTTAATTAGTTACAAATGTGAAGTGTGGCTGGATGGCACATCAAATTAAATTAAATGTGATTCTATTGATCTAAAACATTCCACTATGGCAGAAAATTCTATTTAGATAGCAATGTTTTGACCCTTGCCACTCAGAGTCCAGCAGTCTCTGTATCCCCAAGATTTTCTCTGAACACATAGTCTTGGGCCCTGTGACAGACTATTGAGTTAGAATCTGGTTCAAAAATACCCCCAAGAAGAGGCATTGAAGTCCAGAAACTTTTTCTGCTCTTGACATCTATTTTTCCAATAATTTAGTAAATAGCTTCTAATATACAAACACACCATCGCCACCACCACCATTATTACCATTCCCTACTAACATGTAACAGATAGAATGATTCTCCCTGGAATTACAGGTCGTATAATAAGTCGCAGTGTGGGGCTGGAGAGGTGGCTCAGGGGTTAAGCCTCTGCCTTGCAGGCGGAAGGTCCTGAGTTCGGATCCTAGACCCCACGTATAGACGCCGGGCGGAAGCGGGGGCGGCCTGCGTTTCTGGTCCTGGTAGGGCGGAGCCTGTGAATCCCGGGGCAGAGTAAACAAGGAGGAGGTGGAGGCGTCCATGGTGGTTCCCTAATTTGCCCGTGGTTCTACACACACACAAACACACACACACACACATATGCACACACACACAATTGAATAAATAATAAAAAAAAAGTAGCAGTGATCTTAAGCTGTACAAATGAAAGGAACAAAGTGATACTGTTGATATTGTTGGGGTGTCAGGAAGTGGAGGGCTATCCAATGTGCCATGTCAGAAATACAGAGTTCCTGTGAAACTGGTAAGTAAAGGGTGTAGAGGAAGCACTGGTCTTTAGGGGTACTTGCCAGCTTGCAAAATGATGAGAATCATCTCACGAACACTTAATTCCACTTGACATATGCTCATACGTGACGCTGTGGTTCGTGATGACTTCTGCGTGTGTAGGATCTCTTCTGCCGCATTTCAGTCCACCCAGTAGCTCTGTAGTTCCCGTCTCCTCTCACTCTGGCAATGGCCATAACTTGTTAGCCCAAAGACAGAATCATAGATGCACATGTTCCAAATCTAGCCTTCTCTAATTTCACTAATGCCTGAATGAGCTTTTTCCTTCTCTCCCTTTCAGTTTTTGGCACCATCTTTTCATGAAAAATACTGAAAATGAGGTATGTGCTTTAGTTTTTTACGAGCTAGGCGCTGCCATCATGTTCTATCCATTATTGCTCACAATAGCCCTCAGCACAGGGAGACAGACATTACTGCTCCACGACTGCACAGTTTCTCTTCCTCCTTCATGAAAAATGTATGATTACCCACTCTGATGTTGAACTTGGCCATATGACTTCTGTCACCACTACAGCATGAATGCACTCAAGTGGAGGATTGGCTGGCACTGTTAGGTGGTTTGGCACATTCTCCCATGTGTCTAACATGTACTCAGAGCTATCCCACAGCTTTTATAACTCTTAGCCCAACCATCAGCTAAGAACAGAGGAATTACAGTTGACCTACAGACCCTTTGGGGAGAAAAAAAAGGTCTATGAATATAAGGGAAGCTATTTGTTACATGGCTATTTTACAGGCATGTACAGGCATGATCTGTTCTGCACTTATTCACATTTTCAGATGAGGAAGCTCAACTTTTGAGGAGGTTGGTGACTTAACTCAGATCACACAGTTAAAATAGTGGAGACACTGGAACCTAAACCAGGCCATGAAACTCTAAAGCAGAGGACTTGACCCCTATTTTTTATTTTGTATGCGTTATACACATTGTGATTTCACCCCATGTGAAATGTAGAAAGATTTTCAAACCCCACCTCAAGCAGATTCAGATGTTTTTCCTAAGCCCCTCCACTTAGCATTCTTGGCTGCTATGCCTGTGAATGAGCCAACATTTAACATATGTCTACTGTGAATATTATAGTCAAAGAAATTATACTCTAATGTCCTATTAGATCATTGGCTCAGGAAATATGCACACATTTTCCATTTCCAAAAGATAGTGAGTGATCATTGAAAAAATACCTGCTTTTCTTATCAATGGAAAACTCGGGGAACTTTCAAGTGCAAGGGAGATGAGGAACACATTGAAGCAGTCACATCTCTAATCCTTTGTGCATTTAGAAAGAGATGTATATGAGGAAACTTTAACAACTAATTAAACTTTTAAAATCCAGCCATTAAATATATATATTATTTTATAGCATAGTGATCCAAAAATCTTTTGCTGAATTTTTCTACTCGTGTGAGCAAGCTTTTTGCTTTGTGATACTGAAATATGTACAATTAAGTCAAGTGATTTATGCCAACACTCACAACCCCCTGCTTTGTCTCTGCATTTACTGAGTTTAGACTATGAGAAATTCCTGAGCCTTCCTGGGGAATTTCAAGACCCAAACAGAACTTCCCTGCACACCCTTCCCCAGGACAACTCCATCCATCACCCCTGCCACTGCGACCACATTCACAGCCCTGAGAGAAGATAAACTTGTGACCCGGGTTGGGAAGTCAGGACGGCTCTCGTGGAGCAGTGGAGGACTATAAAGGGCATCTGGTACTTTAATTTAATCCTGTAGACTTCCCACTGCCCTTCCCAGAAGCGATTGCCTCAGTCCTCAGGGCTGTTTCAACTTGAACCACTCATACACCTCGCCTAGAGATGCATAACTATAAAAGCTCTAAGCCATCAGTCTAGATTCTTTCCAGACCTGTACAGAAGGTCTGCCCTGAAGACAGTGACATGCTGTAAGGGACCTCAAAGAGAACACGCCACAAAATACTTACTGGAAAGATGATGGAGGAGAAAGTAAAACAAAGAAAAGAATGTTAAGATTCTGCCTCTCACTGTCTGAAATGCTTTTCAGCCCGTTTAGCCTGTGAACACCAAGAACAAAATGATGGATAATATTGTTCCACTCACCGAAGTGCACAATGAACAAATTGCTCTTTTACGACTCTCTAAGGATATCATTGGTGACTTTCAAAAGACAGCAGAAAAGGTAAAGAGCATAGCACAGCTGCAAAGTAAAACAAAATACCTACTGGTTTGATGAACTCCTGATGAGCTCAGCTGTAAGCCGGGCTCTGCGCTATGCATGATGGGAAATGCGCTTTCATGGTGGTACCGCTCTGTGTTCCTTTGAGATGCTCACAAAGCTGGTGTTCAGCCAGCAAATAATTGTGAGTTGCAAGTTCAAGCTGTGTCCCAGTCTCTGAGAAAAAAATGCAAAGCTAAGTCAGTCAAAAAGAGATAAAACTGGGGCTGGAGAGGTAGCTCAGGGGTTAAGTCTCTGCCTTGCTGGCAGGAGGTCCTGAGTTCGGATCCTAGACCCCACGTATAGACGCTGGGCGGAAGCGGGGGCGGCCTGTGTTTCTGGTCCTGGTAGGGCGGAGCCTGTGAATCCCAGGGCAGAGTAAACAAGGAGGAGGTGGAGGCGTCCATGGTGGTTCCTGAATTCACCTGTGGTTCTACACACACACACACACGCACACATGCACATGCACAGTTGAATAAATAAAAAAGAAAAAAGAAAGAAAACTGATGTTGATAATTAATGTAAAACAGAGAGGAAGGGCTGTGGGTAGCCCAATCAATAAAGTGTTTGCTATTCCTCCTCCTCGAAATTCCTCTTCTTCCTCTTCCTCCTCCTCCTCCGCCTCCTCCTCCTCCTCTTTCTTCTTCTTGCCTCCATATGCACTGTGGCATACATCATGCACACACAGATCAATGAGCTCCAGGTTCAGTGGAGTGAGAAGTGGAAGAGGAAGACACCCAGTATTGACCTCTGTCTCCACATGCAGAGAGAGAGACCCATAGTATCCATGTCTAAAAATAAAAACAATGACACATAAACAAGAGAGGCCCAAGTCATTATAGAATGGGATTAAGGGAGAGAAAAGATTCCAGAGAAGGAAGACTAAATTAAGACAGGTACTCTGTGTTGAAAAAGTTTGAAATGGCCCTAAAAGATCAGAAGGGAAGTGAAGGGAGAGCATTCTAAACAAAAAAGAATTAATATCAAGTGAGTTAAGGATCAAAAGGAGGAGGAAAGAGGTATAGTATAGGGTTCCCTACCCAGGATGGTCTGCCATACTTATCCAACCTATAATACAGTAAGAAAATGTAATTCAGTGGAAACCTCGACATTAAACATGGGATTCAGAGCCTTTACTGCTGTGTTCCTCCATCGCACACAATTGAAGGGCAAATAAGCGACCATGAACTGCACTACTGAGCTGCTAAGCGGGCTCTCTGGTAGGTTTTGATGCCTAGCATTGGTAGGTTTATCAGGATGCGAGTCCATCAGAGCCCATCCCAAGGCAAGGAAATAACAGTTCAGTTTGACTAGCTGGAGAAGACACGGCTGGTCCCGATGTGTTGTGAGATAAGTAAATTGGCTGTCAATTTCTGTGTCCTTTAAATGAGGTGCGGCAGGCTGGTGTTTACTCAGAAACCTTTCTGCTGAGCTCTGGGTGTCAGGGAGACAAGATGGGCAATAATCCATACTACGCTCGTGGTGTGACTGGAGCAGCTTGCTTTTATCTGGTTGTCATATTAGAGTTTCTAGGCAAAATTTTATTCGGGGACCAAATACAGAACTGCCTCTGTCAGCAAATGAGAGCTTTGCAAGATTTTTAAAAAGGTGGTTGACTCAGAAGATCAAATTCCAAAAAAATGAATTGGGGAGCAGATTAGAGGGAAAAGGGTATGAACCAGAGAAAGTGATCTAGACATTGCAACATCTCCAGATGCAGGTACTTAAAGGCCAGAATTCAAGGGCTCGGGTATGGGAGACTTATTTTTTTTTTATTTATTCGATGTGCGTGTATGCACGTGTATATGTGTGAGTGCGTGCGTGTATGTGTGTGTGTGTGTGTGTGTGTGTGTGTGTGTGTGTGTGTGTGTAGAACCACGGACAAATTCGGGAATCACCATGGACCGCCTCCACCTCCTTCTTGTTTACTCTGCCCAGGGATTCACAGGCTCCACCCTACCAGGACCAGAAACGCAGGCCGCCCCCGCTTCTGCCCAGCATCTATACGTGAGGTCTAGGATCCGAACTCAGGACCTTCTGCCTGCAAGGCAGAGGCTTAACCCCTGAGCCACCTTTCCAGCCCCAGGTATGGGAGACTTATAAGTGATACAAAAAGCTCAATTTTCTGGACCTTAGAAATTCACAGAGGACACTGTAGACATGAAGAACACAGAACGCAGGACAAATTAGAAACTGAAAAGCCAAGTTTAGTTTGGGAAATACTGACTTTGAAACCCTGGCAAGAGTTCCAGGTGCCAAACAGCTTCCTGGAAATGTCTTTTAGGACATCGGGGGAAAGTCACTGTGAAAGCATGGATGTCCGAAATGAGGTTGGAGAGCTGATTCAGTGAATAAGGTACTGGCCATACAAGCATGCAGACTAGAGTTCAGATCCTCAGAACACATGTAAAAGCCGTGTTGGCTGCCTGTAATCCCAGCACTGTGGAGGCAAATGCATGGCTAGCTAATCTAGCTGACGGGTGAGCCTGTGCCTTAACTAGAGGCTCCACCTTAATAGTAAAAATGGAACTCTTCTAAAAAAAAAAAAAACCCGGCATCAATTTTGGATACATACACACATACACACATGTGTGCTCACACACATACAAACATGTATGTTCGCTACCCACACATAGATATACAAAAACAAAACCAATAAAATGAGCACATTAAATAATCATGTACATAAGTGTATTTTTAAATAAAACACAAAGCTCCTTGCAAGCCAGACTCTAGTTACTCTTTGTTTTCCTGGTTTCCTTCTGATTCCTAATCATCAGGTGCATACTTTTCCTTTCTGGGTTCCACATGTGGAGACTTCACACAAACCAGTTTCAAAAGCATTCATGCCACATCTCCACCCCCCACACCCCGTTGCTTACTGGCACATTGTATTTGCTACCACCGCGCTGTAGTTTCATTCGCCTGCTAGAGAACCTGTCCAACCCAGGCCAGCCAAGATGAATTCATCTCCTCCTCTTGTTGGCAGGTGCTGCCTCCAAAGTCTCTTTGTACAGAGACTTCAATCTGCTGGGCCTCAGACCTTCCCCGATTCTTCAAGGTCATCCTAGAAAATCACTCGGCAAGCATAGTCGATCTCCATCCAAGTTCTCTATTGTTGCCCACTATGGATGGATTAAGAACCAACGTTCTCAACCCAGATTTCAAGACTATCCATGAACACCATTCATGGTCCTCCCCAACTTACTTTTCCAGCACACTTTTCTCTGCCTCCCTTTCTTGCTTTGCATAAGAACAGCCCATAACTGATGGCCAAACATGCCCAACTTCATCCTTCCCAAGTGTATTCCTTCTTCTGCCATCGAGCGTCTCTCCAGTCTTTGCCGGATCTGTGCCCATTCTCCACAGGGTGGCTTTCCAGAACCTTCCCTGAACCTCTTCCCTATCCACTTCAGGCTTCCTATACCTCACCAAATAGCATTTGTTCTCTGATTCCTCATTGTGCTATGGGGAAGCTACAATGCCCATCTCAAACAGCTATTTTGAAAACGGAATAAGTGTTCAATATGCAATTATATTATTATTTTAGGTTAGACATTGGGCTGGGCATTAAGAACAGAAATAGGAATAAGATGAAGTCCTTTACCTTAAGGAGTTCAAACTCCATTGAGGAGAAAATATACAAGAGCTGACTGACCTCTGTCCACAAGGTTCATGGAGAATTCTAAGTAAAAAGACTGTTCTTGAATATCTTGTCTAGATCTATTTTCTAGAATGTCAGACATGACCCTCTACATGGGTCTTTGAAAAAGCAAAGGCTCTATAAAATTTCTTTGAATAAATAAATAAAGAGAAAGTATATCTTTCTCAATTGTTTTTATTTCTGCCAGGAGTCTGTGTACTAAATAATTCTGTGTTCATAGGATAAACACTTTTATTACAAGAGCTGAAAAACTTCATTCATTCAACTACATTGCAGAATTACAAAATAATAATATTATTATTGGCAGTTCAATGTGTAACACCCACTGATTGAGCCTCAGTTTTCTGTACCCAACAACACACACAATTTGCTTAATGCATATATATTCACAGATATGGAAAATGTACTAAATCTACAGCCAAAAATAAATGAAAGAAAGAAATTCTAGTTTCCCCTACCTTGGTTAATTCCTGTGTAGAATGAGTGCACCAGGTTGAGGTTCCCAGTTTTCATTGATTATAAAGCCCCCACCAGGAGGATTTGCTAAGCTGTGTGTTCCTAGATTCCTATCTGATCCTTCTGTCAGAGCTTGCTGGAAATCTGTCAGCACTTGAGTCAGTCAGAAACGTCAGTCAAGCTGAAGAATCCCTTTCCTTCTCTTACCAAGACATGCTCCAGGGATGCTCAGGCATCCCGGGTCTGAGACAGTGGGTCTATTCTAAGGGAGATGTGGTAATAACAGAGTCTCCTGTCATCCCTGTTATATGCCTAGAAGCGTGCTTTCTTTTCCTTTCTCAACTGTAGTTTCTGATCAACATAAACATCCCAGCCATTTATGATTCTTTCACAATTACAGTGAAGGTAAGGAGCAAAGAAAATCCTTTGATGTGTTGACGCCTCTTAAGGCCTTAAAGCCAGCTTTGAATGGGTGACACAAAATCTCCTTCATCAAATAATAAATACTTCTGCCCTTGTTGAATTCAGATTGGATCAGATGAGGATCTGCAATTGTTTCACTGGCTGGTCTCTGCTCTTTTTAAATCTTGTGGTCTCCACCCTGTCTACAGAAAGATAATTTTTAAGGAATTCCACTCAGTGTTACTGGCTTTAATAGAAAGTGCCATTTTGCTGGGGCTTTTGCCCAACTGATGTAGGAGGCACATTCTTTCTGTCCTCCCAAGGGAGCCAGGCATGTGAACTTCTTTGGGAAGAGCAGAATACTTCAGCAAGCTTCAGAAAAGACCCTTGCAGAGTCCACACTGTGTGAAACACAGTGTCCTACCCGCACCACTCACGCCCCTCAAGAAACTGACTCTTCAGAAAAAAAATGTCTTTCTCACAAGTTCTGGTATATGAAACCTGACCCAAGGGAGCCCCGTTCTGTGGCTAAGGGCCTTTCTCTGTAGATTCTGATTCCCCGCCTCAGATTTTGCTAGTTGCACTAATTTAGGCAAGGTATTTACCTGTTAGGGGAAAGAGACAGCGTCTCAACGTTCTCACATGAAAAATAATAGCACCTGTCTTAAAAATGTTGTGATGGCAAGTGCCCAGGCAAGGCACGTGGCAATGCAGGCAACCCTCACTAAAATTAGTGTGTTTTAAACACACACACACACACACACACACACACAAAGACATAAAAGTAGGAGGGAGACTCGTTGGGAAGGTTTTCAATGGAAGAAGGATTAGAATAAGATAGAATAAGATAGGGTGAAAATGGCTCAGATTCATTGCTTACATGCTTTCTATCTATGGAGCTGTCAATAAAAAGGAAACTAAAAAGTAAAAGTTGAAAAATGAAACTAAATTAGAAACCAAAAGACTCCTGTGATATTGAAATGTAAATATTATATAAAGACCTTAAACTAAACCCTACCACATGGTAAGTCACTCCACAAGTGCTATCATTTCATCTTTAAAGGATTTAGCATTCAAGACAAAATAAGTGAAAAGAGTCCTCTATGTCCCATCTGTTCCCCTGTCTCAGTAGTGCTTTTATCTGTGTCAAGAATTCTGTTCCACCAAGTGACCAGTGCTGGCTAGTACATTCTACCATGTTCTTTCTTACTCAGCAGAAAACTTGCCAAGTTCTACATGCTAGAGTACCTGTCCAGCTTCCTGAAGACCACAACTTGGAATGCTCTCTGCTAAAGCACAAGGAACACAGCCTGCTGGATCCCAAGTACCCCATTTCAAGCTCCCATCCTGATGGCATTGTATTAACTCTTGCACAACAAATAAAAGTCAGAACTAATACCACTCTGGAGATGAACAATTCACAATCTCCTTTCGACTCAGCCTCCATAGACCTCCATAGCCAGAAGCCAGCAGCTACTGAACAAATGCTCAAATGTCTGTCTGCTGACATCTCCCCACTAAAAGTAGCACTATGGAAGGATAATCGCAAAGATTACCTTTCCATCAAGGAAAGAAGTAGAGAGAACAAAGAGAAGACTGATCTAGATGTTTTGCCATGAAGGGTCAATGATTGTAGACTCACTAGAAAACCAAACATCAGCATGAAAGGGCAGATGTGCAAACGGATTTTTCATATGTCTTGTTCTGTGTGAGCTTTTATTTGGAGAGACTATAGAACTCCGAGCCAGATCTAGGAAAAGGACAGGCAAGCAGTCCAAACGTTTGGATGACTGTCTTGGCAAAGGAGATGAACCACCAAATGGTCAGACCTGTTTGAAAATGTTCTACAGTAGAAGAACTGGAACACTCTGGCCCTCAGCCCTCACAAGCTCACTTCCTACTAGGCAGGATGGCTCCGTGTGCATCAGTGCAGTCTCAAACCATTGAGTAAAGTTTCCAGAAAGCACTAGAGCACTAAAGCAACTAATCCTAAAACTTCACTTATTGAGAATACTGGATTTTGTGAGTAGCAGGATCCTCAGTAAAATGCAATTTGAAAGGATTTATTTCAGTCATGCACAATTAAACTATGATTATAAATTACTTTCCCTCAAGAGTTAAAAAATAGAACCACTATTAGTGAAGCATAATGATTGAGGCACATAGCAAAGAGTTGGCTCTTTATAGAGTTTTTATTACATCCTGTTCACTGGAACACTAAAAACCCAGTCTATTCCCAGAACCTATTATCTTGGTCAGAATTCTGCTATTCAGAAGAAATAGAATGAACTTTTGATATTTAGTTCAAATCCAAGGGGAAGGGTCTGGGAACAAACAATTCTACCCCTGAAAAAAGCTAATATGAATTATTCAGAAGAAAATTCTCATAATAGCTTAATCTTCTCCATTTCCACATATTTGTAACTGATACAGGTTCAGGAAGTAAAGAAGTTACACCCATGTTAGTTCTAACTGAAAGGACCAAGGCCTTCTGGGAGCGGTCTACTCTTATCAGTGTTGCTTCACAGGGCGCAACAGTCCGTGGGTCATGCCAGGCCCTGGGAGATCAAGCAGATTGCCAGTTTCCTACTCCAACTTAAAAATCTCCTAAAGAAAGCATTCCCCTCATTTGAGAACATGAAAGAGGTTGACTTTTAAATTTCATATTTCCCCAGCAAGGAGGATTTTTCCCTTGTTTCAATTTGTTTGTTTGTTTGGTGCTGGGGACCAAACTTAGGGCCATGCGCATGCTAAGCACATCCTCTACGGCTGACTTACATACTCGAGCCCTGAAAGTGATTTTCGAAGTGGGAAATAAATAATAAAAAAATAAATGATAAACGTGGAAAATGACATGAGGCTTTCCTTCACGCAGAGGATTATTTTCTCTTTCACAGAATGCATGCTTGGTCTTCGCGCCTTGCTTTCCGGAGTACTTGCTTCTTTTAAAAGCCTAGTTAATGTTCAGGACAAAAAAACCCACAGCTGAAAACAATTGTTCTTCTGGCTCCTCTGTCTTCACATGGTATGTATTTCTCTCTCAGATATTAGAACTGTGCCTTCCACATATACCATACGTATTCTCAACCCAAGTAAATTAAGGAACAGTCAACATATGAATACAGAAGTTAATCATGGAAGCACAAACATAAACAACACAAAATTGTGCATGGAAAAAACCTACAGATAGTTAAAGAGCGTATTAGTTGGAGAAGAGAAGAGAAAAAGTAAAATGATTGCTGATTTGGGAAAGAGCAAAGGAGAAAATTACTTGAAGGAACTGAGATCGGCCCCTCGGGGTGGTTGAGTAATATATGGAGTGTTATTAGATCAAAGTTCTCTATCTCCAAGGAGAAAACAACCAAAAATTGGCTTTAAGTCAGTCCAGAAAGATGTCAGCTTAGCTTTTAGGATGAATTCTTGATGTATAAGTTGATACATATCATATTAGGTTACAAAGAGAAGTCTGGTAATCTTCTCCCCAAGAGACGGGGGAGACAGGAAAAGCCCAGCCACGCACACCGCCACTGCAAAGGACCGATTTACCCAGAGTCACAGAAACATGCTGGAAGGTTCTCTGGGATCCTTAGAGACTCGGGATTTTCTAATAATTCAACAAACACAAGTCTATAGGAGTGACTGTTGTGAGTTCAGTCATTTTGGAAAATTCTAAATGCCTTCCCTTTCTTTGTACAACTGATGTTAGAAAGAGCGAGCACATTTTACAAGGGTGTTTAACAACCAATCAGCACCTCACAGAATGAGGTAAATACCTGCTTTTTTCTTAATACACTAAGAGACTGGACATAGTTTAAAATAGAGCCAGTGTGCATGGTAAGATTACAAGAGTAGGTGAAGAAGGGGGAGGAGAAAGAGGAGGAGGAAGAAGAGGAGAAGGAGGAAGAGCCATTGCCCAGCAACCATGCAAATGGAAACACTTCAGTGAATGCAGCATTCACACAGGCAAATTCCATTAGTTCCTCTGACAAAGTCAGTCTGTCTCTCTGAGGGAATGCAGGATCAGTCTTGATACTTTGGGTCCCAAGGGAAAGTTGTCCAAACACAGTGGGGGAAAAAAAGATATCAAGGAAGAAAATGAGTTACTTTTCTAGTTCTGCTATGAATCCTGGATAGAGAAAAAAATGGATTCTCAGCAGGGGCCTGCAGAGAGAACACCTCCTCTTGTTAATTTTTTCCTTTCTCAAGTGAGATTTTCTGTGGCCACATTCAAAAGATATCATAGAACCAGAAATGCTAAAGAGCAAAATAAATTGTAAAATCATTCTGTGTCACTGTCTCTCTGTCTCTCTCTCTCTTTCTCATAACACACAGACACACACACACCACCACCACCACCACCACCACCACCAGTATCACCAAAGATCTTTGCACCATGAAATATTTTTGTTTTATCCCACAAGCCAAACATTGCAGGTGAGAAAAACCACTGGAGGAGAAAAATTTATCTCCAGATGTGCCAGGGTTTGCCCAGTCACCTCTGCACTGAAATGACACCTTCTGCTTCCCTCCAGGCAGACACTTCTCAAAGAAACAGCGGGCGGCTTCCAACTCTTCAGAAAGAGATCTCAGTAATCTGCCTTAATTACATGTTTCTACGGAGCTTTTGACTCCACCTCAATTAGGTCTTAAAAAATCTCACACCCAAACCTAGAAATTTTGTGCTCTAGACATGATTTTAAAAAAATTAAATGGGAAAACTTTAGACCACATTATCCTATCAAATAAGTCATGTACGTAAAAATCAAGTTCCCTGCTCTGGGTAGGCATGTGATTGGTCTAGTCTCTGTTAGAAGAAAGATGCACACAAAATCCTTCCTTTATGGTCCCTTGGTCATTTTCAAGGTGCTAAGTGACAAAGAGATCTGTAATGTACAATGTGTATGACCTCCCTTAAAACAATTCATGCCATGTAAAATAATGCTATTTACTGAAATGAAATGGAAAAAAAATAACATCACTTTTGAAAGACAGCCAAATATCCTGATTTCGAGGTGACAAATGATCACAAGATGAGAATTCTGCACAGCACTTTGAGAACTAGAAGCTCTAGTCTTTGAACCTCAATTTTTCTTTTAAAGTCACCAGCTTTCAGAGCTCATAGGATCCCAAGCTGGCTCCATTCTATGTTATGGTGTTGAGCTATGACCCTCTGAAATAATTCCTGTTGTGATCAATACACAGCATGTGTAGCATTTATATGCATTATGCCATTTATACTTGCAAAAGATAATTTTTTGTTGTTTATTCAGTTATGCGTGTGTGTATGTATGTATGTGTGTGTGCGTGTGTGTGTGTGTGTATGTGTGTGTAGAACCACGGATGAATGAATTCAGGAACCACCATGGACGCCTCCACCTCCTCCTTGTTTACTCTGCCCGGGGATTCACAGGCTCCGCCCTACCAGGACCAGAAACGCAGGCGGCCCCGGCTTCCACCTGGTGTCTATACGTGAGGTCTAGGATCCGAACTCAGGACCTTCCGCCTGCAAAGCAGAGGTTTAACCTCTGAGCCACCTCTCCAGCCCCGCAAAAAGATATTTTTAAACTATAAAAATAGTGGGATAAAACAAAATGACCTTGAACGTGGACCAGTTCTGCACAAAAGCCGCAAGCAACAAGTTAAAATGGCAACAAGTCCTTCTGAAAGCTCACAGAACTGGAAACAAGGAAAGTCAATGAAATTTCCTCCAAACCACCTTCCCTGCCTCTGGAACGCGTTTTTATGGGATAATGAAATCTCTCACATGGAGAAATGTGATTAAGTAATAAAGGACTGAGTTTCCCTTCCTACGTAACTCTGCAGGGTGCTTCCCAGGCAGTTGCAATGGTCGGTGTAAAGCTAACTGTGTGGTGGCCTGCCACCAGATTACAGGTATGTATTAAAGGAGATCCCACTGAGTTTTCTCTTTAGGCTGGTTAAACAACAATTTCATTCTCTGGATCCCTGATGGGTTGTTTAACAGAGCCTCCCCTACCCCAAAGCACTGTGCTCAGCAGAGATGTGCCTCGGGTCTGCACAAACAGCAACCTCTCGCGATGCACTGATCAATCTAGTTAGCAGAGACTGCACAAACAAACAACTTTCTCTGCATGTTCTCAAGAGACTGTGAGGCTCAGCCATGGCAGCTATTCCAGCCCACTAAGAAAAGATATATGGCCGCCTGTCAGCCCTGCGCACACAACACTTAAAGGATGGAGAGTGAGCTCCTTCCTGGGTTTAATTTCATCACTGCTCTCTGAGGAAGGATGCTTCAGGGCACACAGGTTTGACCTAGACTGCTGCTCTGCAGGTTCCCAGTAACACGCAGGTTAAGCTGGCCAATAAATCAACCATCTAACCAGAGCTTCATCACCCTGGGCCCTGGACGCTCAGAGCTTTGCAACCATCTGATAGTTCTTTAATGGGATTATTCTGATGGACAGGGAATTTCTGGAGTCTGTCATTATGAAAGGATTGCTTGCAACAATATTTATGACACAATGCTCTCCCGATATTTGAACTTTATGCATTCCAAATGCACACTTCTCTCAGGAAATCTTTCTGTTACTAAATACACTTGTATGCTGTGGAGAGGAGTTGCTGTACTTATTTTTTCAAAATTTTTATCTTAAAGTAATGTTCAGATCTACAGAAAATTTGAAAGAATGCTATAAAGAAATCCAAAATATTCTTTAAGTAGAGTCAACAATTGTGTTTCTTTGCTTATTGATTTATTTGTTTATGACGGTGCTAAGGATAGAACCAAAGGCCTATCATGTACTAAAAACATGTGGTTATAATACCCCCCAGTCTCCAGATTCACCAATTTTTAAATGCTGTTTCACATTTCTGTAATAATCTTTTCTATTTCATTATGTATGTGTATAGCCATACATACAATCAGTTAGAAATAGTTATTTCTGAATCATGTGACCATAGGCTATATGTATCATCCCTTTTCTCAATGTATATGTCCTTATAACAGGATTTCATGTAACTATCTCACAATTACCCAATTCAAGGACCATGACAGTAGTATAATACTTTTACTTAGTGTACAGACCGAATAAAAGTTCATCATATTCTCCAATAATATCCATGGCAATGATTATCTGTCCAGAAAAGATTCAGTTGAGATCATGCTTCAATCAGCCAACATCTCTCTGTAGAGTCTTTTGACTGGGGAGCAACCCACTCAGTTGGAATATTACATAGTGACATGTTCTTCCCAGGGTATCTTGCCTCTGACTCATGATGCCCATTTGTGTCTCTTAGTAAAGTTAATTTCTTTGACTTGATAAATATCTTGTCTGTTTCTTCACTGCATAGCAAACTAGGCTTCCATCTTTGCTTTTAGGTAACTTGACATGCTGTAAGTGTTCTGTGTCTTACTAGTTTTTGTCATTCATTGAGGATTGTTGCCTGAACTCTTTGTTACACTGCTGGCCTCAGTTTGCTTTTGAAGATACACAGCAGAATGCTCACTTAACCAGCACTGCTATGGATAAAGGAGGGGTTCACAAGGAGACCCCACTCCTTCCTGAGAAGTTATTGGCAGTAAATGGTTTTTGGGATAGGGCGAGACATTTTTATTCTCTGGTGTAGTCAATGATAAGTAATTCATGCTCCAGTAAATAACTCATCACCTATGCTTCTGCAAGCAACGCTAACTAAACTTACTGGATCTCTGGAGAAAAAAAAGAAAAGAGAAGAGAAGAGGAGAGGAGAGGAGAAGAGAAGAGAAGAGAAGAGAAGAGAAGAGAAGAGAAGAGAAGAGAAGAGAAGAGAAGAGAAGAGAAGAGAAGAGAAGAGAAGAGAAGAGAAGAAAAAGACACAAACATAGAAGGGGGTGTAGTTGGGAAGATGAATGAACTCACTGTGGGTGGGAAGAGATACAAGCTATTAGAGAATAAAGGGTGGATATTATAAAAATATACTGTAGACATGTATAGAAAAATGTCAAAATGGTAAACCCAATTTGACACAATGCATGTTGTTCTTTTATCCTAGTTAGCAAAAGATGGAGGAGGAGAAGAGGAGGAGGAGGAAAAGGAGGAAGAATCCCACCCCCAGAGGTGAGAGCTGAAATTTGAAGGCAGGAAACCATCCCATCTCCTTCGAGTCAATATCAAGCATTTTTCATTCTGATCCCATGCAGCTTCTAGTCCAGGGCATTTCCCCTCTTTTGTTTAAATTGTGACTTGAATAAACATCACAAAATTTAGGATGGCAGCCAACAGAAGATAATCTCCCAGGGGAAAACACTGGAATCCTTAACAATTTCCATCAGCAAGAAGCAGAGAAAAAGGACAAGTTGTCATTGGTTTCCAAAGAAATTTTCTTCAGCGGGAAGGTCTCCCACCTTTATTCAAGAAATGAAAGGAAGTTTTGAAAAAAGTTAAATTTTCTATATGGCAAAGAAACCACGTTGCACTTTCCTGTGCAATGGGAAACGCGTTTGCATGTATTCATTTGCACACATCACTTTCCCATGTGAGAAGAGCCGCAAGGATCTCAGAAACCTGATCTGCTAATTATCAAGAGAATGCAGTATTCATTTCGCCAGAAAGAAAAGTAGACAAACCTACCAGTTAGGGGAATCTACTACCTATCCTCTCTGGAGTTTGTGATGTTCACTACAAATAAGCATATTTGCTTCAGGACAGATGGAAAATGCGAAGTGACAATTCATTCTCCTTGAAAGAAAAAAAGATGCTGCTCCCCGAGAGGCAAATTCTCACTTGTAGGTGTGGAATACCCATGTGCTTAAAAAACTCTGCGATGTGTCATGTCTGTAGGCATGAATGTCTACTGAAGCGAGGATTATTCAAATGAAATGGATTCACATGAAAATGAAAAATAACACAAATGAAGTGATGAGATCCAACCTACAGACACCTCTCTGGTCAAGTCACACTTTCCTTACTATTGATCTGAACCCTGACAGCAGGAGTTTGATTTTCTTGTCTAATGCATCCATATGCATTGCATAAACATAGCTTGTCAAATCCCTGTAGCCCAGACAAGTAAAAAACCTACATATCCCCTCATGGAGCAGAAAAGCATTATCTTGTGCTGTGGTGTCTTGTTATGATGGGGTTTATCATATTTCAGAGCTTGAAGCAGCCCAGAAAGCACTTTACAATATATAGACAATTCAACAAGATTTTAGTACAGTTTCAACCAACAAATAAGCTTACTTCAAGGATATTCATGAAGTCTCCTGTCACTAGGCTAGGAGGATTTTAGGCACAAGATAGAAAATAAAGTACAGTCAGCCTTTGGTATCTGCATGTGCAAATTTAACTAACCACAGATTTAAAATAAAATTCAAAAGAAATTGCATCTGTACCCACCACAAATAGACTCTATTCCTTGTCATTTTTGCTGAAGTAATATGACAGCGTAACAACTATGTGGGGGGGTGTTTGCATCCCATTAGGCAGGATATGTGACCTGCACATAGATTACTTTGGGCGAGATGGTGGGGTTGGAATGAGGATCTGTAATCCTAGCACTTGGGCAGTTGAGGCAGGGGGATCACACATTCAAGGTTAGTGAATTCCAGGACAGACTGGACTACACGGTGAGACTCTGCCTCAAAAAAATGCCTATAAATAGTGCTGACAAGGTTCAACCGGTAAAGTATTTGCCAGGCAGATCCAGTGACCACAGCCAGTCCTTGGAACCCACATAAAGGTGGAAGGAGAGAACTGGCCACATGTCCTATGACCTCCAGATCCAAGTTATGGTACATGTGCGTGTGTGTGTGTGTGTGTGTACATGCACACACACACACCAATCATAAATAATAATTTTTAAAAGCTATGAATAAATAAAGTATATTGGAAGGATATGCTTAAGTAATATGTAATATCTCACATAAGGAATTTGGGCATTCTCAGATTTGGGTAAGTCCACAAAGTTTTGGAACCAATCCCATAAATATGACAGGGAGTAACTAAAAACATAGTCCCTTCCCCCACAAATACTGCAGCAAACTCATGAAATTTATCATTTATAACATGGTGATTTATTGAAAGTTTTCCTCTAAATCAGTAGTGTCCACAAAGAGATACTGTAAGTCATATATGTAATTTTAATATATTCAATAGAAACAGGTCTTGCAAATATAAACAGAAATAACAAAAATTAATCTATAAAAAAATAAAAAATAAAAAAATTTAAAAAAATTAATTTATATGCTTCATTTAAATTAGTGGGAAATATGCAAGAGAAAAAATGATGTGGTCAATATAAAAAGTCACTGATACTGTTTTGCAGTGCTTGGGACTGTCTAGACAAGTTCTCCACCACTGGGCTGTATCCCAGCTCCTATTGATATAGATTTTACATTCTCTTCTCAGATCAAATTTTCAAAATCCAGAGTATATTTATTTTACAGTCACAGATATATTCATTCAGTTGGTAAGCTTGCATCAGAAATAGCCTATTATAATTTTGATTTCATAAAAGCATGCAGTTAAAAATGATTTGCGAATTCAAGTCATGGCAAACATTCTTAAAAGTTTTCAAACAACTTAAGTAGGCAGGTTTTTAAATTCAGTTTACAGCCTGCTTTCTCAGTGGCACCCCCTCTTTTGGGCCAGTAGCTGCTATGCCTCTGAATGCTACCATTTTATTTTTCTTGGAAATATGGGAAGTAGGCAGGTAGGCATGACTACCCACATGGTACACTGGAAGAGCAATCGGGGTCTAGAGACTATAATGCCACATGTCTGCATCTGTGTTCTGCTGCCCTGCCACAGGGAGAGGTGGACTCAGAACTTGGTCCCAAGACATCCAGAAGCTAAATGAGCCTCCCCAACATCTTGCTGCATCGTAAGTGAATGCTGGGTCATGCTCTGCTCATAGCACAGTATGAGCTCCACAGACTTAAACAACTGCATGGATTGGAGCCAGTTCGGATACTTAGTATCTAAGAGCTGACTCTAGCCACAAACTTTCTGTAGCTGAGTCCAACTCTTTTTTTTTTTAATTGGAGGAAGGATATGTACATGCCAAGCATTAAGTATCAAAGTCAGGGGACAATGTTTCAGGAACCAGTTTTCTTCTACCATGTAGGTTTTGGGAATTGAACTTAGGTCACTAGGGTTATATAGCAAATACCTCTATCCACTGAACCATCTTGCCAAACCCAACCTTTTTTTTTTTTTAAGAATCTGAATTTGAGTGCTTCTTGTTAGGCCACACATTTTCCACTTTGCCACAGACTTTACTGTCTTCTGTTATGTCAAAGCCATTGAGTTTCCCTAACTCCCTGTTCTCCTCTCAGCCTGTAAGTCCAAACCCAGTGAGGCAGCTGGCACCACTAAGGATCGGGGTGCAGGAAAGACTGGGACCAAACAGATTCATTTATTTAAGTTTAGGTCTCATTGAAATGGGTTTCTTTTTCACTCAGATTTACCTCCTAGTTCATGTTAATATATTTTATATTTTTTTAAAAAGTGAGATGCTTAAAACATTTAGCCAATAGCTTCTAGTAAAGTGATTTTTTTCTTTGTGGATCTCTGTTTCTGTCTCTCTGTCTCTCTGTTTCTCTTTGTCTGTCTGTCTGTCTCTCTCTCTTTCACACACACACACACACATACACACACACACACACACACACACACACACACACACACACACACACACACACACAAAGTCTTTTACCTGTCTTACCTGAAGGGCATCTGATGGCTTTGAGTGTGTGATACGCATTTTAAAAGCATTTTACACACATGAAGACCTTTTAGGGCTGGTGAGAGATCACCTTTATCAGCTCAGCAGATAAAGGCATTTGAGTGCAAACCTGGCAACCTGAGTTCAGTCCCCAGAAACCCGCACAGTGAAAGGAGAGAACTAGCTCCTGGAAATTATCTTCTGGCTGCCACAGTCATGCTGTGATGCACATGTACATAAATGAACATTTTTTCTTTTAAAAAGAAGTAGCAGGCTGGAGAGATGGCTCAGGGGTTAAGACTCAGCTTCAAAAACAGAAGGTCCTGAGTTAGGATCTCAGGTCCCACGTGAAAATGCCAGGTGGAAACAAGGGTTGCCTGTACTTCCTGCCCTGGTGGGCAGAGCCTGGAAAATCCTAGCAGGAAGCAGAAGGAGGTAGAAGCAGTCCAGGATGATTCCTGAAGTCATCCTTGGTCCTCCACAGAGATACACGGTGCCCTCTGAGACACACACACACACACACACACACACACACGTACATACACACACAAAATTTAAAAAGCTTTTAAAAAAGTGTCATTTGTCCATTTCTATTTGCTTCCTAGGAGGCACTCATCTACCTATACTTCCATATTTCTGTTTTTCCTTGTCCACCAAACAATGTATTAGATTCTCATGTCAGTTGTAGTGCATTCAGAGTTCTGAAGAGTATGATGTAGTGGTCACTTCTCATTCCCTCAGGCAGTGCTGAAGTTAGCAATGCCTAGGAACCAGAAGTGGCTCAGCTTTGAGCAATATCTATGTGTAGAGATCACTTTTAGGAATATGAGCAAAAGAGAAAAAGAAGCTACACACATGGATTCTATCGGGGTGATTTTATTGTCACACACACACACACACACACACACACACACACACACATACACACGCACACGCAATCATTGGAAAGCATCACATGATTAAAAGTCCAAATCCAAATTTAAATTTTTTTCAGTGTTCCATCAAGGTCTTGTTGATTCATCATAAAATGACAGACAAGATTCGCGATCTAGGGGGCCAATGAACTAGATCAGCAGGTAAAAGTCTTGCCACACAAGCTTGACAACCCAAATCCAACCTTTGTGATAATTGAGATACAGTTTTGCTGGGTCACTCCACTGCTGAATTATTATAAGCTGTCTCTCATTCTAGTATCAGTGTGAGAGAAAATCCAGATCCCATGAATATAGCACATCTCCAGACTCCTAGGATATTTGTGGTTTGGGCACCAGTTGCATGCCTGTCTGGAGGTAAAGCACTGTCCTGGTACAGGATGCTCAGAGGCAGTAGGCCACAGCATAACACTATCCGGTCAGCACAGCACAGTGACCGAGCATCGGGGATGATGTTTTGACTGGGAAACTCATGAACTCAGGTTAACATGAACAAAAGGGGTAGTATATTTAAAAGTCAAAAAAAATACTTCCTTTATTGACAGAAAAGTATGTATCCCCACAGAAGACAAAATAAAATCTGTCAATATCTTGTATTTCTTCATCATCAACCCTACCCAATCCACAAAACTAAAAATTCTATTTGCCATTGGGGAAAGTTTTCCGTAACTTTCTTATCATGCAAAAGTAAAAAACACCATCCAAAAAGCCACAAGTTGAGAAAAGTGCATTCCATCATAGTTCAGAGAATTACATAGAGATTACAGAATGACTTGCTTCTCAGCAATTCTTACCAGATACAAGTCTCAAGCTTTCATGGTAATCCTAAAATAAAAAAAGTCCTGCTACACAGTACTCTTATGTGAAAGCAAAACTCTTCAAGTCAGAATGTTTCCCACCATTTCAAGATAGACTCTACAGTGCATCAGGATTTTTGATTGTACAAATCCTGACATTCTGTTTTTTTGATAGAAGCTTGGTGGCTTCAAGCTCAACTTTGCCAGCACTCTAAGAATGCCCTCTTAGTATGAGCAGTCAGAGATGATTAACTGGAAAATATTTCCAAGTTAAACATTGATTTGCTCTGCCTCCATTTATTCCTATTTTGGATGACCTTTCCATTTTTTTTTTTTAACAAAAAAGCAGACACCAATGGATTTGCATTTCTCAGTAAAAAGCAGAATTATGTATTTGTTAGTTCTGTTTTATCCTTTAAAGAAATGAGCAAATATGGGACAATTCAAAGGAGACAGTGCACACATTCATACACAGATGCCCACAAATACAAATACATGTACATGTATAGGCATACACAGACGTGCATATGTGCATACATATACGAGTACACATGTACAAACACAGCACACTAGGTCACACATACCAGACACAGAGAAACTCTCAAATACAAAAATGGACTGCATACAGAAACCATGTATGCACACATACAAGATACACAAACACAAAAGTACACATGCATGCAAGCACATATACCACATTCATGACTTGAAGGAGGTCATTTCTGTTGTTTCGTTTTAGTTACTGTTCGCTACAGTATTTAGTTGTTTAAGAGTTAGATTCTTGACACTTCTCTTTGTTTTCTTAAAGAAAAAGGGCTGTATATATATATATATATATATATATATATATATATATTTCAACATCCAAAGGGCATTTAATTTTATTTAGATAGCATACAAAATATGAGTTTCATTATGATATTTCCATGAATATATTTCATTATATTTTGCTCACATTCAACCACTGTTTCTCTATCTTCCCTCCCACTGGTTCCGTTCTCCCTCCAAATAACTCCCCTTCTGCTTTTATGTTTTATGACTGAGAGAGAACTTACAATATTCGTCTATCTTCTCCACCATATTATCCTCTTTCATCCTCTCTTTAGACCCTTGTGTAACCATTCATAGTTACCTTTCAAATCTCATGTCATGAAGTAAGTTCTAAGTTTTTAATATGTCTAAAGCAAGTATGTATATGTGTGTATATGCATATATGTGTGTATTATGTGTGTATCATCTAATGTATATGATATATATACATTATACATATCACATGTGGTATATAGCATACATATGCTATATACCAGGCATATGATACATATGTGATATGTATCACACATATATATATGATTTTGCGGATATGATCTCATGTATCTCAAACTTGTCTCAAACTCACAATACAGCTGAGAATGACCTCAAACTTCTGATTTTCCGGCCTCCAACTCCCAAAGTCTGCTTTTACAAGAGTGTACTTCCACAACCGGCTTATTTTCTTCTGTCTAGAAGGCAATGCGTATTGAAGACATCACCCCTCTATATCTCGAGCGCTATCTGAATCCAATATCAAGTCCTGTTAGGTCTGATTCTCAGACTGATTCCAAAGTCGATAGAATTTATTTTCTGATAGAAATCATTACAAGGAGAGAGTGAAGATCAAGAGTAAAGAGAAACAACACGGCACTGGGGGGGAGGGGTCAGGCATCAGTTAGGACTATTCCCCTCCATAAAAAACAAAAGCACTGAACTATCTTTAGAAGCTGACAAGGAACAACGAAGCATGTATACACACGAAAAACTTTTTTAAATGAAGGCTAGGTATAATTTTCCATATTTTCATATAAATACAATATGTCCTTGTTCTGAGTCTGAACATTCTTATACAATCTGGCATCTGTCCACACAGCAGGAGGTAAGCAACGGTCTCTTGGGAACAGAGCTTTTAGCATCTAAAATCATCTAAAATATTCCATACTGCAAAGCACATTCAAATTCAAAAACCAGTTGGATGCATTTGTAACTTTTGCTTCGGAGAAATTTTGCTCAGTGATTATTTTAGGGAATGTCGAAAAAAGTTTGTTACTATTTCTATAGATGAAGATGTCACTGAGGATTTTGATTGTCTAAGGAGGCTTTTGTTTTGCTTTGTGTTTTAGTGCAATAACAACAAATAAGATTCCATGAAGTCAGAGAGTTGCCTAGGGAAGTCAGTGCCTTTGGCTCCAAGTTTAGCTCTGATTTCTGAAGCTGAGGGTGGGGTAATTTTGTGTGTATTTAAACATTTCTGCATTTTTTAAAAAAAGTTTTTCTATGTGCAAAGAAAAAAATCTTCCCAAGTATACAGCACTACTTTCTTCAAGATAAATCTCTTTGCATGTGACATTTCACAAGCATTCCCAGAGCAGTAAGCATGATGTATAGAAGCTGGATACTGTTTCTCGAAGCCTTAAAACCAATTACCATCTTTTCCCAACCACCATAGCAAGAGTCTGAGTTATGTCACTCCCAGCTCTCACAATTAACTTCAGATTTCAGCATCTCCACGCTGGCTGCCACAGTCTTCTTCACTCTGAAATTTCTCCTTAGTGATCCCGTGGGCACCCCTGTCTGGGCCACTCTCTCACGATGTTATTTTTTTTTTCTGGGCAGCAGAATGAGAAGCAAGTCTCATGTTGATTTTGTGCAGCCCACATTCCTGGAATGTTAGTACTAAGTACAGAATTTGACCTATAACACGCTGAAGAAAGAGTTCAAATGCAAACTCTAAAGATATCCATTCCACAGAATAAATGCCAATAAGCAATTTCCTTTTCCCAGCCTACCAGAGATTTTCATCAGATAGCCCATAACAGACAGAACCTGTGCCAATATTTTATAAGCCATAAAATTTCTTCAAGCAATCGTACAGATTTCCAGCCATCCTTTGATCAGTCTTTGTAACAGCGACTGTGAGCTTTAGCCTAAAAATGATTCCTAGATCTCGATATGTATACAATGGAAAAGATCTGTCCTTCAGAAAGCCTCTCATTAAAGCGCTAATCTGTTCCACCACATTCTCCAAGACACAGTGATCGGCCTCACAGCCGGCCTGAATGGCCAGTCCTAATAAGATTGATAGAAACAGCTTAAGTAATTGGATTGCTATATGGGATTGAATGTCTGACAACAAAAGATAGCCATCTCTATTCGACCACCAAATCTTTGTTCCAGCAATGAATTCATTTAACAGTGCACTTAGAGGCCCCTGGACTCAGGGCGAAATGACAGACCTGGAACACAAAGGCTGGGCCAGCCGATGAGCCCAGAGACAGCAGCTATGCAAGCCCAAAAAAGTTCATTACAGTGAACAAAGGCAATAGCCGATGACTTGCCCAGGCATTACCATAATCACATTACTGCACTAGCTCGTTCCCAGCCCAGGGTGGAGTTCCTGCTTCCTACTCTGACCCTAGACTGCTTTCTCCACTTCCGCCTGCAACCTCCTGTCCAGGGCCTGTGAGATGACATTATCTTAACTGAGCTGGCCTGTTTGTGTTTGTGTCCTAGACACGTGTTTGTCTATGGAAACAGTCTGAGACGAGAGAAGTGCTACAACAGTACAAAAATATTAGAGATGGTGAATAGACTAGTGGCCCTGCTTCAATCCTCCACCTAGTACATTCATGTGTTGAAATAGCACTCTATCCTTTGAGTGCATCTGGAATTATTGTGTAAGTTAAAAAATTTAAGGTAGTTGTATAGAACAGATGGTGCTAAATCAACTCATATTTGTCTCAAACTTTATGACATAGAGATGTCCTATCATCTATTATAACTTACTGTAATATCAAAATCATATATATGTATATAACCATACATAGAGATCAATAGGATTTTGTTGATTTATAACTTCAGGTTACCCAGTGAGTGTGGCGCTGCATGCTGATGATAGGCTCCTAGAGGCTTTGCCATAGTTGATTCTTAACTACTGAGTATTTAGTTTCCTCGGTAGTGTAACATAAATTATATTCATGTTTAACTGCTCTGGGATGGTTTCAGTCTGTCTGGAAAGACTGTTATTCAAGTCAATACAGTATTTTATTTTATAATAAGAAGAGACATTGTTACAATCATCATGGCCCAAGCCATAATAATACAGCCTCAATCAGGGTAGTAGAAGCAGCATTGTTAACCAGTAACTGTTTCAGACAAGCCAGCTCTGAGAGAAGATTCTAAATCTTTCTGGATGGAATTCTGATTTAGCCATGTGACATTCAGTAAGAGGATGCAAGATCATGCATTCTACATTAAAATGGAAAGAAATAGCAAAGCCAGGACATCTTTGCTCTTTCAAACAGTGGCACCAAATGCAAATGTCTTGACATCCAGTCTGCCGCTCTGTCTTTAGAAAGCATCTTTTAGCCAAGATTCCTTGTCCAACTTGGCAAAGAGGTAGAACCAACTTCATAGTCCAAATTGTGACTTTGGAGCATAGCTGAAAATACGCAAGCACATGTTGTCCGAAGTTGGCATGTTTTCCTCTTCGTAGCTTCTCCTACTGCCAAATGGAGAATTGAGTCTCTAGTGCTTGGAACCATAGCCATGAAAAGGGTGGAATATATCTAATTACAGGCAAAAATCACATTTTGGAGGCTGGGGATGTAGTTGGTTAGATCCCCAGAACCACCTAAAACTGGACATGGTGGCACACACCATAAGTCAGCGTGCAGGAGAATCAGAAGGTCAACACCCATCCTTGGCTAACTGGGAAGTTTAAGGCCTGCCTGGGATATATGAGAACCTGTCAGGAAGGGAAGGAGAGAGGGAGGGAAGGAAGAAGGAGGGGGAGGGAAGAAAAGGGAGAGAGGAGAACAGAGGGAGGAGGGGAGACAGAAAGGGAAAATGTGAAAAGAAATACCACGTTTTTACATTGACGTACATCATGAACACAGCCTTAAAGTACTGGTAGTGTAACCTAAGCAGAGGCATTCGGTGGCTTCACTGGTGTCTTTGAGATGTTTTCGGAGGACCAACTTTGCTGTGTTCTTTAGTGGGCAGCGATGGCTCACTAATCCTCATATCCTCAAAGCCATACCACATCTGTGAGGTTCCATTTCAGAAAATCGAAGTCACGCTAACAAGCCCCAATCTCAACAAATCATCCCAAGCGCCTGCTTAAAATGCCCTGGTTTCTTTTCATCGGCTCAGACAGCTGAAGTTGCAACAACCTGTGTCTGACAGGCAAGAGCAGTGTTTGTGTCCCAAGCCAGGAAAGAGAGAACTGGCCCTTACTACCACTCCACCCCACAGAAGCCCAGTGGGCACAGTCTTCCCTTCTGCCCTGCCCCTTCCATGCCCACCATCCTTTCCTCATCACACCCTACCTGGACCGCTCTGACCTTTGATTTTCCTAGGACCATGTATATCTGTCCTCTGTTAATCACAGAGAGCTCAAGATTGGGAAAGGTGCAGTCTCTAGTCCACCATTCCCCATGGCGCCTAGTGGACTGGCATTCCGCTGACCCTGGGGAGGGCATGAAAACATGACACAGAATTCTTTGAACTTGCAATGGAAATATGTGTCTATACTGTCTATACTTGGCCTTTCAGCATCAACTGACCAAGAAAAATAAGGGTTTTTTCCTTCCAATGTTTGCTGTCTTAATCACCTAAGGTGTGACTAGTCCAAACCTCAAACCTGAGGGCCGCTCACAGCATTAAAGGAAATGTATGTCTACATAGACACATACAAGGCCTCTGTCTCAGAATGGCAAATACCCAGGGCGTCTGTGACTCAGGGTGAAATCACCTCTTTGCTGAGGTCACACCCTGGCCTCTTTCCTGGTGGCCGCTGGATGCTGCTGCAGATATGATCATTAGAGTTGGGAGCTAGACAAGCTCCTTACATTCATTTCACATTTCATTTGTTTTTTCATCTTTTCCAGCTTTACCTCCTGACCCCTGAATGACATAGAAAGCTGTTTCTTCTTAGGGAAGGTATGGACATTTCAAAATCGAGGCTGATGTGGCTAACACATGCCCAAGCCTCGTTATCACCTACAGATGTAATTTCTAGGCCTTTCCTATCAGCATGAGTCCTCCATAGAAGCTAATTTGACAGCCTAGAGCCTAAGTCACATTGGATCCACAGATAGGTTTTAATTACTGTTTATACTCATTTTACTTTTTTGCTTTATGAATTCATTACCAACATTTTAAATGAAGAGATTTTTATCTGCTGTCAATTCAAATGACTACACTGTGTGTAGAAATTAGGTTTGGGTTTCATCTTGGTTGCCCTTGATTGCATGTCCCTGAGTACTTGCTGGAACATGAATCATATATCAGTGGATACGCTATTGAGGGAAGCATCTTCTCTCCTCTCCCCATCCCCAAATCAGCATTAAACTTCACCAGTCTCCCCGGAAGGTATGGGGCCTATAGAAATCCTCCTGCTTCCATGGTAAAACGCTGATAGAACAATTTCCATGCAGGGCCTATGGAAATACACACAGCTGCAATGAATTCAGAATGGCAGGGAAGAAGATAACTTGTTATGGGAAAAGGAGGGGGAGGCATCAGGAATTAAGAGGTGAAAATATAATTTACTACATTCATGCATGAAACACTAAAGGAATGCAAAAAGTAAAAAAAAAAAAAAAGATATTAGGTTTGGTCACCTTTAGTTGACTGCAGCAAAGAGATGGCTACTCTCTTTGCCTAGAACAGAATTTACACTTTCCCGTGGCCTTCACTGATCTCCATCAGTCATGCATCTAAACTGGTCCCTGGCCCCAGGGCACTTGCCATCACAGTGACTTGATGATAGTTCGTGAATGTAGTCCCTCCTCTTACACACACAAGATGTAGTCTCCTTATTTGTTTATCGATGTTCATTAGTAGCATTTTTTCATGAGACAACCAAAGTATCCATTGATAGGTAAACAAAATATGGTATATATGTACAGTGGAATATTATACACTCTTGGAAAGAGCAAGAACTTCTAACCCGGTGAGGGTAGTTCAGATCTGTAATTCAAGCACTCAGTTTTAAGAATGGTGGACAAGAAGACTCTTCAGCTTGAGGCCAGCCTGGACTATAGAGTTACATTCTATCTTTAAAAAAGAAACATTAATAAAAATATAGGAAATTCTAACACATGGTACAAAAACAGATAGACATTATTCTGAGAGAAATAAATCAAGACATTCATATAATTCCATATATATAAAGTACTTGGAATTATCAAAGTCATACAGGCTATAAGTAGAAAAATGATTAAAAGGACACAAAAGATAGGGCATAAGGAGTTAATGTTTAATCAGTATAGCATTTCAGTTTTATGAGTTGAGAGTAGTTATGAAGATAAACAGTGATGATTTATGATTAATGAACCACACATTAAAAGTGATTTATTGGAAAACTTTATGTTATATATAGAGAGATAAATAGATATAAGTATAAATATAGTAAATACAATTTTTTTTAAAAAGTCTGCATTACAATACCTTACATACCAACATACCACCATAGTTTAGAGAGGCTCTCAGGAGAAGCAATTACATGCAATTGGAACCTTAGGAACCAGGGCTAGACACATGAAGGGAAATGCCCCTGTCAGTGGGTCGGTCCAAGGAAAAGTCTCTTGATCTGCCACAGAGGCTGAACCTCCATTAGATGATCCAGAGCGAACCCTAGAACCCATAGAAGTAGATAGGCAGGAAGGTGGGAAGAAGCGGGATGAATTGATGAAAGAAGGGGAGGGAAGGGGAGACAGGGAAGGGGAAAGGACGGGGAGCAGGAATAGTTGCTCAATATGCTTTTAAAACTAGGGAAAAAATAGAAAAGCAAATATAATTGAAAATAAAAATCATTTCTGTAATAGAAATTAAGACCATTATAAATATATACTGATGCAAAAAAAGAGACTGCATTTGTTATTCAGTCAGGTAATTATGTGCAGTCATATAACTAAGTTCTGTAGTATAATATTCATGGAAGAGACACATAAAACTTTAGGGCAAAATGGCTGGAGAGGTGGCTCAGGGGTTACGCCTCTGCCTTGCAGGCAGAAGGTCCTGAGTTCAGATCCCAGATCCCACGTATAGACGCCAGGCGGAAGCGGGGGCAGCCTGCGCTTCTGGTCCTGGTAGGGCGGAGCCTGTGAATCCCGGGGCAGAAGGAGGTGGAGGCGTCCATGGTGGTTCCCAAATTCGTCCGTGGTTCTACACACACACACACACACACACACACACACACACACACACGCACACACATACACACACACTCTCACGCGCACATACATACGCACATACGCACAATTGAATAAATAATAATAATAATAAAAAGAAATAAAAAAAAAAACTTTAGGGCAATAAAACCTCATATGTGTTATTTCCCCATGTTCTTTTCTCCTCCACTTGATATAACAGAAATTAGTGTTGAAATGACAGAACCATCAAATGGAAGGATCCTGATTTGGCAGATTCACCTGCTGATTGGTTGTACTTTACTACAGACTTTAAACCAGTAAGAAGTGAAAATATTCAGCATCTCTGAGTCTTTATCATGTAGGGTTTGTTATAGCAGCTAACACTATCTTAACACAGCTACCTTTGAACTCCATGGTGTGTTAGTTATCCTTTTCTGGAACCTAAGCCAGAAGACGGGCACAATGATTGACATGGCAGGCTTTTTCCTCAAATGATCTTCCATCGTCCAACATGTTAATCTTGCTTTTTTTCATTGGAAGTATTTGCAGAATAACCAAAAGTCCAAAAGCATCAGGAAAGGCAGAAACCAAAAGATGAGTAGTTTTCAATTCACTGCTTAGATCACATCACTGCTACCCACTGGCTAAAGGAAGTCACATCACTATTGCCAGCTGCAAAAAAAATAAAGACAAACACAGAATGGGGTGTGTATGCATATATTAAGCTCTTACTATATAGCCCAGGATGGCCTCAAACTCATGTTCTTCTCACCTTAGCTTTCCGTGTGCTAGAATCACAAGTATGGTCCACCTCACCCAACTAGAAATAAATAGACTTCTTCATGTCAAGATTTTCAGGAAAGAAAAAATAGGAAGAATTTAGGGGCATTTATAATATTTTAAATAATATGTTTTCTTCTATACATCTAAATAATTATGCATATAGCTACATCTTAAATATTGTTTTCCAATTTATTATAACATTTAAAATATAGTTTCTTTTACCCTTTGGGTTTGTACAAAAACAATCCTACTTACCTTTCACCCAAATTCTTTAAATGTTATAATGTTACCACAACTGTTTTACATATTATTTCTCAAAACCATTTGAGAATAATTTGCAGGCCTGATTCCCCTTTACTCCTTATATTTCTGTGTATATTTCCAAAACCACGGCTTACATAACCACAGTACAACTATTAAAAGTCAGGAAATTGTCTCCATAATACTATTACCTGATTTATCTAGTACCATCTAAAATAGCAGGCAGAAACTATATGGGACTATTTTTCTTGATAATTAAGATTTTGGTTTGTTTTTGTTTTGTTTTTTTGGTCATATTAGCCACACTCAAAGGCTCAATGACTACTACGAGGAGCAGCTACCATGCTGCACAGTGCAGAGAATATTACAGTACCAAAAAGTCCTAACGGATAGAGCCAGTGTGTCTTTTAAACCCTGTAAAGATATGATTATAGAATCACAGAGATCTATATATATTCTGAGAAGCCACGAGTTAATTATTGTCACCTTTGCTTTCTGGATAGGAAGACCAAGTGAATAGTTCTATAATATATCAATTCTATAAGCAGAGATTTAAGTGGACATGTGATCATTTTAAAGAGTGGAGAAACAGAGTTTGAGATAAGACCTAATCTGCACGCGATTTATTATGGAAATACTCCCGGTAAAACCTAATAAAGGATGAAGCAACACAGAACAAGGAAAGAAGAATCAAGCAAGGTAACAATTTCAGGCAAAGTCCAAACCTCAGGCCCACCCTGTAAAACATTCTGGAACATGCATGACGAAGTGTCTGGATCCTCTGGAGATAAGGAAGCTAAGCTTTCGGAATAACTGGCACTCACCAGTTATTCTTGAGCTGCAGGCTATGCCAGGAAAATATAAACTCCCAGGTACTTCTGGATATCTGCTTGTCCAACGGGCAAAGAGACTCCAGTAGCCCAAGGCCAACAGTTCATGCTGAGGGATGAAAGCACGCAGCCCCTGATGCAGGCCAGGAGAGCAGTCATAGGACCTATGAACATCTGGAAACAAGAAAACGTTCTCCCTTGTTATGCTTTGTAAAATGTGTTCACCCATTCCTTTGGTTTAAGCGAAACTTTTAAAATCTAGCTGGTTTGGAATACATGCCCATTTATTTGCCCTGGCCTATTTCCACAAGATAGGTGCTCCAGTTTGCTGTATCAGTTGAGGGATAATGGGAGGGGAGGGCGAGGCTGCACTTGATAAGGAGCATAAAACCAAAGGGCAGGAGCCATAGAAAACAGATCCAGGAACATCCTACTGCACACCAGCCTCAGGACTACGGGAAGTCTCTTTTTGGAAGAATTTTCTCTTGCCCTACACGTTAAACACAGGACAGAAACCTACACAGGCTAGCTGAAGAGAAATGGATGAGGGGCATTTCTGTGATACAAGAGTGTGTGTGCCATGTAACTCAAGAATACAAAGTCTAGTGGACATCTAAGGTAGCTGGAGCAGCACCAGGAGCCAACAGTTTCCCTTCTCATTCCCTTTGTTCTGTGTGCAACATGAACTTGTATCCCCTTTATGTACATGAGCTAGAACATATATAAACCACACCAGCTTTACGAGTCAACACAGAAGTACAAAGACTCATTCTCCTTGGTACTTGGTTGAAATTCTTGATCAGGACAAAATCTGAGTCTTCAAATTAGGGGACTGTTTGTGATTCAGTTACCAAACCCTAAGGGAGAATAGAGTTGTTTCATTATAACAGTGGTACTGGGGACTACATTATGCTAAATAGTATAGTAGTCAATTCTTTAAAAGTATCCACAGAGGTGCCTGCCCTTCATGGCACTCCATATATGGAATACATAAGTTCTTTTCTAGCTCCATGCTCCTCATGGATTCCATGCCTGGAGACTTCATGAGTTCTCCAGGGAGCCCTAGCCCCACATGTTTGGAGTCCGTGAGTTCCATTCTTTCTCTCCTCTAATAAACTCTACCTTAATACCCCCCCAAAAAAATATCCACAAAAACATTTCTGGTCTCTTTTAACATATTATCAAAACTTTGATATGTTTTGTTCTGAGAAGTGAGTCCCCTTTGCCTTAAACCTGGGCTAGCATTTCTGACAGCTGTATGTAACTAACTGTGGAAGCCACAATATTCTGTGGCTTTCAGCACACTGTCAGATGAAGCTTATGCCCCGTGTTCCACTCTTTCCCTTCCCACTGAACCCTCCTCTCTTCGTGCTTGAGAACCTAGTCTCCATGCTGTAAGGGAACCCATGCTTCACAAAAAGGTCACTTGTCAGGGTTCCTTCCAACAGCTCCAGCTAAGATCTACCTGGAAAGCTAGGAGCTTCCAGATGATTCTAGCCCCAGTCAAATGTATTCGCTATTGTTGGAGGATCTACTGTTCTGTGGTGAGTCATCTGTTCTGAGCTGTGCTGCTAGCTTAGCACATTTCGGTGCTTCCGTTTTCCTGTCCATCACTGAGTATGTGGCTCTTTGATTTTACTGGAGACATGTGGGAACATGGTCTTACATACACGTTGCTGTGTTTTCTCTTCTGCTACTAGTAATTGAGGATCATTTCTCCTTCAGAATATGCAGGCACTGGAGAAAAACATGATTGTGAAACGCATCCTTCAAGTGAAACATACGAAGGTAATCAAATACGGAGTAGCTCAACTTAGATGCAGGTTCTTGAGTTTTTACTTTCATTTGTTGGCTTGGAAAAACACAAAGAGGCAAGTCAGAACTTTCCCATTCCCCATCCTCCAAACATCCAGAATTCTTTCAAATTCTATTAGAACTACTTAGGTATACCTTCTTGAATCATTTCCTGTACAAGATTCTGTGGGTCCAAATAAACCAGGACTAACTACCTGCAGCACACTGTTCTGTGGAATGGAGTGTGATCGCAGTGAGACAGGTGGGTAGCTTCCCTGTGTATTGGCAAGTGACTTCAAACCACTACCAACTCAGGTCAGTTTTGTTGACTTGGGCCTACTACTTCCAAGGAGTCCTGTGGTAGTTTCAACACAACCCACTTCGCCCAATTCAGTGGTTGTCAAAGTGTGGCCCTGACACCAGCATTCTCCTCAGAATGTGCTAAAAAGGCAAACTGTGGGTCTTGTTCAGAATCACTGAATCAGAAGCTCAGGGACGGGCACAGCAAATCTTTTCCATGAACCCTTGTTTCTGATGTGAATTGTGGTTTGAGAACCACCTGGTCTGGTCAGGTCCCCTCTAGAGTCGGAAACCATATCTGTGACTGAAATGAGAGAATATAATAGAAATATCTGTTAAATCGAGAGAATGTTCTAAGTAGGTGATTCAAAGCACAAGAAGGGGGCTCATCTTACAACCTTAAGATTTTTCAGTCTCATTGCCTGCAGCTGGCAAAGCTGAAATGGGCAAACCGGGTCTCGACCCCAGCATCACAGAACAGGACACAGAAGAGAGAGTTGAGACAGTTTCATCATTGCCTTGGATCTCTGTGGCTATTATTTTGAAGGAATCTTGTATCATCTCCAAATAAGCTTCCCTCTGGGAACAGCCTCAGGTGACACCCAGAGTACATTGAGTGGTTCGCAGTGACTCACACCCAGGGCAGCAAGTCTTCCAGACAATGAGATATATTCCTGCTGCCCTTTCTCCTGGTAACATGGCTAGAGACTTTTCTCCCCGCTACAGAGGATGAAAGTCAGTGAAGGAAATAGAACAGCTGAGTGAGCAAGGATTCATGGTAGAAGGGAGGACCTAAAGGCAAGGGTGTCCCAGCAATTCCTTAGTTTTAAGAGTGAAATACATAGTGGGACAATGACATACCCAAGAAATAATAGCTTCTCGCATTTCCATGGCCTTGGACCTCACAAGCATGTTGCATGTTTACTTCAGAGACCACTCTCCTGGGCTTTAAAAAAAGAAAATCACACCTACTTGAGGCCTCCCCTGACAGCTAGCAGACACACCTCTAGTTCACGGTGTACATCGCTGCTCAGCACCCTCAGCTCCTTCGTCACCAGCAAGGCACAACTGCCAACGGGGCTGAGATACGTGTCTTTCTTCCACAATCTGATTCTTCCAGGAAATGAGCTGGTTGATGCTTAATAGAGGAAGGCATGTATAAGTGGCAATGAGATATTAAAAAAAAAGAAATTCTAAGGGTGAAAAGGACAAATTACTATTAAGGCACAGATACCCAGAGAAGCCTTCATATTTCCCCAACAACCCTTTACCAGGTGACCACAAGAAACACTAAGGATGCTATGGAAAAAAATTCATAGAAGATACTTTTGGAATGAGAAAAGGCTTATCAACAAATACTAAATTATAGTTTGGCCAGAATAAGTAGTTCTGCATGCTATTGCACAATAGGATAATTACAGTTGATAATTATATATTATAGGTTTTGAAAATCTAGGCAAAATTATTTTGAAACATTTCATCATATAAAGTAATGATAACTGAAGACAGGTATGATAACTCCACCTATACTCCAGGTATTGAAGCTGATGCAGTAGCATTACCATGAGTTTACCATGTATCCTGAGCTACAAAGTTAGTTCTGGGCCAGCCTGGACTATGAGTAAGATAGGGAGGGAAGGAGAGAAGGAGGGAAGGAGGGAAAGAGGGAAGAAAGGAAGGAAGAAGGGAAGGAGGGAGGGAATGAAAGAAGGAAAGGAAGGAAGGAAGGAAGGAAGGAAGGAAGGAAGGAAGGAAGGAAGGAAGGAAGGAAGGAAGGAAGGAAGGAAGGAAGGAAAGAAGGAAGGAAGGAATTGAGGAGCTAGATTTAATCTGATTTCAGAAAAACACTTTTGCCTAAATAAATTGCAGGTAAAAAGGGACATGCTGTGTGATAGACCTGGGCTACCAGTCTTTGAAAGCTCCTAGACCAGTTTTCCTTCATCTTTAGAAGCCATACTCATCGCTCTAAAATTTGTCTTGAACATATTTGCTTTCATGTAGGATGCCTTCTTGATCCCAACTCACACTTGACTCTGACTCAAAATGAGTTTAAATGATTTATGACAAGGTAAGCCTCCAAATTTCTGCCCAATTTGACTCTTTATAACAAAGGAAGTAGTCAGTCAAACTATTCAAGTTCAAGAAATCCTCCAGCTTTGGAAGGTTTCCTATGGAATAGAAGATAAAGTGCAAATCTACATCCTGCTGTTCAGGCTTCCATCATCTGGTCAGTCTTCACTTTTGATATGTTCAATTCTCTGCTAACTACATATATGCAAGTGTATGTGCATTACCTTTCTATCTACTCATTTCATCTAGTGGCCAAAATGCTATTCAACCTTACAACCCACTTATTCTTACAAAACTGAACTGCCTGTGTCCTTTTACTGACTCTACACATCACAATCAACTCGCTGTTAGACAACTGACTTGTCACCATGAAATGTCCATGTACTTAGCTCCTCAGTAGGAATATGACCTATGTTTCATGTACTCCCCTTCACACTTAATACATTTTAAATCAGAGGCATGTACCAGAAACCTTGAGGTAATAAACACAACTCCCAGTGCCAAATGTGGTATAATTTCTTTTGAGCTGTTGGTCAGGGAGGCTCCAGAAGCCCCATAAACAACAAGGCCATTGCTACTGCTCTTGATTGCTCACCAGAACCATATAAGACACTGTTGCGAAAGACACCACACACTTTGGCCACAGGACCTAGAGAAGTGAGTTTCACTCTGCCTTCCTGATTGTTTCATAGTTCCAGAAGTTACTATGGCAAATGCAAGGGGAAAAGTCATTAATGGTCTTACCCAGCTATAAACTCTGCAAGCCTTGTAGGCAAGATGTGTCCCTCTTTCTGACTCTGTACGTCACCATCAGCTCACTATGAAGACAACTGACTTGTTACCATGGAATACCCACAAGTGCAACAGCTGGATTAACCATTCCCTCTCTGATTGGATCAAGTCCCACTCCTCAGGGGGAATTCAGGCCTGGTACTGTAGACTCAGCAAAGAGCCCATGGTTGAGAAAGTCACAGGTCCTAGGGGGAATCTACTATGGTTGCTCTGCTAAAAAGACATGTTGTTAAACTGCCTCATCAGCATTTAAATGTATATCCATAGACGAGTGGTGCTCTTGGCTTCTGTCAGAGAAGTTCCTGTTTGCAATGGGCAATAGTTAATCCAGAGACTCCTAACTGGTAAAAATACTGAGAATAAGTAAGTGCTAGGTGCCCAGCCCTAAATAGAACATCTATGTCACCCTTTCCAAGGATCAGAGAAGGGAAGGATGGAAAGAATGCAAGCGCTGAAGGATGTGAAAGGGTGCAGTGGATCACTATTTCCCGGACATGACACAGTCGCTGTACCTATGAAATCAGAGCAGCAGCAGCTACCTGCACAAACTAGGCCTGTCGACATCTTACTATGGTGGGGGAGGGGCTCCTAAGACCTGCCTTTTCCTGAGGAGCTATAGGCAGGTAATGTTTACAATCATATTCCTCATTGGTGTTGCCCCTGTTCAAGTAAATAACCCCCCCCGACTATGTTCATGCACTATCTGAAGAGATAGCCACAGCCCACATAATTGAAGCCAAATATATGCAGTGGCTCAAAATTCCACTGAGAGGGAAAAATTCCAGGCAATGCTCCTCGCCTATGCTACACTGCTTGAGAGATGTTACTAAAAAGGACCAGAACGTGACAGTCAGCTCCTCTTTCCAAATGAAGGAAGCATAGAAGCCCAAAGCTTAGTGAAATATCCACTCAACACCTCAAGGTCTTTGAAAGACGACTCTGACACCACCAAGCACTCACCCCTGGGGTCTTCAAACAGTACAAGACACTTAGCGATGACAGTGATCTTGATTTTTAAATGGAGAGCAACAGCATAGCCCTGTGCCTTCAGAGTCACTCGACACCTGATATCAACACAGATGTAGTTTAAATATGTCCAATTCCCAAGCATAAAATAACCTATGACTAGTTCTCTACATTGTTAACTCTGATCCAACTGAGAACTGAACCCAAATAAACTTTAACGACCAGGAAATGTCAGCCTGCAAACCAAAAATATTATCACATCAGCAAGTTTAATTGTCTCCTGCCTTGAACACTTATAAACAAAACTGGGTTTTCAAGAATGAAAAAGGTTCAGCTTTTTACATGAAATGCTGACAGACCAGAATAATTCGGGTTTGGAGTTTACAGCCAGATGGATTAATTATTCTGTCCACTTTATACTGAGAGAGGCAAAGACGACCGCCAAAGGTAAATGAGGCAAGATTTCCAGCAAGGGGCCTATCTTTTGTCTGTAGCTTTTAGTGGCTTCCAAAGTGACCTATTAAAAGTATACCCTTGGCCCCAAAGAGAGGGGAAAAGAAACTATAGCTTTGTATTCCCAACTCATGTATCTTTGCTTGCAATCTTGCATTCAGTTTCAGTGTAATATGAAGAGGCCTATTCTTTTACAAAAAGTTCCCTCTTCCCACCAGGCTTGTTTGTTATTTTATGTGTTTCTGCATCATTTGTAGACTTCGCTTTGATCTGCATTCCTCCTGGATGTGGGGTTTCCTTTTCAGCTACCAAAAGGAAAGCTGGTTTGTTTGAAAAATCTGTTTATTTGGATTTTTTTTTTTAGCCAGCCTAAAGTTCCTCTCTTTATCAGGATGCGCAGAGCTCTGTGTCTGCCAGTCTCAGACATCACTAATTTTCCCCAAGGAAAAGGCAAACTTGGAAATAATACAACTTGCTGTTTGGATTTGGAGTATGCTGGAAAAGAAGTCTTATAGGTTCCAGTTTAAAGCACAGGAGAAGTGATTCTTCACCAGATACAGTCAAGCACCAGTTCTTTCATGTTTAGACAGAAAAAAAATTACTTCCTTTCTCACTAGACCTCAGTTAGCTATTCTCTCAGCAAGCACATAATTCCTGTATAACTGAGTATGCGTAGTGAGTGTATGTACACCTGCTGACAAAAACCTATACCCTTCCCAGAGCAAGGAAACTGAGCCATGACTGTCCAGACCAGTGGGACCTTATGATGGACTAAGACAAAAAAAAAAAAAGAAGGTCAATCACACAAAGGCCACACACTCCATTTTCATCTATAGAACTTCTTCATTGGAAAAGCCAGCCCTTGACTCAGAAATGATTAGGACACTAAACATAACATCCAACTCTGTCTACCAGGCTGCATTAAGAAGATTGGGCCCACCAGGAACCCATGGTCACAGGGTTGTGTGATGAGGGATGCTTCCTTTGCATGGAAGCATGTGTCGCACACCGGACACGTTCCTCTGGGTCCTCTGAAAGCATCTAGGAGCACACAGCCAGAATCTGATATGTGTCTTTGGTGGTGGTATCTGTGGATTTGCTAGATGACTTGCAGAATACTGTCCTAGGCTCTTTAACCCACCCCCACAGTCTGGTAATCATCTTTAAGTGATGTTGGCTCTGGACCAACACTTCTTAGGAATGGCTCTTAGGAAGAACAGGGCTGGCTATAGACAAAACACAGGGAGGAAATCAAAAGACTCTCTGAATAGGGAAGACAGGGAACATTCTCCTACTTCCTCCATACCACTCTCTGATAGAGAAACAGGAAGTGTTCCCCCAAGGACCTACAAGACAGTCAACCTCACAGGACAGCCTGTGGCTGGGACCCTCTCTTTAGAGGGTAAGACAGAAGGATTCAATCTGGGAATCCAAACAAACTTAGGGAAACAATAGGCAGGACGAGGAAGGAATGGGAATTATTTGTCTGTTTTTAATAGAACGCTGCCTTGAAATTGCAGCTTTGCTCTAGGAAGAAAAAAAAAATCACAGTTTTCTTTAAAGTTACACATGACCAGTTTCTAGCTTCAAAAGATAGAGATCAAAATAAACTCCAGTTGTTGCCTAGGAACCACCCCTTTTGCGAGGACACAAAAATTCAATTTAGTTGCTTTGGGACAGGTGGCCAGTTTACAACATGGGACTGATTAGGTAAGGCCACGTGCCTTTCAGTCTTCTTACCCAGGCAAGTAGTTCACGCCAAAGGCTGGATTGCTCTGACTTCTCAGCTTGGCTGTCCACAGACAACATCCAAGAAGCAACCATGCAGCTTTATCCTTCTCTGGTAACCAAACCTTAAAGAGTCCACCTGCAAAACAAAAAAGGATGGTGTGGTGAAAGTAGGCTTGTTTTGGCAAATACATTCAGGTAAAACGGTCCTCATGATTCAAAGACATCTGTGCATGCCGCAAGTGTTGCTGAGGAGCCCAGAAAGAATGTGAGGTAGGACCTTAATCGACCCAACATGAGAATTCCATTCCAGAAGATCCACAAGGAACAAAAGCATCTCTTGCTGGAAATGTTTGGATCTGAGACTCGAACTTCAAAGGCAGTTCAGCAGAGTGGACAGGAAGACAATGGGGCAGGAGGTGCCTTTCCTCTTACAGGTGTAAAGACAGCAAGAAGAAGGCAGTGAAAAAGAAAACAGAAAGACAGAAAAGAAAAAAGATGTAGAGATGGCTCGGGGAATAAAGCCTTTGCAAAAGAATCTGAGTTTAGATCCCAGGTTAAAAAAAAAGTCAGATGAAATGGTGGCAGCCTGCAATCTGGGCTTGGAAGGTGAAGGCTGGAAAATCCCAAACATACATACATACATACATAAATAATGAGGCAGAACAACCCAGGATGTTTCCCACAGGCCCACATACTAAATCGTCCTCTTCTACACATACACATGCACAAGCCCATGCCACAAAAAAGTGGGTCAACATCAAATAGGTTTTAAATGTACGAAGTTATAATGATACATCTGACTGTCATACCCTCATAGCTCATGGGTTCAGGTGGGACACAGGAAGAAGTAGTGACTCTTCTGGGAAAGACGCTGACATCACACGCACTGTTTTGTACCACGTTGGCCTTTACAACAGCCAAAACTCAAATCCTGCTAGAAAACTCCCGTCAAGAAATGACATCTGCTACTAGATTCCCAGCTAATATGAGCTAGAGCACATATTGAAGTTTAATCCCTTCCCCTACAAGATGAGTATAGGTTGACACTAAAGAATCCAGGGCAGCTAGAGTGTGAGGCAGGGGCTAGGCCCCAGATATTCACAAGGAGCCTCTCAGGCATAGCAAACCTTGGGAATTTGCTTCAAAGCCAATTCTTGGGCCTCTGTAGAGATTTGGTGAGTCAGACTCTTTGAGAGGGAGGGGCACCGGATTCTCAACGTGACTCTTATCTATGCTTAAATATGACAAGCTCAGAGCTACAGGAACCTTAAGAAGTTGTCATCAGCCTCAGAAAAACGTTGTAAATTACAGGAAGAAAGAACACTGCAGGAGGGCTGGGAGAAATGAGTGGGGTATCTCAGACCTTAGAGTGAGACACGAGGGTGGAGGGTGCATTAACTCTGATCCCCTCTCTTTTTTCCTGTGGTAATAGAAAGAAAGAGTGGCCTGAAGGGTCGGAAAACTAAAGCAGGACCCTTATGGAACAATGGACCCTTCCCCGTCAGCTGCACATTCAACAGCGTTGCCTCTCACGTACACACATCAGGACCTGCTTTATTCGCTCTGCTCCCAGGTGCGCTCAGTCAAACCTGGGACTCGGCGTTCATCACCACACCTGACCCCACTCATCTGCCCTCCTGCATGGACATGAACTTCAGCCAAGAGTCTTCGATTCTGCTCTCCCAGCTGCTTCCATTTCTAACTCAAAATCCACCCAATAAAGCTTTTAGTTGAATAGTCTTTATATACGTAAGTCTCTGGGTAAATTGCATCACTCTGTACACGTGCCAAACACTCAGACTCCTTCCCTCATGAAGACACCTTCTCTGTAGCTGAGATGTAGCAACCATACATAATGGAGTTTGCAAGAGCCCCTCTAGCCTCAGCTTCTTGGATATATTTGTATTTTCTTAGTTTCTATCCTGTTCATGCAGAGTGAACTGCGCTCTTTTCTTCTTCCCACGAGTCCCTTAATTGAAATCAACTTTAGGCCTCCATGCCATTCCCACAACCCCCCTGAAGCTGACAATGGAATAGCATCCCAAACATGCAGAGAGTTTGCCATGCGCCAGACATCAAGCTAAGGTCTTTATAGTCATTACTTCACGTTCCCATCCACCTTTTAAAGAAGTTTCCTTTGATGTTTTCATTGTGCGGAAAACTGAGGCCGAGCTGGATTTTTGCCCAGATATAATGGGCATTTATTCTTTTGAAAGTAATTTCAGCCTGCAAAACACTGTCCCCAGGACAGAGTCCTTCTGGAGTCTCCCTCTGTCTTTCTCCCTCCATGATTCCAGCCCGTCCTCTACTTGCAAATGTCAACGTAGTATTTTCTCAGTTTCTGCCTCAGTACAACTCTATATTTTCTTGTGGCTATGAATCCTATGCCTCTTTTGCCCTACGTTTCTGGAGGAGATATATATGGCAGAGTCCCTTTTGGAGGTGAAGGTTCTGGCAATGTTAGGATCTGTTCAATTTCTTGGTCCAGTCAGAACTGAAGTTATACAGTAAAGATGTCACAAGGAGGCTCAGCACTCAGACTGCAATATGGACCAATTAACTCAGGATCTCTGGGGTTTGGGCTCCGATATGAGTAATTTTGAGAGTTCCCCAGGTGATTCCATTGTGTAGCTGAGGCTGGCCATGTTGGCTGCAGATTTAATGTTCCTGCTACTGTTCAGTATCATCTTTTTATGTGGCTTATTATTATAAAGCCCCCTGGATAATCTGCACATTTGGTTTTCTCCAGCAGGACTTCTCAACCAGCTTAGACTTAATAGAAGTTTAATAAATATTGCCTATCAGGGGATTAAGATTTTCATGGGGTTCTTATAATAGTTTTCCTTATAAGGAGATCAGCCTTAATTAGCCACCTGGGATCATTTATACTCTAAATACTGCTTGGTTCCCAAAACAAGCTAGAAGGAATTGATTCTTTGTAAGAACTTGAATATGTTCTTTTGTTTTGGCTAAAAATGTATGAATTATGGAACTCTTAGAAGAAGTCTTCTCCCAGCCCAGACAGATTTGAGGAGTTCCAAGAGCATATTGCTAGTGAAGTCTATCCATGGTTCTGTATTCTAATTTGGTGTTCACAGTATCATAGGTCCAATTTTCTGAAAATTAAAGAATTCATCTGGAGGATGGCATTGCAGTGTGGTATAATCCCATAGCTCAGGAGACCGAAATAGGAGGGTCCGGAGTTGCACATCAACCTACTACATGGTGATTTTTTAACTTAGCTGTAATATCCCATACTTGTTGGCCACTGTCTGTGTTATAATTGGCAATAGGGTTAACAATTATCTGGGTTTTCTTTTGCCATGTTCAGGATGAAACATTAAAAAAAAAAAAGACTTTGTAGAACTTGAGGCAGAATCATACTGAAAGCCTGCTCACCTACCCAAACCTATTCCACTTGGCCTCTGTTCATTGGCTACTTGGGACGTTTCTCATCTCCCTTTCAACACAGAAATTAAACCCAGGTTTATCTCAGCCAAATGAGAGAGAGAGAGAATAGAGAGAAAGAATAGAAAGAGAAGAAAGGTTTTTATTAAATCAGGATTAAATGATTGAAATGATTTGATTGATTTGTTATGATATTATATGATATGATGATATGATAGCTTTAGCTGAGGGCAGGATGATGTCACAGCTGCTCCAAGAAGGAGAGAAGGAAGGATTTTCTTGGGCCCTATGATTGGTATTTCTTTTTCAGCAAGTCACATTATCTGGCCACAAATCCTAGGCCGGGAGAACAGTGTTCAGCACGCCCACTAGGAGAGAGGTGGAAAGAGGTGGAGTCAAAGCCACCATCCAAGAAGAGGCGTGCAGAGCTTACTAGATGGGTGTAGAGGTCAGTAGGGGCTAGGGAGGAAAATCCAGACTCCTGGCTTTCCCCAAACTTCTGACCTGAACTTTTCTGCCAGGTGGTTTTTGTTCATGACAACTCCTCACTGAGATCCCCAAAGTGAACAGTAACCAGTAGTTAGGGTCCAGTGAGACCCAAGAATGTCACTCATCCATTGGAGGATGGCAAAAGTGGTACAGTCATTGTGAAAACAGTTTATCATTTTCTTACATAGTCAGCAAACCCTTTCCATATAACCCAGTTTCCCACTCTTGTGTACTTACCCAGGAGAAATAAAAAGTTTATGTCCAACCAAAAGACTATACTTAAGCATTGATAGCAGCTCTGCACATAGCAAAAAAAGAAGTGAAACCCCAAGATATCTCAACTGGAAATGAATACACTGTGGGACAGCCCTGGGTTTGCATGTCATTCAGAACTGAAAAGGGATGGAATTCATTGACACAGGCAAAAACAAATGTGTTGAGCTACAAGTACCTGAATCACGAGTCCATTCTGAAAAAGCCAAACATTATTTGGTTCTATTTGTGTAGCATTCTACAAAAGGCAGAGGTGTAGGAGGGTTGGGGATGGGGTAGGTGCTGAGTACCAACAAGGGAGGAATTTGGGAGATGCCCTTTGCCTGGGTGGAGGTGTTCACAAGACTGCATGCTTTCATCGAAGGTCATAGAACTGACTATACACCAGAAGGAGTGAATTTTGGCAGAGCCTAGTGGTGAAGGACTATTAATTCCAGCTACACGGGAGACTGAGGCAGGCGGGACTGAGATACTTGGGAGACTGAAGCAGACAGCCTTAGTGATTTAGTAAAACTCTCCTTTAAAAACTATGAAAGACATGGGGAGGTAGCTCAGTGACAGTGCACTTGTTTAGCATACATGAGGCTGTGATTCAACCACCTAGCAGGAGGGGGATTTTGACCTGTATAATTGGAAAATAAATCAGCAACAGATACAGAATTAGGAAAGGTGAGAAGAAGAGCTTTAAAACTCCTAGGCTTTTCATTGCTTCCACTGTAATTCTGGATTCCAGCATGGCTTGGGTGGTCACTAGGAGGGCATATTCCCTGTGCATGTACGGCAGGGAACAGGGGCCCCTGAACCCCTATTGCTCTCCGAGATCGTGGCACAGGCACAGGTAAGGGGTTTCCTTACACTGCTTGCCTGCATTCCTTGAAGCACTCAGGATCCTGGT
Organism: Typhlomys cinereus; assembly: GCA_023101885.1. Taxonomy (NCBI): domain Eukaryota; kingdom Metazoa; phylum Chordata; class Mammalia; order Rodentia; family Platacanthomyidae; genus Typhlomys; species Typhlomys cinereus. The sequence continues at coordinate 2,418,582 of JALPQD010000057.1, read as the reverse complement.
GTCTCTTTTCCAATGCTTCACTGATTAAAAAAAATAAAATAAAGAATGAGTCCCATGATCTGTACTGGTGCTAATGTGTTGGAGAACACGGTTCATTCCAGAGCACTCTGGGTCCAGCAGCTTCATCCAGGAGCTTGTGAAAATATAGAACTTCAGGCCTGCCCTTGACTTATGCATTAAGGATCCACATTTGAACAAGGAGTTCTTGGGACTCATATGGAGCTAGAAGTCCTGTGGGAGTCATGGCCTTTCTGTGCCTCAGTTTCCCATCTGCAAATTGAGGCTCTTACTCTGTAGTATTGCTGTGGGGTTAAATTACGTAAGAAAGCAATACTACTGTACTTGGCACATACAATAGGTTTACATACCTCAGTTGCCTCATTCCGCTTCTCAATGAACCTTGTCAGTTTCAAACCTGTTGCCAGAACACTGAAGCCAAATTACACATCAGGTGAAATATTTAAAGAAATTCAATGAACTATGGTATGTGTGGAATATGTGTTGTCACAGGGAGAGGTGGATGGCGTTGGGAATAGCCCACTGGCAGAGGTCAATGAATAGGTCAAGGACTCTCAAAGTTTGGTCTTTGCAATAACATCATCAGAGACCTTGGTAGAAATGTAAGTTCAAAGATCATGTCTCACAGGTGCCAAGTAGAAATTCTGGAGCCAAGCCTCACAGTCACAAGCCCTCCCCTTGGGTGATTCTGATACATGCTTAGTGGGACATTCTCAATCTTGGCCATCCCCTGACACTTCTGCTTTTACTTAGAGACTTGTATGAGGAAGCAGAATATAGTGAAGTTCACTGAAAAGCCAAGCTTCTAAGTTACTTGCTTTACATGTCAGTATCTCAACAGACCACTATGTGAAAACATGCCTGTCTTGCCTCTGATATATACTGCCAGCAATTTGCAACTGATTCGTCCAACAACTGGCAACAGTGTTCCTGTTATATGTCAGGCACTGGTCCAGGCTCCACTAATAGAATAAAACCTTCTTAAGTGATGCAATCATCACCTATAATTGGGTGGTTAATAAAAAAAAGTCTACTGGCTAGAAAGGAATCATGGAAGATGACATAAATGTTTCATTTCCACATAAAACATATAAGTTGATATTTATTTGTTCATCTTTTAATGTAAGGCAGAAAAACCCCTTTTAGTTTGCTTTTAGTTTGCTTTTAGTCTTTTAGTCACATAGATGAGAGCATACCATTTTATAGTTCTTATCCCTGACGTCGCAATGAAAGATAAGGCACTTGGAAAACAATCAGAATGCAGAATCCTATTTACTCTATTTTTCAGATTTTTTTTTTGGCTACTCCCTTGATCTTGTCTTCATCACATTCACTCAGCAAGAATTTACTTTCAGCTACTCATTTATTTTCATAAAGTTATATTAGACTTGGTTTGCATGGAGGAGGCAACGGCTTTCTTCTACACTCTTATTTCATCGGTTTATGTAACGTTGCCTGCAATGATGTAATTACAATAACAAGTGCAACTGGCATATACAGGTTTGGGAACCCACCCAACTGACGATTGGAAAGTATAACCTCCTACCCTTCCTTGCCTTGGAACTGAATTGCACAAGAACATGAGAACTCGTCTGTTAACAGCAGGGGTGTTCCATGCTGGGATGAACACACATGTTTATTAAAGAAGGGACGAAGTCTTTGGTGAATCTCATGGTTAAGTTAAGAAGAAGCGGGTTCCAAGGGTCTCTATCAAGACTGCTTCAGGGAAGTATGGAGTAGATGCAAGGGGACTCGTACAGGAGTGCCACTTCAACTCACACTTCAGTCTACTGACACAGGTGGGCACTACTGAGTTCAGTCTGGCCACCCTAGGCCACACTCAATTTACTAGAAACAACGATCATTCATCAAATGGCAAAAATCTGACATTTTGTGGTCCTGTTTGTTTTTTTTTTTTAAAGTTTACCCGTCAAGACTATATCAGTTACTTATTACCACAGTAGTGTTGCTTAGCTAGCAAGCTGTAAGCTTGACTTGGCTCTGATTCTGAGTTCTGGTGCAAAGGCCTAGAGATTCCCCCAGATACATGTATGTATTTTGACAGACCCTGAAGTTCACTAGGTAACAGAGGTTGTCCTTGAACTTCTGATGCCAGGCCTTGGCCTCAGGCGACTGGAATGACAAGAATGTGTTACCGCGCCTGGCTAAAGGCCCAAGATTCTTAACGTCCATTAAGTTTCTACTTAATTCAGAGGGCAAAGGGTTAGTTAGAGTGCAGCTCCCTCTGAGACACTTAGAGTTGACTGCTCTGCTGTCCTTTGGTAAATATGTGCACCCCTGAATTTCAGGAAGCTACTCCAGAAATAAAGTGAGCCTACGCACAGTTGTTACCTCTCTGCTCAGGTTCTGCTGATCTTAGTCCTTCCCTTGTCACACTTGTCTAAACACTGGCTCCTAGACACTTCCCCCGCCAAACCACCTCCATCTACTATCCCTGATTGGGCTCCAACCTCGTAGAGAAGGGGCTCCAGAAAAAACACGCAGTACAATCTTGTTTCAAGACAAGGAATTTCCTGCTGGTCCCTGATGGCAACAGGTCTACAGCAGCCTCAGTTAGATTACCTCCTATGACAGAGGCTTATTCTCCAGGGAGCCTCAAGGTGCAGGAAACAACCTGCACCAACAGAACCACCTGACACATTAGAAGTTAGCTCCTTGCGTCGCCTTGTCCAGCACTGCAGACAGATGCTATTACCTCCTTTCCCCTCTATAGGTGGACACTTCCCTTCCATTGCTCTACCTAAGGTCTGCATTTTTAACTTATAGTCTTTTCCTACCAGTCCTTTTCCTAGGCATGACCCCATTGATCAAAGTTATATTTAAGTGTAAAAGTCCAGTATATATTCAACATAATTAAAAGCAGGATCAGAAAGAGATAGTTGTCCACCTAAGAAGATATTATTTAAAACAGCTAACTTGTAAATGTGTCCATCATGAAATGAATAAGCAAAATATAAACACACAATAGAATTCAGCTCTAAAATGAAGAAGAACAGGGACTGAGAAGGTGGCTCAAAGTATTTGCTAAGCAAGCATGATGATCTGAGTTCTGTCCATGATACCAATATAATGTTGGGTATGGTGGCAAATGTTTAGAACCACACTCTGAGGTGAGGCAGAGACAGTAGGAACACTAACGTTTCTAGCCAGGTAGTTTAGCCAAAATAGTCAGTCCTGGGTTCAGTAACAAAGACCTTATATCAGAAATAAGGTAGAAAGCCAGCAAGATGGCGCAAGGTACCTGCATACAAACCTGGAATTCTGAATTTGATCTCTGGAACTTAAACGGTATAAGGAAAGAACCAACTTCTGAAAGTTATCCTCCGACCTCACTCGTGATTCTCAATCTTTCATTCTCAACTAAAAAATAAAATATAAAAAATAAGGTGGAGAGCAACAGAGATAACAATTGCCATCAATCTTGTCTCTGCATATATTAGCTCACAGCTGTCCGCACACATACACACATAACCATATATCTTGTACATACCACACATAGATTTCTGAAGAATGGAGAGGAATCTTACATTGCTTTTCAGAGCTTGGGACAGAACCCAGAGTCTCGTGCATATCAAGTGAGCACACTACTACTGGACCACATTCCTTCTCACTGGGAAAATTGCAACACATATTACAACATGAATGACCCTTGAGAACATTATGCTAAGTTAAAATAGAACAATAACAAAAGAAGGTAAGAACTGTAGGTGACCAGTTGTATGAAGTACCTAGAGTAAACAAATTCATAGAGACTGAAAGTTGAATGGTAGTTGCCAGGTGCCCAGGGAGAATAGGGAGGGGGAAAGGAGTTACTTAATGGATAGAGTTTCAGTTTTGCAAGATGGAAAAGTTAGAGGTTATTGCACAATACTGTGAATGTACTGAATGCTACTGAACGTAAAAATGGTAAGTAGGGTAAATTTTGTATTGTGTACTTTACCACAGTTAAAAAAATAGTACCCAGATCAGAAGATAGTCTTCCACATATAAAAAGACTAGTGGAAGGTATTCAGGGGCTGTGGCTGTGTCTCAGGCCATCTCAGTCTCTGCTCTCTACCCATCTTTGTGAATAAATTGCACTGTTAAGACATGGTACATATGTAGTCTAGTAAAAACAAAACAAAACACCCCAGCTCTTCTTCATGGGAACTTCTGCCAAACTCTTCTGAAGTAGTGCAGTTGGCTCCCATAGTTTCTAATTGACTCTTTAAAAATATTGTCATTTCAGAGCATAAAATGATTACCCTTGGAAAATTAAATTTTCTCATTCCATTGCCATTCTGTTTTTTATGCCTAAATTTTACTTTCAAAGGAAAAAGAATTTTACCATTGCTTTGAAATTTCTGAATGATGCCTATAAATAGCTGTGTATCAGTAAGTCCACATTGTGACTATTATTTGAAGATCTAGATATTTATACTGTGTCAATATTCCTGTGCTCAAGGTAGTATTTCCTTACTAAACCACATCGGTAAGCACTCTCATTATTGAACAATAAAAACAATTTACCTTCCAAATGAAAACCACCTTTTGGTATTTTCAATAACATCTAATTTAGAGGAAGCGACCAAGGGTAGAAATCACTGGCTGAGAACAGATGTGTCAAACACAGACAGACTTAAAATTTATTGAGAACCATTAACTTGAACATAAAATATCATGACCATTGGCAGGAATAATCATTTTCTTTGACAAATTTTCATGTTTTGGAAATTTTCTGAGCTAATTCAATGTATTCACATCCCTTTTTTTTCAACTACACTTTTTTTTTTCTTAGCTCTGGGGCAGATTAAGGTCTAGAGCATTTATCTGGAAAAACCAAGTAAGTGCAGGTGAGAGATGAAATGTGCTTACAAAGCTCATTGCTCTGTGGTGATGTCCAAATGCTACCTGCTTGGAAAGTATCACCTCCACTGCCTTTTAGGAGACGAAAAGGTTTGTAAGAATTCAGTCACCCTCCTTCCCCATCCCTCCTGTTTATAGTCTTTACAATTACTGTAGGTATTACAGAGATTTGTCTTTGAGTGTCTCTAAGTGGGTTTGGTACTAGGATCCACCTATTAGGGAGTACATATGGCGCTTAATTTTCCATGTCTGGGCCCCACCAGAAACAAGGAGAGAGGGGACCATGTTACAGCAGAGAAAATAGGCCACCATCAAGGACTGCAAGTAAGTAATGAGACATCTGGTTAAGTTCACAGACTTTCCTTCCTGATCATTTGCAACTGATGGGGTATGATCTCACCAGAAGGGGAGGGCGTATAGGCTGCCAGATAGAAGGTAACCATTTTGCAAATGGGTGATTGACCTCTCTCTCACCATGGTCTCCTACTTTTATTCCATCTACCTTTGAATATACTCTTATAACAAGACTCTAATTTAACAGGTTTTTATCTCTGGCCAGGGGGTGACATCCAATACCCATCAGGATGGAGCCAAGGGCATTGCAGGAACAGCAAAACTGAAAAAAAAAAAACAAACAACCCAACAAACCATAATTCAGAACATCAGAGACTCTATATCAATCACCTGGAATCAGGCCTGCCTAATCACTCCCCATCCTGAAGCTCAGGGAAATTTGCGGAAGAGGGGGCGGTAAGATTGTAAGAGCACAAGGATGGGAGGAGTAATGATATGCAAGATACTCCACACAAGTTAGGGCCGAAGCAATCATAATAGGACTTTGCATGACCTGCGCTATGTCCAACACATTATCGACCCCACAAAGTCTAGCATGGACTAAAGGCACTAGGATCCTTGGAGGCTAGGGACTGACAGTCACAGTAGTGTTCCTAAACTTAAGGGGAACACAGGAAAGGGTTCTGGGAAATGCCCCTGGGTCCTTGCACCTCATCAGAGAGGAGGACCCAGAGGAAAGTTTGGCATGCACAGTAAAGGATGCTCTGGGGATTGGTGGGGAGAGGCACTGGGGGATGGGGATGGAGGGGGGAGGTGAGGGGGGAACAGGGGGGTTGGGGGGAAGTGGAAGGAGGGAGAGGACTGGTGTACCTAAGTTTGTATGAGCAGAAATAATAATAATAAAAAAAGAGTTCAGTCACACTTTGTAATCATAGAAATTGGCAGTTTGGGCTGTATAGATGGTTCAGGGGTTAAGACTGCCTCTCAAGCAGAAGGTCTTGAGTTTGGATCCCAGGTCCCATGTAAAAATACTAGGCAGAAACTAGACTGCCTGTACTTCCAGTCCTGGAGCAGAAGCAAGAAGGAGGTTCAAGTAATCCAGAATGATTCCCAAAGTCATCTCTGGGTTTTCACAGGCACAGGCGCACACACACACCACCCACCCCCACCCACAAGCAAAAAATTAAAAAAAGAAAAAAGAAAAGGTTGTGCTTGAATGGATAAACGTATGGTTTCTATGGATCTGTAGCTTTGCCTGATTTTTGATGCCTAGTTTATAGTCCATCCATAGATGGTAGGACCCCCCTCCATGAAGACTTTCTCATAATATGGAGGAATGAGGAGACTTCATGAATATAGCTGTATGTTCAAAAGCTGTGGTTCCTTGGGGAATTGGGCAAGCAAAATTTATAGGAGTGTCGTTCAAGTATTTGAAGCAACAACCTGGTAGGACAAGAGCGAGTCTCACAACACATACACTTCCTGTGGCTTTGCTAAAAAGTGAGGGGAAGAGGTCATATCCACGTAGGAGGACTTGTGAAGTCGTAGTACCTTCTCTGCAAACAGGAAAAGGGAAGATTACAAAAGGCGATTTTACACAGTCCTTTATAATGGGAACGTTCTCTTTTGCTAGAATTAAGAAAAGAATTAGGGAGTTGGAGAGATGGCTCAACAGTTAAGCCACTGCCTCGAAAGCAAAGGGATTTGAGTTTGGATCCCAGATCCCAAATAAAAGTACCAGGTGGAAATGGCATTAGCCTGCACTTGCAATGCTGGAGGACTGAGCCTGGGAAACCCCAGAAAAAGCCGAAGAAGATCGAGCAATCCAAGATTATTCCCAAAGTCATCCTTTGGATTTCACCGGCACATATCATGCCCTCTTCTACATCCACACACTCATCTACACATACCCACACCTACATACACACACACACACACACATAAAAGAATTAGGGAGAAAAGAAATGGGGGGAAGGCTCCACATGTTTTCATTCTCATGTCCATCTATAGCATCACCAGTCTTTACAAATATGCCCTTTACTCTGTCCTCCTTCAGCCCAGTATATGGGCGGTAGCTGCCATATTCTTGGCAATTCTACACAACACCTGGTGCATTAAGAACTGTTTTAACCCTTTCATATTGAATAATTCAAACTGAGGAATTTGAAAACAGACTTAGCGACCAAAAGTACACTCAGAGTGCCCCTGACTCACTCTCTTCCAAGACAAGGGGTCGCTATGTAGCCTGAGCTGGCTCTGACCTTGCACTCACGCTTCCTAGCACTAGGATGGAGCACGTTATTATCTCTCTACCATTCTTTCAACTTTTATCTGTCTTGAAGCTGTACATATCATTTCCCATAACCCCAAATGCTTTTGCATTGATATGAGGAACTGAGGGGGATGTCAATAGTTGTTTACCATCGTTTTATATTTTTGAACAAACAGTGAAAGACACTGGTTTTGACTGTACTTGTTAATGAATTCTGACAAGCTGGAACACGTGTATCACCCCACCTAACCCCACCTGACCCCTAGCAGAGATTCAGGCACAGCCCAATCTCTGCCCCCCACTCTTCCTGTACTTTTTTCCACATGATACGCTAGTTTTTTCAGTTCTAGAACTTGTTATAAAGGAACTTTCAAGAGCCGCACTTTGTGTCTAGCTTATTTCTCTCCATACGATGTGTTTCAGACCATCCGTGTTGCTGCAACAGCACTTTTCAATAAATATGGATCAGCTGATTTTTATCAGTGTTAATTAACCAAGGATTTTTAGTTGATTAAATGTTTTTAAGTGGAATCATTATGGCTTCAGAGGCTCTTAGGAAGCCTTTTGGGGTTTCAAGACTGCTGTTTGTTGACGATTCAAATAAAAGTGGAGCAAGTTTTGTGGAAAAAGAATCGGGGCATAATCTTAAAATAAAAGGAGAGAAATATCCAAGGATGGTTCTGATTTCAGCATATGCAACAGCCCAGGGAATAGGCATAGGTGTGACATCTAAGTGATATTTTCTCATAGGAAGTTTTTTTCTGAATTATTCACTTACAGTTGGAAAACTATACCCAAAAGAGGACTAGAGCTTGGCGGGAGGGAATGTCCATATCAATTTTTTCCCGCAGTAGTTCCCTATTTTCCCAGGAGTGGGGGTGATCCAGGAAGTGAAGGACAGAGCTTCCACTCGGTGCTTATTAGCACAAGTGTGACTGGCTTCTTGGGAGAGTCCCAGTTCACTGGAAGAACCCCAACTGAAAATTTTCAAAAGAATCCCCTGTAGCCCACAACCGTCTTCCCTAAACGTAGGTTCCCAGGCTCAGAAAAGATGAAGGGCTCCGTACTTTGTGACATGAGAACTAGTTTATTAATGACTTGTCACTCACGTGAGGGTTAATCAGGTGCTTTTAACCGTCCCAGCACTACGTTTTTACACTAATGAAGTGGGCTAAATTCACCGTGGACAGGTATTGACCCCAGTTTAACACGAAGTTCTGATTGTTACCTGGAGGCACCTGCAGTTCCAGATGACCCACCCAGACTAACCAGGTGGCAGAGTCAAAACTCTCAACCATGTGCCTCGCTCTACAGCTTCTTTCAAGGGGTGTGTGAGGTATAGGGATGGCCACGGGGCAGAGAATTATGACCACCTTGGACTCTAGGAACTTGAAGTGCGTAAGCCAAGACCATATCCGTCTTGGTGGCACCACTGAATGCTTTAAAACTACCATTGAGCAACCCCAACATAGAGTCTGGGTATAAAATGAAAGGTGGTTAATGGGAAGTGGGGAATACTTCTGTTTCTAGAAACCTGAGTGAAAAAAAAGCTTACACGAAACAACTGTTGGCAATTTGATGCTTTACACTCAGTATAATGGGGGTGGGGGTAGGGGCTTGGCATACTTGAGAAATACCCAAGTGGCTTCTGCCTAAGTCACCAGCAAACTCTTTCTAATTTGGCTGTATGTACTTTCCAAATATGGATTAAATTCCTTGGGAATGACCAAGATGGGACACATCACCATTGAGAAATCACCTATCTCAGGAGTATGTTTTGGGCTGGTAAAATGCCAAGAGTGCTAAGTCATCTTCGGTTGATCTGAACCAACTTACAGATCAGTTAACTTTGTCCCTTCCCCCCAACTCCCCGCCCGGAATATCTGGCACAGACATTCTATACATGCCAAACCTCTCTTCAATAAGTAGATCAGGACACATCTCTACCTTTTTGTGTTGATCTACTCCCCAGACTTCCCTGCCTAGGTCGTCTGGGGAGCCCCGAGTGACCGCCGAGAAGTCACGCTTTTCTTCGGGGCCTGGCTAATGTAAAGGCTGAAACGCTGTCCCTTCTCGAATGGAAATGTTTTCCTAAAGAGCTCCCTCGAAACCCGCGGGGAGAAGGGTTTGGCAGAGGTTTCAGCGAGCTCGTGGATTCCTTTGACCTTGATTATGACCAGCAGTGTCGCTGCTAATTGCGCGATCTGCCTCAAGGTGGAAAACGGCATCTGTTTCCACCGCCGCCCAGGAGCCGAGCTTGGCGACGGCGGGGAGGTTCTCTCCAGGTTCGCAGCTCGGAGGCCGCCTGCAGGTGCCACCCCGGCACTGCCCCCGCGGCTGGGCGGCGGGCGCCCTCGGGCGGCTCTACCCGCAGCGGGAGCCCTCCCGTCCGCTGCCTCACGCCAGGGCCCCGACGCGGTTCGGGAAGGAAGCTGGGGGCCCTCTGCGGCGCCCCAGCTCGGCTCTGGGAGGGGCGCGCGGCGAAGCTTCCCTGGCACCCGCGGCCGGCCCGGCTCCGGGAACGTTTGGCAGAGTTGGCAGCAGCGGCGGCCCGGGTCGCGTCCGCGGGGCGAGCAGACGGCGGCGGCCAGCGCGCCCGCCCCGCCGCCGCCGCCGCCCGCCAGAGCGCTCCGGGCGGCCCGCGCGCTCGGCGCTCGCGGGGAGCGGGCGGGCTCCCCGCGGGCGGGCCCTCCTCCCGGGGCGCGAGCCACGGCTGACGCAGGCGGCTCGGAAGGCGGAAGCCGCGCGCTCCCACCGACCGCTCGGGCCGCGGCGCCCACACCTGGGGCCCGCACGGGCGGGTGGCGCTGCACGCGGGCGCCCGAGGGGGCGGGCCAGACGGGGCACCCCGGGGCACCCAGAGCGGCCGTCTCTTCCGAGGCTCCCCCCACGTCCTCCCTGCCGCCCGGCCCGAAGCCCCAGGGTCGGCGCTCTACTTGGGGGCCCCCTGAATGTCACACCACCCCGTGCCTTCCCGAGCCCCCAGCTACTTCCAAGTTCCTCCGGAGACTCCCCTCCCCATCAACGAGAGGGGCGGGCGCTATCTGGCCACGCCCCCTCATGAATATTAATAAGCGCGCATGCGCCTTGGCCCGCGTGCTGGGTAGAGGTGGCCAGCCACGGCCGCTGCTCCCAGACGGGCTCTCCGGGTCCCTCTCTGAGAACCAGGCGGGCACGCGTCATTGTGTTACCTGCAGCCGTCCCGCGAGCTGGGCTCAGGTTTTTTTTTTTTTTCTCCTTCCTCCCCGCTCTCCATGCAGCCGATCTGAAAAGGAATAAAAGGCTGCACATAATCATAATAATAAAAGAAGGGGAGCGCGAGAGAAGGAAAGAAAGCCAGGAGGTGGAAGAGGAGGGGGAGCGCCTCAAAGAAGCGATCAGAATAATAAAAGGAGGCCGGGCTCTTTGCCTTCTGGAACGGGCCGCTCTTGAAAGGGCTTTTGAAAAGTGGTGTTGTTTTCCAGTCGTGCATGCTCCAATCCGTGGAGTATATTAGAGCCGGGACGCGGCGGCCGCACGGGCAGCGGCGACGGCAGCACCGGCGGCAGCACCAGCGCGAGCAGCGGCGGCGGCGTCCGGAGTGCGCGCGGCGCGCGGCGCAGCGATGCGGTCCCCACGGACGCGCGGCCGGCCGGGGCGCCCCCTGAGCCTCCTGCTCGCCCTGCTCTGTGCCCTGCGAGCCAAGGTAGGAGCCTGTCGCCGGACCCGGTCCCGGTGGTCCGTTCCCTTCCCCAGCGGCGTCCTGGACGCGGGCGGTGGGATTCCGTGAGCAGGCTGGAGAGCCCTTGGCCACCCGGCTCCCTTAGCTGAGCTCTGCACCGGAGAATGCCGGCTGCCCCTTGGGGAGCCCCTGGCCTCGGAAGAGTTGACTCTTGAGGCGGGGCAGAGCGTGTTCGTTCCTCTCTTGATCCCTCGAGACAGATGTCGCGTTTTCCCCGCACTTGTGCTTTATTATGCCCCTGATTTCACGTCGAGCCCTTGAGCCTAGTTTTTGCCAAATGAGTTTCACTTGGCGCCGTGGGCCCCCGGGGCGGGCGGGGAGGAAGCCGCGAGCTCCAGGTTGGAAGAAGACTCCCACGTTGACCTTCCTCCTTCATCGCCGGCAGGTGTGTGGGGCCTCGGGTCAGTTCGAGTTGGAGATCCTGTCCATGCAGAACATGAACGGAGAGTTGCAGAATGGGAACTGCTGCGGCGGCTCCCGGAACCCTGGGGACCGCAAGTGCACCCGCGAAGAGTGTGATACGTATTTCAAAGTGTGCCTCAAGGAGTATCAGTCCCGCGTCACGGCCGGGGGACCTTGCAGCTTCGGCTCAGGGTCCACGCCTGTCATCGGGGGCAACACCTTCAACCTCAAGGCCAGCCGCGGTAACGGCCGCAATCGCATCGTGTTGCCTTTCAGTTTCGCCTGGCCGGTGAGTGATTGCCCGCGCCCCTGCGGGACCGAGCCCTGTTGGCCCGGCACGAAGTATTTAGTGGGCCTTGGTTTGGACCTCGGTGCTGACTGGGGAGGGTCCTGGGGCGGTAGGTCGGGATACCCAAGCTATTAGGTAGATCTGAGGATAGACAGAGTCTGGAGGGGATTTGGTCCTGGTTGCTGTTTGGTTAACCCACCAAAGTGGGAACCATAGAGGGAATCGGGAGGCAGAACTGCCAAGAAGGTCAGTCCTGGATTATCCACCTCCCACCCTACAGCCTGCAGCTCGTGGTAGGTGATCTTTTTACTTAACCAATTAAACTCGATGAGCGGTGGAAGGCGACTGTGCGCTCTTCTGGCCTGCGAACACTGTCCAAGTTGGCACCCTCCCCTTTCCCGTGAGCGGCCCCGAGGGCGGGTGTGTCCTTCCTGCAGGGTGTGGGGGAGCCGGTTTCCCGCGGCTCCCCGGGAGATTTTGGTGTGTTGGAGTGCACTGTCCCGGCTGGGCGCAACAGCTGGGGGTGGCGGCCGCCGAGAGGGTCCTCGGGCCAGCGCCCGGGCTTCGGGCCCGGGAACCCCCGCCCCCTGCCGGCCCCTTCCTGCCCCCGCCCCTGCGCTGTGTAACCCTGGCTGCTTTGCTTCCAGCGGTTCCCCGGCTCTGGAACAGCTGTGTTTGCAAACTTCCCCGGGAAGGGCGGACGCACGCTCTTGTCCGGCGGGCACCCGACCCCCGCAAACCCATCCTGAGTCGTGCCAAGGTTTTGGCAGGGGCGACCCGCTGGGGGTAGTGCTTTGAGGTACAAGTGCGGGCACCCTTATCCCCCTCCCAGCAGCTTGAGGCCAGGGCACAGCTGGCAGGCGCTGCAGCAGAGCCCTTGCAACATCCCAAAATGGGTGGAAGGAAGATGGGTGCGATTGCAGAAGGGGAGGAAAGGGAAATGTTGGGGGTGTGCCCGTTGTCCAAGAGGCTGGCTTCGCTTGCCAGGACTGGGACTTGGCTAAGCTTGCGCGCAGAGGGTGGGTGGGAAGAGGGGGGAGCTCTGTGCCCCTGAAGATTGCTTTCCGCCACGTGCTCTGATGGGGTGCGCTCTGCTGCCTCCTACCCGCTGGCTCAGGCTGTGATTCGGAACTCTGAAGGGGCGGAAGAAAAAATTAGATGTGTATGTGAACCTTGGGCTGGCTCTTGAAGTCTGAGTTTACAGGAGCTGGCTTTTTGCTGTGGGTGAAATAAGACAATTACCCAAAACGTGCCATGAAAAGGGTCTTATCTGAAGGAGGGAGGGAGCCTGTGCATGTGAAGTTCTCTCTGAGATGTGAGGGCCGTTCCTGCGGTGGTGGGATTTCACTTTACAAAGAGTGTTTGTCTTGTTTGTTAATCCCCTATTAGGGAGAACCTTAAGCTGAAGAGTTTGGCCACCTCTAAATCTGGCTCGGCCCAGGCTTACAGCGAATACTGCCTGCCCTTGAACTGGATGGAGGAAGGGGCCTGCAGGTGGTTCCACCCTCTCTGGGATCAGCCCGACCCCCTTACTTTTCACAAGACCATAAAAGGAGTCTTATTAGTGGTGGAAAAACAGCAGGCCTGGCCGAGGTTCATTTCGGAGAGAGGGGTCAGAGGGAGGATGGCTTGGATGAAAACACTCTCCTCCACAGGCTGGCTGGGGAAAGTGAACTAGAAGGCGTGGCTGTCTGCTTTTGACACCTGGCAGAGGGTCGTCCTTGGAGGGGGGCAGACATGTTGGGAGAGGGCAGGGGCTCACTGATGGCTGGTGCTCTGCCCTGCAGGTCACTAACCATGAAATAGCCTTGGCTTTTCTACATGGGTGAGAGGGCCGGGGCAACACTAGTAATGTGGTTCTTTTGAAGTTGGGCCAAATTCGAGTATCACTCATAAACAAGTCTCCACCCTGCTGCCCCCAAAAAGGCTTTCTGTGAAACATAAGCTTCGCTTCCCAGGAGAAATTGGAGTTTGGGTGTATTGTTTTAGTTTATTTTCCTGAATGTGGTTAGAGAAACTCTGCTGTGAGGAGCTTTGAAGAATGACTCCAGGGCTAGGGTGAGCTTCAGTGGAAGCCCTTAGCTTTGATAGGGTATAAGTGGAGAGCGCTGCTTGGTTCATACTGAAAGTTAACATTAACAGGTGCATCTTCACAACTGGTTTCCTAGGATGGGGTGAAGCTTCCTGGCAGAGTCTTTGCCTAGCAGTTTGAAGGCCTTAAGATGGGATCCCAAGCACCACAGTTCTGTAAAGATCTCCTCGGATAGTTAGTAATTGGGCGATGCATAAAGCAAAATTCCAGAGGACGAGATAGAGATTAATAAAACAAAGGACAGAAAACTCCAGGCTACCTTGGACTACCAGCTACTTAGTTGCCAGTCCCCAGGCAGTCACAATTGTCATTTGTGCCAGTCCTTCTAAATGTGCTGACAGGAGAAAAGCTTGTGGTAGGGACACATCAATAAAGAAGGTCGTGTTAATTCATGTCTTTTGTTTGGTAGTATGACCCCGATCAAGTCGCCATTCTTGGTGGTAGGGAGAAAGCAGAGGAAATGATTTGGTCCCATAAGAAACATAACTCTAGTCGAGGAAGGGCCTGCCTGAAATATCTCATCTGGTTGTGTCCCACTTGGTGTCCAGCCCTGGGTCTGTACCTTTGCACCAGTGGCTTTTAAGGGACTTAGCATCTCTGTTGCAAGGGAGCTTGACTCAAGCAGCTAGTCGTGATTTATTAATTATCAGATTGGGGGATGGAGGGATAAGAACATTATGACAGGTAATTGGGTTAACAGGAAAGGATTCGGGAATAACCACTTATAAATCACTGAAATGGTTAATTTGCACATCTCAAAATCAGTGCAAAATCCCACTAGTGCCTGCTTATGATAAATGCATTAGTGTAATTGCCCCTCGTTATTCGGAAACTCTAGTTAGTTATATTGGTATGTATTGGTAGCCTCAAAGTGAAATGATGCCTTAAAGAAACCATGGGTGAAGTAATTGGAGTATATGGCTTCTTAGTATCATATTTAAGTACCACTGGTCCCATTCAAAGGCTTGCTGAGGTCAGTTTAATTATTTTAGGAAAATCCAATGAAACTAGGAAAACCCAATGAAACATGATTGTAACATGTCAGAGGGCTGCCAGCTTTTTGCCTTTCTCATACAGCACAAATGACTAAATACCAATTCAGGATGTTAATTACAGAATGTAATTTGGGTACTATGCCATCTGTCATCTTTCCCGTGTGGATGTGGTATGGACACATAGGAGACAGAGGAATTGTATGGCCTTTAAGAGAGCTTTAAGAGAGTATTGGTGTCCCACTGGTGTGCCAGTAGCACCTGCGTGTACTTTCTCAGCACAAGGACTTTTTGTGTATGGAGAAAATACCTCTGGCCCTAAGGAATCTACCTCAAGCTTGTTTTTGTGGCAGAACTGAGATTTTAAAGTGGAGCTTGGTGGCTCTGCAAGGGCTGTAGACTAGAACGGGGACTCTACTCTGTTCCAGGCACTTAACCTGGTTTCTAATATTTTTCTTCTGGTGCAGGTGTGAACTCCTCTGTGTTGTCTTTCTCCTTGTTGTCTTGTTTCTTAGCAACTTACTCAAACCTCTAGTACTTACATGTATTGAGTGTGCAACCCACCAGCTCCACACCCATAATTCTCCAGGAACTTAAAACCTTAGTGGATGTGTCCCAGAACCTCCCAGGAGGCCAGAAATCTGAATGCTGCCTAAAGTCTTGTACACCAAATAGCCATGCCTTTAGAGATACTTTGGAGAGAAGACATGCAGGAAATTTGACTTAGAGGGAAAAAAAAGTTCATGAACACACAAGGCCAAGGCAGTAAGGAATCTTCATGTTCCAGATCTGGAAACAGGAATGCAGGCAGAGGCCTTGGCAGGATTCAATAGAAGGACCAAAATTGGTCCTGATATCAGACTTTGAAGATTAGTTAACAGTGTAAGAACACATAATTGCTGGGTGTGCATGCAGTTAGCTGCATAATCCATAAAGAAATATTCCTGAGAATTCTTAAGATTCTAAGAGAGACATCGCCTATCTCAAGGTTAGGATAGGCTCTTCAGAAGTGGCATTGACTTCAGCCTTTAGGTACATTAGAAAAAAAGAAAGAAAAGAAAAGCCATGCTTGACTTTCTCTTCCAGTGGCTGGAAGATGTACTTGGAAGTCATGGAAAGTGAAGGATTCTAACACGGTGGTAGAAATAGAGGGGTTCCTGGCCCAGAATTGTTTTGCCTTGCTGAATGGCTGTGCGAGGGCCTCTTGCTGGTTTCTGATCACTGCATGGCCCCAGCAACCCCCAGCTCTGATCTTATGGTGTCCGTGACATCTCCCATTGGTGCAGTTCTAATGCAGGGGAGACATTCCCAGGGTGGTTTCCAGTGGTTGAAGGGGGCATGGAAATAGTCAGACCTCAGGTTCTCTACCAGCTCAGCCCAGTTTTTATGCACATTTGGTAAATAAGTAGAAAGGCTTCTTGTTCGGGCTTGCTCTGTGTGAACCAGACCGTTGTGCTTGGCTGGCTTCTTGGTATTCTATCTATTAACCTCACCACCCTTTTGTAACTAGTGCATTTAATTATCAGTGGGATGCCTTTCAAACAGGTAAGGGTAATGATGGGAAAGGGGCTAAGGGACCTCTCATTGAGAGTCTTGAATCTGGATATGAGCTCTGGGCCCCTTGGTGAGCCTTTGAGGTGGGCTTTGATGAGAAAATCGCCCTTTGTAACCAGATCGCACTCTATTGACATGTCAAGCCCTGCAGACTTGGTTGCTGTGTGTGACTGGAGTCTCAGCTTGCAGTGCCTCAGGAGAGCAGTCTTTTCTTCATCCCTCACCTTGCCAAAACCTCTCGGAGCCGAGAACCGTGTGTGCTCACACATGGACTCCCAGAAAACCTTTTTTATTTCATATGTTTTGTGACTGGAATAGTTTATTCTCTGGCCACCCAGACACAGGCAGGACTATAGAGTTGGCTGGACCGACTGAAGTGAGGATTACAGAGAATAATGGGGCCTCTCCAAAAATACTGCTAATACAGGGCAAGCGACAGGAAGCAGCAGTTGAGTCAGCAGAGAGCTTGCAGGACCCCTAACAGACCCGGGGCCACCATGCACAATGGCCGCGTTGGCATGTCGGGCATTCCAGGATGTGCGTGTCTCTGGCAGACCCGCCTGTCACAGCGGTCTGGGGTTTTGGACTCCACACGCGTGCCGTTTGGATGGCGGTTTGTTTGTGTCCGTCAGCTTGGCAGGAGGGGAGGCAGCCGCTTCTCAGGGCATGGTTTGGCTGCCACTGCTGCCAGGAAAAGGAAGCTCCCAGCTGCCAACACAATTACCTTTGTTTCTTACATCCCCCCTTCTTAATGTGCAATTAAGTGCTTACCGCTCTGCCCAGTGCCAAGGTAACCGCCGTGGAGTGGGGCAGGACACAGAGCAAACTCTGATGCAGCAGGCCAAGTGTGGAGGGTGGGAGGAGGTGCTGGTGGCCCAGCCTTTGCTGCAGGACCTGGTGACCATGGCATGTCTTGGGGAACCTGGATGCCAACAACTCTCCTCTAGGTAAAATTGCAGGGAAATCTCCCCAAAAGGCAATTTTGAAAACTGACCAGTCATTTACTATGGTGCACAAAGGTGGGAACCAGCTGCTGAGATGCCAGAGTCCTTGAGCTTGGAGTGAAGAAGGGGCAGAAAATGACTCACTTTGGAAATCTAGATGGAGGCTCTGGTCACTCACTACCTATATGCCTGCATGGTCCCCAGACTGTGGGAAACTTAAGGACAAATGATGTCCAGGTGACTTTTCCTAAAAGTCTGCTTGATTGCTGCAGTCTGCAACTGTTTGCTTTTTGTCTTGTTTTTGTATTTTTGTTGTAGTTTGTTTTGGTGTGAACTCAAGATTGCAGACATCTTGCCTTCCTAAGCCCCTTCCAAGTCCTTCTAGGACTGGAGACTTGAGACTCCGCTAGGGGCTGGATTCATAGCAGCCAATCATGGGTGACCCAATTTGTGGCCTGGTACCTGCTTTGACGGCATGGGGCACACATGGTCTGAAATCTCTGTCTGGATACGCATTTGAGGATGTACAGAGGTCAAGCGTAGGCCTGGGAAAAATTTAAAGCTCCCTAGCAACTAATAATCATTGCAGAATTATCTTGATTGTTGATCTATAGTGTGGGGATGGAGTGGGAGGGAAGGGTGCCTCTTAATAGAAGCCTGGGAGGGGAAGGCTTTTCTCTGAAGGCTGGGCACTCATGCCTTGGGAGGCCTGGAAGCCAGATCCAGATGCAGCATCAAGAAGCTCAGCTGCTGTTGCTGCCTGTGCCCAGCCTATCCAACCTCCACCTCCCCGAAGGAAGGCACCTGGTGGGACTCTTGGCCATCAACTTCCGGAACTGTGGATTCCATGCCTCTCTTCAGTCGGGGAGGTCACTGTTAAGATAACTTGGCCTTCCACGTTCTTACGCAAGATCTTTTGCCTTGAGTACACAGACGAACACCGCCATACCAGTGCAGTCCCAAGGCACCTTCCCTTGCTATGGCATTTGTGGGTATTAATGTGTCTAGGGCTTGTGCAAGTCTGTCAGAACTTGGTATCAATGCATTTAATCAGGGGATTAATTACAGCAATATTGTTGAAGTGAAGGATGTGGGCCTCGGTGTGACCATCAAATGAAGGGCTTAATTATACAGAATCAGCCGCACATCTGGCCTCATTTCTACTTGGCTCTCACCGCAGATCAGTAGAGAAATATAATTTCTCGCTACCTTTCGAGAAGAGTCCTGTAATTTGTAGGAAGTGCTAGGAAACTTAAAGAGGCTGTAAATAAGGTGTAACTTTCACTAATAAAATATTAACGACAATAACAATGTATTGGGTCCTGTGGGCACTGACAGGGGAGGGCTGGGTATGTGCCCTGGCTTGCCCGGTTTTGCTTGCTTTTGTGAGCATTTTCCCACAGTTATCAGTGAGCGGAATGGAATCCTGCTCTGAGTATGAAACATATTTCGGCAGAATTCCAAGGCAGGGTCTATCGCAAGATATTTTTGTAGTCAGAAGACCTGCTGTGTCACTGAGTTGGAAGCGAGCTTGCCTTGATTTATGAATGAAGTTTTCCCCACGTTTCATTTTGTCTTTCCCCCTCCTCTTGGCGTTTCTCTTTCTCTGGCAGCAGAACTTCTGGTGTCCTGTGCTACTTGATTACTATAAGCATCACTTCAGTTTGAGGTCATGGTAGAGTAAGGCAGCATGAATGGCTTCCTGTCCTTTCCCTAGCCCTAAGACAGGTTTATTGAGGTTCACCTCATTGTATATTGTAAGGTGAAGATTTGAGTAAAATTGGGAATTTGCTAATGGCTTGAGTCTTGGGGAGGAGGGAGGAATCCAGAGATAAGCTTGGAAGATAGAAAGCGCCTTTGGTAGAATAGCTGGCATCTCGCCAGTGTCCAGGGAATTTGTTTAGTTACTGGACTCTGATTATTTCTGGAATGTTAGGTCTTATTGACAGATAAGTTCATCAATAAATATGGTGTGCAGTATCTCTCCCTTTGTACTTTTTCTTCCGCAGTCTGCTGCCCACCCCGCCACCCATGCTTTTGGTTGCCTTCTTTGTCTTAGTCTCTCTGCGCCTGCCCCTCCTGCCTAGAGTCACCTGATACGTGTGGGAGCTGGGATGGTCTCACACAGACAGGGCTTTCAAAGGGGTTCTGAAAAGGAAAAGGGGACCTCTCCGGGGACTGCCCCACCAAAGCCCGAAGTGTAACCTTAGCAATACCTTCTCGGTACAAATACCTGGGTAGGTTCTCCTGGAATAAATTCTTTGTATGGGCTTTTTTTTTTCTTCTTCTTCTTCTTTTCTCATGCACTAGGGCTGGGGTCTGAAAAGTTTGGGGAAACCACGTGCTCCACGTTCCCATATAGGGAGGTAGCAGTTCCCGACCAGGCCTTTGGGGTGCTTGCTCTCTGGTGACCCCCTCCCTTGCCCAGTGTGCCCCCTGTCAGCCTGGAGCACAGAGCCTTCTGGGTCTTTAACCCATGCTTCTCTGTTTTACAGAGGTCGTACACTTTGCTGGTGGAGGCGTGGGATTCCAGCAACGACACTGTTCGTAAGTATCTCACTGATGCTTCCCTGAATGCCTGTGAAAGTGCAGCCTGTTGGAGCCAAATCGTCCCGTGGGCCCTTCACCCTAACCTGCGCCAGCCTCCACAGGGTGAACCTCTCTGTGAAGTCTGTTCCTTTCCTTCCCCCAGGAACTTTTGCCTGGACTATTAAGTAGCCAGAACAGAACTCTCAGTTAACTGAGCCCTGAAAAAGGGACCTAGATTATCTCTGGATAGAGATCTTAATGGTTTTACAACTTTAAAACCTTGTAGACTGCTAAAGGATCAAAGTAGTGACTTTTTAAATGTCCATTTAAACTTTAAGTGAGCATTTAATCTCTCATGGGAAAGATAAAGCCAGAAAGGTGGCACTGGGCTCTAAAGACCGACCTTGAATTTCACTTGGTGGACAGGCGAGCCCAGCCCATGTGAGTTTCCCACACTGCTCACCGTAAACCTCCCATTGAAGTGGAATCTCAGAGCTGCATGATGGTGACCTGCCCTGTCTCTTCTGAAAGATCACTCTGTTTCCTGGGCAGGTTTATTTTCCATTGCAGAGGAGTGGATGGGGGTGGAGGGGTCCGTGAAGCTGCACATCGCGGGTAGCAGTGGTCTACTTTCTTGCTCTGTGATCAGTAGCTTAGTGTTTTTCTCTTGAGCTGATACAGCTAATTTCCCTTTGGGTTGTCACTGGAAACCTTGATTCACTCAGATCTCTTGGTCTGTTGAGTGAGGAGTCATGAATCCAACTTGTCTTTATCCTCTGTTCTCCCAGTGCCTTCTTGTGCCTTTTCCTGCTCTAGCTTTCTGATCTTGTCTTGGGTTTTCATATCTGTCCCCCTTGTTTGCATCACTGTGCTTTTCTACTGAATCTGAGGGTGATGCTGGCCCAGCGTGGGGCATGGTAAGGGCTGGGTATGCCCTTATTGGGCAGTGTTAAGTTGTGGCTGGCTCTGTGGGCTTTGTAGGCCTGCAGAATGCTTGCCAAGTCCTGGCATCATATAGGCTGCCTGTCGTTTGGCCCTCCCTGCAGGGGGAGCTTGTTAAGTGCATGGTGTGACCCATCCTCCTTGAGATACTCTGGTTCCCCTCTGGGATATACACTGGGGGTCAGGGTAAAGCAGGGAAGATTGCCAGCCTTGCATATATGGTTGATATTAGTGAGGGGGAATGTGTTATTATCTCCCACAAGCTTGAGAACTATGTGAACTGTCGTTGTGCCTGCTTATACATAAGAGGGAGAAGTGGACCTTTTGCACACCTTGATACAGGCAGGGCATTTTCCTCTCCAGCTTTTAAAATATTCAGCTGGTAATTCAAGCATCCTCAATAAGGGCAGGTCATTGGTTGCGGGGGGGTCCTCAACCCCTGAATCTGCAGAACCTCTCCTGTGCTTTCTGTCATTCCATGGTCCAGACCCACAGCTGTCCATAGTTACCTGCATTGTCAGGTAGCCTCTGGGCTATCTCTTTGCTAGGGTAACCAGCCCTTATGGGGACGAAGTGTTTCAGACCTCAATTTTGGAAGAGAGCCACTGGACTAGCTGCAGATTGCCCATTGAAGATTCTAGAAACTCAACGCTGTGAGCTTTGGGAGTAACTGACTGACTTTGACCTGTTCACTGTCTATTTTTGTGATGCTTCTAAGGTATCACAAATTCACCAAAATGAAAGTCATACTGTAAATTGCTTCCATCGAAGAACAGTCAGTCCCCTTCCCAGAGCTCTTTCTGGGTGGCAAGTGCCAATATTTGGACAAGCAGTTCTATGAGCCATAAATCTGAAAGGCCCCATGTACTCTTACCATCCCTACGTACACATCCAGTTCTCAAGAATCTCCAGCTCTACATGAATCCAGCTGCCTCCGACGTGTCTGCTGCCTGGTGCACATCACCTATTTATACCTGAGCTCTTTGAGTGGCTGCCAGCTGACCCCCCCATGTTGGCTCCGGTAGATGGATAGTGCTGTTTTGCTCTTGATGCCATCCTGATTTGTGTGGTATGATACTTACTAGATGGTCAGACTGATGATAAAAGTCAAGTACTCAGTGGCTTCCTGTGACTCTTGGGTCGGGTCTCCACGAGACCTGCAGGACTCTGCAGCCCAGTCTGGTCTTTTAGTAGCTGGACTCGCTGTGTTGCTGTCCATCCTCAGTCCCCTGGCCATTCTTTGACCATTTCTATCCTTGGGTCTTTGGGCTCTTTCATGTACCATGTCTGCTTTGGACATTTGGCTCTTGGTTCTCTTTGCCCTCTATCCTTTGAAAGAGCTGCAAGGTCAAGGGGCCCAGTGGTGTGGACTGTGCTGTGGTAACCACATCTTGGCTTTGGACATGACATGGAGATTGCTCCCTGTCATATCTGTAGACAGAACTCCTCACACATCAGCCCTCATCCCCAGACTCGGGACCAAATTAAGCTCAGAGAGTGTCAGTGAACTAGAAAGAATGTTATAAAGCTGGCTTCCTGCCCCCAGTCCTCAAAGGCTATTTCTGCCCATGGTTCAGGATTGTAGAACACATATTCCAAGATTTCCATCTTTCTCTACCTGAGCAAGTGATTCCTTTTACATCACTGCCTAGTTGATGAATCTGTAAACCAAAGCAAACGTCCTTGAGATCGGGTTTTCCTTGAAACCGAGGCTTCTTGGCTGCCACCTACGCTTTCTGACTGGTCCTGTGGTTGTGGTCATAGTGATTCCTCTTTCCCCCTTCCTTGGTATTGCAAGACTGTGGTAGGTGCATCGTGGTGCATCTTCACGCTACTGAGATTTGCAGGGACGTTTGCTAACATCCTCTTTAATCCTGAGGCAGGGGCTGGGCTGCCCTGGTACTTCGAGTCTTGAGTAACAGGGAGCTGAGTCAGGTGGCGTTGGAGAAGCAGCCCACTCAGGCCCCATGACCCGGCAACAGAGAGCTTGTCCCAGACACCCCAGCATCAGGGCATGCTGTTTCCATGGCTCTTTGCCCTTCTGAGGGCTCTGGAATGATCACCTTCACAGCGTTTATAGGAAGGAGGAACGAGGTGCACTGAAGTGCTGCCCTTGTCAACCCCCACTTTGGGAAGACCCTGATCTCTGGGCTGAATTGCTATTGATTCCAGCCTGAGAGAAGATGGACCCTGTGATCCCTGGCTGGTGTGTTTAATAATTCCTTATTAAACTCACCTAACCAGGTGGTTATAGTCCATAACACTACTTAACCGAAGCAGGAAAGCAAACAACACAGAGTTAGTGGAGAGACATTTTTGTCATTCTTTGTACTGTTTATTTGCAAAAACTGACATGAGTGAAGTGTTCCCTACAAGTGGTTCTGTGCGTACTAAGATGTAAATCTGGAGGTATGCGGGCTTGTTCAAGGCTTGTCCTGCCCACGTGACAGTCAGACCTGCTGGAGTTGGTTAGAAGTGGAGGATATGTATAGAACCACCCAGGAGTTCTTCCCCTGGTCACCCACAGGGTTTACCTAGCTTCATCAAGGAGCACGGGCCCAAGGCCTAGAAAAACAGCAGTGTGGGTGTGTAAGAATCACAAAGACACTACAAGTAAGTCCTGAGCTGTGTCTCCAAGGTGGCCTTGAATCTGACAAGGTGATGAGTAGTTAGTGCTGGCAGGTTTAAGACAACAAACACGGCACCAAGCTAGATGCTGACTTAGTGCCTTGTTGCCAGTTCGCAGCCTTCCTGTGCGCCCTGGCACCTGGGGTTTGGAGCCCTTTTAGTACCCATCTCTTTCTTCAGTACCTGTCTTAGGTTAGACGACACTTCTGCTGCTTCTGAGAGCTGTGGAGTTTGACCTAAAGCATGCACAAACTGTATCTCAACTTCTCTTCTATAGGAGAGGGTGAATTATTCTCCCTTTTGCTTACTAAGTGGAGAAGAAACATGAAATGCATTTGTGATAATTGATATTGGAATACTAGCTTGAAAGTGTATTAAAGATTCAAAAAGTCTCCAATCTATTCATTGATTTCAAAAGTGAAGAGTATTGAAACGAAGTTTTTCCAAGCAAGACATTCAACTCTGAAACTAGAAAAAGTTACTAACTTTTACCTGGGATAGTAAAATTTCTTCAAGGACAACATTCTGTAAGGATTTAGTTTGTAGGTCAACATGACTGACAAAATGTTAAAAAAACATTTGCAGAGAGAAACAGGTGTAGAAACAGGAACAAAATGCAAATGGATTGAGAAATACCCAAAAGATTGTTCGTCATTTAATTAAATGCCAGTTAAGACAAAAGACATCTATCAGGCAGGGGTCAAAGCTTGATAAGTCACAGTGGGGGTGCTGTGGTGTCAGCAAATGTAGCTCTTTGGGTACTGCTGGGAGAGTAGACTGACAGGGTTTTCACCAGCAGAGCAGAGATTGGATTGGTTGTATGCGCACCCTGAGTCAACTGGATAACATTCTGTGGTTTATATTTCTTGATGCCGGTGTTATCTGTAGAGTGGATGTATTCAACATGCTTATTTTGGCTTTAATAGCAAAAGGCCAAAACTCAGATGCCTGTGGATCAGGGACTTGATATATTTATTTAAAGGTGTTTGTAAGAAAGAAGATAAGCAATGCACCCCTTAAAGAAGGTGAATCAGTGGTGTAGTGGCTGGTGGGGAAGAAAACGGAATTTCATTTTCTGCCTTTGTGTAACTGTTTGAATTCTGTAGCACATGCTTATGTTTCTATACCTTGAGAACCCCCTGACAGTCGGAGGAAGAAATGCTGATGGGATCTTTTCCCCTCCAGAACCTGATAGCATCATCGAAAAGGCTTCTCACTCGGGCATGATAAACCCCAGTCGGCAGTGGCAGACATTGAAGCAGAACACAGGAGTTGCCCACTTTGAGTACCAGATCCGAGTGACCTGTGATGACCACTACTATGGCTTTGGCTGCAATAAGTTCTGTCGGCCGAGAGATGACTTCTTTGGACACTATGCCTGTGACCAGAACGGCAACAAAACCTGCATGGAAGGCTGGATGGGCCCTGAGTGTAACAAAGGTGTGTGCCTGGGGCGGACACGTCCTGCTGTCCTGTGGCTGGGGAGGGGAAGGGGCAGACCCGGGACAGACGGTCTTGCCCTTCCGGTGGCAGGGTGAGGTGCTGAGGTTGTTTAGGGCCGAAGCACGAAGATGCAGAGTGCAGAAGATGCGGTTGGTGCCCCATTCAGATCCCCTTTCCCAGCTGGTGTCCCCATCCCCCAGCTGCTGTGAGTGTTGGCTGTGTTGGCTGCTAACAGCGCGCAGCTGCTCCGTCTCCAGGGAATTGTCTTTGGCCAAGCAGGAGCCACTCTATGCCCCATCCTTGTCACTGAGTGAGTGACGGGGGACATACAAAGGCCGGCCCCTCTGCCTTAGCACTACAGTGCAAGATTAACACTGTTGAGCTTTCCTCCCTGGGATGAGGCTAAAGCCAGATCCTAGCTGAGACTATGTCCCTGTTCAGCTCTTTCCCTGATCCAGTCCACTGGCCTCCCCATCCCTTCCTCCTATACCTGAATCCCAGTGGGCTGGACTAACCCAGTGATGTCCAAAGATAACAGTGCCAAGGGGGAGTGGCAGCCCCTGAACTTGGGCAAGCTTGTGGGGAGCTTCACTGGACATCTTTGGGATGGTGGCATTGAGGGGAGGAGCAGCTATGGAATTCTAGCTCAGAATGTTGCCTACCATTCGCAGATTGCGTGATAATTAGAGAAACTCTTTGGATCAACTCAAAGCAAGTTTTCTCGAATGATAAGGGTAGAGCCTGAGAGATGTTTGCAGTCTCTTGGGCAATCCTTTCTTCAGTAACTAGTGACAAGAGTTTTAAAAGTATGGCATTTCTGGAATTCATATGACAGGCGAAATTTCTCAACATGTCCCTCAGAGTTGTTTTAAAAGTCAATCACAATTACTTAAATTCTCTAAATGTAATTTTTTTTTCATGTCAGTGCTATTTTCTTTCTTTTTAAATGCAGTATAGAATTGTTTTGTGAGAATGCTTTACAAAAGTCCCACCAGACTTGGCCACAGGATTAGCCTGCCAAAGGAAGCTGGCCAGATTGCCTCTTTAGCCCCGTGGGATTGTCAAAACAGGCATTTGGTGGGCGGTTTTAAGGATGCTGGGCCTTCCTTGAAAGGCCCCGATGGAACAGGGTTGGGAAAGATGGAAAGATGACTGTCGGTATCTTTCTCTTGATGAGGGGGTCCTGGGCCCAGGTAAGGCTCAAGGAGCAAACAGAATGAAGAATCCCTCCCCCTTCGTTTGTCTGCCCCAAGCAGTATCGTTAGTCAGGCTCAGCTAGCAGGGCCTTAAACTTTAAATCTGGATTTGTTATTTGGACTCCTCCCATCTCCTTACAATGAGCTTGATATGAAAGATCCTAAAAAGGCCTTTCTCATGCCTGTTTCTAAGACACAGCAATGTCGTGTGCTAACACACTCTTCTGTTGTTTCCTACAGCCATATGCCGGCAAGGCTGTAGTCCCAAACATGGCTCTTGCAAACTTCCAGGTGACTGCAGGTAAATGACTTTTGTAGTTTTATCCTTTAAAAAATGTTTCTTTGACTGAGGCACTGGCTTCATTGTGAATATGTCTCTGTCTTTGGAAGATGAGAAAGTTAAAAAAAAAAACCTCAGATAGGCACATCCGAAGCTTATTAAATTATACCAGCTGTCCGCTGGAATGCACACACTTCTCCCTTGGACAGAAAAAGAAACCAACTCTTATGAGCATAGCCGGTGACTTCATGTATTAACTGTTCTGTAAATTGATAACACATTTTTGTAATCTTCCCTTAAAGTGCTAATGGACTGGACAGGGATGGTGCTTTGGTTTCCTTGTGTCTCCTCCTCCTATACCCTGGCCTTTCCTTTCCCACCCTCCCCCACTTTTCCCATCAATAGGGCAAGTCCTGCATTCTTTAGAATGGGATTAGTACAATCTCCTGGCCCCTGTGCAGGCTGGAGCTGGGCCGGTGCTGAGAGGTTAATGGCTGCACTGGAATCTGCTCAGTTGAGCCTGATGAATGTAGACTTTTGCTGTTGCCCTTTGAAGTCTGTTCTTTTATGGTCCAGGGACAATACCGAAGTCAAACGGAAACTTACCCTGCCTTGCTTGTTTTTTGAAGGCTTTTTTGAAATGTATATTATGCCAATTCAAGAAATACTGTCAGTGTACGCAGCATGTTCACACTGTCTCAATGCTTTCTGCTTTACCAGCTTTCTTCCAACTTTTAAGGATTAGTAGATTTGATGTGACACTAAGTAGACCCATTGGGCCTGTTCCCTTTGCTCCAGAAGCTGCTGTGACTTAAGCCAGGCGGTGCCCACCCTGAAAATTGTGGTACCTGGAGCTCCTCTTGTTTCAAACATTTGGTTTCTCATTCTGTAGAACCAGGAGGGATTCAGTGTCTGCATTCCTAACAAGTTCCCCAGTGATGGCACTGTTGTCGTGGTGGTATGGGGGACCATCCTTTGGGAATGGCTGCTTCCCAAACCACAGAATTGCCAGGGGACTGCTCAAAGTGCAGGTTTCCTAGCTCCACCGAATTGCCCCTGAATCGCCTGTTTGGATTTCAGGCATCTTGGAATCTGACCTGGACCAACTTGCTCTGGGACTTCTCCCCTTGGTAAATCTGAGGGCTGCCATTTTATAAGCAGTTACCCAGGGACTCTGCCTCAATGACTCTGGCTACGCCATCTGTCCTCCTCCAGGGTCATGGGAACCCTGAACTTGAGGCTGAAGTGAGAGGTGCTGGAAGTCAATTAAGAACAAGTTTACCTGAAATCGTTCTTTCTCCTTTGAGTTGACTCTTGGGGGAAGGCTGACGGTGGAGTGGCAGCTGGCTGGGGTATGTAACAGCATTGCCATCAGACCAGTAGCAGGCACCCACCAATGATGCTGCTGCCTAATTAAGGCTGTTCTGGAGAAAGTAAAGCAGCAGTGTTATTAGGGCCTAGCCGCCTGCTCCCTGCACAGATGAGTATCAGCGCGGCTACTGTCATCAGCGCAGGGGAGGGGCCTCCCAGCCAGAACAACAGGCTTTGTTTCCAGAATTTAGCCCTTTCTCTTTCGAAGTCTTCCCCTCCCACTCCCTGCCCAGACACGCACCAGTGCCCTTATTTACTTAAGGTGCAACTTTCCCACACGCCATTTGCATAGTCTCCCAGCCCAGTTCCTTCTCCCTGCCTTGAAAGAAAATCAAAACAGAACCTTCCAGCTAAGGAAGTTCAGGTTGTGTCCTGCTCTAGAAATAGTTGAACAGCGAGTTCGCTGTAAGTTGTTTTTTGGCTAATGTATTACACAGTTCTTTTTTTTTTTTAAATGTACCCATAGGAGGCCTCGTTGTTGGTTTTGTTCCCAAGCAGACTCAGGTTGTCCCTTCCTGGGCACACATGCTGCTCTCCAGTCAGCCTGCCAGCAATATCAAGCTTAATTGTGACTCATCATCTGAGGAAAGTCACTTGAGTTTCTCATGAGAATCTTAATCATATATTATTAAACTGGGATAACTTGGTGGATGCCTCTTTTAGGGTCAGTATTTTTATTTGTTTTCTTTTGAAGTCAGCCCTGGCCTCTTGTGGTTGCTTTTTTATGCTTGGGGATTGAGCGCTCATTAATGAAGACGTTAGGCTGGGTCCTCCACTGTCTCTGATTGCTTTTATTAGGCAAACTGAAGAGTTGTAGCCAATTTTCATTTAGGAGATGGAAGGAAGGAACAAGAAGCTTGCTAGGTCTCCATCCATGCACGGTGTCTTCTAGGTTAAGAATACTAGCCTGACACAGAGCCTTGCCACCTCCCACTAACTGGGATCTCTTTTGAACAGAATTACTCTTACCAGATGTGTTGTTCTGTTCTTACTTTAGTCCCTTAAGTCGTCACTTGTCATTTAAGCTGAGGGTCTATTTTATATAAACCAGAGTCCTGGGTCTGATTAACTCTAAACCTCATATTCTAGAGGCTCTTGGCTGTTGGGAAAAGTCGAAGTAGTTGGTGTTCTCAGGGGTTCAGTCGATTGATTCTCAGCCTGGGTGATTAGCTATTAGCCAGATCCCTATAATTTTCCCATGACAAGGATTTGCTTGCTGGCCGCCACTCACAGGAATGGCAAGCCTTTTCCTTCTGGGGAACCCCAGGGGGTGTTTATTTTCCCGCGTTCCAGCTGAGAAGCTTACAGGGGAGTAGGTTCTGATCGCGCAGTTTCCCAAGCCCTGTTCCTGGATGGCTTCGCAGGACCCACGTTGGCTTCAGCTTAAGGCCAGCACCAGGCTGGTAGCTGGCGTTCCCTGCTGCTGCTACTCGGCTCCTTTTGTTCAAGCTGAATTGTGAGAAGGCAGTTCAAGTTGCAGAACTCTCGAAACTTGAGGGCGCAAAGTGGTTTTGAGACTCTGCCTTCCTCTCCCACCCCGGGCGAAGGTTTGTGTTTGCGTTTTTTTGTTTAGGGCTCAAAGGCTCCTTTTGGCCTCAAAATGGTTTGATGAACAGGTGCTCATAAAGGAAACTCGGCTCCCCCCAAACTAGATAAAACTTAGCCAACTTTTTTCCCCTTTCTCACTCCTTGTCTTCCCCCTTCCTCTATTCTTCTCTTCCCTCCTCTCTGTCCCTTCGAAATGAGAAATAACTATAAATTAGCATGCAAGGATGAAATAACGGGTCATAAATTATCTATGTATGGAAACTCTCGAGTGTTTCTTTCCTGTCCTTGCTGCAGAAGTGGATTTAGAGATCCTGGTCTTTGCAAGGAGGCACCCCCCCTCCTTTGTTTGAGTCTGCAAAGCCCTGGAGGTGCCTCCCCGACACACTGGGGGCCTGGCTCCGTTCTGTGCGCTGAGATCATGTGTAGCACTTATGGAGACTTTCACACAGCTATTGTCACCGAAGCTCCTTTCCTTGTATGGTCTGTCCCTACTGGGTCCTGGGATTGATTTATTCCAGGCCCCCACCCTCCGCTCACTCGTGGGAGCCTGAGAAGAGAGTGGCTTTGTGGCGGGTACCCCATGTGGCCCCTCCCCAGACAGCGCTCCTTTTGTCAGGGTCAGCTGGGGGGGCACCTTGGCTCATCTGTGGAAATGTTTGTTTATAAGAAACCCTGGCCAGGCTGCCAGGCTGCCATCCTGCTCTTTGCAACACGACAGAAGCACCCTGGACTTCTGCTGTCTCCTTTGTGACCATGCAGATTCCCTGGCCGCTTCGGAGGCTAAGCAGGGTGTGCTGTCTCTCTGCAGGTGCCAGTACGGCTGGCAGGGCCTCTACTGCGACAAGTGCATTCCACACCCGGGCTGTGTGCATGGCACCTGCATCGAGCCCTGGCAGTGCCTGTGTGAGACCAACTGGGGAGGGCAGCTCTGTGACAAAGGTAAGGCCCATCTTGGAGCACTGGGTTGGGGTGCAGACCTCAGGAGGAACTGAGGTTATGGGTTCAGCAGCAGCAATTCATTTGCATTTATTTTCTTAGAAGTGTTGGCCTGGTTGAACCCAGACTCATTCATGCTTAGAAAGGACTTCTTCACAGCTACATCCCAGGCCCTCAGGAGCTTCTTGCTAGGGCTTTTACTCAACATGTGTTTGAATTGCCTTTAGTGCTGTGGGGTTGATTATTTAGAGGCATGGAATTAGAGTCCTGTCAGGTGTGGCCGGGGTCTCTTATACCTTTGGGGTCTTTTGGCAGATCTCAACTACTGTGGGACACATCAGCCTTGCCTCAATGGAGGAACCTGTAGCAACACGGGTCCTGACAAATACCAGTGTTCCTGCCCTGAAGGGTATTCAGGACCCAATTGTGAAATTGGTAAGTGACCAAGCTGGCTAGGGCCTCTTTGCTAAACTAACTTTTTGTACACTTCATCTGTTAAAGTTAGTATGCTTAATTACCTATCGTGTGGACGCTTTTCCTGGGGAGGTGAATTAATGAGTTATCGGGGTTACTTACAGGAGTGTGGGTGCAGGTTACTTACAGAAGCAGGGACAACAGAAATAGCATCACCAAAAAGCCCACTCCAGCTTGGGTGATGCCAACCAAAAAGTCGCATTCCTAGAGTCCTTGGCATGGCGTGAGCCAGCTCCACTCCCTTAGCCTCCCCCAGACTGCTGGACTGGAAGGGGCATCTCTTCGCACCAGCAGTTGTAGATGGCTGTCTGCATCTTGGGAAGGGGGCTAGTGATCTTCCGAGTTCCAAGAACTCTCCTAGGAGCTGTTACTGTGTGAGTCTCATAAGATAGCCTCCAGGGTAGAATGCTTTCGATTGCAACACAACAGAGCATAGGTCGGATGGGGGGGGGCATTTCCAAAAGAGCATCTTATTAGGTCAGGAGGAAAAATGATATACGACACCATCCATTAAAAAATAGTTTCCAACTGTAAAATGTGTTATCCCAGTCCTCCCCACCCGCTTGGGTTTGTGAAACTTCTCTGACTCCCTGAAGTTTGGGGGTGATGCTAACATAAGAAGTGGAAGGAGTTTCAATAATCCTCAGCTCTGAGATATATTGAATTGGGGGCTGAAAAACCACTTAGAAAAAGGACTTCCTTTCTTTTCCAGGTGCTTCTAATTTTTGCCACCTGATTAAGCTGGTGGCCAAGGCAGAGGGCTGGTTTGTGGGAGCAGAGTGTAAGGTGCAGCTCGTCGCCTTGCTAACTTGCCTTCTGATATCTTCGCAGCTGAGCACGCTTGCCTGTCTGATCCCTGCCACAACAGAGGCAGCTGCAGGGAGACCTCACTGGGCTTTGAGTGTGAGTGTTCTCCAGGCTGGACTGGGCCCACGTGCTCGACAAGTAAGTCAGTTTTGGGTTGGGAGTGTGTCTACCTACTCTGGAGTTACCACTGTGTTGAGATGCGGGGCTGGCCAGAGATACTTGGACTTGTCCAATATAAGAATTAGCGAGCAAATCAAAGGAATGAAATTTTCTACCTGTAAGAGGTCCGTGGCTTCTCTGTGCGACCTCTGAGCCTTGAAGGAACTATTTCTTTAAAAGTGAAGATTAGGCAGATATGTCCCCTGTCATTGCTAAATTGATACTGAGTCTCCAGCTGTCTTCTCCCCCCTGCCCACTGCTTAGGGGGGATTAAGTGAACTGGGGCAGAGGGGGATTTAAAGCTGAAATCAAGGCTTGGGTCTTACTGTCACCCTCCCTCTTGCTTTGCTGTGGGTTTCCTTGTAGTTTATGTGTAGTGGGTATCCAGCTCGTAGGATCTTGTGAAGGGTGCCACTGTATTGTGATTGCCACATAGATAAGTTAAATTGCTGCCCCCTCTCATTCTCATTGGACAGACATTGATGACTGCTCTCCAAATAACTGTTCCCATGGGGGCACCTGCCAGGACCTGGTGAATGGATTCAAGTGTGTATGCCCTCCTCAGTGGACTGGCAAGACATGCCAGTTGGGTAAGAAAACTTCCTGTGGCCATAGTTTCTGAGTCATGGTTGGCTCTGCTCAGCAGACCTGTGCCGATGAGCATGTGGCCAGAAGCATACATCTGCACTTCGTCGTGCTAAGTAATTTATTATCAGGAGTCTAGCGGGCCTGGGAGAAATAACTTGAATGCAAATGGCCTAGCTCTTTTAGGCCCTGTGGGAAAGTCGTGGGATCCCATGAACCATGTCAATCGTCTGTCCATTCGAGAAGCCTTCAGTGAGTTCCAAACAGGGATGATCTCATGAGGAATGAGCTGTCTGCATTCCTGTTGCCACATTTAAATCCCAGCAACTAGGCTGCACTGGGTTTTGAAGAGAAATGCCTAGTGGCTTTCTGCTTTGCCATTGGGCTGTTAATCAGCAGCCAGCATGTTATCAATTAGCCCTCCTTATTGGATAAGGCCATGAGCTCAGATGCTCAAAGTAGACAACACCTCGATTTGTTGTTTAGCTTATTAAAATACCATTTCAGACCAACTTTGTGTTGTTCTTTGTGGGGAACAACCAGGGGTGGGTAGTGACTCCCATTTCTCACTGCTCATCCTTGGTTCCTTTCAGATGCAAATGAGTGCGAAGCCAAACCTTGTGTGAATGCCAGATCCTGTAAGAATCTGATTGCCAGCTACTACTGTGATTGTCTTCCTGGCTGGATGGGTCAAAATTGTGACATAAGTGAGTGACTTTGATTTTTTTCATGAAACTTGGGTGTTGATGCTTCTAGCCTATCCACCCCTTCCCTCCCCCATTCTAGTGCTAAGACTTCTATTTATTTTTTACATTTTGCGAAGCTCTGGTAGAAACCCAGTGCCTTGTGTCTTGCTGGGCAGGCGCTTGCCTACTGAGAAGGAAAAAGCTCATAGTAGAAAGAGGGGGCATTTGGAGAGGGAGTGGCCAGCAGAGCTAAGGAAAATAGCCAATTTATTATCCTTGTTGGCTGCTAAAATTGGCTGTATTCTGATAAGGTGATTGAAACAATGATTGAAGTTTCACTCCCTCAGTCTGGAAGAATTAGGGAGGGTCCCCAATCAGCATAATAGCCTTATCTCACCGGAAGCAGGAGGGAAATCTGATTTGAACTTTTTATCAGGGCTGAGCTGAGAAAGCTTTTCCATTAAGCCCAATTTCAGTGTTAAATGCTGCTTTAATATGATGATTTATTTATTTTATAGACATCAATGATTGCCTTGGCCAATGTCAGAACGATGCCTCCTGTCGGGTAAGTAGATCTGTTTAAATGAAAAGCTTGGTGGTTGCAGGCGGGCTTTAAGAATTGTAATGCAGTGCTAGGAGAGCCCTGTCCCCATGGGGTGAGAATCCAAGTAAACAATGAGCCCCTGGAAGTTTCCCTGAGGCTCCTCTTAGCATCCCCCTGCCTCCTGAGCTGCCCTCAAAGGCATCCATGCAGAACTGCTAGGTCACATCCACAGGCTGAGTGCCTGACCGTTCCCTTAGTCCTGCTAAGCCAAGGAAGTTTTGTTTGTGGACTATGCATAGAACAACATGCATGTGTTTCTCCCCCCTTCTCCTCTTCCAGGATTTGGTTAATGGTTATCGCTGTATCTGTCCACCTGGCTATGCAGGCGATCACTGTGAGAAAGACATCGATGAATGTGCCAGCAACCCCTGCTTGAATGGGGGTCACTGTCAGAATGAAATCAACAAATTCCAGTGTCTGTGCCCCACTGGTTTCTCTGGAAACCTCTGTCAGGTAAGTGGAGGCAGAATCCTTCTATCACTGTGTTTCTCCAGCACAGCTTCTTTGCTGTCACCCTCCCTTCCCCCTCTCCACTAGTGTCTGTTAATGTCATATGGACTAAGAACTTTCTTTTAGACAAATGCTGCTAGTGGGGAATATTGACGAGTGACTTTCTTCCCGGTGCCTGTGATCCATTTCTTTGGCATTGAGTTTAATTTCATACCCCTGGGTCACCCTGACCTGTATTCTAAGTATGGCAGATCCCAAGAGCATAACTTAGATGTGTGGAGTGTGGGGTATGTCCCGATGGCAGCAGATGAGAGGGGAATCTGGATCAAATTCTGGTGCCTGCTGTGCTAGAGAACTGGTGGCGATCCCCTTGTTTTACTTTGTCCCTCCCCCCCTTTGCTCCTTGCAGCTGGACATAGATTATTGCGAGCCCAACCCCTGCCAGAATGGTGCCCCGTGCTTCAATCGTGCCAGTGATTATTTCTGCAAGTGCCCTGAGGATTATGAGGGCAAGAACTGCTCACACCTGAAAGACCACTGTCGCACGACCCCCTGTGAAGGTATCTCTTCTTCCCTTGGACCTGGTTGCCTTCCAGATGGTGTCTCGCCCCTTCCCCTTAGTGCTTTTAGACCTGGTATGTGGGTGAGGAGGGCTGTAGATGCGAGCTGCTTTATCTGATGGCTCCGGGAAGCAGGAACATTTGGAGACAATCTGGCAGGCCGCCAGAGGGAAAACACGTGGACAAGTAGCCCAAGGGAGAGAATGTGAAATCATTTATCATTCCTGTTTGAGGGTGGGTGAGCTCGCAGCCTGGGTTGGATGGCTGTGAGGAGCACTGTCAGTGGACTATGCAGCGGTCAGGGGCGTTCTGAGTCTGCACCTGTCAGGTGGTCAGGAGCCCTGTGTGGCCACTGGCATTTAGAATTGGCACTGCCAGTGAGGCATTCGCTTGATTTTAGTTCATTTAAACATAAGTGCCACACATGGCCTATGGCTGTTGTATTGAGTGGCACAGTTTTAAAGCTGTTCAAGCTTTTATAGGAAGAGGTAGAACAGTCTTTCTTCCTTACCAAACCCCTAGCAAATAATAGATATTACAGGTGACATAGACAGGGGTTTTGACAAATCCTTGAGAAAAGAACCGATCCATTCAGAGCCTCAACTTTGTCTTGTTATAAGCGCACGTTGGAGTTTCGGTCCCCAGGGTGTTTCTTGACATCTTACTCATTAGCCAGAGAGTGCCCTCTCCAAAGTGAGGCATGGGCCAAGCCCTAAGAATGTTGTCTGTGGGTCTGTGGCTGGCTGGAATCTGATTCTGAGCCTATCTTCAGTGATTGACAGCTGCACTGTGGCCATGGCTTCCAACGATACGCCTGAAGGGGTGCGGTATATCTCCTCTAACGTCTGTGGTCCCCACGGGAAGTGCAAGAGCCAGTCAGGAGGCAAATTCACCTGTGACTGTAACAAAGGCTTCACCGGCACCTACTGCCATGAAAGTAAGACTCCTCATGGGAATGGGATACATGCTCCCCTACTTTGCCCTTGCTCAACTTGGGGGGCAACTTGAGTATGAATTGCTTTAGTCAGAAACTAAGGTGGAAGGAAACCAGTAAAATTTTAGCTGAATTTTAAGACAGTTATTTGGAACCTCTGAAGCTATTGTGGAATATTCTGGAATCTTAGTTCCTCTTTTCTGTAGAACTTTCTTCTTCAGTTCCACCAAATAAGTCAGTGTATGAGGGCCTTACATGGAATGGAAAGGCTTCTGGAAGCCTGTGTGTGGTGAGCTGCCCATCTGAGGAGACAAGGGTTGGTGGAGTTAGGAGGTGCCTTTCTCAGGAGGTAGCTGTGAAAGAAGCCATAGCAGTGTTTAGCCTCACTTGCCCTCATTTCCTCATTTTTCCTTTTGCTTCCTTTCCCAGATATTAATGACTGCGAGAGCAACCCCTGTAAGAATGGGGGGACTTGCATCGATGGTGTCAACTCCTACAAATGCATCTGTGGTGACGGCTGGGAAGGCGCCTACTGTGAAACCAGTGAGTCTAGGTTGCTTGGAAGATGGGGGGGGCTCTGGGGAAGGAGCTGGAGGATTCTTTCTTTGCACAGGTCTGCTTGACATGTCATGGTAGAGTGGTGGGGGCTTCTGGGGAACGGTGGAATTAATCTGATAGTTGAGATGATATTCTCACCTTCAAGGAAAGGAATATTTTCTTTTAATTTCTGTCCATCCTCTTTTTAATTGCCGTGGCGCCCAACTTGTGGCATTTGTTCATAGCTGGGAGCTGGGACTGCTCAGTGTGGTTGGAACACAAGTAGAAAGCAGGGGGTGGAGCCAGCCACTGCAGTTTTCTGAAGTGTACGGACATGGACTTTTCA
Organism: Typhlomys cinereus; assembly: GCA_023101885.1. NCBI lineage: Eukaryota > Metazoa > Chordata > Mammalia > Rodentia > Platacanthomyidae > Typhlomys > Typhlomys cinereus. Next base: position 2,382,123 of record JALPQD010000057.1, on the reverse strand, counting down.
GCGCATGTCTTTTTGTTCCCAGATATTAATGACTGCAGCCAGAACCCCTGCCACAATGGGGGAACATGCCGAGACCTTGTCAATGACTTTTACTGTGACTGCAAAAACGGATGGAAGGGGAAGACCTGCCATTCACGTAAGTGCTGCATCCGGGTCCTGCCTATCTGGGTCCTGCCTATCTGCTCTGTGTGGGAGGAGCCTGCTGATGCTCATGCATCTTTCTTCAGGTGAGAGCCAATGTGACGAGGCCACGTGCAACAATGGTGGAACCTGCCACGATGAAGGAGATGCATTCAAGTGCATGTGTCCTGGTGGTTGGGAAGGAACGACATGTAACATAGGTACATTTCTACCCTGACGAGTCTACCTGAGTGTATCTGCACTTAGGGTTGCCTTCTGGTGCCTGGTTCTTTCCCTTCCTGACGACACCTGGATCCTCAGGGAGGGTGGTCTTGTCTGCTCTTGTTTTGTAGCTAGAAACAGTAGCTGCTTGCCGAACCCCTGCCATAATGGGGGCACCTGTGTGGTCAATGGCGAGTCCTTCACGTGCGTCTGCAAAGAAGGCTGGGAAGGGCCCATCTGTGCTCAGAGTGAGTGGCCTGTCTGAACTCCTCTCGGCTGCTAGAGCCGGTCCTGACATCCCTGGGGACTTGCAATGGAAACCAGAAGCAGTGCTGTTTGATGTCTGCTTGTATATCACCTGGGTCCTTATTAATGACTTGATGGGACACAGTCCTGACCTGGGCATGAGAAAGTCACCCGGGAGATAAGTGGAGACAGATGGCGTCTGTGTTCCCAGCTCCGGGTCTGACCAGCAGCCCGCCTCCTTCCATTCTCACCCCGCCCAGCTCCCCAGTTCCTTACCAGGGCCTCTTCCTGTGTACATGTGTCCCACGGCAAGTGAAACCGAGTACGGTATGGGCCTGGTTCCAATTTAGCTGAGGTTTTCAGCATATTTGGCTGGTGTTAACTGCGACTTTATCATTTGGGTGTTATGGAAATAAGTGGTGTTTTTACTTGGGGCAAAGACCCCCCCCCATCTTTCCCTGATGAAGGCCTCATGGGTAATTGTCATTTCTTTGCAGACACCAATGACTGCAGCCCTCATCCTTGGTAAGTGTGGCAACCTTGAAGCTGCCGCTTGCTGGCCGTAATATACGTGGGAATCTCCCGGGGCTCTGTTCAAAATGCAGCTTCGGGTTCAGGAGGTGTGGGGTGTGGCCGTGCTTTTCTAACAAGCTCCCGAGTGACCCTGTCCTGCTGCTCTGTGGACCGCACTTTAATTAGCCAGGTTGTGTCTTCATTTAGCGTAGCAATTCTCAACCTTAGCTGCACGCACGAGTCACCTGGGGAGCTTTTAAAAGTCCCGGTGCCTGGGCCGCAAGCGAGACCTAGGAAATGAGATTCTTCAGGGATGGGGCCTGGGTGTCAGCATTTGCAAAGCTCCTCTGGCAATGGCAGGCATGACAGGGGTTGAGAGCTGATGCCTGGGACTGGTGTGGGGCTTCATGTGATGGAACAGTGGGCAGCCCGAGTCGTGGGCCTTGGAGGTTGATAACTGGGTTCTTGCTTTCTCAGTTACAACAGTGGCACCTGCGTGGACGGAGACAACTGGTATCGGTGCGAGTGTGCCCCGGGTTTTGCTGGGCCCGACTGCAGAATAAGTAAGGACCGCTCCATCTGGTTTTCCCAGTGGCTTTTCTTGCCTGTTTGGTTTCTTGGCTTTCACTATCTCATCTTTAAAAACAATTACGACCCCACTTCTTAAATAGCCCTGACCAAGCATGTCTCTCAGGTGCCTCTAGCTGGGTCCTTGCCAGTAGTTCCCTGGGTGGCATAGTCATCTTGCTCTTGGGAGAGTGCTGACCACAGACTGCACTGAGCCCTGAGCAAAGTGTCTGCTATCCTGGTGACTGATAAGGAAACTCTGGACCAGCTACAGCTATGTTGGTGTAGGAAAGATTGAGCTAACATGGCTGGAATCATGACTTCACAGACTGGTCCATAATAGGCTTGACCAGGCCCAGGAGAAAATAGATAATTAAAGTCAATGAGTGGGAGGCAGGCAGTATTATGAGCCTTTTAACCTACTTTAAAAATATGTTTCTATCAACACACACACACACACAAAATAGTTGTACCATTGTTTTTTCTTCCCCTTCCCCCAAATCTTTTAAAGATTTCAAGAACCACTAAATTTTTAGTCTGGGACCTACTAAAACTTCATCACTAGATGGAGATAGGTCATATGTGTTTTCATGCTTTAAATTAGGATTTGGCAACATGACAGCCTGTTTTTGTGAATGAAGTTTGGCTGGCATATGACTACGCTCCCTCATTTACCTATTTGCCTATTGTTTGTGGATACTTGCAGGAGGCCACAAGAGTCCAGTGGAAATGTGAAGATGTTCTTCTTAACCTTTTAGAAAAAGTCTGCTTGCCTTGCTCTTGAGTTGTACTGACAGCAGAAGGAGCCTAAGTTAAAAGTGCTGGCTCCCAAAATGGTTCTCAATAGTCAGAAGCAGGGTAGTGTGATCTTTGCGGTGCCGTGACTAGCAGGGGCTTTGGAGATGATCTGTCTTGTCTTGGGTACTGTTTAATGAGTAAAATTTCACCTAGTTCTTACTGAGGGGTTAAATGCTTTTGGATGTGTGTAAATAAGCTTTGTTCTTTTCCCACTGGAGTCTGAACTTGAATTGGTTTCTCCTAGACATCAATGAATGCCAATCTTCACCTTGTGCCTTTGGGGCCACCTGTGTGGATGAGATCAATGGCTACCGATGTGTTTGCCCCCCAGGACATAGTGGTGCCAAGTGCCAGGAAGGTAGGTGTGTCGGGCCCTGGCTGCTGTGTGTCTTCTGAGTGAGCTGATGCTGTAGTGGTCCTTCGACCATGGGGACACTGTGCCTAGGGAAGGAAGGAAGGGAGCAGAAGAGTCTTTGCTAGAAGGTAACGTCAACTGCTATGCCGCAGCAGTCTTGGAAAACAAGCCATTTTAGAACTCCATGGTTGGCAGAAACATGTATTTTTGTAATGTGTGACATGCTAGGTGGGCAGAGTGATTGCACCAGGCCAGTTCAGGGTGCCTGGTCATCTGCTGTCCGTGGGGCACAGGTTCTCATGACATGTGGCGGGCACATAAGAAGCAAAGTTCAGCCATGAAAGTCCACTGAAGGGTCTCTCAGGTCCCATCTGCTGACGCTGCGTTAGTTAAAGCCAGTTATGTGGGCAAGGGAAGAGCAGTGGGGATGGCAGTTACACGTGCCCTGGCATCAGGAACGGGTGTAACCATTTCCTAACAGGGAGGGAGTGCAGAATTAAGAACCGTGATCCAGTCTGCGGAAAAAGAAACTCCTACACAAGCATCTCCACCTTTCAGTTTCAGGGAGACCTTGCATCACCCTAGGGAGGGCGATACCGGACGGGGCCAAGTGGGACGACGACTGTAATGCCTGCCAGTGTCTGAACGGACGGGTTGCCTGCTCCAAGGTAGGGCGTGAGAGTCACTGTGGTTGCTTAGTATAAATCGTGGATGGACGTTCCTGCTGAGCCGTCAGCTCTTGTTGCTTCTCTCTAGGTCTGGTGTGGACCTCGACCTTGCTTACTCCACAAAGGGCACAGCGAATGCCCAGGTGGACAGAACTGCATCCCCATCCTAGATGATCAGTGTTTCGTCCGCCCCTGTACCGGCGTGGGGGAGTGCCGCTCCTCTAGTCTCCAGCCTGTGAAGACCAAGTGCACCTCTGACTCCTACTACCAGGATAATTGTGCAAACATCACATTCACCTTCAACAAAGAGATGATGTCGCCAGTACGTACAACTTCTTCATTGGGGAGTGGTGTATTTGTCACAAGCTAGGATTATTTACTTCTCTGTAGTCAGCTCTTGTCTTCAAGCAATGTGAGGCTTGAATCTAATCAGTCGATGAACCCATTTTTCTCCAACTCTTACATATTCGTGAATTTTTAAATTATCATAGGGTCTTACCACAGAGCACATTTGCAGCGAATTGAGGAACCTGAATATTTTGAAGAATGTTTCTGCCGAATATTCAATCTACATCGCTTGTGAGCCTTCCTTGTCAGCAAACAATGAAATACACGTGGCCATTGTGAGTATTTTCATGTACAATGATTTGATTGCAAGGGTGATAAAAGTCAGCCAGCATCTGAAAGGACCAAATACGTTCAAAAGATAACCACGTTAACAGCAATATGTAATTTTGAACGGCAGCGACCATCTGATATAATTCTGCTTTTTCTAGTCTGCCGAAGACATCCGTGATGATGGGAACCCTGTTAAGGAAATTACTGACAGAATAATAGATCTCGTCAGTAAACGTGATGGAAACAGCTCCCTTATTGCCGCTGTGGCTGAAGTGAGAGTCCAGAGGCGTCCTTTGAAGAACACAACAGGTGTGTGTCTTGTGGGAATAATTTCTCTTGTGGCCACCTATCAGATTGATTTCATCACACCCTCCAATAAAGCTACTAGGCAGGGAATGACCTGGTGGCACCCCTTGCCTCTCAGAGGCAAGTGTTCTGGGCTAGTGTTCATTTGACTGATGGAGGCTTGAGGTCCACCAGCTCCTTTTGCCCACCAACAAGCTGTGCATACTCTAGTCGCAGATTCCCAATGGAGAAGATATATGATCTCTATCCCCTATGTAGCCCAGGGCAGAGCGACTCGTGCTCTCAGCTTGGCTGTCTCTAAAGCAGCCTATACCTTTTAGTGTCATGGCACTGAGAGGCACCGACTCTGTGGGTGGCTTGATGGACCACCATCCATGTGGACTCCTGTTTCCCTCTGGAGCATGATCGCTCTTGCTAGATGCAGACAAAGCAGCTCCCTTCGGGGGAATTTGCACTGTGCGCACTCATCAGGTTCCTAATGATTCTGAAAACTTGGCTTTCTCATGAATTGCTGAAGCCCTTGCACCTCACTGAAACCATGCCGAGTGGAGTTGGAGACACTGGCAGAGCCGCCGCCCTGCATGATATCTCTGGAGACACAAGTGTCAGGATCTCAGAGGGACCCATCCAGCACTCACTTATCAAGCTGCGAGGTGACACTGTGCAGTTGTGAAAAGGGACTTGTTCCCACAGTGCCCCTCTTAGGGACTGAATCCAGGGAGGCCACTGCTGGTATGCCTCAGGTCTCAAGGTGATAGCTTTTTGTTGTTGTTGTTGTTGTTAATTAGTTCTGTGCTTGCCTTGTAGATTTCCTGGTTCCTCTGTTGAGCTCTGTCTTAACGGTGGCTTGGATCTGTTGCTTGGTGACGGCTTTCTACTGGTGTGTGCGGAAGCGGAGGAAGCCAAACAGCCACACTCACTCAGCCTCTGAGGATAACACCACCAACAATGTGCGGGAACAGCTGAACCAGATCAAAAACCCCATTGAGAAGCACGGAGCTAACACTGTCCCCATCAAGGATTATGAGAACAAAAACTCCAAAATGTCGAAAATAAGGACCCACAACTCAGAGGTGGAGGAGGACGACATGGATAAACACCAGCAGAAAGCCCGGTTCGCCAAACAGCCAGTGTATACGCTGGTAGACAGAGAGGAGAAGCCCCCAAATGGCACGCCGACCAAACACCCAAACTGGACAAACAAACAGGACAACAGAGACTTGGAAAGTGCCCAGAGCTTGAACCGGATGGAGTACATCGTATAGCAGACTGCGGGCCCCGCCACCGTAGGTAGATTCCGAGGCCACTCGGGGCTTGTAGTTTCTGTCAACTGTTGTCCTAGGTCCAGTCTGAGGCTGTTGGTGACTTAGAATCCCTGTGTTAATTTAAGTTTCGACAAGCTGGCTTACACTGGCAATGGTAGTTTCTGTGGTTGGCTGGGAAATCCAAGTGCTGCGTCTCACAGTTATGCAAAAAAGTAGCCAATGTGTCCAGGCGGACCAGGCCCCTGCAGCTGACATCGCCCACTGGGCTCCCGGGACGCTGCCCAGCCCCCTAGGCCTTGAGCTTCCACTTCTGCCAGAGGTCCTAGTGGCAATGCCTGTCTTAGGATCATAGTTTTATTTATATTTATTGACTCTTGAGTTGTTTTTGTATATTGGTTTTATGATGACGTACAAGTAGTTCTGTATTTGAAAGTGCCTTTGCAGCTCAGAACCACAGCAACTATCACAAATGAGTTTATTATTTATTTTTTTTATTGTATTTTTGTTGTTGGGGGAGGGGGGCTTTGATGTCAGCAGTTGCTGGTAAAATGAAGAATTTAAAGAGGAAAAATGTGTCAAAAGTAGAATTTTTGTATAGTTATGTAAATAATTCTTTTTTTATTAATCACTGTGTATATTTGATTTATTAACTTAATAATCAAGAGCCTTAAAACATCATTCCTTTTTATTTATATGTAAGTGTTTAGAACTGAAGGTTTTTGATAGTAATGTTAAGTGTATGGCTTTTTTGAATTTATTTTCTCATTACATGTTGCCTATAAGCCAAAATTAAGGTGTTTGAAAATAGTTTATCTTGATACAATAGGATGGACTTCTGTGCCTGGGAATGTTGTTTTTTTTTTCATCGTCAGATGTTGAAACACCCTCTATTCAGCATCACGTCAAGACACGTCCACGTGTAAGGACTGACTGAGGCAGTTTGAGAATTAGTCTAGAACAGGTTCTTTTTCTTTCTTTTTTCCTTTTCCTGCTTTAGACTTGAAAAGAGACAGGCAGGTGATCTGCTACAGAGCAGCTTAAGGGAACAAACTGAGCTATGACTTAACGGCAGCCAGAATGTGAGTGGTTGAATATCCTTAAAAATATTAAATTAATCAATTGTGTGATGTTCGAAGCACACCCGTCTTTACTTTGTAAATTCTGATTTCTTTTTCGCCATTCATATGTAACTCTAAACCACTTGTAGATTTGATGTTGTTGTCTACTGCATTTAGGGAGTATTCTAATAAGCTAGTTGAATACTTGAACACAAAGTGTCCAGTAAGATCACTGTGTAGATGCTCCATAGAGTGCACAGCCTGCCTTAAGTGAGGAAATCAAAGTGCGATTACCAAGTTCAAGATCAAAACACAGAGTCATCTTGGTTCACCACTGAGACCGTGAAGATGCTTTGTACTGTCCTATTAGTGTTACATGAACATTAAAAAAAATGCATCTTTGATGTGTTGTTCCTGGCAATAAATTTTGAAAAGTAATATTTATTAAATTTTTTGTATGAAAACATGGACCGGTGTGGCCTCTTCTGAGCTTATGTGGTTGTGCCCAGAGTTGCTGGATACCATGTCCCCCAGGCCCCTGAAAGGGATTCAGTGCTGGTCACAGCAGCCCAGATGGGGGGCAGGGGTTTTTCAATGGCAAATCTCATCTGAAGTTCTCAGAAAACCTTGGGGCTGCTCTGAAGCAGGAACAGTGGGAGTTCAGATTCCCTTGTCATTCAATAGCAAGTGTGAATACTGCTTGAATAAACACCACGGGATTAATGGCCTACAGTGTAGAGATGAATTGTCTGGGAGCACTCACAGGAAATGCCCACTGTACAAATGGGGTTTTAAGCAGTTTGGAATTGATGTTGGTGATTGCTTTGGTTTTGTCCCCTGTTTATTGGTTGTACTGATGATGCCCTACTATCATTGTGTACCATACCCTGTGGCTTTCGTGCCTGCTCGCCTGTGAATAGTCTGATGTTGGAGCCTGTCTGCTCATCACCTTGTCGCAGGGACTCAGTGTCAGGCTGCCTCATCATATGGTCCTGGGATACTGGGTATCTGACTTCCCATAGAGTTCAGGATCAAGCCATCCTCCATATTAAGGGCAAAGGAGCTGTAGCTCCCTCTGACTGCTGGGAACCTTGTCTCTCCCTACATTATAGAGTTGGGTGAGATTGCCCCTGGTTCCCCCTCAGCAAGGAATGAGTAAGTGTGGGAGGCACATGAACAGCTTCCAGCAGCTGTGTGGAGTTGCAGGAGTTCCTGCTTCTGGTTAGGTAGCCAAAATTTAATGTTCTCAGAACTGTCCTGGCCTGTCTGCATTTGAGCCCATTTACCCACTTCCGGATTTCATAGTATATTGCAAACTGGAAAAAATGCAAATGAAGGAAAGGCATGCTTTGCTTTCTGGAAAATGATTTTCTCCCTTTTCTATCGGGCTATGAATTATTCTCAGCTTGACAACTTGTTTAATAATAGATGATGATTTTTAAAAGTGTGCATGAGCACAGACCATTGAAAGATTACATTTATGACAGCCCTGAGTGGCCAACAGCCTGTTTTTAAGTGCTTCATTGAGGCAGCCCAGAAGACCCTGTCAGTGACGAGTCTAGAGTCTCATGACGTCTCCCTGTTTCGGTGTGGCAAAATTTCGCTGTTAATCTGTCATAGTTAAATACGGGTGTCAACTTGACAATCGAAGGTCTGAGCTAGGTACATTTGTAAAGAACTAGTTGAGTTAAATCCTGAGCAAGCCTGCGGGAGATTGATTGACTGTGGGGAGACCTGCTCACGGTGTGTAGGACCATTCCCTTTGCAGATGGATAAAATGGAGGGAGCTGGTTAAGTAAGTTGGCATTAGTTAGCGTACTTGGACAGACATGCTCTCTGGCAAAGGAAGTTTGCCCTTCTCTCGGCAGTCGTGTGGATGTGGTATGGCCAGTTCTCTTGGCTACTGGTGTTGGTGTGGACTCTCCTGCCAAGTTGGAATAAGATGTAGCTAGACAATTGTAAAACAGAATAAAACCCTTTGCTCCTCCCATAAGCCATTTTGTTGTGAGTTTATCCTAACATGATAAGTAACTGCGACAATCTCTGTTAGTAGACAGCTGGCTTCTGTAGGGTAGGGTCAGGAAGAGGGTCATAAGGATCCTCCAAGCCAGGAGATGGTCTGGTTAAGTGGTGCCGGATTCAAATAGCATTATGAAGCAATACCTTGTTCTGGTGGTTTGTAAACTTGGATTCTGCAGGACCTTGAAATTCCTTGGGTAGCTGCCAACTAGTTTTGTGCCAAGAAAGAAGTCTCTGCAATTCATTCTAGAAGAAAGTGATCTGGAAATTCACAGAATTGTCTTGATGAGCCCATGGTCCCCCACATTAAGAAGCTGAGAGGGCATAGATCAGCTTCCTCTAGTCTGGGCATGGCTTGAAACTAGGATTTCAACTGTGGCGAGAGAAGGAAAAGGTCCCCAGTTATCCTTGGGTTAGCTGGTGGAAAAGAGGACTCTGCCTTTATCACTCCCAGATGATATCCTCAGACTCCTTAAAGAGAATCTGGGAGAGAAAATTTGCAGTTCAGAAATTTCACTTGCTGGAATTCTAGCATTAGAATATACTATGAAATTCCAGGAGATAATTAACTTGAAACTTTTTAACATGGAAAAATATGATGGAGATGGGGTACATCTTGGCTGGCTGAAAGCAGGTGAAGACTGTCGTCTTTCAAAATGTGACTTGGGAGTTTATTTTCTTAGGCAAAGAACCATAGTCCCAGCCCAAGACCTTATTGGACCACAACCATCAAAGTTGAGCTTTAGAACCGGCATGTTCAATAAGCTGTCTGTCCCTTCCTCTTCCATTCCTATACACTAAAATTTGAAACAACCCTACTAAAGTACTAAAGTATAAGCGCTTCATTAATTACAATGTTTTTCCTCCTTGTTAAACTGAATTAAATAGCCTGGAAGCCAGTTTGTTGCTAAATTGCCACCTGACATCATTTTTAAGTAAAATAATTACACTGCCCCTTGAGCACTTCATCTTTATGAGCTGATCTGAGGGGTCAGTGAGTCAAAGTTGACTTAGTAATATTTCCTAGGTAACCAAGAGCCAATGAAAACGAGTGTGAGTTTCTTATCTTTCTAAATAGCTTACGTCCGCCTTTCACAAAGTGAGGATGTATGCAGTGAAAGACTAGCTTTTATTATATATAATATATGTATATGTTTTATATATATGTATATATTGTAATTATTTTACGTGCGTGCGTGCGTGCGTGTGTATCAGAGGACACGACTACATGCGCCCCTGGAGGTCCAAGGGTGACATCAGTAATCATCTTGGATCGTTCTACCTTCTAATTTGCTTGTTGTGGAGTTTCCCAGGTTCTACCTTCCAGGGCCGGAAGTGCAAGTCTCTGCCATTTCTTCCCAGCATTTTCATGTGGCATCTGAGGATCTGAACTCGGGTCCTTTTGCTCAAGAGGCAAAGGCTTTAACTCCAGAGCCATCTCCCCAGTCTAAAGACTAGTTGCCTTTTAAAGGAAAAAAAGTCCCAGAAGTCCATAGGGGTTTGAACTTCAGCTGAGCAAAGCTCTACCACTTCCGTTTGGACTGTGGGTGTCTTGCTAGCCTCCAGTGGGAGTGAGAAACAAGAGTTCAGAGGTTCCTGGTCTGGATGATACAAGCACAAGGCTTATGGGAAGCCTCCTCCTGCTAATGTGTATTTATACTTTGTGAGCTCTGATTCATCCAATCGTTGGAACAGAAATCTGCTTCCTGAGGTTCTGTTTTTAAATAGATAGTTTGCAAAAACAACAATTATTTTTCTTAAAGTTTTTTTTAACCCCACGAGCAGCTAAAACATCCTGGCTCAGACCAAGTCAGTCTCGAGCAGTGCCAACAAACAGCTTGGTTATTTAAGGTAGAAGGGTGCCCTGCGGCAGTTCTTTTGGGATTCCGGCCCCAGAAGTCTTCGAAACAAAGTTTAGAAACCATCAGTGCAATGTAGTCACATCACCGCAACCTCGTGAGTGTCTCTGGATGGACCAAAAGGAACACATTTCCTTTTGGAAACAACTTTTTCCCTGGGATGTGAGAACAGCCAGAAAGCTGGATTAGAGAGGAGAGATGCTTGCGGGGCTGCGGCACTACCACTTCTGGCAGCAGAGGGGTCGAACACCTGCATGGCACTCTCAGACATCCTGTCAAAAGGGTGCGGCTCCCTAGCTTTGGACGTACATTCTACCTGTACTACTTGCTCTTGCATGCCAGGCACAACCTTCCTGGCATAGACTATGTTTCTTTCAAGTCCACCGCAGCTTTTACAAGTCTCAAATTAAGTATCATTATGCATGGGTCCAGTATTAACCTCTTATATGAAAAGTCAGGGAAAATTAGAGTAAAGGTTCTGAATCCAGCAAGAACCTTGAATGGAAGACTCCACCGTCTTCCTCAAACCCAGTGCCCTGGAAATACCCAAACCAGAGTATCCAAGGGTTGACTTAGGCACAGAGCAAAAGCAGACACCCACAACATAAAAGCGACAGCTTTGTTCTAGAGACATGCTGCCCTTCCCGACAAGGCTCATGGGGACTTACCTGTGCTCCCGCAGGAAGGTTTGCAGCTGGCTTCCTAATGACTAGTCAAACAACCAGAGTGCTGACTTTCCTCTGTGTTGGGAACCAGAGGAGTGGAGAGCTGCTCTGCTTTACACATGTACATGTGCGGTTGCAAAGCCCTCATCATGGACTCACTGAATGCCTGTGAAGGAGCCCACCCAGGAGGGCAAACTCAGACCTCAGGAGATTCAGGGGTTTGTGCATCAGCAAGAGGCAGGGCTAAACTTGGATTCCTGGGCCAGCAAGATGGTTGAGCCAGTGAAGCCTCTACATGGAAACCTGGTGACCTGAGTTGAATCCCTTGGGCCAAAATGGAAGGAGAAATAACTTTCATCTGACGTCTACACATTTGCCTACTGTATGTAGTTCTCTCTCCAAACAAAAGAATAGTTAGAAAAAAAAAATTTGGGTTTTCTGCTTCCTGAGCTTGCTTCATTCTATGCTCGTCTGGGAACTTGCTAGGTTCGTGCCAGGATCCAGCGTTGGGTGTGATTTTCAAAGAGAGATCAATGCTAAGGTTCAAGAGAGGCCCCCGGGGAGCCCCAGCAAAGACAGTGTGAACCAGCTGAAGTACTTTTGCCTAGAAAGTGGCAACTTTGTGAATCAGAGAACAGTGGATGTTTTCTGAACCAAAGGCATTAAGTCCTATTTCTTTGTAGGCTGTTTCTTTGTTCTTGGGAAGTTTCAGACTTCCTTTTAGGCTCTGCTTCATGGAATTAGAAAATGAATTGCAGGAAAAGGGGTTCTGAAAGGAAACTGACAGCTCCCCTAAGCTCTACTCCCTCTGCATGTGCGCGCGCACACAGGTGGGCGTGTGCATGTACACACACCTCGCAGGTGTTTGTAGACTGTGGCGGTGTGATGTTTCCAGGGAGTGAGATGCAGCCGTGGGTCTCGGTTGGCGTCAGGCAATAGCGGTTGTATGATTAAACATCATTCTGAGTTTCCTAATCGTGCTCACTTCCTTCAACAGGATTCTCATAGATTACAACAGAAAAATCACCTGGGCATTTAAAAATGCTAAAATCTAGACTGCTTGAATACGCAGTAGGGCACTACCTCCAGTGGCAGCTGACTGCCACAGACGCAGCTGAGTTCCTGTAACTGCCTGTAGGCAGCTCTGGGTCTCCTGTTCTCTCCCCACCAAGGTCAGGTGGGCTGGAGTAAATAAACCAAGCAGTCCTCTCACCTGCCTGATCCTGTTAGTCATGTCAGGGTAGCCAGACGTTTCCGCGAAGCAAGCATGTAGAATGATTTGGGCTCTTCGTCCTGAAAGCAATGCAGGGTCTCCCTCTGCCTCTGTTGACATAGGAAGCATTCTTGGAGAATTCAAACCACAATGCAGCAGAGTAGGATAAATGCGGAATGGCTAACAGGTCCGCCCCAAAGCAAGATAGAACACTCCTGGGTAGAGGAAGGGGTGGGGAGAGGAGCCCTCCCCCCCATCCCCTCCATCCCTGCCCTGCACTCCTCTTATTGAGTTCTTGGTACACAGTGCTGACTGTAATGTAGGGACCGGAGAAGTCCTGATCATTTCCTCAGAGTTACAGCCGTCACAGGGCCTGGCCCTTCACTGCACTGTGATCTTCACCTTCATGTGCCAAGCTGGGCTATGTGCCACTTGGTCGACAGCACGCACTTTTGAGCCAGACTTGATGCCAGTCACAGCTCTTCCTTCCAAATTAGAATTTTCTCCTACTGGGGCCTTAAAACAGAGTTTATGGACTTTGGATTTGGACAGATTTGGAAAAGTTTGTGCCCTAGTCTATCATGGTAATAATGAGCACATGTCTTTTTAGTCTTTAAATGACCTGTGAGAAAAGATGAAGAATTCAGCTGACACTGAATAGTTTCCTGTCTTATCAAACAGCTTCTATCAAAGAGAACTACTATCAAAGAGAATCTAGTAGTAGAAATCTGTGACTACTGGTTATTAATCAAACACCAATCTAGGTTTTGCAGTGAAGGGATTTTGAAGTGTAAAGTTTCAGATTGGTGGACATTAAAATAGTAATTATGTGGGGATGCTGGATAGTCACAGTACTATTTTTGGTGTTGTTTGTTTTTGCAGATTTTTTCCCCCTCTGATCACAAAAGGAGAAGTTCTAAGATTCAAAGTATGTGATTAATTCAAAGCAATGGAGGTTTCTCCATTAGAGAAATGGAGGGGACCTCATGACAAGGACCTAAGAATGGCTTCTAGGAAATCCCTGGACAGCAGCCAGCAAGACGGTGGTCATTCTAGCCCCACAGCCACACAGAACTGAATTCTATTCCAGGATAAGAGAAATCAGGAGTGAGTCTTTCCCCGGATAAGTCTTCAGTTGAGGACGCATGATTAACACACTGAGCAGAGTGATCCATCTAGAAGGTGTCATACAAGGGGAGATTATTTTTGAGGTCCTAGGTCCACAGCAATTTGTTACACAGCAATAGAAAACTACGGATCTCTTACAAAAGGAGTCATGCCCGTTCTATGCTTACATGCAGACACCGTCTTTGGTTGTGACTACACAAATCGTCGGCTTTTCCCTTGATCAATTCAGTGCCTGCTACTACTGTAGCAGGAAGAAAAGCCCATTCAAGACAAGAATGAACTACAAAAAAGCTTGGTGCCCAATTAAGTTCTTGTGTGGTCTGCTGGGCCAGATTGCTGACAACGCTGGCTACAGTCGACAAGTGAGGAATCAGAACATGGTTCGCTCTCCATTCTCCCGTCCGCAACCAGCATTGATAAAATGAATACCAAGTGAGGTAATGGCAGGTGTCTGGGCTTGGAGAGCTGCAGGACCTAGGAGTGGGCCATTGTTATGAAAGGCCCCGATGTTTGACTATTTTTCTTCTTTTGAGGTTTTTCAGTTGGATTTGACATATTCCGAAATATTTTGTAATGGCTCCTTCCCTTCCTACAAGGAAGTGCCTTCTATGACTATCAGCCTCGCTCTCTTCTCTCTCTTTCTCTTTTCTTGTCTCTTTCTCCTGGTCTAATAAAAAGCTAATTGTCAAGGCTGACTTTCTCTTCCACTCTCTCAGGGATTGCTCTCGCGTTCCAGGCGGCACAGCTACTGACAGAAAGCTAAGTTTCCCCTCAAAGCCAGTGAGGCTTTCCTTAAATATTATTGGGATCTGGAATCAGACCTGACATAGTCAAAACCAGAGCCAAATTTGTTTGGGCCACCCAAGCTCAGACCAACATGGCATCTATGAGCTCAAGGCATGCTACCTTCGAGGGCACTGCCAATTGACTAAAGGGTGGAGTCTCGCTTGTCTTTGAGTCCAACAGAGATGATAGGGGAGCCCTTGACTGGTTTTCCAGGTGGTTTCTTAGCCTGCAGACAAGAACTCCTAGAGCAGGGCATGTCCCTGCACCTGGGCACAGAACATGCTTTCAGGTGGACAGGGCCCGAGACGCTGCTGGGAGAAGACATGTTGAAAAATGTGTGATAAGGCCATGCTGCTGCCTTCTTTCTGAGATGCATCCCAGATGCCCAGCCCAGGCCGGGGCTTGCTGGGATTTACCAGTCCACTTTCTTCCTCTGACAGGAATGGATGAGCTGGCAGGAACTCTGTGGACCCTCTGCGGTGGGTTTGGGAAAGAAGCCTGTGAGTTCTCACCATTCAGGCATGTGCAGGAGGAACTGAAGACGCAGGGCTCGAGAGCCACTGGGTCTCAAACCCATCATCACCTGCCTCCGCCAGAGCAGGGGCTGCTATCTGCCTACTGTTTAGGGGCAGGTGGGGCGGTGAGTGCAAGGAGCTGGGTGTCCCGCATGTGTGGTGGCGGTGGTATCTGTGTGGCGCACACGTGCTGAGCACGGCGACAGGACTAGGAAGCCCAGAGCGGGCGAAGGGCGTGGGAGCCTGGATCTCATTTACTAAAGCTTTTCTGCCCTCGAGCAAGTCAAACTCCCCGCTGAGGACTTGCTTTCTCTTCCTCCCTTTTGAGCCTTGTGTGCCGAGGTGACCTCTCCCTAGCAGAGGTCAGTGCTCTGCTCACCCTGACACACTCTGCACCCCAGAGCTTCAGGACCAGAAAGGCTCCCGCTCCAGTTTCTGAGAGAAAGGCTGCAGTAAATCTCATGCAGAAGCTGTTTTTTTTTTTTTTTTTTTAAAGAAATAATATACATACATCATGATAAAAAAATCTTTTGGGAACTGTGCAGAAAGCCAACACATAAACTGTACATCATCGGAGAGCTGCCTCTCACAGCCTACTTTACCCCCCCCCCCAAATAAATCAAGCCGGGTAATGAATGAAGTTTTAAGAAACACAACTGAACTCAAGATACAAGGTCATGTCTCATCCTAGGTAATCCTGTGGAGGATGAGAAACTCTCCCGATTTTCCCACAGGGTTATTTCACATGCACTTTCTGAGCCAAACTATTTTAAAAGCGTTCCTTCTTCCACTGCCCTGCCAATTGCTAGCCTGAGATTCACATGCACTTTTAGAGAGCCTATTAATGATATTAATGATCATGGATCAAAGGCAAACCCTAGAGGTTTAATGTAAAAATTTCAGACAATTATTTAGGCACTTTAAAAACTCATCTTCTGAATGAGGGTAACAATTTCTCAAGATTGGAAGGACAAAGTGTATTTGGATGTGCAGGGTCTAAAAGCAGCAGTGCAAGGATTGGGGGTGGGGCTCAAAAGAAAAGCAAGCACATCTCTTTGATTCAACTGCATGAAGACCAATGATGCCCTTGTCCCCAAAGACTTCCTACTTGTTTATCTGAAGGTAGGAATACTTGGGACTTGCAGAAAGCCCTGTTTTGAGGGATCCTTGTGAGTAAACCCTGTCTTGTAAACTCCAGTAACTACATGTTTACACGTATACCATAATTTAAGGGAATAGTTCTTCATTATGGCGTCACAACATTGAGGCCCAACCAACCTTGGAGAGTTGGACTAAACTACAAACCACACAGTATGGGCACTAGAGAGAAGCAGTTTTAAATGTAAGGAGAAACTGACACATGGGAATGATATGCTTATTTCAGTACCTGTTGCAGTCAGCCTGCATGGTTGCTGATAAATGACCATCAAATGACTTAAGGAAACAAGGGTTTATTCTCTCTTACGATTCCTGGTTACAGTTCTTGGTCCAGCTCGACGGGAGAGCACGCACCAACACCAGGGCCGAGGGAACTGGCCACACCATCACCACATAACAGCTGAGAGAGGGACAATCCTTACTTGCCAGACCAGCATGTCTGGCCAAGCGTACAGAAGGATGCCAACTCTCTCAACCAGCTCTCTGTGATTTATTCCAGGGCCTAGTCCCACCCACCATGGGCTGGGCCTTCCCAGCTAGACAATCTCCTGCAGGTTTGCTCTGGGCCTAACTCAACCACTAATTCTCTACAAATGTGCCCAGAACCCAAACCCTCAACTGTAAAGTTGACACCTATGCCTAACTACGACAGTACTCTAAAAGTTATGGCAAGATTCGAAATATTAGATAATTTCATTCTATAGAAGAGATGGAGGCCTGGAAGATTAAATCATTTCAGAGTATGTAAACCCAATTTGTGGCAACGTGGCACGTGGACCCTGGGTTTGGGACCTGCAGCATACCTTGCTGTTACAGAGTTCCTCTCTCAGGTTAGATCCACGCACAGCAGGGCAAGGAACATGTCCTGTGGGTCAGATCACATGGGGAAGCACAGTGACAAAACACTAGAAGAATGCGCGAGGCTTCATCATTTGCACTCAACTCTTGGCATTTTATGACTAGTTAGGTCTGCATTTCCAACCTGAGATTCAAATGTACTTGGAAGATGAGATCCAGGGAGATCTACTTACAAGTGATCAGAGAAGCCTGGAAGTGCTGAAATACAAGCAATGTAGGGAAAGAATTGGCCCAGAATTCTCACTATCCTGAACAAAGACTAAAGTGACTTGCAACATGGAAATGAGTCCACTTGGGGAATGTCAAGATTCTCTAGAGAGGTGTCAGGATCATTTAAAGCATCTAGTAAGGTCTACTATAACTCAGTTGGGAATAAAAGTAGGAACCCATACCCTATAAAGATCACCCAAGAATCTTATCGGTTAATTAAATCCCAATGTTTCTCACTGAGTTTTCTACATCTAAATCTTTAGGGCCATTGGTTTAAATGATTCCTTTAATTTAAAAAGTTTTTGAAACCGAAGAAATCCTGGGAGGAAATCGGTTCTTATAAAATGGAGCATGATTTAAAATTATGTGCTCAGGAAAGGGCATTCCATATGTACTCCTTGGGTGCAGTTCACTTGTTCTGAACAAAGGCAACATAAACGGGTCATAGGGGAACTTTACTGTAATCCAGGCATTTTGCAGGCAGAGACACGTAGATAGGGACATTTGAGATCTTAAGATTACACAGTAATTTTAGGACAGCCTGGACTATCCTCAAACTTTAGTTTTAATTACACATTTTATTTTTGCCTAATCATACAAGCTCAATAGGTACCCCTCTCCGCTCATTCTCCCCTCTTGTTGTCCCCATTGCACTCCCCCCCTCCCTCTCACTCTGACATATTAACTTCCTCCCTCCCATCCCCCAGAGCATCAGTTTATGTGGGCACTGAACCTCCCTGTGAGTTCTCTACCCTAGTGAGGGTTCAGGACTCAGTGGCATAACTTGAGGTCCCTTCTTGGGCTTCCCTCCAGCATGGGAACTCTATTATGACTGTTTAACCCCTTGCCTCTAAGGATCCTACTGCCTGAAGCCTTCTCCCCTGTGCTCCATGTTAGATTTTGAAGGGTCATTGACATGTCACCCATTGTTCAGGTCAGGAAAAGTCCAATCACATTGTGGCCATATCCTGACTGCTGCAGCCCTGACTTATGTGGAGTATCTTGTGTATCATTTGTCCTCTCCATCTTTAGGCTCTTACAATCTTGCCACCCCCTCTTCCACAGGCTACCCTGAGCTTTAGGATGGGGAGAGATTTGGCTGGTCTGGTTCCAGGTGAATAAAGTAGGGTCTTTGGTGTTCTGAATTATGGTTTGTTGTTTTCAGTTCTGCTGTTCCTGTACTGCCCTCGGCTGCATCCCGATTGGTATCGAAGGTCATCTCCTTTGAATATGTAATTAAGTGGGTTTGGAACTAGGATCCATTTATTAGGGAGTACATACAATGTCTAACTTCTATGTCTGGGATACTTCACTCAATGTAATTTCTTCTAATTCCATCCATTTCCTGGCAAATTTCGTTAATTCATCTTTTTTGATGGCTGAGTAGTATTCCATTGTGTAAATATACCACATTTTCATTATCAATTCATTAACTGTTGGACATTTGAGTTGATTCCATGACTTTGCTATTGTAAACAGTGCTGCAATGAACATGATTGTGTTCATGTTACTGAAGTGAATTGCTGTATTTTGGGGGATTATTCCCAGTAGTGGTATAGCAGAGTCATATGACATTTCAATTCTTAACATTTTTATAAATCACCATACTGATTGCCAGAGTGGTTGTATAAGCCTGAATTCTGGGGCTGGAGAGGTGGCTCAGGGGTTAAGCCTCTGCCTTGCAGGCGGAAAGTCCTGAGTTCGAATCCTAGACCCCACATATAGAAGCAGGGCAGAAGCGGGGGTGACTGCGTTTCTGGTCCTGGTAGGGCGAAGCCTGTGAATCCCAGGGCAGAGTAAACAAGGAGGAGGTGGAGGCATCCATGGTGGTTCCGGAATTCTTCAGTGGTTCTACACACATACATACATACACACACATACATATACACGTGCACACATGCATACACACACAATTGAATAAACAACAACAACAAAAAAGCCTGCATTCTCATCAGCAATGAGAGTTCCCTTCTCTCCAGCATTTGGTGGTTTGTTTTGTGATATCCTCAAATTTTTGACCCGTCTCAAAAAAACAAACAAACAAAACAAAACAAATAAACAAAGGGCTGCTGAGATAGGTCAGTGGTAAGATGCCTGTTCATAAACCTGGCAATCTTAGTTTGATCTCTGGAAGCCCATAAGGAAGAACTGACCTCTACCACATACCATGGTACATGTTCTCTTTCAAATATTCTCTTTTAAAATTAATTAATTGATTTTTGAGTGTCTGTGTGAGTCAGAGCATATTGTGTCTGCCTGTGGAGACCCACAAAGGTAACTTTGGGAATCATCCTGGATTATTCTACCTCCTCTTTGTTTTGCTCTGGAGATTCCCAGGCTCCCCTTCCAGGGCCCAAAGTGCAAGCCACTCCCATTTCCACCTGGCTTTTTTTTTTTTAAATAATTTTTTGTTATTATTTATTCAACTGTACGCGCGCGCACGCGCGCGCGCGCGTGTGTGTGTGTGTGTGTGTGTGTGTGTGTGTGTGTAGAACCACGGACGAATTCGCGAACCACCATGGCCGCCTCCACCTCCTTCTGCCCTGGGATTCACAAGCTCCGCCCTACCAGGACCAGAAGCGCAGGCCATCCCCGCTTCCGCCTGGCGTCTATACGTGGGATCTGGGATCCGAACTCAGGACCTTCCGCCTGCAAGGCGGAGGCTTAACCCCTGAGCCACCTCTCCAGCCCCCACCTGGCTTTTTTTCTGTGGGATTCAGGATCCCAACTCCAAGCAATTTCAGTAGTTCTGAATGCCTACAGGGTAAAACTCTTTGTAATGAAAATTTACCTTTTTACAAGTAAAGAAAAAAATGCTTAAAAAATTAGTGCATTTATTTATTTATTTATTTATTATTTATTTTCTTAGAATATTCGAGAGAGGGGCTGCAGAGCTAGCTCAGGGGTTAAGTGAATGGTTAGACAAAAAGTCCCTCCTGATCATGGTGGTTCAGCTTTCGGACTCCACTGGAGAAGCTCATTTAGAGAACAGCAATCGGCCTCCAGGCACTTAACCAGATGCTTTAGGAGGCAAATGAATGGCTTTACTGACTTTTGCTTGTGAGTCAACATTTTTGGTAAGAAATGATGATGACGAGATCTTAGGGTGACATAGTAGATAGTAATAATATCAATCTGCATGCGAAACTCCCTTGAATACAATTAAACTCAGACCCAGTACTGAGTAGCTGCAGATAATTAAAAGATATTTTATTCATTTAAATCCTCTCTGTTATGCTACATATTGACATATATTTGCTTCTTGTCTTGCTAGATATACATAAAAACCAAATTAGAGGGAGTTCTACAGATTTCTGAGGATTTAATTATACCCTGAAATTGTAATACCAATAATATATAAAGTTAGACTTCTGTACTGAGTAATTATCTGAATTAACTTCATTTTATAATGATTATTATATACTGGGGAAGGATTTAAACCATTTGAGAGAAATCAGCTTGATTTCGATTTTCTATTTTTTTTTTAAACTGGCTCCAACATGTTTCAATTCATTACCCTTTCAATACCAAGAAATGAACTCTCTTGTCTTGACAAACCAAGCATGGAAATTTCCTCATAAGAGAAAGAAGAAATTAAAATGATTTCCATATTCAAGCCACAGCATGCTGGGCAGAAAATTTTGGCTCTTGGGAAAGCTGCTTGTTACCTCGGAAGAGGGCAGCTCACCACAGTTTGGTGGAAATATTACAGTAGGGCCTGCCAAGGAGCTTCAGGAAATGCAAAGGGCAATGCTGGTCCCGGACCATTCTCTCCGGCTCAAAGGTTTCCTTCCCTTAGGTGTCTGTCCTGGCCAAGCATCTGCTGAAATCAAAGGCCACTGAAACGAACCACAGTTTCTGCTGAAATCCAAACACAATACCAAAAAGAAAACAATTACAGTGAGTCCATTGTTGTCTCTAAGATATACTTGAGATATTTCATTGGAAGAAAAGCTACATTCTTCATATATCAAAATAAATCATGTATTAAAATAATCATAAATCAAAATATAGAGAGTTTTTGTGTTTTCTTTTCTTTCTCCTTGGTGGTGCTCTGAACAAACCAAGGTCTTATACATGCATGGCAGCAGTCTATGAGCCTTGATTTTTAAAAAATAAAATATGCTTTCTATACTTCCTTAGTATCATCAAGCATGGGAACCAAAAAACTTCAGTAACTATTCCTTCTCAGAGCCAAGTATTTACTCCTTTGCATTTACGAATCATAAATGTGTGTGGATGACAGTTAACCTCCAATGGCAAAGAAAAGCAATTGTGTAAGAAAAAGCATAGGTTATTCCCACATATTTCTTGTATGTGAACATTAAAAAAAAACTTACTCTCATTTGTTAAAGTGTCATTTGAAAGCAGAGTCAGCTTAGAATCCAAGACACTGAGAAAGTTACAGAGCTCAGTTATAATATTAATTGGGTCAGATCAGCATCTCCTCCAAACATCAGGGCCACATTTAATTGAAGTACTAAGTGGTTCAAGAATTTGTTGGTTTTCACTTTCAGTATTGATAGGGTCTGAGACTTTCACGATTAAGAATATGGATGGACATTATTCCGAACAGTACAGAATCTTTAATATCTCACCTAATAAACAGTAACAGTAACAAAAAATTTGGCACCCATCTCCTTTGTCCAAATATCCTAAAGAATCACACAACCATTGACATAATAAAGATCTAGGAGCGTTTCAGACATGCAGAAAGAAAATGGCCTAGAGCCATTCCCTGTTAATCCCATTAAAATCCATTGTGCACAAAGGCTGTGAGAAAGACCACATCTATGCACAACACCAAGGACATGCTATTTTCTCTCTTGGATCACAATAATTATTATTTCCTCCAATACAGTAAATTCTAAAGCCAAGACATTTCTTGAAAGAAAATCATTAGTTTAAGTACAATAAAATACAAGTATTACCTTAACCATTACACATAGAAAACCTTCTGCCCAACCCAGTCTAAATTATTTCAGTTCTGGAGTAGGCAAGATCTATTGTTTTGGCAGGGTCGCTTTTTTATTTTGGATTGCTTGTCAGTGAGCTTTTTTCAGTGGCTTACAGTGATCCTCTCTTCAGCAAAGAACATACTTTAAGAAAGGGGCCCCATGATGAGCCACCAAAACCATCTTTTACCATGATCTTTGGAGTTGGCAATACTGAGCCATCTACCTGTCCCAACCCTATGCACTGAATTGACTCCATCAAAGTTAGCATTGTGCTAGGCTCTGTTCACCCAGAATCCTCTGATTTGAACAAGCTTCAGGAAAAAAGCTAGGTGAGAGGAAAAGGACATCAGTGGGCAGCGTTAAGTGTCTGGTGATGGTGGTGAGGTTGGGATGGGAGTAGGTTTCTGGGTAGGACTTGAAGCACCAAACAAGAGTCCTTGATGACCATCATTGAACTTTAGGACCTAAAATGGTGATATGAAACAAGGTCACCTCCAAATGAACTTTACCCGGTCATACTGCAAGCGGGGAAAGGGCAGCTGAAGTGGAGAAACCACCTTCAGCATGGACCTACACTGGGTCTGTTTCCAATGCTTTTATTTTGTTGGGCTTTTTCTGGACTATTTTTCTGTTAGTTTTAACACTTTGGTGGACATTCATGATCTACTTGGGGTAGATGTTATTTCAAAGGATTCCCCAATAGTGAGAGAAACAAGATTTAATGGAGGGACAGCCCTTGAATAAGACTTCTTTCCTCTTTAAGAATGATACTAGGTGATTTTTTTTTTCAAGTGCTAATTAAAGTCCTATAGAGAGAAGCTTTGCCTCTTTTTCAGATTCTGATCCACATTTATCTTGATTACTCTGGAAACAACATTACTAAGTCTCCTTATCAGATGAAGCCAGCCATGTTCTTCTTAAGGTACTTCTTGGTGGATAATTTCAAAAGCCTTTTACATAACTGTTTCTCAGAAACAACCATTTTTATTCCTGAAGGATTCAATGTAAATATTCCTGAGATCTCCAATTTTTCCATTGGCTTTGGCCTTCTCTAGAAATAACTCGGTGGTTCCAGAAAAAGAAAATTCTGCTTCTAATGGATATGCAAGGTCCAGATGGAACTCCCAGGAAGACATCACAGGCTTCTTGTGTTAGGCATACCTTCTGGTCTTGAGAGTGGGCTATGCGATCCAAGAGAAATTTAAATGACCTATGAATTCTTCCAAATGGGAAACTGGCCATTAATTTCCCATTAATTCTGATTTGTCCTAAACCTATCCAAACTTCTGGCTTATGAAAACAAGGGTAGGGACATGGACATGCCTGAACTACAAGCAAGTGGTGGTCTTTCTCAACCTCCCCTATTGTTGGGATGAATTATCTGTAACCTTCCAGCAAGTACAAGTGTAAGTAACAGCTCCCTAGGTACTGCTGTCATACTGTAGAACCGGGGAACCGAGTGACTAATATTCCAAACCCAGGGGTTTTACAAATCTGGGGGAGCATGAGGGCACACAGGTCCACATGTGGCTCCAGCTGACAAGCTGCAGGCCATAGCCAGGCTGGAGGAAATGAGTCCTGAGGGTCTCAAAGCTGAGTATATCTGAGGATCACTTGTTCATTTGAGACCCTCAAAGTTGGGTTTCTAACACTAACATTGATTGCAGAAGCACATGCTGAGAACTGCTAGCTTGTGTTCACTGTCCTGAGGTCAGTCTGAAGAATCTGAAGATCAACCATTCACCAGAAGTGACTGCAGCATGCGGAGCGGTCTTTGGTGCCCCCTTGCCAAGGTTCGTCACAGCAGCTTGCCCAGGGAACCACATATCAGGCCTGGTTGGATGCTCTACTGAGTCCTCCCATACTGTCTCCTGACAGGCAGAGGGCTCTATATTGATAAAATCATTTCTGAGGACAGTCATAAAGCCTACTGAGAAAGTGGCAGGCATGGCGGCTAATCCTGACAGGGACAAGTATTTGTAAAAAACTTACTGAATTAATTCTTTTAAAATCTGTTCAAATGTATGCACAAGTTTTCTCGTCATACATTTGGCCACTACACCCTTAGCTACGACTTCGCAATTCTTTGCAATTTCTTTCTTTTCTTGGTTGGGCTGCCTTGAATTGCAGTTAATCTTTCAGTGATTGTGGGTGAGCCAGTTTGCTGTGCCTGCCCTGGGTTATTTTTCATAAGATGTCTGGAGGAGAGATTTTCCAAAACATGTAGCTCTTCCTCAGACATGGCTTTTGCCAAACCTTGTTTCAAAAGTAACCCAGGGTCTGACACCTCTACTAAAGTCGGCAAAACACTGACAGCCGAGTTCTTCTCTGCCATGGTTGCTCCTGGGACCAATCGATCACTTCCAAGAGAAACTTTCTTGTGGTGGTCAAAGTTGTCCACAGAGCGGCAGTTCCTGCGTTTCTGCTGGGTCTTGGCTGCCCGTGGACTTTGCTTTGGACCTGGCGGTGCTGACTCACAGCTGTAGACAGGGCTCCTGCTTAGAAGCTCTGCCTTTAACCGCTCCCCAGGATGAGGTTTTTGCTGGCTGCTAGTGTCTTCTGGCTGCGTCTGATTAACATTTTCCAGAGTTTGAACAGGAAACCCCGGGTGGCTCTCGGCTGCCTTTATGTAATCCTGTGCTTGACCCCAGCATTCTGATGGGGGACTGGCCGGGGCGTCCCTCCTCCTTGGTACCAGGGCAATCACTGAGTCACTAGATGTTCCCACAGGGCTCCTGCTGCTCTGTGATTTGCTCCGTGTGCTGCTTTTTGTTTCGGTTCTTCTCACGCTGCAACAGAGACAACAAGGCCTTTATGCACATGAAGCCGCAAAGGCATGGATGCCTCCACCGCCCACTCCCCCACTCCCATGCTGTCTCTGCCTGAAGAGCTAGGCATGTGCTCTACCTTCCTCACACTCCTGCATGCCGAGAAAAAGCCCGAGTGTATACTTAAATACGGGTTGGAATAAGCAATAACCTCCACATTTCCCATTACACTAGGCGACATTTTATGGTGTGGATCACAGGCATTGATGGAAATGTAATAGAGTTCACATTTTAACTAAGCCAATAGGTCTTCTTTCCAGAAGGCGGGGGCAAACACTGCACCAGCTTGATATACTGACAGTTAAAAACAGAGATAAAAGAAGTTGATGGCAAGGCATTTGTGAATAACAAGAAATTTCTTCAACTACCAAACTTGAAGCACTAGAATATTTATTTGGCTGAGTTTTATTCGGAAAAAAATATATTTATGTTCATGTTCTCCCTGTTTCTATCAGGGGCACAAGGGTTATCACAACTATATTAAAGTCAGAACAAGCAACACCTTAGGAAAGGAATGCATTTTTGAAGGCTGCCTGTGGTCACCCCAGGAGTTGTATGAAATACACCACCAGCACAGATGCTTTTCATCTTCAAAGAGCTTACAATTAATTACTCCTTGCAACACACCTGTGAAGTAAGGACTTCATACCCACTGTCCGGAAAGCAAGGGAAATAGGAATGTGGGAAGTTCATGCATGTGGCAGAGGGCAGGACCGATACTAGAGGGCTTTGTGAGTAGGTTCGGTGCACTCTTTTTAACTCTCGACTTCGGTGATACATCTTTCCATACAGCCATTCACAATACTGAGAAAAAGAAAACAGAGCAGACCTACATTTCTTTCAGAGTCTTTCTCTTGAGCTTTGTAGCGGGAAGAAGTGGACTCTCTACATGTTCAGCAAAATAATCAGATGCTCCATGGAGAGCTCTTTCTGTCTATTCCAAAAGATAACAGAGATTCAAACAGAAATCTATTAGCTGAACATGAGACAAAACAGTTATACTCTGAATACTTCAATGTACAGCTTCATGTTTATAAAGACTAAATGAAACAGATTGCAATTACAGGCTATTTCAACTTCTTTCCACCTGGGACTTTCTGGTAAGTCGTAACTTTTTTTGGATTCCAAGCCTATACATTTCATACTTTAGTGTGCAGCACAAGCACACAAGACCGTAATACAGAACATGTTCATTCTAAACCACCTTGGGATCTGCTATCTCTATAACCACAAAGTTCAGAATCCCTAAGCCAGGCAGAGGCATTATCTGTGAGAAGACTTAGTCGCACCTTGGTTTTTATCCTAACAAAAAAAGGAATATGGCTTTTGTCACCTCTAAAACAATATCAAGTTAAGTTCTTTAATACTGGTATCTTGAAGATTACAGTTTCTCAATGTCAGGGGCTAAAAAGCTGTAGTCCACCTCCACTTCTTACTATGCTTTTATATAATACACATATTATCTGCCATTTTAAACATAGCCATGGAAGCTTCATAAGGGGGTAATTATAAAATTTAAAAGTCTGCTAACCTTTGCCAACACTGACCCAGGTAACGCTCCTGGAATCTTTGTTTTGGTGAGCAAGCTGATATACCAGATAAGGTGCTAACTGCACTTGTTTTCTGGGACATTGAATATTCTCCTCCATTGAAATCCAGTAAAATGTTGCTACCATAGGGAAGTCAGGTCAGTTACCAGGAGCTGCTTCCTTTACTGAGGTTTACATGGGAATGTACAGTGGCAGCCACAGAGATTTGGAAATTGGCAGCCATCAGTATTATGCCTAGGTACCCCTCCAGGAGACAAGAAAGGCTCCAGCCAATCACGCTCATCTAGAGCAGTGGCTATGGTTTCAGACCCAGGCCAGAATCTCAGTCATATCCAGTTGTATCCCAACTGAGTTTTAAGTATTATTGGCTTTACTGGATCATGCTGCGTTTTGATGTGTCATTCTTTGGGTTTGTTGCTTCCTACAATTAATTACTAGACCAAAAAACAGTAATTTAAAAGTTATATCAGAGAGAGAAAGAGTGCGTGTACGATAGAGATTTATGTGTGAAACACTTCTAAACATGCCCTATAAGTACAGTAGATTTTCCCCTTGCAGCCACACCCTGTAAGTGCTGTATTTTCAGAGTTGAACAATTAACATAAGGAGCATGAGTCAGGCTTTGAACAACTCTGTGGGAACCAGAAAGCCTTTTGCTATTAGGAATGATGTAAATTCCCCAAGGCTGGAAGAAGTCTACAATGGAAGGCAGACGGGTCATAAATAACAACAATGGATTCTGAGAGCAGTACAGAAAGTGTAATAGCAGGATAGTGTCGGCTCTTCAATCTCAGATTGGGTTCAATCGCAGTCTTAGTTATTTTTAACACTCAGTTTAAAAAGCACGTGTATTTTTTTCTGGGAACTTCAAAACCTTCTGTGAAATACATGGCAGTCCACTCTCCTCCTGAAGTGCTCTGACAACAGGGAGGGAAAATGTCTTCAGAAGGAAAGTGAAGGGAGGAAATGTCCAATTTATAAAGAGCAAAACCTGTGACTTGAGGGGTGGGGCACAGAGTAAGTGGGAACTGGGGGTGGATGCACAAGACAAGGTGAGGTCACAAGGCTGGTTCTTACTGACAAATTAAAACCATGTTTGACAATTTGTTGAAGGAGGCATATGTATACTTGTATGAAGACTGGGTGGGCAGGAAAAAAATTAGCCTCCTTTTCAGCCTTTGAACTGTCAGAACTCATTAGAAATCTCTTAATGGTGCATTTCTAGGGTCAGTTCACTTCCCTTAGTCACTAAATCACAGATGATGGGCTGGGGTTGTATGTCACTCACACTCCCTCCTCATTCCTGAAGAAGCAGATATACCTGGGAATAGTATTGCTCGCAGTTTGTCCTGATCAATGCTGCTTTTAACATCTGGTATAAAAATGTGGTTTATCCAGAGACAAAGTTCCAATGAGCAAACACCAATGTGCTGATGGGGAGGGGCTTAAAGGAACAGCACAACCGCCTTCTAGATCTGTGACAGAGTCAAGCCTAACATGTGCACGGAGGCTTCCAGCTAACTCTCCGAAAACCAGAGCAAGCAGGTCAAGAAAGTCAGGTACCTAAAAAGTGGACTGAACATGAGATGCCTTCAGTAACATGGGAGCCTTTAGTCTAGGCCAAGAGATAAAATCCTACAAATATAATTCCTTGGTACACTCTGTCCCTGGTCTCTTGTCCAACCCCACCATGCCCTTCACTTTAATTTTTGGTACAACTTTAAGCTTCTAGTTTTAAAACTTTCTATGCTGGCCGAGTCAGTTCAACCCACAGAGGGCCCTCCCTCAGCACTGCAGACCCTGAGGGCCTCAGAGTAAAGTGTCTGGTTTATTTCACATCTCTGGAAATGCTCCGGAGAGCAATGAATGGACCTTATATTTGAAACCACTCCAACACATGCACTCCAACGGTGACCCGCGTGACTATTCTACTGTCTGCTCTGACCTGAAAAACAGTATTAATTCCTGGCCAATTGCTGAATGACAGAGGCAGTCCCCACCAAAGCTAGGTAACTGAGCATGTTCCCACCTCTAATCAGAGACAGGGCTGGCTTGAAATGTTGAAATCTTTGAGCTGCAAAAGTTCACCTGAAAACTGAAGTGTGTCTTACAATGACTTTCCCGAACCCAGTTTTTAACCATGGGGATCAGGTAGAGAAGCTGGCTTAAAATGACAAACAATTGCTGGCTCTTGAGTTCATATCCTAGTCACAGAATCTGTAAGATCAGGTGGCACTCCCAAAGACTAGAGGAAGACTGGCTACAGCAGAAGGACTATGCAGATCTCTCAAAGTATAGAGTGCCAGGATTCATCCTGGAAGTTCTGATTCACAGGTCTGAGGTGGAGTTACAGGTCTATATTTAGGTTTGCAGGTGACTCACACTCTGCTGATATTCAAGAAACAGCACTCAGGAACGGGAGTAACATATACAAAGGAGGGTGCAAGAAGCTTTGCAGAGCATGGTTGCATTAACCATCAAAATTACCTAGGGAGCTTGTTAAAAAAATGTGCTAGATTCCACTCAGAATCTCTTGCACTCATGATCTCTAGGGGGTGGGGCTACATATATTTTAGGCAAACTCCCGTGATACCCACAGAATTAACAAGCTAAAGAGACATAGATTTGATAACAAACAGGGCAGAATCCAGTAGAATGGTGTAATCTGGCACTACTAAACTCTTCGTTGAACTGTATACTAGGCATACCTTGGGAAGCCAGAGGATGGGGACCAACAAAAGAAGACCTTGTTTCATGGAGCCTCCATCAATGGGGGAAACAGAAGCAAAGCTAAATATGCTCTGGGGAAAAGCACGCAGGTAGATGACCACTGGGTTTTATTCTGGATATGGAGGGCCAAGGAGGCTGCGGAGGTACACAGGGATACAAGTAGAGGGCCAGTCTCAGGAACATGAGGGGAAGAGCACTGAGACCTTGAGGACAGAGCATGCGTGCTACGGGTATAGGCGATGGAAAGTACACAAGGACAAGGGGTCAGAGAACACATGGTAAGTGTACTGGCATGCACTGGAAGTGCAAGAGGAACAATTTACAGGACTTCTGTAAGAGTAACATGATTTATGAAGTGAGGGATATGATATGTCTGTGGAAGACATGGGAAAGAAAAGCATCTTGAGATTTTAGAAAGTTCACCATGGATGTCACAGGGAGACAGGATGGAGAGGGAGGGCAGAGATGGGAGCTAGTAATGGTCTTCTCAGAGATGACAGGACTTGTACAAAAGGATTAGTGGACAGAAGTGGTTACAATGCTAATGCAATCTGAGGAGAGATGCAACAGAATATGCTAATGGATTAGACAAGGAGACTATTAAAGTCAAAGATGATCCAAGGTCTGTGACTTAAATAACTGATGCATATAGGAAGTTGTGCTTAGTCACTTTAAGAAATAATGGGAAAAGTGAATGTCTGGGGAAGGAGAACCAAGAAATCAGTTTTAGGTGTTATTGTAGGGCTGGAGAGATGGCTCAGTGGATAATGTGCTTGGCTTCTAAGTGTGAAGAGTAGACTTTGCATTCCTGACACCTACATAAAAGGCAGCTAGGTATGGCAGCCTGTCTATAATCCCATCCTTCAGAGGTAGAGGCAGGGGATCCATGGGGCAAGCTGGCTAGACTAGCTCAAACAGTGAGCTCTGGGGAAGAAACTGCCTCAGAAAATCAAGAGGAAAGCAATCAATGAAGACACACAAGTCAACTCTGGCCTCTGTATGCACTCACACCCATACACATTAAAAAAATAAAACAAAATGCAAAGTGTTGCTGTGTTTTTCAGTAGCTTCTCGAAAATTCAGGTATTGCCAGTGTGACAGTGTTGAAGTACAGCCTTTCAGCCACAAGGCCCTACCCCATGAATGGAATCAAGTACTCTTAAAACCAGACAGAGGGAGCTTGCCTGGCTTGCTCTTCCCCCTTCCACCAACTGAGGACAAGTGTTCATCCCTATTCTAGATTAGACCCGCAGGTTTTAATACCTCCCAGCTTCCAAAACTGAAATAAATTTCCTTTCTTAGCTGCAGACACAAAGCTGGGAAGATTTTTGCAATTGGCATCCCAAGCCAAAGCTATCAGTGTGTTAGATGGGCTCTACAGGGGAGCAAGTTTGAAAAATAAGAAGCTGAGGTGCAGAAGAAGCTTTAGAAAAGGATACTACAAGGAAACCATTGGTAAAGAAAGAGAAATTAAAAGAGTGCAGTATCTCCAGAAGCTAGAGAATGAAATGAGAAATGAAATGTCAAGGTGACATTGTGTAGACTGCTGTGTATCAGTTATGAATAAAAATCAACTGACAACTGTACACCAAGTATTCTTCTAAGTGCTGGGCCCCAAGACTCCAAGGAAGGAAGTGGAAAGAAAATGGAGACCAAAACTGTCCAGTTGAACAAGTAACATGAACTTGGTGAACATATGCCATTTACCAAGATATATAAAATGGCATCACAACATGTAATCAACATGAAAACATCGAGAGATATTTTATCCATCCAGTCTGTGAAAACTAGTGTGCACTTTGTACTTGGAGTACGTAATTTCCAACACACCAAATTCATATTGCCTAACTGGTGGAAATGACCACTGGCAACAGTATTGGTGAGTACAGGCCTAGACAACACAGGAAGAATTTCTCAGTAAGGAAGAGCAGAACAATGCAGGAAGGCATCAGTGTCTCAATACAGCATGTTGAGGCAGGTTTTATTACTGTCACCACAGCACAGGCCTAATTCAATATGAACAACAGCACGAGATGGCAAAGTCAATGACTATCTGGCAAAAGTGACCTCTGCTGAGAAAGTCTTGTAGTCGGTTCTTTAGCACCTGACTAGAAGCATCTGCACATCATACTAGTTCAGGTTGGAAAGGGAAGAGGTTCCCATGGGGCCTTATTGGATCATTCCCAGAGTGCATCCTGTGACCAGTCAATACTAGTTCACAATGGCTACACACAGTCCACTCCCTGATGAATGGTACTCTGGATATAGCTCAGCATGACAGAAAACCTGTATGAGGGGCTGTCTCACCAAACTGTTGTTTAAAGAACTTATTGACATGAAGTCAATAAGGAAGGAGCGCTCTTCAGTGCTTTAAGACTTCTTATTCAAGGTACTGCTTGACATAGCAATCTAGGACTTGCACGGCCATTATCTTCACACAGCTGAGCCTCTATACAGGAGTATACTCTCTATACAGGAGTATCTTCTGAATTATACATGCCAAGTGAAAATTATGGGCTGGTACTATTTCTCAGTGGGTAAAGGGCCTGTGCACAAACCTGGCAAACTGAGTTTGATCTCAGGAGTCCACACAGCAGAAAGCAAAATTGATTTCTGGAAGTTGTCTACTGATGTCTACATTTGCATCACGTTCTCTCTCTCTCTCTCTCTCTCTCTCTCTCTCTCTCTCTCTCTCTTCCTTCCTTCCTTTTTCTTTTTCTCTCTCAAATAAAATATTAAAAAAGAAAATAGCCAGACTGCTCATTATTTAGTTTAATGTGTGTGTGTGTGTGTGTGTGCATTTCAGTCACATGAGAGAGAGGTGTGTGCACGCACGCCATGGTGCACAGGAAGAGTGGAACTGACATCTTCCTTCTCCCAGGGATGAACCGAGGTTGCCATATATGCAAGTAGGCACTTTATAAACTGATCTATCTCACCAGTTCTCTAACCAGATTTTAAAGCAAACAATTACAGAATATTACATATTACATATGAATGTACAGTCTTGAGACATACTCAAAATGTTACTGTTGCTCACTCCTATCGCGTATCTGCTGAGAAAATTTGATCACTGCTGATCAAATCAGGATGGTGAAGGGGGCAGAACTGAAGAGGACAGAGGCTCTTGTTCCCACACACTAATAGCTTGTCTCAGTGTCGGTTTCTCAACTCCCAATGGCTGGTTCCTCTCATCTACTTTTCATTCTTGCTTATGAATGCAGAGGTAGATGGAACATACTCTGGAACCTGTCACACAATTTTTCTTTTCATTATTGATTAAAAATCAAAATCTTAATGTCTTCACAAATCATATGGCATTTATAAAAAGAGAAGATGCTTTTGCATGCCTGAAGAATTTCACAATTCCCAGAGTCCTTTTCCCAACATCTCACCTGGGCCTCAAGGAATATTGGACAGGGAAGGAACTGACATTGTTTATAATGACCAAGTCACACAAGGTAAGAAGTGCCTAATCCCATTCTTCTCTAGAGATGCCCTAGGCAGTCTGCTATCTTATCTGCCCACTGGTCCACACGTCACTCACTCTCATGATACCCTGGAGGGACAGCAGGACTGAGTCAAAAGTCTTTGCAGTCCCTTCTTGGCTGAGAGATTTGGAAAACTGACTTATCTTCTTTGAGGATCAGTTTCTTCATCTGAGATGAAAAAGAATCCTTCTCCAGTGGATACTCATTCATTTCTGGAAACAGTTCTAAGCTTTATTCTGTGGGATAATGCTTTCTACCCGAGTGCAATATTAATAACTTTAGAGAGACCTTATGTTTACAGGTAACTGAAGAAGTCACTTATGACTAAGTCCTGGCCAACTGCAGTACTGAATTGAAAGAGTTGTGTGAACTATGGCTGTTCAGGCCATCAGAAGTCTGATCTGTTCTCTTTTCCCCTAGAAGATAAATTACTAGGACTAAACACCACAAAAAGGCTAAGAATAAAGCCAATTCAGACGATAGCAGACAGAGCTTAGAATGCTGAGAAACTGTATTTTAATAGTACTCTTCACATCTCTGATCAGGCTGTATTTGAAAGCTGGACTTAAAGGGACATAAACCCAAAACTGCTCAGGAATTGGCCTTCTTGTCCCTTGAAAATGAAAATGTTCACATCTGATATAATTTCTTCTCACATTTGTTACACTGAAAAGGCTATTGTATGTGACAGCTCCTTGCACTCTACAAGTGTTTTTTGATTACAAAGTGTAATGCATCCTATCTTTTGTTTATAGAACATGCACTAATATTAAAGTATAAACTGGAGCTGCTTTCTGTTTTTCTGCCTTGATTACAGTACAGCAACAAGGAGTTACTTTGGTATGACACCCAGCATTCCTAAATGAGACATGTTCTGGAAAGCTGAAGTGATTATAGAGAAGCACTGAAAACCAAGCCATCATACCAGGTCATGTCTAACACTTTCTTCAACTATGTGATAAATTAAAGGAGCGAAAAAGGGAAAAAAAAAACCACATATGGACCAGAAGGACAAAGATACACTCAAGTCACGTATCCACTCAAAGAAATAAAGCAAACCAGAACCAAGTGAAAAGGTATCTGACAAACTGTACAGGACTGACGTTATTTCCTAAGAACAATGGTAATGGAACATGTGTCACTTACAAAGAAGCCCCAGGCAAAGCACGAGGGATAGGGACCAGGAGGTGGTAGGTCAAACTGTGTAAGGTGCACAAGATAGGCATGATCTTCCCTGTTTCAAGCATTTCCCTCTGAAATGCTAAGAACATCTGCCATTTCCCACAGCAAGGGTCAAGTCTTTGTCTCTATATAACCAAACCCTGTTCCCAAGTCCTTCCTCCCTTCTCCAAGTGCTTCAATATTCTGCTTTCCTAGGAAAAGCTGAGTCTCTAGGGGCATGGAAAGCCAGGTTCACTGGCGGTGGGTGCTGCTACTCGGGTTAGATATGAGTATTATAATTTTTTACTTAAAATAAGTTTTAAGATTTCTTGGGTAGGAGAGGGAGGATAGCCAGTAACAATCTCACCCAGCTCTGAATTCAGCAAACTACAACAATAGCCATCTTGGTCACAGGGTGTAGTAGTGGCATAGCTGCTATGGTGGTAACCAACTATTCTCTAATTGGAATAAAGGCCCACTTCTCAGCAGGGAATGTATGCCTAGTAATATAAATCAGAGTATGAACTTATAGATGGGGGAGGCAGTAGGCCCTAGGAAGGAACAAATTGCTAAGTTTTACATATAAGGATATTGTACCAACAACTATCTCAATATTTATCATTGTATCCATAGAATACAGGAGCTCTCAAAACTTGACTTAGATGCTTCCTTTTGCAATGGAAGAAGTACAATGCAGAGAATCACAACGGACCAATGTGGTGAGTAGGCAAGAGTGGACAAGAAATATAAATCACTCCCCACTCCAACCCTCAGGGAACATTGAAGAAGAGTAGTGGTTAAGAATGCAAAACCGGCCTTCCCCTCCACTCCACTGCCCGGGACACGCGCGCGGTCCAGCCGGGCCTTACCGCGCCGCGACCCAGGAGGTAACATACAATGCCCACCAGGATGGAGTGAAGGGCATTGCAGGAGCAGCAAAACTGCAAAAGAAAATCAACAAACCACAATCCAG
This sequence comes from Typhlomys cinereus, assembly GCA_023101885.1. NCBI lineage: Eukaryota > Metazoa > Chordata > Mammalia > Rodentia > Platacanthomyidae > Typhlomys > Typhlomys cinereus. The sequence continues at coordinate 2,347,285 of JALPQD010000057.1, read as the reverse complement.
AACTTCAGAGACTCTATATCAACCACCTAGAACTAGGCCAGCTTAATCTCTCCCCATCCTGAAGCTCAGGGACATTTGCGGAAGAGGGAGCGGTAAGAGTGTAATAGCAAAAGGATGGGAGGAGCAATGATATGTAAGATACTCCATACAAGTTAGGGCTGAAGCAATCATAATTGGACTTTACATGCCCTGCGCATTGTCCAACACACTATTGATCCCACAAAGTCTAGCATCTGCTAAAGGCACCAAGATCTTTGGAGGCAAGGGATTGGCAGCCACAGCAGTGTTCCTATACCTAAGGGGAACATGGGAAAGGGTTCAGGGAAAGGCCACTGGGTCCTTGTACGTCATCGGAGAGGAGGGCCCAGAGGAAAATCAGACATGCACAAGAAAGGACTCTCTGGGAATTGGGACGGGAGGCACTGGGGGATGAGAAGGGAGGGGGGTGGGGAGGAGAGCAGGGAGTACGGGGGAAGGAGGAGGGAGGGAGGGAACTGGTGTACCTATTAAGTTTGTATGAGCTGAAATAATAATAAAAAATGTATTAGTAAAAAAAAAAGAATGCAAAACCGGGCTGGAGAGGTGGCTCAGGGGTTCAGCCTCTGCCTTGCAGGCAGAAGGTCCTAAGTTCGGATCCCAGATCCCATGTATAGACACCAGGCGGAAGCGGGGCGGCCTGCACTTCTGGTCCTGGTAGGGCAGAGCCTGTGAATCCCCGGGCAAAGTAAACAAGGAGGTGGAGGCGTCCATGGTGATTCCCGAATTCGCCCGTGGTTCTACACACACACAGACAGACACACACACACCCCACACACACACGCCCACGCACATACATATGCACACACGCACAATTGAATAAAAAAAAAAAAAAAGAATGCAAAACCCTGAAAGTTGGCAAAGGTGTTGCCAGATGGTATTTTCTGGACAAGACAGTTAGCTGCATCCATAAAATCATTGTAACTGTCTATTTTCACAAGATATTGTCAATTAATATTTCACTCTGGAAGGGGCAAGATCTCAAGAAGCACCATGACTCCCTAAGAAAATATCGAGAGTTAATGCAGGAAGGAAGAGTTAAATAGTATAGGGAGAACTTTCTCAATGGTATACCCACTGATATAACACCCATAGCCCAAAAAAGTGCTCAGGTATAGACCAGTTTAGCAATCCAGTAGAGGCTCAGTGGGCCACATACACAGGAGGTTTGGAAAGGAGGAAGGTTTTCAGTAGGAGGAGGAAAGGGAATGGGACTGGGTAACAAGCAGTGAAAAAGATGTAAATTCATTGTATTCGTTCATGAAAGTAAAAAATATAAAAAAACCATTAAAAACAAACAAAAAAGTTTTCTTGGGCTGTGGAGTGGTTCCGTGAATAAGGCACTTGCCATGCATGTGTAAGGATAGGTGTTCAGCTTCTCAGAAAGCATTATAAAAGTCAGGCAGGGGGATGGAGAGACGGCTCAGGGGTTAAGCCTCTGCCTGGCAAGCAGAGAATCCTGAGTTCGGGTCCTAGATCCCACGTACAAATAGGCGGAAATGGGGGCGGCCTGCGTTTCTGGCCCTGGTGGGCGGAGCCTGTGAATCCCAGGGCAAAGCAAAAAAAAAAAAAAAAGAGGTAGAAGCAGTCCATGATGATTCCTGAATTCATCCTTGGTTCTACACATACACACACATACCCATACATACATACACACACACACAATTGAATAAATAATAAGTGGTTCTACACACACACACACACACACAATTGAATTAAAAAAAAAAAAAAAAAAGCCAGGCAGGGATAGTGGCTGCCTATAACCCCAGCACTACAGACAGACAGGAAATCCCAAGATGACTAGCTAGACTAGCTGATGGTAAGCTCTAAACTCAGTTGAGAGACCTTGTTAATAATAAAGTGGAGAATGATGGAAGAAGACAGCTGATGTCAACTTCGGGCCTCCATACATATCTACACAGTACACTTGCAAACACACATGCCCACGGCATGCACACCCAATATGTGTTATCCCCAAATATATACCCCTTACACACAATTTTCTTTTTCTGAGGGAGGCGAGTGGCCCAGTTGGTAGAATGCACGCCTACCATGCACAAAGTCCTGGATTCACTCCCCAGAACCACAGACAGGGCATAGTGACACATCACTGGAGAGGTGGAGACAGGAGGTCATCCTTAGCTACAAAGTGAATTTAAGGTCATCATGGGAAACATGAAAAGAAAAAAAAAAGTCTCTTTGTCTATCAGTTTATAACTTGGAAGCTATATACATATTCCTAGGAAAGTACCAATAAGTAACTGCAGAGACTATAACCCTAGAAATGAAATCAGTGAGCAAAATTAAGGAAGTCTCTGGTGCTGGATAAGTTTAACAAAACATGGGCATTTTGAAGAAGATACAGGATTGAATCAGCAACTAACACTGGAAGTTAAATAGAGCTTCATTTAACTTTGATTAAAAAAAACTATGTACTTAAAAAAATTGGGATATTGTCTAACATGGATCACAGGCATTAGGATCCTTAGAGGCAAGGGATTAACAGCCACAATAGTGTTCCTATACTAAAAGGGAACACAAGAAAGAGCTCTAGGCAATGTCCTTACACCTCATCAGAGAGGACCCAGAGGGAAGTCTGACATGCACACTAAAGGATGCTCACTGGGAGAAAGGGAGGGGGGGGGAGAAAGGAGAAGGGACAAGGGAACTCATGGAAGGGTGGAGGGAAGGGGGGGACCGGAGTACCTATTAAGTTTGTATGAATGGAAAAAATAAAAAAATGGGATATTCATGAAGCATACTCAGTAACCTCTAGATTGTAAGTAGAAAGAAACATCTGTGAATGACAGAAAGTTAATGAAAATTATCCTAGGAAAAGTTGGACTATCTTTGGATCCTCCTTGTTAAAAAGCATTTCCCCCCACAGGACTGTGACTAAAAAATTCCAGCACCTGCGGCAAGCAGTTGGTCCTATGTTGAGGTGCAGACTACTCTGTTGTAGCTGAGTATGCAAGCTTGGACAGGATGGGAGCGAGAGGTACGATGTGGTCCAGGCATGCAGATAGCAAGGCTGGGCAGAAAGAGATCTGTAGTAGTCCTGGGTACTGGTGGGAAAGAGGCATAAGGCCAGAGAGAAGACTTCACAGATGACTGTCTCATTTTGAATTTGAATTTCTGTTCAGAGCTGGCTCTCTGCCTAGGGATATGGAAGAAATAGCTCTTTCTTTTTTCCTTGAGCATAGTCAGGCTCCCTCTTTCCAAGACTCACATCTCCTGATAGGAACAGCTTTGTGGTCTTGTCTGGGAACCTCTTCCCATCATGACATCGTTTCCTTGGGAAAGTGAGTGGTGAATTCTAAATCATCTGTTTATTAATGAATTTTCCAAACATAACCCAGTCACACGTTGAATTCTATCTGTGCTGTCACTGTGGGTGTTCTTTGGAGCATGAACTTCTTGGAGAGCCGGGCCTGAGAAGTCTGCTGCATCCCACCTCCTATTACCTTAGAGAAATGACCAGGGTTTTCCGCCAACGTGTTATCTCAATGTGGGTCTACTGACAGCTACTGGAAATGAGAGTTGTTTAGGTGGGTGGTCTCCACACTTCCTCAGTACAGCTCCTGCCCAACTGACTATCAACATGGAGGCTTATCACTTAGTCTTTACAGCTGTAAAATGAAACAGAGATGGAAAGTGGAGACAAATCAAAATGAGAGTGCTGTGTTCCTGGGCAAATAACATGTGCAGGTGGATATTACCAAGTTTATTTTCCTTTCAAGACCAGGACATGTAAGTATCTGTTAGTCTGGCATAATAGTATTTTTTTTTAATTTTTTATTCAACTGTGCGCATGTGCGTGTGTATGTGTGTGCGCGCGCGTGTGTGTGTGTCTGTGTGTGTGTGTGTGTGTGTCTGTGTATGTGTAGAACCACGGACGAATTCGCGAACCACCATGGACGCCTCCACCTCCTTCTGCCCAGGGATTCACAGGCTCCGCCCTACCAGGACCGGAAACGCAGGCCGCTCCCGCTTCCGCCTGGCATCTATACGTGAGATCTGGGTTCCGAACTCAGGACCTTCTGCCTGCAAGGCGGAGGCTTAACCCCTGAGCCACCTCTCCAGCCCAACATAATAGTATTTTTAAGATTTATACTTCACTTGACTATCAGAAAAGGTTTGAACAGTAAGCATTGCTTTTTCCTCAGCTTAACAAGTCAGGGGACTGATGGCCTAAAACTAAATGTTGTGCATGAGGGTCCTCTGCAGAGTAAGAAGAGAGGGAGTATGCCTCCAATACCCTTTCCTTTTTATATTCCTTTTCCTAATTGAATCTGTAATATAACTGGTCATTTAGGAGAGATTACTGGCCTTTTCACACAGAAAGGCATGAGAAACAAGCACAGAGGATGAGAAGACTATGTCCTTACTCTAGCTAATTATCCATTATATAGCTCTCTAATTCAGCAAAAGGTAGGTTATCTAAAGGGGTTGAGACATGATACAGTTCATCAACAATATTGCAGGTTAACATTTGAGCAAACTGTATTATTAGGAAAGGAGAACAAAAACCTCAGGTTACTGCAACAACTATACACAAGATGCTTAATCTTTAAAGAATGATTGCACTTGAGAAATCTCTTCTGTGCTGTCCCATAGTACAGTAAAAACAATCCAACAAAGAACATCTTCACTGTGACCACAAGATTTTAATTGTGTTTATTGTGCCAGCCATTTTTATTATGTTTTTGCATTCATTTATTTATCTACTTGTATATGTATGTGTAACTCAAAGAACTACTTGCAGGAGTTGGGTTTTCTCCTTTCACCATATGGATTGAACTCTGGGGACTGAACTCTGGTACATTAGGCTTAACCACCTTCCTGGGTTGGCTGCCTATTTCTTCTTGGATAGCTGAGGTCATAACGTTCATCTACAGATAGTGAAGGGATGGATTACAGCAATACCATCAGCAGGATCAATAGATGGGGTATTTTCCATGGACAGGAATAAGGAGTGTACCAGCACCACTTCAACCTGTCCTTGAAGGGCCTGGCAAGGGTGGTCAGCAAGATGGCTTGGCCAACTATGCAAGTTTCTGGAGGAGAAAAGCAAGCAAGAGTCTCATAAACCTGTGAATTCTGCAAGCTACAATAAACTGTCCTGGCAAGAGATAACAGTGGCATGAATGTTATAGAATAACCAACTGCTTTCTGATTGTTATTAAGCCTGCTTTTCATCAGGGAACACATGCATGGTACTGGAAACCAGGTCAATAACCAGTGAAAGAAGAGGCCATAGGGAATAAACTATTAAGGTTTGGCTATAAGGACATGACTGGGTCCACCTAAGGAAGGGCCCTTGGTCTGCTACAGAGGTCTGAACCCCCACTAGAGAAGAAGATCCAGAGGGAACCCAGAACCCATAGAAGCAGAGAGATAGGGGGGTAAGCAGGAGTGGGATGGATTCATGAAGGGAAGGCAGGGAGAGAGGGGAAACAGGGATAATTACTCAATATGCTTGTAAAACTGGAAAAAAAAGCATAACATCAATAAAATTCAAAATTATAAGGCAAAAAAGAACATGGTACAAAATTGCTATCTAAACACATAATTATACCCATAGGTCAGAAAAGCTCTTAGCACTTGGCTGAAAAAGGTGTTTAACACAGAAAAATCACAACTGGCCAAAGTACAGAGATATGAGACTGGAATGCTCTAAACAGGACATCCAAATCATTTTTTACCCCAGGACCCAGGAAACATGATGAAAAAGTAGTGGTAAGAATACAAGAACATTCTTGATTGAGGATTCTGATAATCACTAAATAAGTTCAGAACACTGTGGAAAATGTGAAATATATAAACAGTCTTTCCTCAAACTCAAAAGGTGATAGGACACAGCATCTCCTAGGCATGACAGAACTTCTGCACTCATTAACTTACTGAAGATATATTTATTTCCATAAGACATGTATAAAATTTGGCCTATTAACATTTTACCATAGAAAGGGAAAGATCTCATGAGGCATCGTATCTCCCTGAGGGACTATTGATGGCTAATTGCTGGCTATGGGAAGGGAGCAACTTTCTCCAGTAATATAATCACTAGCATAACATCCATGGCCTAGCAAGTGCTCAGGCACATGCCAGTGCAAGCAATCCAGATGAAACTCAGTGGGCCACACATGCAAAAAAAACACAGAAAGTAAGAGTGAATATGGTTGGGAAGAAGGTTTGTAGTGTTGAAAGGATGAGAAATGGGATTGAATAAGAAATGAAAACGACAAATCTATTGATCTATGTATGAAAATGTCAAAGAATAAAAATAAAGTAAAATAAATAGAAAGTTAAAAAAAAGATTATCGAAGGCAGAAATCATTGGGGAAAGAATAAATTTGAAGACACAGACTCTTATTATACAACAATGGCATTGGATTCAAAGATAGATGATGAACTCACCAAGAATTGTTCTCACTAGTTAAGTATGTCTTTCTTGCATAGTAAGGAGCTTGAGAAAAACATCAGTAGAAAGGTAGAAACAAATTCATTCACAAACAAATAAGGGCCTAGTTAAAATAAATCTGCATAGATCTTAGTTAATGAATAGGAAGTATGGAGAAGTAGAGATATGATTATTAACAGATGCTCTTTTGAGTTAGAGATTTTTTTGCATGAATATTTGGATCTAAAAGTTTCTGTACAATGAATGTGTAGGATTCTGATAATCATTAAATGAGTTCAGAACACCGTGGGAAATATGAACCACGTAAAACAGTCTTTCCCCAAACTCGAAGACCTTTCCCAAGTCTTGCAGGAATCACTTCTTAGCAACTTCCACGTAATTCATCACTAGTATTGTTTAGGAAATACAATCAGAAGGAAGAGGAATGGAGTTTTAAAGTCTCTACTGGGAAAACCAGACAATTCATTACTATTTTCTCATCAAGGTTATTAGTACATTGTCAAGTTATTTATTTCTTCTGTTCTAAAAACATGAGGCCTAAAATGTTTCTTGAAACTTCTGCTTATCTTCACTCAAACCTACACCTTTTCTTGCATTTTTAAAATCCATGTTTCATGCAAATCACTTTACAGTTCTTACTTAGCTATTTTTGTGTTTCTTCTGACAGAAATCCTATGGGAGAAAGGACTTTTGAGATAGTGTGACACCCTCACCTGGAAGGCAGAAAGTACAGGCCCAGAGCTTGGATTACATGTAATGCAGGGATACAATAGTCACACTAAAAATAACCCAGCATGCAGTAGTTCATTGCTTGGGACTAATTTTTATTTCAATCTTAAATAAATGAACTGAGAGTTTTTTCCCACAAATTTTATTGTGTGTGTGTGTGTGTGTGTGTGTGTGTGTGCACGCGCATTAGAGAGCACTGTATGTCCTGTGGAGGGCCAAGATTGACTCAGGGAATCATCCTGGATTATGTTTACCTCCTTGTTTTATGCTGGGATTTCCCAGGCTCCTCCCACCAGGACCAGAAGTGTAGGCCATCCCTGTTCCCACGTGGTGTTTTCATATGGGACCTGGGATCCTAACTCAGGACTTTCTGCTTTTGAAGCAGAGTATTAACTCCTGAGACATCTCTACAGCCCAAGAGGTTTTTTGTTTGTCTGATTTTTAATACAGAACAAAACAGTAGTCTGGCCTCAGAGTAGTATTCAATTGTGTGCTTGTATCATCTCTTGTCACTACCTCCTAGTCATCCTACATGGGTGATGCTGCAGAGAGGACCCAAATGGTCCCAAATGGCCTGGGTGTGCCTGCAGCTTTGACAGCTATGCTCAAATCTTGGCCACAACTTAGATGAAGTCTAAGATGAAGACTCAAATATTTTATACATATATGTGCTTTAGGCAGCACTAACACTAGAGGTTCAAAAGAAAGAATGTATGTCCAGAATTCTGGACTTTCTTTCTGAATGGTAGAATGGGCCTTTAAGAATATAGGCACAGAATGGAAAGACCCTCAGTGAAAATAGAGGCTTGGTGGAACTACATGTTTAGGGATCCAGGATACTCTGCAGGACTCTTGACCTCCCTGACTGAAAGCGTCTTGTTGGCAACCGTATTTTCTTGTTTTTGTTGCTTCAATGCCTCCAAGAGACCCTGGCACAGAGCCAGCACTCAGCACATCTGGACCAGGTGATGGAGTAGCTTGTAACTAAGACACAATGAAACAGACACTTTGTAATCTCCTGATGTGTCTCGCATATATTAGGTTCTATGATAACATTGATAAAGAAATCACATAAACTAATTAACTGTAAATTTCTTGAAAACTCCATGGTTTTACAGCTGAAAAAGAAGAGTCTCTAGATAAGAGACTAAAGTTGGCAAAACGGCAAATATATTTGAAACTGAATGTAAGGGAGTAAAACAAAAAAGTTTATTTTTTAAAAGAAGAAAGAGAAAAAGGTGAAACCTTCAGCCTCTTAGTTCTGTAACTAGCAATAGGTCAAAAGCTGAGGCTGCAAGAATTTTGAGATTTCTTATGAGAAACTTGAGTAACAAAAACAGAGTGATTCATGTCATAATAATGCCCTTTCTTCCCTAAGCACACACCACAGTTCCCACATCCCTCACACATGGGTACTTTGTGCAAGGCTGACGCTACATGGCAGACCTCACTGGCCACTGTCCCTGCCTGGACAGACAGCAGACAGCTGAGGGAATGGCCCTCCCTGTCGTGGCAGCGAGGGGATAGCAAGCTACCCACTTTCCCCTGCAAAGGAAAGGGCTTCCTCTCGCCTTCCTCAGTGCTGCCTCTTCTGAATAATGTGGTTATTCTGCTGTGCAGCCATCTTTTAAGAACAGGGGAGCCAAGTATAGCTGGTTTTCTGGGCAAGAGGAAGAAAGGACCCTTGGCATTGTGGTTCTGAGTAGGTATTCCCAGATTTCCCGACAAATCCCTACTTAAGACACTCTATTCCAAAGGAGGTGGGAAAGGGTAGGAAAACTTCCTCAGGGCTTCCATCAGTAAGACACCCAGGTAAGGGCTCAGGTACAAGCACATTCCCTTCACTTCTGTGGGCGTAAAATGGTGAGTTACATAAACAATTATAGGAAAATAACTGCAGTTTATTGCCAATATAGCTACTCAGAGAGCCAAGTTCCCAGGCCTTGCCCAGTCAGAGCTTTCTTGAGAATTCCTTCCAGGAGAGAATGAGATGGATCCTGCTCTTTTGGTGAATCTCTATTATAAAAGAATTTAAGATCTGAAGTAAGTTCAAGGAATCCTGAGAAGCCTGACCTCACTGGTTTTGGACAATCAAGGTGCATTGTGAGGACGATAAATGTCTTTTTCTTGGGCAGGAGGTAGATGGGGAGGGGACTGCCCATTGATCCTTAGCTGGCCAAGATAGGCAGACTCCTCAGAAGACAGATATCAAAACGGATTAACCTCTGGTATACTTCTAGCAGAAGCACTGCATAGCTGGCTTGATTAGCAATTTGTGGGTGAGGGTCAATGCCTGACCTGGTACAGCTTCCACTGGTAACGTGCCTGAGGCAGGGAGGGCTAAAGGCCTAGATGGGGAGGGGCTGCGGGTTCCAAGGAGGGGCAGGCTCAGCTGATCAGACAGGGAGGAAGTCTAGTGGTCTGTAGCAATAACTCTATGCTCCTGGAAAGTGTGCAGGTGAAGGGAGAGTGAGTCATGGACAAAAAGAGCAATCCATGAAAGGCTGATCAGAACCTAGAAGAGGCACGCTACGTAATGAAAGAGGTTTGGGGTGTAGATGGCATTTTCCTTGTGAGCTAACATGGTAAACTCGGATAGTGTGAGCCCTAGAAATCCAAATATTCTTGAAGATAAGGAAACTAAACTCCCCAGTTAAAAAGTTCAGATTGGTTGGCTTTTCCAAATGAAAATTCTTAACAATTATGAAGCCTTCCAGATTATAGGATTTATATAACATCAGCTACAGAAAATTCACATCTGTATAAACACTAGAGCCCCTAAGGGGGATGACATTTCATTTGTATTAAGATGTTTTAATTTCTCCTTAATAATTTAAGATACTAGGTATTAACTTTACATGTCAGATGTAAGATCTGATTTCTCCTGTATCCCATCTGAAAACAATAATACATTCTGGTAAGTTAATAGCTGTTTTCTTAAACTGTAGATCAATTTCTTTCTTGTTCTGAAAAATCAGTTAAGCAATATTATATTAAAATTATATGGCCACAGAATTATAATTTTAGTATTTATTAATTTACTAAAACAACTCAATGTCTTGGAAATATTTCAAGAAATAAACTTTGTTGTGCTTTTTGCCAAACTTGCTCCATTTATTTCATTTAATGGATACTAACAGAGTGCTTCTGTGTGTGTGTGTATATATATGTATATGTATATATATATAAGGGTCTTACTGCTTTTCCAAGGGATCCTCTGCTTCTATAAATAACTAAAAGTAAATTTGAGTTTTCTGCTCTTACTCTGTTTTTGGGTCTCTACTTTTGTTATATATTTAAGATCAGATAAGAAGCTAATTTTATATTATGTGGGCCAAATTTCAATAAGTACCAAAGATAATCTAATATCCTCATAAATTATTTTAGAAGGATAATAATCATGTCATATTTCATGGCTGGGTTAATATCTGAAATATATGTATATATGTGTGTATATATATATATATATATATATATATATATATATATATATATATATTTTCCTTGTTCATTGAAGGGTCAAGTCATACACCCCAAAGTATTTGTTTTGAAAGTACGAGTGACATACGTACACTGAACTATGACTGCAGTAAGATGCTCATACACACAATAGGGACATTCTGTCAGGTACACAAGCTAAGCTCAGAAAGACACAGATATCAGCTACAATATTCTGATTAACTTTTTCGTATTTACTCATCTGAATAGAGTACTTCAATCAAACAGAAATGGTGCCGGACAGAGCTTAGCCTGAGAAAAGAGAGCAAGAGAAAATGAACTCTGTTACCCACGAAATAATACACTGGGGAGAAGCACTGGTTCTCATGAAAATGTCAATGATTCACCATGGGATAAAACTCAGAAGCCACTGACCTCCACTGAAGCAGTGGAACATGTGTATTTTGGTTCATTTCACTTCAATACTATTGTAAATGTCATCCTAGTCTTCATAATAGGTGGCCTTCTCATTTAAAATGGACAGTCTTATCAACCTACATTCTCAAGGTCTTCCGGAGGAAAGGGAACCAAAAACCTCACACAGGAGTTACTCAGTATTTGAGTTTTCTGCTCTTACTCTGTTTTTGGGTCTCCACTTTTGTTATATATTTAAGATCAGATAAGAAGCTAATTTTATATTATGTGAGCCAAATTTCAATAAGTACCAAAGATAATCTAATATCTTCATAAATTATTTTAGAAGGATAATAATCATGTCATATTTCATGGCTAAGGTAAGACAGTTTTGGTGCCTTAAATCATGTTTAACAAGTGCATTGACAACAGAAAACAATTTTTTTTCTGGCTTTCTTCCATGGTAATTCAGTATTTAAACAGATTTACATGCTTAAAGGATCTTTTTCATACATACCAGTTTTTCCTCCTGGCTTGCCAAAGCATCCTCACTGTACGCAAGCTGACTAACACAGACAACAAATCTGTCAGGGAATACACGGAGCTCTGCACAAAATGAGGAAAATGAAGTTACTAAAAGCATCACAAAGTATTGTTGAAAAAGTAAATGTTATCAATCAGGCAAGCGAGCCCCCCCTCTTTCTATGCACTTCACATGTGAGATAATACATCTTTATGCTGTGTATGTAGAAGCCAAGCACAAAGGTGTTATTTACAGATTTGCAATTGGAACACAGTTAACATGCCACACTACTTTGCTAGGTCAAAGTATACCTCCAAACCTAAGGAGTTGGTAACCACATGGCAGTTTTCTTTTGATTTCCTGGCCCAAAGCTATCTCCCTCTTCCAACTCATCCACCTCATTACAGGATGTGAGCAATTCTAAGTAGGATCTCCACTCATTCATCCTATTCCACTCCCCACTCTCCAACAAGGATGTGCAAGCATTCCAGCCTTTCATCAATATGGCTTAACCTGTTGCTTGGGTCTCATTCTCAACTAGTCTTATGTAGAAAGCCCTCTTTGCAAGTGGGGGTGTAGATGTGTTTAAACTTTGACTCTATCTGGCTTAGTGACTTAGATGGCCTTTAGAAAGCAGTAAGAACACAAATATCAACACAAATAATACTTACTCATTAATTCTTAAATTATTTGGATCAGGCAGTAAGTAGCCTATTTCCCACTAAGGTACAGATTTCATGTCTATTATCCCTTCTTAAAAAAAAATCAGAAAATTAAATACTACATGTTCTATAGCTGGTGAGATTAAGGATTCAAAATTATGAGTCCATCAAATAATTTATTTACTTTGTATTTCAACTTCTTCCTTTGAAGAATAAGAATGACTCATTTTGAACCTTGTGATATCAGTTATTACCAGAAAGTTTCTTCTGTATTGCTTTATTTGGTTTAGGTGATAATTGGGATGTATTGTGTTTAGGTTAAAGTAAAAATCTAAGCACATCAGTCCCCACCAGAAAGAATCAGATTACATTGTCATAGATGGAAGGTTAGCTTTTTGACAAAGGAGAATAAAGCAGAGGCCTACTAAGAGAGCGAAATATTTGAGCGACACTTAGAAGATAGTGTACACGCTCGTGAATATTCTGTGCACAAACCTCCATCTTTCTAGGTCTGTTTCATATCTCACGTTTACACACTGTGCAAGAAGCAAAGCTGAATCTTTCTAGTGCTCAGATCCGTGAGACAATGACCACCAGTGCCTGTTGTTGGATGGACAGGATATCACTTTCCCCATGAGGAAGTAAAGTTGGGAACTGGCCTCGTTACACACTAAGGTAGGCTCCCTGTCCCAGCGCCCTGGGGTGCATTCCCTCTGAGGAGACATTTACAGTCACCTGTGCACCAAGTCACTCTGGAAACTCTGGAGAGTGTGGATGTGTTTTAGGAGAGAAGAGCGAGGTGAGGCCAACTCACTGTGCTCACAAGCACTGAACATGACAGAAAAGGGCTAAAGGTCACGTACATTTGGAAATTCTAAATGATAAAAACATAGGAAGCAAATAGGAATTTTCCATTTCTTAATTTTTAAACACTTCTCTACGACAAGTTGATCGTGTGATCCTGACAATCTAAGAAATCAGCTTCTTACCAGTATTCTGTGAGCTCTGAATACATCGAAGGCGTATCTCTCTCCTGAGAAAATAGGCTGTGATCTGAAAGCCATAACCTGTAAAAGGTAAGTTATGAAATAGTAAGTTTGTTTGAATCCCACTAATCCAGCCCAGTGTGTGCCACACAGTATTCGGTATTTAACAAATGAAAAAACACACGAACACACAAGGGCCCTGCCGGAAGGGAAAGAACAAACAATTACAATAGCAACTGCTCTTCTGAAAGGTTTGGCCACACGCATGGCATGATCCTTGGTCCATGAAGTTCACATAGTCACTTCATCTGTAAAATGGAATAAACAAGGAGGTCTAATGGGCCTGAAAATTAACACTCTCAAACAGAATGTCTCATTTAGTTTAAACTGATATTTACACAGTGGCTCCTTTCACAATGTAATAGTTTATTAAAAGAATAGTTTAATGTCTATTTGAAAAATAACGACTTTATATATTTTTATTATATATTATATATTTATTATTATATAATTTTTCAAAGTGGCTTTGCCAATTTGTATATGAAAATTCAGCAGTATATGAAAATTCTACTTGTCACACACACGTAACACTCAGTACACAAGTTTTTTTTATTATTATTATTTTAGTCATTCTAGTAAGTCAGAAGTTGCTAGGGGGAAGGTATTTTTGTTTGTGTGTTTTTTAAAATTCATATCATATTTCTTTCTACCTAATTATGTATGAAAATCTAAATGAGATCTATCTTTTTTTCACAAAATTGAACTTAAGCAAGGACATACATGTGCATACCAGCCTTCTCCACAATATTCTATCCTGGAGCCAAAGCAAAGATCTATCAACAGTAGACTATATTAAAATGGTGACATAGTCACAACATGAAATACTGTATATCCCCTAAAAAATATGAGCTGGAAGTATAGGAAAAACGAGCAAGAAATCACATAAACATAACAAATTAAAGAGAGCTTTCCAGACAATATTTCACCTGTAAAACTGGACACACTGCCATTGGTTGTGCAGGGAGCTGACAGAACTTCTGACAATTCACAGAGAATAGCTACCTATTTTTTTCCTCCTTTTCTTTGTCCTTCTTTCTGGGAACAAAACACCCAATTTATGACTTTTCTGATAAGGTCAAGGAAAGGTGTCTCCAGTTCCCACAATGTCTGAGAGGGTGAGAGTCCCCAGGTGCTGAGCAAGTCACTAAACCTCCCAGTAGGTTATTTTCACTGGCAGCACTGACAGAGCCAGGAACCATGGGTCTGCAGGACCATGTGATCATCTGTAGGGAAATTAAGCTCCTTTCTATCCTCAAAGTTCATAATGAAGATTGCTATGAACAAAAAACCTGTGTGGAGAACACAACAAAGAAATTACTTTATGTATTCAGTGTCCTCCTACTGCAAGCTGGCCAAGGACATCACCCAGCTCCAATGCGACACTCAGTTTAAACAAGCTATGGCCCTGACAACACAATTGCTTTAAACCAGCAGATTGTGAAATAACTGTGTCATCCATTAAAGGATAAGCTCTTGACTGACTGAGATGAAATATATTTTCCCAACACACTAAAAATTAGATTGTATTTCAGTCATGTGATCTTCTTATAATAAGATGGTAAGTGAAACAGGTACAACTTTGGCCTTACTTGAAAGGCTTTAAAGCAAATATTTCATTCTTTAGGTCACCAAGAAATGGAAGTCGCTTCTACATCTGTTTATTTGTCCTACTGCTGAGGGAGGAGAAGCTGTAGAAGAATCTATTGTTAAGTTGAAACTTACGAACACAACATAATCTAAAAGTGATTTTTTTTCACTGAATTGTTCATGAATTTTCTAAAGGACTGGGTAAGAAAGAAAATGTGCAGTATCTAACTCTTTTGACCTTTGCTGATCTGCAGCTCTGGGGGATTAATGTTTGGGTGTCATGTTCAAAATTTCAAATTCTTCCTTTACGAGGTCTCCACCATTGAAATATTACTATTAGGAAGAGGATAAACACAATGTTGAGCAGGAAGGCCATAGCTGAGTTCAGGATGCAGGGCATCTAGAGACAACATCTGGGTGACATCAAATTCTACAACAAATCCTAAGCAGTAAACAAACCTCAACAATAAAATCCTGCTATGACACTCTCTCCTACAGAACATGAAATGGTACAAGGCAGATTCCACATGATTTGCTGGGGGAAAATACCAGCAGAAAACTTGTTATGTAAGAATAGAAGGCAGAATTATGTTAAAGAGTTCTCTCCTAAACTACCCTCTTGCTCTGAGTGGTTTAAAGAGGGGAATCGATGGTCTAAAGACTTCTTCAAGTACAATGGTAAGTTTAACATGTTTAAAAGACTTGCATCTGCTAATCCAAATTCCTGTGGTCATATGAAACTTCATTGTTGAAAAAGAAACTTGAAGAGAGATTAAACACAAAAGGTACTTGTGTTAGGTACCATGGCAAAATAAACTTAATATATAAACAGAAAATTACTGCTGCTGAAGCAGACTTTGGAAATGTTTCATTTATCCGTAGATAGTAGAGTGATACACACTACGTTCTTACCTAGGCTCTTTTAAAGAAATTGAGTTTAGAATTCAACAGGACAGTGAGATTTCCTAGTTATCCAAGGGTAAAACCAAGTGCCACTACGCTGAAACTAGACAACGTTTTGGCAAGCTAGCGGCAGAGCCTTTGTTTTTCCTGCTCAAGTACCAGCTCACTACCCTTGTGTTTTAAATGAGGAAAACCTGGTTAAAAGACAGAAAATATATAACCGAATGGAAATCATAGTGGTAATTTATTTGAGAATTATCTGTCAGTATTCTCCCAAGATCATGAGGAGCCGCTTGCGGTCTTCAACTGGAGAAGACTGTCTTCAGACACTGGAAAAGCCTGGGATTAAGGTGGGTAGAAGAGCTTTGTAATGGGGGCTGGAGAGGTGGCTCAGGGGTTAAGCCTCCGCCTTGCAGGCGGAAGGTCCTGAGTTCGGATTCCAGATCCCACGTATAGACGCCAGGTGGAAGCGGGGGCGGCCTGCGCTTCTGGTCCTGGTAGGGCGGAGCCTGTGAATCCCGGGGCAGAAGGAGGTGGAGGCATCCATGGTGGTTGGCGAATTCGTCCGAGGTTCTACACACACACAGACATACACAGGCGCGCACACAGACACACGCGCATGCACATACACACGCATATGCACACAGTCGAATAAATAATAATAATAATAATAAAAAAAGAAGAGCTTTGTAACTGAAAGGGCTTTCCACTAGGAGTCTTTAGCTGTGTTCATTCCTGGAAATAATTTATATTTCTGAGTTACTTAATGTCATGTGATTGTCCAGTACAAGTCCATCTTCTCCCTGGACTCCAATCCCTTTGTAACTTCTTGCATTGTGAACTTCAGAGGGGCAGATGTTCTCTATATCTTCTACAAACAGCCTCCAGCTCCACTGAATCTTAAAAATGAGGACTTGTTAACATATTAACATTCTCTTGGGCTCATCTGGGTATTCATCAAAGAATATGAAGTCTTTTAATATACAAAAAAGAAGGCCTTATCAATGTTTAAGAAAGAAAGGGCAAAGCAGAGTTCTGTAACTATGCTAATTCAAACTTGGTCTAAAACTGTTCCACAGTGGCTTTAGTAGAAACAAGGAGACTTTATGAATAGGAAGGCAAAAATCATAATCACCCCTCCTCCAAATCAAGTATGAATTGGATAGAGTCTGTCTTGGCTCAGCAAAGCATGGAGATTAGTTTTAAGTAGGACTTTGTACTAATGAGTAATGCTCATTTTCAGAGAGTGGTCATTTACTTTGATTGTTATAGTTCATAGTCTCAAGCACTAAGAGAAGGCATCCTCTCGAGGTTCTTCACTGCCAAACCATACAGCCTCACTAGTGGACTCATTGCCATCTCGACCAGGGAAGTTGTATAGACACAGGTCTTTCTAAAAAGTGTTCCTGTGCATGGGGAAGCCTGAGAAAATGCTTCCATGTGATCTGCTGAGCCACTGGGATGGCCTCGAAGGTAAAGCATGCTTCATGGTTCCACGGTGGGCTCTACTCACCATTTACATGGCTCCAGGGAAGCCAACTTTTTTCATTGTGATGACTTTCTTCATTTGATCACATGATCAATTTTTACAAAATATTAAAAAATGCAGACAGTGTCACGGTCTCCCCCAAATCCACATCTAGATTCAACAACCTTCTTTCATATTTTATATGTTTGCTAAATCATGTCAAATAAATTAGACATCATAAAAATTGATTTTTGCAAAATGTAAATATGGGTCCCCAGACAATAAGAAGAGTCTCCTTCACTATTAGGATATCACAGGTTCAACATCCCTGCTTGAAAATCCAAAAAAGCCTATGAAAAGCAATTAAAAATTTTCATATTTTGAATCATTTCAGATTCCTGATCTTAAATTTAGGATCTGTATTTTTTAAAAACAAAACAAAACAAACAGCTTGGAAAATGACACAATCCTGGTCCCACACGTTTCAGATTAGGGACACTAAACATGAAGAGATGCAGCTGGACATAGCCAGTCCTGCTCAGACAGCTGACTCACTTTGCTCCAACTGTCCCTAAATGCAGACCAATGACTCTCATGCTAGGATGCCAAAGAGCATGCATTTCAATGCAGGCATTTTCTCCCATTTCCTTCCATCTAGAAAAATCTTCCTCTCCTTTTCTCAAATATAAATCAAATGAGCTGAGTCATCTTGATTTGAACTTAAAATCTGTTGCCTAATTTTTTTTTTCAATGTGCATGCTGCTTTAGAATGTCAGCAAGTTTTAAACTTTGACTTCTTTAACTGCTTTAAGAATCAGCAGGTTCAAAACAGACCTATAATCATAATTCAAAGATAACAGAGATGACTTAAGTATTTAGTTATACCAATAATGTCAAAGAAATCAAACCTCAAAATTGTAGACGCTTACAATTTTGGCAAAGGTAAACTTACTGGAGGAGATGGGACACATCTCTTATTTGTTTAAGGAAAGGATACTTGATTTTAGTTTGCTATGTGCAGAAGTAGCTGTGTCCTATATGCCAGAACAGACAGATGACTGTCCCTAGTTGGAAGTCATGAATAAGTTTTTATTGTCCATCTGAACACTTGATTTCAACTTATTAAATAAATAGGAAGAAATGGCAATGTCTTGATGCTAGACTAGACCTAGAACACAGTACATAAAAGATGGAGAGTATCTATTTTATATCTATTTCATTTACAAAAACAAAAGTGAAGTGATAACTCATACTTTCCAAATGCACATCTATTAAGAAAGTTGTATCTTTTTAAGAAGTCTGAAGATGGAAAAAAGTAGAGAAAGTGTAAGCTTGACACTATGTTAAAGTATAAAGAGAGACTGTGAGGTAGCCCCATTGGAATAGCTTCAATGTTGCTGCTTATGGGTGGGTCTGAGGGGTGTTGGGGGGGTGTTGGGGTTAGTGGGAACAAACTCCCAAAGTCCTGTCACAACTTTAAGAATACATATATAGAATTTTAGTCTAAGACCACAATTGGGAAACAGTTTGGTTTGACAAGAGGAATATCTGGTTCTAAGTTAAAAGTTTTACTCATTACCAAGACATTTAGAGACTCCAAAAGGGTTCCCTTGAGATAACATCTCATGTTCTTAAATAAGGATAGTACTACACTCTTGAGTCACAATAAAGTTATGTCTATTTGATGCCAAAATTAATGGGCAAAGTAGTTAGTTTCATAAATTTTTTTATCCTGAGTAACATAATTGAGAACAAATTTACTTTTCAAAAATCAAATTTGCTACCTGTCACTCCATTGACTCTGTGGGTGACACAACAAGCCACATGTTCTATGTTATCTAAGCTTCAGGAGTGTATGTTAACATCGAGTAAGCCAGGTTTTCTGGGGAGACAAAAATCACACAAACTAAGTGATTAACACCTCAGATGTCTTTCCCATGCTGCTTTTCCACTTTTTGTTTTCAAAAATATACTTCTAACATAAAATAAGAAAACCATGTTGAGATAACATGTAAGTACAGCTGAAGTAATATTCAAAGCTATTGTTCTCAATCTTAACTCTGCTACACCATACATAAGATGATATAATGTGCTACACTTAAAAACCTCAGCATTATCCATAAAACCCAATACTTAAAAAAAAATCTGCTAAAAGAAATGGGGATTTTTCTTTTTCTTTTTTCTTTAAAATAAAAACAAAAAAAAACCAGTCTTCATGAAGGGGATGGCTGTTCAAGCTGCTAGCTGCTCAAGTACACCCCGTGGGAATGGCTTTGAAACTTTCCATACCTATGGAGGAATGTCCTCTGGGGCCTCCCTGGCTTGCAGAAGAACTATTTCAACTCTGAGAGTCCAGCAGCACATGTGATGAGAAAAGAGTTCCTGAAGCACTGGGCTACTCTAATAGCACAGCAGAATCACACACCAGAAAGACTTCCACGAGTCACCTACTCCACTTCCAGGAGGTTGGCCAGGGTCACATGAAAAAATCCCTATCAAAAGACCAAGCGAGCAGACGCCACACCTACCACATGTGTTTCCATTCTCCCTTCCCATGTGCCTCGCCACGTTCCTTCCCGTCCTTGTCAACTAAATCCAAGTCCTTGAGTCATAAACTACGTGGTGACACATGGGGCTGGTAATAGCAAAAGAGCTGAGATCCGCTGGAGACAACTGCAGAAAAAATATGCCTTGTTTTTAAGGGGGACACCAGCCATTCAATACCATCTACAAGCTGTCACTGAAGCCAGGTATTTGAAAAATAATCCACATTTTTATAAAAATCCCTTCAATTTTTAAACTTCTGATGAATTTAACCTTTTAAAATATAGCAGGCAGTCCAAATAAAGTGTTTCTGAGATGTGCTGCAGCCTTATGTTGCCAGTTTGCTGCCTCTGACTAGATTCCTCTTGCTCACTGGTTGGCTGGTGTCTTTGGCAGAGCCAGCTTCCAAATGAAATGCTGATAGGGAGGTGTTCAGCTTCAAGCTGGCCATTTATTCAAATTAAATTAACCCAAGTCCTTAGTCTCATTACTGGGGCATGTTTGTCCATGTTTGATTCATCTTTCTGACACCTTTCAAGTTTTAACATTAAAGAAGAGTGGATCTTCTAATTTTTATATGTGCAGCTATGTGGGAGCAAGTAAGGTATAGGCATGAAACTAGAAAGGCACCTAGAGGAGGAAAAAGTTTAAACAAAGGGTATAAGAAGGATAACAGGACACATGTGAGTTGAAAGTGGAAAAAGGAATACTGGGAAGAGTACAAATGGGGGAGACTTGGGGAGAGAAGTGGGGTGAAGGTCAATTAAAGCAAAAGGTGCATGAAAATGTGCCTTGAGGAAGCGCATTACTCCATATTCTAGCTTTTAAAATATCATATAGCCAATATGCTTTTTAATCATTTTTTTTTCAAAAAAATTCAGGGTCTGGAGAGATGGTTTGGGGGTTAAAATTCTACCTTGCAAAAAAGATGGTCCTGAGTTCAGATTCCTGAACCCACATAAAAATGTAGGCAGATAAGGTGGCAGCCTGCCCTTCTGGCTTTGGAAGGTCTGGAAGGCAGAGCCTGGGAAAAACCAGAGCAGAGCAATAAGGAGGTAGAAGCAATCTAGGATAATTCCCAAAATCAACCTAATTCCATGTTGCTGGGCATGGTGGCACAAACCTGTCATCCCAGCACTTGGGAGTTAGAGACCACTCCAACCTATCTATAGTTGCTGGCTATTCTAGGCTATAGTGAACTCAAGGCAGCCTGAGTCACAGAACAATGTTCTGTTAGAAAACTAAACAACAAAATAAAACAAAAACCTCAGTTATTTCTCCACCAATTTCTCTTGGTCTCTCTGTCTGTCTCTGTCTCTCTCTCAACGTGTCTCTGTTTGGCTCTGGAATCATTCGTAGAAAGTGACTCGGAGTATTTTTTTTTTTTCTGTTTCATGAAATAACATGAGGAACAGTGGCATTAGTTTTTTGTGAAAATCTATAAAATTCTGTACTTGAATCTATTCATTTCCTAGTCCTGGTGCTACTTGTTTTTTCCTGATGTCTCGGCAAACTGTTTTCTGTTTTACAGCAGCTATTCACTATGTGAGTACTACCAATATGTCTCTTAACCTTGCCATAGTCATTTGGAATATCTATCTCCTAAGGGTGAGAGGTCCTTTTCCCAGTTTTGATGTATTCACTTGAGTTACAGATGCCAGCATTAAATACTTTCTAAGTGTCCTCTCTCTCACTCTCCCGTCTATTAAATAAACTACTGTGAGGTTCAAGTAAGCACCTACTCGTCTGGACTCTATTCAGTTCCTCCCATGGGACCAGAGCATCTATCTATCTGGGTTTCCACAGTCAATGGGCCATATATGGCTTCTGAGCCATACAGGCAGAGGGCTATAGTCTTTCCAAAGAGCTCCAGGAAATTCTGATTTTGAGTCAGGTTTAAGCAGCACTGAATTCTAAACATTGTCCTAATGACTGAATAAGAAGTTAAGAAGATATTAGTAGCAAGTTCTTGTTAGAGTAACAGGAATGCTTGGAAAAAGAAAATGTGAGTCCTGTCAGAAAAAAAAAAAAAGATATAAGTTAGTCTATTTCCTTCAACACAAATGGCCTTTAGCAGGGGTGTTACACTGCACTGAGGAGGCATAAGAGAAAGGGTATTTCCAAAGCACTTGAGGCCCAAGCTGCCATGGCATTTTTGAGAATCAATGCAGAGTAGCTCAGTTATTAACACTTTGGAGGATTTCAAAGAATGAGTCCCATGCCTTTGTTTGCTTCTCCTTTATTTAAAATTTCTGACCTGCTTTTTGCAGAAAAAAAATTGAACACTTTTTGGTTTTATTTTCTACAAAGGTCCTCAGAGTTCACATAAAATGTGTCATATTGCTACATAAAATTTAAGATTACAGCCAGGTAATAACTTAGAATCATAGTTAAAATGCCAAATTATATCTTATATAGTCTCAGAAGAAAAAGAGAATTGGGTATTTTTTTTTCCAAGACACTACCTTAATATTCTAATTGCTTGAATTAAGTGAATGTTCATAAAAAGATAAAAACATGTCTTTGCTATACTTAATCATGATTCACCAGCAATATATATTAAAATGAACAAATCTAAAATATTTATTAATAAAAACATGTGACAGAAACACCAATTTTACCAAATATATGGATTGTTAGCATGAACTTAGGAAAAGATACAACCAGAAGCCACAGGTTTCTTGATGAGATGGAACAAGAAATTCATGCCAACTGCCACCAAATACTGCTACACTGACAAAGGACCTAAATCTCATCAGGTTTGTGGATTTGAGTGCCAGGGTATGCGTAATACAGGTGCTGGAAGAAAATGTCAACACTAATAGGCAAACTCAGCCAACCACTTCAGATGTGGGAAATTCCAGAAGTTACTTGATCTGGTTCTTTCAATAAATAAGTAGGGGAGCAAAAGTGATTGGGAAGGGAGGTGGTGGTAGAGTTTACAGACATTTGGAAGATCTGAAGACGGAAAAGATATGCAGTAAATTTCCAGACTTCTTGATATCACTTTATTTAAGAAAATTATTTTAGATTTATTTATGTTGGGTCATTTATATAAAAAATGATTCCAAGTTTTACTTTAAAATAACCTCAAGGGTGGGAAAGGAAAAGTTCATAATACTATTAATATTTGGCCATATGTGAAGAATGTGATATGATTGGTAGATAAGTGTGAGTTCATTATGTGATTTCAGTTTTGTATATACTTGAAATTTCTAGTAAGTTTACCAAATGAAAGTGAAGATTCTTTTACACAAACAACATCAGGGCTGATGAGATGGCTCAAAGCATAAAAGTGCTTGTGCACAATTGTGTTAATCTTATATTGATCCCAAAGCCCACATGGCGGGAGGAAAGAACTGACTTCTAAAAGTCCTCTGAACTTTACACGAACATGGCAGCATATAGACACCTGCTCTCATCTCTCTGTCTCATAAGTGAAAAACTTTGAAAAGAATTAAAAAATCAGCACCTAATGAAAAATATTCAAGAACCTTAAAGACGATGCATTTCTTCTAAGTATTTATGCTAATGTGATCTCTCTTCCAAAGTCTCAATAGAATTAACTCTTGCTTCTGTATGCAATATAATAAGTCTGAAATAATATTTAATAACAAACACACAAGTATTCTTTACTATATCGTGAATTGTAACTATAATCTATAAGGTGATTTTTCTAAATAGATTAAATTCTAAAGAGGCATGCACAACATCTCAATTAGATCAAGACCTATATGATAGTAAATCTTTAAAACTTTTAGAAAAAATATTAATTTTCATGACCTAGAATTATGTAATAATTCTTAGATATGACAACAAAAGCACAAATAAAAATGGATTGATAAGTATATAATGAAAGTTTAAAATATGAGAGTGAGAACATAATCAAAGAAAAGAAGAATCCTGCAAATCATATATCTGATGAGTCTGCCTACAACATATAAAGAACTGCTATAGCTCACTGATAAAAAGACATTTGTAACTAGCAGGCGCAGAATCTGCCTGTCTTCACTTCCATGATGGAGTGCCTACAAGCATGTTACCACATAACTGAATGAAAAACAGCAATGGACAATGGCAGGTATTTTTCTACAGAAAACATAAAACCACTAATGAATAATGAAATAGATGGCCAAAAACATTAGCCATTGAGAAGTGAAATCTAAACTCTAATAAAATGCCACTTTGCACCACTAGAACAGCCATAGTCAAAATAACAAACAATATGTGCTACAGAGAACACGGAGAAAAATGGAGCCCTGAGGCACTGCTGGTAGGAGTAAACATGGCGCAAGCACAGGAATGGTACTTAGATCCCTCGATACATTGGCTATGGGGGTACAAAAATATCCCAGAGATTCCATTCACTGGTGTGGGCTAATAGGAAATGAAAACATATATTCAGTCAAAAATCTATACACATGCTCATAAAAGCATTACTATAATAGCCCAGGGCTTAGCAGTATAGCTCAGCATTTAGAAAGCTTTGGGCTTGGTACTCAGTCCTCTTATTATTATTTTTTTTTAATAAAGAAGTAAAAGATAATAGTGCAAAAATGGTAACTCAAATTATGTACCAATTGATACATCAACAAAATGTATATTCATTCAATGGAACATTATTTGGCAATTAAAAATAAATAATAAAATAATAAAAAAATTAAAAACTAAAGTGGGCTGGGGAGACAGCTCAACTAGTGAAGACATAAAGACCTGAATTCTATTCCCAGAACTCATGTAAAAATGCTGGATATGATAACATGTGCTGTAATTCCAGCACTGTGGAAGTAGAGAAGGCAGATCCTGGACTTGCTGATCAACCAACCTTGCATACTTGGCGAGTCCTAGATCAGTGAGACATCTTCTCTCAAAAAAAGCAAGGTGAATGGCACCTAAGGAACAACACCCAAGGTGGACGTCTGGCTTACACACACACACTACACACACACACACACACACACACCCCACCTGTCCCTCACATGCAAGTGTACAAACATGAAACCATATGCACACATATGTGTAAACATGCACAAATGAAGAGAGGAAATAGCATTGGATACATACACAACATGACTGAATCTCAAAGGACCATACTGAATGAAAGAAGTCAGCTACACAGGACCATATGGTACATGATTCCATTTACATGAAATGTCCAGAACAGGCAAGTATGTAGACACATGGTAAACTAGTCATTGCCTAGGGCTTAGATTAGGAAGTTAGCAGAAAATTGGAGTAGCTGCTACATGTATGGTGTTCCACTTTGAGGTGGTGAGGTAGTGAAAATTCACTGCAATCGACTCTGAAGGTTATACATCTCTGAACTCACAAAACTACCATGTTGTAACCTCTACATGGCCACATCATTTGATATGTGGATTATATGTCAATAAAGCTGGTATTAAAAGAATGAAAAGCAAATGTTCTTCAGCTAAAGTCATGGGAACTGTCACTGTTCCTTTTTCTTAAACCTCTAAAGCAAATAGTTAAGAATGACATTCTCTAACTGAAATGCCAGAGAGTCTGAAAAGGGATGATCAACTGGTCACAGGACAACTGCAAGGGGCTGTGAGGAAACACCGTTCCCACCATGTAGCCAGATGAGGCTGAAGGCGCTCCAGAGTGCTTGAAGCTCCCCGGACCACCGATTACCCAGGCCACTTCCCCGATGTCTTGTCTACCGAACTACTACAGATTTTCCTTCGGCCACCCAGAGTTTATTCAGACTCATTTTTGTTTTTCTACAAATTCAGACAAAAAAGATTTAATAAGCTACAAAGGAGGGGTATATGAAAAGGTCTCATTTTAAAAGGATTATTTACACAGGCTATACTTTTTTATTAAAATATATTTCACTAAAGTAAGGATAAACTTACACATGCAAAAATCTTCCAAAAGTTCATATTACCTCGCAGGAAAAAACTCAGAGCTGTTTTACTTTCCAACACATCCTGAAAGGAAAGATTTGCTAAGTGTTTCAAAAATGTTTTCTATTTAAGAGAAACTTTTACAAGTCATTTTTGTGAATAATGAGAATTTCTTTTCCCTCAAGGGAGTATTTTCTACTTCAGTGTTCCTAAGAATACACAGGGTTAAAACCATGTAAAATAAATTTTCTCACAGTTAGGGGAGAGCAAACACCATGAATAGGAAACCAAACAGCTAGGGGGTCAAAACACTAGACTTCCAGGTCAAACTTCTGGTTGCAATTAAGTAAAATTCCTGCAAATATTTGCAGGAAATAATATTTTGGGTGTCCCCTTTCAAGTCTCACAACTTTAATTTTCTTTAGCAGTAACTTACATTTGTGTATGTATGTGTGTACATATATCCACATTTATTAAATACAGAAATGCAAAAGCAGGTATTTACTAGGATACACACATTATTGATGAACCCAGAACTGAAATTTGATTTGATCTTGGCCTAAAACTCAAAATAAACATCTCATCCAGGCATCTGCTTTATTATCATTATTTTTTTTAGACAGGATCTCATATATCCTGTGGCTGAAGATGATCTTGAAATCATCCTTCTGCTTCTACACACTAAATGCCGGGATTACAGGTACACAGCACTCTGGAGATCAAACGCAGGACTTTGTTCATGCCACTCAAAGCGCTTGCTGAGCTACACCCCCAGCCAGAACACTCTCTTTGTCTTGCTTGACATTATGTGGGGTTAATTTTTAATTTTCTTTAAATGTAGACACAGACACTTTTCCTAAGGTAGCTCACCAAACATATTAGGCCAAGTTTCCCATTAGGTGGTATGACCTGATTGGAGTTCTGGCACCAAGTAATGAATGCACTGTGATAAACAAATATGAACAAACTATTCAGCTAAGGTATATAGAGTTACTAACTTGCCTACATTCAATTCCCTAAGAATAACCTAGCAGTTCCTAGCTTGCAGATTCCTCCTTCGGAGATTTTGGATTCTCTACTTTTGTTCTAAATAATGAGTACAATTAGGGTGCCATGTCAGAGAATCTGAAAATGAAATCTCCCAGGTTTTTAATAACCATATAAGTTGCAGATTCCAAAATTCCTAAACATTTAGCTGGCAAATCTCAGTCCCAAGCATTATGCTATTGTGCATTACTCTACTCCAGTGCTTTTAACTCATTTTTTATATTCTTCAAAACCAGAGAGTTCTTACTGACACTTAATCTGTTGTATTACTATTCTTTTCTCTTGTCTGTATGCACACGCATGTTCATATATGCAGATGCATATGTACACATGTGTTTCTAAAGGTCAGAAGACAACCTTAAGTGTCATTCTTCAGGCTCTGCCCATCTTGCTTTTGAGTCAGTCTCTCAATGGCCTGGAACTCACCAAGTAAGCTAGGTTGGCTGGCCAGTAAGACTCAAGCACCCACTTTTCTCCACGTCCCCAATACTGTACCACTATGCCCAGCCTTCTTTTCAGTTGTGTTCAAGCTTGAAATCCAGTCCTTATGCTTGCCTTAATAATTAAGCTATCTCTCCAGTGCACTTTTTCTTTCAAACTTATGGATATTTATATTAATGGTGTGAAACCCACTAAAAATCTTGGCATTATGATTGGAGCTCCTGGCCCAAGCAGTGGGGATAAAGAAAATAGATAATCAGGTAAATATTTCAGACATTAGTTGATCTGAGAGAGCTACTGCTATAGAGCATTGAAAATGAAACACCAAGAGGCAAACAGGTTGTTTTAGACAGTTTCTCTTACAATACCATGTGCAAGCTGAGGAAAGGCATTGTGACCAAATGGAGAAGATGAGTCTTCTTAAACATGTAGAATATGGACTTGGGAGTCATAATCTTTGCCTCAAAAGCAAAAGGAGACCTGAATTTGAATCCCCAGATCCACCTAAAAAATGTTGGGCAGAAATGGCGGCGGCCTGCAATTCTGGTCCTGGAAGACAGAGCCTGGGAAACCCCAGAGCAAAGCAGTAAGAAAGTAGAACATCCCAGGATGATCTGTGATGCCACTTTTGGGCCTCTAAAAGTATACACACTTAAAGTACCCTCTTGTACATACACACACACACACACACACACATACACACACACACGATATTTTTTTGACTTTCAAGTCTTTAGCCATGATATACCAAAGTAAACCACTACTGCCTAGTGGGGGGAGTGTCTCTTGTTTCCCACGTTCCTACTCTTCTTCTCAACACGTATGTATACATCTGCTACAAGACAGCTAAACCGTTTGAACAAAAAAATCATGGCACTAGGCTCCCAATGTGCTGTGTTAAATAATAATTTTTACTGGCGAGAACTGTTCTCTGCTGAAAGTAGAGGACCATGGCCTTTCATCTGGTTGTCACCACTAAAAATGGTAATACAACTCAGAGTCACAGGGCTGGACAGGTAGATTAGTGGTAGACTGAATGTCTCACATGTATAAGATACTTGGTTTGATTCACAGCATGGCGAAACCAACCAATCAATCAAATAAAAACCTGTTATAACTAGAAAGTGCCAAAGCAGACCATTGAAGACAGGTTTCAATATCTCCTGCTCTATGTCAATTTAAGGACCATCAGTCTCTTTTTTTATTACTTTTTTATTAATTTTAGCAGATAGGAGTGCTGATTAATTTTACCTGACTCCTATAAGGGAAGCATCTTTGAAATATTAGGTAATAAAGCATCCGTCTGCATGGACTTGGTAAAGGATAGGGCTCTCACCCACTTGGTGCAAGTCCTTTAGAAAAAAAAAAAAGGCCTTACAAATGAGTATTTGATGATAAAGATCTTTCTGGAATCCAAGCATCCTGAGGGATTTGATAGAGCCACTGTGAACTTTCTCCTTTCAAGATTAGGCACACTGGAGCAAAGTTTCCAGCTGTAAATGTGAGCAACGCAAAGGAACGCTGGATTCTGTACGGCACAGGAGCTCAACAGCACTGAGCACTGGCAATACAGACTTTGAAGAGAGAAAACTGTTGTTCTGATGTTTGGAGCAGCGAGCTTAAGAGGCTCATGAGAAAGAAAGCAGTAGCACACTTGGGGCAATGGGATCCTTTTAATAAGGTCTACACGGACACCAAAGCATCTTTTAGGGGGCTTCACACTGAAGATGGACAACTACTTCATGAGTTCTTAAGTGTCATGGGGAACAGACAAATGATGTTATCACTGAAACTCTGGTGCTGTCCCTAGCAGGGAACTAAGACAAGTAGAATCACTATCCTTGATAAGTTCCAAGAGCTTAGTTTTCTTTCCATATATCACAGTAAGTGATTAGCACACTCCTCCCCAATGCTTGAGAAAAGGGAAGCATTGTGAGTTTTCACTGCTGCTTAAGCAGACTTCTATTCTAAAACTTCACATTTACAAATTGCCCATTCCTGGAAAAATAATCTCTGCTGAAATTGTGTCATGTTCACAAAAGGGCTCATAGGCACGTCTTTCATTATTGCCCTTTTAAGCTTTTCATGTGTGGATGAAAGCCTATAAAATGTTTTGACTGAGTACATTATGGGGAGAAATGTAAATAATAACCAGAGCTATTTAAACACATGTGTAAAAAGAAAACACATGTTCCCACTATGTTCTATGCAGACTGGGGAAATCCATTTCTATTCTTACAGGGCTGTGAACAGAAAAAATGTGTACAAATTAAGAACACTTAACAGGACAGAAAATTGGAAATGTACTTTGTTGGTTTACTATTTATACAACCACATGAGCAGCTATTTCTTCCTCTTCTAGTCTCCCATGTCTGACTGTGAGAATCAGAAAACTACCTACCCATCCTCCGCCCCGGTCTGCAGCACAGTTCCATCCCTGCTGTGCACACTGCAAGCAAAGCTGGGAGAGCTGACGCACATGAAAAGTGATGATAAAAATCATCTTATTTGTCAAGAACTATGTTTATTCAGTCCTAACAGTTGCTGGATGTACAGTATTTTTCATTGTTAATGAGCAAAAGAAATATGGACGGGTGAGGGGGGAGTGAATGGGTGGCATTCCAGGGCAAGTTTGCACAGCCTTTTCTGAACACGCCTGAAGGTTTACATGGAGGAAGGGCTGGGCTCAAAGGGGGGAAAAGTTTCACTTCCAAAATTTATTTTAAATAGGAAAAGGCTCTGTTTTCAGCAGACTAGGAAAATAAATACAAAGCAAACAAAACGCCACATCTCCGCATTTGCAGTCTCAAGGACATCAGGGCGGAGGCTCACAAGCAAGTCTGTCTGAAGAGCGAGCGAAAGCTTTCTTTGGCAGAAATCAAGCATTGCATCAGGCATGGGGAAGGGAGGGAACATTTCTCAGATGGGGAAGAATAGGAAGAACTTGCTTGTTTTGGCATTTCTTGCCTTTTCTCCTCTGTGTGAACACCCACTGTCCCTAACATGGTGGTGAGGTGCCCCGTCACTGAAGCTAGGAGGGAGGTGGGTGTGGGCTGAGAGGAAACCTTGGTCCTTCCTCCTCCTATCTGGTATGCTGCCACAGAAGGATGAGCAGATAGCTGTGCGCTTTGGCTGGACACCTCTGCTTAACATTTCAGAGGAGCACTCAGTTGAGAAAACAGCCAGGAAGGAAACCTCTGCACCCGAAACCACAGTACCCAGGAAAATTTAATTCATCTCATGACATTTTCCAAAGGGCTGGGCTTCTTAGATGTTAACTGCAAGAAAAGGTTACACAGAATAGAATAATAGGCAGTAAAAAATTACTCTTACTGCTCCACAAACATAAAAGTGGTCTGAGCCCAATTTTGACAATGCAGTGCACCAAGAGCTCTGAACTAAAGGGTAGCTATTTTAGGGTCTATTTTTCCATTGCATGATCAGAGACAGGAGATACAGGGTCTAAAACAAAGATGCTCACATGGTATTCAAGCAGGGTACTGTTCCATTTCTGGCTAATTTAAAGAGAACTGCTTTAATAATTACAGGACAATTTTATTGAAAGAAAACACATGCACACAACCATTCTTCTTAACAGAGATCAAAACAGTTAGACATTAGACAGCTATACTTCCACATTTCTCGGATGCTCACCGAACAGCTACAAAACCTCAGGACAAGTTACTCCAATTGCAACTCTAGGTTCTCATCTTCAGGGAGCTAGGATTAAGAAACATGTCTGTGAGCTGAAGTGTAGCTCAGCAATAGAATGCTTATCTACTTGTACAAGGTCTGAGCTTAATCTTCACCGATGGGAAAGAAAGAGGCTAGAAATAGCATAGCCTTGGGTATATGGATGAACCAGCCCTGTGTGGGTACCTGGTGGGCTAACACCCAGTAATATACATTAGTAAAGATAGTCAATGCTACAGGATAGCTGGGAAGGAAGGGATGCCAAATGATTTCCTTGTCTCATAATTTCCTTGTCCCCTGCAGTGACAGCTACTTAATAACTTGTAACTCAAAGACCACTTTTTTTTTAGTAGATTGCAATGGTTTATTGCTTTTTTTAAATTTATTTTTTCCACTCATACAAACTTAATAGGTACCCTATTCCCCTCCCTCCCTCCACCCCTCCCTGGATCCCCTATCCCCTTCTTTTCCCCGCCTCCCTCCCTTTCTCCCATTGTCCCCCCCTCCCTGGAGCATCCTTTAGTGTGCATGTCAAAGACCATTTTCACCTCTGCTTTTTTTTCTGCAGTAAGAAATTCTGTAATGGTAGCAGGTTGAAAAACCTTAGCCAAGAAAAGTGACAAGAAGTAAGTGTAATGTTAATCCTTCACTTCTCTCAGTCTCATGCTCCTACCCCATGTCTGACTGTGTAGGGCGGAGTCCTGGAATGACGTGTTCCTCAGAGAAGCAGCATGAGCATATGCGAAGGTGGGGAGGTAGGACAGTACTGCATTCTGAGGACTATAACCAGTCAAGGAAAAAGATCAGATGGATCACTGGCCAGGGATCCCTCCGTATGTGTTGGCCAAGTTACTCCACTTTCCCTGAGGAAAAGTGTGTTGCAGATCCACATGAGACCTTCTGAAGTCTCCACTAGTAGGCAGATGGCTTGTCCAACTTTCTTCTGAATAGTCACTCCTTGCCTCAACCCAGAACTGAAGTGTTTGACATTCCCATCCCCAGAAGGTCACTCTGATGCTTGCCAAAAAGGATGGTCAGTGGGAGACCTGGAGTTCTAGCTCGAATGTGGCTAGCAAAGCACAGATGGCTACGAGATGCCAAAAGCACAGACAATCTGTAAGCACGAGCAGCTCCACGAGAATGCCATTCTGTGCCATGTAATTTCCCTGTGTTCCCCGGAATCCTTTGTAAAATTATCTGGGCACCGCTACTAAACCTGTTTCTGAGAGAGTGGCTACATTTACAGCAGGACCATTTCCAGGATGTGGAGAGCTAGCCAGAAGAGATGGTCTGTAAGCCACCAAAGCCGCAGAGTAGAAGGTCATCTAGTGACTGGGGAGCCAAAAGACTTAAGTCCGCTAAAAGCCATGACTGGACAAGTCGTTCTGTCTCCTGGAAGGCCATGATCCAGGTGTAACCCTGTCTCAACCCACACGCATCTCTGACTTACTGATACTACATAAGACGGAGAAGACTTGGGCTTAAAACTATGCATTATTATGAGCTAAACTGTATCCCACAAAATACATATGTAAGTCCTAACCTACCATAACTCAGAATATGACTATTTCAAAATTAGGTCTTTTTAAAAAAAAAAAAAAAGAAAAAAACTTTTTTGGGGGGAGGGGTGAGAGCATGTGCGTAGAGGTCAAAGGACAACTTGTTAAAGTCAGTTCTCTCCTCCTTCCACGTGGGTTCTAAGGACTGAGTTCAGATCATCAGGCTTGGAGGCAAAGTACCATTTACCTGTTGAGCCATGTCAACAGCCCTGGAGTTCAGGT
This sequence comes from Typhlomys cinereus, assembly GCA_023101885.1. Taxonomy (NCBI): domain Eukaryota; kingdom Metazoa; phylum Chordata; class Mammalia; order Rodentia; family Platacanthomyidae; genus Typhlomys; species Typhlomys cinereus. Next base: position 2,314,682 of record JALPQD010000057.1, on the reverse strand, counting down.
CTTTAAAAAGCCGGGTTAAAATGATACATTACAGTAGGTTCTAATGCAATATAACTGATGTCTTTATTAAAGACACAGATATGTACAGAGGAAAGAAAGCACATGAGGGCTCAAAGAGAAAATAATGGCGTGAAAGTCAAGGAAAAATGCTTTAGAAGAACCCCTGAGGGGGCTGGAGACGTGGCTCAGGGGTTAAGTTTCCACCTTGCAGGCAGAAGGTCCCGAGTTCGGATCCCAGATCTCACGTATAGACGCCAGGCGGAAGCCGGGGCGGCCTGCGCTTCTGGTCCTGGTAGGGCGGAGCCTGTGAATCCCGGGGCAGAAGGAGGTGGAGGCGTCCATGGTGGTTCGCGAATTCGTCCGTGGTTCTACACAGACACACAGACACACACACACACACACACACACACACACACACACACACACACACATACACACGCACATGTGCACAGTTGAATAAATAATAATAATAAAAAAATTAAAAAAAAAAGAAGAACCCCTGAGGATTTGTCAGTTGCTGAATTATTCAAAAATATATTACTGCTGATTTAAGTTCTGCAATTAGTAGGAGCAGCAAAACTGAAAAAAAAATAAGTCAACGGGGCTGGAGAGGTGGCTCAGGGGTTAAGCCTCTTCCTTGCAGGCGGAGGGTCCTGAGTTCGGATCCCAGATCCCACGTATAGACGCCAAGCGGAAGGGCAGCCTGCGCTTCTGGTCCTGGTAGGGCGGAGCCTGTGAATCCCGGGGCAGAAGGAGGTGGAAGCGTCCATGGTGGTTCGCAAATTCGTCCGTGGTTCTACACACATACACACACACACACACACACACACACACACACACACACACACACACGCACATACACATGCACATGCGCACAGTTGAATAAATAATAATTAAAAAAAAAAAAGAAAAAAAAAAAAGTCAACAAACCATAATCCAGAACATCAGAGACTCTATATCAACCACCTGGAACTAGGCCAGCCTAATCTCTCCCCATCCTGAAGCTCAGGGAAATTTGCGGAAGAGGGGGCGGTAAGAGTGTAAGAGCACAAGGATGGGAGGAGCAATGATATGCAAGAATCTCCATACAAGCTAGGGCCGAAGCAATCATAATTGGACTTTGCATGCCCTGCGCAATGTCCAACACACTATTGACCCCACGAAGTCTAGTGTTTGCTAAAGGCACTAGGATCCTGGGAGGCAAGGGATTGACAGCCACAATAGTGTTCCTATGCTTAAAGGGAACACAGGAAACGGTTCTGGGAAATGCCCCTGGGTCCTTGCACCTCATCGAAGAGAAGACTCAGAGGAGAGTTTGGCATGCTCATTAAAGGATGCTTCGGGGATGGGAGGGGGAGGAACTGGGGGATGGGGAGGGAGGGGGGTAGGGGGCATAGGGAGATGGGGGGTTGGAGGGAGGGGAGGAACCGGTATACCTGGTTAAGTTTGTATGAGTGGAAATAAAAAAAATAAATAAGAAAAAAAAGTTCTGCAATTAATGATCTTTTATTATGGTAGTACCAACAAACTAAGGGAATGAGAGAAAAAGAGAAGGAGGAGGAGGTAAAAGAAGGAGAAGGAAGAGGAGGAGGAGGAGAAGGAGGAGGAGGAGGAAGAGGAGAAAGAGGAGGAAGAGGAGGAAGAAATAAGAATCTCTTTAAATCTAGTGGAGAGGGCCCTGTCTCAAGTCATGGGTTCTCAGCTAGTCCCCACATTTCACTCAGTTCATGGCCTATTGCCTCCTTGAATGGAGAGCTAGGCATACCTCAAGTATATAGCAACATCACAAATGCATCCAACCACTTAGGACCTGCAGCTGTTTTCTAGGTAACTACATAACAAGAAAAGGAAGTACTGAAACTTTTGATGATATTAGCTCTAAGAAATGCCAGTCTTGGATTATTGGTTGCCATGTGATTCCCCAGAAAGTGATAAGCAGAATTCAACTTCAAATCATCTCACAAGAGGCTCAGCAGGTCTGTGCCAATCTGGACTTGCTTCTCCTTGCAAGATATATACTCTAGATAGAATAACTTTACAACTGACAGAATCTTCATTTCTCCAAATGACAGAATCTCCATGTCTCACATAGATTGAATATAATTATGGTAACAAAGGGACAGATAAAAGCCTCCAGAGTCCCCTTTCTCTACCAAAACTGTAAACCAAAAGTAATATTAATTACTAGGGAATCAAAGATATGTAGCCATGAAAAATCTGAAGCTCCCACAGTGCTTTTCCATATAGCCCTATTTGACTGACTTCTTTGTCATACACCATGATGGCAGATTAATATAAGAGGTCTCAATTAGATCACTCAGCAACTAGTATAAATAGCACAGAACCAGCATGTGTGTGTCGAAGGACAGCGAGCATGGAAACAGGTCCCTATCTGCTGGAGAGATCGTCGCACAGCTTTCTGGCTTTATCTTTCTGCTCCGTTAACATCATACTTAGGTCACAGTTCAGTCCACAGGGACCAGGATTACTTTACTATTGTATAACGCCTTTCTGAAGTACACTGAAGGTACTTTTGATAGGATTTACCAGGCAGAAGATGGCAAGTATTCTAGATGCCAGACATGTGGGTGTGACCATCCCAAGGACCTGTACTGAATCAAAGGGAAAGAGGAAAGGACTAGCTCATGCTGACAGTGCCCCTTCTCTGCTTCCAGACGCACTGAGCCGTGAGCATAAAGTTTCACTCTCCTGCCACCATGGAGTCTTCCCCACAAGGATGAATTGTCTCTTCTCAGATTATTGGCCTTAAAATAATTCCTCCCTTGAGTTGCTTTTGTCATGCTCTGGGTCACAAGTTGTTGGCTGTGTTTAAAAGTCTGAAAAGCAGCGGGAACTCAGAAGGATTCATGAGAATGACACTTGGGGAACATTCTTTAAAACTATAGAAACATTTGTATTTTTCATAGATGTCATCAAAGGCCACATTCAAGACATGTAATGAGCTAGGCAGGATGGATGGCCTGCTCTATTGATGGCGGCTGCTTTCTTTCCCCAGCTGCCCAAGAATCTGCTCATACAGCTCATAAAGGTCACAGGGCCATGTTAACAAGGGCAAATGTTCTGCTGGAGTTTAATATAATCTAACCTCACAAAGGCTGAGCTCTGGCAAGTGCCTATTTTGCCAGTCTCCTCCCCAGTTCTCACATCATAGAAAAGGCAGGAACTTATTGTCACTAGAATGGACTGGACCTTGGATATGGATGGGCCCTCTATGCTCGCCGTATTTCTGACAATCGTGCCATCCATGAATAACAGTTAGATCTCACTTTTACAAAGAATAGAACGAGACAATCGACTCACAGAATTGGGTAGTCTTAACGAGCAATGAAACAAGGATCAAATGTGGCTGGTCTTAGGTAATGAGGGAGAAATTTGGTGAAAATTCAGTCAGGATGCAAACTGTGAGTCAGAATCTGGTGGGACAGGGGAGATATGAAGGATGCTATGTCTTCTCTGGCCACTGGAACAGTACATTCTGTCCTGGTCATATGCTTTGTTTCTGGAACTGAGGAACAGCATAGGAATGAACAAATTGGAAACAAAGTTCAAATTGCCAAGTGATTATTACTTCAGGCTTTTTAACGCCACCAGACAACCAGGTTCAAAGGGGAAGTGAAATGAAAACACATCATAGGCAAGGAGTCAACTGGAGAACACACAGGAGGGCAGTGGGATCTAGGTGTTGGAGCATGTGCACTGCTCAGACTCAACACGAAACTAACAGATCGCCAGGCCAGGAACAATAATGGCAGCTCAAGTGCCTCAGGAACCAAAGTGAAGAATCTTGATCAGCCAAAGACACGGAGAGCAGGAAACAAATATCAGAGGAGGGGAAAACAACAACACCACCACTGCAGCTATATGCTTCATGGTTACGAGAGATAGAATGGTGGCGGCTATGATGTCATCCTCGTAGTGTCATGTATACAATCATTTGGGTGAACTTCTTTCTTTTTGTTTCCTTTAAACTATGTTGATGATAGTTAATTTCATTGTTTATTCCACAAGTTGACAGAAGGGAAAATGTTAAGCACCAAACCATCACTACATGCTGGGCAATCTCTAAGAGACTTGGGAAGAGAATTCTGATACCTGGGCATGAGCTTTGCAGATGGTTCCTGAAAATCAGTCCCAAGCTGAGTTGGTGGGTATAATGAAGCTGTCTTCACCCCTGTGGCAGAGAGTGTCCTGCTGAGGTCGCTTCAGAAGAAGATTCCCAGATCTCTTAGAGATCCTGTGCGTTTGAATCAGCTGAAGAGCTAGACCCATTTAAACATTGTGAAAGGCTATTTGGCAGTACAAATGTGGATGAACGGAAGGAAATTAAAAGATCATGGCAGTAACTCAAGACCTGCTTGAGAAGGACTTTGACCAAGAGAGTGAATCAAGGAAAAAAAGAAAAAAAATGGGATGGCGCGGATGGATGGGGAGAAAGAATAACCTGATACAAACCCAACTGTAAGTATGTACTCAGTGAACATACAAAAACATAAAGAGAAATGAAAATATAAGAGCACGATAGTCCCAAATGAGTTTTGAAATGTTAGTCTAGCAAACATTAAAGCCACACCCAATTTTGAGCTACACCATGGGAAAACAACAAATGGGAATCAACAGTTAGATCTTTTAGAAAATATCCTTAGATCCTTTCTGCACCGGACCCAGACCAGGGCTGCTCCCTGCTCCTCAAGTAAGCCCCTTAGATCATGCCCCAGGTCCCAGGTCATCTCTTTGACTCACTAGTAGCCAGCTTGCCTTTCTGGCCCTGGGGAAGGCCCCTAGGCTAAGCCCCAGGCCCCAGGTCATCTGCCCACCCCACTAGCCACTCTGCTTTTCTGCCCCAGACAGGACCAGAATGGACTCCCTGCTCCTCAGGTATGACCCCTAGACCACACCCCATACCCCAGGTCATCTGTGCACCCCACTAGCTACTCTGCCTTTCTGCCCCGGACCTGGACCTGGATGGGTATCTGGTCCAGGGTGGACTCCATACTCCTAAGCCCCAGGGCAGACTCCCTGCTCCTCAGAATTCAACAGAGTCCAGAGAAAACCCAAGCAAAGCTCTAGGGGACCAACACCATTCATCTGAGATTTTCTAAAATCATTCCATCATATGGGAGAGATCTTCACATCCAGCTCTGAGATAAGTAAACCCTTTTTACCATCTTTTTCCTCTCAATGTAGTTTAACATTTCCATATAGCCATCCAAAAACCCATGCAACTTCAGGAACTATACCATTCACCCTCACAAGTCACCAAGGAAGTAAATCTAAAAAGTGCATGCACTATCTACTAAATACCTATCTATAAAACCTACCTTAATTGCTGTACTAACAGTCCAATAGCCTCATGTAGGAAATAACACAAACACCAGACAGGCATACCGAACTCCAGGCAAACACTAGCAATAAATGCTCTAGTATAGTACTGTCTAATTCAGTTCAGCCAAAAACACACAAAAACCAAAAAGGACATAAGAGATAAAACAAAAATGCCCATGGGTTGTAGTTCTCCTGCATGGTTGCTGATAAATGACCATCAAACGGCTTAAGGGAACAAGGGTTTATTCTCTCTTATGATTCCTGATTACAGTTCTTAGTCCAGCTAGACGGGAGAGAATATACCAACACTAGGGCCAAGGGAACTGGCCACACCATCACCACATAACAGCTGAGAGAGGGACAATCCTTACTTGCCAGACCAGCATGTCTGGCCAAGTATACAGAAGGATGTCAACTTTCTCAACCAGCTCTCTGTGATTTATTCCAGGGCCTAATCCCACCACCATAGATTGGGCCTCCCCATCATCTAGACAATCTCCTGCATGTTTGCTCTGGGCCTAACTCAACCATTAATTCTCTAAAATGTGCCCAGGGCTCAAATCAATGTCAAGTTCACACCTGTGCCTAACCATGACACCAGGTCATAGCGCAAATCCATGAGAAATAAAAGTCAATACAACAAATCTCCTACAAAAAGAATCAACCCCATAATGATGGGATCCAACCAGAACAAACTCACAGAAAATAGCCAAAGAAAGCCATACCCAAGATAATGATTTTCACGGCCTGATATTTACTATGATCAAAACAATGAAAGAGGAAATCCAGGAGGTGTTAAATAACTGCATCAACCACATTGAAGAGGAACACAAAAGGCACTTGGAGGAGATGAGAAAAGAGCTGAAGAAACAAAAATAGGCATAGAGCAGTTAAAACAATCTCAAGCAGAGTTTAAACTCAAATTAAAAGACAAGTTATCTTTAACCCAGAAGTCAACAGTCTTATCAGCAGAACTAATGAAGTAGAAAATAGAGTATCAGATCTTGAAGACAAAGTAGAACAACTAACCAGTTCAATCTAAGAGGTTGTTAAAGCCAAAAAGATACTTGAGAAGAACATTCAAGAGTTATGGGACACTGGAGGAAGCCCGACATGTACATAATTGGAACAACAGAACAAGAATCTCAAAATACCACACCTGAAGAAATTTTTTGAATTATCATAAAGGAAAACTTTCCACATCTAAAGAAAGAGAGGCTCATCCAAATACAAGGGGCATTCTGCACAAACAGATATGACCAAACAGATATGACCAAAATAGGACCTCGTCACAGCAAATAATAGTCAAAACACTTCACATACAAGACAAAGAGAATGGGCTGAGAGCTTCAAGAGGAAAAAAAAAGTCACTTTTAAAGGTAACTCTATTAAAATAACAAATGATTTTTCAATGGAAGCATAAAAGCCAGAAGAGCTTGGAGAGACATACTTCAGGTAGCACAAATGTCAACCCAGGCTGATATACCCAGCAAAACTATCAGTCATGATCAAGGGTGAAAGAAAAATTTTCCACCATAAGGATAACTTGAAGGCTTATATGGCCACCAAACCAGGCCTTCAAAAAAATGCTAGAAAAGATAATCAAGCTTGAAGAATAAGCATATCCAGGAGGACAAAAGGAAAGTATAATACCACCACAACCTACAAACTAAATAATACACTTATGAAAGCCACTAAAACACACAAAAAGTCAGGAATTAAAAGTAATTTCTCCATTATAACACTAAATGTCAATGGAATTAACTCACATTCAAAAAACACAATTACAAACATGGATTAGAAATCACAACCCATCCATCTGCTGCCTTCAGGAAACACATCTCGTCACAAAAGATAGGCACATCCTGAAAATAAAAGGCTGGTCAAAAATTCTGCAAACTACTAATGGGATCAGGAAACAAGCAGGGGTACCAATTATGCTATCTGACAAAGTGAACTTCAAACCAAAGAAAATCATAAGAGATACACAATGATACTACATTTTAGCCACAGGAACAATTCACCAGGAAGACTTCACGATACGGAACATATATACACCTAATACGAGCTCCTCCACATTCATTAAATAAACACTACAATGTCTAAAACAAGTAATCAATCCCAAGATGATGATACTTGAGGATTTCAATACTGTACTGTCAACATGGAATAGATCAACAGGCCAAAAATTCAAGAGACACATCGGAACTAAATCAAACCCTTAATGAAATGGACCTTACAGATCTCTATCGAACCTTCCATCCAAGCATCAAGGAATACACATTCTTCTCAGCATACCACAGAACTTTCTCCAAAATAGACTACATATTGGGCCACAAAACGAATCTCTACATATACAGGAAAGTTGAAATTGTAGCCTGTACCCCATCAGACCACCATAGTCTAAAACTTGACATCCACAACACAACAAACAACAGAAAATACACTAACTTCTGGAAACTAAACACTATGATGTTGAATGAGAATTGGATTCAGAAAGAAATTACAGAGGAAATTCAAAATTTCCTAGAAGTGAACAATAATGAAAATATAATATATCAAAATCTCTAGGACAAAATGAAAGCCATTCTAAGAGGTAATGCCTCCTAAAAATAGAAACAAATGCCTAATCAAAAAAAAATAGAAACATCACAAATAAATAACTTAGCAATTCAGCTTAAAGCTTTAGAGACACAACAGCAATCCAATCCTAAAAGCAGAGAAGAGAGGAGATTAGCAAAATCAGGGGAGAAATATCCAAAATTGAGATAAGGAAAGTGAAACAAAACAGGAGGGAAGGGGGAAGGCGGCCCCCCTAAAAAAAAGAGATAGGGGATTATGCTTCAGTAGAGAGAATAGGTCACTATCAAGTATTACATGTAAGTAATGACACATGGTGCAGCTCACTCTCACTTCCCTTCCTGGTCACTTGTGACTGAACAGGTTAGATCTCACCAATCAGGGTGTTTATAGGGACTAGCAGATAGAAGGTAACTATCCCGCAAATGGGACACTGACCCCCCCCTCCCCCTCACTGCTGTGTTCTACTCCTCTTCTATCTACCTTTGAGTCTCCTCTTATATTAAGATCTTCACTTAAACAGTCTTTGGTTAGGAAATGACCTTCCATATCCAGGCAGAAGGATCCTTAGAGGCAAGGGATTAACATGCACAACGGAGTTCCCATACTAACAGGGAGCCCAAGAAGGGGCTCTGGGTTATGCCACTGAGTCCTTACTCCTCACTAGGGTGGAGGACTCAGAGGGAGGTTTTTGCATTCACACGAAAGGATGCTCCAGGGGATAGGAAGGAGGAAGGGGGAGACAGAGGAGGAGTGGGGGAGGGGTAAAAGGAAGGGAGGAAGAGGGGAAAATGCAAGGAGGGATGACTGGGGAAGGGAGGAGGGAGGAAAAGGGCGGGGTACTTGTTGAGCTTGTATGACTAGGAAAAAAAATGAAATGTGGGAGAAAAAAAGAGCTCAGATTTTCACTAAACTTGTCAAACCAAGAGCCACCAGTGTTAAGTAGAGGAGTCTGGTAGGGACCAGAAAGACACAGGTATGCAGGGAAATATAAGCATAGAGCTGCAGTAGCAATGAAAGTGACTTCTAAAATGCCTTATGGGGAAATGCTTCCTATGAAGTCCTTCCTGTACAGTGCTTGTTTCCTCTGAAGCACTTACTATATAAAGAAGTAAAAGTTCTTTACTAAAGGAAATCAAAACCCTCTATGCTAAGTTGGTTATGGTAGGAATAAATTTGTGAAAAAAATAAATTTTGATGGTTTTGCTAGTACCATTTGATAATACATTTGTACATTATTTTGCAATTAAAAATATAATAATTTTATTGCATCTGCTTATCCATCCCTTCAAAACATAATTAAATATTTATTGACAGTGGATTTAATTTATAGAATTCAGATATTGCTATAATATCAAGTATTTGCATCAAGAGATATGTATTTTTCTATTTATTGATAACTACATGTCCTCTTATAAAATTGTAAACTTTCATTCTTATGTTCTATGTATCTACATAATTTATAAGTTGTTATTTTCTAACAGGTTGTTTATTATAGGAAGTCTATTAAATAACACATATAATTAGAAAAAATAACCTATCCTTATATCATTAACTTTTACTGACTATGCTGAAATAACTTTTTTAAGTGACTTTTAAAAACCATGAAGCTTGTGTTTCTGGAATAAACCCAATCTAGTCATTGCGGATGATAAAGGAGAGGGAAGAACAGGAATAAGGCACAGTAGACAGTGGGATTAGCCTCCAGGTAACCAACCACCTGCTTACAATCCCTAACACCCCCCTCCCAATAACAGAGTGCCTAGCACTGTAAACCAATCTAAATAATAGTGGATGGGGGAAAAAATCAACAGTAGACAGGATCAGATATCTTAATACTAACCACAAACAAAACTTCCATATAGACACCTCTCATTTTATCTTTAGATAAGAAACGAAATCAACACCCAAATAAGACATAGCCTAGTGCAATGGAAGAGCAGTGAAATAGATAACAGCCACCAACCAGAATTTAGAGTATCCAGGACTATACACTGCTCACCTGCAATCAGGCTGACCAAATATCTTCCCATCCTAAGGCTCTGGGAGCCTTGCAGAAGAAGGAGTAGTAAGACTGTAAGAACCTAAAGATGTGGAGGCCAACCACTGGACAAGACATTCCACACAAGGCTGGGCTGCTACATCCAAGAACTCAGTGCAAAGAGACTTATCCTTACCAGACCTCCACAATGACTGACATCAAAATACCCCCATAGACTAGGAACCATCTTAGGAGAAGTAAGTACATGTAATGGGAACCTTTGGGGCTAGGGCTAGACTGGTGAAGGGGAGTAGGCCTACCAGGATCACTTAATCTGCCTCAGAGGCCTAAGCCCCCAGTAGCGCCAGTAGAACATACAATCCAGAAGGAACCCTGGGGCTCACTGAAGCAGACAGACAGGAGGGTGAAAGGGGGGGGAGTGAGATGGATTGATGAAAGGAGGGGAAAGTGGGAAAAGAAAGGGGGAAGGAGGTAGGAGAGAAGGGGGGCAGTTACTCAATATGCTCGAAAAACTAGGAAAAAAATCCATGAAGCTAGTGACACATAACTATGCTATGCTGTTTATTTATTACATGATTAAGAAAACAGCCAAGAAGTAATTGATGCAATTTCTGGAAAGAAAACTCAAGGTATGAATAGCAATAATATCAGAAAAATGAGCAGTTCCAGGCTGGGAGACCCCCCAACCCCCCAGGATCGCGCACTGGGCCTGCGCGCCTGCCGAGGCCTGTGGCTGATGTGTCTGGAGAAAGAAGGAAGAAACCGCACAGTCAAACCTCAGTCATCTGCGGCAAGTGACAAGTGGAAAGAAAGGGTGGGCAGAGCTCATCCTTTTGGAAACTGGCAGCCTGAGAGAGTAAGTGTGCAGGGCATGTCCACCATGCTCTAGAGTAAAGCAGCAGTAATCTGGAGAGGAGGGTCCAGAGCAACGGATCAACCTTCCTTCCAACAGAGGAAGACAGATGGACTATAATATAGATTATAACGCAATGTGATGCTGATTATACAGACGTTAAATGCTCACTGCTGTGAGATAAGAGAAAAGTAGAAGCCAAGGAAACCTATGGAGAAACTGTATTTAAGCGAACAGTCTGTTAGACAAAGGAGAAGCTTGTCAAGTAATGGCACAGGGGTCTGAGGACAACAGATTGTTCAGGAAGCAGGAGGAATGGGGAAGAGCAGGAAAGCTTCTAGGAAAGAAAGGTTGAGCCACATATAGGACCAAATGCCTACACACATACATGTCAAGAACGGACTTCATGGCACCAGCTGCCCTGCATGCTGGAGAAGAGACATGCCCGCGGCAGAACAGGCTCTGGGCGGATTACACATTTGGGGGGCAGATCTTCACCAAAAACATGAGGGCACATTCAGGGTGTTCATGTTCTGTGGGCAGGATGCACTGTCCCAAGAGGACTCTGATCACAGAGCTAAGGTGGTACAGCTGATGAAAGACCGTGTCCAACATGGGCAGAGGCTCAGAGAAGAGGAGAGAATAAACTGTATAAAAAAAAAAAAAAAAGGAATTATACCTGTAAGATAGCTCAGCAAGTAAGGCGCTTGCTGACTCACCTGGAGCGCTGATTCAATCCCCAAGAAGCCTACATGGCAGAAGGAAAAAAGTGGTCACTGACCCCTGACTTCTACCTGTGCACCACAGCATGTCTCTCTCCTCTCTCTCTCTCTCTCTCTCTCTCTCTCTCTCTCTCTCTCTCTCTCTCTCTCTCTCTCCCTCCCTCCTTCCCTCCCTCCCCTCTCTTCTCACAAATAAACAAATGAAACATTTAAAAGGAAACGAAATGGAGTCAGTGGTAGCTTGGACAAGAAGGAAAAGTAATTAAAGCTGAAGTTGAAAAGGTAGCTCCTGAGTGGTCTTGAATTTTATCCTAGGAATCCTGAGTAGGTCTTGAAGGCTACCTTGCAGAGTACACGAGATCAGGCCTGCTATTTTAAGGAGTTGCCTAAGTACAGTGTGGCTAGAAGATGACATACTGGCCACAGCAAGTGAAAGGAAGCCAGTTAAGACACCTGCTGTGGGTGTCCACGTGATATGGAATGCAGATGGGCTAGTGTCTGGGTAGGAGGAGGCAGGCCGCAGTGAGACCTGCTCAGAACAAAAACGGAGACAAATGATGTGACTTTCATACAAAGTCCACCTTCAAAAATAAATATATAACAAGTACAGCATTTTCTAAAGCATGAATGACACTGATGTATTAGCATCCTAACTCTGGCTATCAACCACACTATCATCTCACCACACGGAAAACCAGCACTTACTCCTCTTGCATTCAGTAGCATCTGCAACAAGCAAATGTAACCTGGCTTGTGGCTGTGTGTCTAAATAAACAGTCAAGGGCAGATGGCAACTAGAGAAAATCCTTTTGCAGCCTACACACCATGTATCCTGACAGAGCTCTTACAGGCTAGATGGAGTCCTACAGTCCTGGTGCTTAGCAAGCTAAGCAAAATAATCTCATGTTCAAGGCAAGTCTGGATCCTGGACACCTGAGGGAAACCCTGATTCACGAGAAATGAATGAAAAAAAGTGCTTGTTTAGTATGTGTGACCCCAGTAACACATGCTGAGAACTGCTCTTATAAATCGACAGAGCCATGGATGTTAAATAAGAACTATAATGAAGAATTTAAAGTTAGATGACAAAGTTAGATGATGTGACAGTTAATCTCAGCTGTCAACTTGGGAGGTGGCCTCTGGGCACACTTGTAGAAAGGTGTTTGTTCTAATTGAAGTGGGAAGACCTGACCATTGTGGAAGCACCATTCCTTGGACATGTATTTTTTTTTTTAAATAAATAAGAGGACTGTGTAAAGATGGAAGGAACAAGCAAGCGGTCACATATTCACCCATTTTTTTTTCCTGCTCTTGGCTATGTTTCAATCTTTGACCACTGAGATTTCCTTGCAATGAGGGACTACAACCTAGAATTGTAAGATGTAATAAACCCTTTTTTTCCCTAAGTTCCTTGGGTCAGGTATTTTACTGCAGTAACAACTTATGAAACTAAAATAGATGCAATATGAATAAACCCAATAAATAAGAGTATAATATTTAATAGAATGCTATACAGTTATCAAAATGGTTATGCAGACCCACAATGACCAAAACAATCTTGAAAAAGAATAACCAATTGAAAGACTTGGACTTTCTTATTTCAAAACTTACTATAAAGCCATAATATCAAAATAGTACAAAATGGTGTTAGTGACAGCCAAGTGAAGTTGAATTGAAAGCTAAGAAATAAATCACCACTTAAAGTGTCAAACAATGTTCAACAAGAGCACCAAGACCATGCAATGTGAAAAGAATGATCTTTTCAACAAATGACATTAAAAACACTGGATGCCCATGTGCAAGAGAATGAAACTAGGCTGCAGAGATGGCTCAGGTTAAGAGTCTGTCTCACAAGAAGGTCCTGAGTTCAGATCCTAGGTCCCATGCCAGGCAGAACAATGGTGGCCTGCACTTTTCAGCCATGGTGGGCAGAGCCTGGGAAAAACTGAGTGAAGCAAGGAGGTAGAAGCAATCCAGGATGATTCCCAAAGAAATCCTTGGTCTTTCACAGGAACACACAATGCAAACACACACACACACACACACACACACACACACACACACACACACACGCATAAATAAATAAAATATTTGAAAAAAAAAGAGAGAACGAAACTAAGAGCTCTAAACTTAAGTTGCACAGGAAGATGAACTCAAAGTAGATAAGTACCTATATATAAAAGTTAACTGTGCAATTTAATTTAAGTTCTTCAATTTTTGGAAGAAAAATAAAGGAAAAGTTTCATGACAATGGATTTGGCAATGAGTTCCTTAGGCATGATAGCAAAGTGTCTGCAACAAAAGAAGAAACAGACACTAACTCTATCATATTGGAAACTTCCATGTTCCACAGAATCAAGAAAGTATTTGCCAGTCACATATCCAGTAATGAATTCATACAATTCAGAAAAAAAAAAAACAAATAACCCAACTAAAAATGGACAAAAGACACAGATAATTCCCTAGAGAAAACATACAAATAAGCAATAAGCTTATGAAAAGATAGTCAGTACCACTAATCTCTAGGGAAATGCCATACGAAACCACAATCAGTATAGTTCCAAATATGCTAAGATACTAATTATCAAAATGACAGGAAATAAGTGTTGGCAAGGGCATAGAGAAAGCAGAATCCTCGTGCACTGCTGGTGAGAATATAAAATGGTACACTCAGTGTGGAAACAGAATGTCATAACTCAAAAAACTCACACAGAATTACCATGTGATTCAGCAATGGCACTTCTAAGCATATATTCCAAAGAACCAAAAGCAGACAATAGAACAGAACATTTGTATACCAATGCTTACAGCAATATTATTCAAAACAGCCAAGAGGCGGGAATAACCCATTGATGAGTGACTGAATCAGACAAATATCAAATATATATATTGGATGTGGTATATGGCACACATTGGATGTGGAAGACAATGGATATAGTATACACTGGGTGTAATTACACTGGATGTGGTATATACTGTATGTGTTATGCATTAGGTATGGTATATACAGGATACAGCACACACTGGGTAAAGTATATACTGGATGTAGCATATACGGGATGTAGTATACCTTGGATATGGTATACACTAAATGGAATATGCTGAATGTAGTTATACATTGGATGAGGTTTACACTGAATCTGTTACACACTGAGTATAGTACTCATTGAATGTGGTATGTACTGGGTGTGGTATATGCTGGATGTAGTATACATTGGAGATGGTATACACTGGATGCAGTAAATACTGTATATGATGTACACATGGTGTAGTATACACTGGAAGAACACAAAAGAAATAAATTTCTGATAAATGCTCCAATAGGGACCATGAAAACATAATGGTAAATGAAATAAGTTGGGCAAAAAGGACAAGTATGGCATGAGTACCCTTATGTAAGGTCAACAATAGTCAGAGCAGTAAGTCAGAAAGCAGAGGAGCTGTAACCAGGACTGGGTAGAGCATGGTGAAGGTTTCTGTGAGGAGGTTCTGGAGACTGGCGATGCTGCAAGTGCAACATGGGCAAACTTCATGTGCCACAGGACACACTTAAAGGCCATAAGTTGTACTTATGTGAGGAAATACCCCAACGAAAAAGTTTAAAACTGATTTAAGAGATTAAAAGATTTTTACAACCTATTAGATGAAAAAAAAAATTACAAAATTATGTACCGCTTTGTCCACACAAGCCCACCTTAGTCTACTTGTCATTTTGAGGCAGGCTGGGAACCAAATGTTTAACCCTGTCCCTCGGCAAGCAGGAAGCTAAGGAAGGCTACTTGACTCAACCAAATGCCACACGACCATCCCAGAGCTGAAGGGCTTAAGATCTTGCTGCATTCCTTCTCCTTGTGCACCTGCTAGAAAATGAGAGGAGCAGATCTGCTGAGGTATAAAGGATGCAAACTCTTTGGCTTTTCTCAAGATCTATACTACTACTGAGAGCGAACAGAACACATTAGCTAAAGCCGTATTGTTTGAACCAAAATTTATACTTATTTAAGCTTTTCAGCTTGATAACACAAATCTGCCTGCTATCTATGGTCTATATAAGGTAAGCAGTTTGGATCAAGGACAGATGCGAGGGGTCATTTAACCCAGTATGTTCCAAAGGAGGTGCTATATCACAGTCTGCTGACAGTTGAGCAGTGGCTGCATTGAGAACTAACAGGACTTGACCGTATTGTATTGCACAGTGCTGTGAATGCTGACAGTGGAAAGAAAAAAGCGAGAGGAAACGTCAAAGCATTAGACTGATGAGCAGAAAGAACACTGGGGAGGAGGCCACAGGGGCTGGACCTGCATTCCAACTCTCCCACTTACACCTTGAGCGCTCTCAGCAGGCCACTTAGCTGGGCCTGTGACAGGCACTAGTGTGAGCAGCAGGTACAGGGGTGGGGAAGGCTCTTGTAATTGAGCTCACCAAGGAATCGAGGGCTTTTGGCTCTCCACCTGTGGGCTTTTGGCTCTCCACCTGTGGGCTTTTGGCTCTCCACCTGTGGCTCAAAGACAACCAGGCCAGTGTGTCACAGGACGGAGACCTCGGTGTTGGTACTCATCAAGTTTGAGAGCCGATGGCCTTTGACTGAGGGGGTGCCGCTATGTGCACTATATAGGGTAAAGGGTGTCACCCCTGGCCTCTACTCTAACCTCTGTGTGCCCCAATCACCAGTTCCTTTCAGTAGCAACAACCAAAATGCTGTGTGCACATTCCCACATGTCCCCTGGGAATAAACTGCCCCCATTTGAGAACATTCAAAACAGTGACATAACATGAAAAAAATTTAGAAAGCATGAAGTCCTGAATCAATTTAAGTCAGTATTAATATAAATCCAATTTGTAAGACTATTTGTCCAAAAAAGAAGAAGGAAAAGAAACCTTTAAAACATTTACAGTTTCCTTAGGAATGTTTTATTTGCTATTTTTATATATTTTTGCCTACCATTAAAAGGTCTTCAGGGCTTTTTGGTCAATTTTTGTTACTCAAACACAGTATCTTCAGTACAACATATTTCTTTAATGTATCACTATGCCAACATGGGAGCCAGAATCAAATACAATCTCACAAAGCAGAAATTTTATTTTCTTTATCCCAAATCACAGCCCTCAGTACCTACCTTTTAAGGACAAGGGACTGGATCTTGTGAATTCTGTATTTGATGACCTGTGTTGTTTATGAACTTCCAAGTACTCCTTAACTCTGGAATCAATGGTTTCTTTTAACAGCAAACAGACTTCCTAAAAGAATTTAAAAAAAAAGGATGTAATTCTAGCTTAATGCAATGCAAAAGAAAGACCATGCACATAAAAGAGCCACTGCTGACCATTTTGTTGTATGTTTTTGAGTTAGCCGTGAACGCAGCGAAGGACGCCACAGACGCTCACAGATAACCCTGTGCTGCAGAGGGCTCCCAGCGATCCTGCAAAGCCCCGAGGTTGGCTCATTCACTTCTCTCTGCCTCAGCTTCACAACTCCAGAAGGAAGACTCATGACGTGGCATGAACACAAGAATGTGTTCATACAAACACTAGGCCATTGAATTTTGAGTGGCTGGCAGCAGGGGCTCAGGGGAATGTCCACAATGGCGGCCGAGCACCGCGGACAGGGAAGGAGCAAGGAGCAGGAACGAGTTCTGCTGCGGGTGCAGATGCAGGATGCAAGGCGGCAGCTGGTGTCAGTGCCAACCTCTGCTGCCTCACTGCATCGCTGTCCTGTTCACTAGAAACACTCAAAACCTGACAACGTCCAAACACAGTGTTTTGCCCAGTGCAAATACCATCATTCATTTAATTTCTGCCTTAGGTTTACAAATCTGTAAGAGAAAGATGAGCAACAGTAGTGGGCTCAGATTTCAACTGTAAATGAGGGTCTGGTTTTCCCACTTCATGGATGATGCTCTGCATTATGCACCTGCTCACCTTCCTTAAAACCACACTATTCGTCTGTCGATGATGAATGTAAGTTTTCATTTCTCTGAAGTACAAAAGTTTTCAGGTAATAGACATGCAGGATTTAGTTCAAGCTCAGCATATCATATCACTAATAAGTTTCTAGAGACACCATTTACCACATATGCTCGTGATATTTCTAAAAAGAAAAGTTAAAAGTATGACCACACATTGGGAGGATGCTCTGGGTAGTGTTTTCCGCATTGCCAGGAAAACAATAATTTAATATGGGAAAAGAGGAGAAAGTAATACTGAAGGGCTGATGAATCCTGGATCTGCAGCAGGCTCAGAACAGCCCAGGACACCTCAAACCTGCTTCACTGGTTTCTTGAGCAGCCATCTCAGGCTGATCTTTAAGAATCTTCATAATTACAACATGAACAGAGCTCTAAGCTCTTTTTAGGAGAAACCACAAGGAAACAGTTTCCTTTATTGCAAATCCTTATACACCTTGGTTTTCTTCATAAATAGAAATTTCCAGATAAATATAAATACTAGTCTCCTCTGTCCTACCTTTCATTGTGGCCCAAAGATGTGATGTTCTAAGGACTATGAAGATACACATTTACAATTGAGTATAAATTGTTCTGCCATTGTTCACATGGATAGAGGCTGCTTTGCCACATATTGTTGTTTTAGCAAATAAATAATTTTGTTTCACATGCAGAGTTCAGCTATGACTGAGCTAGGAAATATGTGGAAAACATGCATGGCAACAAGGGTTGTTAAAATTTGGCCATAAATACCCTATAAGGCCAGAACTAAAAATAGTAGGACAAGAATAGAACACCAGCCCCTGCACATAAAGCTTCTCCCTGGAGTGCCAGGCGTTCCTTGTTGAGAATCAGGTTTCACGAGTGAAAGATGGACAATGTGAAGCATGGCCAAGCTATATAATAACTGCACCACAAATAGCGAGACATCCTCTTCAGACCCCAGCAGGACAGAAGATCAGCCAGCAACACTTGAGGGGCAGATAAGATCATGTTAGAACCACAAGCGAGAGACATCTCTGGGTTAAACTGCCTTGTCTTTGCTTCCTCGGGTTGACAAATGTCGACTATTTGAATTTGTCTGTGTGGGTATGAGGACCACTTACTTGAATTAGACTCAAAATAAACAGCTGTGTAATATATAAAATTAGTCCCTATTTCCAAAGTGCAACAGGATATGCCTAAATTTTGAGATCTAAAGTGACTGTTAAAATGCAATCAAACTGGTTATTCACGAAATCCCAATCATGAGATGATCTGATGATTAAAACACAATGAATGCATTGAGACACACCGCAGGTAAAATCAAAACCTTTCTTCAATTCTTCTTTCACACTGTGGAAATCACAACTTCTCTCAACATTTCTTTAACACTGGTAAAAAAAATCATACCCTCTCTTTAACTTCATTTCTTAGGCAGGTACACAAAGTATCTCAGAGCAGCTTTAGCATCAGCGAACACGTATTTTAAAGGAACAATTTAAAACAGAGGTAGAAAAACATTGACTTTGCTCAGTGCTGGCACGACAGGGCCTCTGGCTCTGCCACGCGCCGTCTTCCTGCAGGTCCTGTCCTGTGCTCTGCATCTTTGCTAAGTCATGCCTCACTGCCCTGGAGTAGGCCCTAGTTGGAAAGATGCAGCTGTGTGTAGCACCTTGAAGAAAGAAAAAAAAAAATCATGCCTCATGCTTTCCCACAAATATACTAAGCTCTGAAACACTTCTCATCAACTGCCTCATGGGCGGTACTACCTACATACCAACACTCAAGGTCAACAGATGGAGTGGTGTAAGGTTGAGAGAAATGTGGGCAAATCAGGTAGATTCTATCATACAAGCCAAGAAGCCTTTGGGGTCAAGTCCCATATGGGAAATATTAGTCACGCTGGGAGGACAATGGGCTGATTTGAATCATGTGTGCAAGTGTCGGTATGCTAAATCTTGGACTGAGAAGCAGGTAAGCAGCCAGAGAGAGGAAAAGACCTACTAAATATGGAGTCCTCAAGAGGACAGTCCCTAATTGATTTCCTACATTCATGGTACTGAACCTTGTGCCTTCTTTCAGCTTCAGATCACTAGGTATTCTTGGAAAAATATCGAGAGCAAAATCTTGATGATGTTAGTATGTGACTGGAAATGTATTTTCCTATAATTTCGGGGTGGGTAGCTAGAAAATTTTAGGCGATTTCCAACAGCTAATGAAAAAAAATTATCATAAGAATCTTTTCCCCTACCATCAATAGCTCATCACCACAGCGCATGAAGAGGAAAACAGCACAGTAATGTTCTGCAAGCTTGTTTGAGTCCTTGACACACTATCCTGATCTCTGGAGAAGAAAACAAAGACCATGTTGAGGAACAAATGTTCCTGCTAACCCTCTACTTGGTAGCCTCTGGGTGAGTGTAGAGATCTGAAGCTACAGGACAGCGAAGCATAGTCTTCTAGTTCTTAATTGAAAGAGAAGGAGGCTGACGTTTGAGGATGTCAAACATCATACAGTAGAGCCTTGAAAAAGGTGGGGATTGGAAGCCCTTACTCCCTGCATAGTTGGAAATCTGAGGATAACATATCAACTCCCCAGTAACTAACTACCAATTGCCTGATATTAACTGGAACATGTGACTGACAGCAAAACAGCCACTTGCTTCCAGGCTACATAGATTATATGTGGAAAAGAAATACTCAAGCGCTCTAAGAGATCACTGTTACTAAGACTTGCATTTACTGGAAAGACAAACTGCTCATTTGGCAGTGGCCAGCTCACAGTTTCAAGCAGATGTTCATAACTCCAAGATCACTAGAACACTGACCTAACAGTGGTTCACAAATGGCCATATATTGAAATGGATTTTGGTAGTTAATGGCAAAATAGATTATTACATTTTTTCCTTAGAATTTTCAATATATACTATGCTAAGAGTTTTTACAAATGGTCACAAATCTAAAATTTCACATATGAGTGGACCCACTGGTCCCAACTGCACGTACATATCTAGCTGTTGGCTTTATGGATGGCAGGAGAAGAGAACAGTTAAGTATTTCTTCGCTAGTCAAAGGCTCATGACAGTGAGAACAAGGAGAAGATGAAAGATGAGGATTAAGTCAGAGGTGAAGCTCAGTACTGTGTGAACCCCACACCTGCTCCCGGTGTTAGTGTCTCTCCACCACTCAGATCAAATCCTCGTTTACCTAGAATAGGCAAGCTCCAAAACAAAGAGGTAAGGAACCTCTGGTGTAGGGGCAGGGACGGAGGAACAGCGCAGTGGTAAGGGGCTTGCCCAGCATGAGTTCAATTCCCAAACACACACACCAATCAAATCAAACAACAAAGTAGGCTATGAATATGGATGTATACGTTGCTAAGGGAAAGAAATAAATACATGTATGTTTGTCATTGGGAATACTATTCTTTTCCAAGTGTTAACTACAACTCAATACTTTATTTATTTATTTAACAGACAGATAAAAGATGCAACACACACATGTGGAAGTCAGGTGACAAATTCTGAAAGCTGATTTTCTCTTTTCACCATGTGGGTTTCCAGGGAATGAATTTGGGTTGTCAGGTCTGCAAATAGGTACCTTTACTGCTGAACCATCTAAATATTTTTTAAACCATTAATAAAAATGAAGATTGTGAAGAACTAACATTTATTCTAGCAGTTACAGCAATAACCTAGGTTTGTAGAATTAAAAAAGCTTGATTTACCTCTTTCTTCTGTTCAGAAAACCAGCTGGTGTCTTTGTTGGAACCTTGTGGCAACACATGAAGATCCACCAGAACGGCAAAATTCCTGCACTGAAAGACATTAAAGGCAGAGTCAGTGTCTGCATAGCCCACATCCTCAAAAAGGAGAGCGAACCTCACAAATTCTCTGTTGTTGGGGATAAAGTGGCGACAGAATCACTATTGGAAAGAAATCCCGACATAGGATAGGTCTATATGTAATATCTACTACCTGGACAGTGTAACACTGAAAGTGGATATTAAAAGTAATGCAGGGTAAACCAAGATAGAAATGACAAATATTTGTCTGTGGGCCACACCTTGAAGGACAATGCCCAGACATCTCAGTGGCACTCGGAAGGCTGTCACATAGAGAGAAATTAAGCAGGGTAGAACTATATACAGGCTTCAGAAAACAACAGTTCTGTCCAGAGCCAGGAAAATATCAACACAAGGTACTATTGCCTTTTTAGACAAAGGACTGACTGGACTAAAACTGTTGGGATAGAAAAAAACAAAAACAAAACCATAAACAAAGAAGAAGTAACAAAAAACAAAGACAAAAGGAACCAAAGAGAACAAAGTAGATTAGCTGTTGGGTGCGCCTTACTCAAACTGAGTTTCATTCAAATATGCTGCAAGCTATATAATGCCTGTCTCAAGTCTTCCCTATTTGCTAGTCCATCTAGAATTTTAGAGAAAAAATGAAAATACTTCATGTCCTTGTGGTTCCAGAGAGCAGCCAATAGCCGTATGTTGCTACTACGACTGAAAAGTTTTAATTTTCTTTAAAATCAATCACCCAGTGTGGCTAATGGCTGTGTACTGAACAGCACAGATACCACTCCTGGGAGAGCTGCAAATGGTTTAGTGACTGGAGTCCTAAGCAGGCACGAAGACCTGAGTTCAGATCTTCAGCAGCCATGAAAAGCTAACCCTGGACAACAAGTGAACCCTGGACAATGATGGCCAGGTAGCCTAAGGAGAGACCCTGTCTCAAAAAGTGAGGTGAAGTGAGATAAAGGAAGATACCCAATGTTTAGCTCTGACCTCCACACTCATACTTGTACACACATGTGCATGTACACACACACACACACACACACACACACACACACTTTTGTCTTAGAAATCATCACACCTACATGTAACTTAGTATACTCATAAAATAACTATAAACAAGTTACTTTGGAAAGGAAACGGATGGACTATGAAGAGCATAGGCTGGGATGTCAAGAAACTCAGGTTATTTTATAGACTACAGGGAAAAGTTACCATTGCCTCTTTGGGTAAGGAGAGTTTCTCATTTTCTTTTTAAAATTCTAGTGGAAAAAAAAGTATGGCTTAAATAGATTTAACAGATGGTGCAAGAACAAAGTAACGAACTGATATAGAAAGAAAAGGAAACTTGACCTCTTCCTAAGCAAAATTTTAATTTGAGGTGGATACAGATATAAGCATGAAAGCCCATCAGTAGGCAGGAAAGGATTTCTTAGTATAATCCAGAAAGTATGAAATATTGAGGGGAAAATTGTGGATTAAATTATTTAGACACTGTCAAAAGTAGAAACCTCTCCTCATTGGCAAGACACCATGAGTTAAAGTAACTGTGTGCTAAAGCCTAAAAAATGTATTCATAAAAATGGATGGCTATGAGGTACAAGAAAGGAGTGTTCAATGTCACTGTTAGTCAAGCAAACTGACATTGAAACCACCAAGAGACACTGCAACAGCACTCATGAGAAGAAAGACTGGCACCATACTACATACTGGTAAGAAGACAGTGCAGATCTAACTCTTGCACATGGTTGGTGGGAATGAAATTCAACCACTTTGACAAATGATTTGTCAGTTTCCTATAGCTAACCATACACTTGTTGACTAAGCCAACAATTCCACTATAGGTATTTACCTGAAAGATGAAGCTTTCATGCACACAATGGTGTATGCAATGATCATTCAAGTTTATTCATATTAACCCAAGCTGAAGACAGACTCAAAGCCCAGCAACAGGAGAACAAACTAGTGGTGGTGTATTCACACAATGGAGTGTTCATTCACCAAATTATTGATGCAGTCAGCACAGATTTATCTCAAAAACAAAATTTAGTAAAAAAGGCCAGACTCTCCCCCCCCAAAAAAAATGTTCTATGGTTCCATTTTCAAACAATTCTAGGAAAGTAAAAGCATCATGTAGTGGAAGCAGTCAGACTGTGAGTGGGCTGGATATTAAGAAACTGTGAGATGGAACTACTTTGCATACCAACAGCAAATTCACCACACACACACAAGAGCAGTTCTTTTCATTGTCTGTAAAGTATACATCAGTAACAAATCATTTTGAATACATTCATAGTTGCTGCCAGTTATTTCAAGGTAAATTGTTTTTCTCTGAAAATGTAAGGGCTTCCTCATGCAGCTTAGTGTGGGGCAATCAAAATTTTATTTTAATGACAGAGACCCAGGAGAATATTAGAATGCAATAAAAAATATCAATGTGCCTGTCACATGGTAAGGGTGAGGAGTATTTTGCAAAACGTAAGTCTGTAGATAACTATGAAAAGCCAATTACTTACTGTGGTTTGTGGTAACTTTTTTAAAAAATTACTCTCAATATATGTGCAAAATGTCTTCCCACTGTTGATTATAAATTTATCCTTTAAGGAGTATGCTGCCACCAGGTGGAAGTCACATGTCACAACTACAGGATCTTAAGCTAGGGATATTAACCCTTGGTGTGCCACAGAGCACAATAGCCAGCTAATGACTTGTGCTCAAGATGCTTTTATAAATACATGCAACACATATACTGAATCAAAAGAAAAATGGATTACACTAAAGCATGAATATCAAATGGTCTCAAAAAACCTCTCCAAATTTGTTTGTGATACAGCCATGTGTACCATGTGTGTCCATTGTGAAGGCCATGGCTCCATCACTGTGGTGAGCCTAGCATGGACCAAAAACAGTGAACAGCACTGCAGCATCTTCAGGATGGGCACCAACTGCCCATGAAAAGAGCTGTAATTCTGGCCTTGAGTAGCACAAATTGTCATTTGAATCCTATACTCACAGTAAAAGAAAGGCACCTCCCTGCCCCCATCCAAAATGACTGAAACTCTCTGTTCTGTCACTCAGACCACTGAGGTTTAAAGGATTATCAAAAGTCCTCCAAACCAGTGAGATGAGTCTCCCACATTCAACTGAGGTTTCCTGCCCAAACCAAGTTATCTGTCTTGCCTTCATCAGTAAAAGCAATTCTTAAAATTTTTAAGAGAAAAGAGGGCTGGAGAGGTGGCTCAGGGGTTAAGCCTCCGCCTTGCAGGCGGAAGGTCCTGAGTTTGGATCCCAGATCCCACGTATAGACGCCAGGCGGAAGCCGGGATGGCAAGCGCTTCTGGTCCTAGTAGGGCGAAGCCTGTGAAACCCGGGGCAGAAGGAGGTGGAGGCGTCCATGGTGGTTCGCGAATTCGTCCATGGTTCTACACATACACAGACACATACACACAAACAGACACACACACGCGTGCGCGCACATACACACGCACATGCGCACAATTGAATAAATAATAATTACAAAAAATTAAGAGAAAAGAGTGAAAAAGATGAGAGCTTCTTTTAAATAATGAACATGAAGGGCCACATCAATCTTCTGAAGAAGTAAATATAAGTGGAATTAAGACGCCACTTTATGACTTTGAGCACAAATACCAGGGTCTAAGTTCCATTACAAGCAGAATGACTGGAGTTTTTCTTCGCTGTAATTAGCTATCAAATCTTATAGTGGTAATTGTACTTTGTTGGGTTTCCGTACAACTCCGTTGCTGAGTCCAGCAGGCCCCTCTTCTCAGGGCTCTCACTCTGCAGTCAGCAGGCCTTAGCTTTCTCTGCAAGGAGCTTGCTAAACCCCCACAGTAATAAAGGTATTTTGCTTTCCTAAAGCTCTCTGCTCTCAGAGCTTTGCTTCTTTTCTCCCCTGTGTAAACAGAAGTTTTAAAAAACTTCACAGCAGGTGACACAGCCTCCCTTTCTCCTCCTCCCTAATTAGGAAGAAGTTATTTCTACTCTCAGAAGATGAACTCTCCACAGCTCTTCAGAGAAGAGGAACTTGGTAACCATCAGCCCATGAGTATGAGAAACAGTTTGGCATCCGACACTCCAAGCTGTGCACGAGGGGCCAACCCCCTCCCCCATCAGAGATGCCAACCCAAACTCTGGGAGTCACCACAACTCCTTTACCAGCTCCATGAATATGTTACCCCTCTTGTAGGTTTTATTTTTTAAAAATGTTTTCGAACATATCTCCTATTCTGTCGTTCGCACCCTCTTCCACTTAGAAGATGAGCCTTCTCTGGTGGTGTTCCTATGAACCTGTAATGCCACTGTTTGGGCCATCCCGCACAGATCTTTGGCTTGGTGTGCTCCTGTTACAGCGGAAGCCAGAATCCTGAGCACCTTATCTGTTGCTCTCCCCACTTAGTGGACTTCTCCACAGCCTACTGTCCCTAATGCATTCTCTACATGTGAACAGTCCTCTCTATGAAATGGCCAGACCGTGAGCTCCTCGGTATCTGCAATGCTAGGCACGCCAGGATTCACAGGTCCTGCTCCAGGGCTAGGAACAGAAGGCAAAGAAAGACAGAGCAGATGAGCAAAGGAGCCTGAGTTTCAGGCAAATTGCACAGCAAAGAGCAGGTCTGAAAGCCCACGGGGACAAGGCCACGGATACTCAACCCAGAGCACGTGTGCCCTGCAGAACAGCTTCCTCTTGCCTTATTCTACAATGGCCACAACTGTCACTGGCAACGGCAACAGATGATTTTCAAAATTTGAAATTCAATCTGACCATAAGCCTAGCAACAATATTGGTTATTTTTACATGTCACTTTTCCTAAGGATTCCAAGTGTGACTTACATTATGACACATTTCCAATCTTCAGAGGTGTGAGGCCTTGTCTTTAGACTGCATTAAGTGCAACATGAAGGCAAAAGTTTTAGCATGTCTTACATGTCAAGGTCTCTTCCATTTCAGAATGCAGAGATGCCAAAAGGTTCCACATTCTCTTACTCCCTCATCAATTCATTCATTAAACACATGCTGATTTGCACAGTGCCACTATGCCAGGTTCTGGTGTCGGGCAGTGCAGGGCAGAGCAGCATGCATGACACACATTTAAGGGCCAGAGATGGCTGAGTGAAGGCTGAGGCATGCTATAGATGGAACAGAAGGTTATGACTCAGAGAATCTCATGGATCGGGTCAAGTGACAATGGAAGATGGACAGAAGCAGTCAGAGAAAGCTAGCTCTCTGAGATCTGGGAACAAAGGCATCCCATAATCCAGAAAACCCTGTGATATTGGAAGATCAACACAGCAGGAAGCCTGGGCCACAAGAAATTCTGAATAGGGGATAGGTGGAGAGTTTTCTTAGGCAGACAAATTCAAAACCATTTCAAGTATATGAACAAAACACATGGAAAGGTGATCTTGGGGCAAAGAAGAGGCGCAGATTCAAGAGATATTTGGAAGACAAAAGCAAGATGTGCAGTTGAGTTTGAGAGGTAGAAAAAAGTAACTGAGGTTTCCACCCCAACCATTTGCCCATCTACAAGCAGGAAAACATGTGGAGCTGCTGCTGAGAAGTGACACAAATTGCTATGGGCATTTTATACCCAAGTGATACTGAGGTTTTAAGGTAGCTTCAAGCTACAAGATAAAAGATTTTATAATGGAAACAAGAAAAGCAAGAATGAAAACTGAAAAGGAAGCCAAAAAGCACAGGGGCACATACACACATGAAACTGAAAAACGTGTCAATTTTATTACAAGGTTTCAAGAACATTCAGACGTTTTCATAGATTTCTTATTTAAATATTAAATATTTTCCTATTAGTACAAAGTAGATATATTTTACACCATGAAAATTAAAAATCATGTGACTTTAATGCAGAAATACCAGCAGTGTCAGTGTCTCAAGAAGTACTTACTCTGTAAATACCTCTTACCTAGCAGCTAGGTTCCAGGCATTATGCTAAACTTTGCCCAAATCATTCAATTTAATTTTTGGTTACTGACCCATTACCATGGACAATTAATGATCCCATTTCATACAAAAGTATAACTAGAGGAGGTAATGAGTAGTTCAAGATTACACAGGCAGAGCCAGGAATCACATCCAGACTTCACTCAAACAGTACCATCACATGACAGTTAGAACATATTTTCTTCCTGAGGGCAACAGCTCAGAATGTACTCCCTGAGCACATGTGGGACTATATTATTTAAAGCTGCGCAGCCTGAATCCCTCTTCTCTTTTGTCCAGAACTGGTCCACTGCACTCGGCAGAGCACAGTGGAAGCCATGTTTGCTTCTCATCAAGTGAGGAGGTGAAACATTCTGAATGGGTCACTCAGGTTGCTGGCCTGGCCAGCTTGACTTCATACTTGAAGAGATCTCAAATACTGAAGCTGCTGTTGTGGGTACCACATTGGATAAGGCGCTTGTCCTACAAGTTTGATCTGAACTTTTACCCAGGTAACAGCCAGGCACTGAAGTTGCTTGTAATCCAAGTATTAGGGAGGCAAAGAGAGGGAATCCCCAGGGCAAGCTGCCCAAGTTAACCTAGCCAAGTGTTGAGCGGTGGATTAAATTAAGAGATACTACCTTAATAAATCTTGCACATGCACACACATGTACCCACACCCATACCCATGTGAACACCCACCACTTACATGCATGCCAAATAAAAAAGAAAAGTAAGCCCATTGTAGAGAAAAAGGTGGTGAGGTTGGGTGGGGGGTGGTAAGGAGAGGAAAGGGAAACAAACAAACAAAAAAATAAATAAAATCAAGAAAAGGAAGACAGCAAAGAACCACACAGAAACTGGGGCAAAAGGAGAGATCTTTTGACACTAAGAATCTAATGAGAGAGGAAAGCTAAAGAAAAGTCAACACAAATGTCGCATCAATGTAACCACTTTTCCTTAGTCTGTCCCTCATACATGCTACTAGCTCAGGATTAAAAAGCCTGAAGTTGAACCTCAGGATAAGGAACCAGCATACCTATTAGATGGCACGTGCAGAAGTCTCCCAAATAGGTCAGAGATGGGAGCGTGGTCCTATTCTAAGAATATACTATATTCTTAGCGTACTCATGAAAATGTAGCAAATGGTTACAAACCAGCAGCACAACAGTTAAAATGTACTACATACAAACTGAGTGTTCAACACTGTGCTAAACCCTCTTGTATACTTACTGTACTGAATTCTCATGGGAACCCAGAGGCCGAATCTACAACTGCTCCGAGTTCTGGAAGTACGAGAAACTTCAGAGCCCTCATTCTCTTTGAGAAGACCCCTGGTGATCGTGGCTAGGCTTTGTTCGGTGCGGTGCCTTGCCAACCTGCAATACTTGTCCAACCACGCACAAGAAGCATACCTCACAACAGAATTAGACGCAGATCTACAATCACAGGGCACAGAAAGGTCCTGAAAAAGGCCTGTGAGAGACAGCGAACAGACCAACTCAGGAAACCCAAAGACTACGAAGCGCTTCTGAGGATGGCCCAGTTTAGCAGTGGTTATAACTCCTTTCTCCTGCCAACTTTGCTATAAAATGACCCATGAGATCAACATAAAGGAACCTCTCACTGTGAGATCCCACCACTGTGGTTGTCTGTGTACTTCAAGTCCACCTTGTATATCATGCTGTGCATTGTCCTGTAACTGTCACAACAGAGACACAAAATCTGCTCTTAATTCACAGCCCACACACAACACTTTCCTGTTGCTCTGTCCTCTGTGGACTCAACTTAGTCTCCAATGGTAGAAAATGCCAGTTATATAGGTAGAAACCATTGTATAAATTAAGGGAAATGAAACTGGGGTTGACCAAGGCAAAGACCTTGGGACAGAAAAAGTTCTTCTCTGCATACACCATGACACCCTCAGCCAGCACTAAACTCTCAGCACTGCCATCGCACTTTTGCATGCTTCTGCACTAGACCTTATTGCAGTAGCAAACGTGACGAAATCCATATCTGCCCCACTGAACAGTTTGACAAAGACTTGCCTTCTTTTACCTTTGAGTTATCAATACCTAGCACTAGGCCTAAAGGTGGTCATGAAGAATATTTGCTAAATAAATGAAATATCAGTGATGAACAAGACTGAAGCTCTAGGAAGAATCACCTTCTCTCTCACACCTCATCCTCAGAACAAGGTGGCATATCAGGCTCATGGTTTACAACCATGAGCAATGCTCCCTGCTCTCAGCTAAGTGGCTCCTTTCCCACATTCCAACTCCAGGTGGAATGAGAAGACCCAAAGACAATTCCTGGGCTGCTGATGAGAACCCGATTCATGAGGCGAACTTCCCTGGCTATCAGCAGATGACTAGCTCTTTGAGTTCAAGTTTTTCCAGTTGGAAGGGTTGCAGAAAAGAGTATGTCTTACTCAAGGCCAAAAGGGGTTGAGAGGGAAGAGAGCTTCTTTCTTTTGCAGTGTCTGCTACGGACTTCTAAGTACAGATCAGGGGCATGCAAGTTCCCAGCCAATGCAATCCAGTCAACATTTATAGATTTGTCACTATGATTGGGAAAGATCTGAAAAAGATAAAGAACAGATCATGAAGAAATGAAAAG
The DNA here is from genome assembly GCA_023101885.1 of Typhlomys cinereus. Taxonomy (NCBI): domain Eukaryota; kingdom Metazoa; phylum Chordata; class Mammalia; order Rodentia; family Platacanthomyidae; genus Typhlomys; species Typhlomys cinereus. Next base: position 2,284,871 of record JALPQD010000057.1, on the reverse strand, counting down.
AAAGATGAGAAAAAGCAGAATGAATGGGTTTGATGATAGCTTCTAAAAGGAGGAGAAGACAGAGAAAGAGACTGATGGGTGCCCTAAGTAAATTGTCCCTGGTCTCCTACTAATAAAGAAGATTTATGCTTCTTGCCTAGATTAATTCACAGTCTTTCTGGATGAGACTGGAGAAGAGACATACCATGCTGCTTGGAATAAAGTAATAGCCATTTCAAGGAGTGTTTAGTGAAGGGATGCTTCAAAATATACCACTAGGACCTTTACTGAGGGGATGCTTTCAAATATATCACTAGGACCCTAAATGAAGGGATACTTTAAAACAAACCACTAGGACCTTTGAGTAGAATTAGGAGTGCTAAAATCCATTAATGTATATAGTATGCAGTTAAGAACAGGCTTTCAGGAACTCTCAGACAAAACCTGGTACAGCATGCATAGTGATGAAGGTAGATTTTTCAATGAACAACTGGCACACAGCAAAAAATACTTCATTGAAGTTGTTTTGAAGATGGAATGAGAAAAATAAGGCACAAGATTTCTGCACTAATAGGTGATAGGCAGTAGATGGTAGCTCAGGAATAAAATACTGGTATAATCATGTGCTCTCCTCTTTCCTGTCTTCCACCCAGGTAGAACAGGTTTCAAATTCCAGGACATTTTAGATGAACTCTGGATTGTCAGTTAAAGAAGATTCAAAAATACGTAAAGAAGAGATCTCTAACTATCTCCACTGAGATCTAACAAATGCCTCGTAATTCCCTGGTGCTTTTTCCCTGGCCACATGGTGCTTCTTAGAAGAGCAGGCAGATGGCTTGTAACCATGCCAGATGACAATGTGAAAATGTAAATGCTCCTCCTACATATTGCTATAATAAAGAATACGAAAGAAAAAATACCCTGCTAGAAGTTCTGACAGATTCATCTGAATGAACCCTGGATTGAGAGTTTCTGAAGGGCCTTGGAACAGCAAGACCATCCACCTTCGGTAAAATGCAGACTGGTCTGGAGCATGCCTAGAGTCAACCGAATGTAGCATAGGAAACCAGAAATGGAGTTGGGCCAGCAACAGGTATATCAAACACTGTAAATTTGTTCAGAAGCTTTTTTAGTATATGTATACATGAAATTCATGTGGGATTCACTTAAGTTCCCTAAAAATTCATGTTAGAAAATTCTTTTATACGCCCAAAGATACAGGAAAAACAGGTTAGCTTATGAACTGAAGGACTGTATGAATAATTAATTATATGTGAGTCAAAGAAAAGTCCTATAAATATTGCCCTAAGGATCAATGCCAAAATTGAGAAATAGGCTATTCTTAGAGGATGATTCTTGAACTAAGAAGGAAGGTAGAAGACAGGTAGCATAATTCTCCTGCCATTTCGAGTATAATCAAACAATACTTGAATAATTTGGGAAATTTTGATGACTTAGAGGAATCCTATTTCTTCGGTAAATGTAAAATAATTTAAAGAATCCCCCACAGTTGTAGTTTTCTCTCCTCTGCTTAAAATAGCAAAGGCCTTGCTAGATAAAGTGATATTTTGTTCAATCAAGTTGCTATTTAATTTTTTCTTGGATATAAACACTGTGCAAATATCACTGATAAAGATGGCTATATATGTATGTTCTTCTAAAAGGGGTGTCAAGATTGGCAAGTCAAAGACAAGGCTGTACATTACCAGGAAAGAGAAAAACAGAATCTAAGTATGTGGCTGCAAACGAAAGCACAGCCTCAAAATGAGAACGTCCTGAGGACCACTGCATAGGAGGGGCTTCTTCAGGGCTCAGAGTCACTAGAGTGTCAGAGAGTTCAGAGAGTCAAGTGCCAGGCCCATCTTCTCCCCTGCTGTAATTTTCCTCTCAGTTGTGCCCTCTGAGGAAAACTCCCTTGTGCCCAACCTGTACATGATCTGGCACCACAAATCCAGGTGATGACCACTGGTTCTCAAAGTACTAGTGCCAGCCAGCATCTTCTGAAATTGGACTGAGATGTGGAGGTGGGCTATCCTCAGATTATCAGGACAGGGACCTGCAGCCCTCGTTTTAAAGCATCCAGATGATTCTTGTGCCTCTCAAGTTTAAGAAATACCACTGCATCCTGTAGAATCCCTAGTGACAACTCATACCGTTCTTCATACATTACAGAAACTTCCCCTTTTTGTGAGGACTAAGATTCTGTGGAGGTCAATATGATGCAGAGTCAAGGATGAGAAGCACAGATGAAACAATGCCTTGTTGAACACTTTAAAAAGTCCCCTGCTTCATTCCCAGATGTAACACATACTCTTTACTAGGAGATACTCTTTGCTAGGAGAGAGTATCAAAGTCAATTAACTTAAGTGAGGAAGGGAGAATTTATTCCGCTTATGGTTTCAGAGGGGAGATCATGGTGGAGGTGACATGGCTGGTGGCTGAAGCTGGAGGCAGCTAAGTCACTGCACACATCATGGAGTCTTTCTTCTTCCCAGTCTTCTGTTCTGTGGTTCCTTTTATCTGGTCTGATACTGGGAGGTTCCAATCAGATCTAGTGCTGGTCTTTGTATTGTAAATGTATTGATCCAGATAATCTCTTTGGGTGGTCTCACAGCTGATTTTAGTTAATGCCAGGTGTGGTCAAGGTAACACCCACACCAGGTTTTGATACTAACATGAAACACATCAACAATTCTCCTCTGAAGTAGGATGATGTAAATCCAAAAGAAAAAAATGATTTATCTCATAATCTAGGCAAAAAAAAGTGAGAAGAAATACAAAGGAAAGACCAGAAGTGGAATAAAAAAGGGATAAACCAGTACTCAGATTCTTAATGGTTGTACATGGGCAGTGCAGTGTACTGGGCTCTAGCACAAGGCACTACCCAGAAAGTAAGATGTGCATGTCTCAAAAAGGGACACAGAAAGTATTTTGTTTCTTATATCTTAGCAGATATTGAAAGGATATCAAGAAGAAAACCCAAAATATTGAAAGCAAATCTTATTTTTCTTCCTTGAAGTATTCCTACCTGCCATGACTGGTGGAAAGCAGTTGGCAAAGCACATTAGATCCCCAGACAGACTCCGACAGTTAGGATATACAGCTTTTGCAATGGTTACTAGTGACATCATGCTGCCAAGCCCAATGTACTAGCTTTTGGTAGTCCTGTTGCTTTACCTCTTAGTGATTCTAACACAGTGGCTCACTTACCCTATCCTTCCCTTAATACTCAGGACACCAGGAGTCAGCTTGCCTGGTCTACCTTCCACACTTTTTCTCAATCTTCTTTCCTACTCTGTCCCAATTGCACCAACCTCAAAATAAATGAGAACATCTCGGTTTACTTTTTAATATCCATATACCGAACAGTCTCTGAAGTTCAGATACAGGCCAATTTATAAGTTGATGGCATCTTTTGTTCTAGTGCCTGGACTTCTTAAAGTTCATTGTCCCACTAAACATTTGATCAGACATCTACGATTTAATAATTTCAAAACTATATTATCAATGTTAAACTCTGCATACTGCTCCCACCAAGTCTGGCTCAATTGACTTGGCAAATAGCACCTCCCTTCTTCCAACTGTTCATGAAAAAAAAAGGAAGTCATTTTTGATGTTTCTCCTTTTCTTAATATTCCATACCCAGCCCATTAACAAAAACTATGTACATTTAGAAAGGCCTGGCACATGGTAGAAGCTAAATGTATACTAACGGACTGCATCTAAGAATAAATAAGTGGTCCGGGAGAATGGAAAACAAAAACAGTGTGGCTGGAACAATGAATTGAATTCACAGCCAGTAAACAGCCACTGTCATAGACAGCAGCCATTGATTCCCCAACCACATCATAAAGGAGATGAGCAGAGTCGTTCCCTGAGTTTTTGGACTTGTCTGAATTTTTAGCACTCTTGTAACATGGCAGATACAGTGAATTGAAAAAGCATGTAAAAAAAGTAAACAATGTAACCTGAAAGGGATAGCGAATAGCTAGAGGAGCAAAAACTAGACTGGTGAGATGAGAGAATCCTAAAATTGTGTCTCTGTGACTAAGAGATGAGACCAATCTAAGTGGATGGAATTACATAAGGACAGATCCTTATATGTAAGGCCAAAAAAGACTTCCTTACATATATAAGATACCTTTTGGGGCTGGAGAGGTGGCTCAGGGGTTAAGTCTCTGCCTTGCAGGCGGAAGGTCCTGAGTTCAGACCCTAGATCCCACGTATAGACGCCGGGCGGAAGTGGGGGCAGCCTGCGTTTCTGGTCCTGGTAGGGCGGAGTGTGTGAATCCCGGGGCAGAGAAAACAAGGAGGAGGTGAAGGCGGTCCATGGTGGTTCCCAAATTCGCCCGTGGTTCTACAAACATACATACACATACATACACACACGCGCACACATGCACAATGAATAAATAATAATAATAAAAAAATTTAAAAAAGACACCTTGTATGTAAGGTGGTGGTGTTGGGGGGGGGGGATGGGACTAACAGTCCAAGCAAAGAGGTATTCAGAGATATTCTTAGCCAACAGGTTCAGGCTCTTGGTGGCAATTTAATTTGTGATCACCAAAGATGTTAAATTCCTAGCAGGCTACCTTAATAGTAGTAGCCTGGTATAAGTGACAGGATGGCCCCAGCCTTACGGCCTTATGCATTTAGTGCTCAATTACTCTCAAATCTAGAAATTGAGAAGACAGTCATATACTCAAATGAAGGTGACTTCAAGGCAGCAGCAATCCTTAAAATTATGTCCTGAGGACCAGGTGAGTGAAGAAAAATATTAAGCTAAAAACCCCAAGAAGAGAGCCAGGAGAAAATAACAGTAACAGGACTTTCACACACAGAAGAACTCTCCTTTTCAGTCCTAAAGAGCAGAGAAGTAGAGCAACCATGAAGAGGCAACACCACACAAGAAATTCGAACTAGCAGAGCTTTCCAGACAGGAAGTGATCTCTGCTCCAACCCAAAGGATCTATCTCTATTGACACCAAGGCCATAAAGGTGGGTAATGAATAAATAACCAGGATGCAACTGCAGGACAAGAGTCTTTGGCTTTGAGATATGATGAGACCTTCATAGGCGATCTCCTGCACTGCTGTGTTAGATTAGCAACTTAGACATCCAGGAATGCACTGCTCGGCATTAGCTTTTATTTTAGATTGGTTTATTTAGTTTAGTTTTTGGGGCTGGAGAGGTGGCTCAGGGGTTAAGCCTCCACCTGGCAGGCGGAAGGTCCTGAGTTCGGATCCCAGATCCCACGTATAGACGCCAGGCGGAAGCAGGGGCGGCCTGCGCTTCTGGTCCTGGTAGGGCGGAGCCTGTGAATCCCGGGGCAGAAGGAGGTGGAGGCGTCCATGGTGGTTCGCGGGTTCTTCCGTGGTTCTACACATACACAGACACACACACACACACACATGCGCGCACATATACACGCACATGCGCACAGTTGAATAAATAATAATAATAATAAAAAATTTAATTTAGTTTATTTTTTTAATGTGTCTTCAAATATCTGGGCTTACTGACCTCAAGAAATCAGAGTGCTTATCTTCAAAAGAAAACGTTACCATAGAAAGCCCAGACTTTAGAACACTGCAGATATCTCTTTGCTGGTGGCCTACCAAGTTTCTAAAGTGGTCTAATCTCAATCCTCTTCTCTGTAAATGGAGAGTCCATAACATCGACCCTTGCCAAGATGCTGTTATGACTAAATTTAAAGAGAAGAAAATGGCGTCCACGAGCAATAACTACATATTTCTGGCTAGTTATGAATTGAGGGCATTCTCAATTTCAGTATCTCAACTACTGCAGGTGACAAAACTGGCCACTACAGCCCAAGAACCTCCTATGGTGATTGAAGGGGGACTCCATATTTGCCCTGTCCAGAACCTTACCATCTCCCCTGTGTGTATGTGTGTGTATTTATACATATACATATATATTTATACACATATTTGCAATTTCACTTGTGTACATAATGCATACCAACCATTTCTCTGTCCCCTACCATTTCATCGCCCCCCTTTCTTATAAATCCCCTTCTCACATTCACATCTATTTTTTTGTTTTGTTTTATGACTCACTGAGTTTAACCAGACCCATCTGAGTAACCTTGTGTTTGGAGTTTGTCTGTTAAAACCCAGTGGGCTCACCTGTGGATATGCAACTGGAGACAAAGACTGGCCTTCTCCCAGAGTCTATCAGTAGCCGACAGTAAGATTAGGGCCCCCTGCACTTTCCCCCACCCCTGACCGAGCGCTGACAGAGCCTGCGCAGCAGCCACAGCTGCGGGGAGCTGGCTGGGATGGTTGTCACACCTAGAGGTTGGTATTTCACAGCCCTCCTCTATCTTTGGACGCTTCCTTACCTGCTTTCCGCTCCCCCTTCGAGCCTTAGAAGGGGTGGCAATACCTTAATCATGAGTCATATGTAACATGAGGCCAACTGAATGGATTAATTAGTGATTGTTTATTAATATCAAGAACTGCATGTAACAACTAGCTCGTGGACAGTACTGGGCAGTGTAATTACTTCCTTAAAGTGACTCTTAGGTCAAAAATCCTGGTTCTATTATTTTAGTGACAAACTAAAAACCACAGAGTGCAAACACTACCACAGACCCCATTATAGGAAGTGCCTGGTGATGAAAGGGGATTCCCGACCCGCAGGGAGGGAATTCCACAATAGTCCTCAGCACTGCCTGTGAGGGAACGAGAGGGACTAACCTGGGAAATTTCCACGAACTTTACCAAAGAAGGTGTTCAATACTACAAAGGTTTTGTTTAAAAGTGTTTTCCTTATAAACCAAAGCCCATCAAACCGTTACTGACAAACAGGATGGAGAGGATTAAGCTCCTTTTCAGCTCTCACCATAACCTGCTGTATCAAAGCGGAAATCAAGACTCAAGTACACCTCTTACAATCAGCACAAGTCACTGTCTAATTATATCTTGGTGCTGCCAGGAATGACCCTTAAAGTTTGGTGCAGAGTTTCCCTCCCTCTCTGTTCAGATGTCCCCAGCTAGGGAAACAATCTTGCAACTACTTTCATCCCTGTGAAAATTTCTACAAAAGGACCAAGAGTTCAAAGGGAATTTTCAACCAATTCCTGTCCAAGGCAGGAAACTGAAATCCAAAGGGGACAGAAGTGTATTAAACAAATAAGGCCAGGGCTGCTGGTGGGAGCCGGGGTTTTCTTCCTCTGGCCCATTTTTAGAGAACTACAAAGAGGAATGTAGGGAGGTAGTTAATTGGTCACAGGACTCGTGGAGAGCCACCTCTACTTTCCTTTTCTAATTGACTGCTGGGAATAACACCCTCTTGAAGGAATGCTCAAAGGGGAAGCGTGCTGGGACAGGAGGGCCCTGATGAAAAGGCTTCAGAAGCTGCAGATCATTAATTAAGAATATTGAGAGAGAGGTTGAAAGCAGAGCTGAGACAGAGGAGTGGGAGGGACAGCTCAGTATCAGCTGCCACCTACACATTCGCAATTATGCCTTATAAAGATTCTGGTGGAAACTTGCATCTCCTAGGCATCCTCCTCTTGTGAGGAGTCTCCTGAGGCCATTGCACTGGACTCTGAAGACCACAGGCTGACTCTGGAGTAGTACTTACAAAATCTGCTGGGATAATACTCCTGCTTCTCAGTACTTGGCTGATGTTACCCACATTCATGGTCTGAAATAGCGCGTCTCAAACTTCAATGTGCTGGGTAAAAATTTAGCTTCCCAAGGCTCACTCTGAGTAGGGCTGGGAATTTGTATTTCTAACAGGATTCCAGGTGACTGTAAGGTTGCTAGTTTGGGGACTAAAAAGAAATGTTTCATTGCCTTCAGGGACTACATTTTGATATCCCAAGACAGTAAGGTATAACCCGTGTAGCACAATGGGACCACGTGGGGGGCTTTGTAAAGAACAACTGAGTCCAAATTCTATGCAGGTTAAACCAGAGTGCCTTGGGCTAGAGCCTGGCAGCAGCAGCCTATGCTAAAAGCCCACTACTGAATTTCAGTTACGGGACAAACACTACTACGGAGATAACTTTTTAAGTGTGGAGGTTACATATACTCTGAACAATGTAATAGTTAATTCCTGCTTTAAGGAAAACCCATGCCTTTCCGTTTTATAAAATGAAAAAGGAAAGGAGAAAATTTATTTTTCCTTATAAACTGGAGACAGGGAAGGAGACCCTGATATCCATGTGATTTTCTTCCCTTGGTGGAGTTTTTCCCTGGCTCCTTTCTTTCTTGTAGAAATCAAAATCCAGCGAGTATCTTTACCCTGGCAATGCTGCCCTGCACTCCAACATTGCTTGTGGTTCTCTGCAGATACGCTAATGAGAGCAGTGGATCAGGTAGGCACATGCTAAATGATTACTCTGCTGTGAGACTCCTCAGCACGTCATGCTTTCTAGAACATTCAAGCTATCCCAAGGTTTCTCCTTTGGGCTGTTTTCAATGTACCACACACTAACTTTTCTTCTAAGTCAGATTTCTACCTATGATTCTTCTGCTTTGATCCTTCTTCTTCTGCCTCTACCCAAATATAACTAAAAGAGAATGAATTATGCATATGAATCATAGTTCTATGATGCCTAATTCTAAGTTAACAAACAGAGGAACTAAATATTTTTCTTTGGTGGGGAAAAAAACCCAACTAACTTATTTTTGATATATGCCTCCTGATTAACTCAGTTCTTCACAGGAAGCTTGTATCCCACCCTTGGTTTTTCAAAATGGGGTAACTTCAACTTGCAGGACAGTAAGTGCCACAGACCAGCACTTAATGATGGAGTGTTACAAGTTAAGTAGGTTACCTTCAAATAATAAGACTGAAGGAGAACTTTATCCCTTTGACTCTAAAATGTTGATGTCAGGTCCTTAGTTTATGGGTGACGTTGCCCCCTTACCTTGTATCATTTGATCCCCATAACATGTCTGGAAACAGGACTGTCACAACTGGCAGCAGTGGGCAGACTACAGGAATGCTGCTGAACATGTTACATGGCACAAGCCGGCCCGCACCACAGTGAATCATCTGGTCTGTGCTGTCATTAGTGCCCACGTAGAGAAACAGGCGCACAAGCTCCCACGAGGAGTCAGCTGATTTCTCAGCACTGAAGAATTCACAGATCAAAGACTGGGAGGAGGGAGGAAAAGAAAATGGTCCAGAATCAATGGAGTCAAGAGCTTGGACCACGCTCGTCCTCTCAACTACTCAGAGCAGAGGAAAGGTCTCACAGGTTTGCCTTCTCAGATGTCAGCGAGGCTTTCTTCGTGGAGTATCACACGCTATGCTAGAAACACCTTCATCCTATTCATGTCCTGGTCAACTGGCAGACCATCCGCACTCCAAGAAACATTTTCATTATCAGCTTTTAATTCACCAGGGCCAAATCAATGATGGAAGAAGAAAGAGGAATGAAGGGAATAATTTTTTTAACATAATACAGGAGTTAAAGCATTACTTTACAAGTAGATTACATCAACTTTTATAAAGATAAAATGATAGTATTTCCTCTGTCCTTGAGGAGAACTAACAATTTTTATTTTGGGTAATTTGCATAGGGATCTTTGCAGAGGGACAGATGAGGTATCACTTATTAATACCATAATAAGATGATTCTTGAGTTATTTCCTCTTGCTAGTCAATCCTAGAGATACTATGTTCATTAATTGAACTGTAAAATAGCAAATTTAGCTAAGAGATGAACATTATATCTTTAGATCCTTAATAATACAGATGATTGAACAAGGTGGATAGCTTTCACCTATATTAACCTCCAGGTTAAGTGTCAAATAGCAACTTAATGACAAAGCTGAAAACCTACATTTTTTAAAAGGGTCACACTAAAGATATGCCTAAGTGCATCATAAAATGCTATCTTCCTTTTGGGGCTGGAGAGGTGGCTCAGGGGTTAAGCCTCTGCCTTGCAGGCGGAAGGTCCTGAGTTTGGATCCTAGATCCCACGTATAGACGCCGGGCGGAAGCGGGGGAGGGGGGGTGACCTGCGTTTCTGGTCCTGGTAGGGCGGAGCCTGTGAATCCCAGGGCAGAGTAAACAAAGAGGAGGTGGAGGCGGTCCATGGTGGTTCCGGAACTCGTCCATGGTTCTACACACACACACACACACACACACACACACACACACACGTATACACTCATAATTGAATAAATAATAAATAATAAAAAATTTTTTTAAAAAATGCTATCTTCCTTTTGAGTATTCACTACAGTTCCTTTAAATGGCAAAGCCACATAATTTATCTAACACTTACTTTCTTCCCTGCTAGGGAGCAGGTGGGGGAAAAAGATGTCAGAGGCTGAGCAGAGAAGAACCAGCACCAAGGATAGGAGAGTCTGCTTCTGGAACAATTAAACTAAACTACGTCCAGAGCAATTATCCTATTGACAGCATAGCAAACACAACATCAAGTCCCTTCCTAATGGAGTTATTTCAACATGTGCTAACGTTTTAGCACAAAACATAAATTCATCTCTGAATTATAAGTCATGTAAAGACGTCACCAAGATACGCCAAAATGACACTGTGGCATATGAATTGTTTATCTCAGGCCTGTAATGTTCAGGGCCTTACTGCTTCAAACATATTAGATGCTAAATTTTGACTAAAATCACATTCTTCACATTTACTACCATTATTGATGATGCAAATTAACACATCCATTAGATAATGAAGCAACTAGACAGGCTATCGTTGGCATAGAAAAAGGCAAAGGAAATCTTTTTTTCCAAAGAGAGAATAGTGAAACATGGAAAATGATAGGCATATTCAAGGTAGTCCCCACAAGCCAAAACTATAACTAAGGTTATATCTCACATGATCCCATGCTCTGCATATACATTACAACATTTTAAACTCATTTTTGGGATTTATGCCAGTTGGCACAGCATGCGAGAAAAGTGGTTACTCTGTCTTATAAAATTCAATGCATTTGTAGCATTAGGCCCTTACCAGAAGAGGGCAATGGTGACCAGGCTGGCATATTCACAGAATACAAAGTTACCTGCCTTCTAGGTGGCACATGGCATTGAAGGCAGACCTCAGGAAACAGCCTGGAGAACTGATGGCTTCTAAGGGTCACGAATGCGAAGACACAGGATATCTGACCTTTCCTCTCTCTCAGATAACCCCCAGATCAAGCTACTACAATATACCTCCACCAGATGAGACAGAAGCACTACCTACTGAAACCCACCACCACATATGAAAATTACCTTCCCAGACTGGTTATATGCTCTAAAACACAGGAAGATGCTCTGGAAGAGCTCTGGACCAGATGATTATATAAGCATATAAAACTTTGAAAACCACAGACATCAACGCAAACGCAAGCTCCCCTGCAATTCCCTAGCTCTTCAGATCCCTTTGGGGATTCTCCATTTCTTTTCTCACTCACAAGTGTTTTCAAGCTCACAATGCTCAAGCAGTGTGTTTCCAACATAGGGTCTTTGGACCTTTTCAAAGCAAAGCAATTCTAACCTCCTCTCCTACTGGACAAACCATTTGCTCTGCTGAAAAAGTCCACCAAATGTCTGTTTTGCAGACACATTCACCTCTAGTGAAGAAAAAGGTTTTAGTTTCAGGCGTAAGTGAATAGTGAATGGCTAGAGGAGAGGCAGTAGACAAAGAATAAAGAGCATCGACAAGGGTGGGTTACACAATCATTTACCATTTGTAGAATTAGTAGATGAAAGACGAAAATTCTGAAATTTCTGCCAGACTTCTCAACACCACATATTCCCTGTAAGCTTTTCCCTGTTCTAGCTCAGTTAATGGCACCATGGCCACTCTACTGACATGACCTGGCATGTCTCTTCCAGAATCCATACACAAAGCATCACTCCTACAGTCTCCACTACCACCGTGTTGTTTGGCCCACTGCAAGTCTGTCACCAAGCTTTGTCTAGAGAAATCAAGCTATGCACTGCCTTGTTATCTAATTGCCACCCCACCTGAAGACCTTTAGAGAAAGACTTTCTACTGCTCCCAGGGGGAGGGAGGCAAGATTGCAAGAAGCTGACTATATACCCATGACAAAGCAGCTTCATTTCATGCACTGCTAATTATTACAGCAGCCCCTCGCACTCTGCAAACCATCTGTTTTCATGATAAGGTGCGTGGTCTTCTGTGAAGCGTGGCCTTCCAGATGCTCTCCCATCATCAGGTAAATCCTGCTCCGCTCCAGTTCCGCTGCTGCTGTTTCTTAGTCACAGAGCACACGCAAGGAACCAGCCCTGTGTGCTAGGAGCCAAACACAGTGCAGGCCGGCTGCACAGAGCCTTGGCTCTGATGGAAAGTACGTCCCATCCTGCTTCCACCAACTCCCTGTGAGCTTGGTTCAAGGCTTCCTTCAGTCTTGGCTTGTATCTCCTTCACAGAAACCTTCTGAAGCTCTAAACCAAGGTAGCTCTCCCTGTATCCATAGGCAACATCATGTTTCTCATTTTATAAACACTACAAGAAGATTACAGTTTTTCTAGCTGCTGCATGACTGGTCCAATGGCTGCCTTGGTCTACACACTAACGAGGTCTGCATCTAGTTTTGCTAATTGTGGATGCTCTACTATTTAGGAATATGCAGATTAGAGATTCTCATAAGATACTGCTGAAAGGAAGGAAGCAAGGATTGCATACTCAGTCCCCAGTTTGGGGCTGGTTCTCTTTTCTGGAACCCACAGCAGTTCAAATGGTGCCCACGATCATACTGACCTTCCCAATCTTGGCTTCTGCCTCTGGGTACTCTACCGTCTAAGGAATAGGGCTTATACCCTCTAAGAAATAAGATCTTGGGGAGGAGCAGAGGCTACCTCCTCCCTCTATACTGTCCTTTGCTCCTCACACAAAGATTTACTTCAGTAGAGCACTAATGAAAAGTCCTTGGAAACCATAGCAAAAGGAGAAATAGGGGGATGGAAGCATCTAGCAAAACAGAATTATAGAAAGAAATCAAAATTTTCAGGACTGAACAATGCTTTGCATGAAAGTTTCACATTACCCAGAAAAAACTAATCAAAACTTCACAAACCAAACAACCTTCTTATCACTGTGACTTAGCTCATGCTTCTAATGTCAAGGTGGATTTCTGTCTTAGTTTGCACGAATCTAAATGCTCATGAATAGAACTTTGAAACACTGAATTTTTTCTTCCTGACAGGTAACTGTTGCTTGTAGCTTCTATAAGTCCATTTCTTTTTCTTCAGTTGCACTGGGCTATTATAAGTTAAAACTTCACAGTCCAAACTTTGGCTTGGGTATAAGCACCCAGCCTGGAAAGCATTAAAAAGCTGTGAACCCTACTGAGGGTCATTTTCACCACAGTGTCACCAAGAGGTTTGGGGTAGGAAGGGAACTGAAACAAGGACATGCTTTTATGGAGTACACCACAGGGACAGCACTCTCTCTCACATGGCTGCACCACGCTTCAGGTGAGAGTAAGCCGAAAGCCACCAGGTCACATCTACAGGACATCCCTTGTTGAACCACCCTCCCTGACCAATGACCCGCCCATGCAGCCATCAAGCGAAGGTGTTCATACCAACTTTTTCAAAATGACAAATAATAATTATATATTAATTATAGTAATTATATATATTAATATATAGTGGGATAAATATAAATATAGTGAGGAATGATTAAGTCATGCCTACTGAAGTCATCTCTCACATGCTTTTTAAAATTATTTTTACTCTTTTAGAGTTTCATACATGAATATAATGAATTGATGTTATTTTGACCGCTACTTACCTGATCTCATCCCCTCTCCTTTTCCCACTGCAAGCCTTCTTCCTCTCTCTACTTTCTCCCTCTATTTTCCCGTCTTTCTGCTTGTGTGGCCACTGCGCTGCACCTGGAATGCCTTGAATAGCACTTGCCCAGGCACTTGCCGCAGCGTCACACGCTTTTCTCTCCGGCGATGGCGGCCTTTCATTAGGATGTTTTTGTGTGAGTGCAACATACTACATGCACCGTCTTCAGACTGAATCCAAGGCTTCATGCACGCCAGGCAAGTGCTCTATCCATGAGAGGTATCCCTCACCCTGATTAATTTCTTACAATTAAACAAACACAGATAAATGTTTTAATATTTTTATATACCAAAGTAAACCACTTAACTCCCCTCCTCCGCCTTGATAAGTGCACACATTCAGAGACTACACAGCCAGTTGATTACAGAAAGGTCTGGGCATCACAGATGAGGCCCAGATCTCATCCCCACCTCCCTTTTCCCATTACAAACATTCTTCCCTACTAGCCTCCCAGAAAGGCATATCCTGCTAGAAAATATAAACCAATGTTAGGGGCATAAGGTCGGAAACTTCAATTTCAGTGCTAAAGAAAAAATTAGAACTATAAGGTTTAAGACAGTAGAAGGAAGCTACAAAGAGCGGAGATGCATGCTGAGAATTCAGGGTAACCAACGGCACAATGACCTGATCCAGAAGCTTCTGAGCGAAGCTGGTGTGTTTCTCTCAGACTTCACATCTGACGCTCCCTCTGCTGGAATCACTCCCTCCACTACTCGGGGATAGAGCCTCATTGGTGTTCATCTCCAGTGCCCCTCCCCCCAGAGGTCTCACACATCCTATCTACACAGGAACCAGTTACTAGCCAGTGAATTTCCATCTTTTATTTCTTTCATTCCACTTCGTAGTTCAAGTCAAATATCCCTCATGTTGGGAAGAGAAGTGTTTCAGATTTCAAACTTTGTTTAATTCTGAAGTATTTGCAAAGACTATCATTTGAGCATCACTAATCCCCAACTCTTGGACTAATCATATAAACACTGAAAAAGATTTCAGATTTATGAGCTGGTGATGTTCAACCTCTACCTCAAATTACCTTGTTTCTTCCCTTGTGCATTGTCTTATGCTGACTTCATAAGAGCAACAACCACAGTGTCTTTAAAATTGTACATTTATGCTGAGAATTATTGCTAGTATACAGCAACCAAAGGATAAACGCTTATTGGATAGATGCATCTTTTTAAAAACAATATGAGAAAACAAGAGTAGCAGAAGGCTGAACCTACATTTATCATGAAGGGAAAAACAGGACTATAGAATATAGAATACATGCATTTTAAAGATAAATCTCAAATCCTATCCAATAATGAAAAAAAACAAAACACATCACCTTCTCACATGTATATGGGACTGTCTGTGCATCAGACTAAAATGTTCAACCTTCTAAGTGAATCTGAACTTCTCCATCAAGGAAGGGCAGACAAAAGACTACTGAAGGCCTGATTTTCTAACAGGACAGAGCAGCCCAGGAAAAGGACATGATACCATCACAGGCTGAGCAGCTACCTAACACCTGCCTACTGAGTTGCTCTGGCCTTGTCATTGCTTAGCACTCACCATTCATAGGTATACCAGTCAAGGGGGTGAAATAATCCTGGACATGGAGCTCTAGAATCATCCTGAATGTGTGTGTAGAGCTGACAACTCCAGCAGGGTGTGATGGTGCACACCTGTAGTACCAGCTACTCAAGAAGTTGACTTAGGAGGATCATCTGAGTCTAGGAGTTCAAAGCCAGCATAGGGGGGAAAAAGGGCTGAGGACTTCACAAATATGCACTGCAGCCACTGACATGTTCAACTGCAAGAGGAAGCTCATGTGCGTAACATGACAACAGCACATCAGGACTTTGGCATTTATATTTCGTATAATCTAGCTGTAGCACTGGTTCTCTTTAAAGTATTGGTAACTGCTCTTTATTCTCCACCTTAATATCAGTGTAAGGAACTCAACCCCCTTTTCAAGATTTGTGTCTCTACTAAAGTTGATTACTTTCTTTTCTTACTCAAAACAATTTTACCTTGCCTGTTACCTCTATACCAAACTCGGATGTTCATACTATAAATAATGAGCTGAATCTCTGTGGCAGGCTCACATTCCCATTTTAATCAAAACTGATTTCAAAACCTACTTCTCAATTTACATTTGGCTAGGGAGCTTCTCACCATGCAAGCCCTCAGTCTTCTTCATGGAAATGGGCACTCTTCCCAAACTCCAAAAAACATCGTGGCCTTATTAACCACTGGGAATCATTATCTTCTACCCGCTGGTGCTCTTAACTTCATCAAAGTTTAACAGCATGACGGCAGCTTCAGAGGGAAATCAAAACCCGAAAGCCACAAAACAGCCATGCCACTGGGTGCATGGATTTTGTAAATGTGTCAACAGACCTCACAAGGAAAAATGTTCTAGGATTCACTGGATTGTGTAAACACAAACTCCTACTAGAAACAAAAAGACTAACCACTACCATGAAAGTTGCAAGCAGCACGTAACTGTGCTTCCAGTCTCCAAAGCCGCCCTCCAGGGGCTGCTCTACTTTACTTTGAGGAAGATGACAAAGACAGCACGGCTTTTTATATATCATTTCTGCTTCCAAAAAAGTCTTTCTCCAGGCCCCTGTGGAACTTCATGCTCTTCTTTGTCTTTATGCCCAGTGTGAGGGCGCGGCATCAGTCAGTTCTCAAAGCTGCTGCATATTGTGCTCTACATCTGTGCACAAGCGGCCCGGGAAGTGAATCCAGCCCTAAGAACTAGATGCTTCACGTGGCCAGCTCTGCTAGTCACCTCTAAATCCCGCGCTGGAGCTGGAACCTCTGAGACTACACATGGTCTTGGACTGACTTCTTCATTAGCACAGCAACGAAACAACTGCCAGACCGAGGGCAGAGCCTCAAAGGCTTTCCCGAACTCATGAAATTCTCCTGGCATGGAGATACTTGCTAATTTTGGCTTAGGCTGGTTTATATCCAGGGGGACTAGAATGAAGAGAATATTTCATATGACAGCACCTCGGGGAGGAGAGTCCGTGAAATTTCCATAATGCTAGTGCTCTCCTTTACTCAGAGACATGGAACCCTAACAAACTGGGCTCAGAAGAAAAAAGTGATCATAATCTCTTCTGAGCCAGCCACCAATTTTATCTCTTCTACCATATGGCTGAAAACAAGACCTAAGATTAAATTATGAAAATAAAACACCTCTATTAGTATGACAGGAAATTTCCATTTCCTAATCCTCTTAAAAGTGAACTTTCAATAAAGCTAAAGCAGGAAGCAAAATCTGAGTCTACATTTCAGTATTTGAATACCACCCTAAATTTATTATTATAATAAACAGAATTCTAAAAGCAAACAGACCCTGAACTCTATCCATCTAAACAAGTCGCTAATGTGTCAACATATTTCTTTCCTCACATAGATCAAAATGAAATAATAAACAAAGCTGCCACATTAGTAAGCCCCACAAAGGAAAGCCCCAAGCGGCCTAAATGGCCTTACCTTTTGCTGGCATAGTGGTATGACATGAAGGGTAAAGGTGTTTATGCTTATGTGAAAAATGCCAAAACACAAAAATATCTACAAGAGCAGGCAAGCATAAGCGCTTAGGAAACATGCACATGTGCATGGCTGGTAAATAAAATACTAGGTATGGTTGGCGCATGTTAGTCACTCTGACCAGTGAGCTTCACGTGGTGAGCCAGGGTTTTATTTTCTGAGCTTCAGCTGGAGCAGACAAGTCTTGAGCCACTTTCTTCATCCTGATACAGAAGCAGACAGAGCCAACAGATCTCTGAGGAGGGAGTATGACACAGCGACAGCATATTGCCAGGAAGTGGGAGGAAGGGAAGAAGAGAGGAAGAGAAAAGGCAGAAAGGGAGAAAAGAGTACAAAATTCCTAAGAAAATGGCAGGCCTATGAAGCCTTTAACTTCTAAAGTTAGTTTCTTCTCTATAAAAATCAAATTACTGCTTTGTCTATTACTCATAGGTGTCAGATAAAAGAGGAGAATAACTGTGGAAGATTCAGATTCTTCCTGAATGATTCAATGTCAACAAGAAAGTAAATTCCATTTCAAAACTAGTAATTAGATTCAGCAGCCTAACACTATGTTCTCATAAAGGTACCGGGTAAAGCGTATAGCTTTCTTCTCTCTCTCCTCTCTGATGCTCTTTTGCCTTGATATGACTTCAAACTATAAAAGCTGCTAGAATAGAAAAAAATATTGGAAAAAAATTTTCTTACTGTTTGAAGGAGAGTCTCATGCATAATTAATTCACTATGTAGCTGAGGATGGTCTGATCCCACTCCTTCCACAGCTGAAGTGTGGACTGCAGGTATATGCTACCACTCCTGGCAAAAATTAAATAAACTAGTTTGAATTGTCGCCTAACAATTTACACTATTTTACATTAATTTCAAATTAAAACCAAAACCAAAATCATTCTAATCTGACCCGATAAATGGCCTAAAACAAAAAATCTACAACAATCCCTTGCTTGGACCATGGAGAACTACCAGATCTGTGCACATGTGTGTATGTAGTTTTCATTGGAACATACATGAGGAGAATGACATGTTTTCTACTCCCAGGAGTGCACAGATAAGACAGGCTTGGGGGGTCATGTGCAATTACAGAGGCACCAGCTGTCCTTCTCCTCTTTGCTTTTCCAAATGAAAAAGCAGAATGGAATGCAAATGAAAAGGAGTAATTACATTAATGGGTAACCGTAAATGTGTGCCAATCATTTTCCTTGCTTTTCTTTTTAATGGTAAAGAAATCACAGACAAGCCTTGGTACTTTATTAGTGGTAAACAACTTACCTAAGACACTGTGAACTGCAAAAGGTGGCACTGGACTAGAACGCCTGACATGGTAATTTGGGGGCTTTAAAGCTATCTATTTGAATTACTTGAGTTCAGAAATCCATTTGAGTGCAAGAAGCACCCCAGAACAAATGAAAGCAATCTAGCAATTCTGAGGGCTTCTCGGCCCCTTGCATTTACCTTGTGCCTTAATAAAACACTTTCTTGGAGGCAGGATTGAAGAAATTTTATAAGAGTAGAGGAGACCCTATTAAATAAGCTGAAAGGATTCTCTAAAGGTGGTTTAAAGCTCACTAGTTTATGTCTGTATCAGAAGACCACTTTGTACACTAAAGTCTATCCAGATACCTGTGGTGGGTGAATCATGAAGCCAGTCTTCTGCCTCTTTCTCCCAGGTCTTCCACATGTGTACAAAATCACAACCAGAATTTCTCTTTGAATTTTTACCAACTTATTTCTATGGTATGAAACATGTTCAAATAGCCAAGAACATGATCAAATATTGCACCAGGAGCCGTCATGGCTAAAACTTTCTGGCTTTACTTGCTCTTTGAGGGGCAGGGTTTAAATTTTATTGGCTTCTGTATGGAATCTTAGCAGTGAGGCCTGTTTTATGGCATGATTATTTGTAAAGTGGATTAATAAAGCAGCAAAATACCAACTGGTATGTGGCTACCATGACTAGGTAAAAACACATCTTTTCATTCATTATCTGCTGAGACTACATATCTTAAAGGGCTCCATGCTTTGGAGGCTAACTTAGAACGAATGCATGTCTTGATCCTAGAATATGCATTACCTTAGTTAGAAAAGGAGTCATTACAGTTATAATTAACTTAAATGTCCTGAAGACAGCATTCCAAATTACCCATATGGACCCTAAATTCAATCATGGATGTCCTTATTAAAGACACAGAGAGATCAAGCACACAGAAGAAAAGGGGATATGTTCAGAAACAAGCACCACCAGAAACTGATGAATGAAGACTTGTCCCCTAGCACCTACAAAGTTTGGTCCAGCTGGCACCTCGTTTCAGTCTGCTAGCCTCCAGAACTGTGAAGGAGAGCACGTCTGTGGTTTGAAATCACTTAGGTTGTGGTACCTTATCACGGGAATCTTAAGAAAGGGAAACAACAGTCCTGAATACATTCTGGCCAGCATTTGTTAGCTGGCTCCTCATTTCTTTTATTATTATTATTATTATTTCCATTCATACAAACTTAATAGGTACATCAGTTCCCTCCCTCCCTCCTCTTCCCCCCCGACCCCTCTGCTCCCCCTCCCCTCACCCCTCCCTCCCCATCCTCCAGTGCCTCCCCCCCAAACCCCAGAGAATGTGCATGCCAGACTCTTCTCTGGGTCCTCCTCTCTGATGATGTGCAAGGACCCAGTGGCATTTCCTGAACCCTTTCCTGTGTTCCCCCTAAGCATAGGAACACTACTGTGGCTGTCAATCCCTTGCCTCCAAGGATCTTGGTGCCTTTAGCAAATGCTAGACTTTGTGGGGTCAATAGTGTGTTGGACATTGCGCCGGGCATGCAAAGTCCAATTATGATTGCTTCGGCCCTAACTTGTGTGGAGTATCTTGCATATCATTGCTCTTCCCATCCTTGTGCTCTTACAATCTTACCGCCCCCTCTTCTGTAAATTTCCCTGGCTGGCTCCTCATTTCTAAAGTTACATGCTGTGCTGAAAGCTGCCTTCTTGAGGAGTTCTCCTAATCTTGTCAGTCAATTATAGCCAGACCCATTCTGAAAAATGCTAAGGCCACTGACAACTCAAACTCCAAAATTCCCAAGTACCCACTTAAAAAAAAAAAAAAAAAAAAAAGAACTCCGAATACTTTGGTACGCCAAAGTGGAAAGCATCCAGTTTCTCAATTATCTTATCACTTGAGTTGACATTTAGTTTGCTAACTATACTTTAAACCAATAGAAAGTTAGACAAGAGGGGCTTCTTTAATGGTTCAGTGAATAAAATACCTGCTCACAAACCTGGTGATCCTGGAAGCCCACATGGTGGAAGCAGAGAACTGACTTCTGAAAGTTCTCCTCTGACCTCCGTGCGTGCACCATGACATGCATGTGTGATCATGAACCATCACATGCAAGAGAAATTTCTCTACATGTATCTGTCTAGCAAGTAAGGGAAGAAAGAACAAATGCAGAAGGGTCACAATGAAACATGGAAGACAGAGTCGTGGGAAAGATGATGCTTGCAACAGGCAAGAAGCTGGTAGCTGCAAGCTGCAGGAGAAAGGACTAAAATGACATTCTACCCCGCCAGCTGTAATCCTTTTTCAGAAGTTAGAGGTGTGTCCCATCACATCCAGAAAGCAGAAGGTATAGTGTAAGTAAGAGAGGATCTGAAGGAGGGAAAGATAAACTGGAAGTAACATCTCATACAACCCACTGCTCAAAACAGCAGATGAACATTTCTAGGAAGAGATGAAAAAATGTGATGAAATATTACCTGATAGATTTCATGACGTGTAAAAAAGATCTGAAAAGATTCGAAAGGTCATTTAGATGATGTTGAGGTAAAGTAATCTTAGAAGTGAAATAGACCAAATGAATAAACAAATAAGAAGAGCAACTAGATTTCAATCCCCATAAAAAGTAAACCATTGTAACCATAAGAATATGTATTCATGATGGGCACATGAGACCACTAGTGAAAATAATAATAGAACAAAGGAAACATTAAATGCAGATTCAGTCTAACACCATGACAGCAGTATGGAAGTTGCAAAAAGGAAGGGTAGTTTCCAAGTGGGCAGATATGAAGTGAGAGGCATACAGTGCCCAGGGCCCAACTACAGCTGTCAACAGACTGGGTCAAAAGTTTGCAGATCAAGAAGTTAGCTATGAACAGGTAAAAGAAGTTTTTTCTTGGGTAGAGAATTTGGAGGTACAGAAAGATACAAAACAGGACCTGTTTTTTGTTTGTTTGTTTGGTTGGTTTTTTTTTTTTTTTGCTAAAAACTTTACAGCATTGTCATTTGACACATTAAATTCCAAACATATATAAACTGATAAAAATGCTTATGGAAAAGCCACATTTGAACAAATTTTAAGGCTGAACATGCTGCAGAAGTTTGACTTTGTTTCCTTTCCTGTTATCTCCCTCAGTTTGCTGCAGATCTTTTATTATACAAAATAAACACAGACCACAGGATCGCTCCAGCTCTAAAAGGCAAGGTGAGCATAGAGGAGAGAAACCAAAGACAAGAACACTGGTAATTG
The DNA here is from genome assembly GCA_023101885.1 of Typhlomys cinereus. Lineage (NCBI taxonomy): Eukaryota > Metazoa > Chordata > Mammalia > Rodentia > Platacanthomyidae > Typhlomys > Typhlomys cinereus. Next base: position 2,262,996 of record JALPQD010000057.1, on the reverse strand, counting down.
TGCTACACAGTCCTGGCAATAGGACACAGAGGCCAGCCTGAATCAAGACAACCGCAGAAGAAATGATGGAAAAACATCCAAGAATCAGCAAGTGTGACAGGGAAGGAATTCAGACTTTCTGACACAGTCAGCTGAAGACGCGGGGAAGCATCATCCCTGCAACCCAGTGTTGAGATCTGTGGACTGAGACACTGAAGAGATACAATGAAATGGCAAGTAACCAACAGCCCTGGGCCTCCCTCTGGACACTGCTGTTTTCTACACATACATCACTTGACTAACACTTTCGTAGCTCTACTACTATCCTGTACTCCCACAGGTCAAATAAAAACTTGAAAGCAACTCACAAAAATATTAATTATTTGAAACATCAAAGGCATTTTTATGTATACAGCAAACTGAATTTCCAATTAAACCTCTTGCCTATGACTATTTTCTCATCGCCACTGAGTGGGCCCTTGGGAGTCCTTATTTCTGACTTCATCAGAGGCCTGGCCATTGCTGATGGCCGTGTTTCTCAGTAACATGGAACTACAACAGGGCAGGTGGTCAAGGGTGTCTCCCAGCATGGCTACTTCTCAAACATGTAGCCCTGGTTACAACAGAGCCGGGGCACGGCTAGGAAGATTCCCAGAGAGGAACAGATGTGAGAAATGCTGCAGATGGTCCCCCCACACTGGAGTTCTGTGAGCAGGCTCTGGAACTGTGTAATAAATTCCAAATGGACATAGCCAGTCACTTTACCAACCCCATGAGACTGGCAGCTGTCTTCCCTCCCACGACCTTGAGCCCAGCTCGGGCCTGCTGCCACTGCCAGGTCTTTGTGCTCATGATACTTCAGGGAGGCGGGAGGTTAAAGCACTTAGCCACGCCCTCCTGCAGCAATGTTAGACAAGGGGTGAAAATCTACCAAACATCAGCCTCCACTTACTGAGTCACGTTTTAGAGACAATACTTTACCTACTCTTTCACATCCTTAAAGAAAATTGACTCGATATTTAATAGATCTTAATAGGAATTCAGTTGTAGTTGTAGTGGCTTCATTTATAGAAGTAACTCAGTAAGACTTCTTGTTCTGTTTATAATTTTGAAACTCAACTTGAACTTTTCACGTAATACATACACTAGCAGACAGCCCAAATACATTACCTTCTGCCACAAATTATTCATTCACTCGCTCAGTACACACTGGGTATTTACCACCACACACTGTGTCATGTTCTGAGGAGGATGATTTGGACAAGCACTCACAGTCCCTGTTTTCCCTGGTGCTCAGAGTTTCATCTTTGAAATTACTAGAGCTGTAATACAAAAAATTTAAGGTGAAGGGGCAACTTACTTATTCAATAATTAAACTCTGTAAATACACAATCATGTCTCATACAGAAACAAGCAAACTGAAAAGTTCGACTACATCAACATATAGAGGTGTTTGAAAGAGTGGTAAGATTTTAGCCGGCCTGATAACGCTCCAGAACACCAGGAGCCTAGGGAGCCACAGGATGAATTAGAAGCAACCTAACGGTCCAGCTTCTCAGAAGCTCAGGACACAAAGTCAGAAAATGGCTGCTAGTGACATGGACGACTCACTGTATGCCCTGAAACTTAGCATTGGACAGAGACTTCAGAGGGACCCAGAGAAGGTTGCAGTAACACAGGGCAAGAAACAGCTGCCAGGACAATGAGTCCATGGCAGCTCAGTGGTTCTCAGAGGGGAGAGAGAAAGGGAAAGAGCCACTGTGGGGAAAGTCAGGCAGAGACAGATGTGCAACAGAAAGCTGCTCTGACCATAGCTGACCTGGGAGCTGTGGAATGTGCTGGGTCTTACAAATCAACCGTTTCGCCATGTGGGAGAATGGAGCTGGACCAGGGAGCCCACTGGAAAAGATGGTGCTAAACTTGCAGCTTTGGGAAACAGAAGTTCCTACATTTTCCTTTATCTTGGAACCCCCATTGCCATGTTGATGTGGCTGGCATCTGACCTGGGACCCACTGTGCACTGGAAGAAAGCCACAGAAGCAAGTTCACTGAAAAAAATGGGACTCGGAGCCAGAGAAATCAGTGGAGTGAATCTAACCCTCCTTTTCAGATGGAGGCTGACTCCACAGGCAGCTAGATGAAAAGAACGGGCAAGAGCACACTCATGAAGGATTGGGCCTCAGGAAACCCCGGTGGAAAGCACAGAAATTGGAGAATGGGTCCAGCTATGCCCACTTGGCCTGGTAGTCTGTTGTCCTGAAGCCTAAAGTGGACTTCAAGGTAATGCCTAAGATGCAATATAACCCCTAATGCTAGTCATTCCCTCCTGGCTCGGGGAGTCCATCAAACTAATCTGAAGGAAAGTGTGCTTTAGCCAGCTTTGGTTCCCTGCTATCTTAAATAACGAAGCAAGGAAAGAAAGTATTCCAACCGGCTCTGGTTCCAAACCTCCCAGGGACAAGACTGTGAGCACTGCTCACACAAAGAGGGTGAAGATCCCAGTCTTTGCCTTCTTTCCAGACAACAAGGAGGAGGAATGAAGTGCAGACTAGCAGAGGCAGCGGGACACCCCTCTGCCTACACAAGCATATCGATGGAGGCAATAGTTTAGTTTTTTTTTTAATTAAGACAAATCTTTCTTTTTCTTTCTTTACTTCTTCTCTTATTCCCTTCCTGCTTTCCTTCTTTTTGCTCTGCATTTGCTGACTGGTTGAATGGTTCCTACATGTATACATGTATGTAAATAAATATACATATATATATTCTTTTTTTTTTTTGAGAATTAAGGTAGAGTTTATTAGTAAAGAGAAAGGTTGGAACTCACGGGCTCCAGACGTGGAATGCTATGAGGAGCTAGGGCGCCTCCATGAGAAGCAGAAATAAAACAGAGCTCATGGCAACAGAGTGCCATGAGGGGCTAGGGAGCCCATGAGAACTCACAGTGCCTAGGCATGGAATTCATGAGGAGCATGAAACAAGAAACAGACTCATGGCACTGGAGTGCCATGAGGGGCTAGGGAGCCTCCAAGAGAAGTAGGCAGCTGGAAACGGACTCACGGCACTAGAGGGCCATGAGGGGCTAGATCGCCGTACATACATATATTCTTTTACCTATGTATTTTCCTTAAATTGTTCTCTTGTTTTTGGTTTATTTAAAATCACAGCCTTCACTTTCTACCTCTCTTCCTCTTTCAACCTCTTTGTAACTTTTGAATATACTAATTTTTCTTTTGCTTTCCACTTTCCTTTTTTCTCTCTATTTTTCTTTATTTTTATCAGTTTTTAAAACTTCCTGGTTTAAATGACTTCAACTTCCAGCATTCCTGTTATTATTGTTAGAGTTATGGATTTTATAGTTGTTATTGGCTTTTACTTCACTGGTATGAACTTTATGTTTGATTCACTATTGTTTGTTGCCATTACTGTTGCTTTCTTCCATCTATGTAGTTTTGGGACCAAGTATGACACTTTCAGTGGACCATACAAATGCTCTTATTCTGACTTATCTCCCAGCCCAGCCAAGTGTCAACGCAATTTAATCTACTCACAAATCACCCAGCTTGAATTGTAGTGAATACAAAATTCAAGATACAATGGAGGGAAAAATCGCAACTGTCTACCAGCCTCCAAGTAGCTGTGGCTAGGTGGTATCTCAGACCCAGTCTCATCTCTTCATTCCTAAAGCAACAGTGGAGATGAACAACAACAACAACGTCTACACTGCACCCACGAGAGGCTACAGCATGGGGCGTGCCTGTACCTCCTTTAGACTACAGTCTACCCTGCACTATAGAGACCACAGCATAGGCCATACCCCTTCAAACCACACGCTGTTGACAAGATTACAGTAGTAATCTTACAGAGGGTATACCTCAATGTATAAAACACACTGTATATAAAAAAAACTGTTGGATTTACTAGACACATTCCACTCTTGTAAGACCTACAGGGAACCAGGAAACTCAGGCTCCAACACAATAGAAATTGTGGCAGGACAATGTACCACTACCAAAGAAACAACAGGGAAACTAGACTAAAACTATATGAAACCCCATTAGAAATATATTCAACACACATGACGATTAACTAGCTCAGAAAATATCACCAAGAAGTGCTATTCTGTAAAAAGACTTTCACCTAAAATTAGAAGAAAAAAAAATCACTCCAACAGATGCAAAAATCTTTAAGTGGAGGGAGGGAGAGGAATGGGGTACTTATCAATTTTGTATGAGTGGAAGAAATAAAAATAAAGAAAAAAAGAAATATGAAAAAAGACATTTGACTCCTCCAAAAGATGATAATTCTCTACAAATAAAAATGCCCCCAAAGATTCAATTTTAGTACATGGCATATTGGATAGGAAATTCAGAGGTACGATTTTTTTTTAAGATCAATGAACACCAAGAAAATAAAAAAGAACTGAATGTATTAAGGAGAATGATACATGAAATAAATGAGAATTTCAAAACAGATATTGGGTGGGGGGGGAATCATGTAAATGAAAAGTCATTGGAAAGCATCATCAGTAAATGAAAAAAGAGAGTTTCAGGACTTATAACTAAGACTGATGTATTAGAAAATTTAAAGAGTAATATAATATATACATAATAAGTTATGAATAAAACATGCAAGACTTTTGGGATATTATTAAAATTTATTAAAAGACCAAAATTCGGTATTTTTGGCATAGAAAAATGCACCACAGTACTGACAAAGAAAATTCCAGAATTACAAACCACATTACAAATGAAGTAGATTTAATATAAATCTGTAAATATTCCATTCAACAACTGCATATTGCACATTTTTCTCATCTGCTCCAACGCAGATAATCTTTTAGACAATAAAGCCAAGTGTTGAATTAAAAAAAAATCAGAATTTAGAGAAATAAAACTAGAATTGCAAAACAAGAAAAACTATACACACACATGAAAATTGAACCATATACTTCTGAAGAATCTGTGGGTCACTGAAGAAACAAGGGCAATGTTTATCAGAAGTCTTATCAATCTATGAAAGCTGAAACTGCAATAACAATCATGGTGGCAAGAGGCAACCATCAACATAATAGTGGTCAAATGTCAAGGAGGCAACCAATAGCTTTGGATCATGTGTAAGGTCCACTAATCAGCAGGAACACATTCCTGTCACTGTAAACTAGAACAAGAATCTATGAAAAGACAGGACATAGATCCCAGGGTTTACCTATAAAGACACCACATCAAGTTGCCTTTTAAACTGTCATTATACCACAGATTGGAGGAGCACTGAGCACTCAATCTAAAAGCTTCCTCATGCAAAGGAAGATGTTTTATTACAGAAAAGCACAACTGGCCAATGGGCAGAAAATAAGTGACCGTGAATTGCACAGCCCTAAAGAGGACATCAAAGCCACCCGCATCTTCATCCCAAGACTCAGGGAACAATACAGAAGAGGGAGTGGTAAGACTGTAAAAATCAGAAGTGGGGCAGGGGTATATGGTAGGACTACGCTGTTCAGGATTCCATGGCAGAGATGTATATTTCTACAAACCTTGTGTAGCAGGAACTGTCCTTTCATTTCACCATGGAAGGGGAAGCTCTCAAGAGATGCCACATTTCGGGGCTGGAGAGGTGGCTCATGGGTTAAGCCTCTGCCTTGCAGGCGGAAGGTCCTGAGTTCGGATCCTAGACCCCACGTATAGACACCGGGCGGAAGCGGGGGCGGCCTGCATTTCTGGTCCTGGTAGGGTGGAGCCTGTGAATCCCTGGGGCAAAGTAAACAAGGAGGAGGTGGAGGCGTCCATGGTGGTTCTACACACACACACACACACACACACACACACACACACACACACACCAAAAGAATTAAAAAAGGGAAAAAATTAATGTAAACCTCCCCTTTGAAAGGAAATCTATCAGCCAGTTCTGTATCTTCGTATCTATTAGTATTTAGCAGCGGAGTCCCTTCCAGAGAGAACTAAGCTTGAGATCCATTCCTCCCCTATCCAGATGGAGGAGGAAGTCACCAGCAGTTTCTCTATATGTTTGTACCTAGCCATCTTGTGCCAAGGGTTCCGATTCAGACAAAAGAGATGACCTGTTTATAGCTGGGATACACACCATACATCTCTAGCAAAAAGCAGGGAAGGCAGCAGGCAGCAGCCTACAGGCTAACGTTTACAAAGGAGCCGCAGGGTGCCTTAGAGCTCAGATAGGCAGAGGCAATGGGGGCTCTACCACACTATAAGCACAGAGGGCTCAAGTGGCAGGACTCCCTTCCTTGCCCATAGACTCTACTCTGAAACGGATGTTCCCTGGATATCACGTTAGCTGGCTATCACCAGGTGGAAAGAAAAATGAGGGAGCTCTGTGGGAAAAAGACCATCAAACTCAATGACACAACCCCTTCTTCCCAGGGAGCTCCCAGTTCTGAGAGAAAGAGAAGTTCATTTTGACTAGGAGGGGCGAATGTGTAAGAATACAATAGGTCAGCCCCATCTAGGTTTCGGCCTCAGCACCATCACTGGCATGCGCTGCCTCAGGCCCATGCATCTCTCTCCTTTCTTCACACTTGCCTTCACTCTCTACTGGGGCAGGAGGAAGGTTAGGGAACAGACTCCCCCAATATCCTACTCTAGGGGTTGATATACTTTTTTTCCCCTACACATCATTCCATTTTAAGAAAAGATTGCATGGCTTTGAAAAGAGGGAGAAAAACAAGTCTGAAAGTCATTGATGTATGATTATTTTAGAAGGGCTTTAAGAAGTCTTTATAAAACCATATAAAATCTAAAAAAAAAAAAGCCTCGTGCTCCTGCCACCACAGATGAGGGCCGCTCTTACTGCTGCCACACCTTCCCCACTGTGAAAGACGATCCCCTGGAACTGTGAGTCAAAACACTCTTCCTCCTTGGTGCTTCATGCCTCGTATCTTATCACACCATAAAAAAAAATAACTAATACAAACAGTCTGTGGTGTAATCCCACACTAAAGTATTATAATGCATTATAGTCTTACTAGTCTGTGTATAATACATTCCAGGTCTCTACTAGCTTCCGTAATTATTCAAAAAATCAGTGTCATCATCTGTCAGGAACCAGGACAATCTCGCCTCCTTGTGCTACAAAGCTTCTCCCTCCATCCCTGCTTGTTCATTCTGCTGCCAAGTGCAATTCCTGCATGACGATGCCCCTCCCTCCCCCTTGGCTATGAGAAACATAACTAATATTGCTGCCAATTTAAAAAAGAAGCCTGTGTAAAAAGGGAAGTAGTCTCTCAATGAGATAAGCGCAGTGAGGCGTCTGGGGTTCGGTGGTTTTATCTGGGGATGCAGCAATTCTTTGAGGATTGTGCTGTAACTTGCCTGTTCCTAAGCTCTGGTCCTGAGGTGACGTGTGCTCTGATGAAATGAGCTGTTCTCACTCAGTACTTCAGTTTGCTTTCAGTAGCCTTGAGCAGGGAAAGAACCTCAGGCTTCAGTGTCCTGGCCCCAAGTTCCTTCCCTCAGTGGAAAGACTTTCTGAAAGAAAAATGCATGCTATGCTAGGACGCAAGGGAGCCAAGGCAGACACAGGTGAAGGAGCAACTGCAAGTAAACTTCCTGTTGCTGCTGGCGGGCAATAATGGAGGGCACCCAGCCTAGAATGAAGGGTTGAAAGAGAGGAATCCAGGAGGGATGACTCACAGAACAAAAATACAGAAGGACAAAGGGGAAAACGGAATAGAAAGATTAACTGCTGGAGGCAGGAATTAACGGGAAAGGAAATGTAATCAGAGTATCCTGCTTGGCTCAGCAGTGCACACTGTTACAATAATAAAACTCTGTCATAATAGTGAAAGAACAGTACAGCTTTATATGCAATGTGTCAAAATGAAATGCATTAATTCTAAATAATATTAACAAATTGCCACACAAGCATAAAAAAAACCCATAGAAGAAACATCAAAAAAAGCAGAGTGATCATTTCTGGTAAGTGGGGTAGATTGCCAAGAGTAATAAAAGAAGCAGCTATTTTTTTTCCTTCAAAATCTATAATATTTCAGAAAATTAGAAAGAATTAAAAATGAGCAAACATATGTTCGTATTGATGGTGTTCGTACCACTGGATAACCACATGTAAAAGAATGAAGTTGGACCCATTCCTCTGACCATATACAAAAATCAACTTAAAATGGGCCACAGACGTAAAAGATAAAGCTAAAACTATGACACTGTTGGATGAAAAACTAGAAGTAAATGTCCTCCACATAATTTGGCGATCATCTCTTAGATCTGACACCCAAAGAAATACTGGCAAAGGAACAATTAAGTTAGACTACCAAAACTAAAGTCATCTGTCCTTTAAAGCATGCCATCCAAAAAATGAAGACCCATATTCTGTTGACTGATCTCACTTACTGATCTCAGAGAAGTTGGGAATGAATGGTATTTACCAGAGTGGAGAAGGGAGATGGGAAAGGGAAAACAAGTCAGCATTAAGTTAAGATAAGAGCAAAAAGTTATGCTGCATAGTGGAGGTGAAATGGGCACTAATGTCCTATGTGTTTCAAGCATCAGGAAAAAGTCTTTAATCATCAAGAAATCATAAAAATTTGAGGCATCAGATATATTTGCTCTAAAAACTATTCAATATATAACATATATCAGGAGATTATACAATATTCCATTTTCATATTTGATGTCATTTAAAATTAAATTCAATTTTAAAATAAAGGGAATTCATAAAATGGGAGAAAATATTTACAAATAAAAATCTGACAAAAATATATAAAGAACTTTATATAATTATAAGATATATAACCTGTTTTAAAAATAGGAACAAATAACTTTTAAAAATATTTTATTGGACTGGAGAGATGGCTCAGGTGTTAAGACTCTGTCTTGCAAGGAGCAGTACCTGAGTTTGGATCCCAGGTCCCACATAAAAGAGCCAGGTGGAAGGGCTACAGCCTGCACTTTCTGCCCTAGTGGGCAGAGCCTGGGAAATCCCGGAGTGAAGCAAAAAGGAGGTAGAAGCAATCCAGGATGATTTTTGAATTTACTCTTGGTTCTCCATAGGGACACACAGTGCCCTCTGATACACAAACATACACAAAATTAAAAAAATATATATTTTTTTATCCATTTATGAGAGAGAGAAAAAAATGTAACATGGCATATAGGTGGAGGTCAGAGAACAACTTCAGAATTCACTCTCATTCTAATAACAAAGTTTGATTCCTTCCGGGGATCAAACTCAGGTTGCCATATTTATACGCAGATACCTTAACCTAGATAGTTTCATCTCATTACAGTTCAAAGGAACTTTGTGTGTATGTGTGTGTGCACTTGTGTACAAGAGGGCATTCAAGTGTGTGAGCCTGTGCAGGCCCAAGGGTGAGATCAGGAATTATCCTGAACAACTCTTCTACCATAACAGCTTTCTCTGGAATTTCCCAATGTTGCAGTCCGCCTGCATGGCTGCTGATAAATGACCATCAAACGGCTTAAGGGGACAAGGGTTTATTCTCTCTTATGATTCCTGGTTATAGTTCTCAGTCCAGCTTGACGGGAGAGCACGCACCAACACCCGGGCCGAGGGAAGTGGCCACACCATTACCACATAACAGCTGAGAGAGGGACAATCCTTACTTGCCAGACCAGCATGTCTAGCCAAATGAACAGAAGGATGGCACCTTCCTCAACCAGCTCTTCATGATTTATTCCAGGGCTTAAACCCACCCACCATAGGCTAGACCTTCCCCACCAGCTACACAATCTCCTTCAGGTTTGCTCTGGGCTCAACTCAACTACTAATTCTCCACAAATGTGTCCAAAGCTCAAACCCTCAACTATCAAGTTGACACCTGTGCCTAACTACGACACCCAGGCTCTACCTTCCAAGCCTGAAATTGCAGGTCATAGCCTTCTATGCCTGAAATTTTTAAATGGGATCTTGGGATCCAAACTGAGATCCTTCACTTGGAAGACAAAGTGGGCCTCCCCAGCCCACAGAGGAGACTTCAATAGGCATTTTTTCTACAGAACAAACCAATAACCAATAAGCACCAAGCATCATGGCCATCAAGGAAAGGCAAACTAAAACCTGATATAAAACTTCACATCGCCAACATGGCTAAACGCAGGACAGACACTAATAAACTGTGGCAAGAGTGTGGAGAAATTAGAATTCTCAAACATCCACTGCTGGTGAGAATGTAAAATGGCTCAGCCACTATGAAAATACTTGAGCAGTTTAGTTCCTTAAAAACTTAAACAGAGGGATGGAGAGATGATTCAGGGATTAAGACTCTGCCTTGTAAGCCGAAGGGCCTGACTTCAGACCCCAGGTCCCATGTAAAAATTCCAGGTGGAAATGGCAGCAGCTTGCACTCCCGTGGTGGGCACAGCCTGAGAAATTCCAGAGCAAAGCAAAAAGTATGTAGAAACAATCTAGGATGATTCCTGAAGTCACCCTTAGTCCTCCACAGGGACATACGGTGCCCTCTGATGCACACATAAACACATTAAGAACAAAACAAACAAACAGATAAACAAAAAACAGAGTCACCATATGATTCATGAATTCTATCCCTAGGTTATAAACCCAAGAGAAAAGAAAATAAGAGCATACACGCAATGTTCACAGCAGCATCAGTCCCAACACTACCAAATCGAAAACAACCAAGTATCTGATAAATAAGAAACAAGGTGGTAGACCCATATAATGCATGCCATTTGTTCACAAAGAGGAATGAATCACTGAAACATGCATGCCACAACATGAAGAAGCATTGAGAACATTTTAGCATTAAAAAAGTCAGATGCAAAAGAAGATATACTGTACAGCTTCATTTATATGGATAATCCAATGTAGCAAATTTACTTTGAAGACTAAAAACTAGGTGAATTAATAGCTGCCAAGGGCTGGGGATAGTGTTGAGGATGGAAGGAGAAATGGAGATTGGCTCCTAATGGATTTCTTTGGGTGTGAGGATGCCTTGCACACCTTGGTGACCTTTGCACAACTTTGTGAGCACTGAAAGCACTGCCCACACACTTCATGCGAGAATCTCATGGCATATGCCTCAATGAAAAGGTTTTTGAATGTCCTGGGCCACAGGTTCTTGCCCAGCTGCAAACATCTTTCAAAATTTGTTGAATTCTGAAATTCTTACTAAATATAAATTCTATTCAATAAGTACATACGTTTTTAATTTTTTTATTTTTACACTATATTTCTATCTACATCTAAAATAGTTTTATATTTTATTATTGTGATCTAATCAAAAGAATGCCAAGCAAGGCAGGGCTTTTAACATTGCACGCTCCCTTTCTGAAGCCAGGGCTACTAGCCTCACTCCAGAGGCGCCCCTCAGTCTTTCCCATAAAAGCCTTCAGTGCTGCCTGGAGAATAGCTGCCTGCTTTCCTCGGGATAACACTGCTAGTGAACTGTGGTTTGTCTTCAGCAGCACGATTTGGGGACTTCCTTAACACAACCTGATCTTACTTCTCTGACTTCCTAATATCCTGATGATAAGTAAAGGCACAGAGTAGCCTAGAGTCAAGGAGTGTAGAAAGGTGTCCTCTGCCTGCCTCCACAACAAAACCACTAACCAAACAAAATACACCAACTTTATAACACATGAACATTTTCCTTTCTTTTAATAATTGTGCACATTTGACACTGTGAATGCATGGGGAGAAGCTTACAGACACATCATTTCTATCAGTGCAAGCTCATCCTCAGACTTGTACAAAATTCTGTCTGTGTCTAGCTCTGGTCTTGAGCCCGGACCCTCTTTCCTCCTCCTTCCGAATTTGCAGAAATAAAACCTGATACATGATATAGCATAGGTACCCAGTACTATGCAGTGACTCCCAGACGTGTCATGAACCAGCTGTGCAGGCATTACAAAGCTGTGTGTGGCAGACATGGGAACAAAGAACCAGTAAAAGATAATGTCGTGACATGGAGAGGAAAGACTGACTTAAAATCATTTCATAAATATTTAAGCTTTCTCAAAGACAAACGCTTGACAATTTAAAATGATCTGAATGGACGTACAACTCTTTCTAAGTTTATGCAAACACATCAGTCTTTCAAGTTTTCAGTTGCCTAAAAGATAATATCGACCTGAAAATAAATAAATATGCTAAATATTGTACAGATTGAAGGGGGGAAGAGAGACCTCTTAAAAATTAATTCCATATTTGGACTTAGGAATCCACTAGGATGTTAAACACAGACCAAATTATGGGCTACTTTAGAACAAAGCTTTAACTAGCCACACATTTTTCATTCTGCTAAAAGGAAAGATGAACACAAGCCAATGGAGACAACCAAACCCACTCCAAGATTTCCTTTGCAAATAACAGTAAATTCCTTTTTAAAAAGCAAATCTATCTTTTTTTTTAAGTGTCACTCACCCTCATTGTATGACTGCATCATCACTGTCCTTAATGGGGTGAGCATGAGATGCCCTAGGAATCACGTGATGGAGAAGGGTCTGAGAGAAACAAACCTTGTTTATTATAAAGCTTCCTGGCATGCGCACTTGCAAACAACAAGCTCCTTAAAGGGCAGAATGGTCATTCCTGAACACTGCCAATGCTTAGGAATGTCTCTTCAGGAACAGCCCCCAGAGTCAGTTTCTCAGTTTTACAACCTTGTTATTTTAAGTTCATACCTCCACTTTGTTCAGTAACATTAGTGAACTTGTTCATCTATGATAGTCAATAGTCAGCCATTTTCTCTGAACTTCTCACAAAGAATAAAAACTGGCCAGTATACACTCACACGCACGTATGTGTGCATGTGTGTGTGTGTCAGAGAGAGAGAGAGGTGGTCTCACCTGACTAAACAGCAAAACCAAGCACAGAATTTATTTTAAGCATGAGTTTTATTAAATAAATAAGCACTATTCTGATGTTAACTATATAATCATGATGATGATAATGCACGTGAACTTCTTAAACTTCTCAACTAAACAAAGTATTTACATTTTTACAAAGTTGTCTATCATAGACCCAGGGTTGTGAATTGATGAGCTGTACTTATGTCACAAATTTTTATGCAGAAAACATCATTTCTTTCAAGACCTGGAAAAATAGCAGTTTCCTAAGTCCTTAGTGTATACATGTTATAACTTTAAGTGTTTCAACTGGATTATGTTTGGAGCAAGGAGCCAACACTACTTGAAATAAGCCAAAACAAAGTAAAACTGGCAATCACATTATTAGACTTTGTTCTTGTTTTAGCTATTTCTTTCTAAACTTTAGAGAGCAACTGCATCATCTCAGATGCACACCTGTTTTACCAGAGAATAATTTGATAAAACAATTTTTCAATTTAGAAATGTTAATTCAATTTAATATAAAACACATTGACCTTTGATTTTTTTTTTTGCCTTCAACATTGAACGTTCTATTTCTCAAATACTTCAAAAAAGGATTGAACTTGAGCAGTACACATTCCTCAATCAAAGAACAAGGTCTGGAAGCCAGAGACCCGTGTTCCAAGGACAGCTTGACTGCCAACCCTACTCTTAAGTGCTCAGCCTGACACGCAACAGAAACATCAGACTTGTGTGATGTTTCTCCTCAACTCCAAAGCATTAAACTGTAAGAAATGAACAGCACTAGGTCAAAGATTGCCCTGTTTTATTATCTCTTTCTACATAAAGGCAGCTTGAAGAATATGCTACTTTATTTCCCAGTTTATAATCCTCCAGCCCGGCAAAGCTGCTTCGAAGAATTTCTCTCAATTTGACGCAAGTTAACTTGACATGAAGAAATGCATTTTTTTTTTTTACCACATTAAGGCTCCCATGTGGCCCATTAAAAGTGTTTGGGATTATTAGTACAGTTATTAAATGTTTAATGCATTATACAGAGAGTGATCTTTCCGTGCTATGAGAACTTTAACTTCAGTATGTTCTGACCAGAATGCTCAAACATGAAAGCTAACTGTTTGCAGATTTTTGCACTTGGTGCCCTAACATCAGTTAAAATGTGGAATACAAGAGGAAAGAATTTAGCCAAGAGCTTCAGAGAACAGAAAAGAAGTTGGGGTAAGAGTCAAGCAAACAGGAAACATCCTTTCACTTGTCCTGATGCCAAAATGAACCTACTAGACAGTTGTCCTGGGGCAACCTCAAAATCTGGGAAAACAGACTAAATTGACTATACCTTCAAGGACACACGCCCCTGTGTCCTGCTCCCAGGAGGAACCTGCACCAAATTTAAGGTTCCTTTCTCTGTATTTTTCTCTGGGTGAGGCGTCTGAAAAAGTTCCAAATGACCGGCCTCCTGTGGTTAGAATCACTGCTTTGGAAACTGTACAAAACAATACCACCCACAAATAATAAGCATGATGGAAATTATTTTTAAAGATTTCCTTTTTGGCACAGGTTTATCTAACAAAGGCAACTCCTATTGGAAATTGCATAGAAGTTGGTATTCTTATATCACTGAGCTAAAAGGATGGGAGAATAAATAGTAAGAATTCAAGACTCATGTGGCTTCTCTCTCCATGGCTTTACCTGAAGCTATAGGTCTCCTGGGAAAATAAGTCTGTCCCTTGATAGCCAGGCAGGTCTGTATTAACCAGGGACAGCTTTCTTCTGCAGCAGAGGGTGATCTACACTGAATGCTGACAGCCGTCTTCTGACTCAGAGCATGATGGTTGGAAAGAAGCAAAGCCGGGATTCCCTTGGCCTTCTAACCCCTGGCACCAGCCAGTGAACCTCAGCATTCACCAGGCCCCCGACTTTTCCTGGAGCTCTTACTGCCATTGTAGTAAGGCATACTCAAGTTTAGAAGGTCACTTCAGCCAGAAAGTCTGAGTGTTCTGTTACACTTTCCCACTGAAGGATCCCACCACCTGTGATATTACAGCAAAGATGGATGGAGAGAAAGGCGATGTCTGTCATCTCTTCCATATCAACCCAATCTTGTATTCACATGCAACTGATTTGTTAAATTCATTGACTTCAAAACCTGCTCAGAACTTAGGTTCTGGGGTCAGATGATGCAAGTCTGCAACCAAATGTAACTATGAACTCTGTGATCTTCCTGAAAAGACCATCTAAACCTTTTGTACAGTCCCTAACACACAGCCACCAATTAAAGTGAGAGATTATGAACACTCTTCTGGAAAGCTTCTCTCTGGATTTCCACCCTGCCAGGTGCTCGCGCAGACAACCTATGGAAAGGTCTCCTGCTACAGAAAAGTTAGGACTGTTTGTTAAACAAAGTAACTGATTACAGTAAGGGTAGAAACCAGAGTTTTTAGTATATTTTAGTCTCATTAAGACTTTAAAATAGGGGCTGGAGAGGTGGCTCAGGGGTTAAGCCTCCGCCTTGCAGGCGGAAGGTCCTGAGTTCGGATCCCAGATCCCACGTATAGACGCCAGGCAGAAGCGGGGGCGGCCTGCGCTTCTGGTCCTGGTAGGGCGGAGCCTGTGAATCCCGGGGCAGAAGGAGGTGGAGGCGTCCATGGTGGTTCGCGAATTCGTCCGTGGTTCTACACACACACATACACACATGCATGCACATATACACACACACGCACAATTGAATAAATAATAATAATAAAAAATTTAAAAAAAAGACTTTAAAATAAAACAATGGTAAAACAATATGTTTTACCAAGACAGCTCTGAAATTGAAAGGGGTGCTCTCTAAATAATTATGTCAAGGAATGGCTCAGAGGATAAAGCACTTGTCATACAAATATGCGAACACCAGACTTGGACTTCCCAGCACACATATGAAATCAGGTTAGATAGGTATGCCAGTCACCTGTCATCCTAATCCCATGGGAGGCAGAGACAGGGGATTCCCAGTATAAATGGGCTAGCTAGACTGGAAGGCATTGGTGAACTCTGGGGTCAATAAAAGACCCCGCCTCAATAAATAAAATGGAGAGTAAATGAAGAAGACGCTCAATATCAAGTTGGGGCTTCTACACCTACATGAATAAGTGTACATGTATCCCCTACACATGTGTGCCTATACAACACGCAAACACACACACACACACACACACACACAACACACACACACACACAATAATAAACATGACAAAATAACGAAGATTGTCCTATTTAAAACCCACTTGTAAAATTTTCATTACTGAGAATAATCCTGCTAAGCGCAAACTATGATCCAGGGTCAAAATACTACTCATGCCTGTTTTTGCAAAGAAAACTTTATTAGAATATAATAATGCACTTTTGTTTGCATCCTATCTATATCTGGTTTCATGAAATAATGGCAGAGTTAAGGAATTTTTTATTATTTTGGTTTGGGGGTACCGTTTTGTTTTGGTAAAAGTCTTGATATACAGCACAGGCTACCACATGATCCGGGATGCTGGATAACAGGCATGAGGCACAATATGGCAGCTGAGCATTAAGTAGTTACGTCACAGACTGTCTATGAGGCCTGCAAAGTCTAAAACACTATCTGAAAAAGTTTGCCAGTCCCTGAGAAAGCTTGCGCAGGTAGAGTTATCATCCTTTGCTCTCTCATGTTAAGTCATTCTCCCACACAAAAAAAGAGAGAGTGAGAAATAAAGCAATTACTTATAATAAGCACAAGTTTTCACTGTGTGGAAACTTCATATTCAAAAATTAAACAAAATCAAAGCACAGCTTTCTCACAGGCATCACAATTTTAGGATTCTGTCAAATGAAAAATGTCAACAAAGTAGGTAGAGCCTAGGTCTAATGAGCCAACATTAAGCATGGAATGGTAAGGAACTCAGTTATTTAAGATGGAAGAAGAAAAGATCGAGGTTTGGGAAAGACAGGACTGTGATTGTCTCACACGGGACTGCTGACATATGAAGGGCATGGGTTGACAGAATGTGGTACTAGGGGCTGACTCTCCAGGCTGCCTCCTACCTAATAATGGATCTCGATCTGCTCCCAGGCTCAGCTGCAAGGCTACAGAAATCATAGAACTCTGCCCACAATGAGGTAGTAGGCATGAATACCAAAGCAGTGAAAGTCTGGCTGTCACTGCCACATGTACTACAATCATAGTTACTACACACTATAGACTATACACTATACACTATAGACACAATCAGACAAAATTAAGTCATCCTAAAGAGCCATGTGTGATAACTCGAACCTGTAATCCCAATGCTGAGATGCGATTGCCAACAGATCAAGGTCACCCTAGGCTAAAGACAGACAGACCCTGCCTCGAAAAAGCAAAACCAAGACCAAACAAATGAAAACCAACTCAAGGTAGTTTTCAGGCAGAACAGTTTAGCCCAGGGTAAAGAACTTTACCGCCTAATTGGCATGAAGTCACCTTTCCATTTTGTGGCAAAGCATCTAGGTTACATCAAAGGTGGAAAGATTAGTCTTTCCGATTTCAGCAGGTTGAAGGGGTGCAAACACATCTGTGGCAGCCGGAACAGAACTGGTCACATTGCTGTGATAGATAGGAAGCAAAGCACCGCAAGACAGGACTCTGGAAGGCCCGCAGCCTAAGTCTACCTCTCTGACCCTCCACACATGCCAAAGGTTTCACAGTCACCCCAAACAATACTACTACCTGGGCACCACATGTTCAAATATCTAAGTCTGTGCAAAATGTTTTACATGCATACTATAACAGATAACTGTCAATCAAGTGACAAACAGCAAAAACAGATCACCTGCTTTACACTGTTGCCAAGATACTCGACAGCCAAGGGGCTCAAATACACCGCTGACACCCATCCCAGCAGCATGGTCTACTTAGGCTAGAGTGGCAGCTAACAGCTCAGTGATCTCAGTCAAGCCTTTTCTCATTTGGAGTTTAGCTTCTTCTGCCACAAGGCTCTGGATAGGAACCAGAAATAGGAACGACATTATGTTGCCCATCACCGTAACAATTGAAGGATCGGTGTTGAAAGACTGAGTAGGCTTTACAGACCTAGTAGGATTTACTGCAACAATTTTATCTTCAGATTTCTCCATTCTGAATTACAACCTGATACCAACCACAGTGACAGTTATAAGACCCTGCACCCGTGGCACTAAGCCAGACATGGTGCGAACAATCTCAGGAGACCCGCGGCAGACACCTTGACTTATGAATTCATCATAGAGCAAGTACAGAATCTCACTTGCCAGTATTGCTTTCTGTGTGGCTCTATAGGGGGTCTATCAGTCCAAATGTGCCTCCCCACCAGTATCAGATGTCCACCTGGGAAACTGAACAGACATCCTGAGTGTCATGGTTTCAATGTGAGCTGTTCCCCACAGGCCCAAGTATTTTAAACCTTAGCTGATGTCAGTGTTTGGAAGGGTTGCCACACCTTCAGAAGTACAGCTTTCTTGGAGGAAGGCACGTGACATCAGGGGGCAGGCCTTGAGGTTTGGTGGCCCAGCCCTGCTTCCATAGTTGCACTTACTCTCTTACACTGATGACTGCAGTGACCTGAACTGGGCTCCTCCAGCTTGTGCCTCGAGATGCCCACCATAATGGACTACATCTCTCCTCTGTAACTGTAAGCCAAATAAATCCCCCTTAAGTTATATATGAGTGTGGTCTAACAGTAGTAGTAGGAAAGAAAGAGAGGGAGGGGAAGAGAGAGTAAAGGAGAAGGGGAGGGAGAGGGAGGGAAGGAGGAAGGGAAAGGAGAGAGGGAGGGAGAGCAAGAGCGAGCAAAAGAGAGAGAGAGAAAGAGAGAGAGAGAGAGAGAGAGAGAGAGAGAGAGAGAGAGAGAGATGACAACACTGAGTTACTAGAGTCTTTCTGGCCCCATCCAGAATTTACTATGCTAATTATCTGCTTTCCCAGGCCACAACACATAGAATCTCATGAATACAGAGAAGCGGGACTGAGGGAAAGCTGGAAGGAGACCAACTGACAATAGCAGTTCTAAGCTGCAGCAGGGGAACGTTACAGAAGACTTTCAAGAGCAGAGCAGTCCAGGGGGCTGGTGAAACCGCTCAGCATACCCAACAATCTGAGGTTAATCCCTAGAACCCTACATGGCGGAAGGAGAGGAATGACTTCTAAAATTGTCCTCTAATCTCCACTAGTGTGCCATGGCATACACCTCTCTCGTAAATACTTTTTTTTTTTAAAAAGCATAGTAATCTGAAGCTACTTCCTGTGGAAACGTTAATGGCCCTTGAGAGTATTAGATATAGGTGATAATGTTAAAAATTTGATTATGCATGAATAATCCATACAAATAACTAATAAATCTGACTTAAGAAAACAGAAAAATCTAAATTCAAGAAAAATTTTAGGAAGAGTTTCCTGAAAAGTGTTCTAAACAAAGAAGAGATTAGCTATGTGCAGAAGTGAATACTGTAAACCCAGCGCTGAGGAGGAGGAGGTAGGAGCATTATGAATTCAAGGACAGAGTTCCCTGAATTATATAAAATGAAGAACTGGGGATTTAGTTCATCAGTAGAACACCTCCCTAGAATATGCCCAGTCCTAAGTTCAAGGATTTTCACTATTAAGAAAGCAGGAGGCAAGCTGGTTACAAAAGTACTTAGGGCGAGACCTCATTTGCTAAAGAAATCACAGCAGCAAAAAAAAACAAAGCAGCCAAGGAAAGAAGACATTCCAGTGACGCAGAACAGACAAGGGTTTTCTGGCTTGGGCTGATGAAGACTCTCCCCATGTTGGAACTAAACCAGTCAGCACTATGTGAAACCCAAAGCTGGTGGTCACCAAGCGTGGCTGGTGTTCCATGGGCAGTGAAGTCTGTGTGCAGGACAGCAGGACAGGCCAACTCCAGTCAACAGGCAGCACAGCCTCTGGCCTGTTACGTTGTTTCTTAGAAATGCTAGCTCTTTTGTCTATCTTGTCTACCTCCCACTCTGTGTGTGTGTGGGGTTTAAAGGAGAATGCAGTCCTCTGTTGCTTGTGTTTCAAGTGTTTCACAAAGAAAAATTTTTTAAAGTGGGAAGTCAAGTATGTCAAAATGTTGACAACCACATGTTCTGCAAATTCATTATAAAAGTGCTGGTCCATTACAATTGGAATTTTGTTGCTGTATTTTCCAAATACCTGGAAAAAAAAGAGAGAGAACTGGCTTATGCCCCCAAGGAACATGTCAGTAATCATTTGTTTATGTATCCATCCTTGCAAATGCTGACTGTTGCGTAGTATCCAGCATTTTCCCAGTGCATTCTGCTCCCAGAATGCAGTGGTGAAGAAAGCAGATCAAATCCTTGCCCTTCTGAAGCTTTCAGGGCCTATGTTCAGCCTATGCTGCATTCTTCTCTTCACTGAGGTCTTAGGAGAAGAGTAAGGAGACATGTCATTCACCAAATTGTTTCTCCTGGACTGAAACCTTGAATTCCTAGAACACAGCTCACTGGAGCCTGGTCTCTGGCATCCCTCCTCAGCTCACTCTCCTCCCACCACAGCCACAGCAGCCCTTCTCCACTGTCCCTCAGGCCTTCGGTCTCACTGCTCCTCTGCCTGAACACTGGATACCTGGCAGGCTTGTGCATGAGTTCAAATCTCACAACCTTGTCAGTCTTCCCTGACAGATCTGCCTCCTCGGTCACACAGCTCAGAGCTTTTCACATGCATGTACTGTACCCAGCCAGAATGCTCTTGCCTCTCCCTTCTAGTCACTCCCGTTCCACTTGCCTTGCTCCTGCTTTCCCACCTGCCAACCTCACTGGCATCCCACAGGCTTAGCACCAAGGAATGGGGTGGTGCCAACTCCTGTTCCAGTCTTCTCAGTGGGGTTTTCCTAGGCTGCCGGAATCCTCTTCTCTTGGAGACGCCACACCCCACAATGGGAACCGGCAGTTATTTCAGAACATATATCAAACCATCACAATGTGCACCTTGAATATATGCCATTTTTATTATTAATTATGGCTAAGTAAAGCTGAAATATAAACATAATAGAAGCCTATTTGCTGCTATGTCACCCCTGATATTTTTTAATATATTTCTACTTTTTCTTGTTGGATTAACACGTACCATACAACAACAAACTCTGTAGCTTATGCATCTTTTGTAGTTACTGCTTAAGTTACTCCATCTTAAGGGAAGAGATGTTTGCTTGTTCCTTCATTGTTTGGTTCTGAACAGTAAACAACTGAATATGAGCAGATGCCCCTCCTAGTAATCACCAAAGTGCTCTTGTTTACTGCTTTTCTTACTATCTACTGCTTCCTTCCTTAAAGAGAGACTGAAGACAAGCAGCCTGTCTTGTTATATCCAGGTGGCCAGCAGGTAGGAAAGAATCAGAAACACTTCAGGTGTGCCAGGCTGGGTCTAATAAAGGTTTTTTGTTTTTTGTTTTTTTTTTTTAAAATGAAGGAACTTCAAAGCAACCTAACTGCCCATTTTCTTCTGACTCCTGAATAAATCTCCGCTATCTGAAAAGGAATCGTTATTTTAACTCATAATGCAAAAATGATTATTCCATGTATTTACTATATCCCAAGTTTTGAAGTCAACTTCAGACTGAAAGTGCAGCCTAAATTCCAGTAGTAAACAAACCTGCTTTACATTTTATACCACGAGGTCTTCTCTCCAGGTTGGCTCTTCAGAGCCAAAGAAATGTTGACACAGTTGCACACTGAGTTTGAACATGCTGATCGCGTTAAAATAGTGCACAAGAAATATTTTTCCACTTTATAAAAACCCAGACTGTTTACATGCTTAAGTGGCCAGAGACTATGCTATCTGTGTGTGGTCCTGAAGTTTCAATATCATAACCATGAATACAAAGTGGAGCAGCATACAACAAACTAGTTTATGAAGCTCCACAGCCAAATTGGGAATCACAACATGATGTGACCACTCAAGAACTCATGAAGGGGCAGGTTAAAAGCAGGTGGGGGAGGGGACAGCTAAGAATCTTATTTTAATACTTTTTTTTGAGGAAAAGTAATTTGAGAGAGCTCAGTTATGCATGCATATAAAAACACATATAATGGAGGATTACATATATTATTAACAAAGAAGAGAGAGAGAGAAAGAGAGAGAGAAAGAGAGAGAGAGAGAAAGGAAGAAGGAAAGATGCCAGAAAGAGTTCCCAAGTCTTTGGCCTAAAAGGCTTCTTTCAAAATCATGCAAAAACATGCCGAGCATAGCATTCAGTAACTACAAACCCAGAGTCAAGTGGTCAAAAAGATCTACAGACAAGATCTAAGTACAAACATGAACGAGATCAGAGGTCTTACTTCAATTTGGCCCAGTAGCTTAATGAAAGTCTTGGGCAACCTCCCAGGGGCACCCAGCAGAGGAGAGGCCTCAAGTTCACAGCCAGGCCAGAGAGAAGACATGCCCCATCTTCATCTCTTTCCCATTTTCCAAGCCTTCATCTTTCTTTGAGCTAGAAATAGAATTTACACAGGGGCTCCGCCCTGTCCAGACAAGATAGAAGTGACAAGAGACCTCACAGAAAGGAAAATTATCTTTATCCGACTAACAAAGACGTGTCCACATTCCCAGTGTCTAGAGTTTAACACTCAAGACGGTTTCTGCATTCTGAGCTGTTTGCACTTATCATTCCTCTAAGTCCCAAATGTTTCAGGTTAGTAAGTACTGCTGGTTCTCACATTTTTAATAGGTCTCCACTTGAAGAAAGTTCTCAGTACATTCTGTCTAAACAAATAAAAAAAATAAATCATGTAATGTAAGCAGGTTCACGTTGCAACATGAAATGCCATTTCCCATTTGATGGCCAAATGTACACACTGCTAGTCTCAGCTGACTGAATAAGTGGAAGAATGGGACTTCATTAAAATTTTTCCTGGCATTATTATATTTTTTCCTCCTACAGTTTCTTTTACAAAATCTTTCATGGCTATAGGTCAGAAGAGTTTTTCTGTTGCTATGAGAACAGTATAAATAAGTGAACTTTAAAATTCACTTTGGGGGTATAGAGCACCACATTTCCGGCTACTTAAGCCCTCCTGGGTGTGTGCTTGCGCACTCTTCCCTACAGGCAGTGGATAGAGGCAACTTAACAGGACTTCCGTCCATCATGGCCACCATCTCTCTGGCCAGGAAACTCCCAAATGTCTTGCAGAGTCTCCTGTGTGTGAGGCTCCCCAGCTTTACTAAGCATCGGCAGTGCCCCCATTTCTTACATAATAACACTGCTGAATATTGCTTGAAATGAGGAGCCCCAGGGACACATTTGGAAGGGCAAGATAAAAGCCAGGCAGACTCCTGGAAAAGGCTGTATATGCAAGAAATGCTCATCCCTTCCTTGTCCTGCAGTCTTCCAAATTTGCCTCACTGGTGGTCTCTGAGCTGTGATATATCCCTGCAGTTCCTTAAGAATTGTCAAAGAATTCTCCATTCGCAGTTAATCTGTCCTTGCAAAAAAAAAAAAAAAAAAAAAAGGAAAGAAAAAAAGAGAAAAAGAAAGAAAGGATGTCTGAGTCATTCTAGAATTTGAGGAACCAAAACCCCAGTGCTAGGACAAAACAACAGTGTGCAGGAAGGCTCAAGGCTGCCAGGAAAGTCAAATCTCCTGCTGTCCTTGACAAACTAAGTTTTCTCCATGGTTGCTGTTTTATTCTCATAAGGTGAATACTGTGAGTTGAACTGAGCCCCCCGCCCCCAGAAGATTTTGGGAAAACTTCTAATTCTCAATACTTGCAAATGTGACATTACTTGGAAACAAAAGACCTTTGCAGATTTATCAAGTTTAAGATTGGCTCACTAAGAAGGACCTTTAATCCACTTTAAGAGAGGATGACAGACACAAAGATAAAGAAGATACAGTATGTTGATGAAGCCCAAGACCGTAGCAAAGCATCAACACTCAAAGAGTGCCAAGGATTGCCAACAAACACCTGAAGCTTCAAATGGTAAGGAGGCCATTGGAGAGCGGGCAAGTCTGTGCTAGCACCACCTTCATGTCAGATCTCTGGTGTCAAGAACAGGGACACATGAAAGGCAGCTCTTTCAGTCACCCAGTCTATGGTACTTGTGTGGCACTGCCCCAGGAAAACCAATGCAAAGAGGAACTCCTGTCTTGAGATGGACAAAGAGATCAGATATCATTCACCTGAAATTAAAGCTGCTGTGAAAGCATAGGGTAAATACCCTACATGCTAAAGAAGAAATGACAGGCGGCTGACCCAAAAGCGGCTTCACAGCAAGCAGTGCATATGGGCTTCTCTGGGAAAAGCTAATACTTAACAATACATAACGTCACATTTCTAAGTTTGCTTTCAGTGGCCCATCCAATCCAGATATACTTCTAGACTACCTGTACTAAAACTGGTCAGCTATGAGGGAGTCTTGGTAGTTACTTTAACCCTGTGACTTTGGAGACATCAAAGGACTGCAACACAGATGTCTTTGACATTCTCCTTAATAAGGACATGGAAGACTCATTCTTTTCTACAAGGAACCCTGATGAAGTAAAAGAATATGGGAGAATGGACCTAAGACAGACTATAACATGGTAGTCCACAGTTGTAACATGCTGCATCCATATTTTTCTAAGGCAACTTGATACACTAAAACTATAAAAGTTAGGTCAAATAACAACAAAGATACAATCCAAATTCAAGAAAGATACCTATTATGAATATATACTGTCAAATTCATCAAAGATTTATTTGCATCTTTAATGTACCAGACACTGTTTTAGGTATTAAGTATATAATAGTAAATAAACAAGGTAAAAATACCTCTTTCTGAAGTTTGTTTGTGACAGAGAGATAAAGGTAAAAATACATTAGAAGATGATTCAAGTGTACTGAAAAGGAACAAAGCAAAGAACAGAATAGGCAGCGATGGGGCTAGGGCAGTCAACAGATGAAGAGGATGGTGAGGAAAGATCTCTAATAAAGGATAATCTCCAAGGAAAGGGTGCTCCTGCTGTGGCGTCTGGATAAGAGCATGCTCGTCAGCAAGAGTGGCAGTGCAAGGGATCAGCAGTTAAAACCAGGTTGGAACCTTCAACCAACAAGTTTCTCCCCCATGCATTTGAGGGCAGACGAGAGCCGATGTAGAGAACATGCAGAGGGCCCCAGGGAGAGCCTAGCTTTTGCTTCTTCAGAAGACGGGGAGGGCCTGGCTGCAAATCCAGCCTTCAAACACAGAAGCAATGAGACCCCACTAGTGTTCAGTGGCTCAGTATTCATGTGGGAGTGGATAGATGAGGGTCAAAGCACCTGAGACCAGGCAGGAGGTGCAGCAGTTGATACCCCAGCTTCCCCAAGCATTAGTAATGCCGCCCACTTCCTGCAATAGCAGACTCCTAGTATTGATCCTACATCTCTGCAAGCATTGAGGACCACAAAAATCTTTGAAGAAAAGCCAATAAGTTGTTATTTCATTTCCAAGCAATGAAAAGGACTCTCAACAGTTAATATGGAGGTAGAAAGGGAGAAAATGGGGGTAAAGTTTAAATGGGAATAGGGATAAATAGGCACTGTACAGGGTGCTAGGGGAGAAAAGTCATCAACAGTCCTCTGTGAGCTACAAGACTGACCAGTCTCACAAGATGTACTCATTGGCGCTATGGTGATATGAATGTTATGCAGGTAACCAACTATTTTCTGATTGGATTTAAGGCCCACTCCACAGGAGGGAACTGAAACCTGGTACTGTAAACCTAACCAAGTAGACTAGTAGAGACTGTCAGAGGGTCCACAGCTCATAGGGCAGGTGTGCTACCGAACAATGTCTTGTGAACCCACTACAGCTGTACTCAACCTGCACAAGGTAGAAGGAAGGGCTCATGAGGTTCCACTCCTCCTTGAGGGACTATCAACAGTTAATATTGTGTGGGTACCATGTTCTTCAGTGGCATAGCCACTGATAAATTGCCCATGTTCTAGTAAATAACCTCTCATATATTCTCAGAGAGGCAACCTTTATTGAACTCAATTCGATTCACATACACACACACACACACACACACACACACACACACACACACACTGAATATAGGAGAGAATAGTTTTCAGTAAGGGGAGATAAGACGAGGTAAAAGAAGGTAAAATTGACTAAAGTTCAATACATATAATTAAGGACTATCAAAGAATAAAAACGAAATCAGTTTAAAGACAGAAAAATCTGTTCATTCTTTTCTGAGTGAAGCTATATGCAAATCAAAAAGTATTCAACGGTTTAGCTAAGGAGAAACATTTCTACTGTTCATCAGAGTCTGTGAGCACTGTGTCCATTATATCCTTATATAGGCATTCAAAGTTGACTTGGAAAAGCACGCACACAATTTCTGAAGTTTTACAATAAAACACTGTGAGATTTTTAAATAAGATTCCTGTGTCTCAGAAGAAAATGAGAAGCAATTAATACATTAGGACATATATTTTTTTTGATGGTGTTAACAACTCTCATTTCATCACCAAAGCTTTTTAAGTCAGTTTGCCTGAGTAAGTGGAAGCAAGCAAAACTTGCCATCTGGCACAACCACCATCTCTTTGTGGCCACACAAAAAGTCTGGCAGCCTTGCCCACCAGCTTCAAGGCCTAAGTGGGGTGGCAGCAGTTGAGGTGGTGAGACAAGGCAGCTTCTGTGGAAACTGAAGCATTTATCCCGAACAGCCTGGCCTCGGAAGTAAGAACCGTTCTGCAGCTGAATGCTGCTGTACCTCCAGGGCTGGAGGGTGAAGGACTCTGACAACTGTGAGCTGTCAGCTCAAGTCTTCAGGGAGGGAGGCTACAACTGGTGGGTGGCAATACCTCCCTTTCAACACAGCTCCAGCTCTGGCATAGTTTTTGAAAGGCTAGATTGTGTTGTGTTTGGGGGGGGGGGAGTGATGGGGAAGAAGAACAAATAAAATTCAAATTTGCATGAAAGCATTATTTCCACTTTAGTGATAATGGAAATCATTCAGTATTGGCTAGGAGTATAGCTGTAGAGTTAAGAAAACTTGGGAAGGCCTGGTGGCTAACTCAGTGTATTAAGGGTCTTTAGAGAGACAGAAAGAGCGTGGTTGTGAGTGTGCATACAGAAAGCAGGAGACCAATTATAGAGAGCAGCAAGTCTAAAATGTGCAGGGTAGACCAGCAGGCTGGAGACCCAGAGGAGCTGCTGTGGCAAGTTTGAGTCTATTAGTAATTTACAGTTAGGAATCCTTCCTGGGAAGCATCAGTTGTGACAATATATGTCTATGTCTATGTCCCTCCCTCCCTCTCTCCCTCTTTCTTTCTTCCCTCCCTCGCTCCCTCCCTTTCTTCCCTTTCTTCCTTTCCTTGCTTCCTTCCTTCCTTCTTTCTTCCTTCCCTTTCTCCCTCTCCTCCATCCTTCCCTCCCTCCCTCTCTCTCTCCCTCCCTTCCTCTCTCCCACTTTCCCCTCCCTTCTTCCTTTCCTTTCCTTTCCTTTCCTTTCCTTTCCTTTCCTTTCCTTTCCTTTCCTTTCCTTTCCTTTCCTTTCCTTTCCTTCCTCCCTCCCTTCTTCCATTCCTCCCTCTCTTCTTCCACTCCTCCCTCCCTCTTTTCCTTCCTTCCATACCAGATTTGGCTAGGTAGTAGTCTAGGCTAGCCTCAAGAAGTTTAGGCTAGCCTCAAGAAGTTCTTCCTGCCTCAAATCCTGTATGCTGAGATTGCTGATATAGCCATGATGCCTGGTTTTTAAGTATTAATTTCATCTAAAACATACCTCATACCAACATCTAAACTGAAACTAGATCTAGATGTCTAATAACTGGGTAGGACAGACTAACAATTCTTCCTGTTCTGGACAAAGTAATGAGACAACTATGACTACCACTCTGCATGAGATGCAACAGGATGCAGATGCGACAAGCGCAGATACATGAAAGATAGTGTATTTACTTATAAATGCTGGCCACCATTATCCTCATCAGCATGACCATGCTCCTGCTGTCTAGGGTAATATCTTTGCCTCTTTCAGCCCCATCAATGCAAGTACATATGATGACTTGTAGTGTACATGGAACTTCCATTACTTAATTTTAGATATAATTCACATAATGAAACCATGAATCGATTTCACTAGATACCACCAAGCCAGGGAAAAAAGAAGCCAAGGCAAGGGAACATATGAGAAGTCAACTGATAGTGCAGCCCTCTAATGCGGTGATCCCTGTGCAGACAGCCTTCAACCATGTTAGTCGCGCATGCTTGCATGTGATGTTTAAGTTCAGAAGCACCTTCACCAAAAATGTTATTCTTAAACAAAATTAGCTATAGAAGAGAATCCTGAAATAAGTAGGGGGGAGAGATGTAACAGTAGAGTTTCACAGACATATCTATTTCAACACATGAACAAAAAATACATGTAGATTCTGACATACGTATAATAAATGCAGTCTCCTGCTTCTTTTGCTTTTTGGAGAAGGGGATTTGTTTGTTTGTTTGTTTGTTTGTTTGAGACATGGTCTCAGGGTATAGCCAAGATAATTTCAAACTCATGATCTTACTACCTGGCTCATTGTGTGGTGTGTGTGTGTGTGTGTGTGTGTGTGTGTGTGTATACAAAAGGAAATTTGATTGTGTATGCATGTGGATGCCCAAGAGAAATCATCCTGGATTGTTCTACCTCTACCTATTGCTTTGCTCTGGGATTTCCCAGATTCTGTCTTCCACAGATGGAATTACAACCTGGCATTTTTTTTATATGGGATCTGGGGATCTAAACTCAAGTCCTTTTGCTTTTGAGGAAAGGCTTTTTCGACTGAGCCATTTCTCCAGCCCTTATTGTTTGTTTTATAAAAGATTATAAAGATTAACCTAGAATTGAATAAAGATAGATATATGTGTATTTCAAGAAGGAATGTCATTTCATAATTAAGATAGTGATTATAATGAAGAGACACACAAAAAGCAAAGATGGCTTAACAGCTAAAATGTATATTTCACTTTAAGCTGTAATCACCCTTAAGGAGAAATACTATCTAAATGTTTGTGTTCCTTCTCCTACTTAGAGGAAAGGGGACAACTCAGAACTCCAATTGGTACAGTTGAGCCAGGATAGAATATGATCACAAAAATATGCTGAACGGGATAAACGTTGGGTAACTTTTAAAAAGAATTTTTAATGTGGATCTGTAAAAATCTGAGATCTGAGAACAAGTTACTATAGGATGCAAGGTCAATCACCAGCGTGAATTCTAACAGAAATAAAAATCACTATAATTACCATAGAATCTACTATCAACACGATATAGTAAAGTCTTATTCAGAAACATCTCTTTGACAATGCTGAAAAATCTTTATGCTGCCTACAAATTATCACAAGTACAATAAAATCAGGCTTAAAACTCAAACAAATGGATGAGGTTGTGGTATAGTTGAGCATCTGCTTTGCATTCGTGAGGCCCTGGGTTCCAGTCCCAGCACAGCCAAGAAAAGCAACTTAGGAAATCATCTTGTACACCAGAAATGGACCTGCAGTTAGCTGAGGGCAGCAAGACCAAGTACCTGGTACACAGTAAGTTAGCTGAGGGCAGCAAGACCAAGTACCTGGTACACAGTAAGTTAGCTGAGGGCAGCAAGACCAAGTACCTGGTACATAGTAAGTTAGCTAAGGGCAGCAAGACCAAGTACCTGGTACACAGTAAGTTAGCTGAGGGCAGCAAGACCAAGTATCTGGTACACAGTAAGTTAGCTGAGGGCAGCAAGACCAAGTACCTGGTACATAGTAAGAGCTAATTCATTTTCTGCAACTTGTTTAATGTTGAAACAAATGTGCTAAAGTCTGACTCAGGATAATAAAAAGAAAAGAAATACTGAACAACTTAAGAATTTGCTTGAAAATTTTGGTACTAAGAATTGCGTGGCTGACACTCTGTGGACAGTCTGACCCCAGTCTTGCTTCCCACTTTCTCGCTAGCCTCCCAGACATGCAGGCTACAGAGCAGAGGGAGGACACCAAGAGAAAAGCGTCTTGGGCAATTGTCTCAGGAGAGCTTTTTGGATAAAGAGGGACTACTCAATGAGTACCCCTTTCTTTTCCCATCTGCCATCATTGCCCAACTTCTTCCACCTGGTACATGCATGGGATATTTGGAATAAAGCAGCCAGTTTGCAGCCTATGAACTAAAAGGAATGAGAAACCCGTGATTTAATGGATGATGGACAAAAGAAAGAAGCCCAGGTCTCTGATGGTGGATTCTCTCCAGATTTGGCACTGTATAAGAAAAGTAACACCTGCTCATACATCTCAAGATGAATTTTCTTCTGCTTATAGTTGAAAATAATCTTAATTCTATAATGACAAATAGGACCAATTGTCAAATCAAGAGATTTGCTATATATGAGTTCTGAGGAAGAAGAAAGTTGGACTTCAAGAGAGTTTGAATGAAATCTGAATGCAGGAAAGAGACACACACATGCACATGTGTAGACATATGCTCACAGATACATGCACACACAAAATATTTCCAGTTTTATCACTATGTGCTATAAATGCACCCTATGGCTGAGCATAGATTATTACTCAAATCAAAAAGGAAGTGATAGAATCCAACTACCAGCCACCAAAGATAGAGAGTGTTAGAAAACAAATGTCTAATGAATTTTAAGTAAAAGAAAAATTTGTGAAAAACTATTAACACCAGACAAGAACAGAATTTCAGGGAGAAAAAATTCATATCACCGAAGATGAATGATATTAATGGAAAATGTATGAGAATGACAATGACAATCATGATGTTGTTTAGACTCAGCAGAACAGCTTCAGAATACATGAAGCAAAAAACTGGCAAAATGCAAAGAAAATCCATATCCAGAAATATGTACAGAAGCTTAAGAATCAGGAAAAATACTTAAACAATAAAAAATGAGATTGATCTGACAATTATATAGAATCTCGCATTTAATAAAGGTGGAATGTGGGGTTGGGAAGATGGCTCGGTGGCTAAAGCCTTTGCTTCATAAGCAAATGAACCTCAGTTTGGATTTCCAGATCCCACAAAAAAAAAAAGAAAGAAAGAAAGAATGAAAGAAATTACTGTGCAGAACAAAGTGCAATGTCTTATGGGGCAGAGGCAAGCAGCGCTCTATAGCTCAGCAACTCTTGGGACAAGCTATGTCCCAAGCTCCTCTTGCATGCACGCAAGTACTCATGGCAAAATTAGGAAAAACTTAAGCATCTTTAGAAATGGGTAAATTTCCTTTACAAAAAAGGAAAACTACAGAACTAACGCATGCTAAATGTATCCATATGACTCTGTCCAAGCACAACAGAACAATGAGTGGTAAAAGCAAACTGCGGTATACTATACACAGCAAGCACCATTTATATTAAGTTTGAAAATGTGCAAAACAATACCAAATGTTGTTTATGGATACAAGCACTTGTAGAAAAGGCATTATGCATCGAAGAATAATAAACACAAAGTAAAGGAAAACTCATTTCTGGAGTGGGTCAAAAGTTATAGGTTGAAGAGACACATAGGAGAATTTAAAACATGTTTACAGTTTTTTAATCCAGTAATACTAGTAATGTATAAACTATTAGAGTTCATGATGACTTCCTGAATTTCTGTTAAGCAATTATGCCTCAGAATTCAAAAATGTATGATATATATTTTTGTATATATCAAATTATTAC
Organism: Typhlomys cinereus; assembly: GCA_023101885.1. Lineage (NCBI taxonomy): Eukaryota > Metazoa > Chordata > Mammalia > Rodentia > Platacanthomyidae > Typhlomys > Typhlomys cinereus. The sequence continues at coordinate 2,231,540 of JALPQD010000057.1, read as the reverse complement.
ATAATATGAAACTTTGAATTTTTTAATGAAAGAACCCATTTCTGAAACTAAGAATATAAAAGATGTTTTGAGGAAAGGTGCTACAGCATTACTGTTTAAAAGATGGTTAGGTCACAGAACTTGGACATTTCCTCATTGCTCAGAAAGGGAACCCCAATCTCAAGAAGGAAAATCTGAGATGACCATATGCTTCTGTACACTGTGCAAAGGAAACAGCAATGGAGCCAACTCCACAAGCTCCAACTAAAGAAAGCAGGATCTAAGCACGTGCCACACCTATTAGCTGCTGTTTCTGAACACAGACAGCAGATAAGTCCATGTCCAAAAGAACAAAGCAAAACCTTCAGGGGAGAGAGCATCAGAGAACCCTTCCTGAAGATACTTCTGCATCCACTTGCTGAGAAGTCAACAGAGAAGGGGTGGTAGAGGTGCCATGACCAATCTAAGACGCCCAGCACTGCTGACCCTATTCCCTTGTGAAATGCTCTCCCTATACCTGGCTGGCCCCTTCGTCGTTCTTGTATTGAGAACAGAGGAGAACTAAAAGTTATAAGTGACTCTGAGAAAATTAGAAAGAGTCTTTCATAGAAGAGCAAATGGAACCGAACCTTTCACAAGGCATGTTTTAAAGATTTCTTTTTTCGGCTTTAAACCACAAAAAAGAAATCGGTACTAATCCAATAGTACTTTTCTTTTACACTTAAGGTACCTCCTTTTTTATGTGTTCCCATAAAAGTAATTTTTTTTAGTTTCCGCATTTTTTATTCTTTTAAAGTTGCATACATGAATACAGTAAATTTATAATATTTCATCCTTTAGTCCCCAATCCTACGCCCCTATCTTTTTCTCCTTACAGCCCTTCATCTCCCCTGCCAGACTCCCTCCTATTTTCAGATTTTTACACTTGTGTGGACCATTGTTGCATATAGTTGTTCTCTGGTGACATATGCTTAACATGTTCCATGCTCTAGCAAGTACCATGGATGACTGACTAAACCATTGAGAAAGCATTTTCCTTTTCTTCCCTGTCAGCATTAGTCCTTGTCAGTCTCTCATGATGGCTTAATTTCAAGTTAACAATAATAATTCAGCATTATGTTCCTTTTACACTTAAGGTACCTATTAAAAATTATCCACTACGATGTAGAAGCAAAGGGGGTTAAAAAAAACCTGAAGTCAAAGACATTATTTCAAAGGTACCTTGTGGGTTTCATCAGCAAATTTCCTAAGGAAAGCGACAGAGTACAGGTGGGAGATCTGCACACCTCTGGAACAGCCCCATCTTCAATGTCTGCATTCTGTGGCAACCTACAGATAAGCCAAGGAAGATGACCTCCCCATTCACGCTTTCTACATCAAGAGATGTCTGGTATGAACTGCAGGTGACAGCGGGCAATGTGTCATTGTTTACAGAAGGTAAGACATTCAGCAAACACACCTGAGTGGCAGGTCCTTTGAAACACTAGAATAGGCCTACATACATCTGCAAGCAACTGCTACAAGTCTAGGAAAGCAAATCTCACAAGAGGACATACAAAATATGTTAACCGCATGCTGGCAGAAAATAGCTGCATGGTTTAGATGACAGAGCTGTAGAGCATACTGGCATATAGACTAGACATGGTGTCATTGTTTAATGTGTCAACTTGGAAGAAACAGTCTTGCCCAATCATTCAGTTAAAGGGAAGTACCATCAGTGACTCTTGAATGAAAGGACCAAAATTGGGAACTGAAACAGCAGGTCCTTTGTATGTTTTAGCTACAATAAGAAATACAACATTAACTACTTTCCTGAAAACTAAAGGCACTTTCTGAGGGATTAATCATCAAATGTCAGACCGAGAAGGTCCTGACATCATCTACTCTAAAGCCTGACTTTACATATAAGGAAGCAGATATTCAGCTTGAGAAGTTTGTTCAGTTTTGTGGCTTTGGTTAATTAGGACTGTGCTACATTTCCCAGGGATACCATAACAACATACTGATAACTGGGTGGTTAATCAGCAGAAACCGTCTTAAATCTGGAGGCTACCTATCTGATATTAAGGTGCTGGCATGGCCGGTTCCCTCTAGAACTTCTAGATACAGATGTTTCTTAGCTGTTCATGGAGTTCTCTCTGTCTTCACAATATCACCCCTGTGTGGACTTCTGTCTTTTTACCCAGGTTTCCTCTTTCTACGTCCAGGTATACTGGTTTAGGACCCAGTTGGATGCCTCACTTAAATCTTTTCCTATCCTATTGCAAGTAAAGTACCTTCTAAGGTGATCTTAGAATATCAACATACATTTTTGGAGGACACACATGTCAACCTTAACCAGAACTCTCCCAAAGACCTGTGCCAGACCTCCAGATTCATACTCATGATCCCTTTCTGCTCTTGAGGCACTGCATGCTCCACATATGAGAGACTGAGCTAACTTACAAAACTAGACAAGGCTCCACCTATAAACCCACACCTTGCAGAAGACAATAAGACCTCCCACTGACCTGAAAAAAAAAAAAAAACTCACCACCCCCATGTTCGCAAGTATTCAACCAACATATTTCAGTTTGCTTCCTTGAAAAAAATGCCTGAGATATCCCTGCAGTCTGTCAGCTTGCTTCTCTAAAGTGTCTCCATCAGAGGAGAGAAATATGCAGAAAAAATGAATGTGGAAGAACAATAATTCATATCTCTAATCTGCCCAAGGTCCCCCCCAAACATCACAGCTCCCCACAGAAGCAAACCATGCGGACCTTCCTTGGTGAGAAGAGACTTCCAGAACACTGGACTGCCACCAGGCTTCAGTGTCTCTCTGCTGCCTGGCTGGTACATCAGGCGTGGTGAGGGGCACCAGGACTTCAGCTTAGTAGCCTTCTGTAGCCGCCTCTGCTGAGACAAGTCCATCATCGCTCACTCTGCTGCTCAGGCGTCCTTGGGTCTGAAGATAATGGTCATATTGTCTCACTATTTTCCATTATAAATTAATGACATCTGCAAAACTGAGTCATAAAAAATCTGTCCAAAGAACTGTATTAAAAATTACATGGAACTGATTTTTTCGAGTGGTCTCTTGACAAACACATTACTCGCCCTTTCCATTAAGGCCTTTAGAATCCAGATCCACAGCTGGCCTTGGAAAATTAAGAATTATGTTCAACTGGGTAAGCTCTAACAAGTTAGTACAGTTGAAGAAAAAAGGAATAAATATGAACTGAGCAAGTGTAGACTGCTTTATGGTTTTGTTGTTTTGGTGTTTGACCCTTCAAGAACTACTGCACCAAGTAATTGTTCAGAGACATTTGGAGCTGAAGGGCACGTAAGCTCCTCCACAACTCTCAATGAGATACAAAGGCACTGAAGTGGCTAAAAAATAATTAAGCAAGCAAACTAACAAGCAACACTTACTTGTGCCCTTTCCTGACTATTCCAATGAGATAAAGTGGAGATGGAGAGATTGCTCACTTGTAAGTGCTTGCCATGCAAGCAAAGGACCTGAGATCAGTCACAGGCATATGTAAAAAGCAGGGAGCAGTGGTGTGTGCCTGTGACCCCAGAAATGACAAAGCAGAGACAGGAGGATTCCTGAGGCTTTCTAGCCGACCAGCCTACCAGAATTCAAGTTACAAATTCAGGTCTCAAGGTAGACAGTGACTGAGGAAGATGCCCGAGGTCCATCTCTGGCCTCATGTTTAACTGTACAGATGCGCGCACCTGCGCGCGCGCACACACACACACACACACACACACACACACACACACACACACACACAAAAGCAAGTTTGGAAAGCAGGTATTTCAGTATATTACTTTGTTTCAATTGGAAAACATCCTTTAAGATAGAATCTTCCTAATCTTTAAAAATAGTAATTTAAAAAATGTTCTAAGAAAGGCAAGAGTGAAAGTTCAATAAAAGTAACTTAATTTCAAATAGTATATAAGGCTATTAACATTGCCTTAGACTTTAACATTTTTTGTAAAAAGGGACACAGCTCCCCTGGCTACATGCTCTAATTATTCCACAGAAGATGAGAATAATATTTTACATCAATGGAATGACTCTCCTAAAGAATCTTTCTATTTCCAAATTCATCCAAACCCATGCCTTGATATGCATTTCCATATGTATCAACTCTGTCTTTTTCTCTGACTATAGAGACTAAATGTTCAATTAGGCTATTCTGAGGATTGAGAAAACATACAGAAAGTACCTAGCACACAGGTAACTTTGCTTTTAGCTCCAGAATCAGCGGAAAGCAATGCAGTCTCCTCAGTTTAACAGCACTCACCCCCGCCCTTCCACAAGGCCACCCTTGTGTCCTTTGGACATTATGTGGATAATTAAAATAGATGATTACAGTTATTCGCTATCTTTTTCATATAGGTATGGCTTGCAAGTCTCTTAGTTTTTCATTGCTAAAACAAAATATCTGAGCCTGGGAAATACATGAAAGAAAAAGGATTATTTCAGCTCATAGTTCTGGAAATTCTAACATGACCACAGGCCAACATCTGCTCAGCTTCCATTCAAGGAATCATGGTCCTTTAATGCCTGGCAAAAAGCAGAAGTGTAAACATGTGTGACCAGAACATATGAAACAGACTGGCTGTATAATAACCTGTTCTCACAGTAACAGTTTACTCACGCCAGGACAAGAACTCATTTTCATGAGTCGGCATTAAACCCTCCCACCAGGCACCAGCAACCATCAGGCACTACCACCTCCCACTAGGTACTGCCTCTCACTAGGTCTCACCATCCACCAAGTACCACCTCTCACTGGGTACCACCACCTGCCAGACATCATCAACCATGGGCACCAAATCCCTCTGGGCACCACCTTTCACCCAGGGCACCACCTCTCACCCCAAACACCATCTCCCACCCAGGCACCAGGGCACTAACTCTCACCCCAAGCATCATCTCTCACCCAGGCACCAGGGCACCATCTCTCACCTAGGGCACCATCTCTCACCTAGGGCACCATCTCTCATCCAAGGCACTATCTCTCAGCAGGCATCACCTTTCTCTGGGCACCCACTGAATCATCTCACCAGTTCCCTAGCATATACTTTTCTTGAGGACAAGGAGTTCATCTTACTTATCTCACTCAAGAATAAAATCTTTACCGAGCACAGGTATCACACAAAGGACTGACTTAAAAGTAGAAACGCTTAAGGCACAGGCCTTTCCTCAAAGACATATCCGTTTTGGTGTCTACCATGATGCCCTTCAGTGAAAGACTGACTAGCAGAAGCTTGCTTTTTCCTGTGCTGCTGATTCCTCACCAAAGTGCTGAGCTGTATTTTCTAAACAGTAAAGGAAGTTCCTGCCTCAAAGAAGTGAAGTTAGTTCTAAATAGCTTCAATAACATTTTGTAAACTAAAGACCAAGACTCTTACTGTAAAATGAGTAAGCAAACAGAAGGCTATCCTGCTGTAGAAAAGTAAAACAACTCTCTCTCACTCTTGGGTTCATTGCTGAGGTCTTTATAACAAGAGCTAGATAAGTGAGAGAAAACACACAAATTTATTTGATGCAAATTACACATAGCATATGGACTATCACAAGGAAAGAAAACCCGAGCAAATAAGTTTTTCTGCTACACTTAATGGGGACAGTCTTGGAGAAGTATGACTTGATTTAAAGAGTAGTTTCTGGGCAGAGAGAGAGTTCAGTTGGTGAAATACTTGTCATGCAAGCATGAGGATCTGAGTTCAGATCCCGGCACCCAAGCGAAAGCCAGATGTGGCGGCATGTGTCTGCAGCCCTCTGCTGGGGGAAGGGAAGGAGCACGCTGATTCCTGAAGCATGTTGGCCAGTCAGTGTAGGAGAACTGGTGAACTCCAGAATTGGTGAGAAACTGTCTCCAAACATAAGAGAACAATGGAGTAGGACATGGAACATCCACCTCTAGCCTATGTGCATGCATGTGTATCCATACAAACATGTCCACACACATATACCCCCCCATAAGCACATAAATATACCACATACACACAAACGTGAACATACAATATACCCCCACATGAACACATGCATACATATACTACACGCATGCACATGCACAAACATGTACTACATGAATATGTATACACACATAAATAAGCACATACATACACCACATACATATACATGAACATGTACACAAATGAATGCATATATACATCACAGTCAAGCATGCATATGCACCCATGTACACACACATATACCTGCACACACATACATGAGCACATCCATACACAACACGCACACACGAAGTAGTATATCATGGTAATAAATTGGAGAAACAATATCAAGATATGTTTGTTCAAATGTCTGTGTATGGCATTTGCCTTCAGAGATAAGGACTTCTTTTCCTCTGGGTATAGGGAAGCTACCTCTGGAACATACATCTTACAACTCACTTGAGGAAAAGATCAGAAACTCCTTTTTCAGCTGAAGGAAGGTGAGGAAGATCTGACCATTTTAGGGTTTTCACAAATGCCAACATGTCATATTTGGATGCATGATCTGAACTCCATTGTCAGTGAAAAAGCTGTTATTGTCTCCTGTTTGCTTCTGTTTTCTTTTGTACTCAGGAATTAGTAAAAATCTAGCTTGCATCTTTGAAATACTCAGCTAAGAGGTTTTTCATTTATGTATTATCCAATAATACTATAGCTGCTTAACTGATAAGTATTTTGTTAGGTAGTAAAGATAAAAAGGACATTCATTCCATGAGATTATGATTTTGTATTGCCTGCCCAAGGCAGTAAACAAACAAGCAAGGAAGTACAAGCAGGGTCTGCATGGAATGGTGAGGAATTACCCTCTTGGGGGCTGGAGAGGTGGCTCAGGGGTTAAGCCTCTGCCTTGCAGGAGGAAGGTCCTGAGTTCAGATCCTAGACCCCACGTATAGACGCCGGGGGGAAGCGGGGGCGGCCTGCGTTTCTGGTCCTGGTAGGGTGGAGCCTGTGAATCCCGGGGCAGAGTAAACAAGGAGGAGGTGGAGGCATCCATGGTGGTTCCCGAATTCGCCCATGATTCTACACACACACACACACACACACACACACACACACACACACACACACACAATTGAATAAATAATAAAAAAAAATTCTTACTAATACCTCAATCCTGCTTGTGTTCTTACGGTTTTTTAAAATCAGCTTCTGGGGCTGGTGGGATAGCTCAGAGGGTGAAGGTGCTTACATATAAATCTGACAATCTGAGTTCAATCGCCGGAATCCAGGTAAAGGTGAAAAAAGAGAATCAAATCAACCGAGTTGTCCTGTGATCCTCACATGTGAACCATGGCACAGGCATGCCCACACACAGTAACGATAAGTAAAATAAAAAAAATTTAAAAGTCAGCTTTGAGCTGAGTATGGTATATATGTCTGTAATCCCAATACTCAGAAGGCAGAGGCAAGAAGATTCACCCCCTCCCCGCCCCCTCGCTGCTGCTCCAAGCCCAAGGCCGGAATGTACTGTGATTTCCAAGCCGGCCCCAGCCACAGAACAAGACCCTATCCATAAACAGCCAACAAGCAAATAAGTATCAGCTTTAGACTGGGATTTAGTTCAGTAACACAGTATATGCTTAGCATGTATAAGGCTCTGCAGGAGAAGGGGGGAATCATTTGCTTGGATGGCTTTAGGGTTTTGTTTTGCGGATAGGTGTCTCTATACAAAGCAATCTTGCTGCTTTAGTTTCTCCAGCATTGTTACTATACACATGCATCATCTCTGGCAAGGCTCTTGGTCTATCTTCAGCACTACAAAATAAATAAATAACAATTTATTTGAGTAAATTTGCATATCATAAAATTCTCATGTTTGATGACCTTAGTAAAGTTATACAGTTATACAACTATCCTCACAATCTAATTTTAAAGTATTTCCCTCAACCCCCCAAAATCCTCTCCACTCTTTCCCCTCTTGCAAGTGTGTTTTTCTTCTTTCTATGAACTACAAGAAATGACTATTTAGGACACAAATTTAACTATGGGGCAGACACATGTACAGGTTTAGCCTGATCTAGCCTGGCCAAGCCTGAGCTCGACAAGAAGCAAACTGACAGCAATCTCAGGAGAAGACAGACCTAGATACTGTGGTGGAAAAGACCTCACTTCAGCTAACTTCTCCCCACACAGAGAACACCCTTTGCAGATTCAGAAAAGATCAGCCAAAAATGCTCAGTCCTCAAACTACATGAATCACATCAGCCTCAAATCCAGAGGACGTAGATTAAAAAGCTATCTATATTATATAGAGACAAGCAGAACATGTGAATTTCACAAAACCAAGATTAAATTAATAACATAGTTTTTCCTTGTGCTTCCATCAAAAGCACAATGCCATAAAGAAACAAGCATGCAAAAGGCCCATGCCCAAGCCCAAAGAAACATAATAGGAGAAACAGACACTGCAGATTTTACAAAGGAGTCTGGGGCCCAATCCTGACCTCTGACCACTGCTGCCCTTGGTGCATCTATTTCCCCAAAGGAGTTCTCTTCTGAAGAATAAGAATCAGGGGCTCCAGGTTCCTACACTTAATTATGCAAGTCCTGCTTACTTCCCAAAATAATGGGTTTTTATATGGTTGGGAGGAGTGATATAGTTAGTAGATAATTTAAAATTATAAACCATGATAGCATAAGTAGCTATGTTATTCCTAGACAAGGATGATTCCAAATCAATACCTTCCAGTGAGATTACAGACAGTGGTGTTTGTGTGCATGACTTCATATCACAGACGTCTGAACCTTGACTCTCACATTTTCCACCTCTGAGCACAAGGCTCAGCTTGCCCACCATACACCTTGGTGACTAGTGTGAGCAGCACAATATATCCCAAGTGCTGGGAGAAGGAAACAGGATAATATGCAGTGAGGACATAGTTAGCAAGGTGGCTGCTCAAGAGTTAGTGCTTTCTGCCATCAAAAGGGTTTTTAAAAAAGAGTTTGCAACAACACCACAGACCTTGATCCCAGCACTTGGGAGGTGAAGACAGGAGGATCGGTTCAGGGCCAGACTTGACTAGTGACGCCTGAGACCCTATCTCAAACAAACAAACAAAAAAAGAAACTGCAACACCTTTGAACACCACAATTTAAACTGTTTAAATAAAATGAATAAGATGCTTAAGATGAAGAGGAACACAAATAAAATTACAAACACTTTATTTCTAGCTGGTACCTTTGTTTACGACTAATAGAAAAGGTTTACTTAATATGTACTTACTAAATGCCAATCAAGCCCTGTGTTCTACACTGTTAGGGAGTGAATAAGAAACGTCCTCTGTGGGCTAATGCAATAAAAGGTTGGTCCCCAGCAAGTGGTTCTGTTTCAAAAGGCATAGGAAATGCAAGGATGTAGAACCTAGCTGAAGGAAGTAGGGGCCTGGGAACAACTAGTTGGGAACTAGATCTTAACACTGGTCTTTTTTTCTTTAATGTGTACTCAGACTACATAGTATTTAATTAAAAGTTTTCTACAACGTTGGAAATGGGTGATCAGGTCATTAATGTTCAATGCATTCCTCTTTTTCAATAGTAATGAAAACTTCCATAAAAGGTTGTCTTTAAATCTACACACACATACTTCCCATGATTCCTGCTGAGCATAGCTGATTAATGTAATTTTACTGAACACACCCTTCTATGGGTAATTTTAACTTTTCCTAAAAATAAACATGCTAGTCTCCAACCCAGTGGAGGGGACAGCAGCTCAGGAATGCACTGTCATGGCAGATGGAGAATCAGTCACTGCAGGAAGTGAAAGAAAGATGACGCAGCGACATGTGATGCGATGGCACAACTCTCACAGGAAGTACCGTGAGGCTGCTGGCGACGCTGTGACAACCACAGAGGCTGCAGCGACCATGCAGTCTGAGGGACTTGACTGCACTGCTGAGTCAGAGGCAAGCATGCAGACTCATAGATGGCCCTGGACTCCGCAATGCATTCAGGGTTTCAAAATTTAAAGTTTAACGCCAGATTCGAGTGGCCGAAGACCAGATCCTCTCCTGACACATACTGCTGCCTACGGAGTAGATATCGAAAGGCTTTAATACAATGACATGTTCTTTGATACTTTTCTAGATGTCTGCAATATTAGGATTTCATCACCAGAACACATACACAGAGAAGGATGTGGACAACCCTACGCTTCTGTCCTCCCTTCAATAACAAAGCCCGTTACAAAATGCACGCAAAGCAGTCACTGCCAACTCCTCATCCCAGTAACCAAGAGAACCTTCTCCAGGGTCAGATTATCCCAGCTACCTCTGCATGCATGCCCCTGAGGCCTCTCTCTAACTTGAAAAGCTCATTAGCATGTCCTGGTGAATGCGTGTCTCTGGGACTGCCCAGAAGATGCTTGGGGGAGTCTCTTAAGTGGAGAGCACTATTGGATAACTTTGGAGGAATCTGTGCTCTGGATTTGGACAAACTGCCATGCCTGAGGGTGGGCTCAGGCAGTCATGTACTTACTAAGTGACCCCGCCCCAGTGTCATGGTTAATGCAGCCAAGTGAACACATGCTTGACTAACTTTTACAGCAGACAGCACAGCACTCTTGCAAGATGCGTCTCTTGTGAGATGAGGAGCCATGGTATCCTATAATGTGCGCTGAGGGGGAGAAAAAGGGCAGCAGAGGGGAGGAACGTGAAGACGCAGAGACCACAAGCCTTCTCCAGTGCCCCATGAGAGCTGCCAGGGACTGGCCACCAGGATGTATCCCCCGGGATGACATGCTTTCCCCAAACCTCCACAAAGCCCAGCAGTACCTCAGTCAATGAACCCTGAGATACTCATCCACTGGGTGTGCTGCCTTCTCCCAAAGAGCCTTGATTATAAGTCACACAGGCCAATGCACTTTCCTGACTTTGCTCTGAAAGGATCCCCCTCTTACCCTTGAAAGGACAGAATTGCCCTGGTCTTTTCAGTGCGCTTCTGTCCCTTCTGTCTGACCTACTCTATGCTGGGCCTCAAGCCCTCACACTGGTGGCAGCACAGTCACTCAAGCTGTCTAAGGCAGTACTTCCGAGGAAGAACAGTGGACTGGAGCTGCACAGTGAGTAGCTCCCACCCCACATCTGTCCAAACACAGAGAAGGTCAAGAAACAAGGCTGCAACTCCAGCCCATGGGGCAGGGAAGCTCAGGGAAGACAACCTTCCTCTGGCTATAGCCTGAACACAGGTCCTAAAGGAAAGAAAAGGCTTGAACAGAGGTGCCAGAGATAACCTGGTCTGTCAGGGTAATGGCTCAGTGACCCATGGCCTCTGGATCAGCAGGCCCCAGACGGGGAATGAACAGCTTCTCACTGTGAGAACGGAGCTTAAACAGAAAGTGAACAGGTAGCCAGAAGAGACGGAAAGGCCGCACGGTCTGGGACCCTGAGACTCAGTTGGCCTTCCTTTGGGAGTAACTGTGATTCTTATATGACCATAAAAGAAAAAAGGGGGGGGGGGAGAAAACTTCAAGTGGAGAAGGGTACTTCTGTCTGAAATAAAGAGGCAGGGATGCAGAAAGAAGACTTTTCAAAGCAAGCTCCAGAGCTCAGGCACTGTCTGGGGACTCATTAAACAGCACCAGTAACTCCAGCTTACTGTCTGGCTTTGGGGATGACTGCACCACCCCGTAACAATCTTCCAGCACTTCAGACTACAGAACAATGTGGCTATAATCATGGGTCTTTTAAAGAAGTATCTTCACATCTTACTTAAGTAAGTCTCCTTTTAGATGATAACCAGCAAATGGTTAAACCAAGATATCAGAGGCAAGATTTTTCAAAACAACTGATCAGAACTCTGGTTTAAAAAACTTACGAATTCTAAAACAACAAGCTGCTTCATGAAATATCCTAGCAGAGAAACATGACTTTTAATAATATTTATCACTGATGAGAAGCATCAGCGGTGCCTAACTCTTATTACAATGCCTACCTAGCACTGTGCTAAATGCTTTATATGCATCATTTCACTTAACCTCCACAACGGCAGATGACAAAAATACCACAATTAGAATAGGAGGTGCCAAAGCTGCTGGGCTAGGGAACTGGCTTTAAGAAACAGCTGCAGAGATGACCCCATTCTTTTCTCCTCCTCCCCTTCTATGTCAAGTTTCTAATCCAGGTGGATGCAACCACGTGGCATCAGATGAGTGCTGCCCAATGTACACAACTCTCCCTTCTAGACAGCTGCCATTTGCAGTATCACATACACCAAAATCAATTCTCAAACTTGGCGCTAATCTTAGGGATAATTTTTAACACAAAATGCATAAGCATGCTTGTCTTATTTGAACTCCTTGTCTTAGAAAAATATCCTGCTACCTGCAAAACATGACATTTTTATAGTAAATACCTGACATTTTTATAGTAATATTCACAATCAATATCTTCGAATACTGCTGGGTTTAAATTTTTAAAAAAAGTCTGTATCAGGTAACAAGAGAAAGAGGCAGAACCCTCTGAGCTAAGATGAACAATTTTCCTGGAAGTAAGTCAGTACTAAGCCCATTTAATTAACCCTAATATTTAACAGATGGGTACAAAAGCTCAGAAAAATGTAACTTCCCAAGGTACAGGCTAATATTAAGACCTTAACACCAACTCAGCGCAATTACTTTTCACTACATTGTACACAAAAGAATTCTTTCGATAAAATATTAGTATTATGAAAATGCAGTGCTAAATATTTTTGTGAGCCCAGAAACTCCCTAATTCAACACCTCTCTCAATTGACAGATAAGAAAATCATGATGGACAATCTCAAAAATTAGCCATCAGCGAGCCCTCTTAGGGTCTAGATATGTACCTTGTGCCTCGAATCAAGGGAAAATTGAAAATAATGGAAGTTGCTTGCCTTGCCTGCAGTCAGTCTGTTGGGCACCCTGTTTATTTGTTAGTTTGCATGTGATTTGTAGATCAAACCAACAAATAAATAGGGTACCCAACAGACAGATTGACATGTCTTTATCGCAACATCCTATTCTGAACTGAATTTCTGTATTCAGTTTGGTCATGGCTCAGCTATGCAGAGTGCTCTATATCACTAACCTACTGCTTTTAACATCGGACACATCAGTCTCTCAGTGCGAACTCCCTGAGGAAAGAGGCAGACACTCAAGCTTGCCGGTGTCTCTGGTGCCTAACCAAGGCCTTGCATGGCAAGGATAAAAAGATTTCACATATGAAAAGAATTCATTTAGTCCATTAGTCCAGTGAATTATGAGTCCAGGAACAAATAAGAAGGCAAGGCCAAGCTTTTTAATGCACAGAACATCACTGTAAAATAATTACCAAGGGCTTAATGGCATGTGTAAAATGTTATTTCTCCAAATACTTTTACAAAATTCTACCGTTCCTTATTAATTTAATATCCAAAACAAAACCAAAAAAAAAAATAGCAAAACAGATATTATAGTTGTTCTTGTCTCATCGCTGGAGGTGCCTGCTCAAAGAGGTAACACGATTCCCCCAAGTCATTTTATAATGAAACTACAAGATGAATTCAGGAATGTGAGTGAAACCTGATGCTAGTTTCATATTCCAGATCAAAAGCTTACTGACTTAAATTTCAAGAACTGTCCCAAAAGTAACTACAGGTACAAAAAGAGATGTCAGAAAGGTTATCAAGAACAAATGCCCATACAATCCATAATACATAACAGTGTTCCAGGTAATGAGGTCTGAGGTGCTAGACCTGCTTTGCATCTACCAGAATCATTATGCTATGCTTTTTTTCACATGAGACTTGTGTACATGTATACATGTGAGTGTGGGGGATGCAAAACAAAAAGTACTGTGGTCATGAAGTCAGAAGGTTCTCGTCACATGCTTCACGTGTGATAAAGTGACACACAGAGAACCCTAAAGTCCTGTATTACTTAATGATGGATATTCCAAAAGTTTACTACCGAAGAAGTATCTGAAAGGATGACAAGTGAATACTATGCATCTTTGCAATGTTTCAGTAATGACCCAATAATTGCACACTTAGGCCATTTTAGTAGAATGTCATTTTCAGACTTCTTGGGGACTATGAAATACAAGGACACTCAATACACACCTCTCATCTAACTTCCTTATCAAATACCCTTCATAGTGACATGAAAAGTAATATTAGATAAGGTGAATAGAAGAGCAATAAGTACAGTAACACGTTTCAGGTCCTCTCAGCTCCTTCCAGCTTTCAATGGTAGGACAGGTCTGGGCTCCCAAAGCTCTCCAAAGATAAAGGGAACCCTTTTCTCAGTGTGTCACTTCTAGATTCTGGTATCTGGAACAGAAGGACAAAAAAAAAAAATTGCCTTGCGTCACTGTGAGAATGGTTTCCCTGAGGTCACTTTGGGTAATTTTGGTGGTTAGAGCTGTTTTTCCATGCAATGTTTAGTGTAGTCTACCCTAGTGAACACTCTAAACAGAAGCAGTCAAAATCTAAATGTGTACAACAGACCCTAGATACAAGTGTGCACACAACTAACAGACAGACAGGACTCTGGTGATAATTTAGGGATGAGCCAGCGATTTGCAAAACATTGTAGCTGATGTGCTTCCCTGGATCCCAGCAGTTAGAGTAGCTACCTTAGGAAACATAGAACGAGGATGCCCTCTACAGTCCTCAGAGAGAATGCTTACAGAGTTCACACAACTGTGAGAGTTCTTGTTCTATAAGGAATTTTTAACACTAAAATATAAAACACATTCTTTGTCAGAAAAAAAATCAAAATATTACAATTTAGCATCAAGAAATTAATTAACACATAATCTTGAATGGCTTATAAAAGCAAATTGCACAATGCATTTTGGTTATTAACAAAGGCTGTTGGGAGTCAAAGAAATGGCTTAGTCAGTAGTGCTTGTTGCACAAGTGTAAGGACCTGAGTTCAATCCCGAGAACCCACATGAGAAAGCCAGGCCCACATGTAATCCCAGTGCTGTGGAGGCACAGACCAGCCGTTCCCTGAGGCTCATTAGCTAGCCAATTCCAGGTCTTAAAACAAAACAAAACAAAAACAACCCCACCAACCCAGGTGGCCAGGTCCTGAGGAATAACAGAGGATGTCTTCTGGCCATAAGTATACTCATATACCTTCACTTACACGAATGTGTAAGAACATGTATACACACCCACAAAACAGAAGCTGTCGACAAAAGAATCATTATAAATACTTTCAAGGTTGAACTGCAGACTCTTAAAAAAGAAGGTAAAATTAACTTTTTTAAGAAAAGAAATATACCACAAATTGAAGAATACATCTTCCCTGATGAGAACTGAAAAGATCAGAGGCTGGGAAAATGACTCAGTGTTAAAGTCTCCACCTCAAAAGCAAAGAGACCTGAGTTCAGAGCCCCAGATCTCATGTAAAAATGCTGGGGAAATATGGTGGTGGCCTGAACTTCTAGCCCTGGAAGGCAGAGTCTGAGAAAACCCAGAGTAATGTAATGAGGTAAAAAAGCAATTCAGGAAGATTCCCCGTCACCCTTGGGCCTCCACAGGCACATACTAAAGTGCTCTCTTATACATGTGCTCACACATACATATACCTATCCACATGCGAAACATAAACACGTGCAAAAGAAAAAAAACAGTAAAAATTACTGTTACTCAAAGCTTGGCTAATTTCTCTGATTTCCATTATGAGGAAAGAAATATCTCAACTTTTGAACAAGAAAAGAGAGGTACTAGTCACTCAGCAATGTTCCAGAATATGCAGGATCTTTGCAGGTATAAAAGAAAACAGAACACAGGTGCTTCTCAGGAATGCTCTGGGAATAATGTGTAATGCAGAGACAGCCAGAAGCAGCAGGAGCTCATAAGTGCTGCAATGAACACATAGGGGAAAGGGTGAATGCAGGTCTCATGGCTCTCTGGCTTCAGAAGCAAAGAAAATGAGAGTCACTAGTTAGGCGTTCCTGCAAAAGGAACCAAGGAAGAAAAGGGAAAGAGAATGTCCAGGCTAGACTTCGGAAATGCAGGTGCCTTGGTGGCTCGGAATAGGAATGGGTCAAGTTGAAGAGGAAGGAGGCAGTAATTACCAGGGTGCCCTAAGTGTAATTTGAGAGTTTATACTGGATCTGACTAAGCAAACGGAATTACTTGATCACTTAAGCAAGGAAGTAACATGAAGACAATGGTGTTAAGAAAACAGAAAGCTGGCACTTATCTAGATGAACCAGAGAGGCAGCACAAGACCGGCAGAAGGATGGTGCAGAGATTAGCACAGAAAAACAAACCAGGACAATATAGACTTCAACAGGAAGGTGATTTGGCAGAGGATGGTGCCTTAAATAGGGATCAAGGACATACCACTGGAAGGACTAGAAACTTCCAAAGAAAATCCAGTTCAGAAAATTCTAGGCCCTATTTTTAGTTTCAGGTTTTTAGGGATCAACTAAGGCAAAACTACTTGCAGATAGGTAGAGAATTGAGGCTAAAAAAACAAGAAGCCAGGTAGGTTTGTATTTATTTAAATATTTTTTGGTCATCAAATTAAAAAAAAATGAGTTTACACTCATGGGGAAAAGAGTCTAACAAAGAAACCCAGGACTGACAGAAATAAAACATTGAAATAAAAGAGGTTTCATGTCAAAGTCTATCAGCACTTCATTTCAAAGTCATCAGCACTTGGGGCAAATGTCCTACTGCGAGAAAAGATAGCCCCAAACTATATACCTGGGAAGGCGGGGGGGGGGGATTTATTGGGTAACTTTGGACAGCTTTTAGGAATATGCTGGGCCCTCATGCAATCAGCACATACTCAGTTCAATACAATCCCCAGGCTGGTGAAGAAGCAGACCAGACCGTACATGACAGTTAAAAGCAGCCTACATGAGCAGTTGCCAACCGCTACACAAACTCATTGATTTTATATGCCTTTAAAACATAAAGCTCTTAAAGAGACTGAATTAAGGAGGAACTGGAAGGTGCTGAGCTTAAGAACAGGGAGAAGAAACAAAGAGTTCCTATTTTCACTTTGGAATGTTTTATAATGTCTTCATAGGGAAATATTCTCAGGGATACAAGTTACACTCTCCTTATTCAAGTTCATTTCTAATACATAACTAACTACTTAAAACTTTTTTGATTATTCTACTGAAGCAATTCAACTTCATTTTTCTTAAAATTTAGCAGATCAGGTCTAGAGTTCAACCTACATGGAAATTCTTGCATCAATCTTGCTCAGTGTGACCTGCCAAATCTATACATCCATCTCAAAAGAGCACAGGGATACAGTACCACATTCCCACGTAGGTGGACTGAAAACCTAGGACACAGGACAAGCAAATGTCAGGGCAAACCAGCAGGACAAAAGCTTGGGGGCAGCCCATTTCCTATTCAACCTTCTCTCTGGAAATTAAAGCACTGCCCTTCACATTTACTTTCACTATAAAGGAGAAATTACTGTCAGTTCTTGGGCATATTTCTTTTTTGTGGTATTTGAAGGAATGCAGAAAGTAAAGTTAACTGGAATTCAGAGCTGAACATCTAGCTAAAATTGTTGTAAAGGAGAGGAAGGAAAAATAGAGTGAAAATGTAAAGCGATTTAGAAATATGTAAAAATCTCTCCTTTCTCTTAAACATCAATAAGCCTGTAAACCTCTTACTTTAGATTTAGAAAATGACTTGGGGTTCCTACACCAACACCACCCTATGCATCCCAAAGAAAAAGTGGACAACATTCAACAGCGAAAGCACAAGCTGCCTTCTGAAATGAGTGGGAAGATGGGGGAGGGGTCACTGCACATTCCCTCTGGAGGACAGAGCCAGATCCACATTCCAGGGAAAACTGGCTGGTCCAAGTTTCTTCTTAAATACAGATTGGCCTGCCTGTCACTAGGCCAGGCTGGGTAATCTTCCCAGGCTGTCAGTGCTAGGGAAGCCAGGAATCCCTTCTAATTAATCAACCCTTGCAACAAAAATTTTCCCACCCACAGTGAAGAGAGTTATAGGGGAGGGGAAGCAGCAGAGTAATGTTCATGGACAAAAAAATTCTAGACTTTGCTGTAATACCAGTTAATCTGAAAGGCAGGTACAAGAGGCCCAAGTTAAACATGTTAAACTTAAAATGCAATTATTGTCAGGAATGAGGCAGGGCAACATTCTATACTTATTTTGGGAAGCCAGGGATGGACTCATGAGCTTTCCTGAGGTATTCCTACAGTAGTAGACATCTTTATCATTCAGATTCTTTGTGCTAATATTTTATTTTCACTATTTTATTAATCCACGATTAATGCCTGTGTGTTCACGTTTGTTTCTATGTCTAAAGAAAATGGCCTAGCATTAGACTTGCATGACCCTTGCAGGCAGTTAACCTAAGATTATGTCCTGAATGCTAATTCTGGCAAGGTGTATGTAAGTGAGGATATCCATTCTGTTGGGCCTGGGGGTAAAGTTCAATGATTGAGCTCTCATCAGGATGCACCAGCCACAGGTTGGAGTTTAAGCATTGCAAATAATACAAAATGAAACCATGCTAGAACTGCTACCAACTATGTGTGCCTACTGAGCATTTGAAATGCAGCTACCAGAAACTGAGATGTGTAGGTGGACACATATTTACATGCATGTGACATAAATAACTTGATGTGTATGCAAATAAATCCACACAAAAGCTGTAACTACAAGGACTTCCATTTTGGACACTACTGCTATTTCTGGGAAATCTGGCAAGCATTAATTGTAGAAAGGTCAAGAGAACCTTGTTCATTTGCAAAAGGATAAGTTGTCTACATGGAAAAGTAATGCCATTCCTGGGAAAGTCTTAAACAGCCTAGATGCAAGGGGGACTCTATTTGGTATGCATTAACTATTCTATTACTTTGAAATCCATGTATTCCAAGTACTTTTCAACCCAGGTAGTTAAAGCAGAAATATCTGCACGAATTAACTCCTTTAAAATTTCATTTATCCACTTAGTGTCTGTATATTAATATAGATAGAGATTAAAATGACATATCAAAAAGAAGTTCCATCCAGTTCCCCAACTAACACCCCCTAGAAGTAACCAGGCTGAAACTTTGGCCATTTCATCTGATATTTATCACAAACTTGTAAATACTATGTTGAAACTGTAAGTCTTATGATGTCCACTTTATAGTATCATGGGAAAGGAGACAATCTTATAGGCATCCTGTGACACATTGGAGTTCATAACATTATGGAACTTTCAACCTTTCCTCCAAGCTGAGCCACCTACTGTGCTTCCTTCCTAGTTTGCACAATCCTTCTTTCACTTAGACTTGCATCATGTTTCTGTTGCTAACTTCCTATACTTCCATGACCATGTGCCCCCCAGGCTCCCTGATAGGCCTGGGGGGGGACATATTTCTTACACATTTCAACACAAGAAGTATCTTACTCACCCCACGTTTTGTCACATGTCACTTTGTCACATCTTTCACGGAACCCTCTGCTCCTGGTGTACAGAGGTCAGCATGGGATCTGTTGAGGCACTCGCCAGCTAGATTCTCTGTCTCCTGGATCCCATATCCAGTTCTCTGTTTACTTTCCCATTTCAGAGGCCCACGTCCTCTCTAAAATAAGGGCACACGAGGAAGTTTTTCTTGGCTTGCTGTTAGGTTCAGGGAAGGAGGGGAGACAAGGTGGTTCCAGAGAAGGTGCCAGTCTAACGTCCTTCAGGTAAGAGCTTTGCTGGCAGGCAGGTAGTGGGGAGTGTCTGACAGGAGAGGCTTCAGTGCCATACAGGGGAGGCATCTACTTAAAGGCTTTGCAGGAGTGTAGAACTCCTGCATCGTACATACATGTTTGCTAAATCGGTTTCCAGGTACAGAAGGAAAAATCAAGAAGACTACAGAGACATATATAAATTTAAAACCATATTGGAGATAATACACCTCTTTCAACTGACTGAACAATGAAATAAAAATATTAGCAAATATATAACAGACTAATAAAAAATCTGACCTGTTTTAAAGACACATAAATATGGGTGTATGTAAATGTGTGTCACTGCACCTGATATTATACTGTGAATATACACACATCACAAAACCTGACATCACATTTTCAAGTGCTTATAGAACATATGGAAGTTTCCTAAGCATCAGTTTAAACATGATCATTATGAAACTCCTAAATACTTAGAAACAGGAGATATTTCAATAACAAATGGACCAAATCATATTGAATTATTTGACTGAATGTTAACCAAATCTCTACCATAAATGGCATTTCCATTAATAGGCAGGATACGAGGCTGGAGAGGTGGCTCAGGGGTTAAGCCTCTGCCTTGCAGGCGGAGGGTCCCGAGTTCGGATCCTAGACCTGGGGCAGAGTAAACAAGGAGGAGGTGGAGGCGGTCCATGGTGGTTCCCGAATTCGCCTGTGGTTCTACACACACACACACACACACACACACACACACAATTGAATAAATAATAAAAAAAAATAGGCAGGATACAATTAAAGTAGAAGATGTAGGGCTGAGAAAATAGGTAGGGTAAAGACCTACACACAAATCTGACAACCCGAGTTCAATCCCAGGAAGCCCACATGGTAAAGAGAATTGACTTCCAAGAGTTGTCCTCTGCTATACATACACACATACTATGGGTAAGCATGCAACTATTCTCTCTTTTTCTCTTTCTTTTTTTCTCTCTCTCTCTTCCCCCTCTCATTTATTATGATTTATTATGTTTCAATTTGTTTTGCAAATAAATATTTTTAAAGTAAAAAGTGCTTAGACCTTAAATATATATATATGAAAAAAATTGATGGCAACAGTTTAAACATCTGCTTTAAGAAGTTGGGAAAAGAAGAGAAAATGTACCCAATAAAGAAAATGAAAGAGATAATATAGATAATGAAGGATACTAATGAAATAGCACACAGGTGCTTTAGAGAGTGGAAATAAGTCAAAGTCAGGAGACAGGTATTTTTTCCAGAAATTGTTTCTCTGAAGTTGAAATTACTCAACTGCTCTGCAGAGCTTATGTCTTTCTGTCAGTACATATATGTACACGTGTGTGAACCTACATGTGTGCTATCACTGAACACACATACATGATAAAAAAAAAAAAACTTACAGAAAAGGCAAAAAGAACTTGCTGAGCAAGCATGAAGGCTGGAGTTGAAACCCCAGAATCCATGTAAAAAACCAGGCAGCTCTTGTAATCTATGTAAAAACCATGGAAGTTCTTGTAATCCCAGCCTTCTGGTCAGACAGTGGATCCCCGGGGGTAAGCTGGCTAGCTGGACTAGGCTAAGCCTTGAGCTCATTTGAGAGTCCCAGCCTTCTTACATGAAGCAAAGAGTGATCGAGAAAGACATCTGAGGGGACTTGGGCCTCACATAACATGACCCCTATCAAAAAAACAAAACCAAAACAATTTAAATCATACAAATACTTCAGCAAGTTTAACGATTAAACTATTCCACACTTAGAAAATAATACTTCAAGTAATAAAAAAGCCTACATTATACTATAAGATAAATTACTTCAAAATTATTAATGCAATAAAATGAGGAAAAGCAACACTGTAAAAATAGGGCAAATATATATGGACTGGTGAAACTTGACTTTAAAAATGTAAATTTACGGGGCTGGAGAGGTGGCTCAGGGGTTAAGCCTCTGCCTTGCAGGTGGAAGGTCCTGAGTTCGGATCCTAGACCCCACGTATAGACGCCGGGTGGAAGCAGGGGCGGCCTGCGTTTCTGGTCCTGGTAGGGCAGAGCCTGTGAATCCTGGGGCAGAGTAAACAAGAAGGAGGTGGAGGCATCCATGGTGGTTCCCGAATTCGCCTATGGTTCTACACACACACATACATACACGCACACACACATACATACACGCACACACACATACATACAACACACATGCACATACACACAATTGAATAAATAAAAATTTTTTTAAAAAATGTAAATTTACAAATAAATATTCCACTAAAAACAAATAAGTAAAAGGGTACATTAAATAAAAATGAACTGGAAGAGGTATGATTACAGCACACTGGAATTAAAAGCTAATAATTAAACTAGGAAAAGAAGGCGCTTCTAACACAACACAGAGTTAGGGGAAGAAAAGGAGGAGCGGGTACTGGCTGCACAACTTCCGTGCCCAGTGGAGCCCCTTTAGCTGTGGATGGCATTGCGTGGCAGCAGCAACAGCAGGTGTGCAGGAGACGCTGCTCGGCACACTCCACAGTGGTGCAGAGCCACAAGGACGCTGTGTCAGACATACAAGGCCTCCGAAAGGAGAGGGATCTCGAGGCTTTCAAACCACATCATGAAGGAAACATTGGCCCCTTGATTGTTCCGGAGGAGGCAGAAAATCATCGCAATACATCTCTATCCCTGCACTGCAAGCTGGATATTTGTGTCTGTGGTAAGGGTCCTGCCTGCCAAGATTTGGAAGCTGCATTCCAAGCCTCCCAGGAGCAAGTTGCAAGATAGAATAATACAAAGTCTGCTGTGCTAGTGTGTTTGATGTGGAAATCAGCATATTATCTCTGACATCATGTAGGACCCAGGGCTCCCCATGGTTTAGGTGACCGAAGTTTGTGTCCTACTGGGCCAGAGCTAGTTTCGGCAAAGCTTTGTAAAGAGCCCAGTCCACTTCAGAGCTTACAGCATGCTGAGGTTCAGTCTTGGACAAGTTAATCCCATTCTTCCATTATGTTACATGACACCATCCAGCAACCTTCAAATAAAAGCTGAAAGAAGAAAACAGACAGGAGAAGCAATCCCAGAAGAGAATGGGAAGGATAATGTTCCAAAACTGAAGATGCTACACTGCAATCCAAGACAGATAAACAAATCTACACCTGGAAATTTCACAACAATAGAGCAAAACACCAAAGACAGAAAGAAAAGCTTAAGAGTAAGCAGTGAGAGAAGGTAGATAACCAAGAAAGGTATAACATTACACCAACAGGAGACAAGTAGGGTAACTAATCTCCTAGTTAACTAGTTAAAGATAACTAGTGCAACTGGGACCACTCACTGCTTCTCATGGCAACCTCTGGGCTGACCTCTTTGGACCAACAGAATGCAGTAGATGTGGCAGATGACGCCTGTCACTCTAAGCTTCTGAGGGCTGACAAATGATGTTTTCTTTTCCTTCCATCTCTTGTTTGAGGCTTCCATATTCAGCCAATTTACTAAGAAGCCCACAGCAGTAGTTATGAGGACAAGAACCACAGACAACATGACCACACTCAGGTGTGATTTCAACCATGGCCGGAATCAACTGCTGACCAAAAGGGAACACCACATTCGCTGTGCTATCTACATCCCCAAGTAACTGCAGTCCCAGCCAAGATCAAAAGGAGAAACACCTAAATGATGTCAGGAAACATGTACAATGATGACCAAAAAGAAAAACAGGTTGTTACTTTAAGCAACAAGTTTTGAGAAAGTTTTTAATTATTTATTCATTTAGTTTTGTCTTTGAAGACCTACTTTTACTATATAACCCAGACTAACCTCCAACCCACAATCCTCCTGCTTCTCAGTCTCCCGAGTATTGGGATTAAAGGTATGTGCCATCATGCCTGGCTTGCAGGTACTTTTTAAACCTCAACAGATAACAAAATCATTTCCCAGCAGTAATAAAACATATCAGAAAACAAAGGAAAAATGTCTTGACAGCAATGCTTAAATTAGCATTCTCAAACCAACTTAGTATCTTTGTAGGCTCTAAAAGTCTAGTGAGATCAGAACACATTTTTTAGACAGACAAATAGTAAATGTCCCTCAGTGAGTTGTCTTCACAGAAAGAAAAACTAAAGAACATACGGATATAGGAAGTAATGGTAGCACAGGCAAGGTGAATTACAGGGCTGGGTGCTCGCCTCTAAATCTGATGACCTGAGTATGATCCCCAAAACCTACATGGTAAAAAGGAGAGTCCTGACTCCTGCAAGTTGTCTTCTCACCTCTCTACACAGATCAGGTGGCATGCATGTACGTACACACACACACACACACACACACACACACACACACACACACACTAAATTAATAAGTACAATAAAAACTTTTTTAAAAAAGAAGCAATTGTGAGCAATGGAATTTATAAATATTAGTAAATGTAAATAAACACCGATTTAGCTAAAAATAAGATAAAACTATATTATTAATCATGTCTTAATCTGCTTAACTATTGTTAACTTATGCTTTGATGTTTTTAACTAGTATGTAAGATAATACTATCACAGAGAAATGAACTAAAAAAAAAAAACAGCTACCAGAGAGATCCTACTAAACTTTCATCAAGTCTTCACTCTTGTTCCCACTAAGAATCCTCTATCACTCCATATTTGAGAAGATCTCAGTCACAACTCTCAAGAGCTAGGGGTGGAATAACTGTAAGAGGAAAATGGAAGCAGGCAGCCTCACAGAAGAACTCTCCTAGCCTGCCCAGAGACACAGCATTGCTGTTCACTTCTTTTAATTTGACCTCCACCTGTCTGGTCATCATATGAAACCCTACCATGCATGTGCAACGTGAATGAGAATTTCAACATTATGGAACAAATTATGAACAAAGAGCATCTAACACAAGGATTTTAATCAAAGAAAAGTATTACTACTTTTCTCTTCCATGTCTTCTTAAAATTTTAGTGTATTCATGAAATTTTCAGAAGCTAAGGTAAAGAGTAGAAATCAACCTCAGACTTAAATTTTGAACTAACACACAATTTGTTTACATTAGAAAGTGAGCAAGCCTCCTATGCAGCACTATCAAGCATTACTTACTTTAACAGTAAACTTCTTAGACGCCATGACTTAATGACTTCCACATTAACTATAGGATCTACAAGAGAAGAAAAAAATGACAATTAGAACTACTGAAATATCTTTTTGTTTAGATATTATATAGAAGAGCCAGCTGAATAAAACATCAGTAAGTATTTGTGAGATAGGTGTTTAATATAACTATCCTTAGCCAAAATATTATGTTGAATTAACAACTTAAAAACTGTCCACAAACAAAAGCACAGGCTTAGACAGCTCCTCAAAAGTAGGCTACCAGATATTTGCAACAAGTTGAAATATCCCCCATGCAAAGGCAGTGCCATGGTTTAAACACTGTCTCCCACAGGTTCACGTGTTTGGGAAGATTATAGAACCTTTAGGAGGTGAAGCCTTGCTGCAGGAAGGCACTCACAGGTAAATCTTGAGGTTATTAATCCCACCCTACTTCTGGAAGAGGTCTGCTCTTGCAGTTGTCAGTCTTGCAGCTCTCAGCTCTTGGATGGAGGTGACCTAGCTTTCCAGCTTCTGCCGCCAGCCATGCCATTTCCACCATGAAAGACTGTATCTCCCCTCCGGAACCCTAAGCTGAATAAATCTCCCTTTCTCTCATTAAGATGCTTAACTGTGATACAGGAGGCTTATTTATTGAAAATTTATCAAGAATACACTTCATACAATTCTTAAATGCTTATAATCATCTCAAATACAAAAGTTAACAAAACCAAAAAACACTTTTTGATTAAAAAAAAATCTAAGACAGCAGGAATAGGAGGGTATTCCACAACCTAATTAAATTCATCTGTGACTTTTGAAACTCACAGCTAAAATTATACTTATTATTTGAGTGACTAGATGTTTCCACCTACTAAGATGAGAAAAAGACAAGCATATACTTGCCACTTATACTGAACCTTGTACTTGAGGTTCCGGAGGTTCTAGTCAGGGAGATTAGACTAGAAAAAGAAATAAAAGGCATTGAAGCAGGAAGGAAGAGGTAGTTATTTCATTTACTCACAATTAACTCACATACTAAGAACCTATTACAATTAATAAACAACTTTGGGAAGACTACAGGACATTGGACAAATATTTTAAAATCTATTGTGTTTCTTCTGTATGTCAGTAATGAAGGATCCTAAACTGAAACTAATAAAAACAACTCTATTTAGAATAACAGAAAACAATTTTCAAGATAAATATAATGAGCTCAATGGTAGAGTGCTGGCCTGGCATGAGTAAGACTCTAAATTTAATCCCCAATACCACATATTTGAAAGGAAAGGAAAAACTTATATAAATTGGAAATTCCATGTTCATGGATTAGTATGACTTAATACTATTAATTTATCAGTGCACTCCAGACTCTTTCTAAAGATACTCTTTATCAAATTCTAGCTCACTTCGTTATAAAAATTGACAACTATGTCCTAAAATAATCTTTGGAAAAATGGACACACAAATCCACCGAATAAAACAATAGTACAAAAATAATCCTGTGTCAGTAAGGTGGCTCAGTGGACAGAGGCACTTGCCACAAAGTTCAACAACCTAAGTTTGATTCCTGTGACCCACATGGTAGAAAAAGATAAGTAATACCGAGAAGCTGTCCTTTGGTCTAAGGCCATACCACTCTGAATACATTCAATCTCATCTGATCTCAGATGCTGAGTGGGCCTGGTTAGTACTTGGATGGCCTATGTTGTCTCCTAATCTCCGCACATGGACCATGGTGTATGTATGCACACCCCCTCCAGCATGCACACTAGATAGATAGATAGATAGATAGATAGATAGATAGATAGATAGATAGATATAGGTAAATGTAATGAAAAATTTTAAATATAAAAAATTGATCATTATGACCAAGTGATTTTTCAATAATAGTGTCAAGACAATGTTAATGGGGAAGGAATTTTTTCAACAATTGGTGTGGGGACAATTGGATATCCACACATAAAGATTGTCCCTTAAATTACACTTCATACAAAAATTAACAAAATGGATCACATGTGCAGGCATATAAGCTAAAAATATAAAAAAAACTTAGGAGAGATGAGTATAAATTTTTGTAACCATGTATTTGTCAATAGTTTAGGTTTTGCTTTTGCTTTGCTATTGTGTGTGTATGTGTGTAATGTGACAAATGTACTTGTTCATGTAGGTGCTCATATGTGTGAGTGAGCTGCATGAATGCATGCATGAATGTGGAGGGCAGAGGTCAGTATCAAATAGTTTCTCTAATCACTCTCTACCTTATGTTTTGAATTCCACTGAACCTGACGCACACTGATTCAGCTAGCCCATGAGCTCCAGGGATCTACTGACTCTGTTTCCCAGACCTGGGATTAAAGCTTTGGCACTGCCGTGTGAAGCTGCTCTGGATATTGGGGATCTGAACTATCTCCATGCTTGCATACAGGGAACACTTCACTAACTCGGATATCTCCCCAAATCTAGTTTCTTAAATATACCAAAGACAAACTCACTTCATACATCTGAGAAAGAATTCATGTCTAGAATAAATAAACACCAATTGCTACTAAAAAAAAGGAAAATGAAAACACTCAAAGACATAGAGGAGTGTTTATACTATATACAGTAATAGTTATAATAATCAAAAAGTGGAGACCAGTATCAACAGACAAATACAATGTATGTGGTGACAACTCACACAATGGAATACTATTTGGAAAACTATCTGAAAAGGTAAACAATCCCCTTCGTAGAAATCAAAGGATCTCTAGTTTGGAAAACAGCACAGTAGGTTTTCCTCTTGAAAAAAAGAGATTAGGGAGTATTCACAAACTGAGACTTTCTTCAGTTCACACACTTCTCTATTCTGCTTAGACTACCCAGAACAAAGACTGAAATGTTCCTATTGGGGATTGCCTAAAATGTAGGGTCAAAAACTACAGACATCAGGGGTTCCCCAAGAAAGGCAGTTCTAAATGAGGTCCCACAAGATTCATGAGATCCCATCCATGTGCACATATTTTGGGCATTTTAATGGTCTACTCCCAAATTGGTGTAAGAAAACAATAATCACCTCCCCAGATTTTATCATGAAAGAAAACCAAACAACCAAAACAAACCAAGACTTTCTAAATGAAAGGAATTTTTGGAAGTAACTCATTCATGATGATTGGAATTAAAAAAAAAAACTTACTAGAAGATTGGAAGATAGAGTTTAGTAAAGTCTCATAAACTTCAGCAAAAAATGAAAGATTAAAAAGAGAGAGAGAATATATTAAAAAGCCAATATAACACAGTCTAGTACAAGGAAGTTAGGGTGCAAAGGGATCCATATCTGGGTATATCTCTCAGAAAAGTTTTAGGGAAGGGAAAAGAAGTTGGGGCTGTGGAACGGGGAGTACAGATTACAAAGGGTTGGGTGTCAGAACTGGTTCTAAATTACCTCAAATGGTTCTGGAGACTAAGAAACAAAAGAGGAAATATTGCTAAAATTCTGAGAAAAGTATTTCTAACTTCCAACTGTATTTACACATAAGGGAAGAAAAACACGTTTAAACGTGCAAAATCTGTAAAAGTGTTAATTAGGGCCCATGCATCCTTTCTCAGGAAACTACTAAAGATGTACTTCACCAAAATGAGGAAATTAACCAAGAAAGAGGAAGACAGGAAATGAATAGCTGAGGTAGGCTAAGGAGCACCCAGGATTCAGAAAAGGCATCAAAGCAGAAGAATTGTGGGTATAAAAGGAACCACTGGAAGAAATAGGTACGTCTGAGGCTCTAGGAACAGAACACCCTGTAAGATGCACATGGCTGCAGATGAAATTAGACAAGTGGTAAGAACATGAGAATGATTTAGGACAGGCATATGAAACACTAAGCAACCAATTAATATGTCATTACTGATTCTAAGACAAAAAAAGATCTCCAAAAAAATGAAAGCTCATTTATGATTAGAATGTGTAGTCATAATAATGAACATGAGTCTTGACCCAAAGCAGATTAACTGGTCACAATACTGGAAGGATGGAAATGTGAGTTATGTGTGGATGTTTGTGGTGTTGGGGGAACAAAAATTAAAGGGAACAAAAGCTACCTCTAATATTCATGGAACAATCTATCATCAGAGTCTAAGATCAACAACTCTAACAGTTATGATAAAGCAGAAATATGGCACATAAATCAGTGATATGGAGTCACTTCTTTATATTCTGTGCTGTAAGAGAAAGGTAGTTACTATGAGGAAGAAGTAGGCATGGCATCATAACCCATAAGGCTCATGTGTAGAACTAGCTGCCTTTTGAAATTTGAGGAACAGATTTTTTTAGAGCAGAAACACCCAACAGAAACTAATGCAAGCCACGAGTGTCATTTCCAATATTCTAATAGCCACATCTCATAAGGTTAAACAGAGACAAGTGAAATTGGAGTCAATAATATATTTAACCCAATTAGGCACTAGGCATTTTTAAGTTGTGAGAGCAATGAAAAGAGTATTTTCAATCTCACTTGTATTCAGTATCTTTGTAATTCCAACATATCTCAATTTGGTATGGCTATGTGACAAGTGTTCAGTAGTCATTTGTAGTTATTGGCTACCATGAATAGACCACACAATTTAACCAACTTGAGGGACTTAAATGTTTATTTATTTTTTATTTGTTTTACTTAAAGAAAGGCATGCTTGTGTCATAATGAGCACATACATAAAAATCAGAGGACAACTTTTAGAAGTTGATTCTCTTCTTCCACTCTGTAGAAATCAAATCTCTAGAAATCAAATTCAGATTGTCAGGTTTTCACATAGGCGCCTACTTGTTGAGCTATTTTGCTGGCCCCTGAGTTATTTGTTTAGTTTAATTTTAAGTAAGAAAAGCATTTATTTCTTTTTTTTTCTACTTTTTTTCTTTTTTTATTATTATTTCAGCTCATACAAACTTAATAGGTACACCAGTTCCCTCCCTCCCTCCTCCTCCCCCCGAACACCCTGCTCCCCCTCTCCTCACCCCTCCCAAAAAGAATTTATTTCTATGCCCTAAATTTTATATTTGCAAAGCAAGAATAATAACATTAACTTAAAATATTTAAAGAACTAAATAAAATGGCATGCAAGAGTAAATGGGTAAAGTTCAGTGGCAAATTATTTGCATATCATGTGTAAGGCCTTAGGTTCAATGCATTATATATATGTCCTAATAATTTATAAATACTAGAGACTTTATAATTTGTGAGCATTTATAATTACTACTATCTTATCATCAGTAATTTTTTTAAAACCCTGATGACTTTGAGTTTTTTAAAAAATCTGACAACCTTTGGTTGTAGCTTTTAAGTGGACAAAATATCTTTATCTGAATTCTAAACTAATTACTTGTGTCCTTTTTCCTTTTTGAGACAGAACATTGCAATGGAGAACAGGCCAGCCTCAAAGTTGCTAAGTAGCCAGTACAGCCTCTTAGTAACTAGTATAGCAGTTTAGCCTCAAACTAGTTATGTAACATAGGCCAGACTCAAACATCCAATCCTGTGCTTCAGACTCTAGAGCACAAACCACAGGCTTGGATCACTGCAGCCAGATCTGTGTCCAGTCTTTGAATAACAAGTACATATTATATAGAAAAATTATGTTGATCTTCATCTCAATAAATATATTTAGACATAAATATAAATAGGAAAAAACAAAAGTTTCTTTAAAAAGGACATTTAAAACTTTTTATATATGTTATACTAAAAACACTGAATAGATCTTTAAAATTCTATTATCAGAGCCTGACAAACGTAAAGTCAGTCCTCTAAAATACAGTTAACTCAAGATGGTGCCTTTGTCCCTCATGGGACTCCACGTCTGGAGTCCACGAGTTCTGTCTTTCCTCTAATGTCTTTTCCTTTAATGTCTTTCCTCTCAACAAGTGTGCAACCTTCTGTTATTGCTGCTATTATTAAGAAAGGAGCTTTCCCAAATAACCTTCCACTTGTGAAGGACAAGCAGACCAAACGGAAGGCCATGACAAGGTGCTCAGACCACATCTGCACTAGACAGTTTGAGTGTTTTACAGTGAAGGTCATATTTACAGCTCAGGAGAGTGTTTGGTATTGTCAAATCAAGTGCAGCTACAATTATATTTTAAAGCCTAGATTCTTCAAAAGTACAATCTCAAAAGTATAATCTGTACAAATCTAGAATTAAAAATCAAATATTTTATAATAGGCTTTTTCTATTTTTATTTTTTGATATTTTCATACATAAATACAGTGAAGTTATATGTTTTTATTCTTTATTTATTACTCAATGCTCTCCTCCTTTTCTATCCCACTCTGTACTTTCTCTTTACCAGCCAGTCTCCCTCTTACTTTCACGTCTTTTTTGCATGTGTGGCTCATGTGTCATCTGGGATGCTTCTACTAGAAAGTGCCCAAGTCCTTACTTGCTGGGCATGGATGACTTATCAGTGGGTAAATCCATGAGTAACAAAGCTTCCCTCCTCCTGTCTGGTATTACTTAAATAGTCTCTTAGGAAGGTGTAAAGTGTCTTAAGATGGTCCCCATAATTTTTTTTTAAAAAAGAAGAAAAGTAAGATAGGCTACTATTTTAATTAGTTTTCATAAAAAAGGGACTCTGCCTAATGTACACGTGTTTTTCACTGTTTCCACACGTCTGAAGACTGAAAGTGACAATTTTAGGGTGAAAAGAGAGCCCAGCAATCATTTGAGTCTTGCCATCTAGTCCCTTAACAAGACTTGTGGAGCCAGGCCAATGCTGCGCAGCTGACGGCCGACGAGGGCTGACTAGGGTCTCGCCGAGCGCAGAGGTCAATCTACCATTATGAACAAGAGTCAAGGTTGACAGGCAACAGGCTGCCTAGTAAGTGTGAATCCCCCCAGTTGCTGCAATACAAGGCACAAGCTCCCAATGTACAGCATGACTGTTAATAGAGCTACTTAGCAGTGCTGCTCTTCTGCTAATCAGAGGAAAGGAAATGAGATGGAGAGAATCTACAGTCTAATTGGTGTAGTCTGAGTTATCATGCAATGCAACACACCACGTCTGTCTTCATAACACATTGAATGATCTCAAGTTCCAGACCACCTCTGCATAGGCCTTGAACATGCATATTTTTCCAAAGTCACTTCAATAAGAGAAGTATTTTTTCCCTGTTTTAAGCAGAGGGCTTTTGGGATGAATTAAACGGTGAACTAAAATCTGAAATGAACTAAGCTAAATTGCTAAGCCTAAAAGCACCATAAAATTACACTTACCCAGGGAAGCGAGAATACATTGCCCTAGGTGAACAACACCAAAAACACTAACACTAGAGGGTGCTCAAGAAACGTCTGATTTATCATGTATTCTTAACTATGGAACTAGGAGCTCAATCATAACTATCTACAACCTTAATGTATTTTCTTTTATTGCTTACATATTATTTTATATTGTTCAATTTAGGACATAAAGGCAGGAGGTGGACATGCTAGGGAAATGTCCAGAGGAAGTGGGAGGGAGATAGGGGTAGCTATGATCAAATGCATTGTTTGCATGTATGAAATTGTAAGAGTGAAAATAAATCTTTAAAAAAAGAAAAAAGTTATCTTAAAAAAAAAAAAAAAAGAAATGTCTACTGAAGTTCGTGTAGTGGTACATACCAGAGGCAAAGTAAGTCGGCTATGCACTGAGACCCTGCCTTTCAGTGGAGGAGAGGGGTAAGATAGGGTAATATGGTGAAATGGTGAATTTGGTAGGGGAAAATGACTAAAACCCATTGTATACATATATGAAACTCTCCGAGAATACAAAACAAATTTTAAAAATTGATCACAAAAATTTTAAAAAATGATGGCCCATTGAAGAATCACTATTATTACAGGTAGAAATTATTATCCATTATGACAATGACTCCTGACTCTAAATTTCTTTTTTTTTTAATTTTTTTATTATTATTATTTATTCAACTGTGCTCATGTGCGTGTTTGTGCGCGCGCATGTGTGTCTGTGTGTGTGTGTGTGTGTGTGTGTGTGTGTGTGTGTGTGTGTGTCTGTGTATGTGTATGTGTAGAACCACGGAGAATCCGTGAACCACCATGGACGCCTCCACCTCCTTCTGCCCCGGGATTCACAGACTCCGCCCTACCAGGACCAGAAGCGCAGGCCGCCCCCGCTTCCGCCTGGTGTCTATACATGGGATCTGGGATCCGAACTCAGAACCTTCCGCCTGTAAGGCAGAGGCTTAACCCCTGAGCCACCTCTCCAGCCCGACTCTAAATTTCTACACAGAACTACTCAGCAGTGGGCTCAGAAGCAAACCATGAGTTGTTGGTATCTCTTTCTCTCTTTTTCCCAGACTTGTACTTCATCAGATGGGCCAAGAAAATTAAAAGCACAGCAAAAGGGATGCTTCCCAAGTCATTCTTAGTATGAAAGCTAAGAGTTATTTAGTTTAGATAATAAAACTGTAAAGCAGCTGATCAAATATTAGCAGGTTTGAAGGTCATTGAGGATAGATCCTTCCCTCATAGTCACCAGCTTATAAAATCAGGAACTGAAACTTGCAGGACTTTGATTATTGCCCAAGAGAAGGGGATCTGAGTGGTTTTGGGCCTAGGTAGAAACACGACATTCTAAAACTGCCCCAAAACCAGAAAATTACTTACTACACAGCAGAGGCTTTCTAGTCAAGGACAAAGGGATTCTTACCATTGCCCTTCCTCTTAGGAGTTAATCCACATGGGCTGTCAGCCACCTGGACAAGAATCTGCAGCTCAGGAAACTGTTGTAGGAGACAGTATAAAGAGAATATAGCAGTTCACCTGCATGGCTGCCAACAAAATCACCATCAAACGGCTTAAGACAAGCCACAGGGAACCCTGGAGTTGATAGAAGTAGACAGGGTGGGAGGGAGGGAGATGGATTGATAAAGGGAACAGAGGGTTATGGGAGGGAAGGGAGGTGGAGGGAAACAGGGATAAGTCTCAATATGCTTATAAAACTGGGAAAAAAAATTTTAAAATGGCATAAGGGAACAAGGATTTTATTTGTCTTACAATTCCTGGCTATGGTTGTTTGTTCAGCTTGACAGGAGAACTCACACCAAGGGATAAGGGAACTGGCCACACCAACTCCACATAGCTGAGAGAGGGACGATCCTTACTTGCCAGACCAAGAATGTCTGGCCAAGTATACAGAAGGATGTCCACTTTCTCAAACAGCTCCCTCCATTTCATTCCCTTGCCCAATGACAAGTCCCAGCTACTATGGGCTGGGCCTTCCCCACCCAGAAAACAATTTCCTGAAGGTTCACTCTGGGCTTAACTCAACCACTAATTCTCTACAAATGTGCTCAGAGCTCAAACCTTCAATTGTCAAGTTGATACCTGTATCTCACTGTGACACCTACCTAAACATGTACGCTGGCACATTGGCCTCTTTGGCTGTTGTCTGCTCTTGCTTTTGGAAGTGATGTCCTCTGCGATGTTCTCTAGCCATTGTACACTCTCATGCCATGAGGTCGTTCTCTTCATAGTGGTCCCCTTGGCCATTAATCACTCTTATTCCCTTGAGTTAACATGCTTTAATTTATAATAAACTCTGTCTCCTACACTGTACTTGTCTGAATTCTTTCAGCACAGATCACAAAGACAGAGAGCCATCAATTGGCTATGGAGAGGTCACAGCAAGATCCCAGTAATGGAATACCAGTTGCTACAGAGTTGTTTATGGAAGGATGAAAATGCTGAGTCAAAGGAGAGTGGACCATGTTCCTTGGGTAAGAAACACCTGCTTCATTCTGGATGACCTCTAAGGTTGCTTCTATTGCAAAACCCTTACCATCTACAATCTTTTTTTTTACTTTTTTTATTTATTATTTATTCAATTGTGCATGTATGCATGTGTGCGTGTGTGTGTACGTATGTGTGTGTAGAACCACGGACGAATTCAGGAACCACCATGGACACCTCCACCTCCTCCTCGTGTACTTTGCCCCAGGATTCACAGGCTCTGCCCTACCAGGACCAGAAACGCAGGCTGCCCCCGTTTCTGCCCGGCATCTATATGTGGGGTTTAGGATCCGAACTCAGGACCCTCTGCCTGCAAGGGAGAGGCTTAACCCCTGAGCCACCTCTTCAGTCCCACCATCTCCAATCTTAACAGCAGTTCAAGGAACAAAGACTATCAACATGCAAATGCTTTTAGGGAAGACAGCAACAGGAAAACTATACTGCAACTCATTTCATGGAGTAAAAATAGGAAAACCAGACAGCAGCAGAAGCATGGAAAATCACAACCGACTCTACACACGAATGCAGGATCCTAAACAGAGAAGCAATTTGAATGCAACAACCTACTTTTAAGAAATCAGAAGTGTGAACTAAAATTCTCAGGAAGAAGCTACACCTGAACATTCCACAAAGGCTGGCTGACTTTGGTGATGGCGAATTAAAATGTTGCAGGGCAAAGACAAATTTATGTAGCTGTCTTATTCCCCTTAATGGCCTTGCACCGCCTACCTGAGTAGGTGACCTCAGACCTGTGACTATTAGGTAAAGCCTTTAAAACATGAACAGACCCCTTGCTCCCACCAACCCAAAAGCTAAGAACTTCATCAGACAGCATCTGAGGCCCACAGCAGAAGTATCCCACTTTGCTGCAACCTGTCTACCTAATGTACCCAACCACTGCAATTGAAAAGTGTGTTGATTTATAATTTTCTTGGTTCTCTTTATTTGTGTGTGTGTATGTATATGTATATGTGTATATATATATATGTATGTGTATATATATATATGTATGTATGTATGTATGTATGTATGTATGTATGTATGTATATATATAAACCTTGTGAAATTGCTAGAATGTTGGAACATGGTACTGGGGGTAACCTTAATCTCTACCTCCAGGACATGATCGCTTACATTTGGCTCCAACATAAACTTTCTGTGAGAGTGAATCTTGGTTATCAATTTGACTACATCTGGGATTAACAAGAAGATTAGCTGTCAGAACACCAGCACAGATAATCTGGACTAAGATACTTACAACACAAAGACCAACCCTAAATCTAGATGGAATTTCCCAGTAACAGACCAGATGAAAGGAGTCACGCGACAGAAGTGTTCACTGATGAGGTATTGCAGACACAGAAAGTTAGACGCTGTATGTACTCCCTAATAAGTGGATCCTAGTTACAAAACCACTAATGACATACTCAAAGGTAAATCTCTGTAATACCCACTATAATCACAAAGGATTATAAATAGAAGAAAAGGGGGAAAAAAACCTCAAAAGAAAGGAGACAAAAGAATGCACTTCAATATAGGCCATGGTCATGTCCTGCATGTAAGTAGCAAGACATCTGACTGATGCTGCTCACTCTCACTTCCCTTCCTGCTCACTTGGGACTTGATCTCCCCAGTCAGGAAAGATATAGGGACTGGCAGTTTTATATGGCAACCAACTACAAACAGAAGATGACCCCTCTCATTGTTGTGTACTACCCTTATTCTTCCATCTACCTTTGAATTAACTGTTTAAACAATGGTCTTAATATAAGAAGAAATTAAGACCTTTGTTTAAGCAGTTTTTTAATCTTTGGTTAAGAGATGGGGCCAAGGGCAGTGCAGGAACAGCAAAACTGAAAACAACAACAAAACTTAATATAGAACACCAAAGCCCTTATTATTCACCCAGAACCAAACCTACCAAATCTCTCCCCATCCTAAAGCTCAGGGAACCTTGCAGAAGAGGGGGTGGCAAGATTGTAAGAGCCTAAAGATGGGAAGGATCAATAATACGCAAGATACTACATACAAGTCAGGGCTGAAGCAGCCAGGATATATCCCCAATGTAACTGGACCTTACCTGACTTGCACAATGGCTGACCTGTCAACGACTCCCCAAAGTATAGCAGGGATCACAGGAAAGAAGGCTTTCAGGCAGTAGGATCCTTAGAGGCAAGAGGTTAAACAATCATAATAGAGTTCCCATGCT
Organism: Typhlomys cinereus; assembly: GCA_023101885.1. Lineage (NCBI taxonomy): Eukaryota > Metazoa > Chordata > Mammalia > Rodentia > Platacanthomyidae > Typhlomys > Typhlomys cinereus. Next base: position 2,194,882 of record JALPQD010000057.1, on the reverse strand, counting down.
AGTGGGCAGCCCAAGAAGGGGCCCCAACCTACGCCACCGAGTCCTAAACCCTCACTAGCGTAGCCCACTCAGAGGGAAATTCAGTGCCCACATAAACAGATGCCCTAGAGGATAGGAGGGAGAAAACAGGAAGTGCCAAGAAAGGAGGAGGGAAGGAAAAGGGGTGAGAGAGAGGAGGGATAGAAGGGGGGAAATGCAATGGGGGACAATGGAGGAAGGGAGGTGGGAGGGAGAAGAAAGGAGGTACCTATTTGAGCTTGTATGATTAGGCAAGAAAAAAAAAGACATGTTCACTGACTCTCTTGCCCTGTGCTGGCAAACTTATCTTCCTTCCTGCTGCCATCAAAACCCAGATTGTTGGACCTTCCAAGAGGACTGAAGTCCAGAGACACTGCAGGAATCCTCCAGCCTTCAGCAACAGACTGGAGCTACTGAGATACTCAGCTTCTGGGCTGAGCAGCTACTGGCAGCCATTGTTGGACTACCAGACCTTATCTCCAAGTCCATCCAATAACCTCCCTTTTTATAAATCCTTTCTGTTCCTCTAGAGTGACTAATACACTATCTCTTATCACCTTTGAGGTAAGAGCTGTGTTTTTCAGGTAAGCAAAATTCAGTGAGAGATCCGAAGGATGGGCTTAACCCAGGAGATTGAAGCTGAAAGATCCCATGTTCAAGGCTAGCCTGAACCACATATTGATACCCTATTTCAAATAAATAAGTGAACTAATAAATAATATAAAATCACATGAACATGAACATTTTATTATAGGAAAAAAATCAGAAACCTACACATGTATGTTGGGGACCTGGTTTAGTGGGTTACCACTCACTCTTCCAAGTATGAAGATTGGAGCTCATATCCTCGGCACCACATACACAGGCAGACATAGCAGCCCACCTACAATCTTTGTACCAGGAAGGAACAACAGGCAACCTCCAGAGACTAGACGACTAGAATAGCTGAGCTTCCCACTGAACAATAGACCCTTCCTTGATACCTAAGGTACACAGTTGTCATGAAAGACTTCAAACATGAACCTTGGAACTTAAATGCATATGTGCACGTACATCTACCCACACACAAGGTAATACAGACATGTATGCACGCCACATATGTACACATACAAAAAATAAAATAAGAAATCTACAAATAGGATTTCACTTGTTCTTTTTCTCTTTTTTCCTTTAGGAGGAAATGGCAGGGAGTTGAAACAGGGTCTCACTCTAGAGCTCTAGCTGGCCTAGAATTTCTGCTTTGTCTGGACCTCACAGGCTTCCTAACTCTGACTTCCGAACACTGAATTTACCCCTTGCATTCAAGCACAACTGTAAAAGAATTTTTTAAATATTAAAAAAGTAGGCAAATATATTTAAATAGTAAGTATTAAAAGCAATTTCTTTGAAACAGGCAGAAAATGTTGATTTACAATACTTAAACTATCATTCCACAGGTTGAAAACTCTAAGAATTAAGTTAACTAAGATATAAGAAAGAGCTCCTCACAGGGATTTCCTAATGTCATGCAATTTCACCACAATCCTGAACAGAGTCTGATAAAGAGCAAAAGGACAAAGAACCTTCCCAGGAGGAACAAATAAATCAGGGAGGTGACCATCTTCTCAGGCAAAACCACTGTAATTATATAACAAACAAACCACTGATAACACCCAGACCATAGTGACAGCTACTTAGACAACAAATAAGCCCACATATGTATAGAGATGACATATAGTAGAACACAGCAAGAAATGAAGAGACAATTCAATTCGTTATATAATTTATGGTCCTACTTATTCCCATTTGGGGGGAAAAAATTGGTTCACGATCTCATATAACACAAAAATCAACTATGAACGGAATAAAAATTTAAATGCATAAAAATAAAACTTGTTAGAGAATATTTTTATCACCTCAGAATAAGGGAAGAGTTTTTAACTGGACACAAAAAGAGCATACTAAATGAAAAAGAATGGTAGCTTGGGCTACATTAAAAATAAAAACTTCAGCCAGATGTTTTATCTTAGCATGCGCAAAGCCCTAGGTTCTCCCAAGTAGGAGAAAGTCTTTGCAATACAAACATACAAAAAAAAATTGATATATGGGATTCATACAGCTTTGTCAAAACTCGATAGTAAAAAAGATCAAACAATCCTATACAAATATTGCCCCTCAAAAAACATAAAAGGGTATTACACCAATTCAATATACAGAAAGAAAACCTTCATGTGGAAAAGGGAGTCAACATTTTCAGCTATCAAAAATAAAGCATAAGGAATATCACTTCACACCTATCAGAAGAGAGGATAAAAAAAAATACTTGGTTATAATATACAAAACTACACTCCTGACAACATATTTCAGACAAACATGCCCTTATAAATAGAATGGAAAGACCACAAGCTCTAGGGGAGAACAAATCACAATAGCTTTGCTATATGGACATGGAATCAAACCACCTTCTCAATGTGTATCTTCATAATACCCATAGATCAATGCAGCTGCCTTCAACTGAGAAGCTTCCTTTTGCAATGGAAGGCAGCTATTACAAAGAATCTCAACTGGCCATAGTACGGAGAATAAATGACTACAGACTTCCTGGCTCGAAACAGGATATATCATCTCCTACCACCAAGGGCTCAGGGAACCATGGAGAAGGAGGCAGTGAGGTATAAGCAGAAGGTGGAGAACACTATTTGGAGTGCCACCAAATAGTGTTTTCTGGGTATGACAGGGCCACTGCACCCATGAACTCACTTCAGCTACGCTTACCTGCACAAGACCTACACAGGATGAAAATTACTTAAATTCATTGCATACGTGTGTGAAATTGTCAAAAAATAAAAAGAAATAATAAATATAATGAGTATAAATAATCATAAAGCTTCTGCTCATCTACACATACCATCAAGAATTGGTGACGACTTGGTGAAGACATCAGTAAGACTTTTACCCACTAAAGAGCGATACCCAAAATAAAACAATGCAATAGAGACACGAGCAAATGTTGTGAGACTTAGATACCTGTTTTAGTTTTAACTTACTACTGCAACAAGTATCTGAACCATATATCTATTAGGGAAGAAAGGGGTTTTAATTCTCTCACAATTCTAGGCTATAGTCCATCGCAGCAGGAGAGATATTCCAGCAGGGGTAGAGGGAATTGGCCACACCACATTCAAAGTCAAGAGCATAAGGCAAAGAAGCAATACACGGCAGACGGCTTACCAATGCATATAACTCACTTTCTTGTACAGTACAGAGAATGATCCCACATCCACAATAGACAGGTCTTTCCACTTAAATAGGACAACCCCCTACAAGGTTGCCTGAGACCTGCCTTACCCAAATATTCCTCATGGGCATTCTCAAAGGCCCATCTTCTGGGTATCTGGCTGACAGCTGAAACTTCACAGTGCCCTTGTTTCCTAGCCAAGTCTCTGCCAGCTGGGCAAAGTTGTAGGCATAGAGGGAACAGGACTAAGATGTTTTATGAGCTCTTCATTATTCATGCTTGACAACCACCGTGTGACATCCACCCTAAGATAAAGGGTACATCCTTCACAATACTGTAAGAGACTCTTACAAGCATGTCTCCACACCAAAGAACTATTACTAGGGCACACGCACAGCACATCTTCTCTTCCCTTACTATAAGCCTGTCATTTGGGATAACAGATGACAATCACAGATGATCGAGTCTTCCTCCCACAAGAAGGGAGATGGCACTAAGTAAGATCTTAATGTTGGCTGCATTCCCAAAATTATTTGCCAGGACCTAAACCCCACTGTGAAAGGATTAAGAGGTGGGACCACTAGGAAAAAACACATCAAGGGTTTCATTTTCATGAATGGGATTGTTATCCTTATAGAAGGCCAAATGGGCTACACTTGTACCTCCTGCTAAGTGAGAGCACTGCAAGAAGACATAATCTCTGAAATAGACAGCAATTATCATTAGACACCAAATCTGCTAGTAGCTTAATCATGGATTTTCCAGTCTCTAGAACTAAGAGAAATAAATTTCTAATGCTTATAAATTACTGGGAACAGTCAGCAGGTGTGGTACATACAGCATGCCTGTGATTCGGCAGCTGAGAGGTAGAAGCAGGGGAATCAGGAATTCAAAGTCATCCTTAGCTACATAGCAAGTTTCAGGCCAGTGTGCTATGAGACTCTATCTAAAAAATAAATGACAACTATTCCATCATAATTTATGATAGCAGTCCACACAAATTAAGGCACAATGCCAAGAGTTCCTGACCTCCAGAAAGGTTATCTTAGGAGACCCCCACAATCACAGCCACTTAGAGTACCTGTTGTCTCCATCATACTTCTCAATACCATAAATCATTACTAGAGTTACCTGTAGTAGTCTATATTCAAAATCTCCCAAGCTTCCTACAGAATCACAGGCCATTGGCCAGTACCCCTGCCTCCACCTTCTCAGGATTAGACTTCCTCGATATCTGCAGTCTCTACCTAACATAGCTCTTTCCACATGCCCTTGATCAAGCAGTTCTAAGTCCAGCTTCTCCCATGCATGCTGCTACAAAACAGACATTTCTCCCTCTCCTACATGATGAGTTACTCCTAGATTGAGTAGCCTCCTATTCTTGAGTTCCCTATGACTCTCTGGGCTAAACGGCTCTTCTCCTGGCCTCAGCAGCCCCATCTCTATCTTCACATTCTGCTCACTGGATTCCACATGACTTGGATCCTTACTCTCTCCACCACCGAACATTAAGCTTCCTAGAAACAAAGTCCTTTCCTGTCTTGTTTAATACTTGAGGGACAGCACATGTATCCATCAGGCATTTGGGGATCAGGACTATTGATGCAACCAAATCAGTTGCCACAGGCTTTAATTTTTCAGACCCATTTATCTAATGCTCCTTACTATCCTCACATCCCAAAGTAAGGCTCCTTTAAGGTCAAAGAATTCTGGACATACTTTTATAAATAACTGAATTAAATATCATCAAATTTGAAAGAGTTGCAATTCATGTAAAAACGAATCCACAGATCCTAGTGTTTTTATATTTAAAATAACATACGAAAAGGCTGGGAATGTAGCTCAGTAACACAGTGTTTGCCTTGAATGTCCAAGGTCCTGGTCTCAATCTCTTGCACCACAAAAATGAAATAGCAAACAAAATTAAAAGAACAACAGATCAAACATGGTTGAGATTTATTTATGTATGGGGGGGCACACAACCTAGAGGTCAGAATAACTTTATAGAGTCAGTTTTCACTTTCCATCTTCATATGGGTTCCAGGGATGAAAGTTGTCGGTCTTGGCAGCATGTGCCTTTATGAGCTATCTTGGCAGCCACAGAGTTGTTTTTGCAGTTATAATACTGACATCCAAGCATCCATTTGAATAGAAAAGATATATTTGCCTCTGTATATAATTAAGTTTAAAATCTGGGAAAATCCTTGCTGAGAGAACAGACAGCCCAGTTGCCTAGAGTTAAAGCACAGATCTTAAAAAGCCTTCTTTACCAGACCTGGCTGTTCAAGCCTAGTCAGTGGCATTTTTATTTAGTTGACTGGTTTTATGAAGTTCAGGACAATCTTCAAGGAGACAAAATTTCCAAGTACATCGAGGCATATAATTTACACAGAATGTAGAGGAGCTGATACACATCTTAAATCTTACCAATACAGCTCTCCTCCAGTCTACAGTCCTCAATCTCCTTTCTCTGGCTGAACAACAGGCATTCTTTAAGCAACAGGACCCTTGGATAACGTGTGACCCCCCACCAGAACTATGTGTGTGCATGTGTGTTTGGGGGGAGGAGTGGGAAGAGAACAATCCTAAGATCTTCAGGAAAATTAATTTTGGAAAGAAATGGAAGTAGATTAGACAATGTCATATGATTGTCCTGTCATTTAAAATACAGGGCAGAGATAAACCCAAAGAAAAAAAGTCAGAGACCTTCTAGATTACTCTGTGGGAAAACATGGCCTGGGTCACAAGGGAAAGCAACCACTCCAGTTAAAAGGGCCAGATTACCTTCAGGGTTCACACCCTGCAGTGCAAGTTTTATCAGAAAATGACTATGCTTCTATTATCTTAAAACAATTTTCTAGCTGTGGGAGTAAAAAAAGAAAACAATAAAAGCCCTAGACTACAGAAGTCACAATGATAATTGAAACAAATGAGAAATCATTTCATTGCCCACCCCCACACACTGAGTTTATCACTGAAAACATGGTATCAAAGAACACACTTTAATAAAACACAAAAACAAAACACAAGAGCAAAATCTTACTGGCAATGATTTAGATATAGTTTAAAAGATGACTTTAGTGAGGGGGGAAAAAAGAATCAGCTTTTCCTAAATTATTCAGGCAGCAACTTTGAATGTCTAATGCTTTTAAAAAAAAAAAAAAACAACAAACAAAAAAACTCCAACAATGGAAAGAAAACAATTCAACCAACAAAATATTGACATTTTTTTTCTTTGTCATTAAATGTAGACCCAGTGTTGATTCTTTCTCAGCATTAATTCCATGGACCAATCCTACCTTTCAGTCACTCTACACTTTACACTGTTCCAAGATCTGGGCTCTTCTTTCCTTCCTGCTGAGTCCTCAGCCCAAAATGCTTCACTGACAGCAACAGCTAATTATTACTTAGTACTTTATCTGAAACACACAGACACCCTCATGTCATGTGGTCATGTGCTTGGGCTCTAGTAAAACACATTCCTCCAAATTCTGCCTCTTGTGGCTTCAGACTATTCGACTCCCTTACTCTCTAATTGTATAGTGCATGAACAAGAATAATCCTTCCCACCTCATGGGCCCTGAGGTCATTTAAGGAGTTACAGTGGGTGCTTAGTCCTAAACATAATCAAGAATGCACAAATATTATGAATTCACTTTGCAACTTAAAACCCATCCAATAAATACTGTTTCCTAATTACTATCACTGAAAAAAAAAAAACCTCCTATTTATCACTAGGCAATCTTCTTAAAAATCTATTCTTTTCAGCACAAAGCCTATAGATATGAAGATATATTATTGAACCAGTGGTCACTAGAGATGGAAAAATGGGGGCATAAAAGGAGAACTGGATGAAGTTGGGTGGGAGCTGCTGGACAGGAAATAGAGGTGGTGATAGACTGGTTCCAGATTCTGATTTCCATGGTGCTTATAGGACTTGGACACATTAATCAGAATTCAGGAAACCTCACAGAAAAAATGTGATTTTACTGTATACTGATTTAAAATATTTTAATTATAAAAAAATTAATATTTTTTAGAGAATAAATCAAAATGGCAACACACATGAAATTTTACTAAAGTGTGACATAATCACACATTTTTTATTTATCTATTTACTTGTCATATGTATGTGGGTGTGGAGTTCAGAGGATAAGTTTGTGAAGTCAGTTCTCTCCTTCAACCATGTTGGTTCCTGGAGTCTTCATGTTTGACGGCAAGGACCTGCTAAGTCCTCTTACAAGACCCCTGATGAGCTTATTGTAACAGCTATATCCAATTTTTCAGTTTGTTTTTACCTATGGTATATATTTGTATTCATCTGCAGAGGTCAGAAGACAACTTTCGAAAATGGTTCTCCCTTCTACCATGTGGGCTCTGGGGACAGAGATGAGGTCTCCAGGTTTCCAAGACAAGTACTTTTCTGGCTGAGCCATCTTGCTGGCCTGTCAAATCAATTTTAAACCAGATCTGATGCATTCAAGCACATGTGCTAGTACTAAAAACAACTGAGGCAGTGCTTTTCTTTCCAGAAGAAAAATAATTAAAATCAAAATGTAAGTGACATTCGCCATCTACTGACATCACATCTACTGTGATATCTTTGGCTTGGCTCACTAACTCTACTTTTCTCCTTGATGATGGGTCTCAACTCCTAAAAGCAATAGATTATGAAACAGATTTTTATCTCAATAAGACTCTGAGGACTTTTTTCTCAATCGATTTTGTTCTTTGACAATCTGCACATGTATACAATGCAATGTGATTCTCCCCTCCACCCTGGTAGCCTCTGTCCCCTCTTGTCCCTGCCAGTCCCCTCTCCACCTCTCCCCATCCCCTCCCACCTCTACCAACCCTGCTTCTTCCCTGCAGATCTCCTTTCCATGTTAAGCAGCACAATCTTTGTGACCCCGGGTTTAAAACTATCTATTAGAGCTCGTTTGGCTCACCAGCATGTGCACGACTGCATACTGTGCTTCGCCTTCTTCCAGAGTCTATTCGTTGTGAACAGTTCAGCAATACGTGATAGGCTTGGCCAGTGCTAAGCTGCTACTGTGATTTCATGATTGCTGTGGCCACATTGTACCTAGAAGGCGTTTCATGGACTGTCTCTGCATCTTCTGGCTCTTGCATTCTTTCTGTCCCTTCTTCTGCAACGATTCGATTCCCTGCCTGAATGGAGGTACTATAAATGGAAGACTTTTTTAAATAGAGAAAAATTCATTAAAAAGCTTCTTCCTGCCCTAATACATTATATATAGATCATTCTCTCTTTCAAACTATTATATATAATGAAAAGTAATAAAAAAAAAGAACTGCAGTTATTTGCATGGAATAAATTCTTAATAACCTACAGATTTTACTACAATAAAAATAGCAATTGTTCTTTACATAGCTGTTAATATGTGCCAGGCACTTTTATAAAGCATGTTTCTTATAATAACTTGTCTATTGCTCACAACAGTCTTACTATACAAATGAGGAATCTGAGGCACAAATTAGGAGCTTGAAAGGGAAGGCAGTAAGACCTGAACCCAAGGAGTGTACTCCAGAATTTATTTCCTTATCCACTAGGCTTTACTGCCATCCTCAATATATGATGCAGTATGGAAAACTTAGAAGCAATAAATATTGCAGCCTAGTATTTTTCTTTTGCACATTCACAAAGAAACATACATATTCACAATTAGAAACATTCCCATGAAACTAAGTAAACAGTAGTGCCCTTCATTATTTTTTTCCCAGTTAATACATGGAGGATAACAAGTGGAGAAACTGGAATTCTTGCTATACCAGTTACCCTGCATGTTACTGAGAAATTCATAATCAAACACCTTAGGGGGAAGAAGGGGCTTCATTCTGCCTTAATGACTGACAGGCCACATCTCTTAGTATAGCTTGGCAGGAGACCTCATACCAACACCCAAGGACGATGGAACTGGCCATATACCATATTCATTATTGAGAGAGGGACAATCCTCACTTGTTTGACCAGTATGTCTGGTCAAGTACACCACAGAATGCTAACTCCCTGAATCACCTACCTACATTTTATCCACTTCCTCAGAGGATAATCTCACTTATTAAAGAATCCTCGCTCCCTCAATTAGACAGTCTCCAGCTGGATTAGTCAGGGTTTAACTCAATTCACTTCAATTCTTCACAGCTGTGCCTAGAACTGGAGACTTCAATTGTCAAGTGCACACTGTATATAACTAAGATGCTTGCTAAAAAGAAAATAATGGCAAGCTGACCAGTCACTGGGAAGCTGATTCAAAAATTCCCAATCTAATTGCCTTCACTGCCTTCAGAAACCTATGAATCTGGAGCACAAAAATCTTATGACAGCATGAAAAAAATGTGAAAAGATATTAGTTGTTCTCTCAAATACCTTAGGTAGAGCCTTAATTCCACACAGAGTCCAAGCTCTATTCATAACTGGTCTGGAATCTGGCTTAGAAGTTCCCTGTGTGCCTGTCATAGCAGCCAAGATTGACAACTCCTGATTTTAATTTTTCACCAAAGGAAGACACAGAAGAAAGCCAGAAAGCTATGAGGTGGTTACAAAAGCTATGCTATAGCTGCTTAAAGCTATGGTATGGTTCCTCAAACGCTATGGTAAGCCCCAGCCCAAGGTTTCTATTTCAATTTTTAATCATTTAAAAATGTATGTATTTCAGACACAAGAAAGCAAGAACTAAAGTAACAAGGATCTCAGAAAGCCAACTAGTGGCACATTGGATGTAATCACAAAATGCTACATTTTAGATGCCATACCAGAAGTTACACAAAAGCATACAAAACTGACAAAATCTCTTCTCAACCTTTTACAATGCAAAACTGCATCAAGTCAGTGGGCTAAAAACATCCCAAATCGCCATATAATGTTAATACATTGCATATCTAGTTAAAGCTAGTAAATTCGAAAACAGGATACACTTTCAGGGGTGGCCCTGGTTTGGCATTCTGTGAACATTAAGGTGCGCTCACTAGGGAAGATTTTGGTCATGGCACTGCTGTTCTACCCAACCCCCAGGTGACGGTAACACTGCTCGTGGATGAACCACACTGAGCAAGAAGTCCCTAAGAGGGTCGAATATTAGTTGTAACATGCCTTTGGGTATGGTTATATCTAGTCTCTAGAAACGGGGGAAGTGGGGACGTGTGTCCAGCAGTGCCAAGATCCACAGAACACCGTGTTACCTGTCCAAGCTTATAAGATGTCGAGTCAATAAAATGCGAGCTACAAAAAAGACTTTTTGTTTTGGTTTGCTTTAGTTTACTTAAATGTTGTACCCTTTTTGCACAAAGCAAGATCTCTGTAGATGCAGTGGATGAATGAATGAATGAATGAATGAATGAATGAGTGAGTGAGAAGTATACACAAACACAAACGGTATTTACATCACATCTTGGATTTCACTGTATCTCCACGTAGGGATGCAGGAATATATAATTTCATATAGACCTTTAAACTCTTCAGCTTTAAAACTTCCCAAACCCTAATATTTAACGATTTCTCAGCTCCTTGAAAATAACGGAGAGAAGAGGATGCAGGAAAAGATTCGGTAAGGTCTTAAAATGCAAACGAAAGCCATAGGGGAGAAGAGACGGGCGATGCGGTGTCAGCGAGGGGCGCGGCGGGCTCGAGGCTCCGCGCTCTTACCTACCAGGTGGCGGGGCGGGACCGGGCTCTGTGCTTTGCTACTGGCCAGGGCCACTGGAGGAGCAGCACCTGGCTGTGGAAACGCACTGCAAAGGCTGCCAAGCACCGAACCAAGCTTCACAACCTTTAGCCATTGAGTTTTCCCGCTTCCCTTTGCCCAAGGCCTCCCGCGCGCCGGGAAAAGCAAGCGCCGCCCAAACACAGGCGGGGTCCAGGCGGGTCCGCGTGCCGCGAAGCCAGCGCCAGCACTTAAGATGGCGGCCGCGCACGGTGACAGCCTCGCAGACGCCGTGACACCGCCCACAACAAACATGGCTCCGCCCCCAGCGCCACGGCCTTCAAGGGGAGACCACAGCGAAGATGGCGACAGCGCCAGGCAGGAAGTGCCCTGCGCGACGGCCAGATCCCGAACCATCGCGGGGACGAGCGTGTCGGGTCGCTGCGGCGCAGATGAGAGGTTAAAAAAAAGGGTGGCCGCGCCATGCCCGATAAATCTTTATGAAACGCCAGGCTTGGTGTCGTCAAAATTATTTCGAGTGGTTCATGGGAGCCCTGACTTGCGTTTGACCCGGGAAAATGGACGGAAAAGGCACCGGAAGCGTCAAAGCGGAGCAGGGCACTGACTTGGAGAACTTTCGACCTCCGCATGACCCCGCACACCGCACTGCAGGCGGAAGCGTCGTGGACGGCGACGAGCTCCGACTGCGCATGCCCACTTCCGCCCGCACACAGGGTTGGCGCGGCGGCGGCTGCTCTTCCTTCTCCAGGTCGCCTGGGGAGGCGGGACTTGGGCGCTGAGCGACAGAATCCTGCGCCTTGTGATTGGTGGAAGCGGAACTCCGCCCACAGTGGTTCTCTCATTCATTCGTTCGTGCAGACTTCTGCCACGTGAGTACAAGAGGCAAACTTGGTGCCCTTCTGAGGTCACTGCAAGTCCATGGGCTTCCATAAAGGTTCCGGGTTTACCGCGAGCTGGGGAGTCCCGCCCCCTGCGTGTCCGGAGCCGTCCGCGCGTGCGCTCAGGAGCACGTCGCGGCCGCGTGCTGGCTGCGGAGCTGCGCAGGCGCCGCCCGCCGCGGGGGCAAAGGTTGCGCGTGCGCGGCCTGAAGCGCGACCTCCGCGGCCCGTGGGGGCAGCCTTGTCGATCGAGCGGCCGAGCAGGTGAGCGCTGGGCCCTCGGGTGGGGAGACGCTCTGTGCGCGGCTGAAGTGACGCGAGCGGTTCGTGGGTGCCGCCCCCACGGTATTTGGGGGTGGGGGACACCGAAGGTGATAGCGCGGGTGCGCCAGTGTCCCGCCGCCCGCGGCGCAGAGAGGATGGCAGTGGCGCCCCAAGTAGCGCTGGGGTAGGCGGGGCGCGGTGGACCTCGCAGCACGGCACCCCAACTGTAGGCAAGCAGACACGAGGGCTCGGGCTTGTAACAGCACCGCGGAGTCGCCAGGGCATCGGGCATGGTGCAGAGCTCCCAAGGTCGTGTTCACCCCGCTCCCAGCTCCTTTTGACGCTCCATGCGCCCACAGCGTCGTTAATACATCAGTGTTGCCGGAAACAAAGCCTCGAGTGCGATTGCGATACTGTTATCAGACAGGCACCACACGATTCCTCCCTCGCCGAGAAAATGGGCGGAAACGAGTACACTCTAGACAACGATGAACAGGGTAGGGAAAGATAAATTTTGTATTAGGTGTTCAGAGACAAACCCTTCACGTCCAAACCTGAATTAAGAGTTGAAGCCCAGTTGTAGCATATCCGGGAGCTCAGGATACCTGTTGATGCCAACGCTGAGCAGACACAGGTTGAATCCTTTGCAGTGGTTCTGTTTCGAGGGTTGGCAGTCTGAGAAGGCTCAGCAGGCCGGGAATGATGCTGCAGCCACTCCGCTCCGGTCAGCAGATTGTACAGGGAGATGGAAACAGGTAGTGAATTCATCATTCTGGACCTCATTCTCGTCTCTCTGGCCAGGTAGTCAGCCAGTCTCTTGAGATCTGAGATGTCTGCATCTCTTGTCACCCTTGGCACTCTCCCACATTCTCTGGGCATTTGGGCAATAGTACTTCTGGGAGCCCTGAGCCTAGTTAATTTCTCTGATGATAATCTTGTATTCTTCCAGGAGCCACCTGGCTGCAGTGTTAACCCAGAGCAAATAAGCCACCAACTGTATGTGATAAGCCATTAATAATATCTATGTGTAGATTCTGCGTAAGGAATTTAAAAAGGCACTGTCTATCCCGTCAGAGAGAACCACCCTGTGTGGAGCCAAACAAGATTTTCCATATTGACAGTACAATAGAGGAACATAAAGAGTGGCTGCTACCTTCTGTTACAGTGAGTTGGCTGTTAATAAGTTTTATGGACATTAACTGCAGTAACTAAAGATAAAAATAGTTATTGAGATTAATTGAAAGGAAACAGAAGAGAAAATGAGAACTATGGTTTGAAAAATGAGTTTAGTAAAGACTTGAAGTATTTTTTTCTTACTCCTGTACAGCATTTAATTTTGGTTTAGGATTACTTCCCTCTCAGATTTTTCCTCTCATATAGGACAAGAAATCTTGTCTTATTCATCTTAGTAGTTTCCCCTAAGTCTCATAATTTTGCCAGCATGTATGGACAGTTAGTAAGGATTTGAGTAAAATTAATCTCATACACTACTGAAGTGAAAATTGGTGTAAACACTATGGAAACACAATTGTATTTGAGGCTATGCAGTATCTTGTATTTTTGTAAATTATAACCAAATTTTAGCCAAAATATGAGATACACAATTATGTTGGCTTAGTATGAATATATAGAGGTGCTTGCCATATATTCATACATAGTTTGTGTTAACAGATCATGTGTGATCTGTTTCCACCAATAATAGTTGCAGTATTTTGAGAACTTCACACATGGTAGGCATTATATAGTTATGAATATGTACAGTAATCTTTATAATCTTCATAATCTTTATATTAAGACTTTCACATGTAATGATTTAGCAACTCTTAACACTGAATTGTTAACAGAGAAATACATAATGATATTATTTGCCCTGTGTTTGCTGCTTTGTCCTGTCTTTCACATTTTTATGTGCTTCATGATTTACCTGATTTTCACACTTGACTATTAATTGTCTTACAACATCTTTTATTCTTACTACAGAGACTTCCCTGCCCCCCAGCTGCTACAGCCCTCAAAATTGCAGAATTTACTCCTTTACAATCTGGATTATTTTTATTCTTAACTAACAAACTGTCCTAGGATGTTGGATTTCCTTTATAGAAATCACTTTCCTTAGCCTGAGCACTCGTTCCAGTCCTTGTGTTACCTTGGAGAAGGTGTGTGTGATCATACAAGCCTAGCAGTTGCAGTCACTGAACCTAGACTAAGTTCGTTATGTTAGCTGCATAGCTTCCATGTGGAAGCCACTGTTATTTATTGCCTACAGCCGAACTGACATAGAGTGAAAGTGACTTCTCAGGGCCACACAGTCAGTTATAAAATGGTGAGAAGATGATTCAAGTCACCGCCTGGCAGCACATTCTTATTAAAATAATTTATTATGTTTTCCAAAAACTTAGGCAGTGGTAGTCAGAAACTATAGCCTGATGGTCTTATAGATTTAAACTTTACCCTCTAGTCAAAAATGGCACAAGTCTGAACAAAACAAAAACAGACCTCCCTCCCAAAAAAACCCCTAAATTTTATTCAAGATAGAAGTGTTCAGAATATAATCTGTAAAGCAACTAGTTCTCCATCCTCTGCTTCAGGGTTAAAACATTTCTGGCCACTACCCTGGTGTTTCTGATTGAGCTGTCTGAGAACTTACTTTCTCCTCACGTCCTAAGGGATGACTGTTGCTGCTGCTGCTGCTGCTGCTGCTGCTGCTGCTGCTGCTGAGACCTCGCTTCCAGAAGCACTAGACAAGCAATAACTGAGATCATGGGGGTCTGCACAGGGAGAGGTCATTCAAATGGCAAGATGAGACAGCTGACTGGAGCAAGGAAAAGAGCAGAATCTGCTCTGTCCATTCATAGCCACTAGGAAGGAAGAACAGATAGCTTGTATTTGTTTTATTGTTACTGGCTTGGTTTGTGTTCAAGCATAGTCTCGTATATGCTAGACTGGCCTTAAATAACTATGAAATTCAGGCCAATCTACCATCACCATTCTCCCAGAATCCCAAATGCTGGGTTGTAGGGTTTAGTTCTTTTCTATTGGAGAAATGGTTGCAGATGTACACAGAAGGAAGACCCTTAGAGAATGGGGGCTAGAAATAGAACAGAGGGATGATTTGGCACATGACGCCAAATGAGACTGGAACTTATGTAACAGAGTATCAGTTGCTCACTAGTAGGGAAACCTAAGATGAGAGCTGAGAAGCACAAGATGGCCAAGTGGGTAAAGTGTTTGCCACATAAGCATGAAGCCCTAGTTCATATCTCTAGAACCCAAATAAAAGTTGGGCACAGTGATACACACTGTAACTTCAGCGCGGGAGTGAAAAGGGGGAGATAGGCAGATCCAGGATTGACTGATTAGCCAGCCTAGCAGAAACACTACTATTTTTTTCAATACTTTCAGCAGAGGGATAATGAATATTTAAAACAGTAAATTTCTTGTACTGTGTCCAAAACACCAGCAGATGGCGCCCAGTTAACCTCACAACCAAATGGTGACTCCCCTGCAAAAACTTCCCTACATACAAATTGTGGACAATAACAAAATGTGATTGTTAACTGCCACTGTGTTTCGTAGTAGAATCTGAGATCTAGAGTTTGTTTGGAAAGCACGATTTTGTTTTCCCCCTTCACTTTATTGTCAGTTCTATTATCAAAAAACCTTCATTTATCTTGGATGCAACACTTCAGAGAACCTACTCAAGCAAGGGCCTACTGATAAAATTGGGTAGTAATCTATAATGCAAAAGCAAAAATAGGAGAGTTACATCCTAGATATAAATTTAAAGAGTATTTGTGGTCTGGAGTACTTGTATTTTCCTTTTATAGCCCTGATAAGAGTACTTTCTTAGAATATGGCAGAGTTAATGAGGTAGAAGCTTAGCAAGCTTCTCCCATTTGTTAATTCTTTATTAAGCCAAAAAAAATCAAGCTAAAGTACCTAGTTAATCTCACCTTGGTGAAGAGTAGATTCTTTTGCTCTGATTTAGGACACGAGACTCTGGCATGCCTGGCGCGAGAGTCAGCAGTGTGATGCCCTATCTCATCCACGTCGACAGCTCTCACAGTGTTACCATGGGTTGTGCAGAGGAGTTTCCTGTCCTTATCCTCACCCCCTGGAAATTCTGGGTCTCTGCTGCCCAGGCAGGGGCCAAAAATTCCTTCATACCAAAATTACTAAAATACCGACTGTGATTTATATTAAGACTCCAAAATTTAAACGTTACTATTAGCTGGCAATCCTAGTCAGATTGGATTTCTTCAGTTATAAAGTGGTCTTAAGGTTTCACAAAGTTGGTATGAAAACACAACAGAATGAAAACTCTAAAGTCAGTACATTATGTGTATTCTTAAGGAAATTGTATTAAAAACCTTGCCCTGGGTTGATTGTATTCAAATTGTTGTTAAACTTAATAAATGACATTTCAGTGAATTGTATCTATTCCCTGTTTTCCTGACCTAAAATTTGTTAGTATTTCATTTCTCTTCATTCTCCTGTCTTAGTGAAGAAGGCTGTTTCTGAAGTATGTATAAAGAAAATTCAAAAAAGAGTGGTAGCAAACACAATAAAGAAATTAAGGAGAGGGCATTTTGACTTCAAAAAGTCATTTCTGACTTCAAATTTGAAAAGCTCAGCAAATACACTGCTCATTAAGCCTGATCAAAGAAAATGCTTTTTTTTTAAATGTATGTGTATATGTGAGGGTGCACACGAGCCTCAGCTGTGTGTGGAAATCACCCTCAGGCTGTCCTTGCTCCCCACCTCGACTGAGGCAGGGCCTCCTGTCTCCACTGCTATGTGCTCCAGGTTTACTGGCCAGGAGCTTCCAGGGGTTTCTCTGTCTTATCCACCCATCACCATAGGAGTGCTGTGCTGGACTACACACAGTGCCACGTGCCACCTTTCTTATAAGTGACAGGAATCTGACACGGTTTGTCAGGCTTGTAGCAAATTCTTGTCCCCAATCAAGAAAGCATATTAAGAAATCTGGGTTTTAAAAAAGATTATTCATATTCGTTTTTTCATATTAATCCAGTTTGGAGGAGAGTTATACTCATGTCAGGAGCCAAAGGAACTGGCCGCCTCAGATCCACACAAGAACAGTGAGACAGGAACAGACCGATGGCCCAGTTGCTCCACCCTGTCCACCTATTCACCTATCCACCATGTTCTCTCTACCAGGGTCTCTCTTGTCTCATCGCACTCCAGACTGGCTTGCAGTCTTCCTGGGGTTCTCCTATCTCCGTCTCTAGCTCCCAGGTCCCCTATCATAAGAGTGCTGGGACTGCAAATGCAAATCACTGCATCCAGCTTTTTGTGGCTTCTAGGGATTGAACAAGTGCTCAGGCTTGTATGGCAAATGATTTTACCCACTGAGCCATCTCATTGGCCCACTAGCACTATTTTAAAAGAGCACATGCCCCATCTTGCTGGGTAGAGGTAAATGACTGCACAGTGTGATGCACCATGTTTTGATACGAATCCAAGACAAAAACTCCAAAAGTATTTTGTAAAATAAAAGCCTATCTTAATTATTTTCCAAGCCTTCTAAGTGATAGCAGACGAATCTGTCAGAAAATGGCTGCCCACTCTCGCATCTCCATGAGCAACATGAGTGTATGAGAAAGAATTTGAGGAAATGGGAATGTGTAGTTAACCAGTAAACTCAGAATTAATTAATTCACATCATTTGCTAGCCAGGGCATAATGATTAAGGTCTCAGTAATGTTTGACAAATAATGAGTTTTCTGCCACACAAACTATGGCAAAATATCCTAATCTTTAGTTGAGGACATTTTGTCAAGAAAGACTGCTGGTTTGGGTACAGCTTCTTTTTCTACTTTAGGAAGTAACCCTTATTTGATTCTTCCCTCATTACTCCAAATCACTTAGTTCCTTCTCTAGTTCTCGAATGCTTTGAAGGGTTTTGCACAACAAACTTCATGATGAAATTTAATCATAATTATTTATAATTGGTCATCTCAAAAAAAGAACCCCTACTACAAAGGCACGTTCTTGGTTCTCTGTCCTTTGACATATGACTTAGAGAAATCTGGGACCAGTTTGTTCTCCACAGGCTCAAGATCAACCATCCCACATAGAGGGGGGGAAAAAGAAGGAAAATCTCCACAGTTTGCAAAAAAAAGCATACAGAATACCAGACCATTAGAAAAGGAAAAGACCATAAAGTGCTTGCATTACAGAGTAGGTCCTGTTTTTCCTTCCATTAGCTTAAGTTGAGCAACAAAAACCTTACAAGACTTTAGATCTAAGGAGTAATGTGTGCATAACCCTTGGCAGCCTTCTGCTTTAGTGTGTGCACTGTACACACAGGCAATCTAGGCCATTTAACACAATTTAATGTTTGAAATGTTACTAGGATGGCACAGTGAATAGCGAAAGTTTAATCTGGGAATTTTTCTTTATACAAAACATGCAATAATTTAGAAACTTTAATGGTACTCAAGTTTATATAGGTGTGTTTAAAATAAATTCTTAGCATACAGCTAATGAAGCAGTTCTTAATATTCTAGACCCAGAAAGAAATTTGAAAAATTGGATAATTTGGTATCATCACAATTTGTGAGCTATTCATATATCCTTTAAGACTAGGGAACCTTTAAAAGTTGTTTAGATTCATACTTCCAAACCCAGCAGCATCTGAACACGTATCCTGAATCCCATGCCAGACTTTTCAAATCTATTTTCAACACCAAATAGCTCTGTAACTGACTAAACAGCTTTCATTTATTATTTATTGTTATTTGTATATGTGTTAGAGAACAACGTTTAGAAGTCGGTTTTCACCTTCCACCTAGAAAAGCTTGCTCTCTCATGCCACATACTATTATGGCACAATGTACTCCAGGCTGGCTGGCCTTGGAGCTTCCAGCAGATCCTTCTATCTGCACCTTCTATCCCTGTGTAGGAGGGCTAGAATTACAGATGCACAGCAAAACCTCTAGCTTTTCCAGTGGGTTCTGGGGATGGAACTTAGGTCATCAGGCTGATGTGTCAATAACCTTTATCCTCCAAGTTATATCCACCCAATTTTAAGTGTATCTTGGTAGTGTTTTCCCATTCTGTTTTTCTGCTCTCTCTTATACCTGCAAAACATTTGATTGGTGAACATTGCAGTGAAATTAAAAATGCTTATGTTAACTTTCATTGAAGCGTAGTGCACTACTGATGATTAGTATATATGATTTTAGATAGTTTTGTGTTCTGAGGTTGTTTTGTTTTCTCTTAACTATGATCCTTTCTTAGGTACACTGTCAAAGGACTATGAGCTTTCAGAAGCTCTGGAGAGATTACAAAGTTCTGATTGTTATGGTACCTTTAATTGGGTTCATTCATTTGGGGTGGCACAAAATCAAAAGCAGCCCTATTTTCCAAATGCCCGTTAAAGACGACATCCTTGAGCCAGATAACCTGGTGCTGGCAAGTCCACCAAAGAGCCAAACCCAAGGAAAGTAGCAGGTTTGCAATTTCAGGTAAGTCCCATTAAGTCTGGTTAGCTAATGGTGTTTTCCAATAATGGAAAATTTTATTTCAAAGAGTTTTGGCAAGATTTTATTATTATTTATTTATTTATTGTTTTTAAAGATGTTTTTATTATAGCATATATTAAAAATAGTTAACTTTTTTTCTGAGACAAAATTAGTATCTATAGCATCAAATATTACAATTTCATAATAAATTTTTGTGTTTCAAAATTACTGTATTTAAAATAATTTGGTTATATAATTTCGGTCTGTATTCCATAATACCAAAATCTGAAAAGTTAAAAAAAACCAAAATATTTTGTCACAACTCCTTTTGCAACAGAGCTTGATAGTAACTGAGGCCATTTGCAGTATTTATCTTATTTAATGTAAAAAAAATCTAGGTTCACTGTGGAAATCTGTGTAATGTAAGTGCTATAATTGAGTAAGGGTATGCACTAATTGTTTTCATTGTGTGTGTTAGTATAGTTGTAAAAGTCCTAGAAGCTCTGAAGTGTGAAACTCAGCTGTGGCCAAGCTTCTAAGTAAAGAATTTCTGTCCTGTGATTGTTTCACTCACACCCCAGCGTGGCCCTAAGCCTCCTGACCGGGTGTACGCGTGAGCTCCAACCAGCACATTTTCAGTTCTAACATGCCTTTTTTCTGTAAATTCTGGCGCACAGTCATTCTCTTTAAAATTCTCACCTCAGAGGCAGAACTTGTGAGGTTTTATTAAAGAGGATTGCTACTGTAGCTTGCGATGAAGCTGCTTGGAGCTGTGTGTAATCTCAGCACTCTGAAGTCAGAGGGATTGGAAGGTGAGGGAGCTGCATTGCATAGCAAGACCCTGTCTGGGCACAGCAATGGAACTTTGCTTTAAGTCAAGATTTGTTTTTAAATACTCATAAACAGAAAGGAAAGATCCTGCCTTGAAAGGTTTGTTACTTGGTTTAAAAAGTCATGTAACAAAACCTTAGCATCTCACAACCTAAAATTGTAACCTTAAGCTTTTCTTTGTAAAACTTGTATTTATAGGAGGACTCTCCATGGATGTGAGCAGACAGATTTATTAGATGCTTATTTTGACTTATTCTTTGATAATTTCCTCCATATATAGTACATTCTGATCACATTGATCCTGCATTTTTTAAGTTTGTTTTTTGGTTTTTGGTTTTTTTGGCGCACACATACGTGTGTGCATGTGTATCAGAGGGTACTATGTGTCCTGTAGAAGACCAAGGGTGACTTTGGGAATCATCCTGGATTGCTTCTACTTCCTTTGCGCTTCACTCTGCAATTTCCCAGGTTTGCAGGCCGCCACATTTCCACCTGGCAGTTTTACATGGGACTCAGGGATCTGAACCTAGGACCCTCTGCTTCCAAGGCAGAAACTTAACCCCTGAGCCATCTCTCCAGTCCAGTCTATTTTTTAAGGCCTTCAAGACTGCAGCAATTTTAGTATCTGCAGCCTTGATCTTTTCATAAGAGTTTATAAGTCAAGTATAATCAGACTTTAGAGAATTATTTTTCATTGTTCAAAAACAAATACTAAAGCAGAGAAGAGAAAGTATCTCTTTGGAGTAGGTGACATAGCAAGAGTTTAGAGGGCAGTGAGCCATAGAATGGTGAGAGGGTATGTGTAGTGGAGCACAGCTGTAATCCAGCTTTCAGGACTCTGAGGCAGGAGGATTATAAGTTCAAAGCCAGGATAGCTTTGAAGAAAAAGAGAAACAAAAGTTTTAGAGATACACTGCAAGACAAGCAGATAGAAGCAGTTATTTAAATCGGTTTCAGATATACAGAAGTTGAAACCAGATTTAGAGTAAGTGAAACACTGATTCCAAATATGTAAAGCCCATCAAAGTATCACATTTTTTATTTTTAATTACAGGAAATTGCAAACATGTAAAATAGGTAAATACTAAGAATACTGAACGCTCCAAATAATGTATCAGATAAACAGCTTTCACACTTTGCCCTTCTGTGCTTTATTTTTGTGTATGTTCCTGAAGATTGAACCCAAGGTCTTACACATGCACTCTTAACCACTGCATTTTTGCCCCAAATTACATTCTTTCCTTTTTTAACTACTATTTTATTTTTAAACTATTATTTTGCTTCTGTCCGTGCATATTTAAGTAGGGTTTGCTACAGTGCACATGAGATCAGGGGACAATTTTGTCAACTCAGCTCTCTCCTCCTACCTTTACTTGGGTTCTAGGGATCTAACACAGGCTCTGGTGTCAGACTTGCCCACATGCACCTTTATCTGCTGAGCCTTGTCGCCTGCCCTGATAAAATATTTTGAAGCAGCTCTTTTATATAGCCCTTCTGGATGCATCATTAATGGTTAATACTAAGCATATATGCAACCAGATGATGAACATTTTCACTATCATGCAGAAAACTATCCAGAAGTCCTTACTGTAATTTCATAGGCGGGATCATGATTATATGTCTGAATTTGTCTTTTTTTTTTAAAGTGGCCTGTGAGAGTCAAATCCAGGGAAGCATATTTATTGCACTTGATAAATAATGTTTCTTTTCAAATGTATTGTCCCCCCACCACCAATCTGTTTGGTAGGAAATCACCACATCTAAATTTTGTCATCTTTTTGTCTTAGCAAGTTCCTCTCTCTCCCCTTATTTCCTGTGAACTGGTAGTTAAGAGTAGGAGGCTTACTTGGATTTGGTTTGTGTCATTTTATTTTAAACAGAAGTACTTTGTGTGTGGGACTATGGTATATCACTAAAAAATCACATTTTTTTCCATGGTGAAATAATATGTATTAGGCAAGTTATCAAATTTCTCCTTGTTATAAAGCTCCCCCACTGATATTATTGGTATTTACTAAGGTATCCTGTTGCTTTAATCTATTATTTGATGAACTTAAAAAGGACAAGAATAGTAAACGTTTCAGCTTGCTGCCCATGGGGCATTCTACTCTTTTCATTTTAAAATCATATTATCAAAGTAAATGTGTTTAATGTGTATATGGAGGCATGCATGTGCCACAGTATGCATTTGAAGGTCAAAGGACAGCTTCCCAAAGTCAGTTTTCTCTCTCCACCTTTACTTTGGTTGGGGAGGTAGGGAGAGAGGAGGTCATACTTAGGTCACCAAGCTTGAATGCAGGTGACTTTACCTGCTGAGCCATCTGTAGAGTGGTTTACTGCTCAAATTTCTGAATGAAATAGACAGGTATACTTTGCATTACACTGCTTTGCAGTGGGGTACCTACGATCCATGGGCCTAATTTACCAACCACTGTGAAGTTCATTTCATCCTGTAGAAAGTACCCCGTTTGCTATTCAGATTTTTTACCCTTCCCAATGTGTTAGCTGGAACAACTTTCCCTTAAGTAGTCAGTTACCCCACAATTCATTTATATAGATGAGGTAAAATATATGCTTTATTGAAATTTAAATAATGAATTAGTATTTAACAGTTTAGGATTTGGGCATTTGGTATCAATAAGTCGGTGGGCTTCATACTGTTAGTTAAACCATTACAGTCACCATTTTGTGTAATGCTCCAGCTGCCCTTGGATCCTCTTTTGGGTTGACTACTGTATTGTCATCCTTTCTTTTTGACAAGTAGTCTGGTAGCTTGCTTAGTGGAGAGCTTTAGGATCAGGTTTAGGATTGCTTGCCTCACGCCTAGTATCAACCACCTTCCCAAAGAATCTCCTTTTAGGAGAAAGTTTTTGTAATTCTTCAAACCGTTTTACAGTGATTCTCTTGATTTAAAAGATGGTCATATAAGTTTTATTGTAATTTTGATTAAGTTATCCATCACTGAAAAAAATTGTGCTATAGGCATATATTCAGGAAATATCAGGACCACACATGTGATACCATAATTTTTAGGAAAACAGTAACTATGCTGGCTTGATGTTGCATGCCTGTGATCTCAGCATAAAGGCAGATCATCCTTGATTATATAGCAAGCTTCAGGCCTGTCTGAGCTACATTCCACCCTATCTTATAAAAAGAGAACTGAGAGTCTAGAAAAATCTTTTTGTTAGTTGTAGTTTCTATTGCTTGACATATACAAATTATATAAAAATTACTTTGCTCAGGTTTTAAGATTTTTCTCTTAGGTAGTCACCATAAACTTAGTTTTGAAATGTTTATGATGTGAGCTTTGTGTCTTTTAGATCTGTTGCCATGGTTACAAACCTTGAACTGAATGGGAACAGTAACCAAATATCTTTCTTCATAGCATTCCCTCTTCTGACTTCTTTTTACACATCTGAAAGTCATTGTTTCTGTAATGTACCACTATGGTAAGTTAAGTCTACTCTAAGAAGTATGTTATGCTAAGAAATGAGCATATTATTAATAATATGCTAAATTCTCCCCAAGTGTTGGCATATTTAACATAGTCCTAAAAATAATAATTAAGCCTCTACCTTCAAAGTACCAGGTCAACAAGAAGGTCCATAACTTGAAATGTTTATTTTCACACATTAGTATTAATATGTCAGAATTTTATGTCTCAAAGCACACAATTTACTACCTTATGGAAACAATGTATTTCTGCCTGTCTATTTAGTATATGATAACATTTTATGGTATTTAGAATTTGAGATTAAACTGTAAATTGTGTCCTAGTTTTCTCTTTGTTATCTAACACATTCCTTGGTTTTTGTGTTATTAGCCAACATTTTGGAAGTTTTAGTTGGTTAGGGTTTTATTTATGTTAAATAAATTTTGTGAATGAGTGTGGGCATGGTGGTTACAGGTAGAGCATAAATGTATGTTCTTGCTCTCCTTCTCTCCCTCCCTTGTTCCCTTGTGATGCCTAGCTACAGTCAGCAAGCCCCAGCTGTCCTCTCTCTCTCTCTCTCACACACACACACACACACACAAGCTGTAAAAAGGTATATATGACCAATTCCAGCTTTTTATATGGGTTCTGGGGATTTGAACTCATCCTCATGTTTGTATAGCACTCTTACTCTCTGAGTATCTCACTAACCTGAGCCAAGTATTTTATTCAACTAAATGCATACTATACTAGTGAATTTCTGTAGTCAGAATCTGAAAGCTATCTTATTTTCATAATTATTTACAAACAGGATTTTATGTTAGTGCACTTCTATTCAGACCTAGTTTCAAAGGGGAAAAAACTGATATTAAAAGCATAACACTAATTTTTGCAATAAAAAATGAAAATCTAGGACATTTTTAGAACCTAGAAGACCAAATTCTTAGTTTTACTGTGTGCCTTTTCTCTTAAGTGAAATATTAAATCTTACTCAATTGGCTTATCTTTCATTTTCAGGAGGATTGTGATGGTTTCTACAGAGTGTTTTTGAATTATCCTTTTCTTTTTTTAATTTCTTGTAGAAAGAAGCAGCTTCAAATCTGCACTTGATATTGAAAGAAGAAATGAAAAGGACCAGTTGGATTAGAAAGAACTGGCTTCTCGTGGCTGGGGTGACATTCATAGGTGTCCATCTTGGAACATACTTTATACAGAAGTACGCAAAACAGTCTGTGAAGTCTCAGTCTGGAGACAAGCAAACGAGTTTCGAAGAATGAAGCAAAATAAACACTTGGGAGTATTAATATGTCATTAAATTCTTACATGGTTTTATCGTCAGAAACATAAAACTTTAATTTTATAACCATAATGCTACATATTGAGACTTTAATTCCTGAAGAATATGCTTTTTAATGTTAAGAGATGTGACAATCCAATAAATGGAAATATGGTTAACAAAAATGTCTTTGTAAGTCACGTTTGAAGCAAGATGTCCCGTTTAGAAGCTAAGAAGCCATCATTGTGTAAAAGTGAACCTCTGACGAGTGAGAAGGTCAGGGCCACATTGTCTGTCCTGAAGGGAGTCCTTACGTCCTGCTATGGCCCTTCAGGGAGACTGAAGCAACTGCACAATGGGCGGGGAGGGTGCGTGCGCACGACCTCGCAGTCCTCAGCCCTGCTGGGTAACCTCTCGGTCACCCATCCCATATTAAAGGTCCTGATAACTTCTGTTCAGAATCACGTAACCTGCTTCAGCGACTGTGGCTTATTCACAGCCATTCTTTGCTGCAACCTGATTGAAAACGTTCAGAGTGTAGGTCTGGCACCCACCATTGCCATTAAATTAAATAAACGTCTCTTAAATCTCTGCACAAACTATCTGAAGTCGGAAGCATGTGGTTGTCGAATCCCAGTGGACTTGAGTAATACTCAGATGTTTCTTTGCTTGGTACACAGTGTATTAACAAGTAAACCTACTTGCATGCTCACCAGAAAGGAAACAGATCACCTGAGTGCCTTGATTCTGAGGGCCTTTTTGCTTACCATTCCAGAAAGCACAGAAGACCATGTCGTTTTAGGAAAGAGTGTAATCGTGCCTTTAAAGGGTCAAAGAGTTATGGATTCTACTGTCTTACCAGGACTACTCATTGAAATGTCAGAAGGTCAGTTGAGGTTACTGCATAGCCAAAAGTCAAGTATCCTCAAGGTGGCGCTCTTCTGTGTGTCTTTATCCGGAGATTTTTCTGGTACTGGAGAAGGAACTGTGGTGGTCAGTTCAGGAGTGTCTCTTGAAAACGCAGTCCTGGACCAGTTGCTTAGCCTAGGAAAGCAGCTAGTCAATGACCATGTAGATCTGGTCTTGTGCCAAAAAGTCATACACCCATCTTTGAAACAGTTGCTCAGCACACATCACATTCTTGCCATCGACAGAGTTGGAGGGGCGCCGATGGAGCCCTTGAGCAGAGCAACAGGTGAGAGGTTCTCTCGGCTTTTGCCCCTTACAGTCATATTTTTATTTGAGTAGCGATATTCCTGGTTGCATCACAGCTAATATTTTGAAATAATAGTTCAGAAGCTATGAACCTTGGCATTTAGATCACTTCTGGAAGCAGAAGTTGCTTCTGGAATGATGGTGGTCATTTCCTGAATACTTTGCAGCCACAAAGTAGAGACCATGATCAAATCCCCAGGTACTGTGCAGGCAATTAGACCTAACATCTTCATAATCATAAGATCTTTCATACTTAACAAAACTCTACAAAGCTTTTAAGCCACGGTATATTCAGGTCATTTTATAGCTGGCATACTCCTCTTTTAATGCCAAGGGGCTTGTATCCAAGTGATTGTTCCTAAGAAAGCGGGCTGGATGCATGTGCATATGATTTACTTTTTATATTTACAAAAACGTTTACATTTACACTGCAGAATCACTACCATCTTTCACTATTTTACCTCTGAAAGGTCTGACACTTGGACCTTTAAAAATGTTTGTTAAATTGATATAAGTAGTAAGGAAAATTTGGCAACTCAGCAAACAGCATATATATGGCTAGAACAAAAGAAAAATAAACTCAGATTTCCTGATTCAAGCAATTTTCAGTGTTCCTATAACTGCATTGACAATCTCTCAGAACACTGATCACTTCTACTTTGATGACAGTTATTGTCTGGTTTGGTTTGGCAATCTCCATATGCTGCCTACTAGACTGGTCTCACAGTCCTGAGCTTAAGGGATCCATCTCAGTCCCCCAAGTCGCCAAGACCACAGATGCATGCTGCCACACCTGTCTTGCAATTTACAAGTTATTAAATCATTTATACTCTTATTTTTAAATACTTATTTGAGAGAAAGAAGGTCCAAGCATGCATTCCATGATGCTCAGTCGGAAGTCCCACCACATAGGCTTCCAGAAATTGAACCTGAGTTGCCAGGTTTGTGAGCATGCTCCTTACCCACAGAGCTATCTCTACAGTTTCATTATGAATCATTAAAATATGCCAATACATATTAGATACATAATAACTAATTAATGTCCTATTTTTATAAAGTGGGTAAGTGACCATCAAAGTTATTGGGAAATAGTGAAATCATTTCTTTATAGTTCATTGTTGATGTTTTAAGGCAGAGATACCCTTCATGTACTAACTTTTTGTGCATCAAGCCACTTTCCAGCTTAATGAGTATCATGTTCCAAATTACCTAGTAAATTAAAGTGTGCAGTATTTCCCAATAGCATATAATAGACTAAATGGGCACTGAGCTAACACACTCGACTACAATTGTCATTTAACTTAGATATCTAGAACATGACATGAAATACCCATTAATTTCAAAACTTAGGGCCTCATTGGTCATGACCAAGATGACCCAGTACCTGAAAGGACAAAGCAAGAGGACCAGCAGCTCAGGGTCATCTGCTACATAACTAGGGCAAGAACAGCTTGGGCTACTTACACCTTGTCTCAAAACAATAAGTTCCGGCTTCTAAAGGAAAATTATCACAGTTTTGATATCCAGACTTAGATGTTACTGTTTCTTGTAAAAAGTTTAGTACAGGTTTCTTATATAAATTTTAATTGACATATATAGACCACAAATACTCGTCATTTTTATCCATATTTTTGTGATTTATTAAATTTTACCATTGTATCTCTGCTGGTGAAAGAATAAGTCAATAAATCAGCATAACAGTTAAAATAAGTAAAACATACTTTATTTTGACATATTTAAGTACCCATGTCATAGTTAAGCACAGGTGTCAACTTGATTGTTGAGGGTTTGAGCTCTGGGCACATTTGTAGAGAATTAATGGTTGAGTTAAGCCCAAAGCAAACCTAAAGGAGATGTCTAGCTGATGGGGAAGGCCTAGCCTATGGTGGGGAGGACTAGGCCCTGGAATAAATCACAGAGAGCTGGTTGAGAGAGTTGGCATCTGTATACTTGGCCAGACATGCTGGTCTGGCAAGTAAGGATTGTCCATCTCTCAGCTGTTATGTGGTGATAGTGTGGCCAGTTCCCTCAGCCCTGATGTTGGTGCGTGCTCTCCCATCAAGCTGGACTGAGAACTGTAACCAGGGATCGTAAGAGAGAATAAACCCTTGTTCCCTGATGGTCATTTATCAGCAAACATGCAGGCAGACTGCAACAATCCACATAAATCAGGCAAATACTATTATGTATCCTGAAAGAAAAAAAAAACAGCTGGGCATGTGCACCCCTGTAAGCCCAGCACTGAGGACTGCTGCAAACTCAAGGCCTGTGGTCCATGCTGTGAACCCCAGGATAGTCAAGAATATAGAGCAAGGCCCTCAAAAAAAAAAAGAATCGGAATATGACTTTTGGACATCTAAGAAGATAAATTTCATTTAGCCTATATGTCATATTTCAGATGGTAAGCTTTCACAGGGTTTTGAACTGGGGATAAATGTTAATTGATGTTTATTAACCTTAAATAGTTGTTTTACCTTATGTAAACTTTATGTTTTCTATGCTTTACAAAAACAGGAGCGATGCCAATTGGTTCCATAGGCTCAGTATCTTCTAGAAGTTATGGAAGCGTGAAAGATTTTTGCTCCATAAAATTTGGCTCCAAATATTTCTTTCATCTTGTTCCTAATGAAGCAACTGTCTGTAGCTTGGTTCTCTGCAACAGAAACGACACGTCCTGGGATGAGCTGAAGGTAGGTGGTGAACATCCATGCACAGAGGGGAAAGCCATGGTCACTCAAAGAGCAGTGGATGTTGAGAGCGCATTTATTGTTTTTATTCACATTTCCCAGAGTTTCCATAGCAAAAGCAACAGAAATGTAGGCTGAATGTATAGCTAAGTGATAGTATATATTGGAGACACTGAATTCAAAGCCAATATCAAAAGAAGGACATGGAAGAGCAAAAACAGACTTCTGTCTAATTTAATCTGTAATGCTATAGAAAGCTTGAAATGTGTTGCCTCTTCTGAACATTATTTACAAGAAAACCTTTTGACATAGTAATATTATACAATCTACTACAAATATGTTGTCTGCATTCACAACTTAGCAAATGCGTCAAGATGGACATCCCTGGACTGTACATTGATGCTAATTTGTATGAATAAAAACTGAGTTTCCCCACTTAATATCCGTCAGTGGAATTTATTGGTTTTTGTCAACAATAACACATGCAAGTATGGTATAAGGGAAATTACCCAATTGAATTGGTCATGAATTTAAAGATACATGTAGGCTTGCATGTATACATCTTGAGTAAATCAGAGGTCTGTATATTTTCCTATTTATTACTGCTGCATCCCAGCTTAATCATTTCCAAAACAATTTAAAATAAATTTATAGTATTTAGCACAACTTTCTATATTGTTTTTGCATATGTTTATGCGTGGCGTGCTTTTGTGTGTGTATGTGTGGGCATGTGTGTGGGACCATGTTTCTGCCAATGTATGCACATGTACATGCATATGTGTATGAAGGACCATGGTTATGAAACATTAAACAGACTTCTGTTTAAACTGTCTTTCTTCAATTTCTGATTTATTGGGAAGGTATATTAATTATTTTGATTAGATCGATTTTATTTTCTGTGTAAATTAAAATTTGGCTCTTTGAGTCCACTATGTATGTTGCTCTGACAGGATGGATCTGACATAGGTTGCTGATTTTAATTTGTTTCTTTCTTAGCTCACATGTCAAACGGCATTGCATGTCTTGCAACTAACAATCAAGGAACCATGGGTTTTATTGGGAGGTGGCTGCACTGAAACACATTTGGCTGCCTATGTCAGACACAAGGTAAATTAGACCTCTTCAGATCATATGATTTCTTAGCAGCTTTTGTTTCATAAAATAATAACCAAATCATAGAATCACTAACAATTTAGTCTAACATGGATATTATATTTGAAAATGCTTCAGGAAAATGACATTTGTAAATGCAAATAGTAGATGTGCTGATTAGTATGGATCTTTTGTTGTAGTTTTGGATCTTATCTCTACATGTACTGCATGTTGAAGTTAACATTCTATTATTGAGAGTTTTCATTAGAGATCTCAACTACTGAAATTTAGCAATAATGTAATGAATGATATGATATCAGGAATAGGGCCAAGGTTACAAAGATTACAAGTTATCTT
Organism: Typhlomys cinereus; assembly: GCA_023101885.1. NCBI lineage: Eukaryota > Metazoa > Chordata > Mammalia > Rodentia > Platacanthomyidae > Typhlomys > Typhlomys cinereus. The sequence goes on along the minus strand of JALPQD010000057.1, from coordinate 2,164,436 downwards.
CTAGAGCATCAAAAACAAAAAATAGCTTCACTTATCAAAGCATCCCAATTACTAGATTTTATTACAATTTTTAAAGTTAGCTATATCAGATGCACATTAATTCTACTAACTAGAAACTCCATTTACATTTGTCAGATGAGTTGAGTACATTATACATCTGATAAGTTATAAGTCCTAGCCTACTTTATTTGAAAATGGGTACAAAATAGAAATGTGTGTTGCATATGCTCACAGTTGACTCATTGCATGGACAGATTTCTGAGAAGCCCTGAAAGCTTTGCATTGGTTGGCTGAACTCAGAGAGAGTAAAGTCCTGCCAGACGTGCCCCTTCCTGCTTTCCCACATACCCTCTGATCCGTTTGAAGATAAATCACATTTCTGAAAAGTGATCAAAATATCAATTATGAAAATAAAAATCCTGCCAAAAAACCCTGAAGAAATGGAAAAGTATTTTGGGGGAAGGAGGTATCTTGCATGGGATTTTGAAGAAACACTACACTATTGCGGGTATGGGGGGAAAAAGCATGCAGCATAGATGTTCTCTCTGGCTAAGGCCTGCTTTTCAAAGAAGACTGCTTATAAGTAGCTTTGATATTTTTTAGATCATCCAATTGTGAGTTTGCTAGTATATTACCTTTTCTCTATTAAGACCTTTTTATGACACTAGGGTTGGTTTGATGGATAGTGTTTGCTGTGCAAGCATGAGGATTTGAGTTTGTTTCCCACCTGTCAACTCTGGGATTTGAACCCCTTGTGAACTTAGGCAAGTACCCTGTCACAGGGCTACCACCAGAAACCTAGGGATCCCTAACGTCCATGCAAAAACAGACATGGTGGTACATGTTGCCCCAGTGCTAGAGGCAGAGGTAGGAAGCTCTGGGGCTTATTGGCCGGCCAGCAAGGCAATAAGCGATCCTCAGGTTCAGTGAGATACCATGTCTCAAAAAGTAAGGTAGGAAGCAATACAGGAAGATGACCAATGTCAACCTCAGTTTCCAAAGGCACATGTCCAAACACTTGTATATATATGTGTGTGTTCACACACGAAGTCATTTTCAGAATAAATATATCAAATGATGGAATCAAAAGAGAGTTTAAAGTTTTAATACTTTCTCATTAATTTGAAGAGTGAAATACGCATTTTTCAAACATTGAAGTGCAAGTTTTACACATGTCCCTACATGATATCTTATTTATAACTTGTGAAATCTAATTTTAATAAATCTCAAACACTTAGTTGATATAAAAAAACTTCACTTGAGATATTAGACTTTTTAATTACTATTTTATTTTTCTAGTTTTACAAGCATTTTGAGTACTTATCCCTGCTTCCCTCCATCGCCCCTCTCTCTCTTCCCTTCATCAACTCAGATATTGGTCTTCAACAGTTTTTCTGTGTGTAAAAACTATAACTTATGCATTATATCTGTCCTTTGTGCATAGTTACCATGACTAACCAGGTTAAGTTTTAGAGCCTGGCCAGCTGACTCAATCAAACCCATTAGCATTGTTGTCAAATCCTGGGAAATGAGAGTGAAGCTAACTCTTTGAGTAAGGTTTGGGTCAGTTATCCTATTTTTCTGAAGCATCTACATTATTTGCTCTGCCTGTATTTTCAGTGGTTTTTTTTATTACCCTTTAGGTTCATAAAGAGGCAAAAGACATTGTCCAAGATGATGGATGTTCCCAGGCAGAATTACAGCTAATGGCAGAAGCATTCTGCAGTGCTCTGGAGTCTGTCGCTGGCTCCTTAGAACATGATGGAGGAGACATCCTCACTGACATGAAGTATGGACACTTTTGGTCAGTGCAAGCAAATTCTTCCTCTGGTAACTGGCCAGATATGCTTTCAAGATGTGGCTGTGGCTTGCACAGCAGCCAGGAAGAACTCAGCTGGTCTTTCCTAAGAAGCACACGCCATGCTTATGCACCTGAAACCTGCCTTCCCCAGGCTTCTGGTGGCTCAGCCAGCACCCTGATTGTGGACTGTTTGACTTCCAAACTGAGCGGTCTGCAGGTGGCTGCAGAGACAGCCAATCTGATTTTAGATCTTTCATATGTCATTGAAGATAAAAATTAACACGAGAATAGCATGTTTATATTATGAAACAAACTTGTCAGGTTTAAGGAAAATGGTTAGAATAAAAATGGTTAGAATATTGTTTCACCCACATGATCTTCTTTACTTGTAGACTGATGATTTATAAAATGATACATATGTCTGCTTTGGGAAACGTGTGATTCTTGAACAGAAATGAAAATGCCATGCATTGTTATTAAAAATACTATAGTTTATAGATTTCATGGTGACTTCTGTTTGTTATTCAAATTTTTTTTGACATGCTTCTTAAAACACAGTTTGTTTTTTTTTAAGAAATCTTGATTCATGAGCCCATAAGATGGCCCAGTAGATAAAGCACTCGCTATAAAGCCAGAAAACGTGAGCTCAAACCCTGAAACCCACAAAGCTGTCCTCTGACCTTCCCAACAGTAATAAAATGAAGTTTAAGAAAATATTTAATCCTAATTCATGCACTAATTTAGATATTATGTTTTCTAAGTAATAGTTATATATATATATATATATATATATACACACATGTATATGTTTAATATCTAAAATTAGATTACAAAGTATCACAAAGCATCTCAGTACATGCTGCTCAACCAAAAATAGTTTTCTGTGTATTTGCTAAGATTTCACTTTCTTCAGTGTCTTTTATCTCAAACCAATTTAATTACTAACAAGAAATTAATACAAGGCTTATCTTCCCAGAAGTTGCCAGTTTGTAGCACAATTCCACATTTTTATTATCTTGAAGAAATGTGTAATTAATAAAAATTACTTAATATAACTATAAGGCTAAAACAGCTTTGTAATGTCTTTATGTTTAAAGTCATTGAAGAACTGATTTATTTGTAGACTAGAATTACTCAGACTTAACACCATTGATATTCTAAACCCTGGGTAATCCTTTCTTGTGTATTGGAGGATGCTTAATGCGAGCATGTACAACACTCCCCTGTCCTATACTCAACTAAATACCAGTAGCACACTCAAGTTGTTAATCAAAAATGTTCCCAAATATTACCCAGTGTTCTGGAAGCTGAAATTGTCCTTCATTGAAATATTGTCCTAGAAAACTCAAGAGATGAAGGGGGAAAAAAAAAGAGGAAAAAAGACAGCAAAAAAACAGAAAAGAAAAATGGAGTGTTTCATCAGAGCTTTAGAAAGCAGCATAGAAGTGGAAAGTGTTTCTCTAGTTAGTCAATAATGCAAAAAAACTGGACCAGCTCCCACATTCCCTGATGTGTTAACCAAGAATTATAGTTTGATTCATGCAAATGTAAGACGTATCCATAAATTGAAGAACTCTAAAACAATAAGTTTGGAGCTATAAACATTGTTATATTAAACTTTAGGAAACTTCTTTAATTTCAACAATCTAAAGATAATGATCACTCTAGAGCCATGATCTCTGGAAATCAAAATTTTAAGCAACTTCCTCCAATATTCTTATAATCAAAAATAAATTTAAGAAATTGTAATACAAATATCACAGTAGTACTATATATACTGAAAAATCAGCCATAGCTTAAGCTTCGTATGATAATTCTCTGAAGTTATGTTCTTTTTATTAGTAGAATCAGGCTGTGTGTGCCATTATATGATTCCCTCCCCGAGTGTGGGCTGGCTAGCTGTGTCTGTGGTGGTTATGTGCCCATGTATGATTTATGTTGGGACTAGAGGGATGATAAGTCCCTCTGTAACTGTCATGAATCTACAGATGGAAAAGAATTATTCTTGGGTCAGTGAGATGGCTCAGCAGTTTATTTTACATGCCAAAGGAACTATCATTAAGATGTCACATAAAAATATCAAGTGGATGTGCTGGCCTGCTGGTAAGCCCAGCCTCAGAATGTGGAGCCTGGGAATCCACAGAGCCAGATGAGCCCTATTGACAAGCTCTGGGTTTAATTAGAGACGCTATCTCAAAAGAATAAGGTAGTAGAGCATTTTTTTATTTGGGACCTAGGATTTGAACTCAGGACCTTCTGCTTGGGAGGCAATCTTAACCCCTGAGCCATCTCTCCAGCCCAAGAAACAATTTTTTTAACAGTTGAAGAAAATACTCTAACTTAAGTGTTAAAGCGCAGCAGTTGAAATAATTTCAGAGAAAGTCATTTTGGCAGAAGTAAATGGCAAGGAAAAAATAACTAAATTATGCCTCGTGTATTTTTTTAACTTATGGTAAGGTTAGGGTCTGAATATTACTGAATTTCTTGTCTCAATAGACAGAATGGAAAATCTAATAGCTACAAAAAGACATGGAGCAAGAAAATGGCTAAGCCACATAAGTCCAATAAGGTTTGCATATTATTAAGAGAAGCCTGGATTTATGTAGCAGAAGAAAAACCCGGGGAAATAAAGCAAAATTTTAAGCTTTTTGAGTCTTACTTAGTCTTATGGATCCCTCATTTGTACAATAGTAGAGAATCTGCTACACAATTAAAACCAACATTACCTTATAGTAAAATGGTTTACACAAGATACTTAAATCATACCTTATTCCTTGGGATTTACCCCTGTGCCAGTTAAGAGGCATGACGACCCAATGGAGGGACGGCCCACATATCCCAGGTGTACAGTACCAACCCCCATGATAGGTAATAGCCAAGCAGATCCAGAGGGACTACGTAAATATTCCAGGCTTCAGGGACTGACTACTGCATCAGTTAAGAGCTGCCAGAGGCAGGAAAGAGATCACCCCCTTGGCCCAGACCCCCCCTCCCCCTGGTACAAACCCTGATGCTAGGGGACAGCCATATCACACAACCGCAAGATCTCATCCAAATCCAGAACGCTTTCTCAGCAACAGCCAAAGTTAGAGAACCTCATCTAATGCAGGAGAGTCAAAAACAACTACCAAAGAAAGTAGTCACAGACTTAACAGAAGCTGCCCATGTCACATGTAAAACCACGAAATATACTAAGAACCAGGACAACACCAACCCCCATGATGGATGCCAATCAGAATAACCTCATGGATGGACACCAGTCAGGAAAGCAACACTCAGGATAATGTCTTCCAGAAAACTCTTACTGACAAGATCAACAAGCTTAGAGCAGACCTACAAAAGGCACATAATGAACAAAAAAAAAAAAAAAAAGAATGTAAAGAACTCAGAGGAAACAAATGACTGTTTGACTTTATGTGAACAGGAAAATAATTAAATAATTTAAATAATTTAATTTTAAATAATAATTTTAAAACCATTTGAGATGAAAAAGGAAATAGAGGAAACAAAAACAAGTTTAGAATGGATGAAAAAACTCCAAACTGGAATTCAGCTGAAATTTAAAGCTAAGCTACTTGAAATTGGAAACCCAACAGAGTAATTTCATACACAGAGTAGATCAAGCAGAATATCAGACCTGGAAGATAGCTAACACAGCAGGATTGTTTAATTAAAGAAGCTGAAAAGACAAAAAAAATGAAAGGAATATTCAAGAACTATTGGATACCATGAAGAAGCCAAACCAATGCATTCAGAATCCCAGAATAAGAAACACAAGAAAACACTCCATCTCAGATCTTTTACTCAGTCATAAATGAGAATTTCCCACACTTAATGAAACTAAAACTATAAACCAACTGGACCTAACATACATATTCCAAACATTCCATCTTAGCGTCAAGGAACCTTCTCCAAAATACACTACATACTAGGCCACAAAGCAAGTCTCCAAAAATATAAGAAAATCAAAAATCAAGTCTCCAAAAATATAAGAAAATCAAAAATCAAAAATCAAACCTGTACTCTATCTGACCACCATAACAAGACAAACAACGGAAAGTACACAAACTCTTGAAAGCTTAAAAATATGCTACTGAAGAAACAATAGGTCTAGACAGAAGTAAAAACAGAAACTCAAGAATTCCTAGGAAAAAAAAGATAATGAAAATATCGTACCAAAATCTGGGATAAAATGAAGGCAGTCGTAAGAGGAAAATGCATAGCTCTCAATGCTTAAACGTGAAAAAAAAATGGAAACATCACAAGTTAACAGGCTAATAATGCAGCTTAAACTTTAGAAGCAAGAACAAATAAACCCCAAAAGAAAGTGCAGAGATTAGTAGGATCAAAGGAGAAATAATTGAAATTGAGACAAAGAATCAATACGAAGAATTAAACAGACAGCTGGTTCTTTGAAAAACTTAACAAAATTTACAAATCCTTAGGGAAATTAATTAAAACCAGAATTAATAGTATCAGATAAAAATGGAGATATCATAACAAATGTCATAGAAATTCCGAGAATCATAAGGTTATACTTTAAAAATTCACATAGCACCAAATTTGACAACCACAAAGAAGTGGATGAATTTCTAAATACATACAACACAGCAAATTTAAACCATGATGAATTGAATTATTTATAGTCCTTTAACAAAGGGAAGAAGTTGAAGCGGTGACAATGAATCTCCCTATCAAGAAAAGCCCAGAGCCAGATGGATTTAATTCAGAATTCTAGCAGATATTTAAAGAACAACTAACACTAATACTCCTTAAATTGCTCCACAAAATAGAAAAGGAAGAAACACTTCCAAATTCTTTCTACAAAGCCAATATTACAAAACCAAATAAAACCATGGAAAAAAAAAAGAAACCTAGGTCAATCTCATTGATGAACATAGACACAAAGATCCTCTGCAAAATTCTAACAAGCAGGATTCAAAACATATTAAAAAGATCATTAACTATCAACAGGTTGGGTTAATTCCAGAAACGCAAAGTTGGTTTAATATATATAAATCTATAAATATAATTCACCATATAAACAAATGCAAAGACAAAAATCAATTCTCTCAATTGATGTTGAAAAAGTTTTTGACAAAGTCCAACACCTCTTTATGATAAAGACTCTGGAGAAAATAGAATAAGAAAAAGTATTTTTCAACATAATAAATTAGGCCACATGCAACAAATCTATGGCACAAATCATCCTAAATGGATGATTGGAAACATTCTGACTGATCAGGAACTAGACAAGCCTGTCCACTCTTGCCACTTCAATATTGTACTTGAAGTTTTAGCTAGAGTCATAAGACAAGAGAGGGAAATAAAAGGGATACAACTTGGAAAAGAAGAAATCAAGTTATTCCTATTCACAGATGACATGATCCTATATCTCAAGGACCCTAATGATTCTGCCAGAAAGCTACTGGAACTAATAAATAAGCTCATTAGAATGGCAGGATACAAACTAAATGTTCAGAAATCAGTGGCTTTTCTATACACAAAAGATAAAGTGAGAAAAACCTGACAGAAACAATACCATTTGCCATTGCTCCTAAAAAAAAAAAAAAAAAAAAACCTTGGAATAAACCTAATCAAGAATGTGAAAGTTTTATAGAATGAAAACTTTTAAAAACAAAAAAAGAGAGAGAGATTACAGGAGATGCCAGAATATGGAAAGACCTCCTGTGCTCCTGGATCGGTAAAATTAACATTGTTAAAATGATCATTCTACCAAAAGCAATATACAGATTCAATGCAAAACCAATCAAAATTCCAACCCAATTCCTCATAGAAATCAGTAAGACAATCTGGAATTTCATATGGAAACACAAAAGAGCCAGGATAGCAAAAACAATCCTGAGTAATAATCCTGTGAGAGGTATCTCCATAGCAGACCTTAAACAAGTATAATATAAAGCCACAGTAATAAAAACGGCATGATACTGACTCCAAAAAAGAAATAAACCAATGGATTAGAACTGAAAGCCCAAATATAAGCACACTCACCTATAGTCAACTGTTCTTTGACATGGATGCCACCCCCCCCCCAAAAAAAAACTCATTGAAAAAGAGGACAGCATCTTCAACAAATGGTGGCAGTAACATTGGTTATCTACATGCAGAATAATGAAACTGGACTCTTACTTGTCTCCCTGCATGAAAATCAACTCCATATGGATCAAAGACTTCAATATTGGAAGAGACTATAAAACTCCTAGAAAAAAAATATGGAATACCCTCTAATTTATTGGCCTCAGCCAGCATCTTCTCTATAGGACCCCAAAGACACACAGAATAAGTCCAACACTAAGCAAGTGGGATTATTTGAAATTAAAAAGGTTTTGCTCAGCAAAAGAGACTTAATTTAGCAAAATGACAGCTTCCAGAATGGGAGAGCATCTTTACTAACTACACATCCGATAGCTGTCTAGTATCCAGAATACAAAAAAAACTTGAAAAATTAAATACCAAAAAAGTAATATTGGGCTATAGAACTGAAAAGAAACTTCTCACCAGATAAAATTCAAATGTTTAACAGACATTTAAAAAATATTCTACCTCCCTATAGTCATTAGGGAGGTAGATTCAAAACACAAGCAACAGTAAATGCTGGCATAGATAGGGGAGAACAGGACCCTTATATGTTGTTGGTGAGATTTTAAACTCATACAAGTCCCTAGAGATCAATTTAGAGGTTCCTAGACAAGTTAAAAACTGAAATTCCATAGGACCCAGCTATACCACTTCTAGGAATATTCTCAAAGAACACCACATCCTGCAACAGTGTCTATGTTCAGCCATGTTCATAGCAGTTTTCCAAAGAAATGAAACAAACCTAGATTCCAACATTCATTAATGGTTAATGAAATGTGAGATACACACACACACACACACACACACACACACACACACACACACACACACAATGGAATACTATTCAACTGTCAAGAAAGATGAACTAATGAAATTTGCTAGTAAATGGATGGAACTAGAAGAAATCATGATGAGTGAAATATACCAAATAAAGAAAGAGATGCTGTATGTTCTCCTAGTGTGGAAGAAAAAGAAATTTTTACAGCAATTGTGACAAATAATAAGGTTATGACTAACAGCCTGGTGGTCAGCAGTTTTCAGAGTTCTAAAAACAAAAGTCTAATATGGGCGGCTAGATATTGAAAACATCTCCACTCTCAAGGTCCCTGTGAGAATCTTCCCCCTTCAAGGTCTCGGAGAAATGTTTTCAGTATGTCCAGATGCCGTCTAAGCCCACTTGCCCCCTCCCCACACAGAACTCCGGGAAATGCTCCCCCTCTCAAGGTCTAGTATGTGCAGCTATGCCAAACACCACCAATGCCTTAGTATTATTATTGTAACTATGACCGAAGCTTCACCCCAAGCCCACTGCTATCTTGCACAAACAAGTCAGCCCTGCTGCAGATGTGTTGACCGGGACCTCGCCCACCAAGAACTGCCCACGACTTCGACCAGAACATCTGATGGTCACCCTTGGCTGACTCAACGTCCTTGTGTGCTGTAAAAACTGTGCCAAAGAGTGCTATAGAAAAATATGTTTTGCTACCCTATACCCTATAAAAACCCTACCCCGACCTCAGTCGGGGCCGCTCTTCTCTTGCTTGCAGGAGGGAGGCGGTCCTGGCATGCCAGAATAATAAACTCGCCTATTGCCTTTGCAGCAGCCTCTCGGTCCTCGTGTCTCCTTTTGGGGTCGGGGCGGGTGACTTGGAGGAACTTCGGTTCCAACACTAGCATTAAACATTCAGTTTGATGTAATCAAACAGAAACAGAAACTTACAACACCCACAAACACAAAGGAAGACAAGCCAGAGGAGGTGGAAGAAGACCCCCAAACGGCAGAAACAAAAGAACTATGTCAACAGTTATAAAAAAAAAAAAAAAAGGCTTAAGAAAAGTCCTAAAGGGGAGGGAAGAACACAATAGGGAGTGAGGTCAGCCTCCAAGTAACTAACTACCTGCTTACTAGCTCTTAACCTCTCCCCTTCCCCACTTTCTTTATCCCTCCAGGACTCCACCCCGCAATACCTCAATGACTGGGAACATATACCCAGCAGTGTAAACCAATCTAAACAACAGTGGACAGGGGGAAAACTAACAGCAGACAGAATCAGATGCCTCAATAATAACCACAAACACCTGAAAGTAAACCATCATCTAAGCACCTCTCATTTTGCCTTTAGAGAAAAGTTTACAACACTCAAACAAGACGCAGCCTGTTACAATGGAAGAGCAGAGAAATGGACAACAACCAACTACAATGCAGAATACCGTCAAATGAGCCAGAATCAGCCCAACCAAATCTTTCCCCATCCTAAGGCTCAGGGAATGTTGTGGAAGAGGGGACAGTAAGGTTAAGAGCCTAAAGGTAGGGAGGTTCATTGTTGGCCAGAACATTCCGCTCAAGACAGGGCCACTGCCTCCAGAACTTACTGCAATGAGACTTATCCTCACCAGACCTGCACTGTGACTGACATATCATCATGCCCCCATAGACTAGCGAGGAACTCAGAGGAAATATCTACATGCAGGAGGAACCTTTGGGGCTTGGGATAGACAGGTGAAGGGGATATCAGTGGATCTATCCAAGGAAGGGCTACTTACTTAATCTGCCACAGAGTCCTGAATCCTTCTAGACAAACAACCCAAAAGGAACTCTGAGGCCCACACAAATGGACAGGAGGGTAGGAGGGAGAGGGACAGATAGGTGAAGGAAGGGGAGGGTAGGAGAGAAAAAATGGAGGAAAGGAGGGGGACAAGGACAACCACTCATTATGTTTGCAAAACTTGAAAACTGAAAAATAATTTTCAGAAAAAGAAAGTGTAAATTAATTATAATAAATGAGTTGTGATCATTTTTAAACTACAAAAAGCATGTTATTGTTTCTTCATAGATCATGCATAATTTATACTGTTTAGGCATTCACATAATAAAAAGAAATATGAAATGCTGCTACCTAAACACCATACTCTACAGTAAACTAACATGTCTTACAAGGCCTTTTCAGTTGTCTAAATAAATCTCTCTCTTAAACTGAAGAACTCTATTCAAAATATTGGATATGTAGTTAAGAATTTACTTTTAGCAAGAACGTTACTGCATGATTCTTAAAAATTTTTATCACCTACCTACAAAATTTAAGATGTCTCTAAGCACAATATTACTACCTGTTTTGGATTACACGTAGATTTTTTTAATTTTAATTATTATTATTTATTCAATTGTGCGTGTGTAGGTATGTATGTGTGTGCACGCGTGTGTGTGTGTCTGTGTGTGTGTAGAACCACGGACGAATTCGGGAACCACCATGGACGCCTCCACCTCCTTCTGCCCCGGGATTCACAGGCTCCGCCCTACCAGGACCAGAAACGCAGTCATCCCCCCCCCCCCGCTTCCGCCCGGTGTCTATACTTGGGATCTGGGATCCAAACTCAGGACCTTCTGCCTGCAAGGCAGAGGCTTAACCCCTGAGCCACCTCTCCAGCCCGATTACACGTAGATTTATATGCTCCTTTATTAAGAATGAAATAACCTTATCAAAGAAAATATAGTCCTTGAAAACTCTTCCTATGTTTAAATCAAGCCTTCTGCTGAAGAGATAATTAGTGATTACATAAACAGTCAGGTGCGGTCACACCTGTAGACCCCAGCACTGGGTGGGCACAGGGAAGATCACTGGGACTTGCTGGCCACTGAGCAAATCCAATTTCAGCGAGAGAGGCTCTGTCTTAAGGGAATAAGGAGAAAAGTAATTGAACAAGACATTCCAGCGTCCTTCTCTGGCCTCTGTGTACACACAGGTATGTGAATATACACATGTGCACATACTATTTGTATAAACCTATCTCACAGTCTCACACAAATACATAAAATTTAAGAATAATAAATACAAGCCAGACAAACACAGGAAAAGAAGCATAGTCCCACTCCTCAAACAGCTTGTATATTTACGGCTTAGTTGCTAATGGAGCTGTGTTCAGAACTGGGGCTTTGGGGAGGTGATTGGACAATGAAGGATGCATTATTGAGAGATGATAGAAAGTAGGAGGTGCGGTCTAGCTAGAGAATGTAGGTCTCTGAGGACATGCCCATGCAAGGATGTATCTGTTCCCTGCCCTTTTTTCTCTGTTTCTTTTTCTCGCTCATTCTCTGCTTCCTGTCTGCCAAGGCGGAGGCGGGAAGATGGCAAGTCCCAGGCCAGCCTGTGCAATAAGCTCTTGTCTCAAGAGTTCAAGGAAAAAAGAAGAAAAAAGAAACCTCCTTCTAAGTTGTTTATACTCGAGATTTTGTAGTGATGAAAATCTATGAGGAACTGAAGAAAGATAAGAAAACACAAGAAAATTTAGGGACTATAAGCTGGATGAATGAAGGGAAATGCCCTATCAACAGGGTGGCCCGAGGAAGGGCAACTTGGTATGCCACAGAGGCCTGACCCTTGCAAGAGTAGACTTGCCAGAGGGAACCGTGGGGTCCATAGAAGTGGCCAGGTAGGAGGGTGGAAGGAGTGGAATGTATTGATGCGGAAAAGGGAGGAGAATGGGAGGGAGGGAGGTGGAGGGAAGCAGAGATTAAAACTCAATATGCTTGTAAAACTAAAGAGTAAAAAACTGGAAAAAAAAAGTTTAATGAACACACCTCCTATCCAGTATGCATATGCATCTTTTCAGTTGTTTTTGTAAAGACTTCAAAAAATGCGCTCACACAGTATGTTGTTCAGTTATCTGTCCCTTTCATTTAGTGAGTTATAAGCATTCTAATCACATTCAGTCAGTACACCTACCAGCCTTTGATACCTGAGGCAATGCTCAGCTGTAGAGACTGCTCCATAATTTGATTTATGAGCTCAGTCATTAATAATTCTTTTGGATTTTCTTAATTTTTATAGCATTATAAATAAGTATAGTGGACATCATAAAATATTCTTTTCTAGTATACCTTGTATTTCTTGAAGATAAGTAAAATTTCTAGATCAGAGTGTACTCAAAATAAAAAGGCTATGTATTTTCTACCCTAAACAAAAACTTAGAGGGGGTCCATTTTCATTTTCAGTGATTAAATTGGCAAAGATAGAAAGGCACATTGGCAAATATTCAGGGAAAGGAGGCTTTCTGTATGCTGCTTTGGGTGGCGACACATCCAGATACCCTTAGACAGGTTCAGTTTGATCCATTACTCTACAGTCCTTGAGTACATTGTTAAAGCCAAAGCGTATCCTGTATCCATCCTCAGTTCATCGCCAGCTGCACACCATCAAGCTAACCACAATGCTTTCTTAGTAGCCGAATTTCATAACTTTCTGCTAATTTATCACAGCAGCATTGATGTACATATGTACTACATAACTTTAGAGTAGGGATGCTAGGAATCAAGCCCAGAGTCTCTTACATGCTATGTAAACACTCTATACCCTAGCCCATGATCTTCTAACTTCCAAAGTGTCTGTGAAATAGTTTCTCTAGTTCCATTAGTTTCTCTAGACAGCCATAGAAAATTCCTACAATTGCAGTCCTAGAGTCTACAAGTCCAAAATAAAGGCGAGGATAGGTCCATAGTCACAAAAATAAATGGCTGCTTTTTCCAGTCTCTGCTAACTGTTGCAGACCTTTTCTGGCACTTGGCTGACCCAGGCATTGCTTCAGTGGGCCTCTGTTCTCCATGGCTTCCTCCTCCTTTTCTGCCTCAGCTGTCCTCGCCTCTGTCACAGTGATTGGATTTAGGGTCAACCCTAAGTCCAGAAAGTTTTCGGGTTATCCATAATGACCTTTGCAAAGACCATGCTTCTAAATAATGTCATATTCACATGTCCCAGGAGTGAATGCTCAGTCATATCTTCGAGGGGACATCACTCGGCACATTACAAAGGAGGGAAAAGATATTAAAATGTAAATCCTCCATTTGGGGGTCTGTGTGCCAGCTCAGGTTGGACAGAGACATCAATGCCAGGTACCATTGAATTTCCATTTCTCCTCTCATTGTTGTTCTGTAACTACAATCTCATCTAGTTTTTTAGAATATGGTCTCCATCTTGACCCACTTTCCATCACCTGATACCTGGTATTCCCCTCTTCCTTTTCTACCCACATCACCTTCATCACTCTTCTGGACTCAGATCTCAGGTCAACTACCTCTCGAATGTTGTTCTATGCTTTCTCTAGGTGTGTCATGTATGTTCACACATATCTAAAAAGCTTTTATATTACTTTTGTAACAAACATGATTAAGATGAGGGGATAGTCTCTAAGAAGTCCAGAATGACCTGAAACTCCTGATTCTGCTGCCTCGGGCTCCTGGGTGCTGAGATTACAAATATGAACCGCCACAGTCAGCTAAGACTAAGATAATTCCATTTTATATAACTTTACTTGCTTTTCTGTAGGAGGGGGGGTGTCTCCAAGCTAACTGAAACAGAGCTAATTCTCTTTCGTGGTCATCATATGCTTTCAGAAACTGTTTTATGCTACTGGTGTGCATAAAACCTTCTTTGTTAGACTGAGGCACAGCCTTCCCTCAAACTCATGGTGACCCTCCTGCCTCAGCCTCACAATGCTGGCTTGGAAAGTGTGTCACCACACCACCTATGATTTTCATATGATATGAGGTACTAAATCAACCTGATTGTATTCTAAGTAGAGGATGGGTTAAACAAACACAATTTATTTAGAAAAATAAAAGCATGCTAGCAATAAACTGAAATGTCATTTTTATCTTTTTATATTACATTCTCATCTAGGTGGAAGTCAGCGTACAGCCTGCCTTTCTCTTCTGATTAATTTGCCTGTATGACATTTATGCGTTATAAGAACTTCATAAGATGTTAATGTCTGTTAAAGGAAGTCTCTGGTTCACTATTTTCTTCTTGAGTACATCTTCCATATGAATACATTAATAATTATAAAGCATTATAATTGAACCTAGAGTTAAGTTTATTGACTCAGGAAAATCGACATTTTTGTGATCATCGTTTTCACTTAGGATACTCAATTTGCCGTGATCATCTCACTTTATCAGATTTGTCAGGGGGAAGGTACTGGGGTCTAACCCAAAGCCTTGTGCATACTAAGCGTAATCTAGATATATCTCCAGCCCCTGACCAGGCATTCTTTTATGGTCTTCCTTATGACTTTAAAGTTCTTTGGTATAGATATTAAGTGTTTTATATTAATTTCTAGATGTTTCATTGTTTTTTAGTTTTGAGGTCCAGGTGTACCTCCATTTTCTGGATTCAAGAGATTCTCCTGCCTCAGGCTGCCTGACTACCTGGGTTACTCATGTGCTCTCTCACATCTCCCTGTTATTTTCCATAGAATGATTTCCCACTATTAAATATCCAGTATATATTCTATATTTTTGGAATTTTATTTTCTCACTACTAAATATCCAGTACATATTCCTATATTTTTGGAAGTCAATGAATATTGCTCACTTCTAGTGGAGATAATAAATCATGGATACTTTAAGGCCCATAAAATTACTTGGGTTATTTCTTCATATTTAGCTTTCCTAAGATAGGAGTATATATTAAAATCAAAGTATACATTATTTGGACTTTTTTTCTTTCTCCCACAAATAGTTATTATTTTTAAAGTTTGTGTTGTATTTTACAAACATTGGTAGATTTGAGGAAATAAGTGTACCTATGCAATTTATGTAGCTAGAAGGAAGTGTGGCTTAGATGCTTGCAAATTTTGGTATGCTGTGGAAAGATGTTTGTTTGAATACTTGAGCAAGTCCTTATTTTGTGAGGTTTCTAATTTCATGTGATTGCTTTGAAGAGTAATAATATAATGAATTAGATTTCTGTCTATGGAGCCTGTCCATACAATAGATGAGAGACTGAAAAAGCCTTCTGATAAATTCTAACAGACTGACAACTCCATGTTATTTTAGAAAGTCAGAAAAAAATCAAGAACTTTATAAATTTAGCTGACCTATGGTAAAAATACAAATTTGTAAGTTGAGTAGAGTAATTACTAGGTTATTAGGTTATTGAGTCATTTGCTTAATTTTGAAGTTCTTATGTAGATATAGTAGCTTAACTGGGCATGGTCTTATAATTATCATAGATCACTATACAAATGGGCATATATATATGAAGTCTCTGGCAATCTTAATCTACTAAAAATACAGATTGCTGTGCTACATTTTACCTTTTTGGATGCATCAGGTATACCTATGAATTTTGTGCAGGTGAATATATTGTAGCAAAACAATATTCTCTCAATTTAAGAAAAATGGATTGAGATTTGATCCACAAATCATGAACATTTGCTTGCAATGGTGCTTAAAATATTAGAAAAACTATTACTTTGTATTTCATCACCTTTTGTAATTTTAGTGGTAACAAATAAATACTTGAAACACTTTTGAGTATATTTTATGGCTATATAAACAATTGGGAGATTTAATATTTATATATTAAAATTTAAAAAATTTCAAAACTAGAATTTTTTCAAGAGAAATTATCATTGTTACATCATTTTACTTATGAATTTATTGTGCACACTTTATTAAGTCAGGTTATTCACTTAATGACAAAAGTAGAATGTAATATTTTATCTTAATATTGACAATATATAAAACCAAAGTCTTCAGAAGAGAGATGAATTTAAATTCTTGTTAAACATCTTTCTTTTTTGCACTTTATGATCATTATAATATCTAGGTGGTGAGATGGGCCAGCCAGGAAAGGTGTTGGCCATAAAATCCTAGCGACATGAGTTCAGTCCTCAAAACTCATGCAGGAAAAGGCGGGAACCAACTCCTGAGATTGCCCTCTGTCCTCCACACCCTTTCAGTGGCATGAGTGCACACATGTGAACAGATATGCATTCACGTGCACATGCATGCACACACACAAATACACACACTACACACACACATGTGCACAAACACAAAATAAATAAAATTTGAGATAAAAAGGAATATCTTCATTTTCTACCATAAATTAACTCCTGATTATTCTCATAAACAAATCTTTCTTCTTATAATTGAATATTTGATCAGTTTTATTTTCATTGTTATAAAAACATTGCTGTTAATAGTGAATCTCTGCTGTGGAAACAATTTTGCAATATGAAACTTAATACAGAATTTTTTTATCTTTTGACCCATGATCCTTATTGTCTTAGAACCAGAGGACATTCTCCTTATTCATGCAGGGATGACTGGAAACTGACCATTTCGACGCATGTACACAGATTTTCTTCTATCTGGGTCTGTCTTAACTTTCATTCACTTACATAGCACCTATAGCCATAGTATATCATAGAAAAGTATGAAAATTTATAGCCCCTACTTTGATTGAGTTTAAAATCTGAACATCACTTACATAACCCTGAATTTACAATTTAGTTAACAAGGAGAGTAAATTGGTTTTTATAAGAGAGTATAATGGGAGCTCTTATCTAAGGACAGAATGAGTGAGATGAGAGCTTAAGGATGATTAGAGTTAATTAGAATAAGGGATAAATGAGATGATTATAGGCAGTAGAGAGAAGTAGGCCAGGCCTTCTGGCAAAAGACAATATCTTTGAGAAATAAGGCCATTATAGTTCAAGGATACATAGGGTAAATAGAAGGTAAGTCTGAAGACAGGTTGAGGCCAGATCAGGCCAAGCTTTTAAGCCATAGTGAAAACTTCGGAATAATGAAAATCCTGACATTGCTGTATGTTGCCATAAGAGGGCAGTGGAGAGAAAGTGATTTTTAGGGAGGAGAGCCTAAAAAGTAGAATAGAAAACAAATGATGACAGATTTTCGTGTTGATAAAGAAGAATTGGCACAGTCAACAAATACTCAGCAGATAGATCCACAGGAGTTGTGATGACTTAAATCATAACAAAAGTGAGCTATAGATATCTATGACTTTTAAATTTTCTTAGTTTGTTGACTGTTGGAGGTAGAGTTTCAAGAAGAGTAACAAATTTTCATTTAACAGTGATTTAAGTTGCTTTCTTACTATTCAAGTAAGGAGATTTAATAAGGCAGATATACAGAACAGAAGTTAAAATTGAGAACCTGCACTAGAAATACCTGTAGGTCGACTCATGGTACAGATTGGAGTCAGTGGTACAAGTACTCGTCAGAGTCAGATTTACTGGGTTTTGTCCTTGTTATAGTCTTACCTTTTCTTCATATGCCCCCATTCTACTCTTTTGGAATGGAAATGTTTACTCAATGTCATTGTATATTAGAAGTATGTAACTTGTTTTTTGATTTTGCAGGTCATAATTAAGAGATGGCCATGAGCTTCAAAAGAGGATTTGAACTTTTAAACTTTTGGGATTGCTGTAGTCTGTAGGGACTTCAACATTTGGGCTGAATGTGATTTGCATTATAAGGTGGCCATGAGTCTATGGGGTCAAAGGGAGGAATGTCATGGTTTGAATGAGTTTTCCCCCACAGGATCATGTGTTTGACTCCTTAACTGGTATTAAGTTTGAAGAGGTTTGTTTCAACTTTAAGAGGTGGAGCACTGCTGCAGGTGGCTGTAGCAGCCAGTGAACAGTACTGAAAATCTGAGATTGAAATCATGCTAACTTAAGAGAACCAGGGGACTGCAGACATTGCCATTCTGAAGTGCCGTCATAGTAGTATCCCATTACTGTTTTTATCAGGAAGCACAGACATCATTACACAAGATACAGTATCAAATACAAAGCAGAGCATACAAGCATTCCCTACCAATACAGACAAGAGGCGACTGGGCTTGCTCGAGGTTAAAAATAGTTGACTCTCAGAAGCACAGACGGGAGGAGGAGGAGAGCAAACTATTATCTTAGTTCCAGCATTCTGGAACAGGTGTAAGCTTTCCAACAATCAAGGACTAAGGAAGTCTGTTAAAATTAAGCAATGCACCATTGTTCTTAAGAGATAAGAGGTTGGCAGGTAGGAAAATCACATGAGGCAGGTCTTGAAATTGGTGACCAGCTTCTTGATGACTGTATTGTCCTGAACAGGCCTTTGATTTCTGTTTCTAGTCATGCCTTCCACTATGCCATTGCTACCATAACAGATCATATCGCCTCTGGAACCATAACCCAAATAAATACCACTTTTCTCTCCTGAGTTTCTTGAGACAAGAATTGTCTCATCAAAAAGAAAATTACCTAGTCTTTGTTATTGCAAATGAACAGTTTGTCACCATTTTCTGATTAGTTGTAACTGATCTACCAAAGGAAGATTTTCTTTTTTTGTGTGTGTGTTCCCGCCAAACTTTATTTTTTTATTTTTTTAACATTTTTTATTATTATTTCCACTCATACAAACTTAATAGGTAGACCAGTTCCCTCCCCCCCTCCTCCTCCCCCTGAACCCCCTGCTCCCCTTCCCTCCCTCCCCGTCTCCCAGTGCCTCCCCCAACAATTCCCAGAGAGTCCTTTATTGTGTATGCCTAAATCTCCTCTTGGTCCTCCTCTCCGATGACGTACAAGGACCCAGTGGCATTTCCCTGAACCCTTTCTCGTGTTCCCCTTAAGCATAGGAACACTACTGTGGCTGTCAATCCCTTGCCTCCAAGGATCTTGGTGCCTTTAGCTGATGCTAGACTTTGTGAGGTCAATAGTGTGTTGGACATTGCGCAGGGCATGCAAAGTCCTATTATGATTGCTTCAGTCCTAACTAGTGTAGAGAATCTTGCAAGTCGTTGCTCCTCCCATCCTTTTGCTCTTACAATCTTACCGCCCCCTCTTCCGCAAATGTCCCTGAGCTTCACGATGGGAGGAGATTAGGCTGGCTTAGTTCTATGTGGTTGATATAGAGTCTCTGAAGTTCTGGATTGTGGTTTGTTGATTTTCTTTTGCAGTTTTGCTGCTCCTGCAATGCCCTTCACTCCATCGTGATGGGCACTGTATGTCACCCCCTGGTCAGAGACAAAAAACTGTTAAACTGGAGTCTTGCTATAATAGCACATTCAAGGGTAGATGTAATAAAAGCAGGAAACCTCGGTGAGGGAGGGGTCAGTCACCCATTTGCAAAATGATCACCTTTCATCTGCCAGACTATGTGCCCTCCCCTTCTGGTGAGATCATATCCCCTCATTTGTACATGATCAGGAACGAACGTCTGTGAACTTAACCAGGTGTCACATTATTTACTTGCATTCCTTGGAGGCCAATTTTCTCTGCTGTAACATGATCCCCTCTCTCCTTGTGTCTGGTGTGGCCCTCCAACCCCATCCCTCCTGTTCACAATCCTTGCAATTACTGTATTACATAGGTTTACCTTTGTGGGTCTCAATGTGGGCTGGGTGAGTTTGGTACTAGGAGCCACCTATTAGGGAGTACATACGGTGCTTAACTTTCTGGGTTTGGGATACTTCACTTAATATAGTTGTTTCTAATGACATCCATTTCCCAGCAAATTCCAGTAATTCATCATTTTTGATGGCTGAGTAGTACTCCATTGTATAGATGTACCACGGTTTCCTTATCCACTCGTCAACTGTTGGACATTTAGGTTGATTCCATGACTTTGCTATTGTAAACAGTGCTGCTATGAACATGGTCGTGCTTGTGCTATCGAGGCGAACCTCTGCTGCATGGGGGGGTTATTCCCAAAAGTGGAATAGCAGGGTCATATGGCATTTCAATCTTTAATTTCTTTAAGAATCTCCAGATGGCTCGCCAGAGTGGCTGTATGACCCTGCATTCCCACCAGCAATGCAGCAGAGTTCCCCTCTCTCCACATCCTCTCCAGCACTTGTTGTTTGTATTGTGGATTTTTGCCATTCTGACCGGGGTGAGATGATATCTCAGGGAGCATTTTTTAAGATATTTTTTAGACATTTTAATTTCATCTCTGGTAAAATTTCTTTTAAGTTCCAGGGCCCATTTTTTAATTGGGCCATTGGTTTCCTTGGTGTTTAATTTTCTAAGTTCTTTGTGCACTCTGGACAGTAGAGCTCTATCAGATATGTGGTTAGTGAAGATTTTCTCCCATTCTGTGGGTTGCCTTTGAGCTCGTGTTACAATCTCTTTATCTGAACAGAAGCTCTTTAATTTCACAAGATCCCAACTGTTGATAGTTGGTAGCAGTGACTGTGCCATTGGCTGTCTGTTTAGGAAATGTTGGCCTAGCCCAATCAGCTCGAGGGAGTTCCCTATCCTTTCAACTATGATTTTTATAGTCTCTGGCCTGATATCAAGGTCCTTGATCCATTTGGAATTAAGTCTTGTACATGGTGACAAGTATGGGTCCAGCTTTAATCTTCTGCATGTGGAGATCCAGTTTTGCCAGTACCATTTGTTGAAGATGCTGTTCTTTTTCCATTGGATTCTTTGGGCCCCTTTGTCAAAGATCAAATGGCTGTATTTTTGTGGGCTTATATCTGGGTTTTCAACCCTTATCCATTGATCTGTGTGTGTATTTTGGAGCCAGTACCAGGCTGTTTTTATAACTATGGATTTGTAGTATAGACTAAGTTTTGGTATGGTAATACCTCCAGCAGTGTTTTTGTTACTCAGGATTGTCTTTGCTATCCTGGGTCTTTTGTGCCTCCATATGAATTTTGAGATTATTTGGTCAACTTCTTTAAAGAATTGCTTTGGGATTTTAATTGGTATAGCATTGAATTTGTATATTGCCTTTGGTAGGATGGTCATTTTTACGATGTTGATTCTGCCAATCCAGGAACATGGGAGGTCTTTCCACCTTCTGGTGTCTTCTGCAATTTCTTTCTTCAGGGTTTTAAAGTTTTCATTGTAAAGGTCTTTTACCTCCTTGGTTAGGTTTATACCAAGGTATTTCATTTTTTTAGGGGCTATAGTAAATGGGATTGTTTCTCTCAAGGCTTTTTCACTTCTTTCATTCTGGTCATATAGGAAGGCCTCTGACTTTTGCACATTTATTTTGTATCCTGCCACCCTCTGAACTTCTCAATTAGTTCCAGGAGCTTCCTGGTGGAGTTTTTGAGATCCCTCAGGTATAAGATCATGTCATCTGCAAATAGGGATAGCTTGACTTCTTCCTTGCCGATTTGAATCCCTTTTATGTCTCTTTCTTGTCTTATGGCTTCAGCTAAGACTTCAAGTACAATATTGAATAGAAGTGGTGAGAGTGGACAGGCTTGTCTAGTTCCTGATCGAAGTGGGAATGCTTCCAATTGTTCCCCATTGAGCATAATCCTTGCTGTGGGCTTGTTGTATACAGCTTTTATTATATTGATAAAGGTTCCTTCCATTCCTACTGTCTCTAGCGTTTTGATCATAAAAGGCTGTTGGATCTTGTCAAAGGCTTTTTCTGCATCTATCGAGAGTATCATGTGGTCTTGGTCTTTGGACTGGTTTACATGATGAATTACATTTATTGATTTTCGTATGTTGAACCAACCTTGTGTGCCGGGGATGAAGCCTACTTGGTCCCTGTGAATGATCTTTTTGAATCCGATTTGCTAAGACTTTGTTGAGAATCTTTGCGTCTGTGTTCATCAGAGAGATCGGCCTATAGTTTTCTTTTTTAAGTGAATCTTTATTAGGTTTTGGGATTAAGACGATATTAGCTTCATAGAAGGAATTAGGTAGTGTTCCTTCCTTTGCTATTTGATGGAACAGTTTAAGGAGTATTGGTGTTATTAACTCCTTAAATGTCTGGTAGAATTCTGTGCTGAATCCATCTAGTCCAGGACATTTTTTGGTGGGAAGATTTGAGATTACTTCTTCAATTTCCTTATATGTTATAGGGCTATTTAAGTAATTCACAACTTCCTGATTCAATTTAGGTAGGTTGTGTTTACTTAGAAATTCATCCATCTCTTTTGTGTTGTCAAACTTCACTGAGTATAAGTTTTTGAAATATGATGTTATAATTCTCTGGATTTCTTGGATATCCATAGTGATAACTCCATGTTCATTTCTAATTTTGTCAATTTGGGTTTTCTCTCTCTTGCTTTTGGTTAATTTAGCTAGGGGTGTATCAATTTTATTGATTTTTTCAAAGAACCAGCTTTTTGACTGGTTGATTTTTTCTATCGTTTTCTTAGTCTCGATTTCAGATATTTCTCCCCTTATTTTGCTAATCTCCTCTCTTCTACTACTTTTGGGATCAGATTGCTCAAGTTTCTCTAAAGCCTTAAGCTGCATCATTAAGTTATTTATTTCTGATGTTTCCATTTTTTTGATGTAGGCATTAAGAGCTATGAACTTACCTCTTAGGACAGCTTTCATTGTGTCCCAGAGATTTTGGTAAGTTGTATTTTCATTATCGTTCACTTTCAGGAAATCTTGAATTTCCTTTTTAATTTCTTCCTGAATCCAGTTCTCATTCAGCATCATATTGTTAAGTTTCTAGGAGTTAGTGTATTTTCTCTTGTTTGTTGTGTTGTGGATGTCCAGCTTTAGGCCATGGTGGTCTGATAGGGCACAGGTTAGAATTTCAACTTTCTTGTATATGTGTAGATTCATTTTGTGGCCCAATATGTGGTGTATTTTGGAAAAAGTTCCGTGTGCTGCTGAGAAAAATGTGTATTCTTTCGTGTGTGGGTGAAAAGTTCGATAGAGATCTGTAAGGTCCATTTCTTTCAGGGTTTGATTAAGTTCCAAAGTGTCTCTGTTAAGCTTTTGACCTGTTGATCTATCCCATATGGAGAGGGCGGTGTTGAAGTCCCCAAGAATTATCGTTTGGGGGTTGATTTGTTGCTTTAGGCGCTGTAGGGTTTTCTTAATGAATGTGGAGGGGCCCGTATTGGGTGCATAAATGTTCAGTATTGTGAAATCTTCCTGGTGAATTGTACCTGTGACTAAAATGTAGTGTCCGTGTTTCTTATGATTTTTTTGGTTTGAAGTCCACTTTGTCTGAACGCATAATTGCTACCCCTGCCTGTTTCCTGGTTCCATTAGCTTGCAAGATTTTGGACCAGCCTTTCATTCTTAGGATGTGCCTATCTTTTGTGGTGAGATGAGTTTCCTGAAGGCAGCAGATTGTTGGATTGTGGTTTTTAATCCAAGTTTGTAATCTGTGTCTCTTAATTGGCGAGTTAATACCATTGACATTTAATGTTATAATGGAGAAATTATTTTTAATTCTGGACATTTTTTATGTTTAGTAGACTTTGTAAGCATGTTGTTTGATATTTATGTTTTGGTGGTATTATACTTCCCTTCTGTCCTCCTGGATACGCTTGTTCTTTTCTTCAAGCTTGAGTATCATTTCTAGGATTTTTTGAAGGCCTGGTTTGGTAGACATGTATCCCTTCAAGTTGTCTTTGTGCTGGAAAAACTTTTCTTTCTCCCTCAATCATGACAGATAGTTTTGCCGGGTATATCAGTCTGGGTTGGCATTTTTGCTCATTTAATACTTGAAGTATGTCTCTCCAAGCTCTTCTTGCTTTTACTGTTTCCATTGAGTAGTCATTTGTTATTCTAATAGGTTTACCTTTAAAAGTGAGTTGCTTTTTTTCTCTTGAAGCTCTCAGCACCTTTTCTTTGTCTTGAATGTGGAGTGTTTTGACTATTATTTGCCGTGGCAATTTTCTATTTTGGTCGTATCTGTTTGGAGTGCGAAATGCCTCTTGTATTTGGATAGGCCTCTCATTCTTTAGTTGTGGGAAGTTTTCATTTATGATGAATTGAAATATTTCCTCCGGTGTGGTATTTTGGGATTCTTGTTCTGGTATTCCATGAATGTGCATGTTAGGCTTCTTCAGGGTGTCCCATATCTCTTGAATGTTCCTCTCCAGTATCTTTTTGGCTTTAACAATCTCTTCCATTGAGCTGGTTAATTCTCCCACTTTGTCTTCAAGATCTGAAATTCTATTTTCTGCCTCATTTGTTCTGCTGATAAGACTCTCTGTTGAGTTTTGGGTTGAAGATAATTTGTCTTTTAGTTCAATTTTAAACTCTGACTGAGACTGTTTTAATTGCTCTATACCTATTTTTGTTTCTTGAACTGTTTTTCTCAACTCCTCCAAGTGCCTGTTGTGTTCCTGTTCGAAGTGGTTGATACGGTTGTTTAACTCTTCTCGGATTTCCTCTTTCATAGTATTAATCATGGTAATGATCATACCCTGAAAGTCGTTATGTTGGGTCTGGCTTTCATGGTTATTTTCTGTGGATTTGTTCTGGTCAGAATCCCTCATTATGGGATTGATTCTTTCAGCAGGAGATTGGTCGTTTTGGGTTTTGTTTCTCCTAGATCTGCACTTTGACTTGTACATTGTTGTTTTGTTTTTTAGGACCTTTCAGTTTCTGTGTGTTTTTCACTGAATCCACCTAGTTGGTATTGTTACACTTGCCAGTTATTACTAGTGCTTGCCTTGGATTGGGTATGTTTGTGTATTGTTATCGTTATATCATAGATGAGGCTACTAGGCTGTTAGTATGTCAGTTAAGTCAGGTTATGTTACCAGGGGGTGAATATTAGTTTGGTAGTGCACTTTTACGATTTAGTATCTTGGTGTAATGTGGGGATGAGTGGATTACTCCCTAGAGTTGTATGTTGTGGGGTGGCTGTATGAGAAAGTTGATCTACAGCATTGAGACTTTAAAGGATTAGTAAGGTGAAAAGAAAAAGTTTACTTATCTTTGGGTTGGATGAGAAGAATCTCGCCCACGTGATATACTGATTGTAGTGGAGTTCAGATGTATTGCCTGTGTTCCCTTTGTTCCTTAGAATTTTGCTTGAGTTTCCTTTGGGCTCTATTGAATTCTGAGTAGCAGTGTGTCTTCCGCGGACCACGTGCATAGGTCCCCGGTGGGCCAGAGAGGCAGAGGGTGTGATGTTGATAGCAGAATTCTTCACCTGCAACCTGGGAAGGTCAGCGCGCAGAGGGGGGCGGGGGCAGCTGGCGGGGGCAGCTGGCGGGGGCAGCTGGCGGGGGCAGCTGGCGGGGGCAGCTGGCGGGGGCAGCTGGCGGGGGCAGCTGGCGGGGGCTGGGGTTGTCCGGGCTGCGCGGCACAGGCCAAGCCGGAGTCGGCCTGGGTGCTCGCCACGGGGACGCGTGGGGCTCCGGGGTGGTAGGGCAGGGCTGGGCTCTCTTTCTCACTCACCTTGGGCAGTGGCGGGGGAGGGGCGGGGCGGGGCGGGGCGGGGCGGGGCGGGGCGGCGTGGAGGGGGCTGGGGTCATCTGGCCCGTGGTGCAGGCTAAGCCGGAGTCGGCCTGGGTGCTCGCCGCTGGGACGCGTGGGGCTCCGGGGTGGTAGGAGGAAGATTTTCTTTTGGGGACTGGGACTGTAGTTCAGTGATATACAGAACTTGCCAAGTATGCGTGAAACCTTGGATTCATTGCCCAACACTAAAATGGAGAAAAAAAATGTACCCTATTGAACTCCTTCTCTAGTTGTAATAACTTAGTTAAATCTCTTGATCTTTGCAATAAATGATCATATCATTGGAAAGTAATGATAATTTTGCTTCCTTTTATTTGAATGATGGGTATTACCCAAAACTGCAAATTGAATAAGTATGAAGTAATTACAAATAAAGTCAGTAAGAAGTCAAACTGAGTTTCTTTTGCCTTTTATTACTTTCTTAGTGTTATACATTTATATACCTCCTTGATGGTTAGGAAACATGTTTTAAGTTATAGAATCAGAAATGTAGTCATTGATATTCCAAAAAACTTGATTTTTAGATATAGTAAGTGATATATAATTTAATTTATAGGTTTTATTTAATACTATAAAGTTTCAAAATATTAACTTTTACTGTTAAAATGGATTTTCTGAATAAAAAAAAAACCTATGCTACATGGATTTGCTCATCCCAAAACCAGAGCTTTCCAGTTTTCGTCTTTAAGACTGACATCCTAAAATTATTTTTTTAAAAAGCTTCAAATATATCCAAGTATTCAAGCAAAACTAGGGTAGATGTCTGAACACCTACACAAATGCTCACTGTGCACCACTAATGATGACCCTTAAGCATGTGCTACAAATAGCATTTCATAATAACAGCTTGCCATCTAGAGTAATGCAAAGTTTAATGAGTACTGCTTTTAAAATAAGTATTGCTTTTATTTTCAGTGAAGTGGAAACCATTGCCTTTATCTTGTTTTTACATTTCTAAATGCTGTAAAAATAAGTCTCCTGAAGGTCTGTCAGAGAGCCACAGTGAAGCTCTGAATTCAAGGTAGAGTCAACAAGGCCAATCTATGAAGAGCATAAGCATTAGGAATCATCTCCAGAGCTTTCGGGTGGCCTAGAACTGTCAGAATTATCAATCATTTTGTTAGTTTTATGAGACTTAAATGCTGATATTGGCATTTCCTCTCTGTAGGAAAGAAAATATGAATTTAAAAAAATACATTTTATGTAAAAGAAAACTTCATCTATTGACATCTTCAGTCAAAATGTGTATTGAATTTCTATTTTAAACTTATTTTATTAGAACGAGAGAAGGAGAGGTCTCTCTTCTACACAGATTTCTTGGCATCAAGTTCAGGTCACCATGTTTTCAAGCAGATGCCTTTATCCACCAAGTTATCTCACTAATCCAGAAACATATATCCACTTTCAAGTATGAAATGATTGAGGCTATTCTCATTTTGCTGTTATACTCCCTGGTAACCTAGAATTTTAGAAGTACAACACTATGAGCACCTCAATATTACTTCATACATTTTAAAGGTATTAAATAATTGGAAATTTTTTGCAGTTCTCAATTTTGGTCGTTTAATATTAAAATTATGGATAATTTAATTTTTCTTTCTTTAATTATTGATTTTGAGCATAAATTACTAATACCATGAAAGAAACATGTTACAGAAATTGTTTCAAGCCCATAAGAAGCATGCTCACTAGAGTAAACATTCCCAAGCTAGAAAGTTTGCAGATATTACTGAAACAGAAATAAATCTTGTGCTCCCCTCAGATCTCCAAACTCTACTTCTCTCCCCTGCCTTTGAGGTGAAACTTACTTCTAGGAACAAGAGACAAGAGACAGGAAAGCACTGGCAGACTAGTTCACGGTGAAACTGATAGTAAGCAGAGCTCACTGCTCAGTGAACACAGAAACCCTATTTCAAGAAAAAAGAAAGAGGAGAGAGAGAAAAGAGTTTCATTGAAAGATTGATTGATTAGGAGGTGTTTTAATTTCACTTCACACCGCTGTGATAAAATACTTCTCTCAAGCCACCTAAAGGAAAGGGATTTATTGACTGACAATTCCAGGTTACAGTCCATCATTTCAGGGAAATTATAGTGGCAGGAAATTGAGGGAGCTGGCCAGGTCAATCTTCTATCAAAAGCAGAGGGCAAGACACAGTGAATATAAGTACCTATTCACTCACTCCATTTTTATTCAATCCTAAACCACCTGCCTAGGAATCACCAAGAAATGACCCTACACTCAATGGGTAGAGCTCCTTGTATCAACTAATACAATCAAGACACGTCCAGAGGTCAACCTTATCTAGAGATTCCCTCTCCAGGAGACCTGCCTTCTAAGTATAAGGTTGACAAAGCTGACTTTTACAGGAGGTCGGGATCTCTAAGCTCAAATCTGCCACTCAAGTGCAGGAGGAGTCTATCGGAAGAAAGAAAGAAGCTGCTTGTTGATTGGATGGCCAGAAGGGAAAGGCTTAGCATCACTATGCCTCTTTCTGTGTCATGCGCTTCTTTTAAGAGGGAGCTAATGGTCCACAGGAAGGAATTTGAGCTTGTGAGATTAAAATATCATCGGCAAAGGAGTTTGTAGCTTCTGTGCTTGTCCAATTTTGAAAATCTAATTCCAAACTACCCTTCCACGGATGGTAAAGATACTTTGAAAAACCAACATAAGCATTTCTTATTAAAGAAATTAATGTTCAATGAATCTAGGCCTCAGCCAACTTCAGAATCTTCACCACATTCAGCCAAAGTGGTTATACATCTTTATTCCTTGATGAGCAATAAGTGTGGTCTCCTACCCAACATGTTTTTTTTTAATATATATATGTTTGATCTGGCCTCCTGCAATTGTAAACCACACTGTTTTTAAGGGAGAGGTTTCTACCTTTCACCCACACACACATCTGCCTCACTCCTCCTTGATCTATGTCTTAGAGTTAGGCCCATTACACAAATGTTGGGAAGATTCCTAGCATTCCTTTCATACAATCAGAAACTACTTAGTACCTACTGTATGTTAGGTATGGGAATAAGGAACAGTTGATAAGGGAGCAAAAAGTGAAGGCATCAATGACCTTCAAAAGGTGGGAACCAGAGGGTAGACACTTAAAGTACCCTGTCCTAAGTACTTTGGTGCACATTTTAGTCACCAAAATAAAGGAAATCAGCTAATAGCTAATTTACTTGGCAGGAATAGAAGACAGCTGTATTAGGTACTTGTTGCTGTGACGAGCGAATTGCTGTGGCAGAAGCAACTTAAGGGAGGAGGGATCGATTTGGGTTCACCTGTTTCATGGTGGGAAAGGCATAGAGGTTCCTGGCTGAGGAAGTGGCTTTATCCATGGTGACAACAGCATGAGGTGATTTAATCTTGTCTCAGCAGATCAAGCACCAGAAGATGCCTGGGCCGGAACCCAAACCAGACTGTAACCTATAATGCCTTCCTCTAGGAACTCATTTCCTCTAGCAAACCTCCACCCCCTAAACCTAAAGGTTCTGGAACCTCCTGTGATGGTTGGTCCCAGCTGCCATCCTGATGATACCTAGAATCACCTGTGAGAAGGGCCTCTGGATTTTCCTGTGGTGAAGAATTTGGATCAGTTTAATTGATGTGGAAAGGTCTACACACTGTAATACATAAAATAAAATAAGATAGACAATAAAATACTGAAAGTTCTAGGATGGGTTGGCGGGATAAAAACCTTCATTTTTATCACCTTCGCTAATCATGAAATCTAAAGACATAATCCAGTTTTGTAATTCTTTAAGTTGGCCCTTGAGTAAAGGACAATTGAATAATCAATCTAAAGTACTGGTTCTCCAACTGTAACAGACTTAAGACTCATCTGTGGACTTTGTCAAAGTTTTTCTCATTTCTGCCTCCAAACATGGTGAGATATTCAAACTCCATGTCAGCTCTATGATGTGCAAAATCATCTGGGACACTGGCTTCTGGGCAAGCCTTGGATTATCTTGGTTAATCAACTGCAAAGACCTGTCCACTGCAGGTGGGGGGTACCATTCCCTGGACTGAGATCTTGGTTGCTCAGATGTAGAAAGGAAACCGTCACTCAACAAAGGAAACTCATTGGTCTATTGTCATCCACTTCCTGAATGTAGATGCAACAAGATCCTGCTGCCAGGACCTCCCTACTGTAATGGACTTCATCCTCAAACTGTGAGCCAAAATGAATCTTGCCTCC
This sequence comes from Typhlomys cinereus, assembly GCA_023101885.1. Lineage (NCBI taxonomy): Eukaryota > Metazoa > Chordata > Mammalia > Rodentia > Platacanthomyidae > Typhlomys > Typhlomys cinereus. The sequence continues at coordinate 2,134,352 of JALPQD010000057.1, read as the reverse complement.
CTTGAGTGTCTTTTGACAAAATATTTATCGCAACAACAGGAAAAGTCACTTAGATGAATGCTAACACAGAAGATCTGGTTTGAAGTCTGAGATTTTAAATTCCTCCTGGTGGACCGTGGGCTAAACTTGGAAGAATAAGATAAAGAAATATGAAAATAAGAGATGCAGACCTGGTTGGTAGTCTGGGTGGTTACAAGGCAGAATGACTTGATATTAAATCATTTCTATTTGGGTAACAATTCTCTTAATTCCTGGTGAGTAACACTGGAAAAATAAATTAGCTTCTCTGTGCCTCAGTCTTCTCATCTGTAAAATGTGAATAATAATAGAAACATGTTATTAAGCAATTTCATCATACTTCAAACACTGTAGAGTGAACTTGGGTAATGTGCGATGACTGCAATGTCACTAGGCAATGAAATCTTTCAAAATACCATTGATTTGTCATTGACCCAAATTTCCTATGCATTGCATGACTGTAGTTACACTCTGATTGGAAGTATTTGCTAGAGTTTATATCTGAAATGACTCCCCAAAACATATGTTAAAGCTTGGTCCCCAGTCTGCAATACTCTTAGGAGGTGGTGGAACGTCTAGGAGGCAGAGTCTAGTGGAAAGGGAGTTAGTTCATTGGAAAAGTGCCTTTGAAAGGGGCAATGGACCTCTTATCTCTTTTCTTTCTCTTTTTTCTTCTTCTTCTTCCTCTCTTTATTCTCTTTTGTCTTCCCTCTTGACTGCTAGGAGGTGTATAGTTTCCTCTGCGTGTACTCTGGTCATGATGAACTGTGTCATTCAACGATAGAGGCAGCTAATCATGTACTGAAACCTATGTAACATAATCAAAATAAACTATTCTTCCTTCAAAATTGATTGCACAGGATGTGGTGATAAATGCCTGTAATCTCACCACTCAAGACGATGATGGGATGTGTTGTCTATACAGACTATAGGTATTCATGTATCCATATTTACATTGCTGGACATTTCTGCTTTGGTATATTATGAATAGTGTTGCTAACCACATTCTTGAGGGTACCATCTGGTGAACATATATTTTGGTTATGTATATAACTATGAATGGAACTGTTTCTTGTCAGCATGAACTAATGTGCCTGTTACTCATAACTACCCTATGTGAGCATTCCGTTGCTTTACACTCTTCCAATGTTGAAATTTTGGGTCTTATTTTAACTTTACCCATTCTGGAAGATTTTTATTTGTGTCCAGTTACTTTAACTTACATTTTATTCATGACTAACAAAGCTAAACACTTTTATGAGTGCTAATTGGTAAAATAGATATTCTCTGTGAATTTATCTTTTGTAAGACACTGGATATTCAAATACTTTACCGACTTCTATAAAGATACTTCATCTCTTTGTATTATTATTGACTTGTAAAAATTTTTGTATTATTAATTTTGTTGGATGTGCATGTTGAAAATATCCTCTTATGTTGGAGCATCCTTTGTAATTTCTTTTAATGAACAAAAGTTTGTAATTTTATTATACCTCAAATGAATCACTTGTTTTCATTGTGGTAAATGCCTTTGTATTCTGCATTAAAAACTTGTTTTGTGCTGGGACATAGCTCAGTGATATAACATCTGCTTAAAATAAGTCCTTAGTACTACACTCAATCAATCCATCAATACCTTTGGTTATCTAAGTCATGATGATGTATCTGTTTTAAGAAAAGCAAATCTTTTATTATTTTATCTGTCACCCTTAGATTTGCAATTCATTTGGAACTGACTTTCGTGTGTGGTTGTGAGAGTTAAATTGTTAGCTACCTATAAAGGATGAGTGCACCTTCAAATTGTACTTTCCTTTTTTTTAATTAAATTTTTAAGATGAAATCTGGGCCTGTCCCAGTACGTTCCTGTCCACTGTTTTTACTTTCCAAGACTGTATGCTGAGAATGCCCAAAAATGTATTTGCTATGTTTTCCTTCTTGAATGACGGCCCAAGGTCACTCAGGAATATGTTCCTTAAATAAGCATCCTCAGGAATGTGCCTGTCCCCAAAGTGCTATGAGCTGAGGTTCACTGAAAAAGTTGTGTCCATGCTGAAGATTTTGGAGACTATTTAAGTGATTAGAGCTTCCATGATTGTGGAGAGCAGGAATGCTTCCGATAGAGGACCAGGGGTATCCTGAGGTATCTTCAATCCCTGTAATTGCCATTTATTGCAACCGTCTGTCTTACCTAACATCCTTTAGACTATCAGATAAAGCATTTGTAATGTTTTAACCTTAAGTTTCACCAGCTCATAAGCTAATAACACATCTGAAGCTCATAGCAGAGATTTCCCTGGTTTGCAATCGCACATCTCCAGTTGATGTCCCCACAACAGCAGTTGGGAAATACTGACTTATGACTTTTTGCTCATTGACTATAAAAGTTTATGTATCCATTTTCACAGTTGAACATTCAATTTTGGACAGCATAAATCTAAGTTCCTTGGCCATGATCACTCGTATTTGGCTGCCAATAAGTTGTCCCATTTTCCTTGGAAGCGAGAGCTGTGTTTTGCCTCAACAGTACTTTATTGTGTGTATGTAGAGTTACCTGAGTAAAATCCTCACGTTGTTTTTGTTTGATGAGGATCTTGCTTTGGAAGTGACTCCCCTACCTTCCTGACCTGCTACAGGGAATAAATCTTTCCATTCTTTTATTTTTTGACCATACTTGTTTTGGCATTGCACTCACCAAAATGTGAATCTATTGGAAATGAGTTTATGGGTGAATGTGTGTGTGTGTGTGTGTGTGTGTGTGTGTGTGTGTGTGTGTCTGTGTGTACATGTGCACACCCATTCATGCATGATGATGATAACGTAGCAGTCATTTGCTCTAGTATCTCTCATTGAAAAGCATACTGAGTCTATTGCTGTCATAGTTTGCCTTCATGTTGTTGATAAACTCACAACCAAATAGCTTAGGTGAACATGAGGGTTTTATTGTTCCTTACAATTCTTGGTTACATCTCTCAGTCTACCTTGGCAAGACAGCTCATACCAACACTAGAAGCTGAGGGAATTGATCACACAATATCCACAGGGATTGCCAAAAGAGGGGCAAAGCTCACTTGACAGAAAAACTGCCAAAATGAACTGAGGAATGCCAATTTACTGAATCAGCTTTCCCCATCTCATCCTCTACCCAGGGATGATCCAGCTCATGATGAGCTAGGTCTTTCCATATCAACTCTACTCTCCTGAAGGCTTGCTGAGGGCTTACCTTATCTACTACTTCTTTTCAAGTTGACACCTATAAACCTAAGTAGCACAGCTGTTTTGCAAAGTCACCTTTGTCTAGATCAGCTAACTATGTGTATGCGCTAGCAAACTTAATGTGATGCATGTGATGGCAAAGAGGGAGGCAGGAAGGTGTTTATGCATATACATATCAAATGTTTTTAAAAGCATATCTCCTTGTTTCTCAAAGCCTCCATCAGTGCTTACACAAGATGAAGAATGGCTTTCAAATATTTCTTCCATCTCCCAAGTGTAAACTGCTACTTTTCCTTCATTTAATGGAAAAATTATCAAAACCACCTCACCATAGAAATTCAGTGTAAATAAGTTTGAGTTAAAAGAGAGAGAAAGGTATAACAAGACTCCAGTTTAACAGCTTTTTGTCTCTGGCCAGGGGGTGACATACAGTGTCCATCACGATGGAGTGAAGGGCATTGCAGGAGCAGCAAAACTGCAAAAGAAAATCACCAAACCACACCCAGAACTTCAGAGACTCTATATCAACCACTTAGAACTAGGCCAGACTAATCTCTCCCCATCCTGAAGCTCAGGGACATTTGCGGAAGAGAGGGCGGTAAGATTGTAAGAGCAAAAGGATGGGAGGAGCAATGATTTGCAAGATACTCCACACAAGTTAGGGCCAAAGCAATCATAATTGGACTTTGCATGCCCTGCGCAATGTCCAACACACTATTGACCTCACAAAGTCTAGCATCTGCTAAAGGCACCAAGATCCTTGGAGGCAAGGGATTGGCAGCCACAGTAGTGTTCCTATGCTTAAGGGGAACATGGGAAAGGGTTCAGGGAAATGCCACTGGGTCCTTGTACATCATCAGAGAGGAGGGCCCAGAGGAGAGTCAGGCACGCACAAGAAAGGACTCTCTAGGAATTGGGGGGGAAGCACTGGGGGATGGGGGAGGGAGGAGGGAAGGGGGAGCAGGGTGTTCGGGGGGAGGAGGAGGAAGGGAGGGAACTGGTCTACCTATTAAGTTTGTATGAGCGGAAATAATAATAAAAAAAGTGGAAAAACAAAGAGAGAAAGGGAGCAATTCTACCTATGGATATGCCCACTGGAAAATTTTATCTACTCCAACGACTGCCCAGGTATGTGTCATTAACGAGGATCCAGATGGAACTAAGAGAACCATATATGCACAAAAGGACAGGGAAATAGAAGAGAGCTGGGGGGAAGGAAAAGACTTGAAATGCATGAAAATTATACTAATACATCTATAAAACCCTAAAAGAATATTAATCAACTAATTAATTAGTCAATTTAAAAAGCAGATAGTAAAACAGGAAAGGTAAACAAAAACATTTTAAAAACTTTATCATGGAAATAAAAGAGAAAAATCCACATTATTAGCATTTGACATAAATTGCTTTGTATACAGTAAGATCCACCTCATTCTGAAAGCCTCAGCTTGAGAATCACAGGACTGCTTTTATTAGGAAGTGGAGATATCACACACACAGGATGCTGTATCAACACGAAACAGTCCATTATAAGGATTCCCTGTCAATACAGACAAGAGGCAGTTGGCCTTACTTCAAGGCTGAGAAACATCAGACTCCTTAGATTCACAAAGGGAGAAGAAGATCATCATATCATGCCTCCAGCATTCTGGGAGCACTTGCAGGCATTCCACCCCTTGAGTTTTTTTTCAGTCAAGGTCTAAGGAAGTCTGTTAAATAATGGACAAAATACCATTATTTCTAAAGAACATGGAGGGAAGGTAACATGTTCCCTTACAGATGTCTACCTGTTATATACAGCTTTCCAGAGTATGGCATGAAGTTTTACTAGTTATGCAAGTATGGTGGGGAGTTAAGGTAGTTTAATTTTTTGGTGTGGACTAGCCATCAGATATTACTAAATAGTTGTTCCAAAATTAGGGTGTGGGAGGACCCTATTCTCAACATCAGCCATTAATTACTAGGGTCAGTGAGGTTTGGAGAGCAATTAGTTTTAGTTTCAGGAATATCTATTGTAAACTGATGTGGTCAGTTTTGAGAAATGACTCCTTACAACCAAGATGGAGAGATTTTACAAAATGGTGTAACTATGTCTAGCAAATAAATGCCCGAGTCAAACAAATTAGGAGAACGGGGATTTTATTGGCTCTCAGTTCCAGGTGATAGTTCATATAGCAGAAAAAGTCATACCAGTATCTGAAGCCAGGAGAACTGGCTGCATCCCAACTCTAGCAGGTGTACGGGCAAGGATCAGTGCTTCATAATTCTCTTCTAGCTTACAGTCAGTCTGTCAAACATGCTTCCTATCTCTCTCCATCTTCTCCATCTGACCAGGGAATAGTGTCACCCCCTTGTGTGGGATCTTATGTGATCAAGACATATGTGATCAAGGCTTGCTCAGGGGCCTGCTTTAATTAGATAATTTCTCATACCGGTGTCTGTAGTCACACCTCCTTAGTGTCAAATTGACAGCTGCCAATAACTGGCACACATATGTATCATGTTTTTCACAGTAGTTAGTGCTGGACAGAATTGCAGAACCCTCCCTTGATATCACAGAACTGGCATAAGAGCACTCACATCATGTGATGCTAATTTTTCTTCAACTACTCAATTTTTATACATATTCTATTATTGCTACAAAATATTTGATATTTGCAGTATGCAGCACACATGCTAGAGCAGCTTTTAGGTACAACAAAAAAAAATTCTGATGTTATCTCCAAAGCTCTTATCTTTCCATCTTCTCTCTAACACATAGGTACCCTATAAGCTTTGTAATTCCACTTCAAAGGATTTCCTTTGTCTTGGTTTTAAGGATCATGGAGGTTTGGACAGCACATCTTCCTGACAGGTCAGAGTATTCTACATGAATGGGGATAACTGCAACATCTCTAGGATGTTTCTTCTTTCTGCTTACATTCTCTTGATATTATCCTCAATATCAGCTGTCTACTTCCACTTGAGTTGCTGTGGTATCACTCTGGTGTCTCCTTAGTTCTCCAGTCCTGTGTTCTCTGTTGAATGACTTCAGATGAGACATACAGAGTGCACTGCAGACGTGGTGTTTACTGTAGAATAATCTGAGTCCCTTTCAAGGTTGACAGTGGGTCACGCAAATGGGACCCTTTCAGGGGAAAATACCTCACAGAGTAAGGGTGGACAGCAACTAAGGGACCACTGTGCTGACTGACACGTTGAAAAAGACACTTTGGAAAAGATGGCTTTCTGGGGTCGGGGTAGTGAGGTTTCTTCTAGAGGTTGGGGGACTTTTTTTCTACTGGAAATAATGAATTATCAAGTGAGGGAAAAGTTGAGAATATTTACGCTTATTTTAAAACAGAAAGGAATAAGACCAGAAACTACGGATACAAACAGCATGCTTAGACATTAGACAAGGTAAAATTAGTCTTTAGAGAAACCTCAAAAAAAAGCTTCAAATACAAGGAAAAATATGTTTGTATTTTAAAAGTTTACACAAAAGTAAGAGAATGAAAGAGAGAGAGGAGAGAGGAAGAGAAAAAGAGAAAGAGAGTTCATTTTCACTCCTTGAGCTTAGCTCAAAGAACATGTGGCTTACAAATCATAGGGTGGCAGCTTCAGAGCCCCTGCTTCCAGATCCTCGTCTTGCTGAGACAGAGAGGACGCTCCAGGAGATGGCTTTTTGAGAAGGCCAACTTTTATGATGTCTTCGATCTCTTTGGCACGCCTCCAGGTGGATCAGTTTGGGATTGGGAAGGCAGGAAATCCTGGCTAGGGACAACAGAAGACTCAGCTAATTACCTAAGGATGGAAAGTGAGATTCTAGGAAAACAGGAAATGGGGTCTAGGCAAATCCCTAACACTGTGATTGACATGGCCATTTGGATTCACTACGAGGGAGAGGACAATAGGACATTTTTTTTATTAGTAAGCCATGTCTCTACCCAGGGCCAAGATTCAGATTAGAGCACATTCTTGTGACCAGAAAAATTATGTAATAAGAGTAGGTTAAAAAAATTAAAGAAAAAAAATCTATTTAAAAATCCATGTTTTATTAGGAGGAAATTGCCTTCCCATAATGGGTCTCTCAACAAAACCTGCTGCCTCCAACTTTTTCCATTTGAGATGGTGCCTTAGGTACGAAGGAAGATAGACTGTGGTGCTTTCCCCCTCCTTTCACTGTATTTTAATTTTAAGGAGGGGCAATTGTGAAACTTTCCCTTTGTTTAAATTTATGTTTTAGGAACATAGGCAGTGGAGTTCGAAGCTTATTATGAGGGAAGGCTCTCTCTTCAGTGATAGTCAAGGCTGCTAAATTTCTAACTAATATCTAACACCTGGCTAGAACCTATAACCCCAGATTTTCACATGCAATTTCCCAGCCAAGATCTTTGCTTTTGTGTCTTATATTCTTCTGAGATTTGTCATGTGCAAAATGAAGCTCATAATATTTTTCTCAATTCCTACACCTCAACAGTAGTTTTCCATCTTCAGTCAATGACCCCTTCTTCCTTTTAGCTACTAGGTGTTTTTGTTGGCATTCTTTCCTTCATGTCCCATGTCTGATCCATCAGCAAATGTTTGCTCCTAGTTATCAATATATTAAGCTACTTTCTGCCTATCTTGCCAAGCCACCATTATTTGTTGACTAAAACTTTATAATTCCTCCCATGTCATTGTCTTGTAATTGCCTTTATTACTATCTATTTCCAAAACAGAGAAAATGGAAATTCTAATGAACAAAAAAAAAATTAAAAAGTTAGAGCATGTCATTTCTCAGCTCGGACCCTTTAGATTTAAACCTTTGCATATGCTTTTTCATTGCTGTGCTTTCTGTTGTTACAGGAAAGTAAGACATGACTCCATCAATGCTTGAGGAAAAGGCATTTACTTTTCTACCTCTAAACTACATGAACTCTTCAGCTCTTACACATATAGTGAAAAGACACTAAATTTCTCCTGTCTTATAAAGTCTTTGCTAAGTCTCCCCTTGTCCTTACTTACAAATTTCTTAAATTAATTATTGCAGTTTTGCTTGCATTGTCGCTGATAAATTAACACCAAAACAGCTTAAGGAAACAGCAGGTTTTATTTTCTCTTACGACAGACCATACCAGGTACAGTTCTTTGTCCGGCTTGACAACAGAGTACACACCAACACCAAGGAGCTGAAGAAAATGGCCATGCCAAATCCATGTAAGAGCCGAGAGAGGGGCAATTCCTACTTGCCAGACCAGCATGTCTGACCAGTTACAGAAGGATTCCCACTTCCCTAACCAGCTTCCTCTGTCTTATTCACCTGCCCACATTCCATGTTGGTTTGAAATCTTCTACCAACTGGATTAAGAGCCCTCACCAGGTAATCACAGGTCAAAATAAAACCCTGTGTTCCCCTGTAAGTCCTTGGTTCTGAATTTATCTGCAACTACGCAGGCAAACTGCCACAGGGATGGAGTTGGGAAATTAAATAGGATGAAAGTAAGTTTTAAGGTGGTAATATTGTAAAAAATCTAAAGATGGGAAGGCCCACCATTGGACAAGACATTCTGTTCAAAGAGGACTGCTGTATCCAGGAACTCACTGCAGTGAGACTTGTCCTACCAGATCTGTCTAATGACTGACATATTAACATGTCCCCATAGTCTAATAGGAACTCAAGAAAGATGAGAACACACAGTGGAAACCTTAGGGACTAGAGCTGGATGAGTGAAGGGAAATGCTCCTATTAGTGGAGTGGCCTGAGGAGGGGCAACTTGGTATGTCACAGAGGCCTGAACCTCACAAGAATAAACAAGCCTGAGATTCATAGAAGTGGCCAGGCAGGAAGGTGGAATGGATTAATGAAGGGAAGAGAGGGGGATGGGAATGTGGAGATAGAGAGAAGCAAGGATAAGTAGTACTCGATATGATTGTAAAACAAAAAAAAAGTTTTTTTAAAGTAAGTTTTATAGGGTCTGTGGGTTTCACTGAGAACCTTGCCTTCTTTTCTTATTAATTAGTACAGGGTACCAGTGAAGGGTTCAGCTGAGAAATAAAATGTTCTAACGACTTACAGGGGAACACAGGGTTTTATTTTGACCTGTGATTACCTGGTGAAGGTTCTTAATCCAGTTTGGCAGAAGATTCCAAACCAACACCAGGGCCTGAGAAAACTGATCAAGCCATAGAGTGTGGCCAGGTGAATAAGACAGAGGAAGCTGGTTAGGGAAGTGGGAATCCTTCTGTATAACTGGTCAGACATGCTGGTCTGGCAAGTAGGAATTGCCCTTCTCTCGGCTCTTACGTGGATTTGGCATGGCCATTTTCTTCAGCTCCTTGGTGTTGGTGTGTACTCTGTTGTCAAGCCGGACAAAGAACTGTACCTGGTATGGTCTGTCATAAGAGAAAATAAAACCTGCTGTTTCCTTAAGCTGTTTTGGTGTTAATTTATCAGCGACAATGCAAGCAAAACTGCAACAAATATTTTAAGAAATTTGTAAGTCAGGACAAGGGGAGACTTAGCAAAGACTTTATAAGACAGGAGAAATTTAGTGTCTTTTCACTATATGTGTAAGAGCTGAAGAGTTCATGTAGTTTAGAGGTAGAAAAGTAAATGCCTTTTCCTCAAGCATTGATGGAGTCAGGTCTTACTTTCCTGTAATAACAGAAAGCACAGCAATGAAAAAGCATATGCAAAGATTTAAATCCAAAGATCCGGCAGAACTAATCTAGTTATACAAGCTCAATGGATAAGTACCCTCCCTTCCTCCTCCCTTCTCCTTCTCCCTCCCCTCCCCCTTCTATCCCTACATCCAGCTCTCAGATATCTCTCCCACATTTCCCTCTCTCTCCCCTCCTTTCTTCCCTCCCTCCCTTCTTAGTGTTTCCCTCCTTCTTCCTCCCACTTTCCAGAACTTCAGCTTATATGGGCTTGGAAATGTGTCTGAGCCATCTACACTAGTGAGGGTTCAGGACTCTGTGGCATACTTTGGGGACCCTTCTTGTGCTGCCCTCTAATGTAGGAACTTGGCAGAATTAATATTCATCCTGTTTGATGTAAGAAAAGGATATTTGCAGGGAAATGAAACTGGATAGAAAGAGTATAGTCTCACCGTGAAAAACTGTAGGTGGAAGGATACAGCAATTTTGTTTTCTCCTAGTTCAACTAGAAGTCAGTTCTATGGGCCGTGTTGGTCCCTGCTGGTTTCGTGTGTCTTTTCTGTGATGCTGTGCTATCTATTGCTTCGGTATCTAGCCCCCAACTAGTTTTCTTTCTTTTTCTTTTTTTCCTGTGACTGTCTATCTTCCCTCATTATAGCCCGCAGAATATTTCTTAAATTTAGCTCAAGTCCCTGGAGCAGCTGAACAGATTTATCTCTGCACTTAAAGAAGAATTCTTGATTACAGCGCCACAATTCCAGGTGTGCTTTGGAATTAGAAATGTTCAGATCCTCAGCAGGCAACACGGGTTATGGATTTCACACTGCACTCCATCTCCAGGTGTCTAGACCAGCATCCTCAGGCAAACACACTTAAATCTCTGCAGTGAAATGCAAAAATCTCAGTGAAGTTAGAAAAACAGTCATATGTGAGTTCTGGTTTTGTCATTATATTTCAAAGAAACTTTTCCTTTTCAGAGCTTTTCCTATTTAGACAGAGTGGATAAGAAAGTGTAGATTCAAATGGAGATGTAAGTGGCTGTAAACAAACACGAGATAATGAGCAATGATTGAGAGGAGCTGAAGAGCAACAACTGAACAACAGCGGAGAACCAGAAACAGCTCGTTTCACAGGTTTCTTTCTGTGAATAAGCTGGATTTGGACAAAGATTGCCTAGCTCCCAAGGGGCCAGGCTCAGAGCCCAAGCAGAGCATGCAGTCAAAAAGACACTCATTTGAATGAAGGAAATTTTGGGCAAGGTGGAACAGGAAATAATCAAGAGCTTTGAGACATCTAGAAATGGCAATGCGTGTGCATGTGCGTGTGCGTGCGTGTGTGTGTGTGCATGCGTGTGTGTGTGCTAATTATTTTCATGGCAGATACATTCCTCTTCCATGGCAGATACATTCCTCTGAGTGGCTTCAGCAGGCTCCTTTCCTTCTCTCACTCCCATGATTCATCTGTATCCTTGCATTAGTGACCCGCCATTTGATAGATCCTTGGACCTTTTTAAAAATCTCCTGGTCTCTCCTTAGATCTTTTAATTTTGTATCTCGAGTCATGGATGGGGTCCTTTTGATCCCTGATCAATTTTACTTTATGGGGAAAGGGAGGAATCCCTTGGGTCTTTGGCCTTTTTGCTCAAGAATTACAACAGGTAAGAGAAAAAGGGTCTGGAAACTAGAAGACTCTAGCCCTCTTTTAAGAAACATATTAAGTTTTTTCCCCCTCAGTATGTGTCTGAGAATCTTCCTTTTAACATTATCCTTTAAAGAGGTAATAGAAACTGTGATGGGACAGGTCAAAGGAAGGTTAGACATTCAAAAGGAAATAGCGTCTTCCTCAGACACTTAACTGACTAAAAATACAAAGCACTTCTGAAGAGAATGAAGAATAGCACAGATTTTTTTTGGTTGTTATTGTTGTTTGAAATGTACATTTTTTTCTCCCTATGGCACACAGATATGGATGTACATACTGAGGAGACCTAGAGCCGGATTTTGGTTTTCTTTTAGTTCCTTTTAAGTATGTTTCTCCACATGTATATAGCTTTCATAATGTGGCCCAGTCAGAGCTCCTATCCTATATGGCTCAATTGGAGCTCCTATGTGGCCCAGTCAGAGCGCAGCTATTAGCTTTAACTATAGACAGGCTGGGAGTTTGGAATGCGGCCCCACCTGCCTAGCTGAGTATCTGAAAAGAACGTTTCAGCAGACTGGAGTTGCCCACCCTCTATTCCTCCTCTTACCATAAAAGTCTATGGGCTGCCACAGGGCAGTGCCAGCCAGAGCATAGGCCAATCAGAGGCCAGCAACCAGTTGTCAGTAACAGAAGAGAAAAATCCCAGGTGTCATGGGAAACCCCAGGTGTGCATAATACAGGTTGCAATTCAAATTGCTCACAGACAAGGGGGAGACCAATCCCTGGGCACCCAAACTGTTGGCTGTTAGCCAATCATGTAACTACTAAGTTGGAAGCCCCCTGCCCATGCCAGTAAGCTATAAAAATTCCCCCCCCCCACAAAGGGCCACACTCTTCCGGGCTCGACCCTGCTGTTGGTGAGTTGTGAGCCCAGATTGGAATCTGTTAATAAAGGCCCTCATGCGAATTGCAGCAGTATGGCTCCTTGCTGATTCTTGGGACTCCAGAATCTGGCCACAACAATACATCACGAGAATAGATAATGATTTTGACCTAGTAAGAAATATACATTTGGTCACTGCCCTAGGATTTTAGAATAAGTTTCTGAAGTCCTTGCTATTCCCAGTGAGAGGAGAGGTATGAATCTTTTGTTATAGGTTTAGTCTTTTCCCAAGGTCCCCAACTCAAGAATTTCCAGTCCTCTTGAAATCTCTGGAATAAGGAGGTTTCTTTTAGTCTGACCAATGGCTGAGAGCCCCTAGAGAGCTTCAGGATCGGGTTGGTTGTCAGAGGAACGAATCATGTGATAAAAGAGTTGGAGCTTTCAGCTCTAATCTCTGACCTCCCCGGAGGTAGAGGTCAATCCCCAGTGACTGATGATATAATCATTCATTCAAACATATCAGAAACTTCATAAAAACTCCAAGTGATGGAGGTCAGAGAGTTTCTGGGTTGAACAGCACTGGTACATGATGGGAGGGCAGTTTACCCATAAGGGCACAGAAACTCCACACTATGTCCTTGGAGTACTTCTTCACGCTTGTGTTCATCTATATCCTTTGTAATATTTGGACCGAAGCCCAAGGAAGACATGACAATTTCAAGAAAAGAAGAAGAATTTGCCTCTTTTCTATGTTTAGATGGGTTTTTGGAGGTGGCACGTCATGGTGTCAGATGTTCATCATCATCTCACCTAACTTTCTCCTTTCCTTAGCTTTGGTAAATCTAAGCTACCATATTTACAAAGGCTCTCTGGAACCCAGGAGGTCACGCAACCCCCATACCTACCAAGCTCAGCAATTCCTACTTCCTGCTAAGGTGCTGGTAGTGTTTGAAAGTGTAGGAATGCTTGAAACAGAGATCTCTCAGCGTTCTAAGTATGTAGTGTGAGATTGGAGAACTGGCCTGTCAAGTGATGGAAGACTTTGGTCTGAGATGGATCAAGCACCTCTTGCAACAAGTCCATCTCACTTAACCCATCTGCTTCTCCCAAAGTCTGCTTTTAGATTTTATGGTAGAAATAGATGTTGGTTCCATTGCATTTGTCTCAAAAGAAAAAAAAATCAACCACATCTCTCTCCCATGCTAATAGACATGCTTCCTATAAAACAGAACTCTAGAAGCATCAGGGAAAGGTCTGTATTTATTCTCTGTCCTGATTTTGCAATTTTGAAAGCCACTGAGAGAATTATAATTCACACAATGTCCTTCATTATGTTGCATATATGTTGTGGCCTCCACACTAAATGATGAGGGAACGAAAATAAATAAGCAATTAAAGTAAAATAAGTCATTATTAACCAAATAACTTTAGGTCTGAGTTTTGAATTCTGACAACTGAGTATGTGCTATTTAATGGTGTTTGCATGTAAAGTGTAGGTGCTGTTTAATAAATTCAAATTAGAACCTATTTTAGGTCCTCCTAAAATCAGAACTAAGGCATCTGTAGAGACTGAAATGCCAAGACTTATTAATTACTGCTTCTGTAAAACTCTATAACACTATTATTAGACATCTTATAAACAATGGTATCAGTGGTTATGTGATGTTTTTTTCATAAGACTTTTCAGAGAGGTCACCTACCTGCTTCCCAACCATCTCACTGCTCACCATTAACCTGTTTTCACTAAAACCATAAACTTTACTTTCATATCTGTATTTTCTAGCTTCCCTCTGGAGAATAATTAGACAGAACAGACATTGCTGAAGATAAGTAAGTGATTGGAATAGATTTTAAAGCATGCAATAAATGATGTCAAGATGCTGGAAGAATGACTCAGGAGTTAAGCTTCTACCTTGAAAGTAGAAGGACCTGAGTTCAGATCCTAAATCCGATGTAAAAAATGTCAGGTGGAAATGATGGCACCCTGTACTCCTGGCCCTGGAAGATGGAGCCTGGGAGACCCCAGAACAAAGCAAAAAAGAGACAGAGCAATCCAGGTTGATTCCTAAAGTCAGTCTTGGGCCTCCACAGGCATGCACAAACAGTGCATTCTGATACACTTCTGATACACTCAGACACATATGCAGAAAGAAAGAAAGAAAGAAAGAAAGAAAGAAAGAAAGAAAGAAAGAAAGAAAGAAAGAAAGAAAGAAAGAAAGAAAGAAACAAAGAAACAAAGAAACAAAGAAACAAAGAAACAAAGAAACAAAGAAACAAGGAAAGAAACAAAGAAACAGAGAAACAGAGAAACAGAAACAGAAATAAAGAGAGAAACAAAGAAACAAAGAGAAAGAAGGAAGGAAGGAAGGAAGGAAGGAAGGAAGGAAGGAAGGAAGGAAAAAAGAAAGAGAGAAAGAGAAAGAAAGGATATCAATCAAAATGTAGATGAGACCTTTCTGAGTTCTAGCAACAAAATAGCTATTACTAGGGCCTGTGTATGTAGGCAAATGACAGACCACTGAGTATATCCTTAATCCTCTTTTTATTTTCCTTCTGAGACTGAGTCTCACTAAGTTGCCTAGATAGGCTTTAGACTTACTGTGTACCTAAAAGGACCCTAGACTTTCTATCCTCATTTCTTAGCCTCCCAAGTAGCTGTTGTAGTATGTACTACTACAACAAGCACATTTAGAATATTTTTTATCAGTTTATCAGTTAAGGAGTAATTAAAGCCTTATTTTACTGAAGATGAAATTAAGATCCAGTATCCCAACCCTCATCCTGAGTGAATAGGAGACTCAAATTCAAGTATGTTTTCTTCAATAACAGAGCTGCCTCCCTAACATTCAACCACAAAATAAGACTTGTGCATTGTCTGTACATTTTCTTTTTGACTACAGATTCTGGGGATTTTTATCAAAATTGGCCCTTCATATAGCAATTTCATACTCTGCAATTTCAACTCTCTGGAATCTCTGCTGCTGAAAATTGGTAGTGTTGATTGAAGCTTCCTACTGTCTAGGGAGAGTTATATTTTGTTCAGTTAGAAAAGAGAAATGAACTATTGATCAAACAAAGCTAAATGAAATATTACTTGAGAGAAGCTAAATGAAATATTACTTAAGAGACTGAAATATATGGTGAGCTTTCTAAGTAATATTATTTGCATTGTAGTGTTAAATATACCAAATGAAGGAAATAGGTTCAGTAAGTACATCATACATGCAAGTGTATTTATGGGCCAAACAGGAAAAAATGTTAATTCATGAAATGCTCCCAGCTTTGCCTCTTGTACTCAGAATGTCTCTGCGCTTTAGCATGTGGAAGAGGTTGTGGTATCAAAATGGTTCAGTCTCAAGCTCTGTGTAGTAGTATAAAGCTCTTCTCCCAGTCCTCCAGTACTGGCGAGAAGGCTGGGGGATCATGAGCTCAAGAACGGCTTGGGCCTGGAGGTTTATCCATGTCTCAATCCCCACTTTAAAACATCTTATCTGACCATTCTGAGCTCAGCGTTCTTAAGTATAGGATGATAACAATGAGGCCAGATCCTTTTATCTCTTGGAGTTGTGATGTTAAAATGAAATGATTGGCATCTACTTTGGCTTGGTGTCATTCTGACACTCTGCAGGGTCAGACCCAACCTTCTTGAGTGACACTGAGGGATACAGGAGAATAAGCATGTCCAGGGGCCAAGGTTGATGTGGCCAAAGTCCAGGAAAGAAATACTGCTTGGCTTAGAAATTCTCAAAAAATGATAGATATAACTTTTCAACAATAATTTATGATTGTTTTGCTCATCATTGTTACTCTAGGTGCCAAAGCAAAAGTATTGAGATCACAATTAGCTCTACCTCAAGTAGCTATTACTTTGCATGGGTCCTACTAGCATGTGGGGGAAGAAGACAGATTCTCACCAAGAAACGCTGAGAGAGTATGTGTCCAGGCTTCATGCAACCCTGTGCCCAACTGGGCTACATTCCAACTATGCCTTGGCTCAGTGCACTTTTATGGTTTTAAAAATTTTATATAATTTTTTGTTCTACCTCCCCAGCCATTAGGGAAATGCAAATTAAAACCACCCTGAGATATCATCTCGCCCTGTTCAAAATGGCTAAAATCCAAACCGCAAACAACGATAAATGCTGATGTGGTGAGAAGTGATTGCTGGTGGGAATGCAGACTTATACAACCCCTTTGAAGACATGTCTGAAAGTTCCTACAAAAGTTAAAAATTGATATACCATTCCACTCCTGGGAATATTATCAAAGAATGCTACACCTTACTACAAAGACATGTGCATATCATGTTTAGTACAGCTCTGTTCATAATAGCAAAGAAATAGAATTAACCTAGATATCCTACAGTAGATGAATGGATAATGAAAATGTGATACATTACACAATGGAATACTATTCAGCTGTCAAAAAGAATGAATTAATGAAATTTGCTGGTAAACTCTTGGAGTTGGAAGAAATTATACTGAGTGAAGTATCTCACAATCAGAAAGGCATATTCTCCCTAATAAGTGGATCCTAGCATTGAATCTCCAGAATGATATGCCCAAAGGGAAGCTTTTATAGCACCTACACACTACAAAGGACCATATAGGGGGATCCTAAAATAATGGAGACAAAAGAACGCAGGCAAATAGGTGAATAATGCAATTATTATAGAAAAGTCTTGGGTTGGAGAGATGGCTCAGGTGTTAAGTCTCTGACTCAAAAGCAGAAGATGGTGAGTTTGGATCTTGGATCCCACATAAAAATGTTAAGAGAAAATGGTGGTGGCTTGTACTTCTGATCCTGGAAGGCAGAGCCTGGGAAACTGTAGAGCAAAGCAAAGGGGAGGAAGAACAATCCAAGGTGATAATAAATAAATAAATCTTTAAAAAAATAAATTCTAAAAGACAAGGGAAGAAGGGGGGATAGGACTTAGTAAAAAGTAAGAAAGCAAAGAAGGAAAAAACAAAGTGGTTGAGGCAGGGGTGGAGGGAATCAGTGGCTTCATCCAGCTATAACTGCTGGAAGCTGCAACTGTGGTGAGAAGAACAATGGAGTAACAGTGGAATGGAAGGCCCAGGAGTAACTAATTACTCTCTGTATGGGTTCTAACACCCCCATCCCCTGCTTATTGTCAGAAAACACATGCCTGATATTACAAGCCTATTTAGTGGAAGGGGGGGCAGTAGATAGGAACAGATGTCTTAGTGTTGACTATAAATATTTGATAGTAAACTACCATCTAAACATGTCTTACTGTACCCATAAATAAGGAAAATTCTTAACCCTCAACCAAGATGCACCCTACTGCAATGGAAGATTAGTGAGCCAGAAAACCACTACTGGCCAGAGAGCAGACTACTGGCAACCCTGGAATACTCAGCTCAGATCAGACCATCAATGTATCTCCTCATCCCAAGCTCAAAAAACCTTGGGGAAGAGGAGATGGTAAGATTGTAAGAGCCTAAAGATGGGGAGCTGTAATGACACTAGTTGCAACAGTGCCGCTGCATCCCGGAGCTCATTGTAATGAGATCTATTACCACACTGTGTACAATGTGGTTGACATATCAACATTAATCCATGGACCAGTAAATATCTCAGAAGAAGCTACCGCACTTGGAAAGAATCTCAGGTGTAGGTGCTGGACAAAAGAAGGTGAGCCTTTCCACTTGCGAGTTTGCCCACCGAAAGACCACATACAGACTTGGTTCCTTACTAGCAAAGGCCACTTCAAGGGGAGCCCTGTAATCCACATTTCCAGAGGGGGAAGAGACATGACGGAATTGGTAGAGGGAGAGGAGAGTGGGAGAGAAGGCAAATGGGAGGAAAGGAGGATGGAATAGTATCTAAATGTATTTTGTTTGCTTATGGAAAATTCTCAACAAAAATCAAAAATTTATTTATTTTTTCATTTTCTTCCTCTTTATTTTAGCTGTTTCTTCACAAGTTCATGGTGACCTCAGTCCATCCTTCTGAATGCATCCACTTCACATCTTGCCTTTGTTTTTTTTTTTTAATATTTTTTATTATTATTTATTCAACTGTGCGTGTGTATGTGTGCGCGCGTGTGTGTCTGTGTGTGTGTGTGTGTGTGTGTGTGTGTGTGTGTGTGTGTGTGTATGTGTAGAACCACGGACGAATTCACGAACCACCATGGACGCCTCCACCTCCTTCTGCCCCGGGATTCACAGGCTCCGCCCTACCAGGACCAGAAGCACAGGCCGCCCCCGCTTCCGCCTGGCGTCTATACGTGGGATCTGGGATCCGAACTCAGGACCTTCCACCTGCAAGGCGGAGGCTTAACCCCTGAGCCACCTCTCCAGCCCTTGCCTTTGTTTTTTGACCCCACTATTTTTCCTTCCTTTGAAAAAAACACATTCTTCAGCAGATCTCTGTTGCTTCCTAACTGAGAAGAACACAGAAAAGAAAGAAATCCTTTAGAAACTTTGTGCTGTTATCTTTGTTTTGGTATTTCAATTGTAACATATCAACCAAGGTGGATTGTCCTTGAACCACATTTTTGGCCTTCTGTCTCCTGGATAGAAGGTTTCAGTGTCCTGTTATCCCCAAGAAAGTTTTGAATCCTACCAACTGGAATACTTAAAGTTGCCTGCAAATACTCCCTTAATCTCCTATACCTGGAGTTTTCATTTCCCTGTTATTGATTGTTTGTACAATCAATACTTGTGATGTTACTAGCTTGTTCTTTGGACCATCTATTTAACTTTCCTTTTAGTGAGTGTCATGCTAATGTCATTCCTCTGCCTAGAATTTTTAGGCCTTAAGAAGAGCTATTGACAGGGCTTGTAGATAATCCCAGTCTACTTAGTCCAGTGCTTCAATTTGGAACACACCAAAGAGTACTCGTTTATACTTTGTGTATTAAGCAATGGTAAAGTATAAATACTTTGGAATGTTGTATTAAGCTGTAAATTCTGTACTTCTGACTTTTGTACTTAAGCACTGAAGTTTTTTTTTAATCTTTTTTAAAAAATGGGTGGGGTCAGGGTCAGCTGTCCTCAGATGACCTCAGACTCTCAATCTTCCTGTTTTGGCGTCCCTAGTGCTAGGATTGCATGCGTGCGCTTTGATGCTCAGCCCAAGATTGACTTAAGCAGCAGAGTTTTAGGATGGTAGTTGGTAATGGTAGCATGAGACAGAGCTCCCCAAGTTGAGGTCAATACGTTACAGTATTCTGTAAATATTTCCTATGGATCATTTTATCTCTAGTTATTGACACAGAGTTTCAGAAAATTTTGGAATTTCCTCCATGGTAATGTTGCTCATAACATGCTATTTCTCACAATGTCTGAATTTATGCTAAGGAGGTACATAAAATAGGAGCTCTAGATTGCTTCATGAAGAATACTAGTAGCCAGAAAACTCAGTTAGAACTTGGGACTTTCTGAATTATTCCCTGAAAGTTGGGGTGACAAGTGTGGGATAGAGACTCCGAGTTTAATCTTGTACTTAATGATTTGGCTAATTATATAATGAAACGTAGGTAGATATTTTGGACGATGAAGCTTGGGAGGTTTCCAGTTGGTGAACTCATTTATAAAGCAGGGAAGTAGCAAGCCCTAGTTCTGTGGGAACAGACACAACGGACACTTCTTGCTTCTAGATGTTACCATCCAGTCTTCATGTGTATGTCATATGATGATTGTGTTTTCTAAGGCATTCTAGCAACTAGCGAACTTAAGGGAATGTGCAAAGCCCCAGATTTGTAGATGTTAAACAGAAGTGCTGTGGCTTGGGGATTAAGGAGAACTGAAGTTGGCATCTAGAGCAACAGTCTTTAGAGACTAAGACCCTTAAGTTGTAGGTGCTGTACTAACTTCAAGTAGGTCAGAATCAAAATTTATTTTGAAATAGCTACCTGGTGTCAGACTTTGAACTTTCACTCTCAGAACAAGCACTTTGTATTCTTACATTTTAATTTCATATTCACTCATGAGGTAAGTCTGGTCCTTTTACGCAGATTAGGACTTTGATGCATACTGTCATAGTTAGGCACAGGTGTCAACTTGACAGTTGAGGGTTTGAGTTCTGGGCACAGTTGTGGAGTATTAGTGGTTAGTTAGGTCCAGAGCAAACCTGCAGGAGATTGTTTAACTGATGGGGAGGGATCAGCCTATGGTGAGTGGGATTAGGCCCTGGAATAAAAGATAAGGGCTGGTTGAGGGAGTTGGCATCCTTTTGTACACTTGGCCAGACATGCTGGTCTGGCAAGTAAGGATCATCCCTCTCTCAGCCATTACATAGAGATGGTATAGCCAGTTTCCTTGGCCTTGGTGTTGGTGCATGCTCTCCTATCAAGTTGAACTGAGAACTGTAACTGGACAGTCATAAGGAAATAAACCCCCTGTTCCCTTAAGCCATTCGATGGTCATTTATCAGCAACCATGCAGGTGAACTGCAACACACACCAACGGTGACTTCTCCTAGGTCACAGGCCTAATTTCTTGAGGCCAAAATCTTATTATCTCAAAGTCTTACTAGCTGAAGGAAGCCCACTTAGTAGGAAAAGGTGGAAACCAATTGGGAAGTAAAGGCATATTGGATGTCTCTTGAGCTCATCAGTTAATCATTTTGGCTCCAGCTTTTACTCCACCTGCCACTGCAGGAATGAGTTTGGAGCATGCCTTGATGGGGGAATTCTATCTCATTCAGATCAGCCATGCCCTTTTTTGTGGACTACCCTTGGGAATTGCTCATCATGGACACACGTGGCTCCCAGAGGAGTGTGGTGAATCCCTGACTAGTGAGGGGTGGTGCCAATGCGTGGCAAACGCTCCCCTCTGCTGCACTGAGACATGGTTAGTAAGATCAGTTTCTGCGTAGTCCTGGCTCACTCGCAACACGTTCTCGGTTTGTTTCTCTCTTGCCCTGTTGCCCTTTTCAAGTCTGCTGTTCTTTGAGGTTATTTTCCAAATGAACTGCCTAATTTTCTCAGACTCTGCTCTCCAGGGAAACCAGACCGAGATGAAATACCGTTAACCTCAGCTGCAGGGATGTTGGTACCTTAATGACAAAAATGTCTCTGGGATAAATGGGCTGCCACTGAACTCCAATGCTCCTGCCCAACTCTGACTTCTGCTGAGAAAAATTATGCTGAAGCTAATTACAATTGTTTCACAGTGTGAAACTGTTTGAAAGAAATGACCCTGAACTAATGACTTGAGGGATGCAGAAAGGTGGGACAATTGAAGAATTAACATCAAGAATGATACTTCATTAAAATCGGAAAAATAGCATGGAGAGATCTCATTATAGATAAGATATTCTTTTATGACCGAGGAATTTAGCATTAAAAAATCTGATAAGTTGTCATCTGGCTCCTGACTGTGTGGCCAACCATATCATACTGTTTGTCTTCTCACCATTTAGTGGCGGCATACCCGTGTGTTGAGTGAATAGAATGTTAAAATTGATAATTGGTGATTTTAGAATTGAATTGTAACCACCAGATATATAAATTCCTTCACCATGGAAGAGGAAAGATATCAAGGGGCTTCATGTCTCCCTGAGAGACTAATGAGGACTAATGCTGATGAGGAAGAAAAGGAAGATGCTTTCCTCGGTGATATACCTACTGATATATGACTCATGCTCCAGCAAATAATCAGGTTTATGCCATCAAGGCAAATCCGATGAAACCCAGTGGACCACACAGGCGAAAAGATGTGAAAAGAGCAGGGAGTCTGGCAGGTGGGAAGAAGAGTCGCAAAAGGAAGAGGAGAGGAGATGGGAATGGAGATTAAGGCACAAAAATATAATAAATTCATTATATTCATGTATATAACCATAAAAGAGTAAAAATAAATAAATTCAAAAAAATATAAATTTCAGCTTCCTAATCTGACTTCCAACCAATGTGACCTTATTTGGAAAAAGGTTCTTTGTTGATGCTAATGTTGGACTCCTCATGTGAGTCCTAAATCCAACAACAAATGTGCTTATATGAAGAGGAGAAAAGCAAGCATGGTGGTGCATACCTGGAATGCCAAATTTTCTTTCATGTCATGCTTCAAGTAGAGGATTGACTTTTATGTAATGCTTTAAACATAGATTTCTTGCACTTTTAGCAGGTGCTATATATCTGGGAGAGGAGACTAGTTGTTATTAGCTGGATAAGTAAACATACAGCAAATCAATACTGATGGAGTATCTGATTTAAAATATGTGTATACGTGTGCGCACATGTGCATGTGCATACATATTCTTATGGATTTGTGAAGTGGTTATGCTATTTTTTATTTATGGTTCTAATTTTGGTTCTAAGGCAATATCTCACTTTATATTCTGGACCAAACTGAAGCTCCCAACAGTCCTCCTGCCTCTTCTGAAGGGCTGATAATTACAGGCATGCACCTCCACACCTGGCTTTTTTTTTTTTTTAGGAGAGAGGGTTTATTCTGGCTTATGGTTGGAGTAATGTAGTCCATCATAGCAGGGGAAACATGGTGTCACAAGTGTGAGGTGTTTCCTTCAGCTACCTACACAGTCAGGAAGCCAAGAGAAGAAAGGAAGTCAGATCAGACTAGCATACTTCAAAGCCCATTCCAATGACCCACTTTCTCCCATGAGGCTCCACCTCCTAAAGGTTCTGCAACTTCCCAAAATAGCGCCACCATCTGGGGAACACGTGTTTAAGCATGGGAGTCTTGAAGGGATGGCGTTCACATTGAAACCATCACACTCTGATACAAACCCAAGTCATCTCCTGAATCCAGAGCCTGCCTTTGCTGTGAGAGCATCGCCTCACCAGCTGTCTTGCCCATATTCCTTGGATGCCCAGTTTCTTCATCCACCCCTTACCACCTCAGACTCTTACATATATGCAATGAGTTTATGTCACTTTCACACCTTGCTGCCCAATCCCATTTCTTTTCCTTTTCCCACTTCATATTTTCTCCTTTCTGACCAGTCTTCCTCCAACTTTCATGCCTTTTTGTATCTGAGATGTCTGTACTTGTTGGGGATATAGATGAGCTACCTTTGGGTAAATCATTAGGAAAGTAGCTCCCTATTTTCTGTGTGGAATTAACCTTCAACAGTCTCTTAGGGAAATGTCTTAAAATGTTGATAGACCACATATTGTGCAGGTCTGCTGGAAGTGGACATTGTTGGAGTGCATTCTTGGGTATAACAGCCCTGTCATGACCAGAAGACACTGTCTGGCACCCCTTACCACCCTCAGACCCTTACATTCTTACTGCCTCTTCTTGGGAGAGTTCCCCTAGCCTTGGGAGGGGGCATGATTAGGTTTTTATTGCCCAGACTGACTTTGGCCATCAGGACTCAAGCAGTTCCTTCTGCCTTGGGCTTCCCAGTAGCTGAGACTCCCAGCATGCACCATGCATATGACTAGATTTGCACTCTGGTGACGGTGATCTCTAGTACTTTTCATGCTGTATAAATTAAACGAAATTTCATTATCTCAGTCAATATAAACTTAAAATCATCAAATATGATGTTGTACTCAAGTAATATTGGGATGATGAGAATATAGTGTATCAATCTTTCTTCATATTCTGCACAACCTCTGTGGCATCTAGATATAAAAAAAAACTATGCATAATACCACAGCTGCTCTGAGGACTGTGGGGTTAGCCAGTCTGCCAGCAGAGCAGACCTCAGAAATGTTAGGCAGGCAAAGGATAAAGTGAGAACCAAATCCCGCAGAACTAAGAATATGGTTTCTACAGATATTGCAGAAAGCTTCTTGACATTTTGAGTCAGAAAACATCTTTACATTTCAGCATGTCAGTATTGAATCATGAATGTATTTAACTTGTACGAATTGAGCTTGACAAAGAAAACCAAGTACATAGACACACATCTGACATTCTCCTACTTGTGGGAGAACCCTGTGGCCCGTGTGAGGTGGTCTTTTAAATCCTTTAACTTCGTCAGTCCCTGAGTGCCTCTTGTGTGTGTAACTGAATGGAATGAAATTCTTGTATTTGAAAATGCAAATTTTCATATACCATATTCTTGATTACTAACAAACTACTTTTACTAGCTTTCTGTTAGCTTAAATTTTTAATGTGTATATATAGCGCATGAGTATGCCTGCCATTATGTGAGTATATGTGTGTGTGTGTGTGTGTGTATGTGGAGGTCACAGGCTGATATCCAGAATCCAGAATTTTCGATTGTTCTTCCATGTTATTCTCTAGGTCTTTAACTAAACACAGAGTTCACAGACAGGGCTAAACAGCTTGCTCGGGGGATTCCCAGTCATTGCTGCAAGGGGTGGAGTTACAGGTGGGCTGAAACACTTACCTGTGGGATCTGGGGATATGAACTCCAGTTCTTTTGCTTGCAGGCTCTTTAACCATCTCTCCAACCCCTAAGCAGCGTTAATTTAACTGAATTAAATTTCTTAAAAATATACAGATTGTCTTTCAAGGATAACTTGTGCGGTATTGTATAAGTTGATTCTGGGATTTCTATCTCACGCATATTCTAAGCTCAAAAAGGAATAGGGAGAGAGCATTGCATGACACAGGGTACCATCTGGAAACGGATGCCTGCAGTCCCAGCACATGAAGTAGCTGTCATTCCCTGAGACATGCTGAGCTAAACTGCTGCTAGAGAAACACCAAGAAGATGCATAGTTAATGTTTTGTTGTTGTTTTTCAAATTTTTTGTTTATTTTGTGTGTGTGTGTGTGTGTGTTCTACACACATGCCACATGTGTTCGAAGGTCAGAGGATGATTTTCTGGAGTCTGTTCTTTTCTGCCATGTAGACTCCAGGGATTGAACTCAGAACACCAGACTTGCAACACCAAGAATCGTTATCTACTGAGACACCCCCCCTCTCTCCTCCTTCTGTCTCTCCTGCCTTTCCATTCATTTTGCCACCCTCCCTCCCTCCCTCCCTCCTTCTGTCCCTCCTTTCCTTCCTTTCTTCCTTCCCTCTTCTTTCTTCTTTCTTTTCTTTGTTTTGACAGAATCCCATCCTGTAGCTTAGGCTAACCTGTGATGTGTGTGTGTGTGTGTGTGTGTTTATGTTTGTGTTTGTGTATGAGAGGGTACTTGGATATGTTTATGTCCCTGTGGAGGCGCAAGGGTGACATTGGGAATCATCCTAGATTGCTCTACCTCTGCTTTGCTTTGCTTTGGGTTTCCCATTTCCCAGACTTTGCCTTCCAGGACCAGAAGTACAAGCTGCCATCATATCTGCCCAATATTTTTAATATATACTTTATTTATTGTGTCATATACATAAATATAGGGAATTGATGACATTTTCGCCCCTTAATCCCCAATCCCATCCCTTCTCCTTTCCCACTACTACCCTTCCTCTCCTCTGTCAGATTCCCTTCTATTTCTGTCTCTTTACTTGGGTGGCCCACTGTGCTTCATCTGGTTTGCCTTTGATGACATATGCTTGACATGATTCGTGCTCCAGCCAGTATCATATATCAGTGGGTAAAACATTGGGCCGACATCTTCCTTTTCTTCCATATCAACATTGGTCCTCATCAGTTTCTTAGGGAGGCATGGAGCTTCTTTCAATACTTTCCATTCGATGATGAGATGTTGATAGGACAGTTCCCGTGCAACTAACTCTTGTGCACATGTACATATCTGTCACGAAATCATGGATACTCCAGCCCCATCACGTCCAGGAGATAATGTCTGGCCCACCACTGGCCCACTTCAGGCTCTTAGCAATCTTCCTGTCTCTTCTTCCTGGCTTAGAGATCCTATTTAAGATCAAGCAGACTGCAGTCACTTATTTTCTGCATTTTGGCCAGTTGTGCTTTTCTGTAGTAAACATCTTCTGTCGTAGAGGAAGGCTTTGAGGTTGAGTGCTGAGTGCTCCTGCAATATATGGGTATAATAACAAGCGTTTGAAAGACAGCTTGATATAGTATCTTCATAGCTGAGTATTCACAACCTGCACGTCCCTTGATTTCCAGTATTTTTTATGTGGGTTCTGGGAATTCAGATTTAAGTCCTTTTGCTAAGGACCTAAAGGCTTTAACCACTGAGCTATCTCCCCAGCTTTCTTTCTTTCTTTCTTTCTTTCTTTCTTTCTTTCTTTCTTTCTTTCTTTCTTTCTTTCTTTCTTTCTTTCTTTCTTTCTTTCTCTTTCTTTCTTTCTTTCTTTTTTCTTTTTTCTTTCCTTCTTCCTCCTTCCTTCTCCTTCCTTCTTTCCTTCCTTCCTTCCTCCTTCTTCCTCCTTCTTCCTTCCTTCTTTCTTCCTTTTCTTTCTTTTCTTCTTTCTTTCTTTCTTTCTTTCTTTCTTTCTTTCTTTCTTTCTTTTCTTTCTTTCTTTCTTTCTTTTTTCTTTCTTCTTTCTTCTTTCTTCTTTCTTCTTTCTTTCTTTCTTCTTTCTTTCTTCTCTGTCTCTCTCTCTCTCTCTTCTTTTTTCTTTCTTTCTCTTTTTCTGACAGGTATAAATAACTGAGGCAATCCTTGAACTAGAAACTCACAGTGTAGCTCCAAATGACCTCAATTTTATGGTCCACCTGTCTTGATCTCCTTGGCACTGAAATTACAGATGAGCACCATGGCATCTGGCTTCCCATTAGGTTCTCAGACTTTTAGGTCTAGTTTGAAGTGCTCCTTGTAAAAACGTTTATCGACTATCATCTTTAGCTGCAGAATCATAATTATGTCCAAATTTTGAAAATTCTTGAGTAAGAATAAACTTAGGATATTTCTCTTCTAAAGAAAAATATGTGACACATCTTTGAGCACATAAGTATTCTCTCTCTTAATGTTAATGATCTATAGATCTATAAAACCATTCTTACAAAGCTGAGCTGAAAGGGAAGATATTACTTAGGTGGGGAATAAAAGTTAGTCTGGATAATTATACTGCTATGATAGAGAATAATTTGCTTATTATTTGAATCCATTTTGTGCTTTTCAAGAGAATACCACAGGTAATCTACATTGAACAAAATTTAATTGATTTGTAATCTGGAACTGTCTGTTGAGGACCCTTTGGTATGTAATGACCTGGGATGAAAGCAAAGGCAAATGACAGAATGCCAAAGTCAAACTCATTTTATGTTGGAATTAATCCTGCTCATGAAAGACAAAGACCTGATTAGCTAATCATCTTTAAACAATTTTTTTTTGTTTTTAGTGGTGCTGGGAAACCTTGAGCAATATGTATACAGAGGAAACACTATGCTACTAAGCTACATCTTCAAAAGAAAAATTGAGGCAGTTTCATATAGTCCAAACTCTCCTCAAACTTACTTTGTAATCCATGGTTACCTTGATCATATCTTGTAGATTTCTTTTTGTTTTCTTTTCTTTCTTTGCTTCTGTGTTCTTTTTTTGGTGTGTTTGGGGTAAAGGAATGAATTATGGTTCTCTAGAGAAACAGAATCAATACAGTGTATGTGTGTGTGAGTGTGTGTGTGATAAAATATAGGAAATCAACTCACAAACAAAAGCAGTGTCCTCCTGCAGTGGCTATCTGTAGCTGCTGAGTTCTTGAATATCTTACAAGACTGAAGGATCCCACGAAAGTCGTGAGCCCCAATCCCTTTGGAGGCCGAAGACGCTGGGCTCTGACGTCAGTGATGAGCAGCAGCAAGGCCTATGAGACTGAGCTCTGATGGCAACAAGAACAGCAGAAAGGCCAAAAAGACCAAGTTCTGATCTCAGCTAAGGACAGCTGCAGCAGCAACAAAGAATGCAGCAACACCCCAGTAATGGTCTCACACAGCAGGTCAGCACAGGGCAAGGGAAGAGGAAATCCCTCTTCCTGGCATTTCCTTTCATCTGTCCACCATTGGAAAGTACCACCTACTATGGGCTGTGTCTCCCATATCAAAAAACAGTCTCCTGAAGGTTGTTCAAGGTCTGGCCCTAACCATTGATTCTTCACAGCTGTGTCCGAAACAGCAATGCAACTGTCAGGTTAACACCTGAATATGACTATCACAAGTGTTTGAACAGTTTCCAGCTGTCCAGTTGGTAGTAGTGTTCAGAAACTTTTAAGAGGTGCAATCTCAGTGGAGGAAGTGGTATTGAAAGCAGAATTTGAGGTTTTATATAGCCTGATCACTTCCTGTGGTAGAAAACCATAAAGGGTTGATTAACCTCCTGCTAAGCATAAATAAATTCCAAAGGCAGTCAAGTGGGGACATTTCAGACATATCATCCCTCCCAGACAGCCTGGTATGGATAAGACCAAGACAATGAGCCCTCTATAGTAGTCAGCCTACCTGCTGATACTAGTAATCTTTGCTTCTGCTTCTGGAAAGTCCCATTTGCTTGCTCCACCTCTGCCCTGCTTTAGTATAAAACAAAAATATAAGTTAAATTTGGGGCTTCAGTTCTTAATGAGTGATCATGGTTCCAGACCATCAGTGAATTAAACCCCTCTCTTCCACTCTTAACTGGTGACTGAGAAATAATTCCAGAGTAATTCTGCAATGCTGCCTGTTCTCTGCTTCCTGTTTCTCTAATAAGTGAAGAATCCTAAGAACCACCTACTGCCATACCTTCCTCTCTGTTGTTGGTCATGTCCCTCAAACTGTAAACCCAAATAGATCTTTCCTCTGGTAGGTTTCTTTTTTTCTCAAGCATTTTGTCACAACAACAATAAAAAAAATGAATACAGCCTCTGAGCAGTTCCAAAATCAATTAAATTTTAATACAAGAAGCTAGGAGTGGTGGCTCATGTATGCAATCCCAATATTGGGGCAGACAGAAACAGGAGGATCAGGAACTTGGGTCCAGTCTGTGCCACATAGTAAGAGTCTGTCTGGAAGCAAACAAATAAAATCAACATGAATTTTGGCAGGAACATGTATTCAAACCACAGCACGTCTGTATTTGAAAATGTTATACCCCAAATAGTTCCCTCACAATTTTTGCTGATAAAATTATGATCAAACGGCTTAAGGGAACAAGGGGTTTACTCTCTTATGATAGTCTGGTTACAGTTCTTAGTCCAACTTGAAGGAGAGCCTACACCCACATCAGGCCAAGGGAACTGGCCATATCATATATACATAAGAGCTGAGAGATGGACCGTTCTCACTTGCCAGACCAACACGTCTGGCCATGTATACAGGAGAATGCCACTTTCTCAAACAGCTCCGTCCACTATATTCACCTGCCTAGGGACTAATCCCACCCAGCACTAGACAATTTCCTGAAGGTTCACTCTGGGCTTAACTCAACTACTAATTCTCTACAAATGTGCCTAGAATTCAAACCCTGTACCTAACTATGACACCTGTACCTAATTTATGACAACAGGCATAGGTAAGTGCTATATGATTAGGAAACAAAACAATAATAAGGAAATAAATTGAGAGAGATTTATTTGAGTGAGACAGTCAGTATATGCAAACCTCTGGATTATTTTCTACCTGATAATTTGATCCAATCTTCAAGGAAAATGATACTACATTTTCCACATAATCTAATATTTAACAGAATTAGAAGATAAGTATGATTCATAGATTGTGAAGTTTATGAGTTTCTATAGCATCTGCTTTCCTTTTATTGACTGTCTAAGCAACTTTGTTGACTTAGTAAACCAATTACTTGCTAATGAGTTTAATAATATTTTTATTTCCACTCATGTTTAATGTAGTTCAGAATTATCCATTTTAAACAGTTTGAAGATCATACTTTGAGTACTGAGAATATTTGAATAATTTGATACTTATCTAGATTCTATCTCCCTGCTTTTGTACTCTGATTTTTTCAAAAGGAAGGGAAAAAAATGTACCATTTAACTTCAGAAGCAAATTTCAGACTTTCCACTTGTTCTTATTTTTTGCTTGTTTGTTTGCTTTTTTCTTGTGAGACAGCATCTAGGTATGAGATCTCTTGCCTTGGCCTCCTGATTACTAAGATTACAGGTGTGAGCATCATGCCCTGAATCTTTGAAAGACAGCTGAGTTCCTGGCAGTCAGTAGGCAACGGCAAACTGAAGTGGAGCTTCTTTTACTTTGACTGGATGAGGCACGTGGCCAGCTGAAAAGAATTGCTCATGTGTTTTAGTCTACTGTGCAATATTCGAAAGTCAAACGGAATGTCAGTGGTAAAAATGCACGGCTAGCTCCAGTGGTTTTCTTGGTTTTCCAGCTATATACATAGCTGAAACTTGTGACTGAGGTATGGAGAGGTCAGTTCACATCTATTTCCTGCTGTCCCCTGCTGTCCCCTGCTGCCCCTTACTCCAAAAAAGTAATTCACTAGTAGGCGCTCAGTAGGGGCTCAGACAAGTTTAACAGTAGGCAATTTATGAAAGTATTTTAATGTATTTTTTTTAAAGAAAAGAGATTCAATGTTCATACAATTAAAAATGGCTGCATGTTAAAAGTTGTTATTTAAGTCATTGATCTGAAGAGAAGATACATATGGAAACTACTAAGAATGCTGAAGAGAGTCCACAGATGAGAGAATAATCTATTGAACTTCCACTTTTATTTATTATTTATGAACAGGAACCATTTTCATTTTTTTATAGTAACAGTATTTGTGACAGTCAAAATATGAAGTCATCCAAAATATAGTAATAGTTTTCATCATAGTCAAATATTGAAGTCAAATATACCAATTGATAAACAGGTAAGTAATACTGTAATAAATCACAATTTGTAATACATTCTACCTTGAAAAGTG
Source organism: Typhlomys cinereus (assembly GCA_023101885.1). NCBI lineage: Eukaryota > Metazoa > Chordata > Mammalia > Rodentia > Platacanthomyidae > Typhlomys > Typhlomys cinereus. Next base: position 2,103,345 of record JALPQD010000057.1, on the reverse strand, counting down.
ATGAACATTTATTTTTGTTATAACATGGGTAAAATTTGAAAATATTGTGCAGTATCAATGGAACAGAAACTGAAGGCCATGAATTCCACGATTCCATTTATCTAAACTGTCCAGCATAAAATGGGTGATTGACCCCTCTCCTACATCTATCATCTATTCCATCTACCTTTGAATAGACTCTTCTAACAAGACTCTAATTTAACAGGTTTTTATCTCTAGCCAGGGGATGACATCCAATACCATCAAGATGGAACCAACGGCAATGCAGGAACAGCAAAACTGAAAAAAACAATCATCAACAAACCATAATTCAGAACATCAGAGACTCTATAACAACTACCTGGAATCAGGTCTGCCTAATCTCTCTCCCATCCTGAAGCTCAGGGAAATTTGCAGAAGAGGGGGCGGTAGATTGTAAGAGTACAAGGATGGGAGGAGTCATGATATGCAAGATACTCCACACAAGTTAGGGCCCAAACAATTATAACAGGACTCTGCATGATCTGCGCAATGACCAACATATCGTTGACCCCTCAAATTCTAGCATGGACTAAAGGCACTAGGATCCTTAGAAGCAAGGGATTAACAGTCACAATAGTGTTCCTATACTTAAGGGGAACACAAGAAAGCGTTCTAGGAAATGCCACTGAGTCCTTACACCTCATCAGAGAGGAGGACCCAGAGGAAAGTTTGATATACTCATTAAAGGATGCTTCAGAGAGGGGGGGAGGAGGCACTGGGAGAAAGGGAGGGAGGGGGGAAAGGAAGGGACAAAGCGGGGAGGGAACAGGAAGGGGTAGAGAGGGGTGGAGGGAGGGGGCAGGGATTCCTATTATGTTTGTATGAGCAGAAAAAAATAATAAATAAATCATAAAAATAAATAAATAAATAAAACACTTGTACACTTAAAAAAATAAAAAATAAATAAAATAAATAAATTGTCCAGCATAGATAAGGCCACATGGCCAGAGAGTAGATCAGAAGTTAACAAGGGCTAGAGTGAAAGTGGAAAGAACAGCCATTGTTTTTGGAAACGAGCTCCAGTTTGGAGAGTTGAAAATGTTCTAGATTAAACAGTGGTGATTGCTCAATTTTTGATTATGTTTTTTTCAGTTGTTTATAATTTGCAAACCTGTAAAGAGATCAAATAGGGTGAAAAGTATAGAGACAACATCCATTCAGACATCCTGGGAGGATAAATCAGACAATACCTAGTTTCCCATCAAAAGTGCCCAATACTGTTTGTTGTCGTTGATTTTGGTCCTTTGTAATTTTTCTCTACAGAAGAACCTGACAAACATTATAATTGTGTCTCTTGGGTTATATAAAACAGAAAAGGCGATAGTGTTCTCCTCCTGCATCTGTTTGCCAAAAGCAATCAAAATAGAACAACAGATGGGCTGAGCAGCAGATACTTAAAAGCTACAGAAATCAAATGAAGGAAAAGTACACTTTCAAGAGGCTTTGCTTAACCACTGTCCTCACGATTTATTACTTTGTATTCCACATGGTGGAAAATAGTAAGAAAAGTACTAAATGAACTGAGCTCTCTTATGTTGCTCATTTTTAGCACTTTGGAATGTCAGCAGAAATGCCACAAGTCAAAAGCTGTGGAGGATGGTGTAAAGCATCATGTGCCAGGTTTACGGAAGGATGAGGCGACACCACACCACGTTCCACCCAGCATGGTCCTAATAATCCTTCTCGTTTTAGCTTCTTCTTAGCGATTGTTCCAGAATCATGTCTTGCCCATTAATTATCCTGAAGTTTCCAACTGGGCTAGCTCTTTTCCTTGTAGGTCTTTTTTCCTTTAGTTTTCATGAATATTCATTCCATTTTCTCAACCTCTTTGATGCTTCTCTTTTTCTCGGCTTCTTCAAGTCTTCTTTCCTTCCACTGGGAATCTCAATACCTAAGTGAGTAAACTGAACAAATACTCTTTTTCTCCTTAGAAGTGCATAGAGGGGGCTACTTGTGGTTTGGTATTTCCCTTTATTTGAAAACATAAAATTGCATTTCTTTCTTATATATCTTGAAAAAGAAATTGTTCCACACTTGGTGGTGCATGTCTACAAAGCACTCAAGAGGCTGGGGAAGGGGAATCTAAGTTCATACCAACCTGGGCTACAGAGTTAGACCATGTGTCTAGACCATGTGTCAAAAAAGAAAGAAAAGAAAAAAGAAAAAGCAGAAGTAGCTATCATATGATGACACCTTTAATAAGTGCACACAGCATATATTTTAATAGTTTTGTTCTGTTATATCACAGCTAAGAAAGAATTCCTATGCCTTCTTGTTAGTATCAGCAGGATTCCTCTCAAGGCTGGTGACATTCAATTCCAGAGGCTGAGGTCTGAGATCGAAGAGTTGGCTAGTTTGGCTGCTTCCAAAACCTCCCTTCTTGGCTCGTAAATGACTGTTTTCTTTCTGTGGGTGCCCGTGTCCTAATCTCTGTATTGGATTAGGAATCCCTTAACAGACTCAATTTCTGTAACCATCCAGCCTCCAGATATAGCCCCATGCTCAGGTCCTGGGAGCTGGGGTGTCAACCTGTGTGGAAATTCATGTTAGCGTGTTATAAAGTTGTCACCTTCGCTTTACTAAAAGAAGGATGACAGATGGCCAGTGATTAAATGACCTCTGAAGGGCCTGTCAAGGACTGAAGCTATTAACTTGCTCTAGAACAGTCCTTCTGTGGTTTCGAGAGTTCACACTGCAGAACTATCTTAAGGAACACAATGATTATACTTTGTCTTTGAGGAGAAATTATGGAAACGTGCTTACTTGAAAATAATCTGAGGGGCCTGGAGAGGTTGCTCAGAGGTCAGGCCTCTGCCTTGCAGATGGAAGGTCCTGAGTTCGGATCCTAGACCCCACGTATAGACACCGGGCGGAAGTGGGGATGGTCTGTGTTCCTGGTCCTGGTAGGGCGGAGTCTGTGAATCCTGGGGCGGAGTAAATAAGGAGGAGGTGGAGGCGTCCATGGTGGTTCACCGAATTCGTCCGCGGTTCTACACACACGTACATACACACACGCGCACACAAGCACAATTGAATAAAAATGAATAAAAATATATTTAAAAAAAGAAAATAATCTGAGTATGCAGATAGTCATAGTTGATCTAATATTCATATGAAAGTGTTAGGATTCTCTCTCTCTCTGTTGCTCTCTTTCTCCCCTCTCTCTCTGTATGTGCGTGTTCTCTGGTTATTGTTTGCTTTTTTGCAGTGCTGGGGATAAAACACAAGCCCATGCATGTCAGTTATATATATATACACATATGTGACATATATACATGCCAAGACTTTTATATTATTTTGATATTCGCATAGAAATGTTTATAGACCTTAAACTTCATGAGTTTACAGTGTGGAATAATCAGGGACTAGGGTTATAGCTAAATGGTATAACACTTTTCTAATATCTGTGAGACTTTGTGTTCAGTTTCTAGTTCCACACGTGCACACACTGTAGCTGTCTAAATGCAATTGTGTTTTGAGTAGTTGATAAATAAAAGAGTCATTCAGAGTCAGGCCTTTCTGACTCTAAAATCTAGGACCTCCCCTCATGCTACCAAGTCCCTCTGTCTTCTTTTTCACATAGGTAAACCATATTTAATGTATGGAAATTCAAAGGTATCAGTAAAAAAAGAAAATAAAAGTCACCTGTAACTCTGTTACTCCGAGCTAACTATTCTGGCATATATCCTTGAAGTTGTTTTCTTATTTACACATTTCAGGCAGGTTTAATTCAGTCCATTGGTCTGCTATGCCAAAGGTACCATATAGACTGGCTGTCTAAACCACCTCAGTTCTGGAGACCAAGGAGTCCAAGGTCAAGGTAGTGGCATAATCACGTCTGATGAAGGCCCCACACCCTGCTCAACAGGAGCCTTTTCCTCCATTTTCATCTTTATGAATGAATGCTTTAAGGAATGCTCCCCCCTCAAAGCCAAATCCAATCTGACAGGTCTGATCCTAAAACCAACATATTAGGAAAAATGATTCCAACATATGAATCTGGGAGAGCACAAGCATTTAGTCCATTCTGAGTCTAACTTCATAAACAACTGTGCAAGAAATGTTATAGTTTTTTATTGTCTTAAAATAAAAATTAAATCTGTCTCTGACCTGCATGTATCAGGTTGTTAAGTGCTTATATCCTTATACACATTAGACTTGTGGTATTCCTTTGGGACAAAGAGAGAAAAATGAGAGAATTTCACAGGACAAGGGAAATAGGAGAAGACCTTTTAAGGCAGGATTAGAGCAGCCATGCTGGGATGGGTCTCAAGGTCTTTGGAATTCTGAAAGGCCATCCCCCAGTGCTGGAATCACCCTGAAGGAACAGGGCTGCTGTGATTCCTCCTGGAGATAGGATGGCCAACTTCCCTATGAAAGGATTGTGGAAATGAGCTCTCCATATCAAACAACTTGACCTCTAGCCCACATGGGCGGAGAGCAACCGGATTGGGCCCCAATGGGTCTTAACCAAAGGAAAAAAGCCAGTTTCCTGGGCTTGTCTAGGTGTATAAATATGCCTGGCCCTGGCAGCCATCTTTGGCTCTCTAGCCCCTCGTGGCACTCCAGTGCCATGAGTCCATTTCCAAATGCCAGTTTCCCATGAATTCTCCAGTGCCTTAGCTCCTTATGGCTCCCCACATCTGTAGTTCATGAGTTCCAACCTTTCTCCTCTCTAATAAACTCTACCTTAATCCTCTACAGTGTTCTGGTTTCAATCTTTGACTCCGGAACACAAGAACCCTACAACATTGGGATGGTCGAGACAGGTTCCCTGCAACACACCCATCACTAGTCCAGGAAAGCAAGGTCTCTAAGCTTTAGCCTGCACAGTACAGGAAATTTGGCTCTGTACTTGGTTTGAACTTCACTCTGAGATCTTGCCTTAGGGTACCAAGAGGCAAAAGCTAGCCTTCTAGTTCCTGTGCACACTTCTCTACTCTGGGGAAAGCTTCTCCCCTTCAGCTGCTTATAGTTTTCTCTTATAATTACTTCTTTGTAAGATAATCTCTTTTATTCATTTTTTTTAAATCAAGAGTTAGGAAAAGAGTTCCTTATGATTTTGGATAAAGTGAGAATAAAGAATTTGGCTTTTGAAAAATTCTCATTATTTATTTTGATTATCATGTTCATAAAATTAAGACCACATTTAAATTGCTGCTTTTTATATAGTCAAACAAGCTTTGTATTTTTCAGTTGGATTTTTCTCATCCTTAAATTTTAAAGAATTTTTTTTATCTTCTGGATATAAATCTTATGCTAGAATGTATTACATTTTTTTTGCGTGATTTCATGTACAAGTTCACGGGACAAATCACAGTCAAAAAGTCTCATACAATAAGATTTTCTTTAGGTTACATGTTCAAGATATATATATGAAACACACAGATAATCTTCATGCTTAAATTTGTGAGCAATTTTCAAGAAATCTCCATTATGTATGCAAATATAGAATCCTCCCACATCCTACCACTATCTAAAATCAGAGATGTTTGTTTGCATGTTGCATACTGAAAGGCAGGCTCAAGTAAGACTTTCCATTACCTAAATATACCTACTTCCCAAAGAAGGATCAGTCCTAATAGATCTATATAGAAAACAGATAACTTGGTATTTATCTTGCACATTCAAATTTATTCTTTAAAAGGTACAAAGCAAGCACACCTCAAGCCCTCTATTTCACCAGAAGGAAAAAGAAAAAGAAGACGAAAATGAAATGCACTCAATTTCAGCCTGCATGCATATGCTTGAAAATCTACCTGGAAATAGCTAAAGCTGTGAAAGATGTGCTGCTATTTTAAAGTCAGAATATGTTGAATTGCTTCAGGCAGCTTTAAGCTTCCAGGGTGTTATGGCTCACCAGAGTCAGGTTAGAAATGAGAAATGCAAAAGCATGCTGTGGTTTCAGCCATTTCCCCCGCATAATTTTGGAGTAGAAAGACTTCCAAGGAGGAAGGGAAAGTGGGAGATGAAAATTAGGGAGGAAAGAATAAATGGTACCAAGAGAACTGCTCCAACCATTTATCTTTATTTTTCAAAGCCTTAAAAGCAAATCATACATGCTGAGTACAGTAAAAGCAACAGACTTTTGTTTGGGGAGGGGGCACTTCTGGGAATGCATCTCTTGAGGGGAGAAAATGGCTTCATAAAGGAATGATGCAAACACAGTCCTTTGCCAGAAACTCCTCTCTTCAACTGCAAAATGAAACATCCACTACCAGGAAGCCTCATTCAGCTGCAAAAACAATGGGCCCGTAATCTGATACTTATTTTTGCTGAAATGGAGCTGCTGCTCTGCCTTGCCAGATCCTGCAATCTTGCAAAGCACCCAGAGAGCCTTCGTTGGCCTTAGGGGAGTGCAAAAGGCTGACGGGACAGTCTTATATTTGAAATGTAATTTTTCTTCGAGAAGGCAAGCCAGAACTGCATGAGCTCCCATCCAGCTTTTGAAAGGAAAACCAAAAATGAATTAGGCTTATCAGACAGCCTGTACAAAAACAAAATACATGATATCAGTCTCTTATTATAGTGTGGTATCAGCAGCACTTGCTTGCTGTCCCTGGGTTGGAGCTGCTGCTACGGAAGAAGCGCTGAGCTCCCCTGCGCACACACTCAAGTGATTTAAACCTAGTCTCTGGAGATATCTGACATCATTCATGGAAATTGTGCTCGGGTTTTCTAACCTATGAAAACATTTTGTGGACATGTCTAAGTGTAATTACTACCACCATTTCCTTCTTTCTCCACATTGCCAAAGTTCACAGAAGAAAAATCATGGTTCCATTGCTTTCTGGGCTCATTTTTTCTTAACTGTAAGATTACTGTCATAGAACATTAGAGCAATGCTGTTCTTTCGAAGTTCCCAACCCAGAAAGAAGTTTCCAGTCTTGATGGACTGAACACTTAGATAGCTCTCATCCAACTGCTCCTTCAAAGCTTTTTTTTTTCTTTTGCAGGATTTAACTGTGTTCAGTGTTTCTTCGCTGCCTATTGTGTGTGCATATACATTTTTGGGGCCCTTGGTGGCCATTACCTAAGATCCTCTTTTTCAGACTTTAATTCTGCATGCTTCTTCCTTCATTCAGCCGAAACCAGTTGCCTCACTTCACGCCTGTACTTTTCTGATGGCTGGAACTTCAATAGTAGTCTTGAATGATGGTGTACCCTGGAAGATGGAATTTCCCAGTGGAAGATGTTCAAGCAGGTCCTTACAAGGAACCTGCCTCACTGACAGCTTCTGGGGTCACCATATCTCTTCCGTCCTTCTCACTTCATTTTAAATGAACTAAACTTTAAGATAAAACAAAATAAAACTAAAATTTGAAGCCATTCTTACTTTTCGACTTTTTGTTAATGCAACATAACTTGATTTAAATAAATGAAATGAACATAACAACGCTTTGTATATCTCAGCGTATGGTTTCCATGCTGTCATGTAGGTCTAGTATGTAGCTCAGTGCCAGACATAAATACTTGTTCAACCTATTGTAGATATTATAAATTCTATACTAGTATTTCTATCTGTGGTTTGGTGTATGAACTATGTTCAAAGCAATTCCCCTAAATCAACTTACTTTTACCCTTTGACTTATGACAAGACTAATGTCTTGTTAAATGAGGTGCTGATTTTCCCCATTTTCCTGCTGATGAGGAATCAGTCAATGAAGGCTATTGATCTATTCCTTCATATTTTCTTTAATCAACTCTTTATGGATGGCATTTTCATGCGTTCATATGAGTGTGCAGGTATACATGCAGGCACACATGAACATCTGTGTGAACATCTGTGTGGAAGCTGAAGTTTGACCTCGGATGCCTCTTTCCACATTTTGTTTTGAGACAGGATTACTTGATGAGCCTGGAGCTCATTGATTTGGCTAGGCTAGCTGACCAATGAGCTCCAGAAATCAGCCTGTCTCTGGGATAACAAACATGTGCCCAGCTTTTATCGGGTGTTGGGATTCAAACTCAGGTCTCATGCCTAAGCAGCATGCACTTCAATGACTGAGACACTTCCCCATTCCCAACTAATTTTTATATTAAGCATTTTCTCTCATTCTTGTATTTCTCCTATGCTATGATTTAGATATAAAGTGTTACCCCCCCCCAAAAAAATGTGTTGAAGGCTGAGTGTTACTGAAAGTAACCCTCACTAAACTCAAGGCTGAATATGCCATTAGGCAGGTGTTGGAGGTGGGATCATCGAAGCATACTCTGGAAAGGCACAGCTCTCTACCTCCCATTTGTCATGGGGACAGCAAGCTGCTCACCCCCACCTTCCAACATACTCCTTGTCATGATGCTCAGCCTCAACATAATCCCAGCAGTGGGGTTAGTTGATCACGGACTGAAACTTCTGAAACTGTGAGCCAGTATAAATCTTTCTTCTTTCAAGATTTTTTTTCTTCATTTGCCACAGAAATAAAAAGCTACTAATACACCATATTAACTCCTGAGTTTTATGGCCATTTGTCTTAATGACCGCAGCTGTCAACCCAGACATTTGTATGTGGAGCCTTCAGGAGACTCTTCTAAAAGTGCTGCTCTTACCTCCTGACCTGGTTGCCACGTCAATCAGACAAAAAAGCATCCTTAGCCCGGTACCTGGGATGCCAATCTGTCTTCAGATTCTGACTTCCATCATCTCCATCTCGTTTCATTCTACTCTGGCTAGATCATCTATTTGATTGTTTCCGTTCTTTTTTTTTTAAATATGCTATGTATTTAGGAAAGAAATACGGAAAAAGAGGGGGAGAGAGAGAGAGAACTTATGTGTCTTCTATTTCAACTCTTGGATGAGTGTCAGAGGACAGCTTTTCACAAGTGGGCTCTTTCTACCATGGGGGCTCCGTGAACTCAGATCACCAGGGTTTGTACGTCTTTTCTTTAGCTGCTGAGCCATCTCACTGCCTCTGAGTCTGTTTTTCTAAATTCTGTGTGTTGGCTTCTGCTTCTTTCACCCCAAAAGCTCTCTTTCTATTCCTATCTTGCATTTCAATGCCTTACCTAATTTCCATAATCTCATGGAAACATTTGCACTCCAGAAACCCCTACTTCCAGAAGCAGTTGATATTTTCCTTTCTTAGAGAATTACCTTGAAGAATCATTTACAAAAAACTAAAACAATCCACAGATTTTTTGGTTCCCACTCCAAGAGATACTGATTCAGAGGGTCTGGAGTGGAACCTGAGAATGTGTATTTCCCACAATTCCCAAGGGATGCTGATGCCGCTGGTCTGATGACGAGTTAGAGCTACTTTATTGAAACTTGGTTCTTATTCTCCATAGTTTTGCATTGTCAGTTTCCTTATTTTCTTAAATGGTTTTCTTTAGTTTTTGTGGTTCTTGAAGTTCCCAGCACAGAGTGTGTACTTAAAAAGCATGTATTAAAATCGACTAGAACAGGAGGCTGAAATCTTGCTTTTGAACTTGGTGCTTGACCCCTAGGAGCTTGTCAAATTCTGGGTTTCCATTAACAAGAAAGAACACATCTAAGGGTGTTGCTGAGGGCACAGTCAATTCTCCCAAGTCTTTGCTATTATTCTTGGTCTGGGAGTGTGAGCTCATGGCATGCAATTGGAGGAATGTCAGGTTTTGAAGGCAATGACATGATGTGAATCCAGGGGAAGCCGTTGAAGGGCTCCCCCGAAGGAACAGAATGACAAAAGTTCAACATTTGGGAAATTAAGTATGAAGGTTGCCATGGCAAGATAACAACAGATTTCAGATCTATAATTATACCTGGAGCGAGGCATGAGAGTCCCCCTCTGAGGATTTTTGTTCACTCTTATGCTTTTAATGCTTCAGAAACCAGTCACTGCGAATTCAAGTTGCGCTTCTAATTGCCCTGATTATCATGTTCAGAATGTTCCGCAGAACCAGAGTGGTTTGTAGGAAAGAAAATTAATTGCAACTCTGGCTGGCTTGAGAAAAATGGGCGACAGGGCATTCTGGGAAATTCATGTTTTCCTCCTGCATGAATGTAAGACTTTTTCTTCCAAGTATCTCTTCAATGATCCATTTGGAGTGCTTATTTATTTTTGCCAGACAAATCAGACAGAATTTCGCATATGGATATTGATTTTTTCAGGAACTTTTTTTTTGAGGACTATCATTTCTTTATTGGACAGGTCATTTAAAAAGAAGGAACATATCCAAAAAATGTGTTTAGCTCGGTGCTGCAGGAATCAATGCACACAATAAAAACGATTCAGTATATTATGAGAACAGGCCACATACAACCATAAAGATGTATGAATAAGTCATAATGCTTAGGAAACAATTATTTGGGCATTACTGCGCATTCTAGTCTCCAATTTACAACCTGCACTTTTTACAGGTGAGCTATTAGCCCACAGGATTTGGCTAGTTTTCCGTGCTCCTGGATTGTAGAGAACTTCAGTTAAGAGACTTCTCATACTTTTGAATGCCACCGAAATCATGTCAACTGCATGCTTAACTTTATATCACTTTATTTTGGAACTATTCTAGTCAGTAGTGGACTACCACACAGTGCAGTTAAATAAAAGTCCATACTTAATATACTTAGCATTGTTACAATGCACCCAAATCACATTTAGTCCTACAGTACCATACTTGAAGAATACAACAGAAATTCACTAGAGTAAATTTCAAAAATTTGAGATGTTCAGCTGGTCCAAGGTATATAGGCTGTTAGCAAAGGTACACATAAATACACCTGACAACCATCACTACCAAATTATTTGCCAGATTTTTGGCATCATTTTGGCAAAATTTTTTGACTGGGTAGACAAACACAGATTTTAACATCCATTGCAGAGACTAGACAAAATTGCTATAAGTAGTATGGATATTTGGTTACAATGAAAAAGTAAAAAAAATTCAATGTACTATAAACATAAAAGACTATCAGGTATCACATCTGGCCATTCCTCCCTAAATCTGCTGATTTACCCGCCACTTCCTTTTTTCTCTGTACCATTGTGGATGAGTATACTCATATACTAGGCAAGTACTGGACCACTGAGTCATGCCCTTGGACTCTTTCTATTACTGCATCCAAGTTCTCAAAGTGAGAACCTAGCTCTGCACACAGGAAGCCATATTTAAAAAGCCAATCACAAGACATACCATACTTCTCATGAAATGAATACTGTGGAGATTAAGGAAGAATCTTGGTGAGGAAGACAATGAGGATATAGGACTCAGTTCAGCCACATCCAAATGGAACATTTGAAAACTCACACAGCTCTGCATCATCTCTTCCAGCAGCAGCAGTGCAAGGGCACATTTCTCTGTCACTAGCAAATTAGTGCCCACCTGTGCCCCCATCACATTGGAAGCTTACTTGGGGAAAACATGTTAGTTGCGTTAAGTTAGAGACTCTTGGGAAATTGCATTGCTCAGCACCTTAACATCTATGTCTTTTTTTTTTAAATATTTTTTTAATTTTATTATTATTATTATTTATTCAACTGTGTGCATGTGTGTGTGTATGTGTATGTGTATGTGTAGAACCACCATGGACGCCTCCACCTCCTTCTGCCCCGGGATTCATAGGCTCCGCCCTACCAGGACCAGAAGCGCAGGCCGCCCCCGCTTCCGCCTGGCGTCTATACGTGGGATCTGGGATCCGAACTCAGGACCTTCCGCCTGCAAGGCAGAGGCTTAACCCCTGAGCCACCTCTCCAGCCCCTATGTCTTTTTTTGAAGAGAGCATATGGGGTTGTTAGATCATGCCTTAGTTTTTCTTAAATATGCTTTATTGGTGCATATTCAAATTCAGGAAGAAGAGGAACATTTGGGTACATTGAAAACATATTTTATATGCTTTTCTTCTGACTTCAACAATGTTTTCTCAGTCTACACCTTGGTAAATAAGCATGTATAATTATCATTTTGTTTTTGTAATTCTTATAGTGTTACATATGTGGACACAGTAAATTTATAATATTTGCACACCTTAATCCCTCATTCCCCCTTCCCTTTACAACTTTTCTTCTCCCTTCTTATTTTTAAATCCTTTCACATGTGTGGTCCCCTGGGATTTTTCTGGTTTGCCTTCGATGACATGTACCTGGGCGTTTGCTGGAACATGGATCATATGTCAGTAGATGCACCGTCAAGGAAACATCTTTCATCTCTTCCCCACTGGCCTCAGCCCTCAGTAATCTCTCAGAGAGATTTGGAACCTCTTTACATCTTTCCCCTTCCATGGTGAAATTAGACAATGACTTTTATTGCCGTTCTTTTTTTTATGTCAACATAGCATTTTAATTCTGAAACCACCCAATATATTCATACACGGACAAAATAAGAAATAGTTGTGTGTGGTAGGTGGTGCCCGACTATAGTCCCATAACTTGGAATGCTGATGCAGGGGATTCTGAAGCTCAAGGCCATCTTCACCTATGCAGTAATCAAGCAACCCTGGGCTAAGTGAGACAGTCTCAAATGCCATTTCAAGGCTCGCTGCTGGGAAAATCCAATGGAAATAACAGTAATGTTGCAGAGTTGATACCCTGGTTTGCTTGGTGTCACTCTCTAGGAGTCTGCATGTATCCAGGTTCTGGTATTTGGAGTCGAAGATTGAACCCAGAACACACGTAAAGGATTAAGGTACAGTTTATTTGAGGAGAGAAAGAACAGAACTCATGGACTCCAGACATGGAGTGTCATGAGGGGCAAGCATCGTACGGCTGTTCTTGAAGATGGCACCTCAGGCCTTCCTGCCTTTTCTCAGAGACTGATCACAGATCTCTGGACTAGGACAAAATCAGGCAACATCTGCTGACCTTCTGCTCCTATTCTGTGCTATTTGTCTCTTAGAAATTTGGGAGACACTTAACTTGCATCCTACATGAGGTTGACGATTATATTGACGTCATCAAGGTCCATAATTTATATTATGATTAAAAATAATCTCAAACACTCAAAGTGGAAACATCAGTTACCACCTGACATTGAGTGACTTGTACAGGATATCAGCAAAAATTGTGTTTTTCTGAGAACCTCTTATGGTCTTCTGCAAATAACACCCTGAAGGAAACCATGTAGTTAATTCCCAGAGAAACATTTGTAATTGACTTTGTGGAGAATAAATTCATTTGCTAGCTATCTCATGCTGTCCTAAAATTTCTGTTTCATTGTGATAAAAAAACAAAGCTGGCTAGACAGCAGAGAATCCCTAATTTTGGCATAACTCTTGGGCCCTAAGTCATTTCACAGTTTAGCATTTATTTATCACTTTAATACTTGGCTTCCTTGGCTGATGGATTATATTGACAATGATGAGCACTTATTTTCAGCATTCCTCAATTGTGTCACCATTGCTGTGTCCTTGTTCTGTCCTTGGCTGTTGCTGAGATGCTACCTGTGTGCAAGTTCTTAGCCCCATGGCTTAACACTGCCCAAAGAGGTGAAGAGTGTTTATTTGCCTTGATTCTAAATTCTCCATGAGGCTTGGTGTGGCCAATGAAACGTGAGCAGATGCAATGTAGTCAGAGGCTGGTAAAAGAGCTTGTTTATTTCCATTGTGTTTCATGCCCTGTTGACATGAACAAATGCCCAGTATTTTCTGTCTGAGAATGAGAGTTACATGGAGAAAAACTGACTCATTCCATTTATCCCAGAAGAGAACAGGCTACCTTAATAATAGCCAACTGCCTCACAGGCCAGCACTTTGAATTTCAATCCATGAGCAAGTTCTAGTTTTATCATTCTGATGATACTCTCTGCCTCCATTAGATGGGCCTGTGATGACATCATGATAATTTTAAACTTCATTTAGGACAATAATATCAATTCCATAATTTTAAGAAAAAATGAACAGTAAGGAATAGGCCGTTTAAAAAGGACTTTTACAAAAGGTAAATCTATAAGCCCACCTATCCATAAAATTGCATAGTCTTTGTTTGAGTGGACCATCTCACTTATTCCGTCTGAGTTTATATTAGGAATGTTCCAGTTTATTGATGAGGAATCACAGGCTGCAAAAGACAAGGTTGTTCAAGTTAGCCAGCGTTGGACTAGCTGTCTGAGTTCAGCTTAACTTTGTTACTTCCATGCCACATACCTGATCAGCTATAAGTTTGCAAGGTAAATGTGTGTGTGTGTGTGTGTGTGTGTGTGTGTGTGTGTTTGTGTGTGTGTTTTCAATTCCTGTTGCTTTTGCATTTTTTTTTTTTGCCTGTGATTATGTGCTGGGCATCTTCTCTTCAATCATTCAGTTGAATGAAAGTATATTCATCCGTGGTTCTTAAGTTCATAAAGTAACTTAAAGGTTTTATTAAATCACAGATTGTTAAAGCCATTCCAGAGGTCCTCATTCAGCAGACCTGGAGTACAGGCTAGAATTCAGCATTTATAGTTAAGCTCTCAAATGATAAGATGCTACCAATCTATGAGCTATCTTGAAGCTTACAAAGTGCTTTGTAGACTCCAGCGCCCTCATGCCCACATGAGCTTTTAGCCTATTGGGGTCCTACTGAAAGCAGCTGTGGTGAAAGTTACTTTGGAAAGAAAACATAGCACCATGTTGGGTTCTATCCATGAACAGGATAATTTCTTGGGGAAAGCAAAATATACTTAACAAAAGCAATCTTTGTAGGAAGAAGGAGATAAGTGACAAGCCATCCCACTGGCACTAGCTGCTTAACCTCATGCCTTGTGAACCTCTCTAAGATTCATGCCGGAATGTTGACTGATTGGATCATGTGTAGATAATTACAGTTACTATGAGTTTATATGTGTAACAGCCAAGTCAGGTCCATACATTAGATAGTGTTTCGCTATACTCCTCCCCATTCTCTAGCTCTTATATTTTCTCTACCTTTCTCTGCTGTGCTGTCCCTAAATCTTGGGCAAGGAGTGATAAAAACGCCTCAATTAGGGCTGAGTCACTTAGGCCAGTTATGAGCCTCTACATTAAAGACTGCTTACTGCAGAAGGAAACTGCTCCAACCAAGTTGAGAGAAGCACACATCTATGGGTATAAACATAAACATCTATGGGTATAAGCATAAACATAAAGAGGCAATTTGACAATATGTTCATTTAGCAAAACAACAATAAAAAACTTCCCCAGGATTCCGCAGGCTCCACGACCAAGTTGCCCTTGGACTTGAGCACCTGGCCTTCCTGCCACAGGTGGACAGAGCGGGAAAACGTGCGTGAGTAGTGACACCATCCAGCATGGCGTGGAAGAATGGAACTTATCTTCTTACAAAGAGCTCCAAGCTCATGATTTCTGAACTGGATTTTCAAGATTCTGTTTTCGTTCTGGGATTATCTGAAGAACTGAACAACTTATTGGTTTAACTTTATCTAGACAACAGAAAGGAGATCAGAACTATTCTGAATGCGTTGGCGCCTGACCTTCCTAGTTACCATGGTCTTGAATGGCGACTAGACGTACAGCTTGCAAGCCGAAGTCTCAGGCAGCGGAAGAAGCCGGCGGTGACCATGAAGCTGCACTGAGCCGCGATGGCGACCGTGACACCAGGGTTCTACAGACCGACCCAGCCACCCTGCTTCATTTGGTTCAGCAGCTGGAGCAAAGCACTGGAGGAAATGAAAACAAACCATTGTAGAAGAGTGGTCCGCAACATTAGGTAGCGCCTGCTGCAAAGGTGTGATCCTTCAAGCTGAGGCACAGGCAGCCTGAATTTTTATTAACACGGTAAGTATATCTGGATTCCATAAAATTTCTTTTCCTGTTCAGTATGCCGAAGTCATCAGAAACAAGAATTCCTTTCCTGGTGCTACATGTAGTCAGCTTGCCAGATTCAAGTGTAACATATTTTAAATGTGTATATAGGATTGAATCAACTAAACTGAATCTATACTGTTCAACAGTGACTCTCCTGTATTTGATACTTTTTGTCTGTTTAATATTATTTTCCTCTTAATTAAAATTTGGAAATAAAAATTGCTATTAGTTAAAGAAAAAACAAAATAAAACAAAAAAAAACAAGGAAAAAAAACTTCCCCAGGACCTATGATTTCCCCATATATGGATTTTTTTTTTTTTTGTTTACCAAGTTTATAGTAAAGGAGCAGTCTTTAGTTATAAACTGGATTTGGAGACAATAAGCACTGCACAACAGACCTTCGTATTTTTGTCATCTAGTGATTGGATGCTGATTTTGTTTCTAACATTTTTTTTTTCATATCAGAGTGTGAGGAATCAGTATTTTCCTAGAACTCACCAACCCCTTGTGTGAGCCTTAGCTTGCCGATCCATCTCTTAACATAAGACTGCTCCACCTGCCAGATCTCCAGAGATAGAGATGTTCTTATGTCAGGTTCCCTGCAGCAGACCTGAGACGAGGGTTCTTGTGCAAGTGATTTTGGTAGGAGTTCTCTCAGAAGACGCTTAAAGGGGAGCAAGGGAAACAGAGCAGATGGTCTCAATCATAGTAATAGGATAATTTAATTTCCACAGGACAGATAGTACAGCTAAGAATGCCCGGTCCTGTGGAACCACTCCAATAACTCCTTCCAGTCTACCATACTTCCTTAGTCCTGGACACTCATTCGCAATGTCAGGCTATAAAAGATTGTGACTCTACCCATCATCTCTCTCTCTTCGTCTTTCTGCTCTCCCTCCACAGAGTTGCACCATGGCTGCTCTATCATTTCCTAGCCTCGTGCTTGGAGGGACTCTTTCTCTGTTCTCTCTGATCTTAAGCTACTTCCTCTACTCTAATGCTCTCTTCCCTTAAGGCTATGTTTTCCTTCTTGCCTCCCATGGACCGAATGTCCAAGAGTTTCTTCCCTCTTCTCTTAATTTTCAATAAAATCCCTGCTATACCTCTCAGTATACTGTGGTTCCAATCTGTCCATCCCTGCACCTCGGCCTGCTCCTGAAGCCTGTGGCCTGAGTGTCCCCTGCCTTCTCATCTGCAGAGACACTGCTTATGTTTCCTCCCAGCTCTTTTTATAGTGTCCTCCTTTCTCAGTTCTCTCCCCTGCCGCCCAAACAGCAGTGACTCACAACCTCAAAAGCTGCTCTCTTTTTTCATTATTTTTAGGAGCCACATGATTTCTGTCATTATCACCTCTGGCCTAGACCAGTGTCAGCCCACAGTCTTTCATTTCCTGAGGATCGAGTTGCAGGGGGCAAACCAAGAGACATTGCAAAAAACCGGGATCATCCTAGTATTTGAGTTTGCAAGTATCACAGAGGAGACAGCTGCTGAATGTAGAATTTGAAAATGAGGAATTGGGTTCCAGTGAAAGGGTAATCTTAAAAGTCCTCTGCCTCGATTCTCCCTCATGCATTTCAACTTATAATTTCTGACTAACTATTACAACTAAAAAGTGAGGGTTGCCTATTTCTTGATGGTAACTACAGGGATTCTAAGCTGGGATGTGAATGGTATATTTTATTCTCTTTAAATTGTTTAGAAAAATTCTAATGCTATAATCATGAAATGTGAACTTTTCTGGAGAGTTTAATAATTTAGTCACACAAAAAAATCCTCACAGAATTAGTCAGTGCTGTAGTTTGGTTCTGAGCAGCTCCCCAAAAGACCATGTGGCTGTCTCCTGGGAAGGCTCTGTTGGGAAATGGTGAGAACTTTTGGTGGAAAGCATCAGTGAGAAGAGGTTTAGGCCATCCGGGGTACATCCTTATGGGTATTAAGAGGCCCAGTGTCTTCTACTCCTTTACCTTTTTTCCCAGTACCGCTAGGTGACTGATAGTCAGTTTCAATGATCAATTTGACAGGATGAGAGTCACTTAGGAGACACACATTTAGTGTGTCCGTGAGGGTGCTTCCAGGTAGTTATAACTGAGGTAGGAAGACCCATACTGTCTTGAACTGGGGTGGTCCCATTCCATGAACCACAATCCTGTGCTGAATACAAAAGGGAAAACACGTAGCGTCTCCTTCTACTCCCTAATTCCATGCACATTAATACCCGCTGCCACAGACTTCTGTTGTCACAGCTAGGGACACTCTTGCCACAGCACACTCCCTGCTATGAAGGACTTTACTGTCAAAGTACAAGCCAAAAAAAATCCTTCCTTTCTTATGCTGCTTTGGTCAGTTGCTGGCCACAGCAACGAGAAAAGCAGCTGATACAGACCCTGATTGCTGACAGCCACTGGGTTGGTCACACATTGTTCATATAGGCTGCTGGACTCTGTACTTTATCTTAAAGAAGATTTTTGAAGGAGTCAAAAAGCATTTCAGAGCTTTGTAGAGTCTGTGGTCTTCCAGATATGGCCACGGGAAGGAAGGACGTAGAAGAGAGATATTCAGAGGTGGTGTTGACAGCACTTGGAGCTTGATTTAATGAGGGGGTGGTGCCTGGCTTCTGTCCCAAAGCAGAGAAGTTTATAGGGGGGGCGGTGAACATTTCCTTTTGAGTTTTGATAATTTTCAAGTGCTTGTGATCTGAAAGGGCATGTTTGGCAGACAGGCAGAAATACAATATGGGGTCTCAGAAAAGAAGTCTTTCTCAGATTTACAGTTGAGAGTATAAAGGTAGTTGCATAAAGGTAGTAGCCGAAGTTACCCTACGCTGGGCTTATAGACACTGCACTTTGAGAAGCAAGCTGAGTACAGTACCTTAGGGACATACCAACACTTAAAAGATGAACCAACAAATAGAAATCCAAGAGTAAAAAGAGCACTCAGAAAGAAGACTTTATATACAATAGGAAATACTTTTGAAGTCCTGTCATGATCTCAAATAGCCCAGAAAGGACAGGGTAGCTGAGTCCCCCTCCGCAAAAAAAATAATTTGTTTATTTTATACTCAAAACTATATGAGTTTCACACTGACTGGAGCAAGAGTTTCAGGAAAGGTCAAGAGGAATGAAAGACAGCTTGCATAGATTGGTAAGAAAGACTCAGGAACAGAAAACAATTAGGAGTATGTCTCTAAGACCACACTTCAGACTTCGCATTGCTTTTACATTTCTATGGGGCTGGGATCAAGCCTAGTGCTTTGTGCTTGCTGGGCAACTGTTCTAGCACTGGGCCACACTGTTGGCCCAGGCCTCACCTATTGTTTTAATTAATATTTTAAACAACTATTTTTACTCTAGCAGTTCTAAAATTAATTCAAAATAATCACAATAGTAAAATAACAACTTATCTTTCACCTGAAAGATAGCATAGGAAGTACTTTGATTATGTCTCTCCTGCACGGACTTCTCTTATTTCTTCCCCTCCTACTGAGCCCTTTTTCCCAATAAACCTGATTTTTCTCCTAAAGTGTCAAAAAATTTAGTTGTCATCTATGGCTCAGCATCAGAGCTATACAGGGTTCAGGACATTTGCAGTTTTCCTCACCTCTTCTGGATTAGGGCTGAGAAGTAACCCCCCCCCACACCCACGTGTTAGGCCCAGGAGACTACTCTCTCTCTCTCTCTCTCTCTCTCTG
This sequence comes from Typhlomys cinereus, assembly GCA_023101885.1. Classification (NCBI taxonomy): domain Eukaryota; kingdom Metazoa; phylum Chordata; class Mammalia; order Rodentia; family Platacanthomyidae; genus Typhlomys; species Typhlomys cinereus. The sequence continues at coordinate 2,083,944 of JALPQD010000057.1, read as the reverse complement.
TCTGTCTCTCTCGCTCGCTCTCGCTCTCTTTCTCTCTCTCTCTCTCTCTCTCTCTCTCTCTCACACACACACACATTCATTCTCTCACACACACATTTATATTGTCTCATTGTCTCTCTGTCTCTGTCTTTCTCTCTCTGTCTCTGTCTCTGTCTCTCTCTCTCTCTCTAACCCTGCCATGTTTTCAATAACTCTGCTAACAAGTGCCCTCACATTCCCCAGTCCTATCAGGAGTATGCTTGGTGTAGGAAGACAGGACAGTATAATTGGGAGGGAGAGATTGTAAAACAGGAGGGTCCTGAAACGGAAGTACTTGATATTGGTTAATTGCAAACCATGACCTTGTTTTACTTCAAGAAACACTTTTGATTTTTATTTATTTATGTGTACGCATGTGGGTATGTAGAAGAGGGAAATTGAGTGTGTGCCTTGTGGAGACCCAAGGGTGAGTTTGGGAATCATCTTGAATTGCTCTACCTCCTTATTGCTTTGCTCTAGGTTTCCCAGACTCTGCCTTCCAGTACTGGAAGGTTATTATTATTATTATTATTATTATTATTATTATTATTATTATTTTACTTGGGATCTGGGATCTGAACTCAGGTCCTTTTGCTTGCAAGGCCCTTGAGCCATCTCCCTTGGTCCAATTTATTTTTTTTTTTAGTTTGGCACAGAACTGTATAAAATGTGCCCCTCAATGAATATTTCATGTTTTTATTTGTTTGTGGGAATGTGCCATGATATGACACAAAGGAAAAGAAAGGTTGGGGCAGGTCTGGTTTCTTTGTATTGAGAATGCCTTTAGAGCAAAAGAAAAACCAAATGACATGTGGGAAGGACTTTTTTTTTGTTATCATTTTTTTTATTTTTTTTATTATTATTATTATTTATTCAACTGTGTGTATGTGCGCGCGCGCGTCTGTGTGTGTGTGTACGTGTGTGTCTGTGTATGTGTAGAACCACGGACGAATTCGCGAACCACCATGGACGCCTCCACCTCCTTCTGCCCCGGGATTCACAGGCTCCGCCCTACCAGGACCAGAAGCGCAGGCCGCCCCCGCTTCCGCCTGGCGTCTATACGTGGGATCTGGGATCCGAACTCAGGACCCTCCGCCTGCAAGGCAGAGGCTTAACCCCTGAGCCACCTCTCCAGCCCTGTTATCATTTTTATAGCTAGTTTGAAACTTCTTGTTGAAGCTTAATATGCATGAAGTGTTCAGGTATTACATATGACATAGTGAAATGCTGACCACTGAATACATCCATGTGGCCAGCAGCAGGGTAGCACAGCGTCCCAGAAACTTCTGTGACTTACTTTGGACATTAACCATTCGTGCCCAATGGAGTCTTTAGCTGTCTGCTGTGCCAGTGACCATTGCCGAGATCTGATATATATTAATTCAATGTAACCAGAGGACCTCAGACATTGCCATTCTGAAGCGCCTTCAAGGTGCTCCTTGACTGCTTGCATTAGAAAATGCCGACACCATGCACACAGGATGCTGGGTCAAATACGAAGCAGGGCATACAAGGATTCTCTGTCAATACAGAAAAGAGGAAGTTAGGCTTGCTTCACGGTTAGAACACCAGATTCCTTAGACTCACAGTCAGAGAACATGTTTATCATATCCTGTCCCTAGCATTGTGGGATAAGTGTGTAGACCTTCCTCCCTGGAGCCTTCATTCAGTCAAGGTCTAAGGAAGCCTGCTAAGTAGTGGACAAGATGTGGTTGTTTCTAAAGAGCACTAGGGACATATAATGTCCCCTAAAGAAGCCACTCTTTTGACTTCCAATAACATGGGTTCCTTTATTCTGTTTATTTAAAATATTTATATATACAAGGAATGAAACAGTATGTTCTCTTGTATTTGGAGTGTTCTGTTAAGTTTTATGTCACATATGCGTGCGCGCGCGCGCGCACACACACACACACACACACACACACACACACACACACACACCACTTAAAAAGGTAACATAAGCTTTAGTCCAGTTCTGAAGTCAGCAGACGTAGGAGGACAGGAAGTGGTCAGCTAGCTTTCCTGAGGTCATTTACTGAGGTCTGGACTAACATGGTTAGAGCATCTTAGACTTCCTTCAAATGATATCTAAGGAAAGTGAACATACATGGGGATGAAGAGGGAAGATGACTACAAAAAAAGTCTTGAAACTTTCCTGATTTATCTTTAAAATTCGTACAACCATCTCATTCTATTCACATTATAGTGTTAACATAAAATTGTTTAGTCTGATGACCACTCAACAACACTGATCCTCCAAGAAACTGGCTGCTGTGGCAGGCTCCTGCCGTGGGAAACTGGGAAGGCATGGAACTATCTGAACAGACAGGAATTAGCTGATTTCTAAGTAGGAAACATTATGGCTTTCAATTAAGTATTCCACCTTTAGCCAGATATTTTAGGAACCGGTAGGATCCCAGCGAGCATAATGGTATCTGTGAGTGTGTGTGTGTATGTGAGAGAGTGTGTGTGTGTGTGAGAGAGAGAGAGAGAGAGAAAGAGAGAGAGAGAGAGTAGAAGAGAGCACTGTGTGACTTCAGGAGTCATCCTGCCTTGTTTCTCTCCTTTTTGCTTTGCTCTAGGATTTCCCGGGCTCTGCCTTCCAGGGCCGGAGGTACATGCCTCCACCATTTCTTTCTGGCATTTTTATGTGGGATCTGGGATCCTGAACTCTCTCTCTAGCCTCCAGCAAGTATACCTTTAAATTTTGGCCTGCTCTTTTCTCGGGCAAGCAAAGGACACTTTATCTGACCCTTCTTGTAGGAGGTGTTCCAATCACTCAGAGGTGTTTATCATTGTAAAAATCGGGCTAAGTCTGTGATCAGTATTGAATGACACCATGTGCTTCCTCTGGCTAAATAAGGTCAATACATCTTAATCAGTTTTGCTTCAGAAAACCGAGATACTGTAGTATGAGGATGCTGAAAGAACGTTAATTGTGGGCTTAAACAATTGTGGGACAAAGGGGAGTCGAGACCCTTGGGTTACATTTGACATAAACCTCCAATTTTCAGGATTCAGGATTGTGTTTTATAAAAAAACAGATCACTTTACTCATGGGCTTAACTAGATCTGAAAATATTTTGAGAAATAACAGGCAACATTGTTAAATGAACACACTAACAAGAAAAGACAACACTCACTTGAATATTTAAATTAAAAATCATCTGAATGTTAAAAATGTTAAAAAAGTTTTATGTGTGTCATTTATACATATTGCTACAGTTTGCTCATTGTCATTACTGTTAATATTCTTTGCTTAACTGGCCATACAATCATTTCTCCATTCTACTGTTGAACACCCAGTTCTAGCTTGACAATTAAGAGCACTTATTCCAACAATATCTCTTGGTGAACAAAAGTATGTATTGCAACTGGGTAGAAACCTGCAAATGATAATGCTGAGTCATAGTGTACAAATAGTGTACATAAAATAAAGCAATAATTATCCAATACAAAGGACGTGCTTAGATTTTGTTAGCTTTCTGTAGCAGTTTACCAATTTATATTGTTGTTTGCTGGTCAAGAAAGTTTTATCTTATCTTCCTGCCCTTTACTTTTTCTTGGGACAGGGTCTTGGTGCATAGCCTAGGCTGCTCTTGAACTTTCTAGTCTCCTCATTTAGTGGTCCTGAATGCTAAGATCTTAGCTGCCCACTCTCAAACTCAGTAGGTTCATATATTTTTAATTTTGCCATATATGAGCTCCCTTACATTTTTTAGGACCAGGAAATAAAAGGAAACCAGGCAGGGAACTGAACTGACCTAGTTCAGGGTTTGTACTCAAAAACCGAAGGGCAAAAAATTGAAGATGCTCACATAGGAGTAGAGGGAATCATGCCTGGGCCTTTTTGGGCTGGATAGTTGGACTTATCAAAAGCAAATGTAGGAGGAAGGTATTAGACATTTATGTAAGTTTGAAGGACAAATGCAGAGTTGTCAGAACATGAGAGAATGGAAGCAGAAATATTTTGGTCAGAGGATGATGCATATGGAATTTCAGATCTCTTATTTTGGAGAAGTGTTGGAACAGTGGAGACTCTTAGAAGCTCCGTATAGAAGACTGTAATCAAGGTCACCTTGAAGATTACTGGGAGAATGAAAGAAGAGAGGGGACAAAGGACTGGGCTATTTTGGGATGGCAAACTAGAAATATCTAGACTCGTTAACAGCGAGTTGAGCCAGCCTTTGTCTTCCAATCCTTCAGGAGCTATTGTTATGCAAAAGTGCCTTTCCATATTTCTCTCTTATTCACCAACTCCTTTTTATTCATTTACTTTTTAAAAATAAATGGTGTTAGCCAGATGGATTCAGCACAGAGTTCTACAAGACATTTAAGGAGTTAATAACACCAATACTCCTTAAACTGTTCCATCAAATAGCAAAGGAAGGAACACTACCAAATTCCTTCTATGAAGCTAATATCGTTTTAATCCCAAAACCTAATAAAGATTCACTTAAAAAAGAAAACTATAGGCCGATCTCCCTGATGAACACAGACGCAAAGATTCTCAACAAAGTCTTAGCAAATCGGATTCAAAAACATATTAAAAAGATCATTCATGGGGACCAAGTAGGCTTCATCCCCGGCACACAAGGTTGGTTCAACATACGCAAATCAATAAATGTAATTCATCATGTAAACCAGTCCAAAGTCCAAGACCACATGATACTCTCGATAGATGCAGAAAAAGCTTTTGAAAAGATCCAACAGCCTTTTATGATCAAAACGCTAGAGACAGTAGGAATGGAAGGAACCTTTATCAATATAATAAAAGCTGTATACAACAAGCCCACAGCAAGGATTATGCTCAATGGGGAACAATTGGAAGCATTCCCACTTCGATCAGGAACAAGACAAGGCTGTCCACTCTCACCACTTCTATTCAATATTGTACTTGAAGTCTTAGCCGAAGCCATAAGACAAGAAAGGGACATAAGAGGGATTCAAATTGGCAAGGAAGAAGTCAAGCTATCTCTATTTGCAGATGACATGATCTTATACCTGAGTGATCCCAAAAACTCCACCAGGAAGCTCCTGGAACTAATTGAGAAGTTCAGCAGGGTGGCGGGTTACAAAATAAATGTGCAAAAATCAGAGGCCTTCCTATATGCCCAGAATGAAAGAAGTGAAAAAGCCTTGAGAGAAACCATGCCATTTACTATAACCCCGAAAAAAATGAAATACCTTGGTATAAACCTAACTAAGGAGGTAAAAGACCTTTACAATGAAAACTTTAAAACCCTAAAGAAAGAAATTGCAGAAGACACCAGAAGGTGGAAAGACCTCCCTTGTTCCTGGATTGGCAGAATCAACATTGTAAAAATGACCATCCTACCAAAGGCAATATACAGATTCAATGCTATACCAATCAAAATCCCAAAGCAATTCTTCAAAGAAGTTGACCAAACAATCTCAAAGTTCATTTGGAGGCACAAAAGACCCAGGATAGCAAAAACAATCCTGAGTAACAAAAACACAGCTGGAGGTATTACCATACCAAACCTAAGTCTATACTACAAATCCATAGTTATAAAGACAGCCTGGTACTGGCTCCAAAATAGACACACAGATCAATGGATAAGGATTGAAGACCCAGATATAAGCCCACAAAGTTACAGCCATTTGGTCTTTGACAAAGGGGCCCAAAGAATCCAATGGAAAAAGAACAGCATCTTCAACAAATGGTGCTGGCAAAACTGGATCTCCACATGCAGAAGATTAAAGCTGGACCCGTACTTGTCACCATGTACAAGACTTAATTCCAAATGGATCAAGGACCTTGATATCAGGCCAGAGACTTTAAAAACCATAGTTGAAAGGATAGGGAACTCCCTCGAGCTGGTTGGGCTAGGCCAACAGTTCCTAAACAGACATCCAATGGCACAGTCACTGCTACCAACTCTCAACAGTTGGGATCTTGTGAAATTAAAGAGCTTCTGTTCAGATAAAGAGATTGTAACACGAGCTCAAAGGCAACCCACAGAATGGGAGAAAATCTTCACTAACCACATATCTGACAGAGCTCTACTGTCCAGAGTGCACAAAGAACTTAGAAAATTAAACTCCAAGGAAAACACTGGCCCAATTAAAAAATGGGCCCTGGAACTTCAAAGAAACTTTACCAGGGATGAAATTAAAATGTCTAACAATTATCTTAAAAAATGCTCCACTTCCTTCGCCATCAGGGAAATGCAAATCAAAACTTCCCTGAGATATCATCTCACCCCGGTCAGGATGGCAAAAATCCATAATACAAACAACGACAAATGCTGGAGAGGATGTGGAGAGAGGGGAACTCTCCTACATTGTTGGTGGGAATGCAGGCTCATACGGCCACTCTGGCGAGCCGTCTGGAGATTCTTAAAGAAATTAAAGATTGAAATGCCATATGACCCTGCTATCCCACTTTTGGGAATAACCCCCCAAGCAGCAAAGGTTCGCCTCGATAGCACAAGCTCGACCATGTTCATAGCAGCACTGTTTACAATAGCAAAGTCATGGAATCAACCTAAATGTCCAACAGTTGACGAGTGGATAAGGAAACTGTGGTACATCTATACAATGGAGTACTACTCAGCCATCAAAAATGATGAATTACTGGAATTTGCTGGGAAATGGATGTCATTAGAAAGAATTATATTAAGTGAAGTATCCCAAACCCAGAAAATTAAGCGCCGTATGTACTCCCTAATAGGTGGCTCCTAGTACCAAACTCACCCAGCCCACATTGGGACACTCAAAAGTAAACCTATGTAACACAGTAATTGCAAGGATTATGAACAAGAGAGATGGGGTAGGAGGGCCACACCAGAAGCAAAGAGAGAGGAGACCATGTTACAGCAGAGAAAATAGGCCTCCATGAAGGTCTGCAAGTAAGTAATGAGAAACCTGGTTAAGTTCACAGACGTTCTTTCCTGATCTCACCAGAAGGGGAGGGCATATAGTCTAGCAGATAAAAAGTAATCATTTTGCAAATGGGTGATGGACCCCTCTCTCAGTGAGGTTTCCTACTCTTATTACATCTACCCTTGAATGTGCTATTACAACAAGTCTCCAGTTTAACAGCTTTTTGTCTCTGGCCAGGGGGTGACATACAGTGCCCAGCAGAATGGAGTGAAGGGAATTGCAGGAGCAGCAAAACTGCAAAAGAAAATCAACAAACCACAATCCAGAACTTCAGAGACTCTATATCAATCACATAGAACTAGGACAGCCTAATCTCTCCCCATCCTGGAGCTCAGGGACATTTGCGGAAGAGGGGGCGGTAAGATTGTAAGAGCAAAAGGATGGGAGGAGCAACGATTTGCAAGATTCTCAACAATAGTTGGGGCCAAAGCAATCATAATGGAACTTTGCATGCCCTGCGCAATGTCCAGCGCACTGTTGCCCTCATAAAGTCTAGCATCTGATAAGGGCACCGAGACCCCTGGAGGCAAGGGATTGACAGCCATAGTAGTGATCTTATGCTTAAGGGGAACAAGAGAAAGGGCTTATGGAAATGCCACTGGGTCCTTATATGTCATCGGAGAGGAGGACACAGTGGAGAGTTAGGCACACACAATAAAGGACTCTCTGGGAATTGGGGGGGAGGCACTGGGGGAAGGGGAGGGGGAAGAGGGGGGAGGGAGGGAACTGGTAAAAAATTTTTTAAATGTATAATTAAATTTTTAATAAAAAAAAAATAAATGGTGTTAGGGATTGATCTGCAGCCTTAAGCATGCTGGGAAAGCTTTACCACTCACATGTCAGGCTCCTTCCTTGCAACAAACCTGTAATCTACTAAAGTAATTTTAAAGACAAACTCTTATACCTATACTTTCAAAGGACGTTATACCTTCTGAGTGTCCCTTACCAATTTTTTTCTTTTCCCCTAAAACTTTATGACACTTCTGTCCTCCCTTTGAGTATATATTCTGTGACTTTGACCTATGCAAGCCCCCCAAAGTGCCCACCATCTTCTGTTTATGAATTATAAACTGAGCATATTCAGGAATAGATTCCTTAAAGATGCATTCAGTTCCAGAGGATATATTCATTTAGAAATAACTCTCTAGCTCTCTGTGCCTACTGAAGACAATGTCTTCCCCTCCTTCATCTCTTGGTCATTCTTTTTTTGTCTGTGTTTACCATGATGTATGTGTACCATTGTCAAACACACTGAATTGTCTCTTGCCAGATCTACTTAACCATGGCCTTTCTATATCTAGTTCTTGTACCTCATAGAACTTCAGAATTCTTGCAAAAACAGGCAAGCAAATACATTTCCTATCCCTTTTCTGCTGTCATTTATACTTTGGCCTAATATCAGTATTAAGAGGTAGTATTCCCCATCTATTCTTGAGTTTGGGCTAATTGTCCTCTAAATTATTCTAGACCAGTGGCTTCTAAAAGTTTCTTTTCCTAGCTTGGCATGGTGATTTACGTCTGTAATCCCAACACTTGCGGAAGGCTTAAGAGTCAGCCTGAAGAGACCCTGTCTCAAAACCAAACCAAACCAACAAAACACCAAGATTCTTTTTTCTTGCTCTTCCATTCTTCCCTTTTTGAATTTCTGCTTTAGCGGAAGATATTCTTGTGAATAAACCTCAGTGAAAGCCCTGTGCATGAGCAAGGGAGGAGCTGCTGTTAGAACCCACATGAACCATCGTTGGGAATGCTCAGATTGGGACCTTACTGGCTGGATGTGTCCCTCGTGTTCTTCTCCCACCTTGCGTTCCTTAGATAAATATTCTTGCAAATTCTCTCGCTCCTTCCTATTCCTGCCACAGCACCGACAAACCGTTTCCCACAGACTTGACCAGCCTCACAACTAGCCTGACTTGGTGTAGCTCAACCCCACCTTTCATATCTACCATAGAGGTTTTGAAGTTGGCTGGTGTAGCACATCTTTGCAAAGGATCCCTTGGCTTTCAAGTACATATTCCAAAAGGAGGAGAAGAGAGTCAATATATGCTCCATGGGGCTCTGGCCAAAAGAAGTGTGTTCCTCCATGCCTTTCCCAGAAAACTAGCTCTCATCTACATTTCTTAGGCTTGTCTGCTCTCCTATGGGCTCAGACACGGAGGTGCCTGATAGCAATGGCTAAATGCACACCGTATTTTCACGCTAGCTTTAGAAGGTCTTTCTTCTTTCCCGCTCTCTCCTCTCTTCTCCCTGCAGTTGTAACTCCTTTAGACACTTCTTGGTAAGCTTCCATCTCTGGCTGGGTTTTCTGGGGAACCAACTGGTAATATTTCCCAACAGAGGGAAAAACATTCCTAAGCCACTCTGAAGTTTCCTCTTGGTTTAAAATAATTGTTCTGGAAGAAAATGATGCTAAGACAGTTGGTAGAGGTAGTGCTACTGAAGAACTGCTAATCAGTCTAATGTCAAACAGTCTGCATTTAAGATGTTTAAAGAAAAGTTCTGAGGTTAAAATTCATATAGACTATGGTCATGGAGAACAAGTAGTTTTTTTGTTGTGATACATAAAAGTTGTAATTTTTCGGGCTGGAGAGAGGGCTTCCTCCTAAGCAGAAGGTCCTGAGTTTGGGAACCAGGTCCCACATAAAAAAGACAGGCAGAAACAGGGGTGGCTTATCCTTCCGGCCCTGGTTGGTGTTGCCTGGGAAATCCCAGAGCAAAGCAAAAAGGAGGAAGAAGTCATCCAGGATGATTCTTAAAGTCACTTTCGGTCCTCCCCAGGACACACACACACACACACACACACACACACACACACACACACACTAAATTTTTTTTTTAAAGTTGTAACTTTTCTAGAATTTGTTAGGTTTCATTTGGAGATGTGCCTTTGACAACAAATGAGTGCATAGGTCTCTAGGGCTTTTTACCTCCACAGACTTCCATAGTTTAAAAACCCATACCTTTAGCACTTGTCTCATCTTTCCTAAACTGGCAACGGTCCTGGTTCCTTTAAGAAGCAAGCCGGCACTGAGGAAGACAGCAGTCACCTCCCACACCCCTCGCCTCCAGACACCCAGGATACATCTTGTGTATACTTAAACTGTCTCCGACACACATAATTTCTTTTTCACCCCTGACTAATCAGTCTTGTTTGCTCCTTTAGCAAAGGGAACAATATATTTTTGTACAGAAGAGATTGGGAAGAAAGGAAAAACAAAAGAATCCTTTGCACAAAATAAGATAAAATAAAACCCAGGGTAAATCCTCACAAGATAGCAACAAATAAAAGATGGGAGAAGAGACCATAGAAGCTACTAGAAAAGAGGTTTTTTTTTTTTTTTCCAAGTACCTGTTGAAAACCAGTTACATTTAGTATTTTCAAATGCTTTCTCCCAAGGGGTTAGTGATGGTGTTCACAACCTTCTTTCTTTGTAGCTGGGATTAGTTTTGCTATTTCAGGATTAAGGTCAGGCTTATCAGCAGGCTGCCACACTGGTCAGCACCAATCCCTGCCCTACCACATCCTGTTCCAACCCCTCCCTGGGCAGTTGGATCTTTGAGGTCTACACTTTCCTTTTGAACATACTAAAGAGGAAGGATATCCATATATCACACTATCTACTGTAGGATTAAGAAGCTCACCCTAACCCTTTGTTGCCATAAACCTCTACAGGCACAGAGGAAAGAAGACTCAATGCAACCCAGAGAGAAATTGATTCTAAAGGCAGTTATATTAGTCACCACTTTTTATTTGTATACCCTCTATAATACAACTTAGAAACATGTCCCAACAAGCAATCAAATCTATTTCCTCATTTCTTGGTTATGGACTGGTATGTAAGTTCTTTGTCCAACAGAATGTGGTGGAAACCAGGAGGCTGGACCTCAAGGACTTGAACAAATCTTATTGGCTTGATGACAGGACATATGGAGGGAGTGGGTAGGCTCAAAGTTGACCAAAGTCACAAGAGTAGCCGAGCCAAGATTAGAACTGCCTTTCAGTATTCATCTAAAATGCCACAGTGCAGCAGTGTGAGATAAATTATTGTAAGGTGATCTGTTTTGAGAAGTTTACTGCCCAGTAATAATTGTTGACAGAATTCTTAGCCTCCATTATATTCTTTGAATCTATTACCTGGTTTCCTTTATTATGAATACATAGGCAAAAATAACAACAGTAAGATTTGGAAAGAACTGTAGAATGTAGCACAATTTGGTTCTAGAATAACATCTGAACAATCGCCTCTGCTGTTTTAAACATGAGCGATAGTAGGAGAAGGTAGTAAGTACTAAAGGCCTTTTTATGACCTTTGGGTAAAAATCAGGGACTGACAGCTTTAATAGTGACAATGGTGCTCTCACTTAGGACAATGGAGAGCTTTGGACCGTTTACCAGTAGCTCTCACAAAGGCATGATATATCTTTGATAATAAATGAATTTATCTAAACCTAAATGAAATTCTATGAGAACATTATATCCCCATATTCGGACAAGCACATCCTCTGAAAACGTCCAGGTTGCCTTTTCCACCCCTGATAGTGCCCATTGGGCTTGCCATCACTTTATTACCAACCTTGCAGCTTGCAAGATTTAAGAAATGTTCTGATGAAGTATCCCACTTGGTCTTCCTACCTTTCCTGGGAAGTAGGAGGCAAACACATTCATATAGGGAAGTCTTAAGGCTTTTGGTAGAATTCTTTTCTCACAGGTATTACACATGGTTGTTTAATTTGCAAGTAGGTAGCATAATATATTTTACTTTAAAAATCTCATTTCTCAACACTTGTTTGGGGAAAAGAAGAGTGATGCATGGCGGACCAATGCTGGATTGCCCCTCATGAAGACAATATGCTAGGCAGTAGTCATTGCTTTGCCTGAGATTCCTTGCTCTCCGATGAGGCATTCCGGGTTTTAAATGTTAAGAGGCATTCCACTGAAGAAATTGTGGATTTCTTTGGATCCACCAGTTGGATCAGAAATCTCATAGATGAGACACCAAACTCCTTGTAGAGCAGCGAAGACACTGTTTTTGATTCTCAAAAACTTGATTCTTGGAGAAGCCACCTTTCATTTACTGGGTTCTATTATGATACAATGCCTGTTCTAGGTATTGTGATATAGTAATAAATACCCTAGATGGGTTAGCCTAGACAAGGGTTTCAAAGCAGCTTATTGAAGAAAGGATTCCAATAGTGCGGAGGGTCATGAAAGTAAATATTGTCAGGTAAGTTACCAAGAAACTCTGAGAGGCAAAGTAGAACACATCTCACCAGGGTCTTCCCGACTTAGCATAAGACCACCCACCTGCACCCGTCCTTGTTTTCTGGCTCTTTCAGCTGGCATTAAAGTTCAATAGATGCAAAGAATTTTCTTTAATATTTTTGTTTGATTTATTACTATATCACAACACCTAGAACAGGCATTGTATCATAATAGAACCCAGTAAATGAAAGGTGGCTTCTCCAAGAATCAAGTTTTTGAGAATCAAAAACAGTATCTTTGTTGCTCTACAAGGAGTTTGGTGTCTCCTATAGGCTCCAGGTTGGCTAAAGTGACAGAGACACAATTCTAAACTGTATCTTCAAGGATATTTTCTGACTTTGGAATCACCACACCAGGCTTGAATCATATCTTCATCACTTATTAGCTTTACTTGTCCAAATGAGTTATCAGTGTTTCCATGAGCGAAAGAGTAGTGATGATGTCAAACTTGCAGAGTTTTAAAAGTGTTTAATGAGTTAACGTGGATGAACCCTTAAGCAGTGTCTGGCATGGACTTGATGTTCACAGTTCACAGTTCTTGCTCTTAGTATCAAAACAATCATTTGGTAATGAACTGATGTACAAAAATTGGAGGAAGTTTGTCAAAGTAGATTTTAGGAGGGGAAAATCTAAAAGAAAGATAACAGAAGTAAAAATGGTCAGATCAAGAGGACAAACCTCTGTTACTAGGATCCAGGAGCACCCTTAACCTTCTGGTCTTGCATAGAAAGTCCTACTGCTCACATCATGGAGGGAGGAAGAAGGTTTAGATTCTTAGTGTTCCATTTTGCCCTGATCATTACTTTCCTAATGTGCTTCCTGGGTTGGCACATCACCCAGAGATGATTCATCCTCAGGACATCCATCCAAGGCCAGACAAGTGCAGCCATCGAAAGACATTGATTTTTCAATGCATCACATGATAGACCCTACAGCAAAATGTCCACACTTGCCTTTCATGTATCCAGTGTGCTGTTTGAATTACTCAGGCAAAAGGAACACCCACTCACTTATCTGGCTGAGAACAGATGGAGCTTGGAGCAGAATTTTCTAACATGGCTGTGTGCTGACCCTATGTCAGCTCTGACATATGCAGCACATAATCACTTTTTCTGTCTTCTACCATCCCTTCTATTGCTGTAATTTTAGAAGTAGCTGTGCTCTTACTGTTGCTTCTCAGAATAACTTCTGTGCATAACTGGGAAGACTTGTAAAGAGGTTAAAGAACTGTACGTGTCGATTGAGCACAGCAGGCTTATCATTACTATTTGTGCATTTGGCTCTTACCAAAGCTCTAGAGACATTTTTTACAAGTAAACTTAGGTGACCACCAATCAGGATGACAGGACCAATTAGTGGAGAGAACGGAGAGGGTGGTATATTGTGGAGAACCTGGCTGTGGAGGTTTGTGGAGACTGCAGGAAGCAGTGTTAATGGTGCTAATGGTGGCAGTGGCACTATATGGAGGTGATTTTGGTGATTCTAATAGTGGTGGTGATAAAGGTGGTGGACATGCCAGCTAAAATGATGGGGAAATGAAGTACACAGAAAAGAGCACATGTATGTGGTGGTAGCTGGGTGATGATATTGATAAGGGTGAGAGTAGTGATGGTGATAGAAACCATGCTGATGGTAAAAGTGTGATGACAAGAGAATTGAGGACAACTGCTAATTGATAAATTTGTTTGCAAATAATTGCATCATGATTAATCATCATAGCCCAAAGCAGTTATAGTCCAGTGGTTAACTGACAAACACATAAATAAATGTGGTGAATCTCTGTAATAAAATACTATTTGACCATAAAAAGGGATAAAGTACTGAGATATGCTACAGCATGGATGGACCTTGAAAGATTATGCTAGGTGAAAGAAGCCAGTCACAAAAGAACACTGTATGACTCTTATATGACTCTGCAAATCTGCAGAGATAAACAGTAAACTACTAAACTAGTCATCTCAAGTTGGGGGAAATGAACTAGTAGTAATTGCAATAAATAGGGGATTTCTTTTTGACTTGGTAAAGATGATCAAAGATTAGGTTGGACAATTTCAGAATATACTGAAGATTGGATTAGTAATTAAGTGGGAAATTCTTTAGTTGGTGGTGGTTCTGGGGAAATTAAGAAAGTAAAAGTTGGTTAGCACTTGGTATGCCTAAATTTCAATAATCAGCCCAGACTACTTCAGATTTACCCTGTAAATTTTTTCTATGTATGCTGGAAAACTGAATTTGTCACCTAGTTAACATGAATTTATACACAGGGTATTCTAGGACAAACATATGAAAATCAAGCAAAAAATGTCAGTTGCCACTGGAATTACATTTATATGAGTATGTTCAGAATATTTCTTTGCTCCACCAATTTTTTTTTCTGAATATAGTTATCTTCTTAGGAGGAACAGAATAGAGTGGTCAGTCTTCTCCTTTTCAGTATGAATGCAAAATCAGACGGATCAAAGAACAGATTAAAGCAGACACATGGGAGTCTATAATTTTTAATAATTTTAAACTAGCTACAAAATATCAACCACTTCACAAACCAACAGAGGCGACAGGAAGAATTTAATATACATGCTGTAATGATATTTATCTCACAGTTTATCTATATTTCATTCATTTATATGTTTAAAGTTTTTTTTTATCAGCTACTAAACATCTCAGCGATTTGGTGTGCATAGCTCTAGATTAAGCAACGAAGAATTGTACTGATAACAAAACACAGGGAAAACCTTGGTGGTGAGAGTGTCGGGACTTGGAAAACTCACATCTCCACAGTTCACAGCAAAATCGTTGTCTCCAAAGCATAGCCTTCCAAAGCAGCAAGCAAACCCTCTGTTACACACATTTCACATAGATTTAGCCAAATGGATATTTTGCTGGAAATGATTGAATAGTGAGTGTGTCAAATCTATATTTTTTTAAATTATTTTTTACCTTTTTTAAAAAGGATGATGATGATGATGGTGATGATGAATGAGTCTATATGTTGACAGAAAGAAAGTGACACTACTGCAGGTTTTGCTGGTCTAACTTAGCCTTGACAGCATCTGATACTGAGCATGCTTTGTTGTTTGGTTGTTGTTGTTGTTGTGTGTGCATTTTCTCATCAGTATGCTACTGTCAGGGAAAGTTTTTGTTTAAATAGGAACCTAGAAATCTATTTAGTTCTCATGCATAAATGCATAAATCACATCACTTTTAGTGCAATGCCTGTTATGGAATCCCACATTGTTAAATGAAATCATAAAGACAGGTAACAGCCATGAGGAACCAGAGACGGCACATTTTGAGAGATTCAGAGCCTGACACCCAAAGAAAGGACCGTGGCAGTAGCTCTGTGGAATGTCACAGTTTTACGAGAACAATACTGTGTATCGAAAGAATCAACAGCACATTCAGCATTCCTAAATTGTCATCCAGCAAACACCACTGAGAAGAAAAAAGGGAAAAATGAAACCCAAGACATCTCACATAGGAAATTAGAGCCACCGAATGACCACTATGTACAACCTTTGGAAAGAAAGTGCCGGAGAGAACGCTAGACATGGCGTCATTGGGAAGCTGACAGGTGACACAGGACAACATTAACTATAGGAGTGGAGTGTGTGAGTGTGTGTGTGTATGTGTGTATGTGTGTGTGCAAGACCTAGTAGGTAATACCATGAGAGAAGCATGAAGGAGCTCTCTTGCCCAACAACTTTTGGAGGAGAGCACAGGCGAGCATATCTAACCACTTCCCAGCATCTTTGTTGCACGTTGGTTGGCCTCGTCGATTCTGGTTTTGTTGGAATCAGCCTAGAAAAAGGGAAAGAAAGCAGCATTTAGGTTATCCTTTAAAGTCCCATTTACCTTCCAGGGTCCAATGTTTCTTGAGTGAAACTCCTTGAAACTTCCCAGTTCAGAATTATCACCCCTTCTTTGTGTTCCTAGAGTCATTCCCAAGGCTCTATTTGGACATAATCACATAAACCTGATTTGGCTTTTTAACTGCTTATTCCCCTGGAGAGTTTCATTTTGAAGACAGAGTTCTATCATTGATTTTTCTATTCTGAAGGGCATACAATGACTTCTATGGTAACATTTCCATTTGTTGAATAAAAACGGTGATTAACTTACTTAGCAATGTCAAACTTGTCTGAAGTCCTCAATACTTGGGGAAACCAGTCATAATGTGAGTTGCCTGGAGTCACAGTCCTCACTATTCTTACACTACTATGTAGCTTAGTAGATATGTGTATATACACACACATCAATACTTGGGGAAACCAGTCATAATGTGAGTTGCCTGGAGTCACAGTCCTCACTATTCTTACACTACTATGTAGCTTAGTAGATATGTGTATATACACACACATCAATACTTGGGGAAACCAGTCATAATGTGAGTTGCCTGGAGTCACAGTCCTCACTATTCTTACACTATTATGTAGCTTAGTAGATATGTGTATATACACACACATAACAGGTCTTACAAATGTTTTGCAAAAATCAAGTGCTCAATGTGTCTTGTTTTTCAGTTATTGTTATTGGGTGAAAATGGTATGCTTTGGGATGCTTACTACTTTTTAATTCCCCTTTCTGAAGACTTATTTTCATGATTTGGGTAACTTGTTTGTGTTTAACAAGGGCACATGTACAAGACTTCTATACCTCACTTAAGCCTCTTGATTGATCTGTTTATTGCTTGGGTTACATTTTCCTGTATATACAACAGAAAGCTTAAGGATGCTATCAGGTTAGATCTTCAAAATGAACTGTTCCCATCACCATGGAGAAAGGTAGTCAGCAAGTAAAAGGGAGGAAAACAATTGATTTGGCTGCTGCTTATCTTGTTACGAGTGGTGTCATCATCTGTACATAGGAGAAGAAAACTGCCAGGCAGTATAGGGAAACAGAACTAATTTTCCAATCAGTCATCAAAGACTTTGCACCCACTTCCCGGCTTTCCAGTTTCTGAGACAGGTTTTCTTTATTCAGCATGACTTGTGAATTTCTAGGACACTAGAATTATCCATATCCAAATATAAATTTGCAAAGCTGAACATATTTCCAGATTATTCATAACTGAATTATCTCTGCCATCTGTTTGGTTAATCAAGAGTTGGCTTCCAAATGAGTATTTACTTCATAAGAAACAATATTGATTTGCCTTGATTATTTTATACTTGTAGATGCATATTTTTGACCCAAGGCTCCTCATCTAGAAAATGGATATCTTTCCAATTTTATTTGGTTCTGAATTCTTCTCTCCGCAGATTCAAATTGTATCAGAACTAATGGTATTTTAGTACAAATGAAATTATTAGCTCAGACTAATTCGCAATGTCCTATAGATTGAATTATGTTGTTTCCAGACTGGACTCAGAAAAGCTCAAGTGAGAAAAAGCATTCATTTTAAAACAAGTGTATTTCTGAAGGCAAATGTAGAATATCTTGCATTGCCATGTCTTCACATGGCGGCCCGGGTGACATTTGAAGTAGAGCTCTAGGCTATTCTTGGGACAGCCGCAAAGGACATGAGAGGAGTGGGAACACTTTTGTTCAATTGGCACCAGTGACATCCTCTTAAGTTCCTTTTGAAGTATACAAAAATTTCAACCCCTACAATATGTGACACAAAAAATACCACTTCTTTTTTATATTATATAAAAGAAATAGCACCATTTAGAAAAACCAACAACAACAACAGAATCTCTCTTCAGATGTCTTCCACACACTTAGAATGCTTCTGTTTTCATCCTATCCCTATGCTCAAGGGCTTTATTTATGAAGGTAGGTCACCCCAGTTTTGTGTCCAGAGTTACTGATACAACATGTGCTACACGATATCCCCTTGAGAGAAGGTCAGGATATCTGTCCACCAGGGCACCAGGAAATGGTTAGAAGGACCCATTCAGTCCACCGTCCCTAGCACCCTGGAGACCTCCTCAACTTCAGATCACGGCAGGTGGTGCTCAGACCCAGTCCCAACCAACTGGCTGCTTATGACCCCTCACACCAGCCATTGGGATTCCAGGTATGAACTGTTCTCTTACTTTTCAGATAAGGGCAGCAGGTCACTCAGTTGCTAAGCAGCAAAAATGCACAGGCTTAGTCCCTGAGCACTGTGTTGTCCACTGACAGAAGAACTCCTAGTGTTCAGTGTGTGCCTGACATCTACCACTGACTGCTTCACCTTGAACATTATCATTCACATAAAGCTCATGATACAAACTTACTTCCAATATCCAGTTTGCTGACAGAAATGTATGCTTTAACCTTGGAAGATGTATGTATAAACACACACACAGTTTTTTAAAATATAAAGTGATTTTTAAAAAGGTTTATGAATATCTATCAAAACTTTCATTCTAGAGAGTTCTTTACTATGAACCCGAATGATGAGTGAAAGTCACGAGGGATGCTGTTGGATGAAGGTCATTGATGGGGTCAGGAGGGAAGATGAGGGAACTGACAGGAGACTCTCTTTGCTCCTACTGGGCGGTGTTCATCACATCCCACATACTTTGAGAGATTTCGAACACAGTTATCAGAGATCAGAACATTTCTTTTCTTTTTTTTTTTTTATTTATTCAATCGTGTGTGTGTGTGTGTGTGTGTGTGTGTGTGTGTGTGTGTGTGTGTGTGTAGAACCACGGGCGAATTCGGGAACCACCATGGACGCCTCTACCTCCTCGTTTACTCTGCCCCCGGGATTCACAGGCTCTGCCCTACTAGGACCAGAAACGCAGGCCGCCCCCGCTTCCGCTAGACGTCTATACGTGGGGTCTAGGATCTGAACTCAGGACCTTCTGCCTGCAAGGCAGAGGCTTAACCCCTGAGCTACCCCTCCAACCCCGAGATCAGAACATTTCTGAGAAGGCATGAGTTTATTCACAAGCATGCAGCGCAGTAACATGATCATACTGCGCTCAAATGGATTATTCCTATATCGTGTCCAGATTGTGATCTTGAAAAGAAAAAAAAGAAGGGGTTGCTATTTAAAATTTTGAGTAAACTGAACTAATTATTCAAAGGGAGTCAAGATGGGATGTAAAACTGAACAGCTATTTCCCAGTCATTTCCCTGGCTTTTGGTTCAACCTGACCCACTAGTGTGTAAACAGTCTAGAATAAAAGGTCCCCCCCAAAATGAGAACTAGCAATGCAAAGGTGGCAAAATCAGAATGCCACTATCTTTCCAGGAATGGGTTTTCTTGCTCCAAGTCCAATGAATTTCTTAAGAGTTTGACACCACTCTTAGTGAGAATCTCTCTTCTGTTCTCTTAATGGCTTTGATCTGCTTGCATCTGAGTAAATCTGACCTATTACATTGAAAATGAATACTTCCTTGTTCCTCGAATTACTTTCCTGCTGGAGAGCGGCTCAGCAATTATTTTTTAAGTTCATTTTTTTTCTGGGCCATAATGGCTTAGGTCAGACGGTTGCTCCATTGCTTTTTGAACCTTTTAACAGGATTCTAAAGTCCATAGGCTCACACGACATTGAAAGCCTTATCGCATTAAAAGTTCCTCAACAATAACAAGAGTGTTGTAACTTGTAAAGCACGAGCGTCTGTCCAGCTTCTTCTGACATTTGTCTAGCTCAGTATCGATCAGGCGAAATCTCACGTGGTCAGATAGTGTTCACCCCTATCTCATCATTAGTGGCTGCATGGGTAGCAGGAAGCCACTAGTTAGCCTTGTAACTTAAGAGATCTACAAATCATCCTACTTTGCTTATGGAAGTGGAGTACGCTATTAGAAAGACATTGAAGATCTCAGATGAAAGGCTCCAGTATCTCACAGAGAATTAGCAGATAAAACTAGCTGGACAGGAACAAAACACATACTATTGCTATTAAGCCTATAATGTGTCTATTTGTCTCCCTTTGGAACTGGGACAATTTAAGAGATTTTAATCAATATTCAACACCCTAGGACTAGGATGGAGGTAGAATATGAGGAAAGAGAAACTATGTCTGACTTGTATTGTGCATAACACTGAAGTTTTACTGTGTTAATCTATTTCTAGACACTCTTTGTGTCTTTGCTTTCTTGTGTTCTTTGCTCAATCTTGTGTTCCAAGCCCCTTCCCTCCTCTACTCCCTTCAGTCTTCCTCATGGATTTTTCGGCACTGAGGTGTACTGGCATCCTAGTATACAATCAATTCCTGGTATACAATTGACATTTGGGGACATAACTCTTAGACTGGAAACAGAAACAAAGGTCTTTTCTATAACAAAACACTGACATTTATAAAGACAAACCCCAGGCTCACCTTCTGGTTAAACTGGTTTAATTATCCTTTCTTCTGTTTCCTTTACCCTCTCCACTTGACAAACTCCTAACCTACTTTCAAGATTCAAATCAAAAGCACTTTCGTAATGCCCTTTGGCGGCCCTGGAGACTGAATCCAAGGCCTGAGTCATGCAGGCAAGAGCTTTACCACTGAGCTGTGCTCAGCCCGTCAAATATTACTTTTCCTGAGATTTTCCTACCTTCCTCTTTAAAATCTTTTCTTTATAAGCCTATTTCTTATGCATTCTAGGATCTCTTAGTGGATTATATTTTGAGTGTCAGTAAATTCCCAGAGGCTGGATTTCTTGGCAGCGGGAATGCGATTCGTTTCAATTTAAATGTCCTGCAGCACTTGACACAACGCCTGGCATGGAGGAGCTTTTGAGAATATCTGCTACATTCGTTCTACATTCATGGGACAGGAATAAAATAATAGCGCAGTGTAGAGCACTTGCCTAGCACACCCGAGACCCCGTGTTCAATTCCCCATGCTAATAAGCAAATAAATCTCAAAGTACATTCTACTCTCCATTTCAGTTAGGTTGCAGAATTCTGTATTTTCGTAGGGTAAAATTAAGAGCAAAATATCTAGCGCTGAGTGTGCCTGAAGTCGGTGCCGTGCTTCCCAGTGGCGCCTTCAGGCACCGCTCTGAGCAGCGAGCAGCTGGCCGCCGACTCACCTTCTCCATGATCCTGTCGATTTGGCGGTTCTGCGTGTCGATCTCGTTGCCCATGTCCAGAGCCATGTGGCGGAGGTTTCCGATGATGCCGCTCACCTGCTCCAGGTTTTCGTCCATTTCATTTTCTCGGGCATCATTTGTTACCCTGAGAAACAAAGGATTTTTTTTTTTTTTTACTGAAGCCCACAACTCGTGGCAAGTTTATAGATACCCGAGGATCTACTTTACCTCCTTCCAATATAAGAATACATCTTAGTTTTGGTACACTAGAAAAATTTTTAAATTTTTTGAGCTTGAGATACAGCTTAGTGATAAAGTGCTTATCTACTCAGCAATGCAAAGTCAACCAACCTACTCGCCCGTTGTAGACCTTCCACGTAATACCATACAAAAAATATAAAACTAGGGCTGGAGAGGTGGCTCAGGGGTTAAGCCTCTGCCTTGCAGAAGGAAGGTCCTGAGTTCGGATCCTAGACCCCACGTATAGACGCCGGGCGGAAGTGGGGGCGGCCTGCATTTCTGGTCCTGGGGGCGGACCCTGTGAATCCTGGGGCAAGACATCCATGGTGGTTCCCGAATTTGTCCGCGGTTCTACACGCACACACATACATACATACGCACATGCACACACACTCGCACAATTGAATAAATAATAAAAAAAATCTATTTAAAAAATATAAAACTGTATACGTTGAATATTTTCAGTCTTCTCGCTCCCCCATAAGCTGAGACTGGCTTAGAGCTTAGGATTTGCTCTTTTCGGCTTCTCCTATACTAGCATTGCAGGTGTGCACCATCATACTTACTTTGAATTTCTATTTTAAAGATCTAAAGTAGGAAGAAGGCAGGCTGGAAAGGAGAGCATTTGAAATGGTCCAGGAGGTGTGCTGGGAATGGGTAGTGAAAGGTGGAATACACAATAGTTTCATTGGATCTATATATGAAAGTTTCAAAGAATAAAAAAAAATACTGAATACATTCATTTATCTACGTTCCTGACTTCTACCAATACACCATTTTCTTCCTCATATATATGTTTATCTCAACTTTTACTTTTTAAAGATAAAAATCATTTAGTTGGAGGGAGTCCAGGCCAAAGAGTTAGGAATTAGATAGGGACTACATGTTTTTTGTTGTTGTCTTTTGTTTTGTTCGGACTATTAATCTTTAAGATTCAAACAGAGAATAAAAGAAGTCTTCCACTTTATTTAGTGAGAAGATCTCCCTGCCTATGCCTTTTCTTGCCTGGATGCTCCCAATGCATCTGTAAGGGACAGCAGCGAAAACTAGTGTGCTTGTTGATCCTGCTTGCACACAAGAACTTCAAAGGGACCTACTTGTTAAAGATGGTTTTTATTTGTTCATATGTTAGTGTCATGAGGTTTGTGAATAAGTGATTTCAGAGTAAAAGGCTGTATTGAAAGGTTATGGCTTTGGTTTGAGTGGGGTGGAGAGAGTTAATTCACAAAGCATTTTAGTACTTTTCCCAAGTCCAACGTAGGGTTAAGAAGGGATTCAATCGTAGACCAGTGGTATGTGCCTCTTTCACAATCTTTCTGCTACTTATAGCTATGAGCTAAAAACCGAAGAATTAAAATCCTTTCCCTTTGGCAATTCTCAAGTCGACTGGTCTATTATGACATTTTTTGGGTTTGGTTTGGTTTGAAACATCAGTCGCCCTTGTGGCCCTAGCTACTCTAGATGACTTTTTAAAGGAACCCAAGCCAGAGGAAAATGTAATAATTGAGGGAGAAGTTCCTTGTCTTCCCAAAGTAGGGAGAAACTTATGCATATGGTCATTAACAATGGAAATGCTCTTCGAATTCAGTGGTTTCTACCCTTAATGCTTTACATATCATAGATGCTGTGTCCTATGGTAAGAGATTTGGGTTGAGTAAGTATAGACCGGGAATAGGCACTAGTCCCTCTCTCTCTACTTTCCTTCCTTCTTTTTGCCCTAACTTTTACCTCTTTTCCCCTTTTCCCCCTCCCTCCCTCCCTCCATCCCTCCCTCTCTCTCCTCCCTTCCTCTCTTCCTTCCTTTCTTCCTCCCTCTCCCTCCCTCTCTCCCTCCCACTCTCGCTGTCTTTCTTTTCTTTCTTTCACTCTCGCTTTCTTTCTTTCTCTTTCTTTCTCCTTCCTTCCTTCCTTCCTTCCTTCCTTCCTTCCTTCCTTCCTTCCTTCCTTCCTTCCTTCCTTCCTTCCTTTTTTTCTTTCCTGCCTCCCCAGCTGCATAGCCATTGGCTTGAGAACCATCAATCTAGCTTCTCTGGGAACAGAGACAGGAGCAGACTCACCATCTGTAATTATTACTGGATTTCTTTTCCTGTCTCTTGAGGCCAAGTGGAAATAGCTTCCTGCTACTACTACACTGTAAATGCTGTTTGCCATTCATGTCATTAAACGTGGATCTGTAACACAGTTCTTTCACTAAACTTGGCTTAATTAAAGCCATGTACTGAAACGCTCCCTGACGGGCACTCTGATTCTGGGGATATGGTCATACGATTTGCTTTTTCTGGTGCAACTCTGACAAAGCCAACACAAGCCAGTTTGGAATGTTCTTGTGCATTGGGACTTGTTCCCGCAAAACCCTGTTATCACTGTGTAAGAAACCTAAATTCTTCCACTGAAAGACTACATGAAGGTGAAATGTCCTACTGGCAGTCCAGTCAAGGACCCAAGGATCAGATATGTAAGTGAGGACATCATAGATAACTCAAACTCTACTTGCATGTAGTCCCATGAGGGGTTCTAAGGGTGGCTCGTGGCAGGAATTTCCAGACAGCATCTAGATTCTTGTCATAAGGTGGTTGGGTGTTAATCATGCAACAACACAGAACTGTATGAAGCTCACCTGCGGATGAAGCCGCCGCTGATTGCCATCTGCTCCCGTTCATCCACAACACGAGCAGGCTGGCTGGCCACCACTCCATCCTGATTATTGCCCCAGGCCTTTTTGTAAGCATCACTTGATTTAAGCCTATGCAAAGAAGAGGGTGAGTGACGGGCACAGGGCGGAGCAGCAGCTCTCAGCAACTGTCACTTCTTCAAGCGAAGAACCGAACCAAGCGAATGAGTTTTAAGTTGAGGCACTAGAGAATACCGATATATCACAATCTGGATCCAAATGGTTGGCCACCACCATGCCTTAGTTACTCAGCATTTCACTTCCAATTGAGCCAATTGCAATGGTCAAAACTGTAATCTTTAGTTGGTTTTGTGGTTTAATTGGATTTAAGATCTGGACTCAGGTAGCTAGAGAACATTCAGTTCTACCTCAGTGACATGGCTATATTTTGAGACACACAACACAGAAAAACACACTTGTGGACAGACACAGGACAGAACTGCCCAGGACAGTGTGGATATAACACCACAGCAACAGGATCATTGAGAAAAACGTACTCAACCAAGATTGTACACACCGTCATGCAAAGATCCCTGCTTGATATTTTTCCCTGACACATGTGTGAAGCTGTGTCTCTAACACTCTATGAAAGATATCAAGGATTGGTGGTTGGCCAAGGGTGATGGTCTTTGAGTTGCTTCTAAAGTGATTTGAAGTTGATAATATATCGGTACTTCCAAACAGTCACCATACATCCAGGGTTGATGTACAAACCTTTGTCCACAGAGACAAAAAGTAAAAGAAGCATAGTGGAATGAATGCAGGAAAATAGAAGAGAGAACAAGCCATCTAGCACCGGAAAGGGACGCCCCCCCCCATCCCCCATGTCTTCTTCATGCACCAGCTACAGGCATGAGTAGAAAGTGAAGCATTCTCATTAAGCCAAACTACTCCAGAAGTTGACCATTCTCGAAAAAGGCACTAGCAGGACAGTAATAGCCTTCGTGAGGATTTGAAACGCAGTTCAGTAGCTTCTTTGTTGGGCTGAAGGGCAGGGTAGAGTGCACACATATTCCTACTTTCAACTATCCTGGGTTTTGACAGAGGAGAGTGGATTGGAATTGGTATGGTCTCCATGGGCTGTATTTCACTGAGCTGCCTTGGAGAAAAACTTAAAATCCAGGCATACCTATTGTGCCCAATAGAAACACGTACAGCATATTTTGGTGGGTGTGTTGTAATTTGAGGCTATCAAAGATGTTTTTGGGTCTTTGCATAGTAGAAACCACATGATTTAGAGTCCAAAAACAAGAGACATTGTTCAGTCCCATTTCACATGTTTTATTACAAGACACCAAGATTTTACTCTTCCCTTTACTTCTTTGACTGTAGGATCAAAGCCATTTATTAAGCTGGCTTTAAGCCTTGCGGAATGGGGACCCAACCACTTTGGCTACAGAGTGAGAAACTGTACCAGTGGATTTTCTGCAACCCCCACAATGTACTGTTTCAGCCCTTTGAGCAATTACACCTTACTTCACCAAAGGCTGCGGGTCCACTCGGTAGTACAAAATCCCCAAATGGATCGTAGTAGAATCGAGAATTTGCCTTTAAGCCCTCTCCCACTCCCCATTCCTCCCCTCCTTGTGTTAAAAGAAGCTGTATGGACTTCATGATGTTTTCTGCTATGTAAAATGATTGGTATACCATCTTTGGCAAAGTCAAAGGAAGAGGAAATATGCGTTTCCAAAAGAAGGCAAACCACTGCACCCACAACGCTGCACAGACTCACATCACTGCCGTACATCTATCAGATTCCTTCGAAACATGCCGAGGCAGGGCAAAGCCCCCAGAGAGTCCAGGGCACCACCAGCCACTGCGTTGTGACACATGGTTTTTAAAGCATTATTTACACACAGCAGGGGACATTTCACTCAAGCTTTGAAGCTCAATCAGGGGCCTCTTGTGCACTTAGGAATTAGTGAGCACTTATATTTATAGATTAATGGGAGTCATGTTTCTTTAGAACCTCAGGATCCACCTTACGGGGCCCTACCTCCACTCTTTCTTCACACACAGTTGATGCAGAAGGAAGATGGCATCTGTTGAATTCACCCCAAATATAGGGTGAGTTACCACCAAATAAGACAGTTAAATCTCGACTAACTGGAATGTTTCACCTTGAGTCAATTTGCAGAATATGGCTTTCCTAGAGAACACTAGGCTGTGTAGGAAATTTTTGTTTTAAGGGCAAATCATTTGAAAACTTCTTTCAGCCAGTCTTTGTCAAATTGTTGAGTTAATTTTTCCGCTTAAGAATCTTTGGGTAACAACTGCAATCAAATCTTTCCCTGGTTATGGCTTATCTTGATGGCTGATGGTCTTTCTTTAACAATCAACTTCAATTAATTAATTAATTTATCACAAGCAGAAATTGTAGAATGGAGATTAATGAGACAAGGCAAGAGAGTCACGCGCCCTGGAAGATAAACCACTTCAAATCTGGGCATCTTCCTTTTTGTGCTAAACATGAAAGAGGGCAAAAGTATTACACAGTTAGCTAGATTCCAGTTAGTCAGGGTTTACTGTGCTCAGTCTTTTAATGAACATGGTTTTTAGGTATTGGAAAATCCAGCCCCTCCCCCTCCTAAACAGGAAGTGGGATATTTTAAATTGGCCTCAAAGTTTAAAGCATGTGAATGGTCATATAGTCTGCTAAAAATGGCATCAATTTCTATTCTAAAAGCTAGGATCAGGAGAGCTTTTAGGAAAAAGGCTTCTTTTCAAAGGGGGAAAAGGTGGGTTGGGGGAGATCGGGTAATGACTTTAATTTTCCAAATGCATGCTGGATAATCCAGACATGCATTTTTTTTCACTGCTAGCCAAATGAGACTCTCTTCCAGAACCCTGGGATTTGGGTTCCTTCTGTTGCAAATCTTTATAACCACATGTCACATTTCTGCTACATTCCATAAAAAGCATTGCGGAACTTCAGAACAGCTAAATGTTTTGTGATGTTGTGCATGCAAAAACTATACATTTCAACATTTCAACCAGTGCACAGGTGAATCTTCCAAGGGGAAGAATTGGTGAGGAGTAAGTCCAGCTCGGGCCAGACTTGAGTGAGCGCTTCTCAGAGGAGCCTGCCTCTGCATCAAAGAAAGAGCGGAGCTGGCGGGCAGAGAATCGGCTACACTCTCTGACTTACAGAGGCTTGCTTGGGCCAAATTAGCTTCTTCTTATTGTAAAAAAGAAAACCTTAATATATGCGTTTCTCACCCTCCACACTTACCCACAGCCTTTTCTAAATTTGGAATTTTTGGTTCTTGGGATGAAGGAAAATAACGTTTCCTGAGTGTGACTGTCTTAAAGTACACTTTTTGGAAAATGTTGAAATGTTCATCAATAGAAGTTGCTGACGGTGAAGCTCTCACTGTAGTATGCCTGATTTTTAATGCATCAACAGGAACTCCGGCTAATATCATCTATGCTATGAGATGAATGCATTGGAGACGGTATTGATCTGTTCTGCATGCCACATGCTCATCCTGCCTATGAGCCTGCAGGAATGAGCCAGTCAAGGCTTGGAAATGGGCCTTGGGGAAACCAAAGCTTCAGGCAGGCAGGCAGCACCTACTTGTTACAGGGACACACACAAAGCCCGCAGAATTTTCCTAGGTCCGTCAAATTCTTTTCTGCTTCCTTCATGTCCTTATTGATTTGGTCCATCCCTTCCTCAATGCGTTCCAGTTGTTCTGATTAAACACAAGTATTTTATCCCCACAGAATGAAGCAGATGGAAAAGGACAAAGAAAAAAAAGACAAAACTTCAGACATTCACTTTGACATTAAAAGAAAAAAGAAAAAGAAAGAAAGAAAACTGGACGCCACAGATTAGAGCTGGTACCCAGTACCTACTTGTTACAAGGACATATGAAAAGGCCACAGCATTTCCCTAAATCTTTTAAATTTTTCTCGGCCTCCTTCATGTCTTGGTTGATATGGTTCATGCCTTCTTCAACACGATCGAGTTGTTCTGGTTAGGACAAAGGGATGATAGTGTGGAATGAATTTTTTGGGGGTTTCCAACTGAACATGAGAAATGACTATGTGAAACGAAGTTTGAAAGAAAGAGAGAGGGGGTGGGAAGAAACAGAGAGAGAGAGAGAGAGAGAGAGAGAGAGAGAGAGAGAGAGAGAGAGAAAGAAAGAGGAGATTACAATGCATTGTCCAAAATAATGCATTGTTGTCCTTCCTGCGGCTGCCCTATGCAGGCTGGGTGGAGAGAAATGAACAAGAACAAGATGCTCAAAATAGTTTGTAGTTCAAACACAATGGTATGGGGTCAGAGGCTTATTTGATCTCAAGTATCCAGGGAAACAGTTCAGTGTATTCACTTGGACACCAGCGAAACCCAAGAGAAAGAAAAACAGAATGTTAATTTCTATTTAAGGCATTTCTGTTTAATGCTTTTACATATATTATCTGCTCCCCCTTTAAAAAAAACTGAATCATTTGGTTTTTAAGAATCCTCAATCAGATAAAAGTAGAAAATAGCATACATTTTCTTTGTGTCAACTGTTACAGCAGCAGTAATTAATTACACTATAGACCTCTGCTCTTCCCCTGGCAGTGGCTGTGTAGCCAAAAGTGTCCATTGTTGAGTTCTTGGTTTTCCGTAATTAGTTCACAGAAGCTGGAAAAGAAAGTAATATCAGCATAACAACCTTGTAAAAGTACCAGGATGTTTTAATTCCTTTCTCACCCTATGACTAACTTGATGCAAAAGCTGTGGAAAGCATATCATTCTTCGGGTTTCAGCTGCCATTGTCATTGTCGACAGAGGGGTTTTCCAGCCACCAATCCTGGGAGACAGCAGGAGAAGGCACACCACTTTGGAAGAGGACTGATGGATTGGAACACAAAGCAACACTATATCATTGCTGCCAGCAAAGCTGACCTGAGTGTACAAAAACTTGAATGATGGTCATGAAAATGAATCCTAATTCTAGGTTGTTGGAGTGACATATACCAACTTGATGGATTTTTCAAAATGCCACAAAATTGGGGTAATTACAAGCTCAATGAAGGAGCTTTTCAAATAGCTTTGAAGACCACTAAAGGAGAACGGCAATGAGAGTCTCACTGTAATTGCAAGACCTAATTACATCTCTGTTTGCACGTGCTGCATGCATGCCTGTGCCTCCAGAAGCAAAACATGCTCAGGAAAAAACCGGAAGGCATCAGCCCAGACAAGAGGTCTAACAAAATCACTTAAAAACAATGTTATATCCACCCGTGTGGTGGGAATTGTCACTGAAGAACCCAAGCCAGGATCGCCAGTGATCAAACTAGGGAGACTCTGAATCTACATAATGAAAGATTATTTGGGTTTTTTTTCCAGTGCACTGAAGCACAGATTTCAGCTAATTAGGATTCCCTTGTATCTGCTATGCTTTTTAAATTTTTTTTTAACTTTATATCTGTTGTGTGTGTGCTTGTGTGCATGTATGTGTGTGTGAAGGCCACAATGCTATCCTAAATTTCGTTTCTTTTCAGTCTTCTTCATGTCTTGGTTGATGTGGTTCATGCCTCCTTGACATGTCATCAAATGAAGAACCATCATGCATACAGATAGAAATAGAAATGTCAATTCAAATAAAATAATTGCTAGTAGCTTCCAGGAGTACTGAATTAAGATGGACTCAGGGTGGTAACGGGCTCAGAGGGCAAGTATGCTGTAGTAATATATACAGTTGAAATACACATTATAGTGGAGGGATGCATATTCAGATTATGTGTCCTTCCTGATGAAATTCTTTTACATTAGAAAGCAATTTTTTTTTGCTAAGGTATTAATTCTTTGGCAAGATTTCAGAAGCTCCATCCCTGTGACTTCAGAAAGTCGGAGATAAAGTATATGTGACGCAGCACATAAGTGTTTGACCTCTAGCTGAAATAACGGAATTGAAAGGTAAAACAAACATGTCCAAATTCAGTTTCCTGAAAGTTGGGCTCCGCCATGGATTGTCAGCTTCCTTTGTCAAAGGTTTGATTAAAGAGGAAATTTTGATGCTGAATTTGATTCAAAAAACCATTTTATGCCTACCAGTGTGTGTGAAGTGTACCCCCACACAAATTCTAAGCAAACCTCTTAATTTAAAAGGCAGCATAGATCCATTTTGTGCACGTATTCAAACAGTGATATCAATTTTCCCTGTGTTGAGTACACTGGTGGAATATTTGGCATGCTGGGACTTCATGACAGTTCTCAGCAAATGTCTGAGAGCTTCGATGTCTTCATTTCATTTCCTTCCCATGTACGGCAGCACTCTGTGAGGCTCATACAATATAGTTTTGAGGACTGACTGCTTCCTCCCTCCCTAAGCTTATATATTTATTCTCAGAAGTCAGGAGAGCAACAATTTGGATCAAGGGAGTCTCCCAGTGGATAATGTTGGAAGCTAAAATCAAGTCTTTTTTTGTTATGTTATTTGAAACTCATGCTATCTGTGGTAGACCCACCAATAGTAGGTAGGATACTCAGGAATTTGTTCAGACTTTTTTTTTAAACTAATCTTATATCAGTCAAGAAATATAAGACCTTACTGTCCTCAACTTGGTTAAAAAGCGAAAGAATAGATTAGCAAGACTTGGACCTTGTATGCAAGTCTTCATGGACATATCCATTAAAAGATGTAGTTCACGTGATTTCTACATTTCTTAGTATCAAACGTACAGAAATTCATTTAGCTACAATTAAATAGCAAGTGATCAGCGGCTACCACACTGGAGAGTATAGCCTGAGTCATCTAAAACTGACATTTGGTAAGACATGTTAGTAAGATGGGTATTTTCTCAAATGCTGCTCTGTAAAACCATTAATCACTAAAGAGTGTTGCCTGGTCTGTAGACTGGGCTTGATTTTGTCTTTCTGCCAGGCAGTAGTGGTTAGAGACTTAGCTGCTTAGAATTCATCCCAGGAGGTTCTCAAAGAGCCCAAACTCAACCTTTGAAACAAACATACAACCCAGAAAAGACGAGAAGGAAGAACGACAGATGTGAAAGGTTGGATTATCCCGTGCTAGCAGCATGGTTTAGGGAACTTCCCTGGGAGACAAGGGTTCTAAGGGAATGAAAAGTTCCAGGGCTTTCATGTCACACTCCAATGTCCTTGACATCTCTTGATACCTGGGTGTAAAACAAGAATCCCATAAAGAACTTCCCAGTGCAATCATTCAGCGGGACAACCTGCAAAGGTCTGGTCTCACCCAACACTGGGTGCAATGGTTCTCCAGAAGGAACACAGTTTCTTGAGGCTCCTCCAGCAGCTGCGAGGTAGAGAGAGTCAATACTTTTGGTGCCAAGCATAGACATGAATAGTATATAACGGAAGAGCAGTTCCTGGTCTAAACAAGCAAACATGGCATCATCAGAATTAAAATGCATTTCTAAAGGCAGTGGAAACATCTGCGGACACACTCATCTGTCACTTTAAAAGGTCTTAAGCTCTAATTCTAGGAAAAAAAGGGCTGTGTACCCTTTAAGACAGACTCCAAACCACTTCTGGAAGTTTTACAGTTGCAGGTTCTTATCAGTATCAGCTGTTTACTACACATTTGGTAGAACCCAGGCCTTCCTAAGTTCCCTGACTAAAGCAATCCACATTGACTAAGGCATAGCTGCAAGTTGACAGCAGACACTGTCTTCTGAAGAAATCTGTCAGGCATTATGTTCTTCCTTGGTTCACAGAGAATAATAAATAGGTGCTCCTGGGAATCATTAGTGTTTAAGAATTACTGATTTTTGCATTTGTATGGTGTTTGGGGCACATTTATCTCTAGATTATCTTCATTGATATAAAAGCATATTTGTAATGCAAGTAGGCAGGCTATTCATTCTTTTTTATATATAATGCTAAGAATTGAACCCATAGCCTTATGCATACAAAACAGGTGCTAATAAGCAGGAGCTTTATCACTGAGTTACAGCCCCAGCATCTCTCTCTCTGATTTCAGATCTGTAAATATTATTTTCCAAGTGTTCATGTCAATGATTTATAATCAAGAAGAAAACACATTATTCTGTCTTTCCTCTGTTCTTTTTCCACAATCTTCACATTGCAAAAGAGTTAATAAGACAGAATTGCCAATTACCTGAGGACCTGTTTCAATTTTACTTTGGAAATGAGGTACTATTTTTCTAAATGGGCACCTGGTGTTTAATCCCCCATTTTCATGTGTATGCATGTATGAGGTATGTGCATGTGTGGATGTGTGTTGGTATGCACGTATGCGAGTATGCATGCACATAGAAGACCAAGAATGACACAAAGAATTATCCTTGTTCATTTACTGCTCACCTTACTGTTTCGAGGCTGGTTCTTTAAATCCAGAGCTCGTCTATAGGGCTAGTCTGGTTAGCCACCTTGTTCTGGCGATTTCTAGGTTCTGCCTACCAGGGTTGGAATTATTGGCAGGATGAGATGCCGGCCCAGCATTTCATGTGTTCATGGGGATCTGAACTCCATGGCTTATGTGGCAAGAGCCTTAATTGCGGAATCATCTTTCTAGCTTGTGTTTAATATTTTTTTAAGTGATAACTTGCTGGATCCTGAGTTTCAAAATCTTATTCAATGGCCATATCATCATTGAACTGATTGATCACCTTGCTGACTAATTTCTTGTTTCTCTTTTTATAATTTTAAATCTTTTTTAACTTTATTTATTGTGTTTGTGTGTGTGTGTGTGTGTGTGTGTGTGTGTGTGTGTGTGTGTGATGTATGTATCAGAAGGCACTGTATATCCTTGTGGAGGACCAAGGGTGACTTTTGTGAATCATCCTGGATTGCTTCTACTTCCGTTTTGGCTTTGCTCTGGGATTCTTCAGGCTCTGCCCATCAGGGATGGAATTGCAAGCCTGGCATTTTTATGTGGGACCTGGGATCCAAACTCAGGACCTTCTGCTGTGAAGCAAAATCTAAACGCTGAGCCATCTCTCCATCTGCAATTTCTTGTTTCTAGTCTTACACAAATACAAGTAAGGCATGCACATTTTTCTTCACATAACTGTAGATGTGTATCTGCTATTTAAAATTCTAAGAGTGGAGTCTCTAAGTTAAAGGTAGGCATACTTTGGGATGTGAAAATATTGTTAAACTGTTCTTTAAGCATCTTTATCAGATCCCCAGCACTCATGTGCATATGTAGAATTTCTGTTTTCTCATCCTACTATAACTGATTATTATTAATATTACTTTTTTATGTCAGTTTCCTGAAGAATGGCATGTCATCCTCATTGGTGATTGAGACAGCAATTTACTTGTTTATTTGTAAACTGATGGTTTATCTCATGCCCATTTTTCTTTACTCTGTGCATGTTTGTTTTTTTTCCCCCAAATTTAGTGGAAGTGTTTTAAGTTACTATGTTTGTGGTCTGCATGGCAATTATCTTCCTAGTTTGAAGCTCATGCCTGAAGTTACTTGTATTTCCTGCTGGAAAAAGCTTTACATTCTTATATTCAGCCCTAAAAATTCATAATCCTAAAATTTATTTTCTAATGCTTCCACAAACTATCAAAATTTCTAATAGTTTAATATGAGAAGCCGAAATGAAAATAGATAACAACCTTGTGGCTAGCATTGTGCATAAGATCATCATATTGCTTGACATATGAGATAATGAAAAAATTAGCTCATTGTTCATCTAGTTTCTACCTTAGAGTACAGAAACGATAAACTAAAATGCTAACTCTATGCTTTTTGATCATAGCACTTTCATAATGGTTTTAAAAACAGTTCAATGTTCTATTACTTGAATTTGTGTTTAAAAATACTCCATCAACAATAGTTTTCCGTTATTCAAAGAATTTCTACTGTCTTAAAAAAACAAACTGCCAGATATTAAATTTGCAGGAATATCTGATTAAAGATACTGTCATTCAATCTAGATATTATTGAAAGAGAACCAAATTTATTAGAAAAGTCTGGGATAAAGAGAACTTTCCAAATGCTATCCTTTAAAAAATACACCAACATTGCATTTGCTTTTAAAATTCAATTACCTCATTATTAACAAAAGAGATAATATCATTCATCTAATCTTGAAGAAGGTTATCAACATTTTTAACAGAGAAAGAACAATAGCAAGGTGAACATTATAGAAACCTTACAGCTATGACATTTGTAACACATGCAAGATGACTGCCTGGGGATGCACAAAGAATTAAAGAACACAACTTTATTTGGAGGAGGAGTTGTTCTTACTGAAGAAATCTCAACTTACCTCCTTGTTCATCCAACATAACCAAAGTCCTGATACCAGCATCTTTACTCTACATTCCAATAATGGTAGCAAAGTTGAAAGGGAGTTAGAAAGAGAGAAAAGAGAAAGAGAAAATCAGTAAGGGAACAATTAGCTCAGGAAATGGAAAATGAAGAAGGACCAAAGGGAAAAAAATGGAGCAAGCATTCCAAGAGCATGAAGGGGCTGGGGAGGGCCTTGAAGCAGGAAGGGGGGGGGCTGTGGGCTTACTCTATCAGGGGTTGTGGGAGGCATGTAGCACAACCTCTGTAGGGCTGGGCTAAGGATGTACTGGCGCACACATATTTAATTTCCTACCTGCAGAATAA
Organism: Typhlomys cinereus; assembly: GCA_023101885.1. Taxonomy (NCBI): domain Eukaryota; kingdom Metazoa; phylum Chordata; class Mammalia; order Rodentia; family Platacanthomyidae; genus Typhlomys; species Typhlomys cinereus. The sequence goes on along the minus strand of JALPQD010000057.1, from coordinate 2,049,307 downwards.
AAATACCTGTACTTTCTATAACACCAACTACAGAATGCAAATGGTTCAAAATCCTCAGCAGTAAATTTTCTTCTCTGATATGATCAATAAATGACAAAGCTCCTATCAGTGACCTGCAAGAGGATGGTCCTTGAGGAGATAGGTATGAACTTTAAGGAGACTATGTTCTTATAAAGGTTGCGAATCGGACTCGGAAGGAAGCTCGTTCTTGTATCTCCTCGGAAGAGAGAAGTTCTATAAGATCTAGAAAAATGAGTGAGAGCAGAAGCCAGAACGCTTGCTCCGAAGTCTGTGATTATGTGCAGTGACCAGTGCAAGACAGTAAGTAACTCCTCTATGCTGCCTTGCTTTGCTGTAGAACTCTTCAAAAGCTCTGCATCTCAATCCTAGTTCCTGGGATAAATCCAAACCCTGGAGGGCAGGGGGACAACAAGAATGGATTGGCTGTACTTGTAGTGTTTATATCTAGGAATTCTAATTTAACAACTTTGTATTTCCCAGGTGGTTTCTCATGAGTACAGAATTCCATTTTTTATCCTTTAGATTAATTTTTTAAAAGGAAACTTCTTGAAAACCCACAGAATAAATTCTGGAATAAGACGTCTTTCATAGCCTCTCATTGTTGTCCACTTTTTCTTTCCTCAGAACTACTGGAGAAGGAGTGGAGACCAACAACTAAATCCCAGCAGTGCTTCTAAGAAACAAAATTAAACCCGATAGCGATTTCTGTGAACTGTTGCAGACTCACATTTCAGAGAATATAAACAGTAAACTCCATAGGAGACCAAAGTTTATGCTGTTTATGAATTTGCTTTGTCAAAACAGGGTATGGGAGCAGGATAGCCCAGAATATCCTTGGGAGCAGTCATGGAAAAAGGGATTCTGGTGCCAGATTCCAGGGCCACACTGTGGGCTGGAATCCTTGTGATTTCATTTCCTAGCTCAGAAACTGTGCCTCGGCTTACTCATTTGTGACAGGGTCATTATACCCTGTCAGTATATACCCCACTGGGTGTATACAGTATGTACAGCAATTTATACCCCACTGAGTTTCCACATGAGTTGAATAAATTAATATGTGGATTATGCTAGAATGGGGCCTCACATACAATCAGCATGACAGAAGTTTATAAAGGAAATACAGTCATAAACTGTCTATACCCAGACCATCTAGACAAACTAAACTTACCATTACTTTGTACCACCACTGCTTAATGTGCCTATGAATCTCTTCAGATGAAAATCTTTGAAACTCACATTCTGATTCTGTAAGACTGGAAAAAGCCAGAAAATCCTGTTCTCCTCATGTGTTCGCCCTGCTGTCGTAAAGACATGGACGGACTAGAGAGAGATGCTAGGCCACAGAAGAAACCTCAGTATCTCCTTTCCAAAGCATCCCGAATGGAACTGTGTTGATTCTAGCCTCTATTTTAATTATGAATTAGGTAACATGCATTTGATTCAGATGGCGGCAAGCTCAGTACCTGGCACTCAGATGTTTTCAATAAATGTTTGAACTTAAATTGGACTTCAGAATTTTGCTTGTATCAAAATAACCGTGTCATTCTGGTGAGGTCTAGAAACTAGGAGGGAGGCTGAAGATAGGGAAACACCGAATGGGAAGCAGAATGCTACTCTGTCTTCTTTCTTGAAGGCTGTTGTGATTCAGCAGCTACAAATAACAGTGAATTGAGGGAATTCTATTTTTAACTCAACTCGATTCTTGGTTTCTGTTTGAGGTTGCTGGGACAGTTGCCTACCCACAAACCACGGTGTTAGAGAGATTCCTTTACTTTCTTTTGTAAAATTTACATTTCTAGTTCTTTAATTAATTTACTTTGCCGATGAACTAAGATAATATTCACAGAATATTTCCTGGGTTTTTTTGGCCATTTTGAGATGCTTTTTCCAAACTCAATATATCTGATCTAAAGCTCCCACCCACAGGCATCCTACTAAGTTTTGAAGGACTACATATCTGCATTGTATCTGAAAGGAAATGCCCAACTTGATTTTTTTAAAAAATCAAACAGGAAGTCTCTTTTAATACCAATGAAGTTTCTGAATGCTTCTTCTTGTTGCCAAAGTGTTTTTGAAAGATAAGTTGGCATAAAAAGAAATCGTGCTAAAGCATCCGTGAAATGTTCATGATTCAGTAACTAATCCATGAAAGCTATGTGGTGCTTTCAAAAGTGCCTGCCCTAAAGCAGTGTAACATTTCCTAGACTTAGGTTTCATAGCCCAAGGCACGGGTCTGTAGATTTCATTTCTGCATTCAGCATCAGTGCATTTAACATTTCTATTCTCAAATGCTCTCTCCTTGAGAATGCCTTAAATGATTTTCCAACCAGAATCAATGCTTCCCTCTTCTGTGCTCCTGAGATAGAGATGACCTTGAATTTAGACAGATAATTATTGTTGCTTTTTCTGCAATACTGAAATTTATATTTCTTGTCCTAGCGCTAGAGTTTAGCATTTGATAAATATTTGTTGAAACACATCCACTGAATTCCCAACTGCAGGTTGGTAGCCAAGTATTATTGGTCTCTAACATTTTCACCAGCCTTGGATATTCAGTTTTTCTGAGCTTTCCTCATTAACTCCTGACCGTTCTTCAAATGTTAATGATGACTTCTACTACAAGTCAGATCCCCTATCGCACCATTACACTCTGTAGTTTATTAAAGACAGTGTGTAGGTGCCCTTCCATGAGAAGTGGGACTTTTTGCCTTAGGGAGATACCCCAATTTTAGTAACCTTTCCTGTCTTTGAGGCCAAGTTCAATGCAACTCAAATTATATAGTCTTGATGAACCTTGGGATTGTGGGTAAGGTCCTTGCATTCCAAAGCTTATATTTTCCAAATGATTTCTGCCCTTGATGAATATTTAATTCTGATTCTCTTGAAAGAGAAATTCCTTTTTGATTGAAAAGCAGACTATCATGTGAATAGCCAATGCCCTAGACATAAGGGATGTTTGACTATAAATATAAAATAACCCAGGAAGAAGCAGGAGCAAATCAATCTAGTGGAATAATGCTTCTCACAATTTACCAAGGACAGAAAGTCTAATCTTCTCCTCTTATTTATTAGAGGAAGGAGATTGATTCTATCTGGATAACTCTGATTCTAAGATGCAACTTCATGCTTGATTGAGAAACACTTTCTTTAGGAGAAGCACAAACATTTAACTTGAGAATCCTACTCTAACCAACAGAGATTTTTCTTTTTCTTTTTTAAAGAACAAATTAGACCAGACTGATTTTTCAAGAGGGGCTGACACTTCTTATACTTTCAGAAGACACATGAGAGAAAGTGTCTATTTTCTCAAGACTCCAAAGGGCAGAGGGTTCACAGAGGTGCATTCTGATGTCTTGTGGGCAGTGTGGCGATAACACACAGCAAATTGGTGATTGCTCTGATACTTTAGACATACACATCGCATTTGCATATACACAAAAATATGAAAAGCAAGTTTGGAGGCTTTGGTTGGTGGTCATAAATAATTACGATAACATCATTGCATACACTAAAATAATTATGTCAGTTGACTTGTGGGCTTCCTTCAGGTTAATTGCAGAGCATGAGTTGGAATGTTTCATGTTCTAGCTCCTTTAATTTGTTTGCTTACAACAGATTAGGACAGAGTAAACCTACTTTGAGAGTCTTGCCAGCATCATTAGATTTATGCTATCTACCTCCTTGGCATTCACATATTTCTAAATGAACAGTGCCCCCAGAGTGGATCAAGAGAGACACTTCTCTTCCCTTAGTGTGGAAGATGCTCTCCTATGTTGTGAGGTGCCTGCTGGATTCCTTTCTTGGGTGAAAATTTGTGCGGCACCACAAGCGCAATTTGTCACTTTTGAAAGAACAGATTTTTCAGGGGGCTTGTCATTGACACCATCTCCCCCTCCTCCTCTGGTTACTTGCATTTAGCCAGATTTTACTCATAGAAGAGGAGCTGAAGTTGCAGAAACAGGGCAGGATAGCATTGGTGGATGAAGCAGCTGTCTTTCCTCTGAGCCTTTGTCAAATTGATTTTTCCCCCTTTCATGTCATTGCATAAGCAATTTATGGTAGTGTGGGGTAGATGAGTAGGTTCATTTAATCATTCTTCCAGAGAAAGCCCAAAATTTCTAAAAGCGATAATCACATATGAATTTATACATTGATAAGCACTTGCATTCAAAGCATTGCTAAAATAACATCTTGCTGAATAAAACTATTAGACTTGTTTTATTAGGTTAAGATAAATATAGTTCAACCCATTCTTTTTCCATTTCATCTCATCCAGTGGGCAAGTTCAATTAATCCATTTATTCTTCCTGGCTTACTGCTGCTCTACCAAATTGGAATGAGTGAGGTTTATTGCAAATGCTCTTTTGATTCCATTATTGCTATCTGCCCTGTTTTACCCATTTAAAAATAGTTTGGGATTCATTAACCATGAATTACAAATGTCTTACAAATGAATGTGCAATCCAGATTCAGGAATATAAAAAGGGCTTTTATATTTATTTCATTGGACTTGATTTTTTTCTTTGTTAAAGATTTTTTTCCCATTGTTCTGCACATTTTAGTGTCTGGCTCTAAATATAACAATTGCAGAAAAATTCCAGAAACCTGCAGAGATATACATTTTTTAAAAAAGTTATGTATATGGCTATATTCAGAATAAGAATTTACAATTACATGTAACTTATGGGCATTGAAGCCATTATGCATGAAGATTCTAAGGAGGTAATTCCTTTATATGTTAAAAATTATTTTTATTTGCTTAATGTGGCCCTGTTTTTGTGTGTGTGTGGGATTTTGTGGGAGCACTAGCTTAGAAAAACTAGGCTTCTCTTTATCAGCTAGCCTGGGGATAGAGGAAGGGTGAATGCATCTGGATGACTTGCTTGAAAGTTACATACTGCATCTCCTGCATTGTGTGGCTCCTGTCAGTGGTACTGACAGGATAGTGTCGCTGGAAGCAACAGGACCACAGCCCAGGGAGAAGTAGGAGGGGCTAGGAATGAACACATGAGCACAGGGATGAAGTTCTCGACTTTATAACAAGGCACGCCTTACCTCTTCCACCAGCTGCAGCATGCGACGGGTACTTTCCAGCGACTAAGATGAAAAACATACAGATTAGCCTGTCAGAAATATTTTCTTCTTCAAGAAACACAAAGAATCCCACCACCTACTACTTCAAATTTCCAATTAAAACATAAGATGCCCTTCCAGTTTCGATCTCTTTCCTACTGGGCTTTCTGCATAATCAATTCCCTAAGGCAACAACACGAAGCTTATCTTATACAAAAAAAAAATGAAGCTGATATTAAATCATCTGGAGATGATAATTTTGCATACTTAAGATGCATGAAAAATGATCTCAAAACCTCTAAAGACAACATTGGCCTCTTTTAGCTAGGAATATTAAGTTTTAAACACAAACATGATTTTCACAAGTCGAGATGAATATAACTTCTTACAAAACTCCTAGAAACACAATTGGAGAGTTGTTATCAATGCAAATTAAGTTGCCGCCTTAGGGTGAAAATAGTCAAGCAGGTTTAAAATAACAAGCCAGGGGAGGCATCTTTATCCTTAGATAAGTGATGGAAACTCTGAGCTCAGTGCTCACTTACAGCAGAGTCACTTCTTTTTCAGTTCCTTTAACATGCCAGAAACCAACAAATCAATGTGATTCCTCAAAACCATGCTTTTAACTGTCATGATAACTTTGGCCGGGATTCTGCAGGAACCTGAAGGAATTTAGCTTTTTTGCTGGAAGAGACTTAAGTCAGCTGGTTTTTGAAATAGAACGGCTGTGAGCATGGGTATGCTGGTAAGCGCTTAATAACCGGCTTTCTGGAAAAATATGTATAGATTTATACATAATTTGATGGATCATTTTGCTGATTAAAAAAGTGCAGAGAGCCGAAAATTTACATGTAATACAATGGATACCACCTTTTATTGTAAATTCCAAGGAACTAACTAATTCTCCCAGAAGCTTCTGCTGATTTTTTCTGAACTCTGTAATGAATCATATGACAATTAGAATCACCACAGCATGAATGGTCAGTGGATAGCATTGTTTATGTTCACAGGTAAGAAGGAAATGAAACAATGAACATCAGCATCTGAACTTGACTCATTAGAAGGGAAAGAGTTGTCTTTGCCGAGAAGAATAGTTTTCAACACTTGAATGATTTCCCCATGTTTTTGTATCTTTTATAATGTAAAGACTGCAGACATGCATATTTTTTCATGCTAATCTGTGTCGTTAATATTTTCTCTACTGTCTTAACTCTAGATAATGAATCAAAAAAAATAAAGCAGTCCCTGAGGGTTGGTGTTTACCAGTTCTGGGTTATAAATACACGTGTTTTATTTGATTTCTCACTGCAATGTGATGTCACTGACCTTGTGGCTGAGAAGATCTGCAGAAAAGGCACCACTATATGGGATTTCCATGCCTTAGTACAGTGGACATAAATCACCCAAGTGCATAGATAATAGTAAAATGCATTAAAATAACAAGAAGGAATGAGTTCTTATAATTCCACTGAGTTTCTTTTTTTTAATGTTTTAGGGTGTGTGTGTGTGTGTGTGTGTGTGTGTGTGTGTGTGTGTGTGTGTGTGTATGCATGTGTGTGTGATAATTCCACTGTTTTTTATTTATATTCTTTTTTTAAAATGTTTTAGGGTGTGTGTGTGTGTGTGTGTGTGTGATAATTCCACTGGTTTTTATTTAATTTTCAGAACTATCATTCAACTTTAATAATAGCTGTGCTTAGCAACCAACTTAGAAGGTCTCTAAAAGTATTTGCTAATCAGCTTTTGGAATTGAGCTAAGTATAGCACATTGCAAGAAACCGAAAGATAGCACTTTTCTTAAAGGACCTTGATCTCTTGAGAGGTCCAGAAGATGTCCAGCCATTAATTTGTGTATGACCTTTATGTAATCAACCCATTCTAGCCCATGGAGACCTAAGACAAAGAGCGTACTGAAATTTCTTTACCTTTTTTTAATTCAGGAATGAGAGTACACCTTTTCCTAGAGTATGAATTCTCATTCAAAGCATCCAGCTTTTTGCTCCCCTCAATCCCAGGTCTTTACCCCCTTACCTCATCGGCCAGCTGGTCAGCCCTCCTCTGCATCTCCTCCAGCTCATTGCGCATATCCGCGTCTTCGGCCATGGTAGCGGTGGTGGGCTGGGCACCTGCACTGGCGAGTCAGTGACCGATTTGGCCACCGAACCTGGGAAGATACAGATTGCGACTTATGAGCATTTACATGTAAATGCATGAAACGCGGTACCCATGACTCAACCATCTTCTAAAGTAGAAGCCACACTCAGAAAGAGACCAATAGAATAAGGGATTTCTCCAAAAGGTGCCGGGAATTAATATTTGCTAACTCCAATACTTGCCAATTGGGACTGATACTTTTTTTTCTCTTTCATACAGAGGCTAATTATGTAACCTAGGTTAGCTTTGAACTCACCAACTTTCTCCTTTGGCTTCCCGAAGTATGCTAAGATTACAAGTTTATACTAACACACCTGACTTCAATTGAAGAATTTTTAAAGACACAAATCATACAGAAGAATATGAATGATAACTTACAATTGGCATATTTATAATCCCATCTATTTTTATTTTATTGTTAATAGTTTATTGAAATATTATATGATTTTCTTTTTTAACATTTTAAAAATTTAAATTTAAAAATTTTAAAAAATTATTTATTTTACATATTATATGAATTTCATAAACCAATTTCACATATGTGAACTGTACAATTCGAGAAATTTTGGCATATGTATGCCCTTAGGGATCCATGACCACAAAAAAAGTGACTAAATCTGTTAATCCCCAAAGTCTTCTTACACTCTTGGCAATCCTGCCCACTTGCTACACACCACTCTTTCTACACCCTAGAAAAAATGATGATCTCCTTTTTATGCCTAGTTGACATTTCTTAGAATTCTATATAAATGAAGACACAAAGCATGTACTAATTTTTTACCTGCTTTTTTCACTTAGTAAAATTATTTTGAGGACTAGGAAGATGGTTCATTTATTAAAGTACTTGATGCACAAGCAAAAAGACAAGTCTGGATTCCCAGATCACATGTAAAAATGCCAGGTAAACATAGTAGTTTGCCTGCAATTCTTGTCTAGGAAGGAAGAGCTTGGGAACCTCCAGGGCAAGCTGGCTGGCCAGATATCTTGTAGGTAAACTCTTGATAGAGATATCCAATCTCAAAGCAGTAAGACATAAAAGTGATTAGGATAATTACTGATTCACCCTTAGCCTGCCATGCATATATACACTCACATGCATGCATCCCCTGCACACATAAACAAAAACTCATACACACATATACACGAGCAAAAAAAATTGGGGATTCATCCATATTGTACCATGTATTAGTGTATTTGTATTTGTTCGTGTGCAGTATTGTATTCAGATGCATTTGGCAATTACTGTCAGAGGTTGCCAAGTTTCTGTGTGGGTGAACGACCATTATTCTAAAGAGGAATGAGTCCAGAGCCCTGAAATGTGACTAATCCACTTTTCTGGCTACACTCAAAATCTTGAAATTCAGGTGGCCCGACCGAGATCTTTTAAAACACACTCCCTTTCTCCCCTTCTTACTTCCTTCTATCTTCCTTTGTTCTCAGATATTTCTTGAGCACCTGTATGCAGGGACACAATGATGAACAAGATAGGCAAATTCATGGCCCCCACAGACCTTACAGTCTAACTGGGTGGGATGATGGTAATGAATTTTGGTAGTAGTGACACTAGGGCCCAGACATGGTGTCTGTGATGGTCCTAGTAGGCTTGCCTGGGGGAGTTATGTTACAGGGAGAGGGCCTGAGCAACTTTGAAATGCTGAATATTGACTCAATGTCAACTTATTTGAGATGCTAAAAATGGATGTGATTCCAATTTGTCTGAACAGCAAAATTGAAGAAGGCATGAGGCTTGATTTGGCATATATTATTAATATCTCACATTCATCATGCTTGTGAAGGAAGTTTATGACTTAGGGTTCATAAATAAGAAAAATGCTAAAGTGAATCCTCTTTGGAGATAATGAACATGTTTTTTTTTCTGCCCTCAGATTCTTGGACAAAGTGTTTAACACAAAATCATAGGGAAAGAAGCAGAAAAGCTGAATTCCACTATCAAATTTTAAAAAAGTAAATTTTTAGGAGGTTGGCTTTATGGACAGCCATGAAAAAACAAGTCAACGCGGTATTATACCACTTGTCTGCTAGTTTCATGAGCTTGTCCTGACCCCCAGAGTGCATATTCATTGACATGATGTGTGCCTTAAATTCAGGTCTCCATTTTAGAAACTAGGTTCTGTGAAGCTGGGCTGACATCCAGTCAGCCATGGACCTTTGATAGCAAAAACAAGCTTCCGATGTTCCTCATAGTGACAGAAGGGGTATCCTTCACATAAAAATGGCAGACGCTTGGGAAAGTTGGGTAGATATGGCTGTTTAGCCAGGTAGATTAGTGCTTTGATACCTGAGAGAACAAATTGGACTGTTACTCTGGCACTCAGAAAGTGCGTGATTCTGGCCAAGTGCATCATTTTCTCTGAGTCTTAGTTTTCTCAACAAGGCAAGCGATATCAGTGCTGCTGGCCCATAAAAGGGAGTCAATTATTGGAAGTACCAATCAGTCTTTCATAAGGATATGAATGAAGGCTTTCCATTCGGAGCACTATGTTCATCCAGAAGAGCTGCATACCCTTTGCTAAGAGTGGAACAAATCCAGGCCCTGCTAATTAGCTTTCCTTTAGTCATGGCTGGGCACTGGGCACACCACTGCCACGATAAACACCAGGGGAAGCTGAAACCAGGGAAACCAGTGGAGTGTGGAGCTACTAGTCTCCAAGCAGCACCTCTCCCAAGTTCATCCCGTGGGAACAAACAGGGGCACCTGTGGCTCTGGGCTCCATCATTATGACTAGCTGCTCTGCTGGCTGAGATAGCTCCTCCTTCTGCGAGCAACTGACCTTTATTTTTAATAGGCTAGTTTATTAGAGTATGTATGCTTGCAGACCCACAGCACAATTGCCATTCCCCACTTTCCTAGGCTATTTTTGTGTATCCTCTATTTACTTACTCTCTGTCTCTCCGTCTCTGTCCCCCCCTTTCTGTTACACACACACACTCTCTCTCTCTCTCTAGAGTCTTTTGTGTTTCCTTGGCAATCTCCTCTCAAAGTTGCTATTCTTAGCACTAGAAGAACAGCTGTGAAGCCCCTGGCTCCAAGTTGCAGGCAACCTGCTTGGGGCTGTTTGATGGGCAGGTGGCATGTTGGCAGACAAGCCACATGATAGATAAACCTTGTTCTTGCTGCCTTCATTACCCTCCCCCACCCCTTATCCCTTGCAGGAGTTTCTACACGTTTGTCTCACTCTGGAATTCTGGCTTATCTATGATTTGGAAGGAGGGCTGGTGAGTAACAGATTTCAAACTCACAGCGTTTCAAAGCAAGGAATAATGACCATGCTCCTCATGGGGAGGAGAGAAGAGCCAGACAGCAGGTCACCTGTTGGGGTGTTTGTAACTCATATTTGATAAATTGTCCCTGGAAGCCCCAACATCATGTGTAATTGCATTCTAAGAGACATGCGTAATGGTGTGAACAAGCTGACAGGATGTCAATCACGAGGCAGCATTTACCAGCCTGGTTGCATGGAGGACTCTCTCCTGTTAATACACTGAGCCACCCTGCACATTGTCTGATGGTATAGGTACTAAGAGTGAAGTTTGCTTGGTAAGTAAGGAAACCAGTAAGCAAAGCCTTTGGAAAGGATGTCTAGCGCTGATCTGATGCCAGGCACTCCCCCGTCTAAGGATCCGAAGAAATTTTGATAATGATCTCAAATCACCAGTGCAAAGGCGTCTGGCCCTTGACAGCTGTTCATTTCCTGTTAACTGACTGGATGAAGCCGTCTTCTCAGTTGTTCTCTTGATACTCCTAAATTAGCACTCTTCAGGTCAAAGTTTAGGCAGCGTTTCTGAAACTCCTCTGCAGGAGTCAGAATCACCAGAAAGCTTTTCAAGGATATTTGGATCCAATCTCAAGGATTCTGACTTGCTTAGCTTGAGGCAGGAGTCCCAGATAGCGGGATCTAACAAGACCAGTCTCAGATAGTGGGATCTAACAAGACCCCACTAACAAGGAGATATAAGGACCATGGTGGCTCCGCAGATCACAATCGAGGACTTCCTGCTGGAGTGTCAGTGTCACCTGTGAGGTGGCGGAAGAGCTCCACATCACATCATCTGGGTCTTCAGGGGAAACTAGAATCCAAGGGCCAAATTTGGTTTGAATGTGTTTTTTTTTTTTTTCCTTAAGCTTACACCAAAGATATCCTGCCCTTCCATTTTTAGATGGGTTAAAAAGACTTGGAGGTAAAGAAATTTTGTGCTATGAAAATTATATGACATCAAATTTCAGGTTCTATAAACAGAGTTTTATCAGACTATAATGCTTATCCAGTTGTATATCCACTGCCATTGGCTGCTTCTGTGCTACAATGATCCATAAAGATGAACATACTTATGAGATGACTCTATAAACAAGAAATTTGTGGCTTTCTGGCTTTAAAACAACAAACAGTCCAGAAATCTCCAAGCATTTCTTATCAATCTTTACTACCTCCAGGGCCCGTTGTACATTTCTTGCAGATAGGCACCAAATAGGATATTTTATTCTTATATTTGTCTGCAAAATCTCTTTCATGGAGCCTCCTGCAGGGTTGCTTGGAAGATATATATTAAAATAGGAAATGATGCATGGAATAAAACTGCAAAATGTGAAAATGATGTTGCCTTTGGATGACTATGCCTAGAGTTTTAGGATTGCGATCAGTTTTAATATTTAATCCACACAATTAATTGTGAAGTGATGGGGTGCCTTTGTGACCCTCATAAAGATTCCAGTTACCATAACCAGCTGTAAACAAAGTCCCTCAGTTTCAGCAGCAGCACTGGGGTGTTCAAATCACAGGCAGAAACATCTGAGGGTTTGTCAGTGTTTGGGTGCCTGGGAGAAAGCTGGCACGCTGCAGCTCTCTTTTGGCATCAAGGGCTAGTTGTGGGGTTCTTTATTTGCTCACACCACAGCAAACCTATCTGAGACTCATCAGTTTGGATCTACGATGTCCCCAAAAGGTCCATGTGTTAGAGGTTTGGACTTCAGAGTGGTTCTGTGGAGAAGCAGTGGAACATTTAAAATGTTATTGGGAGTGGTCACTTGGAGGGGACTTGGGACCCTGGTCCTTTCCCCTCTTTCTCTGTCTCTCTGTTTCTGTTTCTCTCTCTTTCTATGTGTTTCCTCCCTGCTTTCAGGAAGCTAGCTAGCATTCATTTCTCCTGCTTTATGCGCCCGGCATGAGGTACTGCCCTACCGCAGAGTCAATCAAACATGGACCCCAATCTCCAAAATTGTGGACCCAAATAAACCTTTCTCCCTTATATAAGTTGATTATTTCAAGCATTTTATTATAGTCATAGAAAGCTGACACAGAAGGCATAAATCCTCTTTGCTACAGCAGAATCTGGATTGGATGTGGTGGTGCTGGACCTAGAAGAGAAGGGGGGTTGGATATAGTAGTGTGTGGCTGTCAATAAGTAAGGGGGATGGTGACATGGTATTAGGCTGGAAATACACTCAGTGAGTCTAAGCAGCGCAGAGCAGGAGCATCTTAGGACAGTGGTAAGGAGAGCATACTCATTCCACAGTTCCCTTTTAATTGATAAAAAATGAACAAGCTTTTATAAATCAATTCCTTCTTTATGAGTATTACAGAGAAGAAACCTTACATTTTGGTTTTTGCCCACTGCTAATCATTTCAGTGAAAAGCCTCCTACAGACCTGCCTATTTTTCTAGGACAACGTGCTTTCAAATTTGGTAAATGCTTATGACTAGTAAAGCTTTTTAGGATTTATGTCATTGTGTTGCTCTTTTATGCTTTTAGAATAAACGAAGTACTTTACGCTTTTCCTGTTTTGAGTCAATAAACTTACGGCTGCAACTTGGCCTCCAGGTTTTACTAAGTCTGCTTCCTACAGATTTTTGGCAATCAGTTTTTTGTCCCCTGTCATTTACTTTTTACAGGACTTCAAATTCCACTTTTAATCTTCCTACCTCAAGAGTTATTTGAAAGTCTGATTTTCAAATATGAGTGTTTTTTTTTTCTTTTTGTAGTTTCTAATTTTTACTATGGCGAGTGAACGTGGATCATACAAATTTGTTTTTTGGAATCTGTCAAGATTTCCTTTGTGCCCCAATATATGACCAATTTCTGAGCATGCTAGAACTGTATTTGAAAAAAAGGCCAGTTGTCTTTGGTACAGTCTGCTTGTGGTCCCCAAATGTTGCATGGTTCTTACGTTCTGAGTGGAAGAATCGAAACCAGAACACATGTAGAGGATTAAGGTAGAGTTTATCAGAGGAGAGAAAGAATGGAACTCATGGACTCCTGTCGTGGAGTGCCATGAGGGGCTAGGGCACCCTGGAGAACTCATAGAATCTAGATATGGAATCCATGAAGGGCATGGAGTTAGAAATGAACTCACTGACTCCACATGTGGCGTGCCAAGGACAGGTGCCAAAGATGGCTGCCAAGGTCAGGTATATTTATGCCTTTTGATGAGCGGAAGGTGGGGGAAGGAGGGGGAAAGAATGGCTTTCTCTCATTAGTTAGCTAACATTGGAGCCCAACCCAGTTAGTCTTGGGCCCAACCTAGTTTATCTTGTGCCCATTGCCAGGTGGGGCTGTTTCTGTAAAGGAGAGTTAATCTCCATATCCTTTCCTAAACAAAGGGTTGGGGAACTTGGCTAAGGGTATGTTCCTTCAGGGTAATCCCAGCAGTGGGGAGATGACCTGCAAAGACCTTCAGAGACTGTCTCAGTATGGCTACTCTAAACCTGCCTTATGCTGACCTACATTGCATGAAGCAGGAAAGGAAGGCTTATGTTTCTGGAACTCTCTATGTGCCCTAGTCAACCTGATCTATAGATTCTCAAAGGACGAGTGTTCAATGTCTATGGCTCTAGTGAGTTTAACTCATTTTCCTTTTACCTTTTTGCAGCTGCATTATAATATGTTGATAGATCTATGTTACTTTTTGTAGTGGTTATAACTTTCATTAATATTAAGCATTAAGATAGCAAGGCTGGAGAGATGGCTCAGGAGTAAAGACTCTGCCTCACCAGCAGAAGGTCCTAGTTGGAATCCCAGGTCCCACATAAAAATGCTAGGCTGAAGTTACCGGTGGCCTGCACTTCTAGCCCTGGTGGGCAGAGCCTGGGAAGTAGCACAAAGCAAAAAGGAGGTAGAAGCAATCCAGAATGATTTCCGAAGTCACCTTGGCCCTCCACAGGGGCACACAATGCTGCCCTCCACCTCCTTACATACACACACACACATACACACACACACACACACACACACACACCAAATAAATAAATAAAATACTTTTTAAAAAACCCATAGCCACTCTGTGCCCCATTTCACTTTATTGTTTATGTCGCATACCTCTTATAGAGCTTAAGAGTTGGGAAAATCACTGCCTAAGCCTTAGCATCAAACTGATATTAGGTACGTGAACAGTGGTAGCGCTTTTGTCTCATGATAGACTCTAGTGGAGGATCAATTCACATTCTCTAGATGCCCCACATCCAGGGAACAAAGGATACTTACTGGGGAGCTTAAGGAGAGATTAGCCCTTTGGAAGAGCAGTGGTGGGGGTGGTAGAAACTGACTAATTTCATGAGAAAAGCTTTCATTCAGAAAGTTAGTTATCAAAAAGCCAAACCTGGTATTTTCTATCATCCCCAAATAACAGTCTATGAAAGCTGAACTTCGTTATTTAAAACAGAGGATGAAAATGCTGTGGATTTTGAATGTTGGATACTATAGATGGTTCTGATATTGGAAATGATAATTAAAGCTCACGTCTTGACTCTAAAGCAAAGGGCAGAACAAAGAGTAATTTTGACAAGTAGCATATAGCACGTTTCTGCTTACATTGCTATTTCTAAAATGATATTTTATTTATTCATGAGAGAGAACAGAGAGAGAAAGAGAGAGAGAGAAAGAGAGGAAGAGAAAAGGCGCACACATATGTGCCATGGTGCGGGGGTGGAGGTCAGAGGACAACCTTCAGAGAAGTCAGTTCTCTCCTCCTACACGGGCTTTCACTCAGATCTCTAGGTTTGTAAGCAGGTGCCTTTCCCACCGAGTTATCTCACTGATCCTATTTATTTTCTCTCTCTGTGTGTGCATGTGAATATGTGTATGCAAATCAAACATACAACACTTACACAATGTGTGACCATGAGTACATGTGTGCTGGCATGTGGCATGATATGAACATGGAGGTCAGGCTAGTCCTCACCTTCCACCTTGCTTGAGACAGATTTTCTTGCCCTGTTTAGGTACATGCGAGTCTGTTTCCCTTCTTCTCCTGGGACTGTTCCAGCATTAGCCACGACATAGCTGATGGGAGCTTTCGTTTGAGTTTTGTTCTTCAAGGGTGTCAGGTCCGGGCGGCCTTACATTTAAATGCAGGCAGCATTGACATTTCTTTTTTTTTTTTTTAATTTCCATTCATACAAACTTACTAGGTAGACCAGTTCCCTCCCTCCCTCCCCCCCCCAACCCCCTGCTCCCCCTCCCCTCACCCCTCCCTTTCCATCTCCCAGTGCCTCCCCCCAATTCCCAGAGAGTCCTTTATTGTGTATTCCTGACTCTCCTCTGGGTCCTCCTCTCCAATGAGGTGCGAGGACCCAGTGGCATTTCCCCGAACCCTTTCCCGTGTTCCCCTTAAGCATAGGAACACTACTATGGCTGTCAATCCCTTGCCTCCAAGGATCTTGGTGCCTTTAGCAGATGCTAGACTTTGTGAGGTCAATAGTGTGTTGGACATTGCGCAGGGCATGCAAAGTCCTATTATGATTGCTTCAGCCCTAACTAGTGTAGAGAATCTTGCAAGTCGTTGCTCCTCCCATCCTTTTGCTCTTACAATCTTACCGTCCCCTCTTCCGCAAATGTCCCTGAGCTTCAGGATGGGAGGAGATTAGGCTGGCTTAGTTCTATGTGGTTGATATAGAGTCTCTGAAATTCTGGATTGTGGTTTGTTGATTTTCTTTTGCAGTTTTGCTGCTCCTGCAATGCCCTTCACTCCATCCTGATGGGCACTGTATGTCACCCCCTGGCCAGAGACAAAAAGCTGTTAAACTGAAGTCTTGTTATAATAGCACATCCAAGGGTAGATGTAATAAAAGTAGGAAACCTCAGTGAGAGAGGGGTCAATCACCCATTTGCAAAATGATTACTTTTTATCTGCTTAACTATATGCCCTCCCCTTAAGTAATATGACACCTGGTTAAGTTCACAGACATTCGTTCCTGATCATTTACAACTGAGGGGGTATGATCTCACCAGAAGGGGAGAGCATTGACATTTCTTAATTGCCACAGGGAAGCCAGCCATAACCAACACCGATTACGCCTAAATCTCTCTTTTTCAAAAATGCCAATGTTTCTTTTATCTGTTTTGCAAATGTGGCTAAGTGGGTATTTAGCACTGTGATTTGTATTCGTTGACTGTTTCTGATTCTGTCATTAGGAGCCAAAGCATGATGGACTCACTGACCAGGAGACAGGGCAGGACAGAAGCAAACCTTGTCTGGTCTGGATCATGGGGAAAGTGAGCACAGTCATTTCCAACATGCAGCCTCTGAGGAATGGTCCTGGGAATTCTAGCAAGGAAACTTCAACTGTCAGGTCTCTCCTCTGCCTTGCTTGGCAAGGGCCAATGCAAGCACACATTTAAGATATTGCTTTGGTTCTTCGGAGATGGTCTAGAATTGGCCATGATTAAAACAAAAAATAAAAGCCTTGATATACTTTAAGTGAAATGACACCTTAAGTGTATGAACAGATAGAATACAGTTTGAAAAAGAAAAAAAGGGAATCTTGCAGAAGGGAGGGGGGCTGTAGGATTGTAAGAGCCTAAAGATGGGAAGGTCCACTGCTGGACAAGACATTCCACCCAAGGCAAGGCTGCTACATCCAGGAATCATTGCAGTGAGACTTGCCCTTACCAGACGTACATAACGGTTGACATTCCAACATGCCCCCCCAAACTAGCAAGGGTCTCAAGAGAGGTATATTACATATAGTGGAAATCTAAGGCCAGACAGATGAAGGGGAGTGCTCTTATCAGTGGGGTCTACCCAAGGAAGGAACATTTGGTCTGCCACAGGGGCCTGAACCCCCACTAGAGCAAATGATCCAGAGGAAACCCTGGGACCCATAGAAACAAGCAGGAAGGTGGGAGGGAGTGGGATGGACTGATGAAGGGAGAGCAAAAAAGGAGAAAAGGGGGAAAGGAGGGAAGTGAGAAGGAGGGGAAGCAGGGATAATTGCTCAATATGATTATAAAACTAGGAAAAAATAAATAAAAATAATATTTAAAAACAAAACTGAGCTCCTAGCTTACAATGGAGATTTTTTTTTTTAGACCATGACAGTGAGAACATGAACAAAGTCCAGGGAAATATCAGGCGTCCTGGCTGGCAGCAAAAGAGCTTTGGATGTCATTTGAGTGAGTGCTTCTGAAGTGACTGAGTCAGGTGACAGGGACAGGAGACCATTTAAGAAATTAGATTTTATCCGAAACTCCATCACTTAAGGAAGTATTGCAATTGCACCTCCACCAGTATGCAAATCTGACGTGTAAGTTCAATAGATGTATCCTTTGCTGTTATTAACATGGAGTGTTTTTAAAAAGCACTTTACATTGGAATAGTGAGCAAAAGGTTTGGTACTGTGATAAGTTACATTTCCTCCAGAAGGAAGGAGCTTTCTCTGGCCAAATTGTGAGAGTTCTTGCCAGATAAACCTCCAGTTAGGGAGAGCTTTTGATGTTCACTTTCATCTTCGAATCCATGTTTGAACTTAAAGACTCAAGTTTAAAGTTTAAAACATGACTCTCATAAAAGTTTAGAAGGAATGTGTGTTAAAGATTTACCTAATTCACAAGTGAGGGAAACCAGTGGAAAAATCAGTTAAAGATTTCCTAAGTTAGTTATAGAATTGAGGATATCTAACAAGGCAATAAGGCAACGAGACTGTAACCTTTGTTGCTCTCTCTCTCTCTCTCTCTCTCTCTCTCTCTGCCTCTCTACTAAATAGAAATCACATACAATTTTATTACACAAGACTTCAGTTAACAACCACTAATTTCATAGAGTGTGGAGCTGATTAAAAGTTAGCAGCAAGTTCAGTGGCCACACATGAAGAAGACTTGAAAACAGGAGGGAGACTGGTAGGGAAGAAGAAGGATTATAAAGAAGGAGGGATAGGATTGGGATTAAGCTGTGAAAATATCATAAATTCAATGGTAAATTAAAGGAAGATATCCAGATAGCCAGAGGGTAAGTCCATCAGAAAATGCATCAGTACGTCAAATGGAAATGCATGTTAGCATACATCCATTATTTTACCTTAGTTCCAAGCGTAGAAGTGATTTTTGTTAAGGATACCAACAAAAGATCGTGCTCTAACAGTGATGCTTAACAGTGGCTGCTTTGATAGGGCACTTGTTTCTCTTAATATGCTAAATGAGAATTTTGTTATGTTATATTTAAGGTTCTCAAATTTGACGATGTAAAAGAAAATCTGGGGGGAGCTTTAAAAAAGTTCCAGTGCCCATGTGACATCCTGGATCAGTTCTATCAGTCTCTGAGAATGTATCTCATGAAGCAATTTATTTTAAAGCTCACTAGGTCAATGTAATGTGAGCCAATGTAATGTGGGAATGTCTCTGTGTGTGTGTGTGTATACGTGTGTGCACATAAATGTGCTACATAAGCTTAATTTGAACTTGAGATAAACTTGACACATATTATCATGTTTTTCTTTAATTCTCCATCATAATTTTTTCATGAATTATTAGACATCTCCCAAATATACTTTAAAGACTGAATTGTGCTTCATCCCATATATTTATGATTTATTTGTTTATCCCTCTATTACTGGGTGTTTAATGCTGTTTATCTATCTGTGCATCTCCCCCCTTTTCCTCACTTGCCTTTCTTGTGGTAATAATAGATTTTACTGCCATGGACTTATTTATACAGAAACTGTACCCGTATCTTCTATTGCTTCCTTATAGTAGATTTATGAGAATAGACTTGTAGGCTGAGGAAAATGAACTTTTTAAAGACACCTGACATAAGCTACCAACACTACTTACCACAAAATTTTGTCAATGTAAACTTCCTAACTTGATATTTCTTTTTTAAACATTTGCAGATTAGAAGAAGAAATTCTAATTTTCTCAGTGGCCATGTTTAATTTAACTTTTAAAATCTTGCTAAATTTATTTTAGTGTATACATGGAAAGAATGGAAACTCTAATTTGGTATTTTTCTAAGCAGTTCTTTCTTGTTAGCCCTGGTTGTTGAAAAATATATGCATGTTATTGCATGATTCTCAGAGGTTTAAAATAGAATAAGTTGCTTAAATAACTCTATCTTGCATGAGTGAATAGATTAAAATATTCACATGAAGGCTTAATCTACTGACAAATTAGATTATAGTCTTATCTAAAAGTTAACCATCATTGCTTCGTAGATATATTCCATTCTATTTTTGAGTCATACTCATTTATAGACCACTTAAGTGTTGAAAAACAACCCCAAGCTCATCCTTCTTAAGATGCCTTTAATCTGTCCACAGGCAGCTGTGGCTTTGCCAGTAAGTCTGTCTTGATTCATCCGCTCCACTTTAAAAATCTCCCTGGAACATTGCTCACATCCCATCATTATCTGTGCAGAAAATAATACCCCCAATTTATTACTGGTTCTGAATTTAGTAGAATCTATTTTGCATATCATTGTTATATATCCATTTATTTTTAGAAAACATAGTAGTCTCATAGACCCACTTGAAAGTCAATAAAAGAAATGCAAGGTCGTCAGGACCACATCAGGTAGATGGAAAAGAGGTGAGCTCTTTAAATTTGATTCAAGAAAACAGAAAAATTTAGCAAAAGCAGAATGCCAGTCTTATCTTTCTACCCAACATTAGTCCTGTGATGAGATACGAGAAAGGTAGATTTGCCCAGTAACTGTTCAAAATGAGCAGTACTTCCTTAGTGTTATCACTCTTCACTCTGTGGAATCTGACATCCCCTCACAGTGATTCACCTATGACAAAGCATTACACAGACCACTAGAGAATAATGCTGCAGAGATAAACAGCTGGCCTCAGGAAAGTCCTGGGACACAGTACTAGACAGGTGGAGGGCCTAAAATAGGTGTGACTGTGAGTTCTTGCTGTGCTTCCAGAATCCAGGAGGTGCTTATCTTGACTCACTCACCCTCTTCCCACCCAGCCGAAGACTTAATCAAGAGACCTGCTATTTTAAAGGACACAGTCATGATAGGAGGTAAGGATTGAGGGTGTGTCCAGGGAAGCAGGCATCACTTAATGGTCCTTTAAGCAATCTGACTTTTCAAATTTTTTATTTATTTATTTACTGTGTGTGCATGTGTGTGTGTGTGCATGCGTGTGTGCGTGCATGTGTGTGTGCACACATGCACACGCACATGCATGTGTCCCTGTGGAGGACCAGTGGTGACTTCAGGCATCATCCTGGATTGCTTTACCTAGGATTTGCTTCACTCTAGGATTTCCCAGGCTCTGCCTTCCAGAGTCAGAAATACAGGGTACTGCCATTTCTGTCTGACATTTTTACATGGAATCTGGAATCTGAACTCAGGTCTTTCTGCTTGTGAGGCCCTAAGCAGTTTAACTTTGAAGAGTTTTCTCCTAATAGTGTCTGTGAAACCACCTAGGCTTTGGAAACCTGGCATGTTGGGGGTCATGGTCATTAACACTCAAGGGTCTCCTTGGATTTATGAATTAGTAAGCTCTAACAGGAAAACATTTAGGTCTTTCTCTTATAAATTTAGACTCTGAGTTGTCCCGATACTTTATGGGTTTCTCTGTATCATTTCAAAGCCTTTAGATGGTAGATACTTGGACTTAGCCATCCATTATGTTTAATCAGGCTTTTACTTCAAATGAATAAGCAGCATCATGTCTCAGACTTTCTGTTGTGGTGGCTGAACTGAAGACAGAAGCTGAGAAACTTTTCTAAGGACCACTGAGGCACAAATAAGGCTGCAACTGTGATGGAAGAAGTTTCTGAAAGTCTGACACTTCCCAGAATCATGTAAAACACCTTCTCCAGCATGTTACCTTGGGGTAACCAAAGTTTTTGTGGAGGATTCTGAATAGGTCCTTTCTCCATCTCCTACACAGCCGCCATTCTATCTCTCTTCTTGGTCCCCAAAATATGAGAACATTTACTCATAATGGGCAGACTGGCTAAACAAAAGCCTGTCTGTCTAGACTACTCTTTCAGAATACTGTAGTTGAGCACTGGGTGAGGGGAAGACATGGTGGTCTGCTCTTTGCATTCAAACCTGACAAAGCGCCTACGTACAGTTCACTGAGGGATGCTCCCACAGCAGACTAGAAAGGCAGGGAGGAGGAAAGGTCAGAGAAAGGAAGAAGCCAAGCAAACAGCATCTGCCCCATCTCCTAAGGAACTCTGGATTTTTACACACACTTCAGAGCATATTCCACATTAAATCAAAGAACTGGGCGTTCATGCTTCCACATTAGTCAGTTATGGACTAAAGCCATTTTGGGGGTACACAATCCCCGGGCATTTCTGTCCTCTGTGTGAAGGTCGCAGGTTATCTCCAGCAGCAAAACACACAGAAGCTGTGCAGTCGGCTGCAAGGGATCCAAGGGCATGTCATGGGAACCCACAGAAACTGGAATAGGAACCCTCTGGGGATGAATCTGACAGCTCAGGCTGCAGGGAGGAGCCACCTTCTTAAAAACAGGTGCAAGCCATCTGTGGGCTCTGTGGGAACAGGAAGTCACATCCTGTCCAGGAATCACTGCCAGGCAATAGGATGCAAGGCCTGGCAGGTCACCCTGAAAACTGCCTGGCTAACCCCTCTGTAGGCGCCAAGACCTCCACCAGGCCCAGAGTGCATTCAATATGGAGTGAATAGATTTTTTTTAATGCTATTAAACTCTATCTATCAGATAACTTGGATCAATGCCCTAGACACACCTTTGGAGTGATTACTGACACCCAGAAGGGAATTGTCCCTCATAAAAGATTATATTCTCAGCTTTATCACTAAGAAGACAGACCTTGGCACTCTTCAGTCTTTCTGCACGTCCAGGGACTTTGCAAAGACCCTGATAATAACAGAAAACGCTGTTAGGATACTTGTGTGTGATAACACATTTTAATCGTCCCAATAATTCAATGTGGCCTCAGGAAATTCCCACCACACATCCTTGAGCAGGTGGAGGATCTAGGACAAGGTGCAAGCATATTTTGATTCTAGAGACCAAGAGTAGCTACCCTGACCCATTCTCCCTTGCCCACCCAGCCTGTGCATTGATAAAGATCTTTGTCCTAGTTAATAATGGGGGATGGGAATTAAGGTCACGGCCAGGTAAGCAGGTGAGGGTCCTTTGAAGAGATTTCTTCTGCTTTGTGTCTGTAAAACCATCCAGGTTTTAGGACAACCTGTCAGGATAGGGGTTATCACTCTTGGACTTGTTGATTTATCAAACACCAACATGCAGATTTTAGATGCTTCTGTTATACTAATGGAGGCTAGACTCTGGGCTGCCTGAGGAGAAGGGGTTTCTCTACATTACTTCAAAGGATTTAGGTAGCACTATGTCTCATCAGCTTTTACTTCGGGTAAGAATTGAATGGATACCTCTAGTGTTCCATTTTATGGCAGAGAAACAATACTAAGAGGACATGAACAAATGACTGATTATCATGGAGGTAGTAAGGAATGCAGTTGGGCTCTGACTCCAAAGAATCTGAATCGAGCATTCTTTCTACTAATCACTGAGTACAATGCCATTCACAAGTCCTGAGTGCTTAGTAATAGAGTTTTGATGTAAAGGATCTCATCAGGATTTAGTTTGATGAGTGAACCTTGGTTTAAAAGTTTAGCCTGTGTCGACTTAGGCACTATTCTAGTAATATGACTATAATCAACATCTCTGTCATTACCTCCATCAATTTTCTCAGATAGAGTATCCGAGTCCTAGAGAGGTTTATATATGTTACCTGCAGTTACACAACCACTAAGTCATAAAATCTAAAGTTCTTAGGACCATTACTTGCATAATGTTAAAAATGCAGCTTAGATATAAAGCAAAAGGATTATAATATTTTTACATCATATTGGAGCATTTTAATACCTTCAGAGTGATACCTGTAGGCTTCTCCAAGGATTACCTGATTGCTAGAGGTCTGTTGACTACTATTTATTTGTGAGACAGGGTCTCACTATGTGGCCGGGCTGCCCTGGAGCTGAGATTCTTCTGCCTCAGCCTCTCCAGAGCTGGCATTACAGGTATGTGGCAGCACTCCTGCTTTACTATCTTTTCCTATTTTTTAACAGCTTTATTAAAGCATAAAATAAATGCACATATTTAATGTGCAATCTGTTAAACTGGCATAAATAGTACCATGAAACACTCAATAATGAAGAGAATGAATGTATCCGTCTCTAATCAAAGACCTTTTTCTTATTTATTCTTGATTGTAATTGGGACTGTCAAGTTAGATATTAGTTTATTGAAGACCAAACAAGTGACTTTGACTCAGCATAGATGCAGATGATTCTTCTATGATAGAAAATATATTCCCAAGAATCAGAGTTTTATTGCCCCATGGTGCACTGATAAGTTTGAAACCCATCTTCAACTTATTTAATCTTGCTGTCCTTGCCTTAGAAATATTCTGGGAATAAGCTATATGTTTCAGTCCACTGATTCTCTTACCTTGGGGTCATGTTCTAATTATTTGAAAAATTATACTTTGCATGTACATGTGTATGCATGCATGTGAGTGTATGGTATATGTGTTTGTGCATGTCCACATACGGCATGTTCACAAGTAGAAAATGTCCCTAGGGTAGTTTGGAAAACACATCGCATTTTGTCCACTTCCACAGAAAGATGGTAGAGTTCTAGATAGATCTAGAGATGTCATGAGAGACATGTAAGAAAGCAAGCTCACGAGTCTTGCTCCTCCTTCGTTGGCATGGACTGGTGGATTCACTCAGCAAACATGCCTCAGCTGTCTCTAGGTTCCTGGTCTTTGCATTCTCCCCAGAGTTGAGATTTCTTCTCTCATAGCTGCTACACCAATACTTAAAATCTCCACAAGTTCACTTTTGTGAAGGAACATATTTTAGGCAAACAGGCTATTCTGGGCCTGCAATTCATTTTGCTAGAACCTCAGGGGGACATGAAGAAAATGAAAGAGTTCATGAATAACACAATAAAGACACAGAAGCCACACAGAAAAGGTTAGCCTGCTTTAACCACGAGTGCGACACATCTTTCTTCAACTAGAGTATGTGTTTCTTTTTGAAGGCAGCAGCAGGTTTGTTTCACATTTTCCAAGGGATTGGAGCTCATGCTTATTAGTCATGGCTCTCTTAGGAGCCACGCTATGTGTAAGCCTACTACATGTCTGTAGTCACTTTCATTTCGGTCACCTCACTCTTGTCCTGTCTCCTAGCCAATATAAATGAGTTTTCCAAGAGGAGGCTGAAAACCTGGGCCAACATATCCTCTGGACACCTCTGTGGCTTTCAGACTTTCAAGCTTATCAGGTCATTTTTGCTACATATGCATATATTATCTGCATCACCCTATACTGTGATGGGTCTTCAACAAACCATCTCAGTTCAGGTGTCTGGCACACAGAAAACATGGAGGAAATAATTGCAAGGAAAGGACACTACCTCAGACTTCTGCTCTTTAAAGTGAACCGGAGGCCAATGGTTTGGGTAAGCTCTTAAAGCAGGACTGGTAGATACAACCAAAAAAAGTCATTCTTGCTAAAGCCAAAACTAAGGTATATTATCTGAATTGCAAAGAGAGAGAGAGAGAGAGCGAAAGAGAGAGAGAGGAGAGGAGAGAGAGAGAAGAGAGAGAGAGGAGGAGACGAGAAGAGCGAGGAGCGAGCGAGGAGAGAGGGGAGAGGAGAGAGAGAGGAGAGAGAGACTGTGAGGATGAGGAGAGATGAGTGGAGAGAGAGAGAGAGAGAGAGGGCGGAGGAGAGGAGAGAGACATGAGAAACAACAAAGTCTCAAACCATAGAGTTTTAACAGGCATCGTAAGGAAATCCACATTATTTTATCCTAAGGATATAGATGTTGGACAGTCTGATTTTCATCTTTTATTCCTGATTTCTTCAGACCATTTCTGCCTACTGGAGATCCACTTAGCTAACTGGTGCATTTCTATTTTAGAAAGAGTGGTGCTGCCTAACTGTAGAATCACAAAACAGATCTAATTTTGCTGTGATTTTCTCTTTTAGTACTTCTTTGAGGTAGTTTTTATTTTTTACATAATGGAGAGGCCTTACATTTGAGTATGTTTCTTAATGATACATGAAGAATTTTGGTGCCGAATACCTTTTGACCATTAAAAGCAATATAGTCTCCATGAATTAGAGCATATTAATAAATATTGAGAATTCAATAACCAATTTAATAAGCCATACAAACACACACAAATACCCATTAAACCTGGAGAGAGAGAGAGAGAAACATGAGAGATAACAAAGTCTCAAACAGGCATGGTAAGGAAATCCACATTGTTTTATCCTAAGGATATAGATGTTGGACAATCAGTCTGCTTTTCATCTTTTATTCCCATTAAATACCCATTAAACCTAGAGCTCCTAAACATTAAAAGCTTCAAGGGTTTAAAGTGAAATGCATGTTTGGGTATTATATTAAGGTTTCTCCTCCAGAGCTTCTGGAGAATGTCTTTGGCTATTTCTGTGTTCCCTTTGAAGGCTTGACCACCATACATTCAGTCCTTGCAATATTGACAGCTCTCATTCTAGGAAAAGAGAACCTCAGGCTTGGAATTCAGAGAAATCATGAAACCTTGTTCTATACATTTCTATGTTTTTGGCGTCAGCGAGCTCTTTTGGACATGCCCTGAATGATCAGACCCACCTCTCCTTCAAATGGTCCATGGACTTGGGTTTGGGAAGTAAGTTTTAAAAGTAAATGACTGGCTGAAAAAAGAGAATCCCTTCATAAAATGTAACTTCCAGATAAATAAAATGGATTTCCAGAATGAATCAGAGATCTTGCAAAGCCAGACTTTTGTCTTTCAGAAGAAAATGGACTGGAGATTAATCTCTAGGCTACCTGGTTGTGGCCCTGTACAGAACACAGCAGGATCTGCAGATCTGCAGGGAACTTGCTAAGAAGTCAGGTGCGTGGATCAATAGAAGAGCATTGTTGCCCAGACTGGAAAGGTCTAAGTTGGATTCACAACATATAATTTTATAAAGCAAATATACAGAACTATGAGGGTGTGGCCAGGGAGATCATGTGTTCTCATATGATTTCCAAGTGATATTGAAGCTCATTAGAGTCCACAACCTGCAGACCTCACCTGCAGACCAGCTATTATCCAGGAAAAGCAAAGTACAGTATTCTTCTATTCTACTAGGGAGTGGACCCAGGACTCTTGAAAGGAAAGTACCAAAGCCTGAACATGCTCAAGTCCCAAATATAAAAATGGCAAGGTCATTGCACATCGCCTGTGCACATTCTTATACACACTCTGCACTTTAAATCATTCGTGGTTTACTCATACTGAATATATGTGGTCGTAGGTAGGTATTTGCTATACTATGTTATTGAGAGACTGTGCCAACAGAAAATGCCTTCACATATTCAATGCAGAAGAAATATTTTCAGAATAGTTTCTCCCTGTGGTTGGTTGAATCTGTTCATGTAGAAACCATGGATATAAGGGCTGACTATAATTAGCTGTGCAGAGCTCAGGAGACCAGGGCTTTTAAAAATTTTGGCTGTTGAGAGCTTGTTAGAAACACAGATTTCTGTGCTGTGAGCCCAGGGACACAGTCTAGCTGGTTGGGGGGGGGCTGGGATTAGCATTGATATCAAGTTGTGGCATCTTGCTGCTGGGGTATAGGCCTCACTCTTAACAGCAAGTGTGGGCACTCAGCATGCACCAGGCGAGGCTGCAGGCTTAGGAGAGTTACACTCGCTCTAATCAGAACACCAGGAGAGCATGTGGAATTTAAAATTTTAAAGAAACCTAGGAAAATAATATGAAGCTATTTTCTGTTTAAAAATAGCAGCATGTGTTTCTTGCTTTAGATCTCACTTGATGAAAACTGATAGTCTTCAAGTGAGAAGCAAGCCTGAGATGAGATATCAGAGTGTGGAGACAGCAGCAGAGCTCAAAACACTGTTAAGCACAGAGTTCCCAGGATAGAGCCCCTTGCCAGGGGAACGAATGAATGCATGAGTAAATGAATGACCTCCATACTCGTAGTGTAGTAACGCTTAGCTCTGGAAGAGGCCACAGCTAAGTGCTGAACTTCTCTGAGCACTGCACTGTCCAACGAGGTGGAAACTGCCCGTGTTTATTGTTTCCTTTGTAACTACACCAGAAAAGGGAATTAACACAGAGTTGACCAACAGCTGTGCATTTGTGACTTCTTTACACTGCCTCTCTGAACTTGTATGATCTCATCCATGAAGTAGAATTACAGATTCTCCTCAGCCTCCCTGTACTCCAAGTTGACATCTTTAAAACCAACTTTGAATCTGTTGGCTTCTGCGTGTACATGTATGAGTTCATTAATTCCCATGTGATTCAAATAGAAACAGTGATTTCATTGTTCTTTCTTGGGCATTCCTTGATGGGATGAAGTGTCCTCTGTCCCGGCTTTGTCAGTAGATAAGCAAACTTAGTTAAGAGTGAGCCATAAGGTAGATGCTACAGGACATAGAAGAGTCATCCTTGCGAAGGCCACACTAAATCATTCAGCCCCCAAATAACCAGCCACTAACTCAAGAGTGAATGCAGCTACACTCAACTTAAATTGCTAACTTGAAGAATTAGGAGATAAATAAATGGATCTTTTCTGAAGTCACTAAGCACTGGGGTCATAAATTGTACCACATACTGAGTATACCCCAAAAGTGTGCCATAGCGCCAACATCTTTTCTTCCTGTTCTGCCCTCTATATCCAGCAATAAAATTCCATTCTTGCTGTGAGGAATCTTGCAGATTGCTGGGCTATCAGGATGCATAAGCAGCAGGCAGCAAGTAGAGCAGAAATAAAGCATGCTTGGAAGGCACATCAGAAATGGGGTGTCCTGTCTGTTCATCCCTCAATGAAAGAAAATAGGCCAAGAGGAAAAAAGGAAGCTCGACTTCATCTAAATTTTTCATATGACATCTCGGGAGCAATCAGTGATTCTATTCTTAGCCCTTCTCTCAACTGAAGCTGAAATTTATCTCCAGTTAATGCCTATCTTGGTCTGAAAGAGATAACGGAGGTGGTGGGCTAGGATGGGGAAAAAGGGAGTTGGTGAAACAGATTTTTTTTCACTTCATTTCTGGAGTTTGCAAAAAAAAAAAAAGAATGCTGTTGAGCTAGACCCAGATGTTGCCACCAATGAGTACTGGGGATTGTTGATTGGATCTCTTTACACTTGCTGATGGCCATGAATTAGTGAGCATGCAGGAGCTGCATTTGTCAGAATGCACAGAATGCAATTTCACAGCACTAAGGAGAGGAAAGATCCTGCCTTTTCACTGAGGGGTTGCCTTTTTATTTTTAATGTTGGGTCATCTCAATTAAGAGACCTGAAGCCATCTTGTGGGCTCAGAAGCAGTAAGATTGATTTTTGAGTCACACTTACCTAGACTATAAAGATGTATTGTCACCATCACTATACAAACACAGAAAAATGAACGGTAAGTAACTCCCCCTAGGCCATGCATGGCCCACAGCCCTTGTCCTTAACTCTCAGTTGAAATTAAAATGAGATGAGATGCCAAGATAACGACTGGGACACGGCAAATGTTCAATAAATATTGCGCCCAGCTGAATCTCTTAAGCCTCAAGAAGGGTACAGTACCAGGGGCTGCTGACCGGTGAGAAGCCACTGAATTAGCCTCCCTCCGTTCATCACACCACACACTCAGTATTTCCAGTCTTCCTGAATTTCAAGGGGCGATGAAATGAAAAGATGACGATTTGGTCAGAAGATTAGGAGACTCGTGTAGACGGCGAGAGTCCCCAGCAAGCATACTCTTTCTTTCAAGCTGTGAATGTATCGTGATGAGGGACTGGGGTGCTGGTGGGCATCTCATGCATGGTAAGTGGTACAGGATACCTCAGCTGTCACTTTCCTCTCTTCTTTCTTCTCTAGAAAAATTCCCTGGGCTCAGATGATTATTCTGTCTTCATTGGCAAGGCGAGTCTGGCAAGTGCAATTTTCTCTCAATCTCTTTTATCTCCTGCTTCTCATCTACTCCCCTCCCTCCCCTGACACACAAGTACAGATGTGCACAGAACATATATGCACACCGCTCTCATTGGCTGGAAACCAAAAAATGTGAGATTTTGCCTTCGAAACAGCTTAGAATTAGCTCAGAATCAATCAGCCAACAGTGACGCCGTCGAAATTCTGAGTTTTCCTACCAGGCTTTACACAGAAGTGTTATCATCATACAGAGGCATAAGATGAATTCTGATGAGCTCCTATCAATCATGCCAACACTGGAGGACACCCAGCTACCTGGGCCGAAGGGCACAGAGCTTTGTGAAAGCACATTTAAAATTTCAATCATAAGGTAGATTAATATACTTTTATTCCATTCCAATATTAGAAGCAGAAAGATGGAGAATGAGGTAGGAGAAGCAAAAAGACAAAGCTTTCGATTTGCATGCTCTCTTGGGGTTCCAAACATAGACACAGAGGTAAGTAAGCAGGTCTTAGCGTCTGATCTTATGATGTATTTAATTTCAAATTCATTTCACATATGCATTGGCACTTACTGTGTGAAAATGCCTATATGTATCAAAGAGGGTAATTAATGTGTGGAAGCTGCGTATGTGTATCAAAGGCAGACCTGATAGCAGTCTTGTCAGGAAGTGCCTGTGGTTTGAATTCAAATGCATGAATCTGACACATAATCAGGGAGAGGATCTCAACCCAGTGCTTGAGACCTACATTGTCCTAGAAACCTTTGCAAATTCTGAGATAGACGTGAACATGTATTTCCCCAAATATACTCAGTGGCTAATCTAAACTCCTTGGAATTAGTAACTCTTTTGGATTATCAATATCCTGACCTGAAAATAAAGGATGGAGTAATTTTGTTAAGTATGTAAGACAAAGCTAGACGCTGCATCTTTTTTCTTTTAATTATTTACTATTACTATTATTATTTGTGATGGTAGTGATGGAACCCAGGGCCCCGTGAATTTCAGGGAGGACGGGGGCATTCTCACTGTCCCTGCCTCTCTCTTGCTGGTAATCCATTTCACTATTGTGTGCATTGTCTTAGTCCTTCTAATCTTGCTAAACTCAGAAGCTTTCTACATTCTCTAAAATACGTTCAGAAAATGAGAAGGTGATAGAACATAGACTCCATTGGGAAGGATGCTCAGTATCAGCCAACTCTTAGAGAGGTTCTGAGTGGGACCTGTATGGAGCTCCCTTAACATCATTTCCCAGAACTCCTGCTCTCTCTCCCCACTCATTCCATGGTATATGCTCCCTAAGATTTAGATGAGCAAACCCACCTCCTCTTTTGTGCAACCTTACCAGTCTAGGCTTCTTATTCAGCCATGTAGCACAGTATAGCAGTTGAGAGCAGAGTCGGTGAAGTCACGTTGCCTCTGCTCAAACCTTGTTTCTGCCACGTGATGGCTATGTGCCCTTCACTGTACTTCAGTTTCCAAAAAATGGGGATAGTAACAGTTCTTACTCTATAGTCTTTTAATGACTTAATAAAATGCTTATAAATGACTTAAACATGCCTGGCATGTACTATGAGCTGAAGTAGTATTTGTTTAACACATAAGTACTGTGGGATTTGTTTTGTTAAATATCTCTCTTTCTTTCAATTGTAAGCTCCAACTTGACATTATTGTAGAACTAGATATCTGATAGACAAGGTCAGATCAAGAAAGGCATTATTGCTATTATCATCAGTTATAAATGTGAGCATTTATTAAGTGTCTTTACAGTGGTCAAAATTTTATAGATATTGGCAATGAATATTTATGATAACTCAGAAATAGAAGTTCTAGTCATATCCATTTCTCAGATGGGCAAATGAGGTTCAGAAGGGAAGAAGCAATCTTCCCGATGTAACTATCCAAGAGGTGTTGGTTCAATTCCAGGGGGTCCAATGGATATACTAATATTGATCATTTGAGAAATCACAATAATCATAATCAGAACCTAAAGCAAAGAGATAGGGATGGTATCTAGCCACAGAAATGCATTTTGAAGATGTCAGACTGATTTTTACCCCTTCTCAAATCATACCTCGATTTGAGGGTGCAGATTAGAATAAGGAAAGGAAAATAATATCAATTAGCAATGAAGAGACCTAGCAAACACTCCCCCTCACGAAGTAGGAAGTAGAACATCACAGTAGCACTATGTGGTTTTGAGGACATATGACTGACGTGATGTGAGAGGATTCCTCATGTCTTCTGCATTTAGTCAAAGGACCCAGTTTATAAACAACCCTAGTCTTGTCCTGTTGCATGTGAAACTACACATCCTTATTGGGAAACATTCTATAGAATATCTGACTAATGCTTCTCAAGACAACAAGGAAAGAAACAGATGAAAGCAGACAGTAGAGGGATGACAATTGAAGGCAATGTGTCTCTGTGGACTGGTTCTACAGTAGGAAGAGGGCATTAATGGAACACTCAAGGAAATGCAAATAAATAAATGAGTGGCCTCACCTGTAACAAACCCCTCATGGTAATTTGTTTTTAGAAACTCTGATCCAGTCTGGTTAATATATATGTACCAATGTTGAGTCCCTCATGGTGACAGATGTACCTTGGTATTGTAAAGAATTAACAAGTAGCAAAATTAGGTGAGAATATATCAACATTGTATCTTTGGTAAATCTAAAAATCATTCTTAACAAATTATTTTAAAAATGGCCTCTGAAATGGCCATTAGTTTAGGATGTGGCCTGGACTCTGGAATTTATTTTACAAGGCCCCTGGAGATTCTGATGTGTAGACAAGTTTTAGAAAGTGTGGGTCTATATTGGAAGGGACTTCATACCATTACAGGGTAAAGTCAAATATCATGTATATAAAGCAATGGTGGTGTTGGGGCAGCTGTGCTAGGGCAGCTCCTTCTCCTTGACTACTGGCCTCTCTTGAGCAAGGCAGCCCCTGGTTTCTTATGGAACAAATACTCCTTTTTTTTGCTTGCTTATTTATTTATAGTTCTGGGGATCAAACTCAGGGACTTGCAAACGCTCGGCAGTTCCCCTACCATTGAGCTATAGCCACAGACCAGCACCTCTGGCTAACAGGCAACATTCATTCTTATATTCATTTGTAGAAACAGGTCTCGTTGGTGAAGGGCATTCATATGTTGACTGAGTGCACTGAATTGCTTTTTCAACTTGTACAAATGGATATTTAGACACACTTTTCCAGCCAGAGAAGACAGGTGGGCAGAACATCTGTAAAGCGAGCACACTGTGGAAGCTGACTATTTAAAGGTAGAGGGGCTCTGCCTGCGATGGGGATTCTTCTGGAACAGGCTCTGTGCTAACGCACTTATTTAGAAACTTGGGCATTAACATTATCTTGTATTGTTTTAGTCTGCACCTCCTCCCAATCCTCTCTCAGTCAACTTACGCCTATCGCAAGGGACCCTGCAGGTGTCCTATCCATGTCCCTGCTAATCTTTATTGGCAGGTGCACCTGCTTCCCAGATGCTGAATTTGCTGTGGTTCCCAGTTTACACCTGTGACTTCTGAGCTCTGCCTCTGGCTGACAGGAGCACCGTCCCCTGAAGATGCCTGGCAGTTTCACACTCTTCCACTTCCCATGGGACAAGGACTAATATAGCTCTGCCACAACTTGGCCCAGTGTGTCTCAAAGCAGGATGATGATGCAATTCAAATTCCAGAGTTCCTTGGAGATCAGGTGGACACTAATCTCCAGCTGAGACCATATCTGCCTTGACCTTTCCCCTGTTCCATCCTGTGAACCCTTCGCTCACCTACAATCTCTGTCACATTCAGGAAACTTTCCTCCTGACTGGTGACATAGGAACAATAGGTAAAGTTGTGTTGGTGCCAGCTGTATGGTGCATCTTGACTGGCTGGTCCTAGCTAGCTGGAAGCTCCTAGAAAGTCTCTCTGGGTCCCTGTTTCTGGAACTGTAATTCCCTGACTAGGTTTCTTGTTTCCATTGTGCTCCACTACACTGCAGAATGATCTTGTAGAAAGATATATCAGATCAGGTTAATCCCTTCTTAGAATTCCAGGATCTTCCTGATGTTGCTCTTCATCAAAGCCAGACTCCTCACCAGGACCACGCTCTGATTTTCTCTTCTCTTCCTAACTTCCTTCTTTCTTCCCTTTTCCCTCCAGCAGCACTGACCTGTTGACGTTCCACCAACACATCAGCTTCATTTCTGCCTGTGGCTTTACACTGACTGTTTGAGATACATTCCCTTCATCTCATGTCTGGTGCCTTCTCTTCATCAGGCCTCAAATGCTGAAATGCTATCATCACAAAAGATTATAATTACAAGAGAAGGCTTTGCTGATATTTGCCTTCTTTACCTATGTCCTAGAGCAGGGCTTGGCATGCAACGGGAGTATTGGGTAGACGTATGGCAAATGCAGACTAGGGAGGGAAATCCAGTAGATGCTGTCAGCTCCAACCTCTTTATTAGGATGATGAAGAGCTACAGGGTTGAGCCCACCTGGTGTTTCCTGAGGCTCAGGGGACACTGCCTGGCTGCCCAGGAATCAAAGAACTATGCTGTTCTATGCACATTTGCACGTGCTGTGCTTGTCTGAGCCATTGAGGTCTGTCCCAATCAAAGTCCAAAACTGGGCTGCCGTGAGTCCTGGAGAGGATGAAGGACCTCAGCCAGAAGGCCCACACTGGCCTCACAGACCATATCCGACTGTTGTGGCCCTGCACCCCTCTGGAAACTCAATGTGGTGGCAGGGCATTCCCACTTTCCAAGTAGTTGCTGAACAGAGGCATTTCTCCAGCTCGCTGCCAGGGCCCCCAGCTCACTGATTGCTGGCTCAAGGGGCACTGAGCCCATTTGGATCTCCCCAGGTTGCTAATAGCAAACACAGGAGGAATGCGGCTCCACAGTCCCCCTCCTGCTCTCTAGGCTCTGCAGGTTTCCTCTGGGATCATGATTGTGCATTGAGCAATCAAGGTTAGAAAAAATACTCTCAGGCCCCAATTCAAGCTGGAAGGTCTGCAAACATTAAAATTACGTAGTTCTCAGTCCACAAAAAGGTCAGCAGTTGAACGATGTCCACTTGGAGGCCTCTTACCGTGTGGTACGGACCCACACTACTCTAGGGCAGAAGCGTGAAGTGTTGGGGAATCTGCCCCAGAGGTTCACTGGGGCAGCTAGAATCAAGTCTCTGGATAAATCCCTCATTACCTTTGGGAATCTCAGTTTCTCCATCTGTAAATAAAAACATCAAGAATCCCTGCTGCATTTGGCAGGATGAGTATGTGAAAGACTTTGTATACAAAGTGAGCTTGATTTAGAGTCTGAAGAATGTGAAATTTGTTATTCCTTTGAAAGTAAGTCTCTACTGCCTGTAGCCACCATGTTGAATCTAGTTTGTAGTTTTGAAAAGTGGATCATGCTAAGCATGGCGGCAGGACTGCTGGGGAGACTGAAGTGAGGAGGTTGCTTACTGTTGGCTTGAGATCAGTCTGGGCACCATAGCAAGACCCCCATCTAAAAAAGTAATAATAGGGACTGGAAAGGTGGCTCAGGGGTTAAGCCTCTGCCTTGCAGGCGGAAGGTCCTGAGTTCGGATCCTAGACGTCACGTATAGACGCCGGGCAGAAGCAGGGGCAGCCTGCATTTCTGGTCCTGATAGGGCGGAGCCTGTGAATCCCGGGGCAGAGTAAACAAGGAGGAGGTGGAGGCGGT
Organism: Typhlomys cinereus; assembly: GCA_023101885.1. Classification (NCBI taxonomy): domain Eukaryota; kingdom Metazoa; phylum Chordata; class Mammalia; order Rodentia; family Platacanthomyidae; genus Typhlomys; species Typhlomys cinereus. The sequence continues at coordinate 2,014,125 of JALPQD010000057.1, read as the reverse complement.
CCATGGTGGTTCCCGAATTCGTTCGTGGTTCTACACACACACACACACACACACACACACACACGCACAGACATGCATACACGCACAATTGAATAAATAATGAATAATAAAAAAATTTAAAAAGTAATAATAAAAAGGAGGATACGATAAAAAGGGCACAGTTATGGGCCTAGGGAGAATTCACTGGTGTTCCAAAGCCAAAGCACTCACATGAATGCCTATCCTCACATGTTCTTGCTTAGTTTTTCTTCAGAGCATAAAGTGTCCAGTCTGTCAGAGACTTTTATTACATTCATTTAGATTTTTTTCTTTTCTTTATTTTGTGGTACCCACAGTCTCATATATTTTCTACTTTGCAACATCCCAGCCCCTTGTTTAGTAATCTACTTTCAGTGTGGGGCCTATGTTAGGGAACTTCTATTATTCCCTGACACTGGTCCCAAGCTTCCACATAGGGTTGGGTATACGTGGAGTGGATACATGGGTTGGGTATATGGGTTGGATATATAGGCTGGGTATATGGGTTGGGTACATGAGTCGGGCACATGGACCATACAACACAGTCCTGCAAAATCCTCCTTGTACACCCACTTTTTGTTTTCTGACACTTGGATACTATGATCCTTTGCTGTTTTTCATTTCTCCTTGTTTGCTGGCAGGTTAGAATTACTTGTTATCTCTCTGTGCCCTATGCCATCTTATTTTGGGACCTGTTTAATGGCAGGGAATACATGCCTGGTACTGTAAACCAAGATCTTTGGAGGATAAGAAGACCATAGGCCATAGGTAGAAAAAAAACTTCTTAGTGTTAACTATAAATACTTGATAGTAAGCTACCATCTAAACACTTATCATTATACCCATAGATCAGAGGAACACTCAGCCAAATAATATCCCTATACAATGGGGGATGCATAATACAGAGAACATGAATTGGTCAAAATACAAAGTAAAAGCATCTGCAGGCAGCTCATCCTTAATCAGGATATCTCAATCCCCTTTCCCCAGTTTCATGGCTCAGGGAACCTTGCAGAAGAAGGATCTATAAGAATGTAACAACTTGAAGACAAAAGTACAGCAAACAGGAGCCTCTGTTTATATCTAGGATGCTGTGCCAAAGAACTCAACGCAACGAATCTTCCTTATTGCAATGCAATGGCTACTTCCACTAGACCTCTACGATCTATCAACATTTTGCCAGAGAACAGGGAAAATCTCATGAAATATGACACTGCCTAAGAGACTGGGACTAATGTTGGGCAGTATGGGATTGGAGAGAGGGAGGGCTTCTTTACTTGATGGTTTACCACTAGTGGGCTGCCCACACACTTGTGGGTGGCCTGGGCACTGGCTAGTGCAGGTGTCCCAAATGTGACCCAGCGGATTGAACATGCAAGAAGCATGGGAAAGGGAGGAAAACTGCCTGTAGGGTAGAAGGGGTGGGGCTGGGGGAAGAAGCCTTTTTTTAAAAGGCTTCAAAATATTAACAGTAAATTTGGCTTATATTTGGACCTAACTTACAAACTGATCATTTGATTCAATGTGTTTTGGTCTAGGGGGTGTAAGCAACTTTATAACTGCAAAAATGCCACAAGGAGGGGGTTTTCTGATTCCTGCCCATCAAACTTCTTTTCTCAACTGCCAGCACCTCTTAAGTCTACTACCCAGATGCAATACAGGAACTCACAGTCTAAAACACAGACTCTGCTTCTGGAAGTTGCTTTGGACTGGTATAGAATCTGAAAAGTAAGTAGGATCTTCTTCCCAGGGCTTGATCTTCCAAATTTTGTCATCTAGTATCAGAAGTAAGTTGAGCAAACAGACAGCCCAAAGTCAGGACACTCATTGGAAATGTCTGACTGGGCAAGAGCTGCTCACTGACAATCTGTGGGCTAACTAAAGCGAAGGCTCCTGGGGTCTGCTGACAGTCTCCTGAGTAGGTACCCCTGCCTTGTCTTCCATGACGCAGTAGTACAGTTGAAAAGCCTGCAGGGTTTTTTCCACTATCTCCTCCCTTGGGTTCCTACTGCCAAAGCACTCACTGAGCAGAAGGCTGGCTGAACATTATTTCTAGCATTATAGATAGCTCTTATAATTAAAGGAGAAAGCAAGGTTTTCTTGTTGAAATGGGCATGTCTGGAGAGATAGAGAGAAAAAAAATGTCAAATACAATTTCTTCCCCAAGATAGGCCTAAGCAAGAGTTCAGATAAAGAAATATGACCACGAATCAGTATGATACTGTTTTTATCCAGTTTTATTGTTTATTTAAGTTATTTTATCTTTCTAGTTTTGCAAGCATATTGTGTACTGATCCCTGCATACCTCCATCCCCCCTCCCACCCATACCCCTTCCCTTCCCTTCATCAATCCATCTCACTCCCTCCCACCATCCCTCTGGACCCCAGGCTCACTCTGGCCCCTCTACTCTCTTTTTTTTTAATTTTCTACTTTTACAGGCATATTGGTACTTATCCCTGCTTCCCTCCATCGCCTCTCCCTTCCATCCCTTCATCAATCCCACCCTCCTGCCTGTCTACTTCTATGGATCCCTGGCCTGTCTCCTCCTGTGGGGGTTCAGGCCTCTGTGGCATACCAGGCTGACTTTCCTCAGGCCACTCCACTGATGGGGACATTTCCCTTTACTCATCTGGCTTCAGTCCCCAAGGTTTCTACTGTATATTTTTATTTCTCTTTAGTTCCTCAGTATTCTATGGGGGGCGTGTTTGTTTGTCCGTCATTGGGCGTGTCTGGTAAGGACAAGTCTCACTATATTGAGTTCCTAGACATAGCAGTCCTGCCTTTGTGGAATGTCTTGTCCAAAGGTGAACTTTATCATCTTTAGGGTCTTATATTCTCACTGCCCCCTCTTCTGTGAGGTTCCCAAAGCCCTAGGAGAGGGAGATTGGGTCGGTCTGATTTGGGGTGCACCAGTCCTCTGCATTGTGGCCGGCCACCACCGTCCACTTCACTGCTCCTCTGCTGCCCTTTTATTTTCCAGTTTTAATGACCAGAAAGAGTTGCTCATCTTCAGTGTTCAGAGGGAAATATCCTTTCATTCTGGCTCCTGAAATCTCCTGGCACTTGGACCTGTGATAGTTCAGCTTCCTTGAAAGATGCAGCCGCAATGCTACAGATGCACTTTTGCCTGAAGGACATCTGATTCTTCCACTTAGACTTCCACATTTGACAGGAAAGAAGTTGGAAAGATGCTTATGGCAAGTTAAAAATGATCTTTGTCTAACTTTTTCGGTCTGTGCACTTAGAGGAAGAAGCCCAGGACGGGCACCTGTGGCTGATGAAGAGCTTCCTGTAATTTATACTTCTAGCGGTGAATGCTAGTGTAATTCTTAAACTGGTTTTAATCATTCTCCTTCCAATATTCATAGTTCCTCCTTCCATATGGACACAGTGCTTAGAGACATAACCTACTTGGGTCGACTAGAACAGTAAGAGTGGCCTAAACAGAGACCAAAGAATGCTTGCACACTGGGATCTTCTCTGCCCCCCCCCCCACCTCCTTAGAAAGCTCTGAGGTTTTCACTATCTCAGTGTGTCTATATGTCAGGCTGAGCCCTGCGGTCAGAAGCACAATGAGGAAGTGGTTCAAGCACCACTGATACTCCGGGCAGAAGCCAGCAGTAATCACTTATATGGGAGGGAACACATTCTTCAGTCAATCTACCTGTTGACTGAATAATCAAGTAATCAGTATACAGATTTGCAGGCTGTAGATGACTCAGGGCTTAAAGCATTTACCTTTTAAAGCAAAAGGACCTGAGTTCAGATCCCAGATTACACATAAAATGCCAGGAGAAAATGGCAATGGCCCATAATTTGGACACAGGGAGGTAGAGCCTGGAAAACTCTAGAGCAAGGCAATAAGGATAATTCCTGAAGTTACCCTTGCGCCTCCACAGGCACAAATGCTCAGGTGCCCTTCTTACACACACACACACACACACACACACACACACACACACAATACAGATTCATAGGAGGTAAGAGATGGTTGACATTTTAAGCCTCTATGCTTTGAGATGGTTTGTTATACCCATCCCAAGTTCCCAAGTTGTTTACTAGAGCCTGTATAGCATGTGAGCTCTCGCTTCCTTTTACCAAGCTAACTTCTTCCCATCTTGCCACAGAGGCATGAAGGAGGGATGTCACCCAATGTCAGATGGCTGCATGTTACCTTATAACTACTGTGAAATTCTTAAAATTTCTTACACTTTGTCTTACTATCATTTTGAAATTATGATAGTTATTAGATTGACCACTTATTATTTAGGACTATATAGTAATTCTAGAAGATTATTTTGACAAATGTACTTCCTGTGTAATCCTATGTGTGTAGCATTTGACATGGGACTTACACTTTCAGTTAAGTTGTTTTGAATTCTATTCAGAAAAAAAGCTAATTGTCTATCTAGTGTAGCTCATTTGTCCAATCTTGTTTCTCAAAATACTGACATAACAGACAAAAACATCTTCCGGAGGAAGTTGCAGTAAAATAACCAGAAAATTTCAAGGCATTCTTGATTCTGAAAGGTCATGAAACCACGAAGAATTCCATGATTTAGGTAAGCAATAGAAGTGAATATAATGTCTGTAAGACTAAAAAAATACAATGTGTGAACTAGACTAGTTATAGACTATGAGTAGTTTAGTTCTGTAGGAAGAAAGGACCTACCTACTGTACCTTCAGCCCTTCAGATTCTAGATTTTACAAATTTATTATTAGTTAAGTAGAATCAATTTATGAGTAACATTAAACCAATGAACCATTATTTTCTATTTGTGAATTAGGAATAAGATGGAAAAACTAGATATCTGGTCAGCCTGCAGGCCCAAATAGATTCTATTGTTGAATAAGTAAATAGTCTTTTTCAGGACAGTCAAGTTTCTTATGGACCAGTTTTTTATACTTGCAAAGTTGCTATGGTTTCTTTACTGCCCTCCTTTATAGTGCATCATAAACTTTAAATAAAAAATAGATCATAGAGGAAAAACAATTGGAAAAAAGTAAGTTATCACTGAATGGATACAGGGTGGGTCAATGTAATTGTTTGGAAAGTGACCAGATATAATATACATCTGCTTATACAATATAGGGTTCATTTGTCACCAGTTTGTCAGATCCAAAAGAAGCATTTCAACAATGGCTAAGAGGACTTTGTCTGCTTCATCGAGAGGCAAACTGATTTACTGTGCTAGCATTTTTAGTGGCGCTGGGAGAATACAGAATCTGAAAGATTACTCTTGTGAGTCTCAGCACTGGGTTGGAGGGCTAATTTCTGACAATAATATGTACAATGCTTCACTCAGAAACTTAAGTTGAAAATAAATTCAAATAAATAAGAGCAAATAAAAGGATCAAAAGAAAGAATAACTAGACTCCTAGAATATCAGAGCAAAAGGCATAAGCTCAAGTGGAAAAGGACATGATCTTGAACCTCAGCTTGCTGGTATCCAGGCATTACATGGTACCCTGGAGCATCTTAGGGACCGACTATGCTGCTTCTATGATCTGTGTGCCACCATGCATTCCCATCATCCAAACAGAATTGAGTCCTGGCAGAGATGACTCAATTTTATCTTTATCTTCTGTTGACTGATTAAGAAACAAGTTCTAGATAGTGAATACAGACTCAGGAAATTTTTTTTTCTCCTTCTCTTTCTCTCTCCTGAAGTTTGTGACAGGGTGAAATACTCTACTTGACTGAGACAAGGGTTTGCACTGGCATCTTTTCCCAGTGGGTCATGCATGCCTCCTTGCTTGCGCACATAGCCTAAGTCTATGTCGAAGGAACTATTGTGGACTTCAGGCTTAAAAAAAAACTTGTACCTATTTTTATATTCTGTGTTCCTAGGTATAGCTTTCATCTCAGAGGCCTTCAGCATACACAGACCAGAGAGACCCCAATTTATCAGTATATCCAGGCCTGTAATATGGCTATGATGAGAAACAAAATGAGCCCAAGGAGGAAAGAGGAGATCAGAGCTGTCTTTCCCTCCTGCCACTTCAGGCTACAAGTAAAATCTCTTCTTCTTTAGAAGAAAAGATTGCTTGCACCTAAGAACATTAAGGAATTCATAAGGTTACTTATCTCTGTGTAATTGCAACAAGTGTTCTCAGTTTTGAAATCTAAGAGAGAAATGAGAAGCATGTCTGTGTCATTCTGATCATGGTCTAGTGTGGCCTTGTCACTGATACAACATGGATTCAAGTGCTGAAATGCTGCTGAGGGCATAAATGACCTGGTCTCAAGAGTTCTGTCATTACTCTTTCTAAATTATCTCTCTAGCCCCAGGTGCCACCACGTAATCCTTCATTCCATGTTTTATTCACAACATTCTCATTCTCCACTAGAAGGTACACTTTACTAGGGGAGCAATTTCATATGCTTTGCCCTCTGTTTAGTTCCATTTCTTAGAAAATGTCCAGCATCTAGTAAGGGAACAACGTTTGATGAACAACGAAGGAACATCCCAAAGAACCAGGCAAGTATGGACTCAAGGAGGGGTTAAAGAAACATTCATCTCTACTTCTGTTAAGTAGCTCTAATGTTCTTAGGTTCAGGTAGTTCTTTCTTCTAAAGCAGAAGAAATTTTTGCCTATAGTTTTTGTTCATTCCAAAGTTTTGGAGAAAAAAGGAAAGATGATTTATAATGTCTTTTTATGCGTATCTTTGTGTGTACGTGTGTGTGTGTGTGTGTGTGTGTGTGTGTGAAAGTGTACCTGTGCTTATGAGGTGACTTTGGAAATCATCCTGGATTGTTCTACCTCCCTTATGTTTTTTTTGCTCTTGGATGTTCCAGACTCCACCTTACAGAGCTGGAAGTACAGACCCCCCGACCCCCACCCAGCTTTACATGGATCTAGGATCTGAACTCAGGTTCTTCTACTTTTGAGGCAGAGACTTAACATCTGAGCTATCTCTCCAGATATAAGGTCTTTTTTTTTTAAGGACAAGGTTTTTCCTATTTAGCCATGGAACTCAGGATGTTCCTGCCTTATCCTCCTGGGTGTGAGATTGTAAGTGTGAGCGTACTGTGACCAACCACACAGTTCACTTTGGGAAGAGACCATTTTAGAACTTGCCATTGTCCAGTAACTCCTTGAATTACTGAACACAGGGTACAAGCAACAAATGGAAATTCACTGTCTGTAGAGGTGAGCATGGAGTACTAATTGGGTACCTATGTTTCTGTTATGTAGAAGGAGGAAATGGCTTTAAATTTAAATAAAGGAAGTGAATTCAACATACAGAAAGTGTGTGATTAAAGTGAGAAGGAAAGAATGGGGAAGAAAAGGAGATAAAGAAAAAGAGAGGGTGCATAAAGGGGAAGAGGTAGAAAGGGAAAAGAGGAAGAAGAGAGAGAGAACAAACATTTTGGTAATGTTTGAGTATTTGTCTGCTTGGTCCATTGCTCTGACTGCTCAACATTTACTTAGAATTTTTTAAGGTATGTGTGTGTGTGTGTGTCTCTGTGTATCAGAAGGCATTGTGTGTGTCCCTGGAGGCCCAAGGGTGATTACTTATACCTCCTTTTTGCTTCACTCAGAGATTTCCTAGGCTCTTCCATTTTCTCCTGGTATTTTTATTATTATTTATTCAATTGTGCATGTATGCATGTGTGCGTGTGTGTGTGTATGTGTGTGTGTGTGTGTATGTGTGTGTAGAACCATGGACGAATTCGAGAACCACTATGGACGCCTCCACCTCCTCCTTGTTTACTCTGCCCCTGGATTCACAGGCTCTGCCCTACCAGGACCAGAAACACAGGCCACTCCCGCTTCTGCTTGGCTTCTATACATGGGGTCTAGGATCTGAACTCAGGACCTTCCGCTTGCAAGGCAGAGGCTTACTCCCTGAGCCACCTCTCCAGCCCCTTCTTCTGGTATTTTAATGTGGGATCCAGGATCCTAACTCAGGTCCTTCTGCTTTTGAGACAGAGTCTTAACTCTAGGCCATCTCTCCAGCCCCCATTGTTTTTTTACTTGGCTTTTTTAAAAAAGCAAATATATCTCTCCCTTTACCAAAGCCATTTGCATTAGGGTTTTTGCTGTATGTAACACTCCAATAGCCCTGCAATACAGCAATCTTTTCACCTTTCCAGGAGGTTCTGTGTCACAGTTCAGAATTGTAGCAGATTTCATATCCTGCTCTAGAGGTTGAATCACAATCTGGGACTAAAGACCTCCAAGGGCACCAGCAGATGGAAACATTTCCCTACTGGAAGTGGCCCTGCACCAAGCAGAAAATCTCAAAGAAATGAGGCAGAGGAGCCGATCAGTAAAGCAGCACTGCAGTGCTGGAGGCTCATCCGTGACCTTGGCAAAGAGTTTGTCTGGGCCTTTGTTGTTTCTGATTTCTTGAAACTGCAATTTTTAAGGTTTATGCAGCTCTTTGAACCTATGATTCTAAGTCAGAGAAGGAAGAAAAGAAGGGAACCAGGAGCCATCAAAAGCCTCTTTTCAAGGGTCAATGGTATCTGACCAGGGTAGAAAATAAGCTACTGTAAGAGTAAGTCAGACCAGACTTCTGGCTTGGCACATGGGGCAGTGAACTGTGGAGACAGGGAAATCTGTTGTGGAGACTTTCATCCTTGGCGCTGAGAGTATCTCTACCTTCTTGTATGTTTCAGAGGCTGCAGGCAAAACTAGAGAAGAAGGAAAGGGACTACTGAGATTTTAAGGTTTGGTAAGACTTAAGGGAAAGGTTCAAGGAAGGGACATTGAGGCATCGTTACAGAAGTAAGCTCATCCTCATCAAGTGGACACTCACCTTCATTATCTTTTAAACTTGCTCTGTTGGAATATAGCATCTTTTATTCCTAAGTCTAAAGAGTACCAATGGCTTTGAAAAGCCCTCTTCTTCAGGCATCCGTTTCTAGCTTGATAATAACTCATCTGCGTCAGATTCAGCTTGCAGTAGATATAAGCAACTGAGGAACATTAGATCTCTAGGGCAGAGTTTCTCAACTTGAGTAGGCCTAAGAATTACCCAGAAGTGATTAAAATACTGGCCTCCTACCAGTTGCAGACTTAGTAAGCCTGGGGGTGGAGTGGGGGATGCTAACAGACTCCTACATGATGTTAATGCTGCAGGTTCCAGAGACCACGATTTGAAAGCCAAGGCCCTAGAGTCATGAGTCAAGGGGACACCCTCGGAGTTTTAAACTAAAATCAAATTCTGCAGAAGCAAGAGGTACAATGTTGTCCCTGATTGACTCATCAATTCCCATCTTATCCCATAAAATGGGAATCTCCATTCTTTGGGACAACCAATGTTGGTGAGGTGACTTTCAACATTGCCCCCATACCCTTTATCCGTCTCTCTACCTTCACACAATATGTAGTGAGATGGAAAACAGGTAGAGTGACAGAACCCAGCTTGTCACCTAACTTTGTCTAAGATCATCATACTTGTTTGCTGTTTCTTAAGACTGAAAATTACCAAGATAGATTCTGCTCCTCAGTCAGGGTTCAGGATCTGTGGCTTTCTAGCTGCCCTGACAGATTTCTGCAGCTATCTCTCCTTGAAGGTCCCAATGTCTAGGACAGGATTGCAAGAATGAGTCTGATAATGACACTGGCTGGAATTATAATTTTCTTTTGCAGTCTAACTTTATAAACTATCTGATATTTTAATCATCAAACTTACGCATAATTTGGTTCATGAGTAATTGACAAGATAATAATCGAACTCTACCTTCTCTGAGTGTGGAAATAGCATCCACCACTCTGGATGTAAATATAAAACTCCCCACTACAGAAAGGAATTCCACAAGTACCACACAGTAGATGCTCAGAATATAAGTAGAGGGGGTTCAAATTTTTTCCCCAGCAGGCTGTCTGCTTCATAGGCTCAGATTTGCAGGAAATCTCCCCAAAGAATTGGAGGTCACTCTGCATACAGGTTGCTGTTGGAAACCTTGTGTAGATTTGACAGGAATCATTCTGTGAATGTAGCTTTGGAGCATCCATTTTATTGTTGAAAGAGCTTGCCTAGTGGGTCTTATATTAATTAACTTTTGGATAAAACTGGAAGTTTCGACAATGAGGTGATCTATGTAGAAACTTTGGACCAAGTTTGATTGAAGAAAGACTCTTAAATATTTACATCTTATTACTTACATATTGTACATACATAAAAATATATGAATGCATGCAATATTTTATAAAGAACCTACCTTTGTTCCTTCTCCCATGGCCTTGCAACAAGAATAACAACAACAACGAAAAACTCTTAAGTCAAAATGAATACAAAATGGAGTCAACAAATGGTGTTTTGCTGCAAAAGAAAATCAACAAACCACAATCCAGAACTTCAGAGACTCTATATCAACCACATAGAACTAAGCCAGCCTAATCTCCCCCCATCCTGAAGCTCAGGGACATTTGCGGAAGAGGGGGTGGTAAGATTGTAAGAGCAAAAGGATGGGAGGAGCAATGATTTGAAGATTCTCCACGCTAGTTAGGGCTGAAGCAATCATAATAGGACTTTGCATGCCCTGCGCAATGTCCAACACACTATTGACCTCACAAAGTCTAGCATCGGCTAAAGGCACCAAGATCCTTGCAGGCAAGGGATTGACAGCCACAGTAGTGTTCTTATGATTAAGGGGAACACGAGAAAGGGTTCAGGGAAATGCCACTGGGTCCTTGTACGTCATCGGAGAGGAGGACCAAGAGGAGAGTTAGGCATACACAATAAAGGACTCTCTGGGAACTGGGGGGGAGGCATTAGGAGGAGATGGGGAGGGAGGGAGGGGGAGCAGGGGGTTCGGGGGGAGGAGAAGGGGGAGGGAACTGGTCTACCTATTAAGTTTGTATGAGCAGAAATAATAATAAAAATGTTAAAAATTAAAAAAAAAAGAGGAAACAGGGAGAGGATCAGAAAAAAACACAAAAAAAACCCACAAATGGTGTTTTGTTAATGGTTTGCTAAATAGCTTGCTTCAGACTTCTTTTTCATATACTATAGAATAATGAGTTTTTCATATCATTTCTTTTTTTAGATTTTTTCAAGGGTCCTTAAGATCCAATAGATTAGGCCAGGTTTGAATCAGTGTTCAGAGGAAACTGAGCATGTTTGGGCATCCCAACATCATCCTGAGAATCAAGAGGCCATTTCTAAACTTCCCCACATAAAAATATCAAATATTCTAGATATATACATCTTATCAATTTTTCAAGCATGTTGTTTGGGTTAAAGCATAATGTATATATGCTTCTCTTGGAAGCTGCTGTTTCTCTAGGAAGACAACATAATGAGAGGGAAAAGATGCACATGATCTTCACATATCCGCAGTCAGGCACATTGGAAACCTGCCATGGCAAGGGTGGATAAAGGAACACCGCAACTACCTCTACCCCTTCTCAGAGTGTTGGCTGTCAGGACTAGCTTTGTTGGGGGTCTCAAGACTACCATTTGGCATTCGTGGTAACCCCAGTTTTAGTTTACACCTATGACCTTTTAGGTGAGTTGTTCAAGGTGATACAAAGAAAGTGAGGGGAATTATCAGTACTTTGATTCCATCCAGAGCTCAATGAACTCCCCTGAGCTTTTAGCTTTCCTTGGTCGGTCTTTTGTAATTGACCTAGCCCAGCAGACTGAGTCATTGAATATTGCTGACTCTTGGGGAACATATTTTTTAGTAGGGACTCTCAATGGATTACATGTACATGTGGACAAGTCATGGGGCAAAGAGGAATAGAATGGACTTTATAGTCTGGCAATAACGAGTTCCCAATTTTTTAAGTGTTATCATAGAAATTATATGAGATAGTTTATATCAGGGGTCCAGTTTGGCATACATAGTATGGTAGTTAGATATATAGGTGTCAATGTGAAAATTGAAGGCTGAGCTTTTGGGTACATCTGTGAAGAATCAGTAGATAGAGCAAGCCCTAAGCAAGCCTGCAGGAGAAGGTCTGGTTGATGGGAGAAGACTCCTAGTCTGTAGTGGGAAGGACCACTCCCTGGGCAGACAGACAAGAGAGGGAAAACAGGTTCAGTAGGTTTGGCATTCTTCAGCATACTTGGGCAGATTTGCCGTCTGGCAAGTGAGGTTTGCCTCTCTCTTAGAAACCCTGAGACTATGATGTGGCCAGTTCTCTCAGCTCCTGGTATGGGTATCATTTTTACCTCCAAAATGAACTAACAACTGTAACTGATCAATTGTAAGCCAAAGTAAAACCCCCTTGGTTCTCTAAATTCTTTGGCCATGAATTTATTGGCAATGTGCAGGTAAACTGTGACACACAGGCATTCAGTTGATTAGTCACATTTTTACTTTGAGATTGTTAAGTAGCATCTTCCATATACTCTGGAGAAAGTACAGCAAAGAAAGGCTTGTTTCATGAGAGGGCATGGCAGAAAAAGAAGTGCAAAATTCAATGTTTAGTGGGTGATCTGTTTTTTCCTAAGATAAATGAGACTTATTTATTCTATCATGCTAAGGTTTATTTTTCTTTGTATAGCAAGAGGAAGCTGAATACAAAAAAGTCAGAGTACACTTTGAAAGAAGCCAAATCAGCAGGGACAGTATATGTACATTATGCAAACACATTGGTAGTAAATGTATAACCCTGAAGACAAGCAGTGGCCAAAGATACAAATCTATGTCTAAATAGATTCATGCGTAAAGAATTGAGAAGTATTTTTTGGGACCAATGAGATAGCTTAGAGGCTATGTTGCCTGTTTGTAAACCTAGAGGTCTGAGTTCACTCACTAGAAGCCCATATAGAAAAAATGTGAGCCTTCTACTCTCTCTGTCTCTGTCTCTGTCTCTCATAAGTGAATAAATAAAATATCTTAAACATATTATTTGATCCTATTGAATGCTAAAAAATTATAAATATATGTTTTATGTTTGGTTTCCTTTTAATCTCTAACTATAATCCTTTCTTTACCGATAACTTTTTTGAGAAACTTCCTGTTCATTAGTATTTTAACCTTTAATTAATAGACGTTGAAATAGAAGATTAGAATAATAAATTATTTACCATAGCTTAACAGCTTTTTGGGTCAAGCCAAAGTAACTTGCTGGGACATTTTGTTCCAATACTTAGGGTGAATCTCCTTGCAGGATTACAGAACAGTTCCTCTAATTGTTCTGACTGGAACGTAGGATGAATACAGGCAGGACTACAGGGTAGTTTTACTTTTCCTGCAAAGAACAGCTGGTATCCCAGTCATTCACTAATTCCTATGCACCTAGAGCATGACTGATACTAAAGAGTTAGACTAAGCTTTCCTTTTGGCTTGCAAGGACTTCCATTGTCTACTAAGGTAGAAAGGTATGCGTAGGAAATTACAAGACTGTATAATAAAGCTTCAAAAGATTGATAATTGATAGGTAGAGGTAAAATTCTAAGTAGAGATGGGGGGAACAGCTAAGGCATATTGTACTTGATTCTGAATCTCTGAACCATGGCCAGTCATCGGGCTTTTCCAGAGGAGTGGCTTGTGAAGTACTTCAAATATCACATTTTCTTTCTTAGTCATCCTGTTCTTGCATTGTTCTAGAGTTTCAGAGTTGAAAATAGGCTTTCTGTCCTAGGAGGTATTGTGCTTTATGTAGTGCGATCTATTCTTCCCTTGAGAGGTAGGTAGTGGTCTATACAGAGAGATGTACAAGTAGGTTTTGGATACTGGCATCTGGAAACAATATTTAAGTGTTAATTTTGACATCCAGCTGATTGCTTTATGAATGAAGATACTTACCAATGATATATTTTAGATACTTTTACCCAGTTTTTGGATGGCAAAGGCTGTTTTTTATTCATTTATAATATAGTAATCCTCCATGGGCATTGGCAGAAGGAGAAACTTTTGATCAATTAATATACAGATAGACAGCCAGGTATTTTTTTCAACATGTATGTTTGGGAGGAGGGATGTATGTGCATGTGAATGCATGTAGAGGTTAGAGGACAGCTTCATGTATCATATCCCCCACTTTTGAGACATGGTCTTTCATGGGCTGGGAGTTCACCAATTAAGCTAGACTGACTAGCAGTCAACCCTAGATATCCTTCTGACTCAGCCACCCCAGCTCTGAGATTATAAGCACATATTGTCACGATTAACTTTTTACACAGGTGCTGGGATCGAACTCAGGTGTTTGTGTTTGCCAGGCAAGCACTTTACTAACTGAGTCATCCCTTCAGGCCCTCAGCCCCTAGGTCTTTTTAAAGTTAGGTTAATGTCTTAGATTCTAAACGAATCTTCTAGATTACTAGTATCCTAAAAGGGGATGCTCAGCATAACATACTGAGGGCAGAGGGCAGAAGCCCACCTATTTTATTTACTGCTGTATCTTGAAAACTAGTTCAGTGTTTTCCTAATACATGATGGATTATTCAGAAAATACTTGCTAAATGAAGGAAGGAAAAGAGTCATGAGAGCTAGCCATGTCTGAGAAATTCATGGACAGTGATCCCGAAATTAGAAAGGCCTATTACGTTCAGCAATTTCTCAAGCATAAATCAGGAATACTGTTCTGATTTCTAGTAAAATCCTCTCATGAAGAAGTGAAAATGGACCTCCTCATTAAAATTAAAAAAAATCATTCAACAGGACTATTGCATATGAAAAGAGCTTGCCAGCAGTCTTCTCAGCAGGCTTTCGGGCATTTATCTCCCTTTCCTTTCCATTTATCAATAAAGAAGTCACAGTGTGATTTATCTACAGCGAGTCATCAGATCGGTCTCTACTAACTGCAGGGGAAACTAAGAAATTCACTGTTTTACAGTTTTCCAGGCATTATTCTCTGAAGCTGTGCAAACGATGAGTATAAATAAAAGGGATCAACAATGTGGCTTGAGTGAGACTTTTCATGGCAAGAGAACTCTGCCCAGTTTTCAGGGCTCTGAGGACTCAACTGAGCAACCTCTAAAGTGGAAATGAGGCAGGAGTGCAGGACTGAACTGTGGCCGCGGGGGGGCACCTGCGAGGCTTTCATTCCCGTCCCTGCTGTCGTCAGTAAAAGGCAGAAACCACTGATTTGAACCTGCAGGCATCAGAAGCTATTTCCCAAGTTCAAAAATCTGGAGCTAGTGTCATTTAAATAAAGGAAGTGAGGGGAAAGCTGGGGACAGTTGCAGGGTTCATTGCTTTGAGAGAAAATTCAGCTTGTTCTTCAAGTGTAAAAGTGGACCACCTTGGAAGATCAGGAGCGTGAATCAGCAGATAGTGTTAATATATCCATGTATTAACCGACACATCCTCGGGTCACCAAGCCAACTACGGTCACAGAAAAGAGGAGCCAATATATTTTCTATGTTCAAAGAAAAGCTAAAAACCAAAGAGAGCTGTTGTGCAGCCCCAATCCTGAGCAAGCATCATAATTCTCTTTGTCTGGGTTCCTTTGGAATGATTTAAAAGGAAATGTTAATCCATAAACAGGATTTTTCCCTCCGTCTCTTTTGAGGATAAAGATTTGTTCTTAACAATTAGTTAATTGCTTCTGGGGTTAAGGTTAGTGATTTGGCAATTAAAATAATCAGTTAAGACCTCTTCTTGTGATATAATGCCTTGCCTAGGTGGACTAATGATGAAATCTACAGTAGTTTATAATGGCAAAAACATGTCTTTCTGGGACATGTAAGTGTAATTGTGAGTGTGTGTGTGTGTGTGTGTGTGTGTGTGTGTGTGTTGAGATTCAACCCAGGCCTAACAAATAGTAAAGCGAGCATGCAGTCATTTAACTATATTCTAAACACTGTGGAGATTTTGATGTGGCTACCAATATCCTGTAATCCAGATCACACAGAAATGTCACTTTTTGAGTACTTAAGAGCTCAAGATTCTAAAATAAAAGTGTCCTCTTTTTAAATGGCAGAGGAAGTGGGAGGAGTCAGGAAACTAAAATTAATAAATTGCTTTAAGTGACACATAAGAGATGGTCAAAACTGAATCTAGATGGGAATTCTTACAAACAATTTACTAAGTTAAGAATTATTAAAAAACTTAGCCTGGTGTAGGACATAGTGTGTCCCAGATACCTGCAACCTGATTAAGAAGGAAGGAAGACACTCAGAGCAGTCGATGACGCGTTACAGAGCCGTGAGGCAAAAGCCTGATTTCTTGTCTGCCTTAAAGGCTTCAGAAAGATAATGTTAAAGAAATTTTGGGGAAAAAAAGCACTGGGAATGAGGGAGGTGAGAGATATGTGAATCTCGTGATATAGGAGAACAGTGTGGTAATCACAGTGTTACTGAGGCAATGGAACATTGGTAGGGAGTTTCGGTAGCTTCTAAATGGTAGAGATACTGACCAGCACAGCCTTCTGTCAGGTTGTGGATGGAGAAGCCAAATTCAACAGTCCTTGAGTGACTTATTAAAAGACTGACTCCAAATCAGGAAATTACATGCACTTGCTCTACGTTAGCGTTGGAGTGCTAGTTCTCTATCGTCATCTTTACCAGAATACCTTGCTGCCAAAATGAGGAGAAAAAAATGTCTGAGATGTGACTCAAGGGTTAAGCTTGAATTGCCTAGCACACTCAAATTCTGGGTTCAATCCCTAGCATTGAAATCGATCAATCAATCAATCAATCAATCAATCAATCAATGTAAGCATATTTATTGGGATTCATTTAGCAGGAAGAAAAGTGTAGGTGATAAACAAAGTAACGTAATTCATACAGTTAGTAGCTTGGTCAAACTGATTTTAATCCCAGTTCCGCAGAATGACACGTTATTTCACTGTAACTGTATCTCAGCTACCTCATCTGCAAAATGTGATTAATGACAGTAACTGACTAGATGGTTGTTTGAAGCATTCGGCGAGCTAGCAGCAGAGGT
Organism: Typhlomys cinereus; assembly: GCA_023101885.1. Lineage (NCBI taxonomy): Eukaryota > Metazoa > Chordata > Mammalia > Rodentia > Platacanthomyidae > Typhlomys > Typhlomys cinereus. The sequence continues at coordinate 1,997,303 of JALPQD010000057.1, read as the reverse complement.
GAAATCTTTTCAGATGAGTGGATCTTTTTTCTCACCAGCATTTCTGATTAATCACTGCTTTGGGCATGTCTGTCTTTCTAAGTCAGATGGCTTATTTATGGCTTATTTAATGTATTGAGTATTCTATCTGAATGCGTCTAGCTATGGTTTGCATCCTTCATTTTAAACCAGAAACTGCTTGAATGTTATATCAAGCAAAATACAGATCTTTGGTTAGATAATTACAAAGAAGAAGCAGATATTATTGTTATGGTAAAATGGCAATTCTGAAGACTTCGCACTGCCATTAAGGTTCTCTGAAGTGTCTTTCCTCTTGTAAAACTAATTTCTTTTAATTTAATTTCTTTGAAATGATTTCTCTGCTCACAGTGTCTTGCTTCCTCAGAGTGTTATGTCTCATTTCCGCATTCTCTTTACCTGAGAAAGGCCTCCTTATCTTACTTTGACTGCCACCAGTCCTTAAACACTTCCTAAAGCTTCAAATGATGCCATCCCAAATTTCCCCTGGGTTGTAAGTTTGAAGGTCAAATCATCTCCTGCTAGAAGGAAACAGCCACAAAAACCTATGCCTGTAGTGACCATTTCTTTCTCCACAGAGGTGAAGTTATTGGCTATTTTGATTTAAGGATTCTGTCTGCATTTGCAATTTTGAAGTTCTGCCATAAGAGTGGTAATCACAAGGTTAAAAGGGAAATTGTATAGTTGGGACTTCAAGGTAGCTCTGGGTACAAAGAAACAGCAAAAAAAAAAATCAGTCAGGATAGTAGGAAAAGAAATCAGATCTGCTTTATGAAACATTATGACAACATTGTCCCCAACCCTGTTTTTAGTTACCTGGAGTTGATTTTATTTATTATGAGGCCTGAAACCTGCTCAGAAGAACTGACCTTTCTCTCTCTCTCTCTCTCTCTCTCTCTCTCTCTCTCTCTCTCTCTCTCTCACACACACACACACACACACACACACAGTGAATCTGACAATGCAGAATACTCAGAGGATGTGAAAGAAACCCCTGCACCGTGTTTATTTTTCAAATGTACCTGTTGGAACTTCCTGTCCTGTTTTTTAAATCTTCCCGACACACGTTCAATTCTAATAATTTATTCCAACAGAAAAGTTAAACTTGCAACTAGGTAGGTCTTGCATGTCCATGTAGTTATGTATATTTTCAAGAGTGATAATAAATGATGCTTAAATGCAGACTGACTGCTTAAAGAGGAATTATCCCTCATGATATTGTTTTACTTCCCTGTAATTCTGAACTCAAGTTAAAGCTACTCTGTCAGTATCAACTCCTGGATATTAACAAGAACTTGATTATTTTATTGTATTAATTTCTGTCATCCCATCAACTTTAGAGTATAATATGTCAAATATTTTAAGCTTGGCATTCAAAGTTTTCCATAGAAGGTTCCAACTCCATTCTATAAAATTTCTCCACACAAGCTTCCATCCAAACGGGTGGACATTTTCAGAGTTCGCTAAGCAAAGGTACCTTGGCTTACATAACTTGTTGTTTAGCTTATAGTCATTCTTACTGTAATCTTTACTTAGCAGATCTTAATTTCTCTTTAACCTGTCCCTATGTCTTCTCTCACATTATCCTGATATTGCCTGTTTTTGAAATTATATTCTGTAGTATTGATATATGCACTTGGATATTAATTATTAATATTCTCATAATTTTTCTTCTGTTAACTGCATTTACATTCTGGTATTATTTGTTAAACATGATATTGTTTCTATTAACATTGCTAGATGCTAGATTGACTGAGGTCAAAAAACATATAACCATGAGACTTTACATCTCTCCTGGGGTTCATTTATGTATCTAGTGCTCACTGATTGATCGATATCCTCCTATTAGGTTGGTCCCTGATGGCAAGGGATGACACTGCAGAAATGTATCCAGTGCTGAAGCTGAAAAGATGAATTTGTCTACCTCTCCCATAGTGTGAGAAACAGTTTATTTTTATTCATATTGCACAATTTAAAGGCAAATTTATCTCCTTTTCTCTACATTTTTTTTAGTCAAACTCTTGGATAAATGGTCTTTCTCATTTTTTACTAATGGTCAAAACTAACATGTTCTGTATAAGGTCAGCTGCTACATAGCTACTATGTGTCAATGGAAGAGAAATCAATCATCAATTGATAACATGTACCCTGGAGGTAGCATTTAGAATGTCCTTTGACAAATTAAAAGGTAGTATGCCTCAGAGTTGTGCATACTTTTTTCAATAAAAATAAAATGGTGCATTCTTGGAAGGCTCTGCCACAGTGAAGTTCTGAAGATGATAAATTATTTTGTCTCAAGAATGCCAAGGAGGTAATGTAGAAAACAGCACTGAACCGACAGGCAGTTATCATCTGAAGGTCTGCGCAAATGTTTCCTGGCTCGGCTTTTACCCATCTGCTCCTGCCTTTTTCACTGCATTGCCTCAGATTTCTAACATCCAAAGTTAAAATGGAAAAAAATCTCTCATGTTTTTCCTACTGAAGTTGTCCACAACATAAATGCCAAATCCAAGCTTTCCTGCATATTCTCAGTGAGCTATGCTAGAATTAGCTCTATAATTGTGCACTTTGTCTCTTCCTCTCAGCTCTGCGCCCTTTGCCAGTTTTACTGCAGTCCTATACCCCTTCCCCCAGTCTTCCACTAGCAAACAAACCTATCAGTAATTACTAACGTCCAAGCACATAATTCCAGCAGCCTTAGGCTTTTCATTTGACGCAACTATGCATAGCTGTCTGGATGTGCATTATGAAATTACAGCATTTAACAAGACTCCTGTCCATATTTTCTCCCCCACCATTGTTAAGACATAATTGTTTATCACATTTGAAGAGTGCAGAGTTCTGAACTCCCACGCAATCACGTACTCTTGCATAAATTTCCACTGAATCAATTTTACATCTTTGCACAATAGATCAACATATACATATATAGAAACCCATGGTTATGTATATAATGTAAAAACATAGGAAATAGCTAGAAATAAATATCAATTTTATGTATGCAGGGAATTTTTAGTATCTCTAGTATACAGATATTGGAGTTATGACTAATAAAACACAATTTCTCATTTTTTGGTCTTTAAAGGGTCTGATGATTGCACTTGTCTATATTTTTATGACACTGTTATTTTTCTTTACCAATTGCTAAAATCACATAATTTTGACTCTGTTAATTTTATAAGATTTACAAAAATCTAAACCAAACAGATACTTCTCTGATGATTTTTGCTCACTCAGAGTCTCCAAGCCTCAAAGGAGAAAATGCATATCACCACCTCAGCAAAATCCCGCAGTGCCATAATAGGAACTGCAGTAGATCTTTGGGTCAGAATCCAGTTTCAGCCTAACACCACAGTTCTTTTCCTCTATTATTCCAAAGGACACTGCTGGACTCTGCTGAGGAAAATCAGTCTTAACGTCAAGATCAAAAGCAATCGGTATGTTATAACCAATGTCAACAGGAAATTCACTCAGTCCAGAGATTATATATATATATATATACTGGCAATATTTCTCAGATGGATATTTTCATGGCTATATATGCATATTCATGCCTGATTTTAAGGGTAAGGAGAGAAAGAAGAGAGATTCATTCTTAAGTTGATTTTGCTCATTTCAGCTAATCTCAAATTTTAACACATAAAAATACAGAAAAATCTGTCATTCCTTTAAACAGATAGTGTTGGCATCTTCATGTGTATCCCCCGCATTCCTCCAACATACACAACAGACAGACCTGCTCTGTGTCAGAAACAAAAACAAACCTCAGCCTTCGAGTGAAACTGGAACATAAGTGACCATGTTTAAAAATGCATCTATTTACTTCCTAAAATAAGGACAGGGGCCATACAGAGAACTTCTATAAGTAACCTATTATTTTTCTGAAGCTGTGAAAAAAGTGAGGAAGGAAGCAGGCAATGACCTGCAATTAGGTTCCTTAAGCAGGATTTATTTTTTATTTATTTATTGTTCTTTTAACGTACTAACCCAGCTCTATTAAGAGTTTTCTTAAAACCCAGATCTCAGAAAATTTGGCCTGCAGCCCTGGCCAGGCATCTCTGCAGCAGACTAACTGAGCCGGACTGCTGTCCGCGGTGCTGAAAGGTCAGGGTGCGGACGCGGCCCCTGATGTTCCTGTCCAAGGTGCTGAGCCCGGGCGCCGCAGTCCCCCAGGCGAGCCCACCGCGCCGGCACCCGCAGAGCCCTCCCACCCAGCCCGAGCCGCCCGCCTTGCGCCAGCCCGCAGCTGACGTGGAGCAGGCGGCATAAATCAAGTCCGCGGGGGCTTGGAGGCGGCTGTGGCTGCCGCAGCTCCGCTGGCCCGGGGCGGGAACTCCCCCTTCTCCTTTCTCTTCCCCCAGAGCCCAAACCTTGAATTCTTAAATTCTTCCTTGGAAAGCAATGCCCTAGGGGTAGAACAAACAACGGGATCGTTTCTTGCTTTTTTTTAGACAAAAAAAAAGCAACAACCCTAAGAACATCTCTGAAAACTGTATCGCAAGATGGAAGAGAGAGGGTCCCACGACTGTTTCAAAGAGTAAGTTATCCTTCCCCACGTAGCCTCGCTCTTCCGGCCCGCTGTTCCAGCTGCAGTGTCCCCAAGCAGCTCACCTGGAAAATACTTTTCCGAAGCCCCAGGCGAGAATCTAGGCAGCCGTGCACACACGGAGTACCGCACCCTAAGTGCACGGCACTTGCATTTGCCCAGGCTCACTTGCCAGCGGCGATCGCTTCTGGGGACGCGGCCGTCCAGGGCCAGGATCGCGTGTGAGAAGGGGGCTCCTTACCTTGGCTTCTCCGGAGGGTGCTGCTCTCCGGTCCCTGCAGGTCCCGAGAGTGGGAGAGCCGCCGAACAGGGAGGGAAGGAAAGACAGCGCCTGACCTCCCCGAGGTTTCGTCTTCAATGCAACGTGAGCGCTGCCCTCATCAAAGATGGCCGTCCTTTGACGTCAGCAGCTTTTAATAGCCGTGTCCTGGAGGGGCGGGAGGAAGTGTCGGGGGAGGGAGCGGGGAGGGCGGCGGGGGCGGGAGGGAGGAGCCCGGAGGTGCTGCGCGCTTGACTCAGCTCCCTCTGCGCTGGGCTGAGAACCTTTGTCTTTCACTCTTTTATAAATACTTAAATGGGGCGATTCTTATGCCTCCATTTTAACAGGGTGTAGTAAAAATATGTCTACCATGGGACTTTTTCTGATGCCTTATGCTTTACTAATATTTGTGTGTGCGTGTGTGTGTGTGTACAGTATGGATGAATGTACTACATAAAATGAAAGCACGCACATGCATGTACAACTTAGCCCTGCTGAGTTGTCTTTGGTTGAGTCACAGAGGAGAGAGGGAGGCAGAGGTGATGGGGAGCGATTTCGCTATGGTTTCGGCTCCTTTCCTCCTGCGAGGAGAGTCCGAAGGGGCATTCTGTACCACCCTTGCCTGCTCCTGGTCAGGCCTCCTGAATTGCTCTTTATAATTGATCTTTCAGCAAAACAGCATTAAAGGCTTGGATTTAATCTGGTCAGGTGTGTTTGTGGAGGGAGAGACTCAAGCATTTTATTTTAAAGTACGTCAGAGCTATTACCACGGAGATATCAGAAGAGTTAGGGAAAGGGGGAGGAGGGAAGGGTAGTTAACCCTGTCGGCCTGTGTCTGCAAGGACTCAGGACTTGGAGTTGAGAGTTGTTTGCCTAGGATTAAAGAGATGACGCTGTTTCCGGTTGAATTTGTACCCGAGGCCCGGGGTGATATCCTGGGTTTCTTAAGAATAGTCTCCTAAGGCATGTGCATGCTCCAAGGACTGCCCAGACATCCGGAGAGGAGGCGGAGGGCTTAGAGCCTGAAGGGTGGCTGGGACGCAGCAGAATCCTGGCGCCTGGTTTCCTACGCAAACCCGCACACCCCAGGGACACTCAGCAGCGAGCTGGGGACCCTCCGAAGCTCAGAAGGCAGCATGGGCGACTTCTCCTAGCCATAGCAGAGATTAGAAGCAATAACCTAGAGGCATAATTCGCCTTTCTGGTGTGCTAGGCGCCCCGAGGAGGGCCTTGGAGGTGGTGGTATGTGAATAGTTCAGCGACGCAGCCCCTCGGATGATGATTCACAGGTGTTGGGGAGGCTGTCGCTGAGATCTCCACGGGGAGGGCGAGCTGGGGAGCGCGTGGGAAGTGGGGGACCTCGTCTGAGGAACTGTTTGTACTTTTCCGCGGAGGATGCGATTAGAAGTCGTGCCTAGCAATCTTAAAATTTGATGGCCTCTTGGGCAAGGGAAAATCCTTATTCTCCTTTAAAAAATACAACTTATAACAATCCGTTCCGGACAATACACACACGCACACACACGCACATGCACACGCGCACACAGACAAGCAGGCACACACACCTACCATTAGCTGGCTTTAATGCCTAAGTAATAATAAAGCTTTTAATTATAGGCATTTGAGGACGGGTGGGGGGGAGCGAGCAGAGGGAAGAGAAAGGACTGTGTTGAGGACGAAGCGTTGCGTATTTAATGGAGGATGCTTTTAATTGAAATCAAAGTCGTTGTTTCTTACAGATTCTGTGCTCCAAAGGATACTTTGAAATATTAATGTTTGTAATAATATTAACAAATAAGCTGGATTCCTAAAAATAATGCTGTTGAAATTTGCTTACCTATTACTCATTGAAGGTTTAAAATTTTTACAGAATAAAGAGCTATAGGTGGTCCTTAATTTCCAATCCTACCCCCAATTCTGCTTTCATTCGTAGCAAGCTAGAATGGAATGCAAATACAACTGCACTCTGAAATCCTTCACAGTCAGGATAGGACAATTTGTTTTTAAGGCTGCTTGCAGGAGTGGGCAGAGAAAAACAACCTTGCAATGGGGAGAAATAAAACATGAGTATGACCCTCCAACTAGAAATCATCCAGACAGAAAGTTCTATGAGAGAATGGAGGAGGCGGGGGATTTTCCAGGTTAAAAAAAATAAAAAGCATCTACGTCAGTGAAGGAGTCTCATCCTGCAGGCAAAGTGATGTGGCAGGCACAGGAGAGAGACGCGTGGTTTTCTGACTTCCAATTGCAGATGCCCCACACTGACAGCTTCAAAAAGTACAGATAAGAGGAGAGAGTCAAATTGGCCCAATGCATCATAGGAAGTACCATTAGTCTTGCAGAATTAGGTGACAGTACTTTTCCTATCCATGTGCTTCTTTCAAAAACAAGGCTGTGTGAGAGTTCCTTCATGTTTTGGAAAGCATAAAAGTCTAATCAGAGATACGTAAATCGGCTCTGTATGACATGATAGTCCTCCATATATTTTGAATATGAGCGTTTTCCCTGAGGGTGTCCTCAATCTTTATTATAATAAACAAAACAAAGCCCCCTATATGTTACTCAGGCTTTACAAAGGCCGACCCATCACAGATGAAAAGCGAGGGCAATTTTGCTCCAAAATGATTCAGTTGCTTCTGATTTACTTCTCTAAACAAGGAGCATGTAGAATAACTAATGCTTAGGAACTCATTTGGTGAGTAAGGAGAAAATTGCCTTCTGTGTTTGGATGGATAGGTAGGCTATGTTAGCTCCAACTCTGAAAGTTTGTTTCTGATATACAGTGCCCCCAAAGTCCCTACTATGCAATTAGCAAAAGGTGAAGCTAAAGATTCAGATATAAAAGTGCAAGATATTGTAAACTACTACGTAAACAAAGCTTAAGACACAACCAGAAGTGGGGCCACATACCTATGATCCCACAATTAGGGAGGCCGAAGCAGGAGGATCACTGAATTTGAGGCCAACCTGGTTTACATAGTAAAACTCTGTTGAAAATTTAAAAAAAAAACACAAAACATGAAAATCCAAAAAAGATTCATAGTTGGCTCAACAAAGAATAAAACCTTTCAATAAAATACCATATGAACTTTCCAGATCATCTTGAAAGTTGTTTGGAAGTAGTTCAGCTCAGAAACATTCTCCAAAGGCCTTCCTTTAGAGTGTGCTTGGCTTCCTCTGGTGGTGGGTTAGATCTCTGAACATAATTTGGTGGATGAACTGTTTTGATTGCTTGGTTTATTTTCCACCTGCTTCTTTGCTACTTCTTCTTTATATATTTTCTTGGCTCTCTTACCACAGTCCCTACTATGCAATAAGTAAAAGGTGAAGCTAAAGATTCAGCCACCATGAGGGAATGCTTGGAAAGATGAAATGCTCTAGGTCTAAATTTTAACGTGATCCTTATTCCATGCAGCCTCTGAGGCAATGCCAGAAGCAAAAAGGGACCCAAGAATATTAGGTGCTACTTTGACAAGTTGAGAAAAAAATGAAATTATTCATTAAGCATTTTAAGTGATATTTTGTTCTTTTTAGGCACCCTGGGAAGAAAGAAAAATGCTCAACAGCTGGAGACTGTTTGCTATCATACTTCCTTTCCTCAATGCATCAAAATTACAAACTCTTTAAAAATTTTAGAGGGGTAGCATGCAAAGCGATGGATTTCATTACGGCATGCATGTGTGATTTTCAATTTGGATTTCGCATACAAAATGTGGTATTTCTTCCCATAAATTACACTCTTTTTATTCATGGATGTATCCTAACCTCAACTATGGCTCAGTAGAGAAAAAACTTTGAGACAAGGAAGGACAAAATGATAATGAAACTAAAACTACTAATTGAAAAGGATAGTGATCATACTCTGTTGAAACTTTCAAGGATCTTGTGTATGTAACTTTTCTGTACCTTAATCGTCTCATATATAAAACAAAGGTAATGAATACTCAGGTCAAAAGAGAATTATGAAGGGTGTACGATGTCATCTGGTACTATAGTTGTTGATTATCAATAAAGGTCTATTCTTTTGATGAGATTTCACTTCTCTGAGAAATGCCATTCAACTTTGCTCCACTATAAAGGTGGATTTCTTCATCAGACATCAGACTAATGTATCTTTTCATTGCTGAAGGTGTGGTTTCTTCATTTGTATTAGTGCATTCATTTAATCAAATTGTAGTACCTATCATGATGCTTGGTATTGAAATATACTGACACCCAGGTAAGATGAAGACAATTGATAATTAGAGAGGGTAAGAAACCGAGCAAGGATATGGGTAATGAATGGTATAGCTTAAATTTGAACCCAAGGGTTTAAGTCCTTAATCACTATGTATGAACACATAATTCCTTTATTCTAGCAGCTAATCTTTGTTTCAATATGTTGTGATTTGTGTATGTCTTTTCTCATTAGTGGTCTCAGAGTTTTATTCACTAAGGGATGAGTTTGTGAACCACTGGTTTGGTAAGGAATGATTACTTACATCAAATAACAGAAATAACAAAATCAAAGAAGAGAGCTGAACATGGAACATAATAGAAAGACAGGTAAAATGGTGGGACCATGGGAAAGAAAAGGAGATCCTCTCCCCAGAATCTTATTGAAATCTCATACCAGCTATGAATCAAACTTCCAACACAATTAGCAACATTTTCTTAAAGTCTTTCTCTTTTCCCAGTTATAAATCTACTATTTCCTAGGAATCTCAGACAAACCACCATTTGCCGTAAAAGACAAGCCTTAAAGCCCTTGCAGAACCTTGGTCGCTGGCTTTGTTTTGTTATGTTTTGTTTTACTTTGTCTTAGCAGACTGTAATATCATCTAAAGTAGCTCTGGAACAACACTACAGTATCACTTATTCCAAAAAGAAAAGAAAAGAAAAAATGTTTCTTAGCAACCCTTGATATGTAACTTTAAAGTCATCAAAACAGTATGCATGTTTACTGCTAAGACTTTTAATTGGGACTTTTCCTTAAGAAGTCCACACCCACACTTAGGCATTTCCCTGAATATTTCTTCCCTGAATATCTTATTCTTCCCTGAATATCTCTCTTCCTCTTTACCTCCATGCTTAAAGTCTATGTGAAATGTCACTTAATAAATTGTGGCTACTCTTTGAGAAGCTCTACATGCACTCTGTTCTGTGTTTTGTTCTTTTCTTGAGTGCCTTTCTTTCCATTTCGATAACCTCAACCACGTTTTCATGCTGTGTCATGCTGAAATTCTTCCCTGTGGGGAAACCAAGGATCTGGTTTTACTTGAGTCAAGGACCTTAAAAGATTAAGAGACATTCTCAGGCTGCTGAGTACAGAAGTGTGGAATTGTGCTTCCATCCCTACCATTGCTGAAAAAAATAATACCAAGGAGTAATAATGATACCTAATAAAACAGCTTAAATAAGAATTAGGCAAAGGATATGTATGTATGTATATGTATATATGTATATATATATATATATATATGTGTGTGTGTGTGTGTGTATATATATATGAGTTAGCCAGAAGTTATAGCACAAAAAATAACATGAACCATGAACCAGTGGTTATTTCTCAAATATTGACACCAAGGGATAGGAAAAGGGTGAAGATTAGATAGCAACGGAATGAGGCAAATAATTTGGAATATTGCTGGGCATTTCCAGTACCTGCTACCTCAGTGAAGTTCTGTCAGTTAGATGGAAGTAGCTAGGCAAACCCACCTCATGTCCCAGCAGTTTGCATCGAATGATATCCAGCAGACTTCTCATCCCTGCTGATTTGGGATCACCAGATGCTGTGTGACACTCCTTTTCTGCTCAGATCTCCTTTTACAAAGTATCTTTTCTTTCTTTCTGTCTTGTTAGTTCCTTCATTTCCACAGCAGATGGGTTGAAGGAGCAAAACAGTTCCCATTAGGTTAATCTGGACATTTCCCGGAGCCTCACATCAGCACCCTGGGAGCTCCATATGCCCGTCAAACCTGTTCTGACCTCCACCATGAAATCTCTGTAGTATAACCCAAAGAAGAAAACAAGCAAACAAGTAAGTAAACAATAAAAGAAGCCAAATTAAAAAAAAAACCCAAGGCTTTCTTTTGAACAGTTCTGTTCAAGATGCTAAACACTGACATGTACATTTTATACCAACAATGATTACATATACAATGAATATAATAATAGTAATATTTTAGCAATGCAGATCTTTCAGCACATAGCTGGTTGATAGCAAACTAAAATCAGTACAAATTTTTTTCTATTATAAATCTCATATCAGATAATCCATAATTCTGTTGGACCTTTCAAATTTGTAGATTGATCATGATACATAAAGAAACTCAGCATTCCATTTTTTTTTCTTTTACTGGTTGTTTTCAAGATCTGGGTTCATAGTCATGAGTTTAATCACTATTATATTTACATGTGAGTTGTTTTCATATCCTCAGACTAATTCACCCTCTTGTCCAAAGTTGCGTTTCTGTGAGAGTCTGCTCTTCCTCTGACATTCTTAGTGAACAATCTCACCTAGTGTCCCATCTCCTTAACTAGCCTAACCAGAAACAACTTTGTTCACTTAACATCATATTCTCACCTGAAAGAGTTCAAATTTCTCTTCTCTCTCTGTCTCTTAATTTCAACCTCTCTCTATAAGTAAGTAAAACATTTAAAAATTCAGTGGCTCCCTTAATATTTTCAAGTTCTCATCCCCCACAGTATCATGCTCCTTGCCATTTGTCTAGATTTCAAATCTTGGAGCTTTCTTTCTCTGTACGCTAATTTCTTGCTAATTTTATCCAATTCCAGGGCTTTGAGTAGAATGCATGTGTTGAGATACTATGTCCTTGTTGAGCCCGCCCAGGATTTGCCCCAGGGCATGGCGGAGCACATGGGACTAAAGATGGCGCTGAGGGCAAGGGGCTTGGGCATAACCTGATCACTTCACAGAGAGCCCTAATTGGCTTTCAGATATCTACCTGCCCCCTGTGCTGAGTGACATTGAACTTGACCATTAGCACCTGTAGGATGTCTTGACCTTGTGATACAATTGGATGCCTGTTTCGCGCCTTGGTGGCCTTTGTCTATTAAAGTTCCTTTTCTCCTCCCAATAAACTGAGATCTGTTTCTGATAATCTCCTCATCCTGTGCTGAGTCTCTGGGGGTAGAGGTGGAGGTGGGGATGGCTGGAACCTGCTTTCATCACAGCCAGCAGCTGTGTGTTTGAGTGAGTGAGTGGATGCGTGAGTGGGAACTGGTTCCCACATGTCCTCAAAGGAACCATTTCATATTTCCTTAGCCCTGGTTTATCTCTTGACTCTAACATGAACATAAAACTTTGTATTCTGTTTCTGTTCTTAAACAAAAAATAAATGCACATGTGGTTTAACGTATTGATGAAATTTTGGATTTTTAACTCCAAGAGCTTCTCTTTGACTTTGCTCTGCATAATATCATATAACAATTAATTACCCTTCCCCACCTCTTCAGGATTAAATTTCTCATGTACCTCATTGATATTATTAATATATTGAATGCCCATCTACCCCAGGAATAAGTGTTGCTGTGCTTTAAGATACTTTCCAAACAATTCTTTCTTCATATTTCTGTATTTGACACCTTCCTTCAGCTCAGGGACTATTATGATAACTTTCTGATTTGTCTTCTAGCTCCTGTTTCTTCATATCTCTGCCGATACTTTTTTATTAATTAATTTATTTACAAATGAATTGGGCTTATGTCTTTGCCCTGATCCCCACCCCACCCACTTCCCTCCTCTTCCATCTTCCCCGCGCACACACTCTTGTCCCATTCTCCCCTCCTTTCCTCCATTCTGTGCTGTTTCATTCCTCTCCCCCAAATCCCCACCTTCTCACTATGCCTATCTCTCTGCTTGTGTGTATCACAGGACTTCCCTTTGGGGTGTCTGTGTTGATAAGGGAGTCAGATTTCTGTTGAACTTTGTGTGGCTTTTCAGTGTTCAAAGTCTTATGAGGGGAGGTACCTCTTCCCTTATCCAGAACCTGTCCCGGAGACATTTTCTGAGAGCAACTGTTTCTTCTGGGATCTTAGATGTCCTTGGGGAAAATGTTGGAGAGTCAGCCATTGTGTAGGTCCAGTGGTAGACGTTCTCATCAAAATGACTTTCTGGGTACATCGGACCTGTCTTGGCTGGAGTGTATCAGTCAGGAGTATTTCATCCCACTTTTAGGCTCTTACAATCTTACTATTCCCTCTTCTGAGCGATTCCCTGAAACTTAGTGTGGGATAAGATTTTGATGGGCTGATTAGGGCCAAGTATTCCAGAGTCACTGATATTCTGTATTCTGCTTCACTTGTCTTATATTGTAATAGGTTGCAACTTCTTTAAACTCTGAGAGCTCTTCTTATCTGCATTCCTTTGTCTCTACTCTCTTGGAGGTCCCCTACCCCCCAAGTTATGTTCCTTTGTTGTTATAATTGATATTATAGAAATTTCCGCTTAAGTATGTCATTTTGAGGGTTTAGTACTAGGTTCAACAATATTTTTAAAGGACAAATATTATTATATTCCATTCTTAAAAACGTTCAGTGGCACTAGTGAGATGACTGGGTAAAATTATACACAGGCTACAGCACATGAACACCTTCGTGTTTTTTTTTCTCTCTCTCAATCTCCCTCTCTCTCATAAATAAGTAAAATATTTAAAAATTCAGTGGCTCCCATAATATTTATAAGTCCTTCCCTTCTACCACAGTATTCATGTTCCTTGCCATTTGTCCAAATTTGATTTTCCATCATTCTTCATGTACTACTTTCTTATTCAGTTCTATTCCTTGGAAAAGTGTGATGCAGACTCTTACTTCAAGGTTTTGGTCTTTTGATTATTCTACCTATAATATTCTTTCTTTATCTTTTCATTCATTCTCAAATATTAAGTTCTCAAGTTTGAACTAAAATTACAGCCACAGTTATTCTTTCCATTTCAGCTTGCATGATTTTTTTTATACCATTGTTCACTTGCCTCTGGACAGTATATTCTTTTTTTTTTATTCAATTGTGCATGTGTGCATATGTATGTGCATGCGTGTGTGCACGCGTGTGTGTCTGTGTGTGTGTAGAACCACGGACAAATTTGGGAACCACCATGGACGCCTCCACCTCCTCCTTGTTTACTCTGCCCCAGGATTCACAGGCTCCGCCCTACCAGGACCAGAAACACAGGCCACCCCCACTTCTGCCTGATCTGGGATCCGAACTCAGGACCTTCTGACTGCAAGGCAGAAGCTTAACCCCTGAGCCACCTCTCCAGCCCAGGATATTCTTGTTTTTATTAATTACCTATATTTTATTTATAAGAGACAACTCTTTTCAATGATTTCTTTTCCTTTGGTCAAAGTATTTTTTATACATGTTGTTAATTCATGATTTATGGGATATACTTCCCTTATGACAGATGTTAATTAAATTCGCTGTATCATCTTTTCTTCTCCTACCCTCTTCATACTATAGACATGAATTTTGCCATGGAGCTATTAAATACCAATAAGATGTCACCATATCATAATTATGCTTCTTCTTTTATGTGCTTTCCAACTTTCCCTGCAGAAGATATCAGGGACTTTCACAGAGGAGAGAAATGTGGATGAATGTAAAGGAACAGGAATTGCATCAACATGAAATTGCTCATCAGCAAATACAGAGCAAAAGGATTCTTGGAACAAGAAATAATGTTCAGTCTACAGTTTCATATCAGTCCAAATGTAAGCAAAGAATGAAGAGATATGCCAAGAGTCAGGATAATTACTTCTCACATATTTTTTCTATAAATAAAGGGATTTTCTGAGGTTTATACTTAGTGATGAGATAACTCACAAAGGAAGTAAAGGTATTTTCTATGGTTAGTACCCTAGTGATTTGGTAATTCACAAATGAAGGCGCAAAGAGCAGAAGACTAAGGAGTTAGAAAGCATTGGGCCTGGTTGAGGATCTCTTTCTCAGTATCAAATTTTAGAAGCAGGTATAGATGCAAGTCAGTGTAAATTAGCTAATACTATAATTTAAGTGGTAGCTGATTGTAGTGTAAAGCTAATAATAGCACGGGTATCTTTTTTATATTAATAGGGGCATATGAAAATTAAAATGCTTATATAAATTAAAGTAAAAATAAAATCTTTAGACATATATATGTATACATATGGATATATATGTATACATATGGATATATATATATACATATGGATCCAGAGATTGAAGCCAAAGCCTGATATACAATAGGCAAACATTGTACCACTGAACTATACCCAGAGTTCAAGCTGTACTATAGATTTTTGAGTCAAATATAAATTCAGTTATAATATGAAACTATTTTAAATCACTTTTATGGAGTTTAAGGAAAGGTCTTGTCTTTTGTCTTTCCTATATCAGGATAGGACAGGAACATTTTTTTAAATTAATTTATTTATTCAATTGTGCGTGTGTGTGCTCGCGCATGTGTGTGTGTGTGTGTGTGTGTAGAACCACGGACAAATTCGGGAACCACCATGGATGCTTCCACCTCCTCCTTGTTAACTCTGCCCCGGGATTCACAGGCTCTGCCCTACCAGGACCAGAAACACAGGCTGCCCCAGCTTCGGCTCAGCTATCTGTAAGTGGAGTCTAGGATCCGAACTCAGGACCTTCCACCCGTAAGGTACCTCTCCAACTCTCAGGATGGATCCATTTAGAAGGATAAGATTTTTATTTTAAATATTTTCATCATTGTATATATGTGGACACATTTCTGTTCTTTTTTTATTTAAAACTATTTATTTATTTATTTATTTATTTGTTGCACTAGCACACACACCTGTGTGTCCTTGTAGAGGTCCAAGGATAACTTCAGGAATCACCTTGGATTGCTTCCACCTATTTTTTGCTTCCCTCTGGGTTTTCCCAGACTCTGCCCACCAGGGTGGAAGTACAGGCTGCGCCCCTTTCTGTCTGTTGTTTTTTACGTGGGACCTAGGACCTAAAGTCAGGACCTTCTTATTATGAGGGTGAGTTTTAACCCCTGAGCCATCTCTGAAGTCCACATTCCTGGTCTTAAAAATAATATAGCCAAATTATTTCAAAATACTTTTAAGGAGGGATTTTTTGGCATAGGTGAGATACTTTGTTCTGTCTTCAATGTCTTATCCCATAATGCTTTACAAGTCCTATAAATTTTCTTATTTAGCCTTCCAAAATGATATTATTATAGTGAAGAAACAAAAAGAGTCTTCAAGATGAGTCTTTAACCTGTTTATTTTTCTGGGAAATGATAAGGAGATTTAAAACTGAGATTTGAGAACTGGCATCTGGTTTGGCAGTCTGAAGCTACATTTTAGTAATAAGTTCATGATAATGGGAGAGCAGTAGCGTGGGGAAGTAAGTATCCCCAAATACTCACTCTCCTGTAAAAGCAGCCAGAGCTCTGGAAAAGCTGTCAAAGTCAATTAAAATATTTAGAACTTGGATTAACAAAAATATTTGCTGGAATATGAGGTTTTCTTATTCATCAAAAAGGGCTAAGGCCTTCCCCTGTCCTATTCCCCTGTTCCCAACCCTTTGGTCAGCTCATTGGTGAATAATTCCACCATACTTAAAAACAAAATGAACAAAAAGAAAACAACTGACACCAATCATTTTCAAAGTCTTCCAAAATTGCAATACTTAAGACTTTTCCAACTTTACAAATATCATCCTGATGTGGACAGCTAACAAAGACATCACAAAGGACAATCAGACATAAAGATTCCCTATGAATATAGGTACAAGATACTATCAGCAAGGTACTGGAAAATCAAATAAGATAACATGAAATAGTGTTATCTGTGATAACATATACGGATTTGTTTAAGATTCTAGGCTGGTTCAGAACACAAACATTAGCATAATACAATGTTATAGAATAAGAGGAAATTCACATAAACATTGCAATAGACATAGAAGCAGTATTAGATAAAATCCATGATAAAAATACTCAACAAAATAAGAATAGAAGGGAACTCTCTTAATCTGATAAAGCCATCCATGAAAAATCCCACAGCTAACATTATATTTAATGAAAATTACTAAAAATGGTCCCAAAGGATCAGAAACAAGATAAGGAAGTTAAGCCTCACTACTGATATTCAATAATGTGCTTGAAATTCAACCAAAACAATTAGGCAATGTAAAGAAACAAAAAGGAGAAATAAATGATGTTGAATGCAGGAATTTGTGAGGAATCCAACCACAAATGCAACAGTGGAAGTCATGAAAATGTTCAGCAAATTTTTAGGCTGTAAGATCAATACACAAAATTCAATTTCTATTTCTAATCATTCATATTGAACAATACAAATGAGTGTATAAAATGATATTAAGGACACATTTCATTTGGAATAGCATAAAAGGAATAAAATACTGAGGAGTAAATTTGACAGAATAAGTATAAAGATGTGAATAATGAGAACTACAAATGTAATTGAAAAGAATGACTAAATAAATGAAAATACATCCCATGGTTATGAATTGGAAACTTTAATATTTTGCATGAATTCATGAGTGTGTGTGTGTATGTGTGTGTGTGTGTATACCAGAGAGGCACTTGAGGGTTATGTGCTTCTGGAGACCCAAGGTTGACATAGGAAATCATCCTGGATATCTCTGCCTCCTTATTGCTTTGCTGTGGGATTTCCCAGGCTCTGCCTTCCAGGCCCAGAATTGCAGATAGCGTCCATATCTGCCTAGCATTTTTACTTAAGATCAGGGATCTGAACTCAGGTCATTTTGCTTGTGAAACAAAGGCTTTAACCACCTTAATTTGCTAGTTTGAAACTTTAATATTTTTCCCCAGTTTTATTTTTTTCTGTTTTTACAAACATATTAAGTGTTTACCCCATGTTTCCTCCCTCCTTGTTTCTTATCCTCACCTCCCTTCCCTTCATCATACCCTCTAACTCTGGCTTGTCTACTAGTGTAGGGGTCAGGCCTCCTTGGTATATCAAGTTACCTCTCTTTAGGCCTCCCCACTGATATGTGCATTTCCCTTCACTCATGCAGCTTTAGCCCGAAAGGTTTCCACTGTAAGTTCCCATTCCATGGGTATAAAGACAGATATCTACAGAGCAGTCTGATGCCTTTCTACCTATAGGTTTAAAGGCTGTCTTCCCTATGGATCTATTTTCTTCCATTTTTTAAAATTCTTGTTCTAGTTTACAGTAACAGGGATGTGTACCATTCTGATAAGAGGGTTTTGAGTCCAATCTGAAAGCTGTTGGTTGTCTCCTTGGTACTCATGCCACTATTATACTGGTGGTCACCTGTTGCCATGGTGATTTATATTGCAACTTGCAAAGCCATTGATGTGGCTTGTGATTATTTCTCTCCCCCAGCAGCTTTCTACAGTATTCCTTGGTACTGCATAAGCTATCCAACAAGGAGAAAAATCCTCAGACCAGTTCCAGTTGATATATTTTGCCCATGTTTTGTGATCCATTTGTGTTGCATTTTCAGTAATAGGGTCTTATTGACAGTTTTTGAGTGCAACCAAGAGCCATGGCAAAAGCTATAATGTTTAGGGCCTTCAAGAAACTTAAATATTTTTAAGAAGATGATTCTTCCCCAATAACCTGGAGTCAAGCAATTCCTATCACAATCCCCACTCTGTGTTTGAGAAAATTGCCAAAATTATTCTCAAAGTTTTAAGAAAGCATAAATATTGGAATAGCTAAAAATATTATGAAAGAGAACAAAGCTGAAAGATGCATACATCTGCTTTTCAAAACTGAATATACAATACAATAATAAAGATCTTATACTTCTCGCATAAAAATACATCTGTGAAATTAAGTTAAATGTCAGGGGACAAGCCTTACAAGCCTTAACATTTTGTGTAAGTTGTTATTGGCAAAGATACCAACAGAATCCAATGCAGCAAACAATATTGTTTGAATAAACAATGTTGGAAAAACTTGATGTCCACATGCCAAAGAATGAAGCATGCTTTTTTCCTCTACCATATACAAAACCCAATTTATTTGTGATTTACAAGCTCAATGCAGTTTCTATATTACAGTGGATTTTTTTTTACAAAACTAGAAAGAAAAATCTTTCTGAAATTCATATATGTTCTCAAGGAATACTTACTAGACAAAAAAATCTTGAAAAAGAAGAACAAATAGTAGACATGTGATTTAAAACCTGTAGAAAAGCCCCACAATTAAGACAATATTTCAGTACAGTAAAGAGAGTTGGTAGACCCCAATGAAGAGTCTAAAAATGAATCTTCATTTCTTGGTCACCGAATTGTTAAGAAACATGACAAGACCATTTCAAGGGGGGGGAAAGGACATTATCTTCAGCAAACAATGCTGAGGAAACAAGATATCCATATGTAAAATAATGAGATCATACTTTCTCTTGGTTCATATACAAAAATCACTCAAAAAGGTTAAAAGACTTAAATATGAGAGCTAAAACAATGAAAAATGTTTGATAGACTATATTATTATGAGAATTTTCATAATCTTAGATTAGGCAATGTCTTTTTTAGACAAAATTTCAAGAGATGGGGAAAGAGGAGGGGAACAAAGGAAAGGGGAGAGAACAAAAGAGACAAATTTATCTATCTTTCTATCTATCTATCTAGAGTTCTGCAACATAAAACATTTTAATATGTTCCTAAAGAAATTGTCCAGAAAATGAAAAGAAAAAATGAAAATGGGAAGGTGAGAGATATTTGATGAAGGACTTTTATCTAGAATATATAAGTAACAGTTCAATAATAAAAGATATATGATTCCAGATACACAGCTAGTGTTAGCATGTATTCCTGGCATGCACAGATCCCTAGCCCTGGAAAATAAAAAAAAATGAAATCCAATATTCATTTTAAAAATGAGATAAAAGATTTAAATAAGTAGACATTTCCCTTTAGTAAGATAAATAGATGATTAACACAAAAATATCTGGACATTATTTTCATTAGAGAAATGCAACTCAAAGTTCACATTTCCAGGATATCTGTAATCCCAGTGGTAAAAAATAGTAACAACTGGCAAAGATGTGAAGAAAAGAAAATACCTACTATTGACAAGAACATTAGACAGTGTGACCCCTTGGAAAAATGTCTTTTTAATTCAACAATTTAAACATAAATCTCTATGTTACCTCATAATGTCTACCTGCATATTTAGGATATTGACTTAAGAGAAAAAAATTACTGCTCAAAATCTACATAATGTTCATAGCATCATTGTACCTAATATTCAGATAGTAGAAACAATTCAAATGTCCTCCAGTTGATGCATGAATAAACAGATCATCATACACATATATATAGCAGAATATTGCCTGTTCAACAGAAAGATAAAATGTGATAAGTGGAACAACATGGGTGAACCTTGAAAACATTATGCTATGTAAAATATACCAACACAGCGGATGAGAGTCCATTTAAATGAAATGTTGAGAATAAGTAAATCTATACAGACAGAAAATAGACGAATAATTACTTTAGGGTAGTATAAACACAATATATAATAATATATTTATAATATATACTTATTTTTAGAGATAGATAGATAGACAGATGGATAGATAGATAGTCAGACAGACAGATAGATGGCATGTGTGCACCGTAATGTGCATGTGGAGGTCAGAGGACCACTCTGGAAATCAGTTCCTTTCTTCCATGATGTGGGCTCCAGGAATCAAATTCAGGTTGCCAAGTATCTTTGCAGGTATCTTTACCAGCTGACTTAAAAAATTAAGAAAGCAATTTTAAAACAAAACATGAACCCAGATAAACATGATTATGGAAACCATGAATCTCTATAATATTTGCTGACATTTCCTTGTAAGTCACATATACACAATAAAGTTCCCATTGCTGCTACTTTGGTTTATTTTCCCTATACTTAGTTTTCTACCAAGATTCACTTGTTTCCAGGCCATTCTTCTATCTTGTGATTCTTGAAAAAAAAAATCCTTCATATTTCTGGTATCTTCTCAGTGAAGAATTATGAATCAGGCACTAACTATCTTGTGTCTAAACTGTCACAACCTTCTTTCTAGACTTCTGGCTTTGATCTGCCGTCCCAACACTTCCATCGGGCCAAAACTCAAAGCTTCCTTTTTCATGACAAGCAACATATGCTAGCTCTTCTCTCATGCTGTCTGACATGCCACAGTTTCTGTGAGTTCCAGGCTTCTCTGTTCTTTTTAGAAACCGTTCCTTTTCACTTCTCTCTGAAGTCTTGACATCCTATCTTCCTGTCTCCTTCCATTCTCTAAATTGTAACTGCCTTTAGATAATTCCTAGGACCTAGAACTGTCATATCATCTCCCTGTCTAAAGTTCAACCTAAATTGTAGAGATAGAGCAGGAAGAAGGGGTGTTAATGTCTCTTCGTCCTCACATGAACATTCCCCTAAACGCTGTGCTTCCACTTACCCATGAACCAGTGGCTATGAGCATTTGATGCAAAACAGAATCCCAAATGAAGTTTTCTATGGATTTTGTGATGAATAACATAGATTTAGTAGCTTAAAACACTTGAAATATATTCTCTTATATCTCTGGGGAACAGATGTAAAGGTACTTTCAATGAATGAAGCCAAGAAGTTGGCAGAATGTTGCTCTCTGAGAACCTTTTTTTTTTCCGCATCAACTTCTGGTGGTGGCCAGCAGCCTTGGTTGTAGCTACCTCACTGCAATCTTTAAGGCTAGCATCTTCAAATCTCTGTATCTACATCACTTTCTCTTCTGCTTATACATATCCACGTGTGTGTGTGTGTGTGTGTGTTTGTGTGTGTGTGTGTGTGTGTGTGTTGGGGGTCAATGTGCAGGGGTGTACACACAGGAGCACTTGAGTGTGTGTGCCTGTGAAGACCCAAGTGTGACATTGGAATCATCATGGATTACTTCTCCTTTTTATTTATTTATTTTTTTATTATTATATTTCCGCTCATAAAAACTTAATAGGTACTCCGGTCCCCTCCCTTACTCCCCCTCCCCCCAACCCACCTCCTCCCTCCCTATCCCCCAGTGCCCCCCCCCCAATCATAGGAGCATCCTTTAATGTGCATGCCAAACTCTCCTCTGGGTCCTACTCTCTGATGAGGTGCAAGGACCCAGGGGCATTTCCCAGAACCCTTTCCTGTGTTCCCCTTAAGCTTAGGAACACTACTATGACAGTCAGTCCCTAGCCGCCAAGGATCCTAGTGCCTTTAGTCCATGCTAGACTTTGTGGGATCGATAACATGTTGGACTTAGTGCAGGTCATGCAAAGTCCTATTATGATTGCTTCGGCCCTAACTTGTGTGAAGTATCTTGCATATCATGACTCCTCCCATCCTTGTGCTCTTACAATCTTACTGCCCCCTCTTCCCCAAATTTCCCTGAGCTTCAGGATGGGGAGAGGTTAGGCTGGCCCAGTTCCAGGTGGTTGATATAGAGTCTCTGATGTTCTGAATTGTGTGTTGTTGATTTTTTTTTTCAGTTTTGCTGCTCCCGCAATGCCCTTGGCTCCATCCTGATGGGTATTGGATGTCACCCCCTGGCCAGAGATAAAAACCTGTTAAATTAGAGTCTTGTTATAAGAGTATATTCAAAGGTAGGTGGAATAAAAGTGGGAGACCATGGTGAGAGAGGGTTCAATCACCAATTTGCAAAATGGTTACTTTCTATCTGGCAGCCTATATGCCCTCCCCTTCTGGTGAGATCATACCCAATCAGTTGCAAATGATCAGGAAGGAAAGTCTGAGAACTTAACCAGATGTCTCATTACTTACTTGCAGTCCTTCATGGTGGCCAATTTTCTCTGCTGTAACATGATCCCCTCTCTCCTTGTTGCTGGGGGGGCCCTCCTTCCTCATCCCTCTTGTTTATAATCTTTACAATTACTGTAAGTATTACAGAGATTTGTCTTTGAGTGTCTCTAAGTGGGTTTGGTATTAGGATTCACCTATTAGGGAGTACATACGGCGCTTAATTTTCTGTATCTGGGATACTCAATATAATTGTTTCTAATTCTATCCATTTCCCAGCAAATTGCATTCATTCATCATTTTTGATGGCTGAGTAGTATTCCATTGTATAAATGTACCACATTTTCCTTATCCACTCGTCAACTGTTGGACATTTGGGCTGATTCCGGGACTTTGCTATTGTAAACAGCGCTGCTATGAACATGGTCATGCTTGTGCTATCGAGGTGAATTTTTGCTGTATGGGGGGTTATTCTTCTTTAAGAATCTCCAGACTACTTGGCAGAGTGGTTGTATGACAGTGCATTCCCACCAGCAATGTAGCAGAGTTCCCCTCTCTCCATAACCTCTCCAGCACTTGGTATTGTTTGTATTGTGGATTTTTGCCATCCTGATAGGGGTGAGATGATATCTCAGGGAAGTTGTGTTTTGCATTTCCCAGATGGCTAAGGATGTGGAGCATTTTTTAAGATATTTATTAGACATTTTAATTTCGTCCTTGGTAAAGTTTCTTTTAAGTTCCAAGACCCATTTTTTAATTGGGCCATTTGTTTCCTTGGTGTTTAGTTTTTTAAGATCTTTGTGCACTCTGGATAATAGAGCTCTATCAGATATGTGGTTAGTGAAGATTTTCTCCCATTTTGTGCTCGAGTTACAATCTATTTATCTGAACAGAAGCTCTTTAAATTCACAAGATCCCATCTGTTGTGTGTTGGTTGTAGTGACTGTGCTATTGGATGTCTGCTTAGGAACTGTTGGCCTAGCCCAATCAGCTCGAGGGAGTTCCCTACCCTTTCTACTATGATTTTTATAGTCTCTGGCCTTATATCGAGGTCCTTGATCCATTTGGAATTAAGACTTGTACATGATGATAAGTACGGGTCGTTTTAATCTTCTGCATGTGGATATCCAGTTTGTTGAAGATGCTGTTCTTTTTCCATTGGAATTTTTTGGGCTCCTTTGTCAAAGATCAAATGGCTGTAGTTGTGTGGGCTTATATCTGGGTCATCAGCCCTTATCCATTGGTCTGTGTGTCTATTTTGGAGCCAGTACCAGGCTGTTTTTACAACTATGAATTTGTAGTGTAGACTAAGGTTTGGTATGGTGATACCTTCAGCCGTGTTTTTGTTACTCAGGATTGTTTTTGCTATCCTGGGTCTTTTGTACCTCCATATGAGTTTTGAGATTGTTTGGTCAACTTCTTTAAAGATTAGCTTTGGGATTTTAATTGGTATATCATTGAATCTGTATATTGCCTTTGGTAGGATGGTCATTTTTATGATGTTGATTCTGCCAATCCAGGAACATGGGAGGTCTTCCATCTTCTGGTGTCTTCTGTAACTTCTTTCTTTAAGGTTTTAAAATTTATCATTATAAAAGTTTCTTACTTCCTTGGTTAGGTTTATACCAAGTTATTTCATTTTTTTTAAGAGCTACAGTAAATGGGATTGTTTCTCTCAGGGCTTTTTAACATCTTTCATTCTGGGCATATAGGAAGGCCACTGATTTTTGCACATTTATTTTGTATCCTGCCACCCTGCTGACCTTCTGTATTAGTTCCAGGAGCTTCCTGGTGGAGTTTTTGGAATCCCTCAGGTATAAGATCATGTCATCTGCAAATAGAGATAACTTGACTTCTTCCTTGCCAATTTGAATCCATTTTATGTCCCTTTCTTGTCTTATGGCTTCAGCTAAGACTTCAAGTACAATACTGAATAGAAATGATAAGAGTGGACAGCCTTGTCTAGTTCCTGATCGAAGTGGGAATGCTTCAAGTTTTTCTTCATTGAGTATAATCCTTGCTGTTGGCTTGTTGTATACAGCTTTTATTGTATTGATAAAGGTTCCTTCCATTCCAAACTTCTCTAGGGTTTTGATCATAAAGGGTTGTTGGATCTTGTCAAAGGCTTTTTCTGCATCTATCAAGAGTATCATGTGGTCTTGGACTTTGGACTGGTTTACATGATGAATTACATTTATTGATTTTCGTATGTTGAACCAACCTTGTGTGCCGGGGATGAAGCCTACTTGGTCCCTGTGAATGATCTTTTTGATATGTTTTTGAATCTGATTTACTAAGACTTTGTTGAGAATCTTTGCATCTGTGTTCATCAGAGAGATTGGCCTATAGGTTTCTTTTTCAAGTGTATCTTCATTAGGTTTTGGGATTAAGACAATATTAGCTTCATAGAAGGAATTTGGTAGTGTTCCTTCCTTTGCTATTTGATGGAACCGTTTAAGGAGTATTGGTGTTATTAGCTCCTTAAATGTCTGGTAGAACTCTGTGCTGAATCCGTCTAATCCAGGACATTTTTTGGTGGGAAGATTCAAGATTACTTCCTCGATTTCTCCATATGTTATAGGACTATTTAAGCAATTCACAACTTCCTGATTCAATTTAGGTAAGTTGTGTTTACTTAGGAATTCATCCATCTCTTTTGTGTTGTCAAATTTCAAAGAGTATAAATTTTTGTAATATGTTATAAATCTATGGATTTCTTGGGTATCAGTAGTGATAACTCCATTTTCATTTCTCATTTCGTTAATTTGGGCTTTCTCTCTCTTACTTTTGGTTAATTTAGCTAAGGGTGTATCAATCTTACTGATTTTTTCAAAAAACCAGCTTTTTGA
Organism: Typhlomys cinereus; assembly: GCA_023101885.1. Classification (NCBI taxonomy): domain Eukaryota; kingdom Metazoa; phylum Chordata; class Mammalia; order Rodentia; family Platacanthomyidae; genus Typhlomys; species Typhlomys cinereus. The sequence goes on along the minus strand of JALPQD010000057.1, from coordinate 1,971,907 downwards.
CGGGTTGATTTTCTGTATTGTTTTCCTAATCTCGATTTTGGATATTTCTCCCCTTATTTTGCTAATCTCCTCCCTTTCTACTGCTTTTGGGATCAGATTGCTCTAGTGTCTCTAAAGCTTTGAGCTGCATTGTTAAGTTCATTATTTTTAATGTTTCATTTTTTGATGTAGGCATTAAGAGCTATGAACTTACCTCTTAGGACAGCTTTCATTGTGTTCCAGCGATTTTGGTAAGTTGTATTTTCATTATTTTTTACTTTCAGGAAATCTTGAATTTCCTTTGTCATTTCTTCCTGAATCCAATTCTCATTCAGCATCATAGTGTTAAGTTTCCAGGAGTTAATGTATTTTCTGTTGCTCGTTGTGTTGTGGATGTCAAGCTTTAGGCCGTGGTGGTCTGATAAGGTACAGGCTAGCATTTCAACTTTCCTGTATATGTGGAGATTCATTTTGTGGCCCAATATGTGATCTATTTTGGATAAAGTTCTGGGTCTGCTGAGAAAAATGTGTATTCTTTGGTGCGTGGATGAAAAGTTTGATAGAGATCTGTAAGGTCCATTTCAGTAAGGGTTTAATTAATCTCCATAGTGTCTCTGTTAAGTTTTTTTACCTGTTGATCTATCCCATGTTGAGAGGGCGGTGTTGAAATCCCCAAGAATTATCATTTTGGGATTGATTTCTTGCTTTAGACGTTGTAGGGTTTGCTTAATGAATGTGGGGGGGGGCGTATTGGGTGCATATATGTTCAGTATTGTGAATTGTACCTGTGACTAAAATGTAGTATCCATCTGTGACTCTTATGATTTTTTTTGGTTTGAAGTCCACTTTGTCCAATATCATAATGGCTACCCCTGCCTGTTTTCTGCTTCCATTAGCTTGCAGAATTTTTGACCGGCCTTTCACTTTTAGGATGTGCCTATCTTTTGTGGTGAGATGGATTTCCTGCAGGCAGCAGATTGATGGATTGTGATTTTTAATCCAAGTTTGCAATTTGTGTCTCTTGATTGGTGAGTTAATTCCATTAACATTTAATGTTATAATGAAGAAACTATTTTTAATTCCAGACATTTATTACGTTTAGTGGCTTTTGTAAGTGTATTGTTTCGCTTTTAGGTTTTGGTGGTATTATACTTCCCTTCCGTTCTCCTGAATATGCCTGTTTTTTTCTTCAAGCTTGAGTATCATTTCTAGCATTTTTTGAAGGCCTGGTTTGGTGAACATGTATCCCTTCAAGTTGTCTTTGTGCTGGAAAATTTTTCTTTCTACCTCAATCATGACAGATAGTTTTGCCGGGTATATCAGTCTGGGTTGGCATTTTTGCTCATTTAATACTTGAAGTATGTCTCTCCACGCTCTTCTTGCTTTTACTGTTTCCATTGAGAAGTCATTTGTTATTTTAATAGGTTTACCTTTAAAAGTGACACTTGTTTTTTTTTTCCCATGAAGCTCTCAGCACCATTTCTTTATCTTGAATATGGAGTATTTTAACTATTATTTGCCATGGCGAGTTTCTATTTTGGTCATATCTGTTTGGGGTGTGGGATGCCTCTTGTATATGGATGGGCCTCTCTTTTTTCAGATGAGGAAAGTTTTCCTTGATGATAGTTTAAAAAATCTCCTCAGGTGTGGTATTTTGGGATTCTTGCTCTGGTATTCCATGAATACGCATGTTAGGCTTCTTCAGGGTGTCCCATAACTCTTGAATATTTCTCTCAAGTATCTTTTTGGCTTTAACAATCTCTTTCATTGAGCTGGTTAATACTCCCACTTTGTCTTCAAGGTCTGAAATACTATTTTCTGCTTTCTTAGGTCTGCTGATAAGACTCTCTGTTGAGTTCTGGGCTGAAGATAACTTGTCTTTTAGTTCAGTTTTAAACTCTGCCTGAGACTGTTTTAACTGCTCTATACCTATTTTTGTTTCTTGAACTGTTTTTCTCAACTTCTCCAAGTATCTGTTGTGTTCCTCTTCAAAGCGATTGATGTGGTTATTTAATTCCTCCTGGATTTCCTCTTTCATAGTATTGAACATGGTAATGATCATATTTTGAAAGCCGTTATCCTGGGTCAGGCTTTCTTGGCTATTTTCCGTGGGTTTGTTCTGGTTGGAGTCTATCATTATGGGATTAATTCCTTCAGTGGAAGATTTGTTTTCTTGGGTGTTGTTTCTGTGGATTTGCACTTTGACTTGGGCTTTATAGTTTTAACCTTAAGACCTTCTTTCAATTTCTATGCGTTTTTCACTGAACTGAATTATTTGGCCAGGAGCAGCTCCTGCTCCAGCTGGGTGGTGGGAGGAGCTGGGACCAGTGGGTTGCCTAAGGTTTGGGGTTGGAGGGGGGAGTTTACCTAGGTCTTCGTGAGTCCGGGCTGGACACTTCGCGTCCTGGGCAGATAGGGAAAGGGAGGAAGTGGTGGTGGTGTGGCGCTACTTAACCTGGAGAGCTGGGGCGTGGCCCAGCACAGCGCTGGCTCAGGCTGGCTGGTGGGAGGAGCTGGATCGAGTGGGCTGCCTGGGGTTTTCGGGTGGCCGGGGGATCTTGCCTAGGTTGCCGTGAGTCCAGGTTAGATGGCGCGCATCCGGGCGGGTGAGGAAAGGGCATCCTGGATTGCTTCTACCTCCTTATTGTTTTGCTCTGGGTTGCTTCATATTGCCTTCCAAAACAAGAATTGCAGTCTACAGTTATTTCCACTTTGCAATATTAATTGGGATCTGAGGATCTGAACTCAGGTCCTTTTGCTTGTAAGACAAAGCCTTTGCTGACTAAGCTGTCTTCCTGGCCTTCTCTGTCTCCATTTTTAAGGCCTGATTGTATTTTAGCCTCTCTGTCAATATAGGGCAACTTTCCCATCTCAAGATTTTTTTTTTATTTTTATTCAATTGTGTGTGTGTGTGTGTGTATGTGCGCGCGCATGTGTGTATGTGTGTGTGTGTAGAACCACGGACGAATCGGGAACCACCATGGACGCCTCCACCTCCTTCTGTCCCGGGATTCACAGGCTCCGCCCTACCAGGACCAGAAGCGCAGGCCGCCCTGGCTTCAGCCCAGCATCTATACGTGGGATCTGGGATCCGAACTCAGGACCTTCTGCCTGCAAGGCAGAGGCTTAACCCCTGAGCCACCTCTCCAGCCCCCCATCTCAAGATTTTTAACTCAATCACTTTTAAAATGACTTTTCAGTTTCCAAGGATTAGAACTTGATTTCTTTGGTGGACGTTATTCAGCCTCTTATGGGGAGATCTTTGAGAAGCATTAATACTCTGGGCATACACAGACACTACAGAAAACTATAAACAAATCTTTTTAATGAATACTCAACAAAATACTAGCAAATAGAATTCAACAGATCACTGAAAGGATTATATACCATGAAGAATGCTGACTTATTCTAGAAGCGCAAGGATGACACATTTAGGAATTGTAAATATAGTATGCCACATTAACATAAGGCAGGGGAAAACCCACATGATCACTTTAATTACTGCTGAAAATTCATTCAACTGGACTAGATGGGTCTAGAAGGAACATAGTCAACACAATAATAAACACATATGAAAAGCCCTCAGCTAAAATAAACTTGGTGGTACAATTTTGAAATATATATTTTTTAATATCAGGAAGACTGCAAAATGTTCACTTTCTCCATTTTTAACCAACACAACACTAGAATTTCTAGCAATAGGACAATTAAGCAAGTAGTAGAAATAATTTTAAAAAAGATTAAATTGGACAGGAATAGGAAAAATGATGAATTGTTTCTACAAATGACATAACATAGAATGTCCAATAACATCTGAAAAGGTGGTCAATGTTATCATTATTATGGAAATACAAGCCACAGTTGACATCCAGATGGCTGATACAAACAAAACCTAAAAAAAAGAGCAAAGTCATAAATGTTAAGAATGTGGAGATACTTGAATCTCGTTGCACTGATGGAGAATATAAAATGGTGCAGCCATTGTGGGAAATCGTATGGTGTTTCCTTAAAAAATAAAAAAATCAAATTAACACATGATTCTGCAATTCCGCTTCTGAGCATGGACTAGAAAAACTCTGAAATCCATCATGTTCTCAAAGAGATATTTCTATGTCCATGTGCAGAACAACATTATCTCATTAAGAAAAAGGTAGAAGAAACCCATGTCTATCAACAGAAGAATGGGGAGACAGGATATAGCCTCTAAGTACAATGAAGTATTTTTCAGCTTTAAAAAGAAGTCCACTGACATGCACACTAAAACCTGGCTTTAAAAATTGATCAGCAAACGTGGGGGGTGAGGTGACTCAGTGGGTCTTAATATAACTCATGACCTGACTTCAGTCCCCAGAAGTTCACATGGGGCTCCTCAGAGTTGTTCTCTGACCTTGGTAAGCATCCCCCCCATTCTCTTTCTCTCTTTATCCTTCTCATTCTCAAATGAATACAAATTTTAAAACATTTAAAAACTTGTGAGGTGGCTCAGTTGATGAAGGTGCTTATCACTATTCCTGATGATGTGAGTTGATTCCCAGAACCTGGATGGTAGAAGGCTATTAATAACTTTCTCCTGACCTCCAGGCACATATCATGACACATACACCCAAATTCTCATATATAAGATTATTAAATATATGTAAAATTTATTTCTACAATCAAATATTCTTTGCTGCTTGGGAACTGTGTCTAATAATCATGACTTAGTTGTACTGAAGCAGCCCCTGACACTGATAATTAACAGGACTTCCCAGGTACATCTAAAGTTTTTATCTGCTTGGTAAACTACAGATACACTAATGAGCAGATATTATCTTGTTTACTTCTTTCTGGTCCTTCCATCCACACAATCCTTTCTCCAGTTCTTTTCTCCCTTTGAAACTCTGAAGACTGAATCTGTTGCAGTAGGTAGCTTTTACTAATAATAGTAAATAAATTATACTAAGAATTTGGTGACTTCTTACTATCAAACAACCAGGGTAGTTTAAAAAAGAACTGGATAAGGTAGAATTCTTACTCAATGCTGGGTCCTTGTATTGTGTAAACAGGACTCTCTGGTACATGAGAGCTGCGGGCACCACGGAAGACCCTTGGTTAGGGAGTGTAACAGGCTACACAGTGCCAGTATAATCTTAGACATTTTGCAGACTTACCCCATCACAATTTTATGATGCTCTTGTTATTGTTATAACGTCCACCAAACTGATGAGTAAATGGAGGAAGCGCAAAAGCAGTTAAGTATCTTGTCCAAGGACACTGAGCACCAAAGCTGCTAATCACAAAGCACAAGTTCCTGAATGTTACCCTAGGCTGTATCTTTGCTCTGCCATGGTGTATGTGTGTGTGTGTGTGTGTGTGTGTGTGTGTGTGTGAGAGAGAGAGAGAGAGAGAGAGAGAGAGAGAGAGAGAGAGAGAGATTTGAATGTGGGTATTCAAGGTGCTGGCTTGTGGAAGACAGAGATGACATCTTGTATCTTCCTCACTTACACCCATTCCCCTTTTTTGTGATTGGATCTCTCATTGAAGCTGTCTTTACATCTCTATGCAGACTACAAGACATGTACTACCTTGCCTGGCTTTGGGTAGCCTTTTGGAAACCACTTAATTCTCTAGTTTTCTTCCTTTGTGTGTGAAATAATGTCTCTCTTTAGTTAGGTGAATATGTTCCCACCCACAGAGACCAATCAATTTTTTTTCTGAGTCATTCTTTAAATTTTTCTTGCTCTTAAATCTTCATATGCTAAGTATTATTCTGCATTATCTCATGAATTTTGTGACTATGTGACTTGTGATCATGCTGTCAAGAATAATTGCAAACATTTTGGAATTTGGAAGTTGAGAATTTGGAATTTGGAAGGGCATAGAGGACCGGAAAAGAAAGTGTGACAGCTAAGCCAAGGACATCATGAGGTCAGCAAGCTTTGGATATACCTTGTACAGCATTACTGTTTCACGGGCAAAGTACAGAAATTTAGACTTTCATAACTTAGGCATAAAAAGGAAACATAGATTTATATAATTGGAAATCTGGGCTCAGGCATGCACTTTGAAACAGGGCTAGATTGTGATACTTGAAGGAATTGTCTATTGTGGTCAAGTTGGTTCATTTAACATAACAAATATGGCTGTAGATGTTTTTCTCAAGTTTAACTTGCTCACCATTCCTGTTGAAGGAATGCTTTTCAGATGCTAATTTAGAAGGATTTGGGTGAAGTTCAGAAATCCTGGGGTGATACTGGTCTTGCTGACTGGGGAACATGTTTTGCTCTGGTGCTGGGTTCAAGTAGCACAGGTAACAGAGCTCAGCTCTGGGGCATTCAGCACCTTGACTGAGTCCCTTGGGACAGGTGGATTTGCAATCATCTACATGGTCGTGGTAGGTTCTGTCCCACTGGCTGTTAGTCACTGTTCTCAGGAAGTGTGGCCATTACCAGGCAGACTTCACTGCCCAGAGATTCCACAACTTTGGTCCCAGGATTGCAAAAAAAATTCTTGGCCTGGGTTCCGGAAGGGCATGCTCTTTTTTATAAGCATCTTTTTGTTCAATAAGGCAGGTAGCGGTTACTCAACTTCCTGCTGCTCACTCTGTGACTAAAGAGCTCAGCCCGAGTCCAGGTGAACCTGAAGTTACTCTGCTGAAGCCAAGGCACATGGGCAAACATGGGACACAGGCTGGTGAGTCTGGCCACGTGCACGTTGAGAGTTACTGAGGTGACTGGCAAACTGCGCCACACATGGCAATGCCTGGCTAAAGGACTTTCTGTGTGAATGTGAGATGCTTCTAAAAAGTCTTCCAAGTCCATTTCCTGTGCAACATGGAGCTAAACTTTAGGACCAGGAGTTACTCTGGAGATTCATTAGCATAAGGGAGGGTCGAAGCTTGCCTCTGGATTCCCAGATTTGTCAGTTACAGCTAGACCTTGTTATCAGAGAACTTTTTAAAGCAGCCTCATGCAGTAGAGGCTTTTAGTGTGTTCTACAGCTTCCTGTCCTCCCTACCAATTTATGTGGTCAGTTTTACCGTCTCCTTATTGTAGATGAAGAAATTATGACTTAGAAAATAACTTTGTCAGATAGCTAGAAATGGACACCCGGCGATTAAAACTATAAAATAAACTCTCTAAACTTAGGTCTTATTTTAATTACTTTGTTTTTTACACAAAATTTGAATAGAATTGCAGTTTTATTGAAAATATTTATGTTTAAATTTTCCAATATAGCATAAGAAGCAGACGTTGCAAGCCGACCTTTCAAAAGACAGTTTTTTTTTCTATTTGACTTGTTTTCGTTTCTTTCTAGAAGCAGTCTTCTGTTTCCCTCCCTCTCTCTATCTCTTCGTCTCTCTCTCCCTCTCTATCCTGTGGTTTTCTTTCCTTCTTTCCTCTTTCTCCCCAGTGCAGGCTGCCTTACATTCTCCGTGGTTAAAATTCAAGAGGGAGACAAATGACTCAGCAAGCTGAAGGTTAATCTCATTTATTTGTTCTTGAAGAAGAAACAGTTCTCCTTAGCAGCGTATCTAGAAGAAAGATAAAAATTTTAAGGTTCTTGTAGGAAAATCATTTTAGGTAAACATAAAATGCATATTTGTGATTTGATTTTTTTTTGTTCATTTAAGAAGGAAAATATCCAAAGCTCACAGCAGAATTTAAATAATCTTCTACATTCCATTTGCATTCAAACGTGAGCTATAGTTTTCCTTTCTGTTTTATATTTGTAGCAAATCAGGCACAGAATTGTCTTGGCCAAATACATATCACTCTAATCCATTAAAATGTGATACATGGCTTTTCTACTTAAATTCCCCTTTGGAATCATGGGACCTGGATTTGCATGATGTATTGATCAGAATAGGCTAGGATGGACTGCAGTGTTGAACGTCTTCATGTTCATAATGACTTAATGTAATGAAAACTTACTCTTCAACTCGTCCAGTGCAGATAAACATAGCCTTTCCTCAGCATGATCACTAATAATTTCCACTTTGGGGGACTTCAGCCTGGGGTTCCATGATTGCCAATATGGGAAAGAGTGATTTTGTCAAGAAAAATGTTTCTACTGGAAAAGGTGTTTATCATTCTTGTTCATATTTAATTGTGTAAGGCTTTTCATTCCAGTAAGTGAAGGAGTATAGTCCTCCTATATTCCTTAAGGAGAACAGACATTTTATGAGGTGCTTTATCACATAATTAGTCCAGGTGGCTTTTCTGAGGTTCATAGACTTTGTTTTTCCTGGACCAAGGAAGAGTAGGAAACAGTCATGTTCATTTATCTCTTAGGAAGACTAACTTATTTTATGGGAATAAATGATGTGATACCATATTACACAATTTAGAAGGTTAACAAGGAATTTTAGGGATCCTTAATATTAGATAGCTTAGGGGCCTAGGGATTAGCACAGTTTGTAAAGTGATCTGAGTTTGATCGCCACATAGAAATGCCAGGCACAATGATGTTTTGTAAACTTAGGGCTGGAAGGTAGAGACAAGGTTCTTATAAACTAGTCAGTCTAACCCAACTGATGATCTCCAGGTGAGGAAATGCATTTTTCATTATGTTTACTTTTGACTAGATTAAATTTAAATATAAATAGCCACCTGTGACTGGCACATTGAATAACACAGTTCTAGAAATGGGATTTTCAGCAAATGTTTATTGTTACATTTTAAAAATCCTTAATTTCAAATATGAAATTCACATGTGTATTCCCGGGAATGTTTTTGAATTCTGGATACTGAGTATCTTGGATTTCCAGGAATCTGTAGAATTGGTTCCTTTGGAGACAAGGACCTCAGAGACCATGCTGGAATTTGGATTCTAATCTATGTGTAGTGGGAAGTTTTTGAAATTTTAAGTTGAGAAGATGTGGATGTTTAGAAGCAGAGTGAGGATATCATCCAAAGGCAAGAGATGTCAACAGTTTGGGCTGGAAGTCTAATGGTGGACATGTATATTGGTAGCAGAGCTGAAAATAAAAGTGAATGAAGTCAGGAAAAATTAGAAAGGAGATAGAATATCCACAGCTTAGACTGGGAAAACTGATGGCAGTAGCACTCAAAAAGAAAGATGAATGGATGCAAGAAAACATCCTCTAGGGCTGGAGAGGTGGTTCAGTGGTTCAAGCCTCTGTCTTGCAGGCGGAAGGTCCTGAGTTCGGATCCTAGACCCCACATATAGACACCGGGTGGAAGCAGGGGTGGCCTGCGTTTCTGGTCCTGGTGGGCGGAGCCTGTGAATCCCGGGGCAGAGTAAACAAGGAGGTAGAGGCGGTCCATGGTGGTTCCCGAATTCGCCCGTGGTTCTACACACACACACACACACACACACACACACACACACACACACACACGCGAACATGCACACGCACACGCACAATTGAATTTAAAAAAACATCTTCAGCACTTTCTGATGGATTAGATGTGACAATTAGGGTATCGGAGAGAAAGTAGGTTTTAAATGGTTTCCTCCAGACTTTTGGCTTGAAGAATTGGATAGATGATGGGACCACTTTCTGAGAAAACAAGGGATGTTTTATTTGTGGAGCAATAACTAAGTTTAGTGGATATTTACTTTTTAAATTGTGGTGATATCTAGTTGGAGGCGACTATGTGTTTAAATTTAAGCTTCTATGATATTTAGTTATGTCTGTGTAAAAAGGCACCCCAGTATCAAAGGCTTAAACGGTAACCATGTGCTACCTTATAGTTGGTTATTTAGCTACCATTATTCTGTGGTCTCATCTAGTCTCTTTTGGGTTCCTTTGCCTTTCAATAGTTTGGTTTCACATTCACTAGATGGTCTTGTATTTGAAAGTTAGTTGATTGTCCACTAGTGTAGTTGTCCATATGAAGGTTCATTCTTTAGTGGGCTGCCTAGGGCTCATTCATATAGCAGAGGGAGAATGATAAAACTAAGTAGAGATTTATGTTCACAGTCAGTATAACACAATTTCTCCAGCATTCTGTTGGCCATAGAAAATTATAAAAAAATATAGTCCAGATTCGGTGGGCAGGAAAAAGACTCTATCTCTGGTTAGGAGCTTTTATAAAGCTGATATAGGTCATCAATGCAACTAATTGACTTTAGTATATACATTATAATTTCAAAGTCTTTAGCTTATGTATGTTACTTAAAGCCTTGGTAATAATTCAGGAGGGAAGATAGACTTAAGAAACAAGTATTTTGCTAATGAAGTTAGCAAGGAAACTTAGAAAGCGTATTAGTTAGGGTTCTCCAGAGTCACAAAATCAACACAATGAATATATATATATATAATCAAGAAATCAAGAAACTGGGCCGCAGGAATGAAGAGCATTTCCTAGTACAGCTTTAGAGAGCCTTTCCTCCTTTGTTTTCTGTTCTGTGGTTCCAATGGTATCTAAGGAGCTTCTGATCTATCTATGGCTGATCTTTGTACTATCCACATAATCTCTTCAGGTGGTCTCAGCTGATCTTAGTAATGCCAGGTGTGTCAAGTTGACACCCAGGATTAGCTATCATAGAAGGAAAGGTCAATGATGTCAAAGGTAAAAAGAAATAAAATTGGCATGAATTGATGTTGAATAAATTCAATATGAACATCACTTCAGAGTAGTTAGCTCAGTGGAGGGACAAATATACTACCTATGGTCCTACTGTCAGACCATGAAGAATGCATGATTTAGTTGGAGAGACAGCCTCATGCATACATAAAGTTAACAACAATGAAACACAACTATACAGATGTTTCTCAGGAGTCCAAGGTTACATGTGTACTTTTAGGTTTGTGGAAACATCAAATTATATATTTAGGATCCATGGATTCCCATGAATGCTGAAATATAAAGTAAGCAAGCACATCTTAGTCCTTTGAATTGCTGATTATTGATAGAGGTTTAGTTTTAGGGAAAATACTCAATATTTTATAATGTTACTTTCATCATATAATGATATATTCATATATATGCTCAAAATATTCCCGATTAAACGGGAATAAGTGAAATAAATTTCTTCTCCCTACAAACAAATCATGATGGATTTTGAAACATTTAATAATTTTGAGGAATGCATCACCTTTGCTCTCTACATAATTTAAATAAATCCTTAACAATACTTCATAATTTTAACACAGAGCAAAAGAAAATTCAAACAAGAAAAATCACTTTTTGTTATAAATTCATACAAATAAAGCTATAGAGGCCTCATTGACATGAAACAACTAAAGAAACAAATTAGAGCAGTTAGAAAGACGAGAAGACTGTGCATGAATAAAATAGGGGCTAAATCAGGGAGGGACTTGCTTGGAAAACTGGAATGGGGACAAATTGACTGAGTCAGAACAGGAAAAGCAGAAAAAAAGTTGAAATTGGCTCTGAAAAAATCATAGCATCTAAAATAGGTTGGAATTATTTAGGAGTGTTGGGGAGGACAGAGGCCAAGATGGCTCAAATCATCAAGAACCCTATATCATAATATAGAAAAAGTTGAGATGGAAGCAAATCTCATTAAAAATGCAATTAAAATGATTATTTATTAATTGCATACCCATAGCGTATAGCCATAGTCATGTTGACTTTTTGGAGAACTTACCAATAGGATACAAGAACATTTAATCCAGGTGTTGAAACCAAGGCTCAGAGAGATTAAACAACTTCCTGAAGGTTATTAATCTGAAAACTGAATGGAAGAGAATTAGTGTAGCAGTCCGCCTGAATGGTTGCAGATAAATGACGATTAAATGGCTTAAGGGAACAAGGATTTATTCTCTCTTATGATTCCCGGTTACAGTTCTCAGTCCAGCTTGACAGGAAAGCATGCACCAACACCAGGACAGAGGGAACTGGCTATACCATTACCACATAAAAGATGAGAAATGGACAATCCTTACTTGCCAGACCAGCGTGTCTGGCCAAGTGAACAGAAGGATGCCGACTTTCTCGACCAGCTCTCAGTATTTTATTCACCTGTTCAGGGCCTAATCCCACCCACCCACCATAGGCTGGATCTTCCCCATCAGCTAGACAATCTCCTTCAGGTTTGCTCTGAGCTTAACTCAACTACTAATTCTCCACAAATGTGCCAAGAGCTCAAACCCTCAACAGTTAAGCTGATACCTGTACTTAACTAGTTAGCAACTAGACTCAATGAGCTCAACTAATGACCTTTAGTCTAAATGGAGGCTGCTTTGTATTTGTAATAAACCATATAAAAATAACTCTGTGTGGAGGGTGAAATTGAGGTAGATTTGTTTATAAACCGGTTCAGACAATTGACCAGATGCGATGGGCCTGCCATAGAAGGAGTTTACCATGGGTACTATGGCTTCTATGAACATGTGACCATCTTTTAAATTTTTTTTATTATTATCATTTATTCAACTGTGTGCATATGCGTGTGTATGTGTGCGCGCGCGTGTCTGTGTGTGTGTGTGTCTGTGTATGTGTATGTGTAGAACCATGGACGAATTCGCGAACCACCATGGCCGCCTCCACCTCCTTCTGCCCCGTGATTCACAGGCTCCACCCTACCAGGACCAGAAGCGCAGGCCGCCTCCGCTTCCGCCTGGCATCTATCTATACGTGGGATCTGGGATCCGAACTCAGGACCTTCCGCCTGCAAGACGGAGGCTTAACCCCTGAGCCACCTCTCCAGCCCATGTGACCATCTTTTAAAGAATGGTTACCAATTTTTTGACATTCCATCATTCTATTCTGTGAGAACTCATGGATCTGTACCTTGTCATCAAGGTGTAGGGGGAACTTATATTTCCATTTCTTATTAAACAAAAATATTAAGTTACATTATTCTCTTGACAAAGCTATGTTGACTTTCCTCCAAATACATGGATCTCAATGTCTTTTTTGTTCCAAACTCATGGATCTCAATATCTTTTTGACTCCTGGACCCCTTTAGCTGTTGGTCACAATCCCAAGAGGGACATCTCAAGAGCTAAGTTAAATTACATATTTTTAATTTCACAGCATTCCTTAGAGTTCAAGTGAATTTCTGGCAATGCAAAATCTGGGAAAACAGTGATCCCCTCCTTGGTTACACATATAAAACTCTATGATCCCTTGTGTCTGGGTTTATCATTATTTCCCAAGCTATGGAAGTCTAAAGAATGCCTGCTTCAAGGTCTAAGAACCACCCCATGGGACTATTGTGCTCCAAAATCGTCACTATTCCTCTCTTGCAATCACCATTGTGTTCCCACTGGACTATTTCTATTTTGTAAACTTGCTAGCCTGATCCCAGTAAGTCATCATTTTGAAAATTATACCCATTTAACTCCTTTCTCCCAGTAATCATGTCCACAGTTTCCACATTCTGTTGATCCTTCTGTCTAATCTCTGTAATTGGTTCTGCTCATGAGTGGTCAACATAGTGAAAGAGTGGAATTGGATACTTCCCCACTCCCAAAGGCTGCACTTCTATACATATTCTTCCAGATTCCTTCCCTTAGGAATTTAACTAGAAAATGTCCTATCAATAATGTTCAAGGATAAATCCTGTAGAATTGTCAGAAGGGAGGCAGTCAGTGTCCGTACTTGTTGGAAAATAAAAGCAGTACCTCACATAAGCGGTTAAGATTGTAGATTGAGGGGCAGAATGCTCTGAGCATCTCATCATCCCAGGGTGATTCAGCAAATACAGCTGTGTCCTTAAATACACTTAATATTTCTTAAATTATTTCCCTTATGTAGGTTTTTTCGATAACTTTTCTTTATCTTTCTTTAACTCCAATGATCCTCTACTTTTAGGCCTCCCATAAGAAGAAACCATCCCCACATCTGGCTAAGTATTCTGTTATGACATTACTTCCTTCCTTCTAGTCACAAGAGCTGTTTGTAATTGTCTTATTTATAGTTTTATTCACCTGCTTGTCTTTAGTTCAACTGCTACTTTAACTGTATCTTAGAATATGTGACTAATTAATGAAATGCCTGATAAGGCCAAAATTACCAGCTGGTCTAAGGAGAAAAATCAATCTGGTTTATGGCTTTTCTGTCTTATATCATTCAACAAAAAGATAATGCAAGCCATTTGTGTGGTTTAAATGTTCTAGTCACTGCATCAAAAGAAACTGTTTCAAAAGAAATAAAAGTTAATTTTGAAATGCATTCTATGTTATTTAATATATAATATATTATAGAGTAGAACAGAATAGGCCTGATCAGAATCATATTCTATTTTATTAAAATAAATCTAATCTCTAGGCCCATATCCATAGTTATTCAGAATGCAAGGTATTCATTAGGTCTTTAGATTAGACATTGGACAAGATAGTCTTAATGACTTTTCCTGGATCTTATTCATTTTATGCCCCCTCCCCACTGCTTTCCTATTGCTTAGCTCTCACCTGTCTTTTTAGATTCAAAACTTCCACTTTAGACTTTCCAATTTTATTCTTCGTAAATGGAAGCAAATATGGCTTATTACCTAATAAAGCAAGATTTCTGATATGAAAAGATGACACACAGCTTAATGAGGACAATTATAAGATCAAAAAATGATATCAAGAATGCTAGCATCATTACTGAAGTTCTGTTAACAACATGCAATAAATACAAGCAAAACACGGATATATAGAAAAAGGGAGGGAGTGGCCAAACTGAATGCGACAGTCACCTCTTGGGGAATAAGATGAAAGCCACATTGTAAATTTCATCTTATAGATTTTGGATCATTTTTCATTCTTATTTTAACCTTACACTGAGCATATCTTTTTATATACCTTGAGAAGTGGAAGTGACAACATATGCAGAGTCAAAGACATAACAAGACCATGGAAGCCAGGGAGATGTTTGACTTGTATCCATAGTCACCCCAAGCCTACAGCCCTTATTCTGAACATTTTGCTTTCTCTCCTCTACTGATGTATCTCTCTGTCTAACATTGGCTCATTATTGCAGATCGCTTGCATCAATGGACACAGATTTCCATGCCTCCATCAATCCAGAGTTTTTTACTGACCTACATTGATTCTTGGATTTGCCATAAAACATATACAGCTAATGAAACAGTGCATGTACATTTTAGTTATTTCTCCTCGAAGTGTGTGACCCTCAAGAGAACAGAACTGGGCTTGTCTGCTAGAAGGATATGAAAATTCATGGAGCAGTTTCCGGTCATCCCAGCTAAGGCTCCCCTGTCCACTTGAGAACAAACCTGGAAACTGATAGTGGATGTCTGGGAAAGTCTTCCCCAAACTAATCAACACTGATCTAGATTTGCAGAACTTCTTAGTAGACCCATAGGATTATAGCAAATACTAAATGGTTGTAGTTTTATGCTATTAAGTTTGAACTGGTTTGTTAGACAACAATAGTTGATTCAGTTAGACATTCTTTTCCCAAGTGCCTCCTTTTTTCTACCATGTCACACAACATTCACAGTTCAGTTTAGCTTTTACTTTTTACTTTTATTTTATTATTTTTACTAGATTTGCAAGCATATTGAGCAATTTTATCCTCTCCCCATTCCCTCTTTCTCTCTCTTCCTCTCCTCTCTTCATCAATCCATCCCCCTTCCTCCAACCTTCTTGTCTGTCTGCATCTATGGGTCCTAGAGTTCCCTTCCTAGTGGAGGTTCAGGTCTCTGTGGCAGACCAAGTAGCCTTTCTTTGGATAGACTCATTGATAAGGGCACTCCCCTTCATCTGTCTAGCCCTAGCTCTAAGGTTTCCACCACATGTAATTGTTTCTTCTAGACCCTTGCTAGTCTATAGGGACATGTTGGTATGTCAGCCATTATTCAGGTCTGGTAAGGACAAGTCTTATTGCAGTGACTTCCTGGATGTGGCAGCCCTACCTTGCATGGAATGACATGTACAGTGGTGGATAGTGGGTCTTTCCATCTTTAGACTTACAATCTCACCGTCCCCTCCTTTGCAATGTTCCCTGAGTCTTAGGATGTAGAGAGATGTGACAAGCCTGATTCCAGGTGAGCAATGCAGGGTCACTGGTACTCTGCATTCTGGTTGGCTGTGGTCTATTCTACTGCTCTTCCACTGCACTAGAAAAATGACTCATTTCTCGTTTTCAAGATTTACTTTATCATGTTTCAATATTTCCATGAACTGCCGTTCTATCCATAAACCTTCAAGAGAAGAAAACATGCGTAATCCACTGGAGTTCTGGTAATGGCCACTTTCCCCTCATAGGAGCAATGAGCAGGGCTCAGATTCCATAATCCTTGTGACACAGGCAAATTCCACAGCACAGTGGCCCAACTGGCTAGCTCATCTGATGACTGTCCACTCTGTAATGCTCTTGTTTTCCCCCTTATCTTGCCAAATTTCCTCTGACCTCCCCCCCTTATCAAAGTCAGAAGTGACACAATTACAACCCAAATCTCTAGCTTCCAGTTGTGGTTCAAAGGCAGAAATGGCCCAAAAAAGAACAGAAAACTAAAACGCATCCAACTGACAAAGAGCTCTGCAGAGTAAACAAGTCTCACAGTAAATTCAAATTCAACTCTGCCATTTTTCATCTGTGGCTGTCACTTTTTTTCTGTGTAGCAAACACATTCAAATTTGCTGGCTTAATGCAAAACTATTTACTCATGATTATTCATGAATCTGCGAGTATGCTTATAAGTTCTACTAATTTAGATTCAGCTTGCTTGATCTTGGTAGGGCTATCTCAGTCATCTATGACTGCTGGAATTTTGGTTAGGATTGGTTGACTTGTTATGATGACACCAAGATGAATGGGTTCTTCTATATAGTTACTTATCATCCAGCAGGCTTGTCAGAGCTCACTGGCATTGTAGTCACAGAAGCCTAGTGCATGAGACATGCACTATGGCGAGCACTATGCACTTCAGCCTCTGTTTGCAGCACATTAGCTGAAGCAAGTCAGATGGACAAATTTAGAGTCAGTCCAGGAAAGTACTACCAAAAGTTAGATACATGCAATATAATTAAATGAAGCCCCTATGGTAATTGATCTATCACAGTTGTGCTATATAAATCCCTTGGTTTTCTGAACTTCAGTTTCTTCCTTCAAAAATTAAGCATGTTAATGATATTTATACTCTTATGGGTCGACTTTATGTCCTCCAAAATGATATGTGGGTGTTCTAACTTTCAATGCTTCTGAGAATGAACTCATTTGGAGATAGGACCTTTGCAGATGCAATCAAATAAAGATGAGTTTGTTGGTATGAGACCCTGGCTCAATATGACTTAGAGTACTTATCAAAAAAGAAGATTCCTGATGAAGGCATTAGCCCACAGGAAGAAGGCTGTGTGGCGACAAAGGCAGAGGTTGGGATGAAACAGTTAATGTCCATTGAATACCAAGGATGCACAACCAACACCAGGAGCTGGGAACTGTCAAGAGACTGAGAGGGAATCTTGAACTTCTGGCTTTCAGAACTGAGATAATAATTTCTGTCATTTGACCACCATATCTTTAGCTCCCTGTTGTAACAGTCCCTGGAAAGAATGTCGATCATTTGCCAGAGCACTTAACTGGGGATGAATGAGAACAGAGATTGCATATGGGTCTTCAGCCCTTCAAATGGTTGTTCACATTTTATACTGAGGAGAAGTTTTCTAAGCAGGGAAAGGCTGAAGATAATGTGCTGGAGCATGGAAGATACCTCAAATGTCCAACATTGAGGGCTTGGGATTTCCAAGGGAAGAAAATGACAGTATCTATTGTCTTCCTGTCAGTCTCACTCCAGGTTTTGATTAGCTACTCAGGACCCTGACAGACAGCTGCCCTCTGGTCCCTAATACTGGAGCAGGGAAGGTTTGCCAGACTTAGAATTTTCCCCTTTACAGCAGGAGATGCCCCAAACTCTGCTGTTGGCCTGGATCCCATGTAACTCAGGCTCCTGGAACATTCCAGGAAGGCAGAGGCTAAATATAATCTCCTTTACCTTGTGACTCCAGAACTGTCTCCTCCAGGCAGACTCTCTTATTATGCAGGGGATGTGGTTCTGGGCATTGCTGGAGGCAGCAATAGTGTTTTTGCAGCCAGACAAAGACAGAGAAATGCTTGACCTGTGGGAAGTCTGAGTATCTCCCTGGGCATTTTGGAGGGCTAGGTACCTGAAAATGCTTCCAGAATGCACTGACAAATTGTTCCCCAAATGGTCCATGTTGTCTCTCATTTCTGTAACAGTACTTTTCTCCTCTTTGACTAGATAGTGATTCCTAGCATCTCTGCCTATGGAAGTGGCTCTTTAACTGTGAGAATTTGAAAGCATTGGTCAAAATGGGAAGAACTGAGGACTTGAAACAAATGACCGGAGCTTGAAATTTATATCTAAAACTTGCTTAGAGTCCTAGAAAAAGTCACTTGACATCTCTGTACACAAATGTCATCTGGCAGAGTAAGTAACCTCACTTTAAGAACCAGCCAATGCAATGGCTCTGAGCATGCTACGTAAGGGTTAATCAGTTCAGAAAGAAAATTCATTAATTCAACTAACTAATAGTTATTGGAACCTACTTGTTCAAAGTCCTCTGCTAGATGTTAGGGATAAATAATAACCAATATACTTGAAATCTCTACTCTCATAGGTTTGCATTCTAGTAAAGAAAATAAGCAAACAAATACATGGACATAATTGGAAATAATTATATAGCTATAATTTATTATAATAGCTTAAAGGAAGCTAATATAATGACAAATTGGAGAATAACTGGGGGAAACCAGACTAGAATTTGGACAGATTTGTTATCATCAAAGTTTGACTCTAATTATATGTTAATGGAGAAAAAAACAGGCAGGCAGAATTTTATTTTATTAATTTTTATTAATTATTTATTTTTCTGTGTACTATGAATTTTCTATAGACCTATTTGTCTTACTGTTTTTCTGGTCTGGTCATCACATCCCCAGCACATATAGATATATGTGCCAGGAAGATGCTGGCAATTCCTTCTACAAATACTGACTATCACAATTAATTACAAATTGGGCTTTAAATGAAGAGAGGCAGAAGTTTAGAAAGCTAGTCTTGGTGACAAAGAAAAATGGATAATAAAAGTTTAAGCCTTCATTTACATATGAATAGAAATATATGGAGTCTGAAAGAACTTAAGTTCTCTTTAAGGGGAAGATTCAATGAGACAGATAGGAGGAGAAAGTTTCCTACCACATAAACACAGGGAGAAGAAGATATTGAGGAGCGAATAGATCAGATATGAATGTGATGGTTTCTTCTGGTGCATATATGGCAAACTTTAAGAAAGATGGCTTAGGAGACATTATGGCTGAGCAAGCTTCCCTAATTGCCTGCATCTTAATTCATAGAACATTTTCCCAGGCATTTGTTTAACCACCACAATCCAAGAGACCAGAGGAATTGACATCAGCTCTAGTTACAAACTAAGGGATCTGTCTAAGTCAAGTCTGATAGCAATTGGCACATCCCACTTCTCCATTCCCTCTTACTTGTTCTGAGCTGACTCAGCTAGGATGAAGGGAAAAACTTCAGATCCAAGGTCATGGAGTTTCCTCCTCTCTCCCGGTGGTGGAAGAAATAGACTCCAGTGGTATTTACAGCCCATTTCTGACCATGCAGGAAAAGCAACTCTGGAAGGAAGCCAGCAGTGTGGCTTTCGGAGTTAAAAGACAGAAAGAAATTGTGCTACCTGATATTGCTTAGCCCTTGAACCAGCCCCATCTCCAGACTTCCCACTTTGTGATTTAATATTGCTTTTTCTTGTTTAGTCTGCTTTGAGTCAAAGTTTCTGTTATTATAGCCCAAAACATCCTAGGTGATATAAGAGAAAAATGAGACCATTTTTAAAATATGACAGAGCAGAAAAAAGTGTTTTTTTTAACTAGTGGATCCTAGAATATTTTCAATACTATTAGAATTATTGCCAGTTTAGAATCAAAACCTGGAACTGGCAGCCCTGGTAACTAAAGTTCAGCCATTCCTCCTCAATATGCCAATTAAAAAGACCAGCAATAGTGAAAAAGAAAGTCTTATTCAATGTGACTATACTGGGAAGAAGATCTAAAAGAGTTGACCCCTCAAGTCTATCTTTAGGAAGGTGACACGAGGTTTTGGCTTAATTAGAGGGCTAGGTACGTGCATAGTTAATTCTGCTCAAGGGTGTGATCTTATCAAATATTAACCCATCATTTATTTCAGCTAATAAATTATCAGAATTTGTGAGATCTCTTCCTGGGAAACAAGTTTCTCCTCTGATCAGCAACCAAGTTTCACCATTTTCTTTCTCCCAGCATGAGAGTCCATGAGTTTGAAGACCATATATATACAGTCTGATATCCAAAAGAAGGCCATGACTCTTACCATAATAGTTACAGTAGAAGAGAGTCCTGTGCCAATAAGGGAAGGCTAAGGCAGAAGGGATCCATGGTATAATGTGGTCAATTAGCAAGAAAGTCTAACTACTTATATTAGTCTGCATGCTTTAAGGAGAATTCAGAACCTCTTGCATGCTCCACAATTAAGAGCAAAGGAAGTAAGTAAGAAAGCTATGAGAACTGACTTGTGACACCATCAGGGTACTCTCACTGTATTATATGTAATAGTTTTAGTATATGGTTTCAGGATAGACCACTGAGGCTTACAGCTCATGTCTCTGTCTCGAGAAGTTTCACCACCAAGACCCAAGACAGAAGGACAAGTCATCAATACATCAAGACTGTGTATTACAAGAGACCCTTCAGCAGTAGATGTGGCAAAGCTGGAATTTGTAGGTGAGGGGAGGCTGACCCTTTAGGTCATTGGGAACTGGCAGAGAATAACATGTAGGTAAGAATGCAGCCCCACATTAGAAGTGGTGATCATCTGTGAGAATCAGTGAGAAGGAATTGATGCCATCTTTATACACCTTTAAATTCAAAGCCATACATCATCCACCCAAGAGAGACTCAGTTAATCTCTGAGAGACTGGTTAAACTGGATGTTAAAGTATATCATTGACTCAACATTTTACAATCCATGTGTCCATGCCATTTCTCATGTTTCTTTTTCTGATGAGGTGAAATATGCGGTAGAGTTTATTTGCATATTCCTTGAATCTCAGCTGACCACAGCACTTCCTTCAGTACCTACTATGAAGCTAAAAGGATAAATCAAAGTCTAAGTCTCCAAACATGTATTTTCATTAGCCTGCACTCTAATTTGGGCCATTACCACAAAACATGATCAGTCTTTAGAACCATGTGAATGAGAGGCAAGGAATGTTTGTCCTCCCTTTCTTAAATCTGCTCAGTCACATTTTCCTGCAAATATGAACTTTCTGTTCTCACTGTAACAAGTCGATAAAATTTTACAAATCCTAAGCAAGACAAATTTATTGCTTATAGATCTTGAGGTCAAACACTTAAGATGGGTATCCAAAACTACATTCTTTCTGGAAGCTATAGAGAAGAATCAATTTCCTTGTCTTTTTCAACTTTAGAAGTCACCCTCATTATTTAGACCTTGGCCCCTTTTTTTCTTTATCTTCAAAGTCAACATCATAACATCATTTTGTTCTGTATAAGCTTTTGTCGGACTCACCTAGATAATCAAAGATAACTTTCACATCTCAAGATTCTTAGATTTATCACACCTGCAAAGTCCTGTTTGCCATGGAAGGTATCATATTCACAGATTCCAGGGAGCAGGATATTAATGCCTTTGGGAAAATTTTATGTCTTTCATGTTGGATATAGTGGCCATCCACAACCAAATCGCATATGTGTGTGTGTGTGTGTGTGTGTGTGTGTGTGTGTGTGTGTGTGTAAAGAAACTCATTACTATATAGCAGTGAATAATCATTAATTGATAATTGTTAATCATTATTAATTGTAACTATATAAAATTATATGGATTTAGGAATTCCTTGTTACATGGCCTTATTATAACAATTGATAACTGATACATGGTTAGAGGTAAATCCATCCTATAACTAACAAGTTGAAAATAATATCTTTCCATAAATGGAAATGAAAATTACAAAGTACAATGAGAACAAAGCAGTAATGAAAGTTACTTTTTATTCTTTCTTTTTTTTTGGTCTTTTTACCTTTTCATTATAGACAGAGGTGAGAAAAAAGAAATTTTACAACTAAGTTCTAATCCTATTATTTTGAGAAAATTGCTATGCATATTTTGGTATGTATTCATCCAGAACTTTCCAAATATTCAAAATTGGACATGCTATTCTTGGACTTACAATTTGAGACCAAAGTGACCAAAGATATATCCTCTTCAGCTTCAATTCCATAGAAATGCCAGAGCATATTAGGCTATAATAATGGGAGAGAAAGGGGTGTGAATAGTATTCTAAAATAATGTGCTATTTGTAAGAAGCTATATATACATATACAGAGATATGTATAAATATAAGATTTCTAAAGTATATGATTACATATTTAAGAGAAACCACAAAAATCGTAGAAATGAAATGTGACATCTAAACCAATGATGAAATCAGAAGGAAATGAATCAATCCCACGGGCTCAGGGGCAGAAAGAAGAAACAAAGAAAAGAATCCCCCAGAAGAAATGCAAAATTAGGAGGGTAAAAATAAACCCAAACATATTAGCAATTATAGTAGCGATGAGTAAATTATATAAAAGTTTGGCAAACAGATTGATTAAAACTTGTAGGTGGAGTTGAGACTCAGTGATAAGACATGCACTTAGCACTTAAGTTCAGTTCCTAGCAGCAAACAAACAAGCCATCCAACTATTGCCACTTCCCGAGGTGCACTTAAAAACAGAAGACACCA
The DNA here is from genome assembly GCA_023101885.1 of Typhlomys cinereus. NCBI lineage: Eukaryota > Metazoa > Chordata > Mammalia > Rodentia > Platacanthomyidae > Typhlomys > Typhlomys cinereus. The sequence continues at coordinate 1,949,238 of JALPQD010000057.1, read as the reverse complement.
AAAGGGGAAGTAGGAAATGAAAAAGACTTTGGTTGTACAAGACAAATATGAAGTAAAAGAAAGCTGGCATTATATATGGTCATTAAAAATATGCAGAGTCTCAGATAAGCTGAGGCACTGGTTACACTATAGAGAATCTGAAAGCTACCTAGATATCTGTGAAACATAATAAACCCACATGATGGAATGCTATATGAGTTAAACAGAGTTGTACAAATCAAAACAGAGAAAACGAAATACTGAGTGGAAAAAAATGACAAAATATCATATCCAGATATAACATTTAGCTCCATAATAAAGCAACGCCACACAGTCCTTATATGTAGGTGGTGAAGTTATAAACATCTGTACTGAGCAACACACACCAAGCTTGGCTGTCAGTCAGTTGGAAAGAGTAAGACATGGAATACAGAGAATATTCTAGTTGGTTTAATAAGAACTTTGAAAACAGATATAGTTGGTGATGTTCACTTCATCATTCTTTGTAATTCTCTGAAATTAAAAAAGTTCGAAGTATATTTCTTTAGAAAAAAATGAAGGGTATTTTCTTGAAGATCTCTTCTAATGACAAAGTTCAAATTCTATATAAGGAAAAAGGACAAAAAAAAAAAAAAAAAAAAAAAAAAAAGAAATCCATGATACTTTCAGGTCAATATTAGACCAGCATTTACTACAGGAAAAAAAAAATCTCTAAATGCTTATAAAATTAATATATACTTTTAGGTTCATATTAAATAGCTATTAAATGAATGTAAATAGTTGCCATAACATGTTTTCCACAATCTGTTAAATTAATTAAACAGGAGGCAAAATTACATATATGCTGTATAAATATATACACATATATTTAAGTATAAACATAAAATTGATCTGTTATGTGAAGAAATATGAACTCTTCCTTACCATATGCATGTTCTGCTTTATAATTAAGACATTGTTAATTAAATGAGGAATGTTTTATTATAAACTGATAGAAAATATGTAGCTTAAAATAATGATTGCCTTCTTTTTAACTGTTTCTAGGGTTAACATGCTAGTATGTTAGATTGCATCTTTTTAGTTAACAATTACCTGTCCCTTCTCACAGGTAGAGAGCCAGGTAAATAGATTAGAAGAGCTGGCCGGCTCACATGTGACATGTACAGTCTACCCTGCACCCACGCATCACCAAGGATGTGGCCCAAGCACAGTATGTTAGTAATTTGTACTCTTTCCAAGGCTGTAACTAACTGGACTCATACAGCACTGGTATCCACACTGCTTTGGGGAATCTTCTTACTTCCCAGCAGCCTCAAAAAGCAAACTTGGACTTCTGTGGGTCCAAATTTACCAAGTTGGAGACCCATGATAATGGACCAACACGTTTTAAACAAGATCTCAAATGAGGATGCACCTTAACAAACTTGTTACTTTGCAGGGCGCAGATAGCTTCAGAAAGTAGTTAGAAGACCACAGATAGAATAAGGCCAATCTTTTGGCCCCAAAAGTTTCATTTTCACTTTCATCAATAATACATAGGTTTATTACAAACAGAAGAAATGGATCTTATTTCTACTAAGGCAGCAGAAAGAGAAAGGGCATGACATTTGGCATGACAATGCATGCCGTTTGGAAACTGACCCGTGTAACAGTAATTGTCTGGATCCCTGAGAATATTTGCATGTCTTGGGTGCATAGAAGACTTCTGGAAGCTTGGTTGTTGTTTTTTTTTTATATCTTCCACTGTCCCAGCTTGTGCTCAAAATTAGATTTTGTGCCCAGGTGTAGTGAAAAGGAAACCTGTTCCATGTCCTGTTCCTGTCTTCCAGCCAAGGATCTTCTGGAAGACTGCCAGACTGTTAGTTTAACTGGTCTCCCTGGGTAAACCAGCAGTGTATGAATTGTGCCCTGGAAATTCCTTAAAGAAGGCCTGTTCACTATGTATCTTGCTTAGTTGCCCACAATCCTCACTGTAACTTCTCTCGGAGTTACAATAAGGACCTTTCACAGTGTTTTGTCCAGAAAACACCTGCAATAGTCTCGCTAGGATCTCTCTCCAATGCTTACCGGGAACAGCAGTTACTATATTTTCTTGCTTTTCCACTCATTTCTATTTGAGGGTGTATGTGTGGGAAGTGTGTGTGTGTGTGTGTGTGTGTGTGTGTGTGTTTACATATATATATATATATATATATATGTATATACACACACACACACATGTATATGAAAGCCCAAGGTGCCTTCATTGCTGGCTCTCCATTTTATTATTAAGATAGGGTCTCTCAATTGAACCTAGAGCTCAACAATCAGTTAGATTGGCTAGTTTGCTTGCTCTTCGGATTCCCTGTATTTACCCTCCTGGTCCTTGGATTATAAGGCAACAGTCAGGACTGCATAATTTTTCATGTGGGTTCTTAGGATCCAAACTCTGGTCTTCACACTTTCTGAGCAAATGACTTCTCCACTGACCCATCTCCTCAGCCTCTCCACTCATTTCTTTTACCATCATGTGGCCTCTCATTTCTTCATCTCCAACCCTCCAACATTTCTCTTTCCCAGCCTTTGGAAGTATTAGCTCTGACCCCTTCAGTTTGTCAACACAACATTTCTTTAAAGAATCATCTCTCACCTTAACTTTAAATAATATTCTAATCCATGAAGCTTATTTACTGTGTAAAAGGAAGAACTAATCTTCTCTTGTGTATGGATTATAGTTATAAATTTCATTCTGAAGAATATCATATGGAAAGAATTATGAATTAACTTTATATCAGAGAAATCTCTGAAATCTGTCTTAATGACATAATCTAGTTAGCATCATTATTGTGGTTAAGTCAGATTTCTGGTCAGTATACTTGACATGGCAATTAGAATGTCATTTTGCCTCTATAGTCTTCCTCCATAAAATCAGAACCTAGTCTAATGATTAAAAAATAGAAAAGCCCAAATCTAAATATAAAACATTGTCTAAATTATCTGACTAGTTTTATTTTAGGTGTTGACACTCCACACCCCAACCCCCCACCAAAAGTATAGTCTGAAAAAATGTCACAGTCCAGAGCTCTCCAAAGGAACACAGAAACTAAATCCCTATTAGGGTTCCTGGAACACAAACAAGGTATTGGTGGAAAAAAAAAACTATGAAAATGAATGAGATAATAAAATTAAGTTTGTAATAGGTGCGTTTTATTTTTCTTCAAGAAATTTGCAACTGATGAACATTGCAAATACCTTGTGAAGAAACAAATCTTGGTTGTCCTGCCAGGGACATAATGATTCTTAATTAAACAGCTCTCCCAGATAAATTCTGTTTCCATGTGGTATAGGCTTGCCAGTGCATTACTTTTAAAAAAATGCACACACACAGTAATGAAAAGCAATAAAAAAATAAAGGTAGATAAAATTTTACTGGTGCAGCTGAAGGAAAAGCAGGACTTTGTAATTCAGCACAGCATTTGTAAAAAATCCTTTCTCTCTAGTTTTCATAAAGCCTGTAGGTTTTCTCATTCTCCAAAGCTCTCCTTTTGTGCCTCTGTTTCTTCAGCTCGCTGTGCACAGATCTTCTGTCTTTGTCTCCTTGTCTCTTTCCTCTTTCCTTCTGCTTCTTCTAGACTTTCTCCACACCTATTATTTGAATTCAGTCAACACAAAGGAGTGCGTCCTTACCTAAAAAAGACAGGAGAGGCTACACAATACTGAGTGATCAAGGAGAAACTGTTCTAGCCGAGAGGGACAGAAGAGTTAGGGAAGGCTGAGAATCCTACCCTTTGGTAAGGACTGCCCTCACCACAAGTATCAGTTGTCTCTGAAAGACCAATCAGTTTTGGGCCACAGAAGCACATGGGGATGAAAACTGAATCCAGTGAAAGAGTCAGATGGTTTTGGTGCAAATTCCAGCCACTCCATCCACGTGGCAGACTCCTTGCTTTATGAAGTCAGAGCCCATAATGTCCTGTTTTCTATAGTTATTGAGTGACTCTGAGAATAAGGTTATCAGTTTTTCATTGTAAACTAGCAAATTTAGACAATGACTGCCTCGAGCCTTCTGCAGGGTTTTTGAGGCTCTCCATGATCTATGTCCTATAGTAAATAAGTTTTAAAAAGGTAAATGGGGATAGTAGATAAAATATCAGTGCCAGCAAAGTATCAGTATGGAATATAGTCCTTTGTAAGCCAGAGAGACTTGGATAAGTTCATTGGCTTTGAATTAAATGAGAAGAAGAATATAACAGCAGAGTTCATATTTGCTTTCTGCAATGTAATTCTGAGGTTTCTCCCATGAAGAGGGTGACTTGTTTAATAAACAGAATGTAGTAAAATGCAGTTTAAAAGTAATCTTACTCTAGGCCTCAAGAAACCCTGTACAGTTTTCTTTTCATTCTTGGAACCCTGACTCTACCATGTGAACACACCCTACTTAGGTTGTTAAAGGTGGAGAGATACCTAGCTACTCCATTAGCCAAGGATCATACAGCCTAACTGATCGGAAACTGACTCTACATGCATGAAACAGTCTAGGTGTGAGACCAGAAGAACCATCCACCTGAGCCCAAATTGCTGATCTATGTCATGATCATGTGAATCAAACGAAACAATTTCTAAGCTGTTCGGTTTAGTGTCAAATGCACACTGATAGAACTTTCAGTCCTTAAAAATTACTTTGGACAACTTTATATGTGAATAAATGTATTGTGGTCAAAGCCATCCTCATTACCCTCTTGGTGGTTACCCACACTTGATGGCTTTTTTACCCAACTAGTTCCCCTCCTACTCCTTTATCTTTTAAAAATATTTATTCATATGCTTTAGCTATTTATTTATTTGTTATATGTTATGTGAATTTGTTATGCAGGTAGCAACAGCCATGTCATATCCACAAGACAGTGTTTCACAGCATACCTCCCCATTCTCTAGCTCTTACTATCTTTCTGCCCTATCCTTTGTGATGTTCCCTAAGCCAGGTGATGTGGACGTCCCATGCAGGACTGAGCAAACAAAAGTCATTTATTATGAGCACTTTGACCAGTTGTCTCTATATTACCCATCATCCTCTTTAAAAAAGAAAACTTTTCTAAGCCTGAGAGCAGCACTAGTCCATGGTATAAACATAAATATGAGAAGGCAGTTTGGCTATGTGTCTATTTAGCAAAACAAGAGATATTTTCTAATCTAAAATAAAGTGAGTTGACTGCTCTTGCTGCATTGGGACCTTAGAACTGAGGGTAATCTCCTAGGGAGTAAGTACCTCTGACCAAGACAGGAATGTAAAACATCTAGTGTGGTCTTGATGGGCTGCCGCTGCTTTGTATTTCCTATGCCATTACGGTATTGGCTACTAGGAACTTACTATGCTCTTGTTAAACTGGCTGTTATGAAACCTCTATCAGACATGGCTAAAATTCAGTCCTGGGCTCACTGCAATGAGGTTTACTTCCACCAGATCTACACAATGACATCTCAGCACTCCCCCATGGACCAGTTAGGACCTCAGGGGAAACAATTATACTCAGAATCGCTAGAGAAGGTTCTGGACAAAAGAAGGGAGCGCCCCATCTGTGCGTATACCTGCTGACAGACCACTTAAAGTACCAGAAGCCTCATCCCTTACTGGTACAGACACCCTGTATGCATAGGGACATAAGGGCAGGTTTGGAGAAAGGAGGGGGAGGAGGAGGAGAGATAGAATGGGGCATAAGAAGTAAAAAAAAAATTCTCTAAATAAGAAAAAAAATAGTCCTGGAACTTGTTTTTGTGCCTCGAGTGATACTTAGTATCAACAATTTAATACTGACATTATTTTTCATATTTAACTATTTAACCTGCCATGGTTCTTGTAACTAGGTGAAGAAAATAATCAAGAACACACTGTTTTACCTTCCTCCCCCTGCCCCCCCCCAGTGGCCACCCTTGAATGTGGAAAGCATTTTTTTCTGCAGCTGTATTTTTGACCTTGACCATCTAAACTCATCTGTTTGATATTGGGTTTTTTCAGAACTCATTTTTCTGCGTTCTTGGGTAACACATAGTCTTGCCATAGATTAACCCTGTGCACTAGTCTGAGTGAAAGGGGAACTCGTTTAATTTCTGCTGGCAAGACAATCTGCTTTGGCGTGTTTTAATTAGGTGCCAGAATTTTTCATTTCACCGGGGATCTCTATTCCTCTGTGTTGTGAGTTGCACGCAGACAGGACGACTGAGTCTCCCATATGATTCTCTCAATGAGGTTTTTGGGAGGACATTAGGTACTGTTTGTAGAAGAAAAACCGGTGTGGACAAGGCACAATAGCCCTTACTAGGGCAGAAGCTTACAGCCTTGGGGGGTGGGAGGAGACTGTTAGAAAACACCTGTGATTCCTAAGGTCTCAGGAGTGACCTGGACTTCAGTATTTTTTAAACTCTGCAAGCAGTTCCAGCAGCGTCAAGGCAGCGACCGCCTGCTGCTTAGAACTGTTAATAGCTAATTAAGTCCGAGCCCTGGGCGTGTCCTGCAAGGCTATAGGCTAGTCTAAAAGAACAGAGAACGTTTCCCACTAGTAGAAGCCAAGGTTCAGTGCAATGCAGAGGGTGTGGAAGTGAACTCAGGTAGGCAGGCAGGAAGGTTAATTACTCCTAATCAGATGCATATTAGCTGTTTTCCCTGGACATAAGCTGCCAGCCTTGGTGTCAACTTTTCAGATTAATTTTTTTTAAAAACTTTTGTTCCAGAAAGCTAAAGGACACGCTATGACACCCTCAATTACAGAGCGAAAATATCAGGGCAGCTCCTGCTGGCAGACGCTTCTTCCCCTGGGAGCAGGTGGACAGAAACTTGGGAATTGCTGCTGGACCCGCTGTCTGTGGAGCGCAGGCTGATTCCCCTGGACCTCGTCGGTGGGGGCAGAACATCTCCACCTTTGCTGCTGCAGAGTGGTGGGGGTGTTTTCTTCCAAGCTCGTTGGAGGACAGGATTCGCCACATCTTTCCAGCGAGAAGTTCTGGCCAATCAGAGGAAGCCAACTGGAGACTGCGAAAGTGGGGATGAGATGGCAAAAAAATCTGTTCTCTGTGAGCAGAGATGCCCCAGAAACTTGTCAGGCTAGCAGTTGCGACATCCCCAAGAATGTGGGAGGAGGGGGGCTCAGAGACCGCAGAGCCATGGGACTTAACACCCAGAATCCCTTGCCTTCCCTGACTAAGGTTGAGGCTCTGAGCAAACTTAGGGGGAAAAGGGCGTCTTCAGCCAGAATTTTAATTTTGGAGAAATTTAGAGAAGACCCAGGAAAAAGCGGTGGGATGTAACAGGAAAAAGAGTGGGCTGGGAACTCCAACCCCAAATTACTGTACTCCTCCATGAACCTCAGTTTTCCCACCTGTAAAGTGGGTACTAGATGCTGTCCTAGAATTTCCAGGCTCTTGAGAATCGGAGCTGATGATGAAGCAGGCAGGGGCCATTTATCCAGGTTTGCCTTAGGAGTAACTACTGTTTGGTCCTAGTCCTTACAAGCCCCCTCCTATTGTAGGAACAGAATTTCAATTGGTCCTTGTCTTCTCTCCAGGCACACACACACGTTGAGATGTGGCCCGGAGTGTGTGCAGCCCGCCCCATCCTCCACTTCTATCTAGGGCTTTAATTCCTCGGCTACCAGGCCAGGGGCTCCGCACTTCTGAAGGAGGGGGTGAGCAACTTTCCTTCCGGTTGTTTGGGTCTGGTTTGGGGATTTTTTTCCCCTCTCCTGACCTCCTGCATCCTCTCCTCCCCCCCCCCCCCCGCCCTCTTCTTTTTCCTCCCTCGTCCCTGCCTGTGCTGTTTACTGATCACCCAAGTTATGATGACGCGCCCGGGCACTGTGCCAAACGCGAGGGCCCGAATTCATCAGGGGGTGGATTAGAAGGCTGGGCTCTACCCGTGTCTCTGGGGACAGACGTTGAAATCAACAAACAAGAGAGCTGGCAGAGTCCGCGCCGCGCCCCCGGGGCTCCCGCGGAAATGAGCCGCGAGCCCCCTGACCCTGGGGATGCCGAGCCCGCGCCCCTCGCCTCCGCGGCAGATTGCTGGGGGCGGGTGGCACCGCTCCAGGCGGCATCGCCAGCCGCGCGCGTGGCGCAGTGACTCAGGAGTCCCGCCCCGCAGTCTGCGCGCGCCGGAGAATCACCGCCACCCGCTCACTGCGACACGGCGGGACAGAGTCTCTCCGCCCCCGCGCGTCCTCCCCCTCGCGCTCACCCCGGGTTCTGGCGCCCCGACCTTCCGCCTGCAGCCTTAGCCTCAAGGCCCGGACGGCTGCCAGGAGGAAGGTGCTCGCCCAGGCTCCGCAGTACTTTGCACCAGGAATCGCGCTATGACTCAGGGATTCTGCAGCAACTAAAAATGCCGCAGAGAGGCCTCGTTCCCGGAAAGGTGGGAAGCCACCTGGAGACTTTCTGCTCCCAAACCCGGGCCCCTGCCCAGATACTTAGCTTGAATTCCTGCCAGAGTTTGGCCTGAGCTTACAATTTATAGCTCTAAAAATACCAAACACAAGTATTCACACCGAGCAGGTGACCCAGAAAAAAGGATTAGACTCTCAGAGTCTTGAGCATTCGCAAAACAACCTCTCTGCTGGATTCTGTAACCCCACTGGTCTTGCTGATCCGCCTTGGGGTAGCAGCGGCCTCAGCAGCTAGGGTCATGTCAGTGTCAAACCACGCAAAAGACACATCTCGGTTCAACACCAAGCTTCGGGGGTCTACAGCGGCTCCTGGTTTGATGGAGCCACTGGCCTGCCTCACCTCTAGACAGTAGCCCTGTTCTAAAGGCCACAGGATGCAAGAATCATTTCGAGCAGACAAGTCTTTGGACCAAGATGGCTAGTGACTTGTTCAACAAAACATCTGGCTTGCAGTCTTAATGCCCAGAGGGACCTCGGAGAGCTGTTTTATTTCTCTAGTCGGCCCCAGTGTGCTTCCAGATGTGGAAAACACAAGCACACATCAAGGTCGCTCTCCTGGAACCATGTTAGATCATATTCTTGCCTGCTTAGATCTCTTCTCATTCAAAGCCATCACTAAGCCAAAAAGTCCCCGGTTACCTGCCTTCTTGCCTTCTGTTCTCCGCCGAGCCCTCTGGTCCAGCCATACAGGTCTTCTCTGGGTTTCTTGACCATTCTAAGCACCTTTGAACCAGGGCTTCAAGCATGCTGGTCCTGCCATTTGAACACCTGGTCCCCTGGTATTTATTCCATTTCTTGGGTTTGAAGAAAGTCCTTCCCTAAACATCATTTTATCCATAGTAACTTTGCTCTTTATTTCTCTAACTCCTTCCCTTTTGGGGGGAGAGGGAACTCATTATATATTTGCTGGTCTGTGTACCAAGCATTTCTCCTATAGCCTGAATTCCTTGGCAGCAAGGACTGTATGTTCCTTATACTTGGTACATTGTATATGCTCAATAAATATGTGAAAAAGAATGAGGTAGAGACAGGCCGTGGAATTTGCTTAGCTGCCTGCGTGGTACAACCAGGAGATGACCCCTTCACCCAGAACCTTTCTGTTGTCTCACACTCCAGTAGGTTACCTGTAAATGGCCTTGTAGTGCAACCAGAGTAGATAAAAACCCAGATAGAGTAGACAGTCTTCCTACAAGCTCAAATGTCCATCCTTTGGGGTGTCACTATTTTAATAAGTGTTTTCCTTCAATTTGGTGGCTACTGATAGATTCTGGGGATGGGGCTCCCATTGTCTTCAATTATAGATCCACTGTGGAGTCCCTCAAGTACCAGTGGGTAACCCCAATATTGTGGTTGAGCTCAGCGGGTCACAAAACAGCAGCAGCACACATAGGAATGTGAAAAAGATATTTATAGGAAAGAATACATGGGATGTGAAGGAGACGGAAAAGGGTGGGGATGAGAGTAGTCGATATCATTATGTATATATGTGAAATTGTTTTACAACAAATTCAATAATGATAAAGTTAAACTGGTTTAGTTCAAATAGAGGTTGGGCGATTCACAATACAATGTCAACATCTGGTTTCTCCAGACATTTCTTCTTTAGACACCTTTAAAGGCTTGGCTGGAGGCCAAAGTTTAGGAGGCTTAGAGACTTTGGAATGTGACTCATGCTACCCATTAAGTTATTTTAGGAAGGGTGAATCCTGCCAGTTGGGCACACAATCTTAAGTGTGGTATTGGCACATTGAATGTGACTGTCAATCATCTGTGTAAAAAGAGCATCTCAAGTGGCCCAGTCCTCTTGCAGCTATATAGTATTGAGCCATACCAGCTTGTTCCTTTTCTTAGCAATGACTTATTTTCTCTTGTAAGGTTGAACCTTTTAAAGAATGTCCAAGAATTTCAGCAATGCTAGTACTTTTAAAAATAGTATAATATAAAGAAATGCCGGAGTCAGAGACATGAAAATTGTGTTTATGTTGTGGTTACCTTTTATATGAGCTGGGTGCATTTTTTGTATTCTGAATCTTCATGTAAGTCATGGGAGTCCTACTATCCTTCTGTCTCCTGACAGCCCCATTGTGAGGGTCAGATGAGCTGGTGTGGAATAAGATAAGTGCTTGAGCACTGGGCACTTTAGTGTGTTTATAAAATGTGTGTGTGTAAAAAAATAAATAAATAAAATAAAACGTGTGTGTGTGTGTGTGCCTGCACACATAGGCACGCGTAAACAGAACTAAAGCCTGCCTTTCTTGTAGTATACTCTGAGTGGGGGTATATAGAAAGCACAACCCACTGGGACACATTAAGAAAGGGAATGAGAGTCAAAATGGAAAATCCATAAGTATCAAGAGTCAAGTTTTCAATCAGTTGTGCCAAGGACTGGAAAGGAAATGTAATTAAAGAACACCTTGGGGGTGAGCCACAGGTCTGGGGCCTGGGAGAGGTGGAGGAGGCAGATAAATGCTTTCGTCAAACTGGGATGAAGTGAAGAATGTGAAGAATGTGTAGAGTAGGGATTGGTTACCAGCTTCCTTCCTTGCTGTAACCAGTGCTTACCAGGCAGGTGGTGGACATTCTTTCCATCCCCTTCAGAAAGTTGTTCCCAAAGAACAAATGCTCCTTCTTAAAGTAAGTTGGTATTTGGACATTGTTCATCCACCCCAACCTTGAGAAGTTGTTTAAAGAGCTCAGGGATTTGAATTTCTGAAACACATGGAGAGACATACAGGTTTCTGGCGATTGAAGGCTGCTGTGTGTTTCCAGAGTAACAGAACTGAGTTTTCTGGAGCTTTGGGAAGTATTCGCATTCAGCAATGCTGCAGTCACAGTTAAAACAATCACACCCGAAGCTTCATCTCTTACCACAGTGTCCAACGTGTATTCAATGTCTTCTGTTTTGCCTACTTCTGCATTGTCTGTTTCCAAGATAATACTGAAGGGGATGGGCTTCCTGTCCACACAAAAAAGCCAGCACTGGCCAGTACATGAAGAATGCATCCTCCAGTGCCTTAGCATGCGATAGCTGAGGACATCCAATATTTCTAATCATTCATTTAATATTCATTCTGCATCTATCATGTTCTCTTTCATGGTTGTCACTTTGCCTCCATCATTTTTACTGCCATCTCAGTTTCCTAATCATAGACTTTTCATAATTCTATGATAATACAAATTCTGACATTGAAAGCCTTGCTGTTCTGGGACTAAGAAAGCAGAGGTAATTCCCTGGCTGGAGAGAAACAGAGGGGAATCATGACAAAGGGTGGATCACATTTGCATTGTGCTGCAGGCAAGAGGAAGCCAGAGAAAGCTGGGACATTATAGGTCAGCTCTTGCTATTTAACCAGCTGGCCCCAGAGTACGGTTCCCAATACCAGTCGTTTTTGTTGTGCTTGGATCAGTGTGACTGGAGATTTGATGGTGTACCCTGGACTCAAAAGGGTTTGGCACAAACAAACTGGATTGGATTTAAATACATTACACATTTCTCATTTTTTTCTTGGTGTAATGATCTACCACAAATAGGCAGTGTGCACACTAAGGCAAACCCCAGCAATTCCATCCCGGCTTTGCTCTTTTATCATACTTCCTAACGAGTCTTTCCATGAAGCAAATCATCTGTCTGTACAGAACCAGAGAATATGTTCTGTCTCCTGTGAGAAACTCAAGAGCTTTTGCATACAGGGAGGGGTTATGGACTGGCAAGAGTAGTATTTAAGTATGAATCCAGTTTTTTTTTTAAATGTTCCCAGAATTTTGAAGTACCCCCACCCAATGTTGTAATTTTCTAGAACAGGATTGTCTGTGGACTAGACTGTTCTATCAGAAGTTGAAGTTTCCCCCCAGCGAAGGCCCATTCGCTGTTGGTCCACTGATAATGAGATCAGATCCAGTCCTGGTCAGAATCAAAGGACCTTGGATTAAAATCCCAGTGGCACCAGAGATCTGAGCCTCTACCAGAGCAGACAGATAGACAGATGGGAGCGAAGATGGGAGGGAGGGAGATGGATTGGTGACGAGAGACAAGGGAGGAAGAGAAAAGGGGAGGGAAGAGAGGAGGAGGAGGGAGAGAGGGGAAAGGAAGGGGGAGGGGAAAAGGCAGGGAGGGAGTGGGGATAGAAGGAGAGGAGGGACAACTACTCATGATGTTTGTGAAAAAGGAGAATTCTTTTTTTTAATTTTTTTATTTTATTCAATTGTGTGTGTGTGCGTGTATATGTGTGTGTGTGCATGTATGTGTGTGTCGAACCACAGGCGAATTAGGGAACCACCATGGACCTCCTCCACATCCTCATTTACTCTTCCCCAGGATTCACAGGCTCTGCCCTACCAGGACCAGAAACGCAGGCCGCCCCCGCTTCTGCTCCGCGTCTATACATGGGGTCTAGGATCCGAACTCAGGACCTTCCGCCTGCAAGGCAGAGGCTTAACCCCTGAGCCACCTCTCCAGCCCCGGAGAATTCTTAACAAGAAAAACATATGGAAATCCCATCAGCATGGCTCACCATCTATGTGTCATTCATCTAACACTGAACTTCTATAAATTTTCTTGTCTTCCTCATCCATAAGATGGGATTAAAAATTCATGCCCTCTTTCTCTCATGGAGTTATTATAAAGGTCAAATCAATTGCGTTTTTTAGTATGGAAGTCTGCGTAAACTGAAAGTTATTGAACTTGTTAGATTTATTACTGTACAGAGACCTCAAAGCTTCTGATGGGTTCTGCTTGCATCAGAGATTTTGAAAATCCATTTGTTTAACTAACTCCACTGATTCAATGACTTGTATTACTTTTCTGACCTCTATGACTTGTTTCCGAGGAAGTCAAGACAGAAGCAAAGACTGGAATTGAATGTAGGGTATTCAGGGTAGCATTATCAGTAAAATATCAGAAAAGAGCTGGGAAAACCAAGGAAGTACTCACTATGAACAGGTGTTAAAAGCCCAAGAGAAAAACTAAAACAATTCCTTTTCCAGGCTGTTCTTCTGAATGCTTATTCTGCCACGTTACCTTGGCCTGGTCTCACAGCACGGAATTCAGGAGTTGTCACCCTCTGTTTCAGTTTTCTCATTTCTTCTTGGCTATTTTCTCCTGGTTTCTTTGAAGGTTGGCTCATGTCGTAGAGGCCAATACCAACTAATTCGGAATATACACAGCTTCCGGGAGGGTCTTGCGTTTTCCTTGGCAAAATTTTCATCTCACTTACAAATTTTTCATGAATCTACCTAAAAATACATACTTATTTAGCAACCTTAGCAGCTACATTATGCATATTCATATCTGGCATGCCATCTGTTCTTTCTCTTGGTGAGATTGGATCCTAGGTGTACGCCACCCAACCTCGCTCAGAAGATAGCCTGGAGAGTCCATATGGCTTCTGGTAACTTCCTGGCTACACCAGAATCTGGGCTGAGGCCCAGGATTAGGGGTGAACATCTCACCAAATGGCTTGAGGGTGGATCTGCAGTATCATATGACTGCTCAGGCCAAAGGGAGAAGAAAAGGCAAGGATGTTTCTTACAGTGTCTGAGTGACAGAGTTCAAAGTGTGTTTGGGGAAGTTCTCCTGAATTTAGCTATCTAGGCACGCTTGTGGTATATTCGGTTTTCTAAGAAGAAAGAAATAACTCATTACACATTCTGGATGGGTTGAAACGTGAGTTTAAAATTAAACAAGTATGCAAATGGGAGACTGACCCCCCCCCCTCACTGCAGTCACCTACTTCTATCCCATCTACCTTTGAATCTACTCTTATAGTAAGACCCCATTTGAACAGCCTTTTATCTCTGGCTAGGAGGTGACATCCAATACTCATCAGGATGGAGCCAAGGGCGGTACAGGAACAGCAAAACTGAAAACAACAACCAACTCCAATTCAGAACATTAGAGATCCTACATTAATCACCTGGAACAAGACCAGCCAAATATCTCCCCATCCTAAAGCTCAGGGAAAGTTGCTGAAGAGGGGGCGGTGAGATTGTAAGAGTCTAAAGATGGGGAGGAGCAACGATAGGCAAGATATTCCACACAAGTTAGGGCCACAGTAGCCATAATTGGACTCTGCGTGACAGGTGCAATGGCTGACATGTCAATGACCCCCAAAGTCTAGCATGGATCACAGGCACTCAGATCCTTAGGGCAAGGGATTAACAGTCACAATAGTGTTCCTATACTAAAGGGGAGCCCAAGAAAGGCTCTGGGCAATGCCACTGAGTCCTTACACCTCATTAGAGTGGAGGAGCAGAGGGAAGTTTGACCTTCACACTAAAGGATGCTCCAGGGATTGGGGGGGAGGGAAAGGCACTGGAAGAAAGGGAGGGAAGGGATGAAAGGAAGGGGAAAAGGGGGAGAGGGTGAAAGGGGGACTAGGGAGAGAGGAAGGGAGAGAGGGGATGGGGTACCTATTAAGTTTGCATGATTGGGAAAAAATAAACATAATAAAAATTAAACAAGCATGCAAATTAAGGTAAAAATATCATTCCAGATCAGTGAATGAAGCAAGAAGTAGTCGCACAATCGAGACCCCTGGAGTCCAGCTTCAGCTTCGTCCCAAGCTGCTTATGACGTTTTGTGCATTTCGCTGATCGATGCCTCTGTTTTCTCGTCTATGACAGATGCGAACTGAATCAAATATCTTGAAAGTCCTGCCCAATTTGTCATCCAAGACTCTTGTGCCTTTTCTACCCTGACCAGGACAATGAGTAAGCAGGTCCTTTGTGTTTAAACGGCGTCGGGGTGCAGTGAAGCTGCCTGTTGGCCATACTTGTGAGGCCGGGATCTAGGATTGGAAGAAAGAAATGCCATGGAGAAGTAGACCTTCCCCATCCACATTAAAGTGAATAGCTTCTTTAAAATGTCCAAAATAAAAATAAACCAAAAGAGTCTTCATTTTAACACTTTTCATGCCGATGTTAGACAGCATCCCCCTGGGAAGATTAGCACAGGGGCTACATCATTTAAAAGCCAGTATTTGGTCTGACAGGTACCATTGAGAGCTCATGCTTCTGTCAGGGCCGCGTACCTGGCCATGTTTTCTTAGCATGGAGGGGAAGCATCCAGGAGAGAGAGTGTACCCAGAGTCAAGTTTGTCCTCCAGATCCACCGCATTAATAACCTCAGTGGCACTGACATTCTTTCGGGAAAGATCTGGACAGCCCCGTGTCCCTGCAAATTGATTAATGAGTACCCTGTATACCTTGACTTGCTTGTGCATTACCTGCTAAAATTTTCTCTGCTAAAATTTTCCCAGCCCTATGCAGCCAATACTGATATGAAAGAATGTTCTAACTTACTGGATTTTTTTTTCATACTAAAAAAACCTCGTTGACAGCTTTATCCATGTACATAATGGATTTTAGTAATTTTCATCCCACACTGCTCTCTCTCGTTCCCTTCCCTCTCACATGGAAACCCTTCCTTCAACAAGTCTCCCTTCTGCCTTCAAGTTTTCTTTTGTTATATGACCCATTGAGTTTAATTAGAGTTACTTGCATGAGCATTGGAGGGAGGTTATTCACTGGAGCATGGATTACTTACACCAGAAAAGAAAATAATGACCCCTTCCCCATGAGTTACCAATAGCCACTCAGTAATGGGTCAGACTTATGGCTCCTCTCCTATCCATGATTCAAGGCTGACAGGCTTTTTGAAGGTCTTGTGCTGGTAACCTCAGCTGCAAGGAGCTTATGAATATGTCTGTGTCTCCCTCAGAAAGCATTATTTTGCTCCATATCTCTCCATTCTCTGGCTCTTATATCCCCTCTTCCACGTGGATTTTTGGTTCATAACTTTCTTCTGGGTTGAATATATGCATTAATCCATTGGGTATCAATGGAGTATGAACATTGGCATCCATTGATCCATTGGGTATGAACAAGAAAAATCATGCAAATTAAACATGTGGTGGTGCATCCAAGAAGTCAGGAATAGAGGTTTCCCTTTACATATAGATCCAAGTAAGAGAGTCCCCAGCTGACCATGTTTTGACCTTCTCCTGGACTACTGATATGCAATTTGGCATTCTCTTGTGATGCAGGATAGGGAAAGAAAGTAGCAGGTCCAAGCTAGCCCTCAGATCACAGGGGAAGAACTGATGTTCTATAGGCTGTATGTGACTGAGTTAACTTACACTACTTTTCACTAATGGCAATGATTTTATGAGGACGCAAGCCCATCAAGGAACAATTGCATTTAAGTTTATTTAGAATGTATGCTATAATTTTTAGTTGGAAGTTAATGTCAGTAGAGAAGTAGAGAAGAGTGAAAGGAAGGCAGCCAGTGATTAGGTCACTTGGGCGCCATCTCCCTGGGCCTTATCCAAAGGGAACAGGAATTTGGGTGTTTATTCACCCATTTCTGACTATCATTGGTTGAGGACTGCTTCACAGGATTCTCACCCAGATTCCTGGTGTTGAGGCAGAATCCAAATAGTGGGCCCTCAGGAATTAGAATGAAGGCAGGAGAGTGGAACAGTGACAAGATTTCAAAGGACCTGGACACAGGTCACCTGCATTGGTTGCAAATAGGATGCAAAGGACGCTGTACAATACTGTCTCTGTGTAGATGAAAATTATAATCCGGGCTCAGACTTCAATAATAAAGGAAACATAGGGGCTCAAAACTGAAATGTCTGAAGATTGGGGTGGCGTCTGGTAAAGCTTGATCTAGGTTTTCATATGTCCGTGTAGTTGCTATGCATGTTGCCGACAAAATCACAACCAAAAGGCTCATAGGGAACAAGATTTCATTCCCTCTTATGATAGTCCAGTTATAGTGTTTGATCTGTCTTAACAGGAGAGTCCATACCAACAATCAGAGGACAAAGGAACTGGCCACACTATATCCACAGGATTATTGAGAGAGACAATCCTCACTTGTCAGCATGTTTGAACAAGTACACAGAAGGATGTCAACTTCCTCAACCACCTGCTCAAGGCTTAGTACCACCCACCATAAGCTGGCTTGTGCAGGGCTCATCTCAACTAACAATTCTTCACAAGTGTGCACAGAGATCAAGCCTTCAATTGCCATGTTGAAACCTTCAGCTAAACATGAGTTTCTTGTCTCGAATCCTTTCTATCATTTGCTGTTTGATGACTTCATTCTTAGTAGTTTTAATCTTTATAGTAGTTGTAGCTTTTAGTACTGTATTTTCTAGGCCCAACATTCTAGGCCATAGAAAGAGTCTGGTTTTCCAAATAGCTTAAACAAGTCCTGGAATTAATTCTTTGGGAACATAATTGGACTGATGAGTGTCATGTTGCCATCTTTAAACCAATTACTGCAACCAGGGGGCTTAAGTGTTTCAAAACTCACTTTTGGAAGGGAGGGGTGAATGGGATAACGCTAATTCAGAAAACATGGCTAAGAAATCTGATATAACAAGATCAGCAAGTAATTAATTCTGGGCCCTTAAATTTAATAGTGGTGGTGTAAGATAACCTCAAGCAATGGAGCTAAATCTACAATATTATTTCACTCTCTCAGTGTCAGAATGCAGCTGAATGTGGGGGGTGGGGATTCTGCTGTGGTGTGCTGAGGGAAAAGTGTGGGGTGGGGACAGGAAGAAAATCGATGGCGAAAAGCTCAGATACCAGCAGCCCCTCCAGGGAGCTGCATTCAGACTGTATCTTTGACAACACTAATGCTGGGTAATATTTATTTAGCTGAGCCTAATAAGCAGTGTAAAGAGTTTCATCTCTCAAACTGGCACAGCAAGGGGCCAAAGCAGCCAGGCTGCTGATAATTAACAGCGAAATGCCTGGCGCGCATTCTCCCTGCAGCATCCGAAGGGACGCCTAGGACTGCTGGGTGAATTCATTTTCCACTCCCTGGCTGGGATAAGGATGGAGCTGCAGAAAATTACTGGTGAGGCAGCCAGCCAAGGGAGGAGCAAAATGGCTGTTCTGAACAGGCAGCCCGAGGAGGCAACTGGCTCCTGCCAGCATAAGGTAATGTCCCCCCACACGGGATCCTGTCAGCAATCACGCTGAATGCTAATGCAAGTGTGTGGTGGTGGGAAGATGGGAGGAGGGCTAGCTTGCTGATATCTCACAAGGGCCACATTGGAAACCTTAGTACTCAGACGAACCACAGAGATTGTGCAATCCAACCACCTTTCCTGATGAAGAAACAGATTGAAAACAGATGCATCCTGTGTGTGGCCTCACAGTGGGTTTATTGTAGGGCTGACACAAGAAACCACTGCTAGCTCGGTGGTAACACCAGCGACATTGATAATGTAAATTCTTGAGTTCCTATGTGGGTATAGACCTAGTTCCTCTCCTGCAGCCAAATCATCCTGTGGAGTTCCTGTGATCTAGTAAAAGTTGGTCCTCATCAGTTCTGTTCACACAGATAATCCTAGAAATCCTCTATAACTAGTAACAGTAATGATGGGTATATAATGGGTAATATAATAATTATTAAGCTTTCAAAGTATAGGAAGGACTATGTTAGATCACTTACAAGCATAATGACTTTTTGTTTCCATTCTTACAATACCATTGATGTGGGTATAGTCATTGTGTGTTTTACAGGAAGTTAACGTTTGTAGAGTTGCTGGACTTGCCCCAAATCACAAATGCAGTAATGGTGGAAGCAGTCTCTGATCCCACGAGGTCATACTCAAAAAGCCCTGATGACCTTGGCTTTTCATCCTCAGCTCTGTTGAGGGTGCTTCCTGGACTTCTACTTAACCCTGTGTTTCCAGTAAGAGATTCTAAATCCTGAGAAATCGGACATAATTTTGGTTACTTTTATGCAAATTATAAATCCATTGCACTTGGTAGACTTGCTGGTAAAGAATTTGGGAGATCTGATATTTTTAAGGATCACATAGGAAGCACATTTGCATTTTAAAAGCTTTCCTAAATGCCATTTCAAAATAGTGCTTTATTAAGATCTGGAAATGAAATTGTTCTCCTTGCTGACATTACCTGCTGTGAAGACTGTGCAAGTGGCATCCTAGAATTAAAAGGGGAAATCTAGCCGCACCCAAAGAATCCTTGCCAAATCGCCTCTCTTTTCCCTCTTTCCCCACCCTGATCGGCATGACTTCCAATTCTCCTTTCTGCAGTTTCTCCAGATGGCAGACATCTTTCCGCCTCCTGGCTCCTGCAACTTCTTTGCACTGAATGGAAGCCAATTCTTGCAATCCAACTTCCTCCTCTTCAAATGGGTCTGCGTAGCTTCTACAAGGACCAGACCATCTGACTCCACTACCGGCTGTCTTCCTTTGCCCATGTCCTTGCTTCACCTTGGCTTTCCCTGACTGAGCCTCATGGACAGATGACCACTGGTATGACGTATAGTAGCTTCCTGCTGGTCACTGTCTCATTTTAATCTCCTTTTCTCAACTTCATCACTGATATTTCACTATTCCTTGATTTGCGCTTTTTTCTACTCTTACTATAATGCCATTATTATAATTTAAGGCAAATGGATCAACTATGATATTTTAAACCTCAAGCTGCTTTGGCAGTTGTATCACCAGAATACCAGCGATGACCAAGGAATTGCTTGTTCATCTGCAGGTGTGCGGGAGGAACGGCTCGACAGGAAAGCATATCAGACAGAACAGGTTTTGAGGCGGAGGCACGAGTGCACGGAACACACCTGAACATGACTCTGTTTTCCTCTCTCTTCCTGTCTTAGCGCGCAAGGATCTGAACTTGCTGTCTTTGCGAAATCATCGCTTTGTATGTTATAGTGCAAAGTTTCACCTCATCTTAAATAAAACACTGTACCCTTGGTGCTTTTCAGAACATTTCAGTCTGATGTATATGACGAGGATTTCCTCAGACTCGGTAGAGACTCAGTGATGTCAAGCACATTGAACATAAACATACCCTTTAAAAGGCAAATATTTCTTTTTTAAATAAAGTTATTAAATTTACACTTTTATATGCATACTCCTTGCCTCCCTCATTCCCTCCTCCCTTTCTCCCGCCCTTCCCTTCCGCTCTTATCCCATCCCATCCTACCTCACCTCCTTCTGTGGGTCCAATCTACTCCCTCCTATTCTCCTGTCCTTTTTAATCTATGAGTTCTGGGGTTCCTGTGTATCATTTGCTTTCATGGTGGTTCAGGCCTCTGTGGCAGACCAAAAAGAAGCCTGCTGATATGGCTACTCCCCTACCTCTGTCTAATCCCTCACCCCTTAAGATTCCAATTTCTAAGATTATTTCTCCTTGAGGTCCGTGCCAGTCCATAGGGGCATGCTGACATGTTCACCACTGTGCAGGTCTGATGAGATCAAGTCCCATTTCTGTGAGTTTCTGATGGTGGCTGACCAATCTTGAGTGAAGTGACCTGTCCAGCAACAGAACTCTCCATTTTTAGGGTCTTACAGTCTTACTGCCCCCTCTTCTGCACAGTTCTATGAGCCTCCCGATGGGGAGAGATTTGGTTGCCCTGTAGGGTTGCCATTGTAGGGTTGCCAGTGTTCTGTATTCAGGTTGTTTGTTGTTGCCCATTTTGCTCTTCTTGCACTGCACAAGGCTGCATCCTATCTGGGTGTTGAGATCCTCTCCTATCCAACAATATGGAAACTGTTAAAGAGAGGACTTTACACAAAAGAAGGCTTGAAGGGGAGGTAGGATCAGGAGTAGGGCACAGTAGTGGGTGGGGTCAACCTCCAGGACATCATCCAACTTTCTACTAATCACTAACCCCCGACCCATGATAGGGAACACACATGCAGTGCTTCAAAGCACTCCAATCATCCATGATCAGGAAGGAGACTGAGCATGGATTCGATCAGATATCTTGCTAATTAAGGGTCTTTCTTGATGATCACCTTATTTCTCTATTGAACTTCATTCCTTTGTCTTCATTCTCTTTGGGTCTTCTTTGCCCTATCTTCCTATTTCAAATCCTTCACAATTGTAAGGGTAATAAAAAGATTTTCCCTTGAGTGTGTCATTATGAGGGCTTGGAATTAGGTTCCACTTATAAGGGAGAGCATGTGATGTCTAAGTTTCTGTGCTTGAGATACTTTGCTCAGTATGATTTCTTCTAGCTCCATCCATTTAGTAACAAATTTTATTAATTAAATTTTTGAATGCTGTGTAGTATTCCATCGTGTATATATGCCACATTTTCATTATCCATTCTTCAACTGTTAGACATCTAGGTTGGTGCCATGACTTTGAAATTGTGAATATTGCTACAATAAACACAGTTATACATGTGTCACTATAGTATGATGAAGTATTTTTGGGAATATTCCCAGCAGTGGTATAGCAGGATCATATAACATTTAAATTTTTAATTATTTTATGAACCACCACATTGATCACCATAGTGGCTAGTACAAGTCTGCATTCCCACAGCCAATGTATGAGGATTCCTGTCATAGTTGGGCATAGGTGTCAACTTGACTGTTGCGGGTTTGAGCTCTGGGCACATTTGTAGAGAATTAGTAGTTGAGTTAAACACAGAGCAAACCTACAGGATATTGTCTAGCTGATGGGGAAGGCCTAGTACATGGTGGGTGGGATTAAGCCCTGGAATAAAATACAGAGAGCTGGTTGAGAGAATTGGCATCCTTTTGTGCACTTGGCCAAACATGCTGGTCTGACAAATAAGGATCGTCCCTCTTTCAGCCATTACACAGAGATGGTGTGGCCAGTTCCCTCGGCCCTGGTGTTGGTGCATGCTCTCCTGTCAAGCTGGACTGAGAACTGTAACAAGGAATCATAAGAGAGAATAAACCCCTTGTTTCCTTAAGCCATTTGATAGTCATTTATCAGCAACCATGCAGGCTTCTCCCACATTCTCTCCAGCATTTGTTGTTGCATGTCTTTTGGATTTTCGCCATTATCTCAGGATAGTTTTGATTTGCATTTCCCTGATGGCTAGGAAGGTGGAACATTTTTTAAGGTACATGTTGGACATTTCAATTTTTTCCTGGGGAAAATTTCTTTTAAGTCCCACTTCTTAATTGGGCTGTTTATCTCCTTAGTGTTTAATTTGTTGAGTTTTTGTACACTCTAAATATTAGTCCTCTATCAGATGTGGTTAGTGAAGACTTTCTCCCATTCTGTGGGTTGTCTTTTTGCTCAATTGACAATATTTTTAGCTGAGCAAAAGCTCTTAATTTTATGAGATCTCATTTGTTGAGAGTTGGTTCTTTTTCCTGAACTATTGGTGTCCTGTTTAGAAAGTGTTGGCCTACAATCATTTTGAGGGAATTACCTACTCTTGTTTCTAGGATTTTTATAGTCTCTGGTCTAATGTTAAGGTCTCTGATCCATTTGGAGTTGATTTTCATGCATAGTGACAAGTAAGGATCCAGTTTCAATCTTCTGCGTGTGGATATCCAGTTTTGCTAGCACCATTGGTGAAGATACTGTTCTCTTGCCACTGAGTTTTCTGGCCCCTTTGTCAAAAATAAGATGACTCTATATGTAGGGGCTTATTTCTGGGTCTTTAACCCTTGTTTATTGACCAATGTGTCTGTTTTGGAGTCAGTATCATTCTGTCTTTATTACTATGGAGTTGTAGTATAGATTAAGGTCTGGCATGTGATTCCTCTAGCATAGTTTTTATTATGCAAGCTTACTTTAGCTGTCCTGAACCTTTCTTACTTCCATATGAATTTTGGGATTGCTTTGTCAATTTCTGTAAAGAATTGCTTTGGAATTTTGATTGGTATAGCACTGAACCTGCATATTGCTCTTGGTAGAATGGCCATTTTTATGATCCAGGAATGTGGGAGCTCTTTCTACTTTCGAATGTCTCCTGAAATTTCTTTCTTTAGGGCTTTAAAAGGTTTCATTGTACAGGTCTCTCACTTCTTTGGTTAGATTTATACCAGGTAGTCATTTTTTTAGGGGCTATAGTAAATGGAATTGTTTCTCTAAGGACTTTCTCACTTTTTCATCCTTGGTGTTTAAGAAAGCCACTGATTTGTGAGAAATGCTTTATTTTATTTATTGTATGTGTGTGTGTGTATCAGAGGGCACTGTATGTCCCTGTGGAGGACCAAGTGTGACTTCAGGAATCATCCTGGATTGAAAAAGCCATTGATTTTTGAACACTGACTTTGTACCCTGCCACTCTGCTGAACTTATGTATTAGTTCCAGGAGTTTCCTAGTGGAGTATTTGGGGTCTCTCAGATAAAGGATCATGTTGTCTGCAAATAGGGATAACTTGACTGTTTCTTTTCCTAGTATTTCTTTTCTTGTCTAATAACTCTAGCTAAGATTTCCAGTATAAAGTGAATAAAAGCGGCAAGAGTGGACATCCTCACCTAGTTCCTGATCAAAGAAGGAATGCTTCAAATATTTCACCATTTAGAACGATCCTTGTTATAGGCTTGTCGTATACAGCCTTTATTATATTGATGTATGTTCCTTCCATTCGAATTGTCTCCAGGACTTTGATCATAAAGGGATACTGGATCTTGTCAAAAGTTTTTTAACATCTATCGAGAGAATGAAGTGATTTTGTTCCTTGGATTTATTCATATGATGGATTACACTTGTTGATTTGCATATGTTGAATGAAACTTGTGTGCCTAGAATAAATCCTAGTTGATCAAAGTGAATTTTTTTTATGTTTTTGAATTGGTGTGCTAAAATTTTGTTGAGGATCTTTGCATCAATGAGATTGGCTTATAGTTTTCTTTTTTTATTATATTTTATTTGGTTTTGGAATTAGTGTAATATTAGCTTTGTAGAAAACATTCAAGAGTGTTCCTTCCTTTGCTACTTTATGGAATAATTTAAGAAGTAGTGGCGTTAGTTGTTGTTCAAATGTTTGGTAGAATTCTGCACAGAATCCATCTGGTCCTGGATTTTTTTTTTTTTTGATAGGGAGATTTGTAATTCTTTAATTTCATCACTTGTTACAGGACTGTTTAAAAAATTAAATTCAACCTGATTCAATTTTGGTAAGTTATACATATTAAGAAATTCATCCATCAGACTGGAAAGATGGCTCAGGGCTTAAGACTCTGTCTTGCAAGCAGAAGGTCCTCAGTTCCAATCCTAGGTCCCATGTAAAAACGCCTGGCAGAAATGGCAATGGTCTGCACTTCCAGCCCTGGTGGGCGGAGCCTGGAAAATCCCAGAGTGAAGCAAGGAGATAGAAGCAATCTATGATAATTCCCAAACACACAGTACTCTCTAATACACACCCATACACACACACACACACACACACACACATACACACACTAAAATAAATAAAAATAAAATATTAAAACTATATCTATTTCTTTCTGATTGTCAAACTTTATAGTGTATAAATTTTTGAAGTGTGATCTTATAACTGTCTGAATTTCCTTGGTGTCAGTTATAATGACTCCATTTCTTCCTCTAATTTTATTAATTTGGGTTTTCTCTCTTTTGGCTTTGTTTAATTTGGCTAAGGGTTTGTCAATCTTGTTGATTTTTTTTTTTTAAAGAATCAGCTCTTTGCTTGGTTGATTTTTTCTATCATTTTCCTTGTCTCAATTTTAGATATTTCTTCCCTGATTTTACTAATTTCTGCTCATCTACTGCTTTTGGGATTGGATTATTCTTGTCTCTCTGAAGCTTTAAGTTGGATCGTTAAATTGTTTACTTGTGATGTTTCCATTTTTCTTGAATATAGGCATTGAGTTCCATAAACTTTCCTCTTAGGACTGCCTTCATCATATCCAAAAGTTTATGTATAGGAATTTTTGAATTTCCCTTTTGACTTCTGCCTGAAATCATTCCTCCTTTAGAATCATGGTATTTAATTTCCAAGAATTTGTGTATTTTCTGATGTTTGCTTTCTTGAGTATGTCTAGCTTTGTTCCATGATGGTTAGATAGGGTACAGGATATTATTTCAGCTTTCCTCTATATGTGGAGGTTGCTTTGTGCCCCAATATGTGGTCTATTTTGGAGAAAGTTACATGGGCTGAAAAAAATGTATATTCCTTATTGTTGTGATGGAAGGTTTGACAGAGGTCGGTCAAGTCCATTTATGTTATGGTTTGATTAAGCTCCAGTGTATCTCTGTTCAGTTTTTGGCTTGTTAATGTATCCAATGGTGAGGATGGAGTGTTGAAGCTTCCTGCTATCATAATGTTTGGGTTGATTTGTCATTTTAAAATGTTGTGATGTGTTTTTAAAGAATTTGCTGAACCTATAGTAGGTGTGTATATGTTCAGTATTGTGACATCTTCCTGATGAATTGTTCCTTTGACTAGTATGTAGTATCTTCCTGTTTCTCTTATTTCTTTTGGTTTGAAGTCTATTTTGTCAGATATCAGAATTGCTACTCTTGCTTGTTTCCTTTTTCCGTTAACTTGCAAAACTTTTGACCAGGCCTTTTGCTCTGAGAACGTGTCTGTCTTTCATGCTAAGATGTGTTTTCTGAAGGCAGCAGGTTGTTGGGCTGTGGTATTTGAATAGAGAGTGAATTCCATTAATGTTAAGGGTTATAATTGAAAAATTCTTGTGAGTTCCTGTCATTTTCTGTGTTTTGTGGTTTTAACATGTGTATTACGTTGCTAGGAAGTTGTGTTGGTATTATTTTTCCCTTCTGTCCTCCCAAATATGTTTGTCCTTTTCTTTGAGCTTGAGAATCTTTTCTAGCATCTTTTGTAGGCCTGGTTTGGTGTTCATGTAAATCATCAGCTTGTCCTTATGGTGGAAGATTTTACTTTCACCCTCAATCATGACTGATAGTTTTGATGGGTATTATTAGTCTGGGTTGGCATTTTTGCTCATTCATAACTTGAAG
This sequence comes from Typhlomys cinereus, assembly GCA_023101885.1. Classification (NCBI taxonomy): domain Eukaryota; kingdom Metazoa; phylum Chordata; class Mammalia; order Rodentia; family Platacanthomyidae; genus Typhlomys; species Typhlomys cinereus. The sequence continues at coordinate 1,923,120 of JALPQD010000057.1, read as the reverse complement.
TACATCTTTCCAAGCTCTTGTGGCTTTTATGGTTTCCATTGAAAAATCAGCTGTTATTTTAATAGACTTACCTTTAAATGTGACTTTTTTTTCTCTTGATGCTCTCAGCACATTGTCTTTGTCATGTATCTGGGCTGTTTTGACTATAATCTTTCATGGAGATATTCCATTTTTGTCATATATGAGTGGTGTATGATATTCTTCTTTTACTGATGGGGAATTTCGTTATTTAGATATGGAAAATTTTCCGTACTGATAGTGTGAAAAATCTCTTCCAGAGTGGCGTTTTGGTTTTCTTTTTTTGGTATTCCATGAGTTCACAGGTTTGGTTTCTTTAAGGAGTCCCATAACTCTTCATAGTCCTTCTCTGCCATTTTTTGGCTTTTTTAGCCTTTTTAGTTGAATCAATTGTTCTGCCATCTTGTCTTCTAATTCTGATATTTTATTTTCTAGTTTGTTGGTTCTGCTGATAAGACTTTCTATTGAATTCTGGATTATAGCTACCTTATTTTTAATTTCAAGCTTAATCTCCGCATGAACTTTTTCAACTGCTCTATGCCTAGTTTAATTTCTTCAGCTGCTTTTTTCATTTCATCTAGGTGCCTGTTGTGCTCCTGTTCATATTGGCTTATATGGTTATTTAACTCCTCTCATTTCCTCTATAATGTTTTCATCATGGTAAATATCATGCTTTGAAAATCCTTATCTTGGTTACTGAATTCTTGACTAATATCTGAAAGGTTATTCTGGTAGGGATCCATTGTTATGGTGTCAATGTCTGTTTTTTGTGGGGGAGTTATCATTTTTTTGTTTCTTGTGGATTACAGTGTGACTTGGTCATTTTGTGTTTGATTTCTAGAATTTTTTTGGTATGTGTTATGACTGTTATGAGTCAGACAGAATTGCTGCACTTGGACTGTTATTGCTACTGTTTTCCTAAAGTGTTTAAGGTCTCAGTCTAAGATTCCTTGTTATTATTTCTTGGGTAAGGGGAATATGCTACCAAAAAGAAATGTGAAAGCCCTACTCTGGTTCTGGGGGTGACAGACTTTAGGTCTAGATTTTCCTGGATGTTTGGGACTGGGTGTCAATGGTTGTTTTGTGTGGTTTGAGTTAAGTATTTATATTAAGAAATAGGGTGGGTTTAGTAGTCAGAGGCTAGAGCTCAGTGTACTAAAACTTTCAGGTTTATGAGGGTGAATAGTTAATGCCCTAAGGGGAGGGAGTTGGGTGTGGTGTACAGAGGTCTGAAGCAGAGGTAACTGTCAGCTGTAATGAGAAAGAAAATAAAAAGTGTTACTTTTCTTAGGGTTGGGTATAAAGATTCCCTTCTGGTCAATGGAAGGAGCTTTAGGGTCCTCAGTAGCTATGTGATGATTCTCTGGCCCCAGGTTTGTGGTGCCTTTGGACTCTTAAATTCTTAGAGGTTCTATTACTGGTTGATTGAGATGGATTGTTGGTTAAGGCTGCCTTGCACTGGTCCCCATGAGAGAAGAAATCCTATCTGCCAAAGCCTGCTGTTATCCCAGAGTCTAAGGAAGTGGCTGAGGATCAGCTAGGAGTCCAGTCCCCTGTGCAGGCCCTGAACTCAAAAACACAAATATCTCTTTTACCAGGTCAAGCTGACTTCAAGCTTCAGCAATCCTCCTGCCTCATCCTCCTTTATTGAATATTTATTCTCAATGTGGGTACTTCATACTTTTGTTTGCCTAGTATAATTGCCGTATATTGTACCACACCAGTTTTGACTATTTCAAAGAGCTCACTGCCGCTCATACCCATCAGAGATCCTGCTTTATACTGCTCTGTCAGGTCAATAAGGTAGGTGAGACCATGTTTCTTTCTCATCATGGCCACCTCTAGGGTAAAGTGCAAAGCTTCAGTGAACATTGAATAGGTCATTCTTTCAATCATCAGTATTGTTTTAGCAGGTTTGTATTCATTCTTATGCATTCTCATGCTTTTCTGTCAGCTGTTCGCTAGAACCATAGTGCTTTCTTTCATTCTGTACCTTGAAGAGTCCTACACAGCTTCCCCAATTCCATACTGACACTAGTAATCCTGCTATTATGCTAACAAACATGAAGACACAAATACCATCAGGATTGGTTGTTTCTTTTCCTACCTTCCAACTCTTTGAAGCTTTTGTCTCTTTGATAATACTAGGAATATATAAATGAAAAGATTAAGAACCTCAAAAGTCATTTGGAAAGGTTTTTTTTTCTTTAGTTTAGCTCATATCATTCATTCATTAATAAGTAATAACAACATCTAACATATTGAATGTACAATTACTATGTGTCAGATAGTGGGCACAGTAGCAAATAAGGCCTCGAAGGCACTCCTCATTGAACTTTCTCCATGCTAGCAGAAGAAAGAGTAAAAAAAGTAAAACCTTCTAAAGAAAACAGTGAGGGGCTGGGGCTCAGTGGTGAAGTGCCTGTCTCCCCACCTTCAAGATCCCCAGATCCTTAGAGGCAATGGCTTAAGCATTTTGTAAGTCCTGCATCTCCATGTTTACATCTGCATTCACAGATACATACATTCGCATACCATGCACAGACACAAACACGTGGGTACACACATATACAGAGAGAAAGAGAGAGAGACAGAGAGAGACAGAGACAGAGAACATCAAGAAAGACTTTCGTATACAGAAATTTGGGTATTTAGAGAAATACTACTTTGAAAAATTAGAGAACGTATAAATGTAGATAGATTTCTTTTTTAATGGGGGTGGGAGGGCAAGAAAGACATTGTTGATATCGGTGCTGGGCATGGATGTGGAGAATATTGGACACAGGAGTCCAGCAACTACAAAGACCCTATGGCAAGAACTTTTAGAGTTCATTAGATGGCCAATAAAGGGTGGGAGAGAAAGAATATGCTTAAAGTCAGAGAGGTACAAGGAATTGAAACTTATTCTAAATGCCATAGAACTCTCTAATGTGCAAACTTCTTCAAAGTCCACACACCATAGTTAATTTATACTGTGGTGGCTCAAAGTAACACCTGGCCAAGGAGATAAATACTGGAAAGAAAAAGTTTAATTTCCAAGTTACTTTGAGAATGTCAGGCTGCTCCACATCACAAACCAGAAAATGTTTCCTGTTTTACAGTGTATGTCCAGGGTCACATTTGCTAAGAGGAAATTCAGCTATTAAGTAACAACTCTTGGGTTTCAATTTTCTCCAAGGACCATTGCAAGGACTTTTATGGGCTTAGACCAATCCTACTTACCCTGCCAGTTCCCATTGATTCTGCAGTCTTCAATTCCATCTTATCACTGAAATGGTTTTTAGCTTCAGGAGTTTTACAAGCTTCAGTCTGCTCTTGGCTTTTTGCCTCTGACATTCAATTTTTACACCTACTTTTATGAATTCAAGAATGGTACTAGACTGGCTTCCTCTGATAGGATTTTCTCCTCTTCTAACATTCTGTCAAACCTTACATATTTAGAAGGTTGTATAAAATATCTATGCTCAACTTTAAAAATAATTATAGAGCAAATACTTGCGTAGTTACTACCCAAGTGAAGAAATAGACTTGAAGTTTAGAGTGTAAGATTTCAGAACAGAAATCATCTTCAGAAATAGAAACCATTGGCTGCTCACCCTCTTTGTGGATAAAAAGGCCAAGGCTCAAAATTAAGAAATGGTTTCATACAAGCTGTGCTATGGTTGATAAACTATGATAAAGTAGCAGAGAGTAATGAATGCTAAACCAGCAGATCCCAAAGAAATCAGGCTTTTACTTTCTAGGGTGGAGTTAATTTATCTTGAGAAGAGACTCTTGTTTCCCTTTCTGAGCACCATTGGTGGTCTACACTCACCTACTTGATAATCTCACAAATTAAAATTTTAACACATCCTTCCTCCCTCTCTCTTTCTTCTCCCTCCCTCCCTCCTTCTCTTCCCTCTCTCCTGTTCTCCCTCCCTTCCTCCCTTTGTTTCTTCCTTCTTTCCTTCTTTCCTCCTCCTTTCTTTCTTCCTTTTCCCTCCCTTCCTTTCTCTTTTTCCCCCTTCTTTTCCTTCTTCCTTTCCTCTTTCTTTTTCCTTCTTCCTTCTTTCTTCCTTCTTACTTTCTTCTTATCACCAACTTGGGTCAGATTTAGAGATGATATTTCCTAAATTTAATATTTTGGATTAATGGATCTGTGAGCAGTGGATTCAGAATAGTTCATAGTCTCTCTTTTCAAAGATAGTCTTAATTCGAAGATTGGGACATTGTACATATTTTGTATACTTTGCTAGTTCTGTTGAAATCCAGGATTGTCATTCTGTCATTCTCTCTCTCCCCCCCCCCACACACATTAATAGGTAAGTGGAGAGAAGTAACACTAAAATTTCTTTATTCTTTGAGAGTTTACATATAGTCCATTTATGATATTAATCCCCAAACCCACTCCACTTACTCTTCCAATTGAAGCCCTTTTTCTCCTTCTTCCTTCCTCCTTCCCTCCCATCTTCCCTCCCTCCTTCCCTCCCTCCTTCCCTCCTTCGTTTCCTTCCCTCCCTCCTTCCCTCCCTTCCTCCTTCCTTTCCTTCCCGCCCTCCCTTCCTCCTTCCTTTCCTTCCCACCCTCCCTCCCTCTCTCCCTCCCTCCTTCCTTCCTTTCTTCCCCTCTTCTTGTTCCTCTTGTTCTCCTCCTCCTCCTCCTCCTCCTCCTCCTCTTCCTCCTCCTCCTCATTCTTCCATTTTCATGTCTTTTTACATATGTGGTTCACCAAGTTTAATCAGGGTTGCCTTTGATGGCATGCACCTGAGTACTTGCTGGAGCATTCTCATATGTCATTGGGTATATTAGTGAGAAAGCATCTCCCCCTCCATCAGTAGCAACCCTCATCTATCTCCTAGAGAGGTATAGGGCTTCTTGACACAGAAACAGCATTGTTTGATTCCTGAAAAGTCATTCAAAAGTAGAGAACACAGAATATCTTCTATCCCTATTAGAAAATAAGAGTATAATATATCGGGAATTATACATCAAAGAACACTTGGAAACTCTGATAAACTAGAGATCATTTGCCCAGTCTTCAGATATTTTCATTCTCAAATTAAAAAAAAATAGTGTGACAGCCAAATAACATTCTTCATTGCCTGTGGCCACATGCTTCCAAATGTGTCATCTCAAAGCTTTTTCATATTTGATAAATCAAACTAAAATTGCCAAAATGCATGTGAGTAAGGGGAAAAAGTCATCATCAGCTTATGAGTTTAGTATTCTGGTATTGCAAATGGTAGATGCTAGAAAGGGCAGGTGAGGAGGACTGTGCTATGAAGCAGCCTGTCTCTTGGTGAAGCTGTTATAGCTTACCAATTTTTTATTGCATGCATTTGTGTGTGTGTGTGTGTGTGTGTGTGTGTGTGTGGTGTGTGTGTGTAAGAAGGCATTATGTGTGACTATGGGAATCCAAGAACAACATCAAGAATTATTCTGTAGTGTTCTGCCTCCTTATTGCTTTGCTCTGGATGTTTTCTAGCCCCGCCTTCCTAGCCTGGAAGTATAAGCTGCTACCATCTTCATTTGTGTTTTTTAAATGGGATCTGGGGATCAAGTCCTTCTGCTCGGGTTTTAGCAAAGTATTTGGTCCCTGAGCCATCTCCACAGCCCCATGACTTGCCATTTTATATCTTCACGCGTTATTTTTCTTTTCCTTAAAGCTGTCGTCCAGTTCATAAATTCTCTCTGTTCTCTGTCTATTCTACTGTTCATTGACATATTAGCTTTCCCTTTGGTCAATCTTTCAGTTCTAACTCCTTATTTTACTCGTTAAAAAAATCTTTATAATCCATTTGCAAATTTTCAATATTAATTTTATCTATTTTTAATATAGCAAAATGTTATTTATAAGTATTTCATTTTTATAACTGTCTATGAAAGATCCCGAAGTATTTTTGTCTGAAACATTTACTATTCTTTTAAATATTATTTTGACTTTTTCACCCCACCCCACTCCCCCGGTCGGTCGGGACACGCGCGGTCCAGCCGGGCCTCACCCCGCACCCTAGGACCCCAGGTCAGCCCACAGGGACCCGGCTCCAACTCCCACCATTCAGCCGGAGCCGCGCGGGGGCCGAGGGACGAGGAGGACCTCCCCCTGCGCCCGGGCCCCGCTCCAGCTGCCCTCGGGTTAAATAGCTCCACGCCGACGCGCCCATCCTCCCTTTTCACCCCACCCCGCTCCGCCGGTCTGGACACGCGCGGTCCAGCCAGGCCTCACCCCGCGCCCTAGGTAATTCCCCGTTCGGGCCCCGCCCACCAGGACCCCAGGCCAAATAATTCAGTTTAGTGAAATTGAGAGATCTTAAGAGTTAAAATGACAATGCCAAAGTCAAAGTGCAAATCCATGAGAAGCAACACTCAAGTAAACAAATTTCCCACTGAAGAAATTAATCTCATAATGTTAGACTCCAACAAGAACAAACCTGCGGAAAAAGGCCAAGAAAGCCTCACCCAGGATAAGGTCTTTCAAAATATGATCATTACCATGTTCAATACTATGAAAGAGGAAATCCGGGAGGAATTACATAATCGAATCAATCGCTTTGAAGAGGAACACAACAGACATCTGGAGGAGTTGAGAAAAACAGTGCAAGAAACAAAAAGTGGCATAGAGCAGTTAAAACAAACTCAAGCAGAGTTTTTTGTTTTTTTTTTCCTTTTTTTTATTAAAAATTTAATTATACATTTTAAAATTTTTTACCAGTTCCCTCCCTCCCCCCTCCTCCCCCCGAACCCCCTCCTCCCCTTCCCCCCAGTACCTCCCCCCCAATTCCCAGAGAGTCCTTTATTGTGTACGCCTAACTCTCCACTGGGTCCTCCTCTCCGATGACATATAAGGACCCAGTGGCATTTCCATAAGCCCTCTCTCTTGTTCCCCTTAAGCATAAGATCACTACTATGGCTCTCAATCCCTTGCCTCCAGGGGTCTCGGTGCCCTTAACAGATGATAGACTTTATGAGGGCAACAGTGCGCTGGACATTGCAGGGCATGCAAAGTCCCATTATGATTGCTTTGGCCCCAACTATTGTTGAGAATCTTGCAAATCGTTGCTCCTCCCATCCTTTTGCTCTTACAATCTTACCGCCCCCTCTTCCGCAAATGTCCCTGAGCTCCAGGATGGGGAGAGATTAGGCTGGCCTAGTTCTATGTGATTGATATAGAGTCTCTGAAGTTCTGGATTGTGGTTTGTTGATTTTCTTTTGCAGTTTTGCTGCTCCTGCAATTCCCTTCACTCCATTCTGCTGGGCACTGTATGTCACCCCCTGGCCAGAGACAAAAAGCTGTTAAACTGGAGTCTTGCTGTAATAGCACATTCAAGGGTAGATGTAATAAGAGTAGGAAACCTCCCTGAGGGAGGGGTCCATCACCCATTTGCAAAATGATTACTTTTTATCTGCTAGACTATATGCCCTCCCCTTCTGGTGAGATCAGGAAAGAACATCTGTGAACTTAACCAGGTTTCTCATTACTTACTTGCAGACCTTGATGGAGGCCTATTTTCTCTGCTGTAACATGGTCCCCTCTCTCCTTGTTTCTGGTGTGGCCCTCCTAACCCATCTCTCTTGTTCATAATCCTTGCAATTACTGTGTTACATAGGTTTACTTTTGAGTGTCTCAATGTGGGCTGGGTGAGTTTGGTACTAGGAGCCACCTATTAGGGAGTATATACGGCGCTTAATTTTCTGGGTTTGGGATACTTAACTTAATATAATTCTTTCTAATGACATCCATTTCCCAGCAAATTCCAGTAAACTGAGCTAAAAGACAAGTTATCTTCAACCCAGAACGCCACAGAGAGTCTTATCAACAGAACTAATGAAGCAGAAAACAGAATTTCAGACCTTGAAGATAAAGTGGGAGTACTAACCAGCTCAATGGAAGAGGTTGTTAAAGCCAAAAAGATACTTGAGAGAAATATCCAAGAGATATGGGACACCCTGAAGAAGCCTAACATGCGTATTCATGGAATACCAGAGCAAGAATCTCAAAATACCACCCCTGAGGAAATTTTTCAAACAATCATCAAGGAAAACTTTCCTCATCTAAAAAAAGAGAGGCCCATTCATATACAAGAGGCATTCCGCACCCCAAACAGATATGATCAAAACAGAAGCACGTGGCAGCAAATAATAGTTAAGACACTCCACATTCAAGATAAAGAACTGATGCTGAGAGCTTCACGGGAGAAAAAACAAGTCACTTTTAAAGGTAAACCTATTAAAATAACAAATGACTTCTCAGTCGAACAGTAAAAGCAAGAAGAGCTTGGAGAGACATACTTCAAGTATTGAATGAGCAAAAATGTGAACCCAGGCTGATTTACCCTGCAAAACTATCAGTCATGATCGAGGGAGAAAGAAAAATTTTCCAGCACAAAGACAACTTGAAGGGATACATGTCCACCAAACCAGGCCTTCAAAAAATGCTAGAAATGATACTCAAGTGTGAAGAAAAAAACAGGCATATCCAGGAGAACAGAAGGCAAATATAACACCATTAAAAGCGAAGCAATATACTTATAAAAGCTACTAAACATAATAAATGTCTGGAATTAACAATAGTTTCTCCATTATAACACTAAATGTTAATGGACTTAATTCACCGATCAAGAGACACAGATTACAAACTTGGATTAAAAATCACAATCCATCAATCTGCTGCCTGCAGGAAACCCATCTCACCACAAAAGATAGGCACGCTCTAAAAATAAAAGGCTGGTCAACAATTCTACAAGCAAATGGAAGCAGAAAACAGGCAGGGGTAGCCATTAAATATTATTTTGCCTTATCCTATTTTCACCTGATTTCCTCTTTTTTTAATATATATTTTTTTATTTATTCAATTGTTCATGTATGGTGTGTGCATGTGTGTGTGTGTGTGCGCGCGCATGTGTGTGTGTGTGTGTGTATACATGTGTGTAGAACCACGGACGAATTCGGGAACCACCATGGACCGCTTCCACCTCCTCCTTGTTTACTCTGCCAAGGGATTCACAGACTCCACACAACCAGGACCAGAAACGCAGGCCCTCCCCGCTTCCACCCGGCGTCTATATGTGGGGTCTAGGATCCAAACTCAGGACCTTTCGCAAGACAGAGGCTTAACCCCTGAGCCACCTCTCTAGCCCCCTGATTTCCTCTTATGAGAGACATTGTCTCAAAAATATCTGTGACAATCTTTCAGCCTAGGATGAAGGCTTCAGAGTAAAGCTTCTTTCTGTCATCTGTCTGAGATACTAGCAATTTGTGGTCACTTTAATCCAATTTAGGGATTTATATGTCTGGAAAACCTAGACAACTCCAATCTAGACATGTGAGCTGGGGGCTCTGATTCCAGCTTCTACTCTGTGAGTGCAGCGAGCCTGACAAAATGCCTCTTCAGCCTCTCGGCTGCATCCTTAACAACCGTCATAAAGCACCAAGTAACAACCTGGCTTTGCTTTCCATTTCCATCCGGATGTTGGCTCGGTAATTACTCACTACTTTATTACTTCTTTGTGCTTACACACCACTTATGCATCCTTGAGAGGCAGAATTTTCTTGCATTATATGTCCTGAGCTATAAGAAAAAAAAAGATGTCTGGTCATCATCAGAATTCCAACACCCCACATGTATGTTATAGTTTTATTTTTAATGAATTACTAGGAGGTGAAGGTATGAAATTTTTGAAAATAACTTGGGATCCAAACCACTTTTCTCTTGACAAACTCAGAGTGTGTGATTTCAGAAGCAAATGAGTTATTTTCTACAACATTTAACTGAAAATTCAACTTTTTTTCCCACACATGCTTCTTCTGATGAGTTTGAAAGTTGGCAGATCAATCTGCATACTTAAAAGAGGGCCTTCTTAATTTTCTTGGCTTAAATTTTTTAAACACATGGAACATTCTTTTAGTCAACTTCTTACTGAAATGTAAATTGTATATATTGTGCATATATGCATATATGTGCAATTGAGTTAATTTTTGATGAAGTTAGCACATCTATGTAACCCAGACCTACATACAAAAATAGCTTATCACCAACTTCTCAGATTCCTCTTTCCTTTCTCCTTCTTGTCACTAATCAACGGAAACTATTCTCTTGAGTTTTACACCATGGGTTTTGCTTGATTTTGAATTTTACACATACAGAACCATTTAGTAGGTGCTTTTTAAAGTTTGGTTGGCTAATTTATTTTGTCTTCAGTATGTTTTGTATGTATCAGGATTACTGGTCAGTTTTAAATCATGTATTCTCATTTTTTAATCAAAATCCATGCATAATATGGGACATAATGCAGCCATTCTACTATTGATGGCCACTGTAGTTAGTTTAGTTTTGTTTCTTGGGCTTGGAGAAATTGTAGAAGAAAATTTATTTAGGTGTAAGGTTCTATGGGTGGGGAAATCTAATTTCATCGACCACATCTGGTGAAGTCTTTGTGCTGCTTCATCGCATGACAGGATTTGCAGAGATAAGAGGGTACAGGAGAGAAAAGAGGGCTGTGCTGCTGCCTTCATATTCCTCAGAGAAAGACACTCATCTACTCATGAGGGCTCTACACCATGATCCAAGCCTCTCCACCTGGGCTCCTCTTTCCCACACTGTCACTCTGAGGAGTTTATGTCCAAAACCATGATCACATGGGGAAATACATGAATTTAACCACTTTTAATTAACATTCTCGTTAATTTTTATAAACTTAGATTCTAACAGGATTCTTCATCTTTTCCTTCCAAGGCTTTTCTTGTTCACCAAGAGGACGTTGATCAGACTTTTGCCCTTGAATTCTAAATCAGAGCTATAAAAAGATTTCTCTGAGATGTTTTCTTTTTTAAATTTTTTTTTATTTATTCAATTGTGCGTGTATGCATGTGTATGTATATGTGTGTGTGTGTGTGTGTGTAGAACCACAGACGAATTCGGGAACCACCATGGACACCTCCACCTCCTTGTCTACTCTGCCCCGGGATTCACAGGCTCCGCCCTACCAGGACCAGAAACGCAGGCCGTCCCGCTTCCACCTGGTGTCTATACGTGGGCCTAGGATCAGAACTCGGGACCTTCCGCCTGCAAGGCAGAGGCTTAACCCCTGAGCCACCTCTCCAGCCCTCTCTGAGATGTTTTCTATGGGCCATTTTCTGAATGAACTTACGACTTTTTCTAGAAAACTGTCATCTTTTGTCTGAGGCATGTTATGAGAATCTAGTTGCTAAAAAGTTGACAAAGTAATAGAGAACCATCATAAGTAGAGTGTCTCACTCTGGCTTGAAACCTGGGTCTAGGTCATTATTTATGAACTCCGGTTTGTGATGCTTTGCATTACAGATTGTCTTAGAAATTATTTCCTTCACAAACCAGTCATATTGTTTAAGAACACAAGTCATTCTACTACTAAGAATCAGACTTCAAATTTCTTAAAATCTACTTGGATAGAGTGACTGTCCATACTTTAGAACAAAAGATGTTTGAAAGAAGATATTATGAGCAATTGGGGTTACTGTCATATGTGCCCCAGAACTAAGCAGATTACTATTATGGGCATCAGAGAAGAATCATTCATTCCAAGGAGTCAACTAAGTCTCTACTAGTGCTATTCTCTATGCTAATGTAATTTGCATTTAATTATGTTAAATTAACGTTAATTATATAAAAGCATCATTATAATATGTTATGTATAATTTTAGTGAATAAGAAGAACTAGGGATGTAATAAATCAAGGTAGTTGGGAGTGAACACTGAATATAATTTTAGTTTGGAGGGTGTGGTCAAGAAATCCCTTTGAGTGGATGATTTGGGTGATACAAATGAGGAAACCTTGCCATATGTGGGGGAAAGTGTTCTGAGAAGGGGAGATTATGAGAGAAAAGATTGGCAGATGAAAAAGGAGCAAAAGGAGAATCCGTCTGGAATTTAGTGAGCTGGGAAAGAGGAGGTAAGATTGAGGTTATGAGAGGAGTTGAATTTTGAGCTCAGGTTGAGGGATGCTTCTCAGCTTCAGTGGCTATGTGTCATTAGACTTAATGCATAGTTTGGAAAGATCCATAACTGTTGCATAGAGTGGATTATGCATACAAGGAGTAAAAGTAGGGTATTCTCTTTAAATTTGAGAAACACATTATTTGATTCTCTGGAGTTGGAGGTTGGAACAGATATATGTTACAGAAGTTTGTTTTTGGCAGAGTAAGAAATTGTTTCCAAAGAAGATAGGGTTCAGCATAGGTGAGTGTACAATTACTCTTAACTATTGCTGTGAGAGAGAACCCAAAGTCAATCAACTTGAGGGAGAAAGAGAAATCTCTTTCAGCTTAAGGTTCGAGAGGGGAGATACAGTTTCTCATGGTGGAGGTGGCATGGCTGGCTGGCCAAAGCTGGAGGAGGCTACATCACTGCAGATATCTTGGAGGCTGAGAGCTACAAGACTGCTTGCTGCAAAGGCAGACTTCTCCTAGAGGTAGGGTGGGACTAATATAGTTCAAGGCGCACCCTTTGTGACCACCTTCCTCCAGCAAGATTTCCTCCTCCTCTTAAGGTGCCATGACCTTCCCAAACACATGAGACTGTGGGGGACATATTAGAAACCATGACAGTGAGCAAAGTGTTAAAATAAAATATCAGGTCAAGAAGATATCAGGTGAACTGCCACTTTATTTTGCACATGAAAAAAAAAACATGGTTCAGAAGGCTGAAAGAATTTTCTTAAGGTAAAGACATGATAACCACAAAGAAATTTGGAAGCAAATTTCCAGTTCCAAACTGAGGTACTCATATGCAATAAATAAAATCATGAGCGAGAATTGCAAATATTTTGAAATTGGGAGTTAATTTCTTTTGCAAAAGTTGAAATTTTGGAGACAACAAAATGGCCAGTTCATAACGTTCATACATTTGCTTGAAAACATAATTGTATTAGTCAGGGTTCTCTGAAGAAACAGAATCTATAGAATGTAGTATATATAAACAAGTTTATTAAAAAATAACTGAATAAGGGGCTGGAGAGGTGGCTCAGGGGTTAAGCCTCCGCCTTGCAGGCGGAAGGTCCTGAGTTCGGATCCCAGATCCCATGTATAGACGCCAGGCGGAAGCGGGGGCGGTCTGCGCTTCTGGTCCTGGTAGGGCGGAGCCTGTGAATCCCGGGGCAGAAGGAGGTGGAGGCGTCCATGGTGGTTCGCGAATTCGTCCGTGGTTCTACACATACACATACACAGACACAGACACACACACACACAGACACATACGCGCGCGCACATACACACGCATATGCACACAGTTGAATAAATAATTAAAAAAAAAAGATTAAAAAAAAATAACTGAATAAAAATAGTGTCCTTTAAGGTAGCCGCCCGTAGCAGCCTCTTTCCTGGCTGGAATGTTTCACAAAGCCACAAGATCCCGAGAAGGTTTCAAGCCTTTGCTCCTCTAGAGGGTTGAAGATGTTGGGTTCTGACCTCAGTGAAGAACAGCTGGGCTCCGATGTCAGCGATGAACAGCGAACAGCAATAAAGCCTAGAGACCAGGCTCCAAAGGCAGCCGGAACAGCAACAACGTGATAGAAAAGGTGAAGCTCCAAGTCAGCCAAGGACGGAGGCAGCAGCAGCAAGGACATGCACGCAGAGTGGACTGTTCAGCAAGTTGACACAGGATAAGGGAAGAAGAGCAAGTCCCTCCTTCTTGCACCTCCTATTATCCGGTCCACCACTGGAGAGTACCACCCACTATGGGCTGGGTTCTCCACAGCAATCAGTCAAGTACCTGCAGACTTGTTCAGGGGCCATTCTAACCCTTAACCTTCCACAGCTGCCCCCAAACAGTCTGCAACTGTCAAGTTGACATCGAAATGCAACCATAACAATAATTTACTCTGAACTTTCTTTTTTCATGTGTATGTATGGTGTGTGTGTATGTGTGTACATTTATGTTTGCATATGTATGGGTGCATGCTCATGTGTGTGAGTGTGGACAGCCAAGTTTGGTGTTAGGAATCTTTCTGGGTCATTTCCTACCTACCTTGTTCACTGAAGCAGGGTTTCTCAACTGAACACATGACTAGTCTGTAGTCTGGCTATCCAGCTTCTTCCGGGGATCTCCTGTCTCCATGTTCTAAGTGCTGGGATTACAGTGACTACCACTCCTGCCATCTTTTATGTGAATCCTGTGGATCTCATGCTTGCACATGAATAATTGAGCCATGTCCCCAGCCCCTACTCTGAACTTCTTAATGGCAAAGTCCATGTGCTTTTGTTACTATTTTTGAATGGCATATAATAATTTATGCAATGGGTTGTCTTTGATCCTTGTATACACTGTGTGAATACTAGTCAGAATAATCAACATTATTACCCTAATATATCTCATTTCATTGTGGTGAGAACATTAAAAATTTTCTCTTCTAATTATTTTTAGATTTGTAAAGTCTATTGTTAACTACAGACATTCTCTTATTTATGAAACACCACAACTTATTATTCTTTTTTTTAATTTTTTTATTATTTATTCAACTGTGCGTGTGTATGTGCGCGCACATGTGTGTGTGTGTGTGTGTGTGTGTGTGTGTGTGTGTGTGTGTGTCTGTCTGTATATGTGTAGAACCACGGACGAATTCGCGAACCACCATGGACCTCCTTCTGCCCCGAGATTCACAGGCTCCGCCCTACCAGGACCAGAAGCGCAGGCCATCCCCGCTTCCGCCTGGCGTCTATACGTGGGATCTGGGATCCGAACTCAGGACCTTCCGCCTGCAAGGCGGAGGCTTAACCCCTGAGCCACCTCTCCAGCCCACAACTTATTATTCTTAACGTTACACCAGTAGGCAATATTCTTCTCATATCACCCCTATACTTTCTTCCCCAATCTCTGGTAACCATTATTCTCTTCTCAATTTCTATTCGATCAAATTTTTTGAAAAAAATCCTACATATAGATAATTCCATGTACTATGTATCCTTTTATGCCTGGCTTATTTCTTTTAGCATGATATTGTGACGTTTCATCTTTATGTTCACAAATGGCTTCTTTTTTATAGCTGAGAAGTACTATATTGTGTATGTACTAACATTTTAAAACATTCATTGATTTCCCCAAAACTGCATGAATAACACCTCCTTGTGTATGATAAATTATTCCCATTGGTTGCTGAGTCAATATATAATGACCAGGAGTCTGCAGAGTCCTGAAACATTGAAAATCAGAGGAAAGACAAGAATCAGCACTGTACTTACTAAGCATTATGATAATTTTGAGAAAGAAAAGTCACTTGTTAGGTTGTTTGAGATGAGTGTCAGATACCCAGTTCAAACTGATTTAAGCATTAAAGAACATTAACTGTTTCAGGCAGTCACACATGAGGGAAGTTCTGATTCAAATGTGGCTAGATCTAGGCCTAATGTAATATTGAGAGGATTGTCTCTGCCTATCTCCAGCTCTCTTTGAATTTATCTGCTTATCTTTTCTTCATGTTTGCTCCATTTTTAGGCAGGGTTTTGTCACATAGAAGTACTTCTCCAGTTATCAACTTACAAGAAACCCGAAGGAAAATAAGTAGTGCATTATGAAACAATTTTCCCAAATGGTCTTGACAAAAGTCCTCAGACTTGGGCCACTTAGAAAGTAAAAGCACTTTTGGGCACACCTAGTAACCCTAGCTTAATCCTCAGAGCTTGCGTTGTAGAAGTAGAGAACAAACTTCCAAAAAGTTGTCCTAAGACCTTCACAGGTATCTGAACTCTCTCTGACTCCCTCCTTTCCTCTTTCCTTCCTTGCCTCCCTCCCCTTGCTTTCTACCAAACAAATGAATAAAACCATTTTTAGGAGCTAGAGAGATGGCTCAGAAGTTAAAGCTTTTGCTTCTCAAGCACAAGTACCTGAGTTCAGATCCCAAATTCCATGTAAAAATGCTGGCAGAAATGGCAGTGCCCTACACTTCGGACCTTGGAAGGTGGAGCCTGGGAAATCACAGAGCAAAGCAATAAGGAGGTAGAACCATCCAGTATGATTCTCAAAGTCACCCTTGTGCCGCCGCAGTTACTAAACACACTCAAGGGACCTCTTCTATACACACCTGCACACATGTACATACCCATTCTCCCTCCCCGGCCTGCACATAAACATTAAAGAAATGCTCTTGTGAAAGTTCCAAGAATCATGCCCATTGCCTATGTTTGTCCAGGCTAGCTACCATCATGTGATCATGCCTGACCCAATCAAGGTGGCCCAGATGAAGGAATGGTCTAGATTCCTAGGTCTGTGTCACATACTGAGGCTGCCCAGGTGGGCCATCTGCTGATGCAAGGATGAGTATTCCCATAACAAAGGTCAGGGCACTTAGGAGGACTGCTCGCATTTCATCTGTAGTCAAGTGCAGAGAACAATGAATTAACACATGTTTTCTAGTGCTCAGCTCTCTTTCTAATTTTTATACAGTTCAGGCCTCTCCATGTCAGTTAAGGTAATCAAGGTAATACCCCCACAGACATGCAGGAGCTCGTCCCCTGGTGATTCTAGATTGTGTCAAACTGACAACTGAGACGAATCATTCCAGTAACCAAAGAGACAGCTTTGCTTCCCACACTCCACCAAAATGTCTCCAAAGTACCTCCCCTAGCCAGCCAAGATCTCACTCAGCAGAAAGACTCCTAAATAATTGGATGGATTGAAAGCATTTCATAAAACCAATTTAATTGATTGCTTGAAGTCACAGAGCTCACCGCCAAATGAAACATTTTGTCAGAGTCCCTCCTTTCCTGTTGTGGATAAGGTCCGAGGATGTGCTTTCTGTTCTTATTCCATGGGTTCGCACAGATATCCTCACAATTTTAGCCACTCACTTCGAATCAGCAAGTTCATTGAAGGGAAGAGAAATTAGTGTGGGCATTTCAAGCAGAATTTATTTACTGCAGGTGTTGCATTTATCTTGCATGGTTGCTGATAAATCACCATCAAGCATCTTAAGAGAACAAAGGGTTTATTTTTCTTATGAGAGTCCCATTACAGTTCACAGTTCAACTTGACGGGAGAGCACGCACCAACACCAGGGCCGAGGGAACTGGCCACACCATCTCTACATAATAGCTGAGAGAGGGACAATCCTTACTTGTGGGACCAGCATGTCTGGCCAAGTGTACACAAGGATTCCAACTTTCTCAATTAGCTCTCTGTATTTTATTCCAGGGCCTAGTCCCACCCACCATGGGCTGGGCCTTCCCCATCAGCTAGACAATCTCCTGCAGGTTTGCTCTGGATTTAACTCAACAACTAATTCTCTACAAATGTGCTCAGAGCTCAAACCCTCAACTATCAAGTTGACAACCTGTGCTTAACCACGACAACAGGTAAATAAGAGTGGAAGCTACAGGCCACTGGGGAATTTGAGTTTCAATGTGAGTTTAGAAATTGTGGTTACAGGGTTCTCCCTTTTGCTGCCTTCACATCAGGCCTATAAGACTGCTGGAGAAAGAGTAGATCCCTGAGTCTGATTGGTGATTTTGTTCCATCCTAATTCCTGAGAATTACCACCCCGCAGCCTTAATTGCAGTTCAACTGCCCTTTTTGCTCTGCCGTAGAAACCCACATTATGTCATCCATTTGGCACAGTACAATTCTTAGTCAAAACCTTACTTGCAAAGGCTTCTAAAAAGTATAATTTTAAGATCTACAAGCATGTTGGGATGGGGAGGTTCAAAGAACTAATGTAGCTATATGTAACCTGTATCTGTTTTACTCGCTTATTTGAAAATAACCTTATGTTTAAACTATAAATGAAAACTTCGGTTCATTTGCTATTAATAAGAGATATTAGTTATGTTTCTGATAGCCAAAACAAAATACCAGACAAAAGCAACTTCAGAAAGGATTTATTCAGTTTGAAGGCACCCTCCATGGTGATTAGGGCAGAAGTGTAAGAAAGCTGGTTATGTTGTGTTCCCAGTTAGGAAGCAAAGAGCAATGAATTCCAGGGCTCAGTGCACTTCTTTTTCATTCAGTCTGGGCTCCCAGTTTAGAAGTGATGATACCCATGTTCAGGTGGGTCTTCTCATCTAGGCCGAGCCTCTCTGGAAATGTCAAGAGAGAGACATAGATACAGTATGTGAAGAACAGATGATTGCTATTAATTCAGTGCTGTGGACTGCCCAGTGTCTGATGTCATTGTTTGTGGAACATAATTCTCTATCCCTCTGATGTTGGATTTCATTGCTCTGACTGAGGGCATGTTAGTAAATGGAGACTTTGGAAGTGGTTTGGCTGGGCTCCTTGCTCTTTTGCCAACACCATGAGAAGACTGTGTCTTTTGGTCTGAGAAGACAATTGCAGCAGGCATAGACCTAATTTGCATCAAGGCACTCTGCCAAGGTCAACTGACTTACAGTTGCAGCACAAGAAGAAACCAAGTGCTTGGAGTTGGACTTTGGTGGCTTGCTGCACACCCAAATTTGCCTAGAACAGGTCATAAGACATTGTTTTGATAACAGGTGCACTAAACTGGCAGTTTCTTAGAGGTAACAAGGAAACCCTGAATGTCTAGATGTGGGCCTCTTTCTTTTGATCTCCTTCTCCTTCTCCTTCTTTCCCTCCTCTCCCTCCTCCTCCTCTCCTTCTTCTTTGTTTTCATTTTCTTTATTTTTGTCATCTTTGTTTCAGTCATTGGAAATGAAATGATATCATCCTGCTGTTATCATTCTTGTCACTTCAGAGCCCCTACAGTATCTTCTGCTGTTCCTTTGACATTTGACATTCCAGGCTCGTTCCTGCCCCGGGATCTTCACAGTTGCTGCTCTGAAGTCCAGCACCATAGTTCTCCATTCTCTCAGTGTGGTCTTCCTATAACTACTGAGTATAGCATCTCAACCCTCCTTCGTTTCCCCTTGTTCTGCTTTGTCTTTCTCAAAAAGTTATTTCACATTAGCCTATTATGTGTATATGAGTTTATTATTTGTTAGATGGGTTATTGCAGTTAGCCTGCATTGCTATTGATAAATTCACAACCAAATGGTTTAAAGAAACAAAGGGTTTTATTTTGGCTTATGACAGTCTGGTTACAGTTCTTTGTCCAACTTGGCTGGAGAGTCCACACCAACTCTGGGGGCTTAGGGTACTGGCCACATCATATCCACAACATTGTTGACAATCCTCACTTGCCAGACCAGCATGTCTGTCCAATTATACCAAAGGATACTATCTTCCCTAATCACTCTCCTCCATTTTATCCACCTGCCCAGGGACTAGTCCCACCCACTATAGGCCGGGCCTTCTCCATCAATCAGGCAGTGTCCTGCAGGCTTGTTTGGGGCTTAATTCAACTGCTAATTTTTTAAAACTATGCCCAGATCTCAAATCCTCCACCATCAGGTGGACACCTGTATCTAACTATGACAAGGGTCTATGCAGCTTTGTATTATGTCTCTCCCCTTAACTAGGCTATAAGCTCCATAAATGGACTGACTTTAAGAAGTTTTTCTTTGGTATTACTTGCTAAATCTAGGTCTAGAGTAGGCACTTAGAAAACAATGCAAGTACCTCATCAGAGAGGAGGACCCAGAGGGAAGTTTGACATGCGCACTAAAGGATGCTGCAGGAATGGGGGGTAGGGGGCATTGGGAGAAAGGGAGGGAGAGGGGAAAGGAAAAGGAAAAGAGGGGAGGGAACAAGGGAATCCAGGGAGAGGCAGAAGGAAGGAGGGGAAAAGGAAGGAGGGGAATGGGGTACCTATCAAGTTTGTATGCAGTGGAAAAAATAAAAATTAAAAAAAAAAGAAAACAATGCAGTATCCCCTGCTCAGAGTCTAAGGGCTAAAAGAAAATGAGGTACTGAATGAAACTCAAATTAATTTATTTTTAAATTCATTCCTGTGTGTGTGCATGCACATGAGTGGAGGCCAGAGGACAACACACAGGAGTCAATTTTCTCCTTCTTCCCTGTGGGTTCTGAGGATCAAACTCAGGTCATCACACTCAATGGCAAGCACCTTTACTATTTTCAGCTCTCAGACTGATTCTTCATTAAAGGAAAATCCCTCTGTAAAGTCTGAGTTCTGGGCTGGTATCCTATAACCATGTGGACCAAGGACTTACAGGTAGAGGAGGGGAGGATCTGGAGTTTGACTTCAGGGCACCAGCACATAATCCAGAGAGTAACGGAGCTCAGACAATGTTTGAGAGAGAAGAGATAAATGGAAAACACTGAGGATATGAAATTGTTGGCCCCACGGCAGCTTAGAAGCAAGATGTGCTAGGAGGGTGGTGGCTATATTGAGCCCCTCTTATCTGGGTTGCACAGCTGGGTAGGTACTGCTGCTGCCTACTCTGTGAGGGCACTACAGAGAAGGCAGGGGGAAGTAGGAAGAAGAAATGCAATGACAGAGCCCATGTGCCAACAGATGCCTACTCTGAGCTTGAAACACGCCTCTGGGGCTGGCAAGAGACGTTCGAGCTAGATAGAAAGATTTGAGAGCCAGAATTCTGGGTTCTGTGGACAGTGTGTAGACGAAGAGAGGTGGCACATAGGGCAACACAATTACTTAGGGTAATGCAGGAAAAGAGAAATTGCAAAGAGAAGCAATTAGGGAATTGGGAGACCAGCAGAAGTCCAAAGAGGATGCCAACACCACTATAGATCAGACAGAAAAAAAGCACATGAGAATGAAAAGTTGGCATGAACTTGGCTTGCGGAGTCCAGACACAGAGTGGGTATTCGATCAGAGAGTTAGGAAGTGCTTATGTACTCTTTTCTTGCTTCTCCATGACAGAACCACTGGACAATAATGCCTCATGTTTCCAAAGATACGTATTTCACCTGTCCTATCTGAACTCCAGTGTTCCACACCATGGATGGTGGGTAACCCAGGTGGGACTTAGTGAGCCACAGGAACAGAAGGATGTGAGAGCAGGAGACAACGGGAGGAAAGAGCAAAGCTTGTACTGGGAGAAAGCAGGGGATTAGAGTTGGGTCATAAAGGGTGGGAATGGCATGAATTCATGCAGAAATCCTTAAAATAATAGAAATAAAAATGAAAAAAAATTCAAAATCATGATTATCTCCTTCAGGCCAAATAACTACATTCCTTTATTTTATAAAACCAATTTGGTGTCCTGGAAGATTCTGAATTTGGGAATGAGGAAATCTGGCCTGATCTAGCTCAGAATCAGCTGCTGCCAAAGGGAAACTTGGCACAATACACAGATTTCCTTTGAATTCAGTTTCTTCGTCTGGAAAATCACAGGACTGACCTTAATCAGGTGTTTAAAAGGATAGAGGGGAAGTGTTGGATTTACCTTTTGGCTTTGACCTTTATGAGCTAAAAAAAGCAGGGGTAGATATTTATTGACGATACTAAAATCATATGATGCCTATTCCATTCGCATAATCATTTTTTTGCTGGACACATTCCATTTCTCTGTCATTCTTCACAGCAGAGATGCCTAAACAGCGCAAGGCTCTCTAATGGGGCTGTGACTAATGCAGAGCACACCAGAAGGCAGAACAAATCAGACTCTATACATCTGTCCTAAGTTGTTGGCTGTTGTCAAGGTGCTAGTGATTTCTGCAGCACTCCTGTTGCAAAGAGGCAGAGTTCTAAATACAGACAAAATCATTTGCATGGATACTTAAGGTTCTCTCTAAGAATAACTAATGCAAGTTAAGACAGTATTCACCAAGGATCTGGAAAACAAAGCAAAACACCAAAATGCCACCAGGCTACTGAATCAATAGGAAGATTTATTAAATGCAGTTAAAATTTTGGAGCTAATGTATGCATTCAAAATAAGACCTTAATGCTTTGTAGGCATGGCTCAAAATGAGGATTGGGGATACAGTCCAGTGATGGAATGCTTGCCTAGCCTTTGTGAGGATCTCGGTTTGATCTCCAACATTGCAAATAAATAAGTGGACAAAGTAAAGAATGGAGCTAGTGAGACCTGAAGACTCAGTCCCCTTCTGCTGGTAGGTTTGGAATGCAGTCTTCAAACTTCATACCCATGACTGGGTGTATTTCAGCATATTTCCTTTCCGGCTGTAAGAGAGTTGTAGTGTCTCCTGCTCAGCTGAGAGTGATCTTAACCTTGAGTAGATTAGTGACATGTAGATCAAAGTGTTATGTGCCAGATGTCATCCCAGACCTAAGAAGACAGTGCGTGTTTCCGGGAGGGGGGGAGTTTCTGGAAGCATTCTCTTCTACTATGAGAAGGGCTATTCCTAAATCAATGGTGCCACTTCAGCCTGAGTTTCAAATACGGTCCATGGAACATAGATGCTCTGGAGCACCCATAGACCTGGAATAACCCTAGTCAACCTGTATTCCCAGAACTATGTGCATGAATCAATATTATCTTAAATTCCTGAACTCTATAGGGATTTGCTTAGCCCTGCGACCACGCCAGTAGTTAAATGAAACAATATCATTTGGCATAACAACCTTTTTAATGGATTCCATGCCAGGTGGAGGTCGTGTTCTCTTTGACTAGTTTGTTCTGGATGTAACCTAGCAGCAGAGCAATGTTGGCAGACTAATTGACTTATAATTTTCAAAGGCCCCTACAGGTGATTCTTTTCCAGACCCCGCTCACTGATTCCTAACCAGAGGCAGTTTTGCCTCCTAAGAATACTTGGCAAACCCTGAAAGCAGTTTTAATTACTCCAGGGCGGGGGTAATACTGTCACCCATCATCAGTGAGGCTCTGGGGCTTATGATAGATGGTTAGGCTAGATAAAGATTTGAGAGGCATAATCCTGGCCTTCTGGGAGTATGTAGAGTGAAGGGTTGAGAGTCCTCAGGGAACATGTCTTTAGGATGGCAGTGGGCAGAAGCCAGGGATTCTGTTGTGCATCCTGTCATAGTCCCAGAGGTATACAGTGTCAAGATTAGAAAGCTGGTATACACACACACACACATACACAACTATATGTATGTGTGTGTGTGTATATATATATATATGTATTTATAACTGACCCAGAAGGCAAATAAGACCCTATTTGATACCTTTCACTAGAAACAAACATGAAAACCTGATCAAGAAAATGGCCTTCAGACAAGAGGTCAGAAAGCTTCTATAATTTATTAACCCAATTGGAAAACAAAAGCAAAAGCAATTATCTCTTCCCTTTCAGAGATTTAAAATCTTTCATTAGATTTAACTGTCTCACTGAGACATTTCCTTGAGATAAATCCTGTTTTGCCAGCATTTTAAGAATGTTCTGTCTTGCTGAGAGAAGTCACGTGACTTGGCCATTCATTGAAATTTTCACGCTATCCCATCCATTAAGATGATTCATGGAACACTGATCATATGTCTTTCCCAGTTAGGAGTTCTCAATCAGAAGATGTCAAGGTTAATATTGTGTTTTGTTTCCAAGTGAGTAGATATGAGGGCATGAAAGTTTACATTGGTTTTGAGGCACCCAACAGTGGACACGGTTCTTCTGCTTACTATGCATGTGTGAACCCCCTTCTCCCGTTACCCGTCTTGGAAGGAGATCCAGCCTGTGGATGAAGATATCTGAGATGCATGCTTCCATTCACCTTTACAGCCTCTTGAAACCATCCCCATCTCCCACAATGGAGTCCAAAAAAGGGATGACCCAACAGGGCAGGACAAGGTTGTAAAAGCACCGGTATGGCACTCTCTTGGATTTGCCCTTCTGCAGATAGAGGATCCGCCTAGTGGGCAGAGTAAGGGACAGGTGGATGGTTCAAGTCTGACTTGCTTTATCTAAGGCGTGTAGACAATGACACACCCCTGTGTCCATAAAAAGCTGGAGTGCCTTTGTCTTTTTGCTAATTCCACTTAGCTATTTGGGATTCAATTCTCATGTCTCCTTCCCATACTGTCTCCCTTTGTTCATACGTGGAGATTAGGAAGTGGTTAATAGGTGAACAACAATTTGACAACTAAGAAAATCAACTACAGATGGTCTCTTTCATATTTTTTCATTGAATATTTGGAATAAAAAACCTATGGAAAGGCTTAGTTTCTGTTTCTCAGACAAGAAAGCTGAAGTGAAGAAAAGTAAGTTCTACTCTGGGTTAGTTTGATTTTCAAGATATAACTTCTCATTATCTACAGAGGTCAGTGTGC
Organism: Typhlomys cinereus; assembly: GCA_023101885.1. Classification (NCBI taxonomy): domain Eukaryota; kingdom Metazoa; phylum Chordata; class Mammalia; order Rodentia; family Platacanthomyidae; genus Typhlomys; species Typhlomys cinereus. The sequence continues at coordinate 1,899,066 of JALPQD010000057.1, read as the reverse complement.
ACTCCCTCTAATGAGCAGGGAACGTTCAAATTGTTATGACTTCGTGTCATGGAAAAATCCCAGCCCTACTCAGAGAGAGGATGCCTGGACATGAGTTTAACCCCTGGAACTAAGTAGTCATGCTGCATACATCTTCAATCCACTTGGAGGTGCAGGAAATCTCTTTTGAGTTCACAAATTTAATTTTGAAAACTCTAAGCAAGGGAGTTATGTTAGTCAGTCTGTCTGCCAAGGAACAAATTAGGACCAGTTGACTGGCAAGCTGTTTTCTGTCCTTCTCTGACCCACCTGCTCCACTTAACAAATCGTTGTATAGCCAGAGAATCCAGAGAATCAGCAAAGAGCTAGCTTTGCACCTTCTGCCTTCTACTCGCCTTTTTTTTTTTCTCCAGATTTTTCAGAAATATTGGTGGCAACCAGTGGCCACCTGTTGGTAGGCATAGGTCATTTGAAGTTAAAAACAAAAACAGAAAACAGAAACAAAAACAAGTAAATTTTCAAGAGTCTTCATCCTTTGAGGAAACATGTTCATGTCCAAAGTTCAAACCTATTATGAAGGTTACATATGTGGATTCGAAAGCCAAGTTGCTCAAATCTGTCTTCCATTGACCAAGGATGCAATCCTCGGATGTCACTTTACCTCTTCAGTGCCCCCCATTTCCTCCTGTGTAAAAATGAACTTAATTTTATATTCCACAGTTAATATTCTGAGCATCTTTTTCATATGTCACTCTCAATGGAGGATAGAACACTGAGCATAAATGGCTAAATCCCTCTGTATGCATTGAAGAGTCTGTGTTACCTTTCTATCACTTTGACAAAGGTAACTGAGAGAATCAAGTTGAAAGGGGGCAAGAATTTTTTTAGCTCATAGTTCAGGAGCTTTCAATGGTTGGTCCTACGCTATTGGGGACCTCCTGTGAGGTAAAATCTGAGGCTAGGGGCTCTACATCCCATGGCAGCTTGGAAACAAAGCGAAGAAAGAAACCACAGTCCTCTTCCTTTCAAAGACATGCCTCGAGGATCTAATTTCCTTCCATTAGGCCTCAACTCTTAAAGGTTCCATTCCTTACAATCTCACAACAGGCTAGTGACCAAGTCTTCAACACATTGTCTTTGGGGAATATTTAAGATTCGAATTATAGAAGAAACATTATAAACTGATTATAAGGAAAACACTTAGAGGTAGTGAAACTAAATAGCATTAAGACAAATAAGACAAGGCAAGGGATGGAAAGCTGTAGTGAGCGTTAGCTAGAGCAAAGAAGGAAGCCCTTAAAAGAGAGCCATTCTTAGAAACCAGAGTAATAAGAAAGGGGAGAGACACTTGGATAGCTGAGGCAAGAGTGTGCCAAAAAAAAAAATAAAGAATTAGGAATAAAAGTAAACAAAGCCTACATCTGCACCCACATTTTTGGACAGCTGTGGGAGAAAATGGATCAATATGTACAAAATGAAAACACCAGAATTACTTGGAGAATGTTAGCTTTGAATGTGGGCACAGGAGCTCAAAACTTCATGACCGAATTCTATGACATGATATGGATATCTTCTAAAACAGCCATGGAGCTAAGGTGAGGAGCCCTTCATGCTGCTTCTTGAATGGCTTGCCTTTCCCTAAGCTTACACCCCTCCTGCAGGGACCACAGAGAACACGCCCACTGCCTCTGTCTGAACTCACGCCTCTCACACTGGAAATCATGTTTCATCTCTGCTCCATAGTCCTTTGCTTGTTCCTTATCTTTGTGGCTTATGGATTTCTCACTTTCATATGATCATTTCAAAACCACAGCACAATTTGCTCAGTGTCTAAGAAGCATACGAAAAACGGTAAGATGGGCTTTGAAGCTTAGACGACATCTCCTTTCATAAACACCAGAGTTCTTAGATAAAGGGCAGGTTGCCACACTCTTCAGTGGGTGAGTCTGTCTTTGCCTATGGTGCTGCTCAGACCCAACCAAGGCCTGCATCACTTTCAAACTGTGGTCATGAAAACGCCTTGCATGACCAGGGCTTTGAGATTTTTGAGACCAGATTTTGATGAAGAAGAGAGAATGAAGATGTTGTAGCCAGCGGTAGTAGGTCCATCACAGAGGTTACCGCCTGGCTGCTAACACCATCAAATCAATGGGATTAGATGATGATTCAAAGTCCTGTATTCCATTTCACGTGAGACAGTTATCCAGGCCCTGCTACCCAGTCTCAACCCATCTGTATAACTCTGTCAGCTGCCTCATAAACAGAAGCCACGGCCATAGATCTTAGATTTCAGATGGACTCGTATAAAGCCATCTTTGCTACTAGCAAACAATGACTAGCGTGGTAGATAACTTGGACTATGCTGTTTGCTCTTTCTTAGACAGCATTCAGGAGCAAAGGGCAGATTTTGTTATTGTGGATCACATGCCGAAATTTAAAACAATCTATTAAAAGGTGAATGTTTAGTTACTGGACAAACATAGATACTTTAGATGGTAGCTAGATACAGAAGACAGCAGTAAAGAGTTTATATTTTGGTTGTTTATGCATTTGCTTCAGTATTCAGACTTAAAACAAAAAAAAAAACCCTCTTAATTCTCAAATACAAGATGGATTAGTATAAGACTAATCAATGTATCCACTCAGATTAATCCAATAGGAAACACAGCCCAAACAGCCTCTAAAGACACTTCCCAGTGATTTATCTGCTTTTGCTGAACGGTGCCAATGAGACAGGCCCCTCCTTTTACCTTCCCCATGGGGCCACTCCCAGACTCAGTTTGCTGGAGACTGCCAATTGGCTGAGTAACTCCTCCAAACTAATAAGCTAGTTTCTCATTGGCTGATATGCTTGACTGACTGGTAGATGGAACAAATCTAGGAATCTTGTGCGGGCTGGTCCATTCCAGGACAACTAGACATCTGACCTTGAGGCTGGCCAGAATGGGAAAGTTTCCATGTGGGGATCCTGACACCATCAGACACAAGAATGTGCAGACTCATCCTACTTGATTCAAGACTTTTGCTGTTGTGGAAAATGTGTCTGAAAAATTTTACTGTCTTCTGCAGTTTGTAGAGATGACTATTGTTTGTTTGTTTTTAACTCAGGGAAGGTAGGGAGATTGCTATTCCTTAAGCCTCTGTTACCAAGCAACACCCAGACATTTTCAAAGGCAAACTCCTGCATAATGCCCTGATGATAACCAAAGTGCATGAAGAAGAGAGAACAGAGATGTTGCAGTGGCAGCCGGTGATGGTAGATCCATCACTGATATTACTATCTGGCTGCTAACACCCATCACAGGGATTAGATGATGATTCAAAATCCTAGGATCCATTTCATGTGAGACAGTTAGCTAGGCCCTGCTACCCAGTCTCAACTTATCTGTATAACTCTGTCAGCTGCCTTATAAACATCTCTCTTCCTGAACTCCTAGAACTTCCATTGTCTAGATCAGTAAATCTCAAACTTTGACGTGTTTGGAATCTTCCAGGGGATCCCTTCCCATGCAGCAGGTCTGGATCTCTAATGGGCTTTCCAGAGATTTGCTCTTCGGAACCCAGAGGCCAGTTTTCTTGATAGTAGAAAAGATTTGTCCTGTGACTTTGAACATTTCTCCAAGTGTTTCTGCAGCTTCTCAAGGCCCGTATGTCCTCTTTCTTTGTGAGCACCTCCCACAGTGCTGTGTAGACAGAGTAGGATAAGTCAACTTCTAACTTGTAGACAGAATGCTGATTCCTCTCCAGTACTGTGTCTTGAGTGCTCAATACTTATTGGTATAAATGGAGGAAGAGGCTGTCTGCATCTAGGTTAGTTAGAGAAGACAAATGCTAAGCTCAGTTTCTTCAGTTTAACAGGTGGGAAAAGTACAGATGCAAGTTCAGAGGACAATGGACAATGTACATGGAATTAAATCTATCATATTCTCATCTTGTGGCATCTAACAGGCTGCTAGACATTTTCTGAAGTTTTTGTTTTTCATTTCCCTAATCATGATAGAGTTTCAAGTGAATCCACCCATGAGACCTGCTTTGGGTATCAAAAGAACACACAGCAGGGGGTAGGAAAAGAAAGCCAGTCATTTCTCCTGCAAAGCTCAGCAGGAAGGAAGTCCCAAGCTGCTTGAGTCAGGGTCAATGATTTGGACTGATTTTTTTTTTCAGTGAACTCCACTTCCCATTCTCGCTTCTCACTACCAGCGAGTGTACATCCACACCCATAGCGGCTTTCCAGCATGATCCAGACATGTGATTCTGTAGAGCTTTGTCTCCTTGGAGGTTGAACTTAGTATTCTTCCCATGCAGTTTGGCCCAGATTAAAAATGCAGACCACAGCTGTTCACAGAACGAGGCCATTTCTCAAGTCAGGATAGGAAAGTCATTCATGATGACATGTAAGTCATTGGGCAGCTCAGATCATAGCAAGAGTTCTTTTGATGTAGAGAGTTATGGTTCACACTATACTGGGCAACACATTGTATACTGTAGTTTAACCGTCTCTAAGTTTCTTTACTTATCCTGTGTAGCTCTAACAGCCTTTGATGCCCATTCAGGACCATTCTTTTGGGTTTGAAAATAAGCAGGCACTTCAGAAGGCCACAGAAACTGTTCCTTTTATGTCTGACACTGGTGGAGTGGGGATGACCGTGTGTTTTCCTGGTGTTTGCTGTAACACTGTGTGGGCAGGAAGTACCAACCCCTTCCCCCTCCCAGCTTGGGTGCTATTTCCAGCCCTCTCAAGCTGGTCTTGAAGGGAGCCAAAAGTCAGGTAAATTTCAAAAATGGTTTGTACTCCCAGTGCCTCCAACCTGCAGCCATCCTAACTGTGGGACTGTCCTAGGGCTCGCGTCACGGCGAAACAGTGACATCTCAAGGTCAGGTGGAGCAAAGTGTGTGACCTGGAACTGCTTTTGAGGAGGATCAGAAAGGGTTGGTGAAATCTCGGCTTCCCCAGACCCTGATGCAGCGGCGCGGGTCTAAGTGGTTCCTATCTGTGGTTACTGCAGCAGCTTTCCAGAGGGCTCAGAGCTGTGTGCCCACGTGCAGGTGGCTGCTGGTGCTCTGCAGGCCCCAGCAAAGGTGCACCAGGAGGGCTCCTCTCCTTGCAGAGCTTGGCTCTGCAGTGAGGACCTGGGCCAGCTCTGGGCTGGCTGCCAACAGCCTCTTGCTGACTGCATCATGCCACAGACCTCTCAGCTGCAGGCAAGGAAGGAACAGACAAGCAAAGCAAGAAGGGGGAATCGTGTCTCTCTTAGTGCCTCTTCCCTCATCCCTGGATTCATTCTGATCTTCCTTGCTGTGGTCAGAGATGCTCATTCCTTTTCTGTCCCCCCACCCCACCCTACTTAGCATACTGCAGTGTTTATGTCCTTCTTGGTGACTCCTCATACCAGTCTCTAAAGTCACCCAGATGGCACGTGTGCTCTTAGAATTCTTAGCTCTAGAGTAAACAAGCTGGTCTGTCTGTAGTGTGAGCATTTCATATAAGCAAAATATCTGTTCTTGGAAAAGCAGCTGAGCTACCTTTGCCAGGCACAAAGCCAGCAAGATGACATTGACATGACAGGTTTGCCTTTCTGTGTCTTAACTCATCTACAAAATGAAAGCAATTGTTCCTTTTGTTTTGGAGAATTTTGTATAAAGTATGAAGTGGGAGAATCCAGGGCTTCATAAAATTGGGGATCATGTTAAGATGCAGATGCTGGTGGGGGAGGGGCATCCCAAGATTCTGCTTTGCTGGAGGATGCTGAGTAAAGGGTGGCTGATCCGTAGCAGAAACATTCAGACATCATGATCACCGGAGCATTTGAGTTTCTTCATGGATCTGCTCTTGGAAAAAGCACATTTACAAGTTAAGACGAGCCGTCCACATCTTTAATTCAAACAGATGCCATTATGCCGCCTCTGATAGCTACTCTAGGGACGATGAAGGCAGGAAGACTTGCTGATCATTTCTCTTGTCACTAAGCCGCTGTTCCTTTCTTCTTTTCATTCTTTCTCATCTAGATGGGGTGGGCTTTTGTTGCAGAGGCAGTTTTTTTTACCACAGTGGTGGTATTCCTAGGTCACATGATAGAGACAAGAGAAACTGATTTAAAAGCTACTTAAGAAAGAGAATGCATGCAAGACAAAGTGCGAGCAGAAGAATGCCCACAGCATTGCTTTTCCTAAAGCTGAATCTAGAAAGAACTCATATGTCCAACAGCAGCAAAACAGAATAAATTGCATTGTATCCTTACAGTGGAATACTACAGAACGACAAATAAGAACCAATTGCCATCATAGACACTTCCTATGTGTGACTTTCACAGACAGAATAGCATGTTGATTCCGTGTTTGACAAGTGAAACTAATCTACAGTGGCAGAAGTCAGCACGGGTTAGCATGTTAACTTCTGTTAAGAGGAATAGAAGTGGGGAGACTTTGGTATTGGGAAGCTGGGAAGGAAGCTCCTTCACATTGGTTGAGAGCTTGCCCCACCAACACACTGAGCTGGATTTTAAAACTTGAATAATTCCCTATATATGTGTTAGATCCTAATAAAGAAAAAGAAACAAGTCTGCTTGGTTCTAATTTTATCTCCCACCTCTCTCCATTTCACATCTCTGGTCCCTTCTCTCCTCTCCCACATCCTCCATAAAATGGAAATCTGTGCTGGCCCAATCCGTCATCTTCTTTGACTTGCTCCCTGCTAGCGTCCCAGGTACTTTTTCTAGACCACACATCAAAAATAGAAGCTGCCTTCTCATCACTTCCTCCCCGTGACTTCGCAGAAGCTCGGGCTGTGTTGTTTGCAGCCCACAGGGCCTCCCTCTGGCTCTAAGCCTGCCCTGCTCCAGGGCCACCAAAGGTCTTTTTGGTTTCTATGCCCTCACTTGCAAGCCCACCTCCCCAAGTCCATGGTCAGGTATAAGTGCTGCTTGTCGTTTACAGTCTAATGCTTCCGGTCCATACTTTGAGTTTCTCTAAGAAGCAGAAAGTTAGAGGGGTACTACTGATCTAGTCACAGTGACAATAATTGACCTAACAGGCCACCCCCCCAAACTCATGTCTTCAAACAATCCATTAATTAATTCCCTTATAATTCCATTATGATTATGAACGCTCCTTGTGCTCTGGACTGATCTTAGCCCGGCTTGCTTGAGGTAGCCTGAGGGTATCTGCTCCCCCATTTTTCCCCTATTGCATGCTCCACGCTCAGCTGCTGGCTGGGTGAGGGCAGGTGTAGTGTGATACAGATGGGTGTGGGGGGGAGAAATTTGTCTCAATGCCTGTAGAAATGACATTAGAGAACAAAGTCTCAAATTAAAATTTCATATGGAAAGAAAACAGCGTCAAGGAAAGGGGGCTGTGGGAGACTTCAGCTGGTCAGGACAGGCATTCCATTAGGTTATTGGAACCATTTGATATTTAATACTCAGGGAGCCTTTTTTTCCTTCTTTTTTGAAACTCTTCTTGTGGTTGAAGGGATTTTCCCATATGAGATACAGATGATTAGCTATTTTGTCTTTGGAGTTTCTAGCATTCTTCTGCACTCTATTATTATTATTATAATTAATATTAATATTTTCTTATGATAAGGTGAAGGGATGGGGGCCTGCCACATTTCATACGTTGCTGATAATAGAAGAGGAAAACTTGCTGGATGACAGTTTTTAATGATTTGGACACTGAAGAGACCAAAAAGGGCAAAAATAAAAGGAAAAATCTCCATATTTTAAAACCAAACTCTGACTACTTTGAGCCACTCAGAGATGTGTGATGGTTTACACAAACATTTCCAGCCTAACTCCTAATGACGTTTACATCTTGTCCCAAATGCCCAGTCCCAAAGAAGTCAACTGATCCCCTACAGCTTTCTAATGATAAGATGGTGAGATAACTCCATTAAGGGACTTTTCTCTTTCATGGTGGATCTATAAGGGGGAGAGGTTGCTTTCCAGGTCTCCCAGGATAAACCTGGTCAAGGACTCTGTAGAATTAGTTAATTCTGCTCCTCAGTCATCTTCCATGCACAGTTCCTTTGGGATTGTGTTAATCCTGACTGATCAAACAAATACGCATCCGTATAGTTAAGCAAATAATTGGAGCAGTTAAGACTGCTTCTAAGGAGAGTACTTTAGGTCAAGCTTGCTGGAAGAGCCTGAAATAAAGATGACTGCCAAGTGACTGGTGAGAGAGGGCTCTCAGAAGCAACTGAGAGGTAAGGTATGGCTGGAATTGACACCTTGAGACTAAAAGATTTTTGTACTCACATGATAAACTGTCACCTGCTGTGGCTTATCTCGCATAAGGGCTGGTGCAGTATCCCCGTGCTGTGTCTCTCATCAACCTGGGGAGGAACGTGCCAAGCAGGCTTTAGCTTGAGGTTTTATGAGCCAGAAGTCAGAGTTACAGGAAATGGGAACATGTCCCAGAAAGGGGGCATAGGTTGGACCCAAACTGCATCTATATAGTTAGATGTACTGTGTAGAAAATGAATTCTGAACCTCAGAGAATTAGAGGAAAAATAGAGAACTGATCATTGTTTTTATATGTTTGATGAATTCTGCATCGTGCAGAGTCCCCATTCCAAGGACTGACCTAGGATCTATAATTGGACTCTCCATAGAGGTAGATATGAATTTAATATAAAAGAGGAGAATTTTGAATAGTTACTGCAATCTGAAAATAAGAAACTTCCTGTTCCTGAGATATGAATTCCCAGCACAAAAGCAAAGACACTGTGCACCATTTGGCGGGCAGATGGTATGGGAGGATGATTAGGTTTCTCAAAGAAGAAGTAGTGGTGGGATCCCACACTGTTAACTTCTTGATATTCCGGCTAAATTATTAGGAAACGAGGGTTAGTTAAAGAAAACACATTTATCTTGTGGTGCCCTGGCCCAAATCCTTCTTCAAAGCCTTCTTTGGGTGAAAGAACAGGTGAAAGATGATCTTAAAAAGAAGGGTCGCTATGTGCGATTCCCGACCTTAGTTACTTTGCGATTGCTATGGCAATAGGCAACTTAATGGACAATGGACAAAGGGTTTATTTGGCTCACTGTTCAGTAGCAGCCCATTACAACAGGAAAGGCACAGATCTGGGAGAACTGATCACATTATATTAAACACAGTCAGGAACCAAGAGTAGTGAATTGATTCAGGTGTCCTTACTGGTGCTCAGTTCTCTTTCTCCATATTTCACACACCTCTGAATTCCCTACACAGGGGATGGGTTTTCCCACATCAGTTAAAGTAACCAAAGTAGTGTCACATAGGTATGCCTAGAAGCCCTTCTCACAGGTAACTCCAAAGTATGTTAAGCTGACAATGGAGACTAACAATCACCCACTCTTATTCATCACCTCCGTTACTCATCACTTCCTTTGAAACCTGTTAGAGATACATATACCCTCAAACATATTGATCTTCTAATTGGTATAAGGAGCATTGAATTTTTTTCTGTGTATTCTGGCTACAGATAAAATAATCTAGGTATCTGTAAAAACTTCCATAGTCCAGTTTAGAATTAGGAGGGACAGATGATAGGCAACTCTAATTCTTTAAACCCATCAGGTGATTTCACTGTGAAATTAGTTACAGGAGCTCTGAGGCATTATCTGGATGCTTGTGGAGTCACATCTTTCTCATTGCTATGCTCAGAGAGTCAGTTTTCAGAGGCCTAGGACAGGCCTGAGAGTTTTGCACTTCTATCCATCTCCCAGGAGATGCTTATGCAGCAGGCCTGGAGCGACACATGAAGCATTTCTGTGGCTCTAATGTGCACATGGGTCACTGGAGAACTTTGAAATGTGAGTTGTGATTCAGCTGATTGAGGATGGCACCTGCGAATCTGCATTTCTAACAAGCGCCTTGAGTGATGCTAATGCTACTGGTAGAAGGGCCACTTCTTCAGTAATGAGTTTCTAGATTTAATTCCACTAGCATCCCATCCCACTCATTCTGATTGGTTATTTTAACATCCCACTGGCTGATGCCCAGACCTGGGAGTTGGTGGCAAGGAGGTGCAATCCATCAGGATGTTTGAACAGCAGTGGAGAAGTCGTGGTAGCTTCCTCTGGGATTGGGGTGAGGGGGTTAAAACCTGTAAACCTAAAGGAGACATTTTCTCAATTATATCAAAACCTCTGCTGCTAGATAAAGTAGTGAATGCAAATCATATATTTTAAAATGAATGAATTTAAGAGGACTTCTCTATAATAAGATACTACTGTAAACTCATCTGCAAAGTGAAAAAAAACTATCTTATTAGGAAGTGTCAGTACCCAAAGCAATTCCTCAATGAAATGTAACTGCTGTCAGTCCAGAAAAGACAACAGAAGCTACTTGGATAGTTGGCTTTTTATTTTAATGCTGAAATAAGCAGAATTAAAAAGGAAAAGTTTATTTTTAATCACAGTTTTTGAGGTTTCAGTCCACGACCACTAAGCACTATTGCTTCAGACCATAGTATCACAGATATGATTGTAGCAGGCATGGTGGGACTTTTTAGCATGTAAGAAGCCTGACTAGGCAAGAGGCCAGTGCAAAAGAAAGAGGAAAGGCCCAGTGAACCATGATCCCCTTTCAAGGCATGTACTTGATGACCTAAAACCCCACCCTAAGCCATAACCATTAAAAGTTCCATTACTTTCTGGCAGTGCTGTGCTGAGGATCGAGTCTTCTAATGCACGAGTCCTTAGGGGAGATTCTTTTTGCAAACAGTATCATTTCTCAACTATAATGAATCACCATTAACAGGTAAATTTTATACTTGGTGCAGGTCATTCAACTTCTATCTTGTCTCAAGAATGAAAATCATCCGTGGTAATAAATAAAGGAAGGCTTAAAACCAGCTACAAATGTACTTTCTGATCTGAGGATGAGTAAGTTCCAAAATGAATCAAGTATTTATAACATTTAAAAAATTTATTTATTTTGTGTGTGTGTGTGTGTGTGTGTGTGTGTGTGTGTGTGTGTGTATCAGAGGGCACTATACATCCCTGTGGAGGACCAGGACTCATCCTGGATTATAAAATTTTTAAATCAGAATTGGATTTTATACAGTAAAAGTTGTCCTCACGTTCTCTACTTGATCTTATTTATATCAACATTATAAACTACAAGTAATTAAAGATATTGGATTTTATTGCAGCATCAGTATTATGAATTAATATTATGTTGATGTAAATCAGTGTTTCTCTTTCCCAAGCACACTTTCATCTGTGCTACTGGCTGTCTGTATGCTTTCTCCACTTTGATGCTATTAATTGAATACTGACTTTATTTGCAGTGGCACAGTATCCAATACAATGCTCACTGCTCTATCCTTTTGCCAGATCTTGACAGTGAAATGTGAGTGGCAGTCACTCCTGGAAGCTTCCAGAAACATTTTGGAAGAGACCAGCCTGAAAGACTGGTGTACTACTTTCCCTTCATCACTTTTCCTTTTGCCTCAAATGTGGGCGGAAGCCTCATAATTTGCATTGTATCTAGCTTCCAAGTGATCCTGATCTTTGGAACCACACTTCAAGAGTCCATTGATCTAGAAGATTGGAAGAAAGAGAAAAATCTCTGTGTGTGATGTTTTCAAGTGAGGGTTTATAGTGAATGACATCCCCATGTACATTTCTTAAATACTCTAGTTCTGTGACTTTGTAAACCCCAGCCCAAAAATCTGGATATTATCCATATTCAGCTGTTTGGTGCCATATGTTCAAACTCAAAATGATCTCATAGGTATTTTCAAGACATCCTAGGTATTATAATAGTAGGTAGAAATAATCTAAGGCATCAAAGAGCTTTATGGAATTTTATCTGAAGGTGCCAGATAATTTCTTTGAGTCTGGTTCATCAGGATCTGATAGTCAATTTCAGGGAACGGTTCCCTAGCTCCCAGGTTCCTTCCCAAAAACATTTTCTTCAGGAAATAACTTTTCTCTTTTCTAGTATCCATGAGTTTAGAATAAATTCAAGGTGACATTGTCTTACTCCTCCTCCTTTGAAGACTCTTTCTCACTGTTGACTAATAATTGCTAACTTTCCAAAGGAGTCAGGGGAGATTAATATTCTGCAAAAGCTAATTTATGACCATCCACCTCTAAGATGACCTGCCTGAGTCACTTTGTGACTCATGCTCACTCCAGAATGTTCAATAATAAAATCTTCCCTTTAAACACAAAAATCTTATGGAAAAACTCCAAGATCCTTCTCCCAAATTTAGCAATTAATCTTGAGGCTAGGTAGGAAAAAGCAAATATTGACTATTTACAGGACAAAAATTGGTGCTTTGGTTTGGGTTTCTTGGCTTTCTAGAGTTCTGTCTGCTGACCCTTTGCCCTTCACACTTCCTAGGTACCTCCATAATTATAAGAAATGTGAATATTCTAAGAAGTCATAGCATAGGGCGATAATGATGATGATAAGAGCAAACATGAGTTTACTGAGCATGTCCTATTTTAATTCAGATCCCTGATGGGCCTCAAATATTCTCCCCATCTTTTGGTTGGATAAATTTGGGCAGAGAAATGGCTGATTTTCTGGTATCAGTTACTACTGGGGAAGCTAGTATTGGAAGCCTAGCATGGTTTTAAAATTATGAGATATACTAACTAAATAAAACTAAATCAAGACAAACAACAACATAAATAAATATAAACAACCTGGGCATAACGATGTTCTTGCTTTTTTTCAACTATCTTAATTCTCAGATCAAAGGTAACTATTAAGGCATGTTTGTAAAAGGAGGAAGTTCTGTGCTTATCAAAAAAATTCATGTTAGCTTTTAAAGTGAGCTAAGAATTGTTTCAGCATTCAATGCTTTTATGTTTTATAATTATGTACAGACAATATAATATATTATCAACACATAATATATGTGATTGATCATTCTACATCTCATGTATTGTGTTTAGAGACGTGTCCCCTGAAAGTCCACATGTTTGTTCTTGACTTTGTTCCCCTAGTGTGTTACTGGGAGGTGATGGGATCTTTAGGATCTGAGGTCTAGTGAAATGGCTTTTGGTCATTGAGTCTGTGTCCTTTCTTCTTCTGAGCTTTTTGTCCCTGGCTTGTGTAAGTGGTTTTCGATTGCTATGCATTCCTGTCATGATTTCCCCATCTAAGATCCAAATCAGTAAGCCAATTTTTTAATGGACTTGAACCTCTACAACACAAAACCCAAACAAGTAGTTTTCCTTTGTAACAATTCCTCAGGTACTTCTTGCTATGCTAATGGGAAGCTGACTGTTGTAAAATACCATGGTGATAAAAATGTGTTACAGATAATGTTTGGCACTTAATATATACAGTTTTTGGACATCTTACCAAAGATACAATTTATATACATAGATGTGGATTTGTACTTCAGTAGTATTTAGCATTGACACAGTGTGTGTAACCATCACTCCTGCCTAATTCGGGTGCTTGAATCATTCCCAGTAAAAGAGCACGCCCATGTCTTTCACTGTTGCTCTCTTCTCTCCTGTTCCATTACCAGGCATATTAGTTGTTTTTCTCATGGCTTCCAAATACCCAGCAAGAAGCAGCATAAGGGTAAAAAGGTTTATTTTAGTTTATGGTTTTAGGAGATACCATATGCGGAGGGGGAGACAAGGGAGGAGGTGCATGAGGTGGCTTGTCTTGTGGCATCTGCAATCAGAAAGCCCAGAGAGATGAATTCTGAGGCTTTCTCTTTTTGATTCACCTTGCCATGGGATGGGGCACTATGTTCAAAGTGGATCTTCCCTGCTTAGTTAAATCACTCAAGAAATACCTTCGCACATATTCCCAGTGAAGTGAACAATGAAGATTAACCACTGCAACCAATTCACTATCATCTCAATGGAATGGCCTATTCAGGATGTTACATTTAAATGAAGTCATACCTATTTGGCCTTTTGTGACAAACTTCTTTCACTTAACAAAATGTTTTAAAGTTCACCTATACTTTCAAATGTAATGATACATAATTCTCTTTTACAGAGAAATTTTAATCTATTGCACAGAGTATGAAACATTCTGCTTATTAATCAGTTGATGGACATAACTTGCTTTTACTTTTGATAACTAAAAATAATTTTATTGAAAGTCACATTTAAGTTTCTCTGTAACCATGTTTCTATTTCTGTTAGTTATGCATCGAGACATGGAATGTGTAGCTTTTAAATGACTATCATATTGTTTTTCAGAAAGGATTGTACCAGTTTACAATTCCATGATAGTAGTGTAGAAGGAGTCCAATTATTTATCCTTACACAACATATGAGGACAAATAAACAAATAGTCTAGTCATCCTAAGTGGTATAAAGTGATATCAATTTATCCTCTTGATGTACAGCTACATAATGGCTGATGATATGAAATAATTTTCAATAAATAGCATCATTATAACAATTATTTTAAAAAATTGTGACTGCTACTGTAGCCATCATTATTAGTGTTAAATCCTCTACTTATTAAAATTTATTTCTGTTTACTCATTAGTTTTTGAGCATCTGTAAGAGTCTCATTCAGGCATAAGTGAACTGTGTTTCAAGTGGGTCCTTGCTATGTTTTTCCGAATCAAACTCTTATTTCTCTCATCCTAGTCTTTTGCCTGACTCTGCCCTAAGTAATTTAGGAAGTTACCTCATAAGAGCTTGTGTTTTTTTTCTATTTCAGAAAGTAAAGTTTTGCAGATCTCATCTAGCTCCAGAGGCAGAGAGGAAATCAGGAGAGTTTGGGAGATGCTGCATCATCATAGATCTTTCATCGGACCTCGTGCTAGTGTTTAAGGAGCGTATGTACTAGCTGGACAAAGGATGCCAACTCAAGGTAACTGATGAGCACCTTGGTACAGGTGCTTATGCAAGGAGCATTGAGGGAATTAAGTCTGGGCCAGGTGCTTCTTCTGAACCAGAGAAACCTCTTTGCAAATGAAACCTCCTCTCTTGGGGAAGACCGAAGAGAGCATGAAGAGCTGGATCCAGTCTCCATCATGCAGAGATATGGACAACTTAAATTTTAAGGTGTCTCAGTTATCCTCTTCATGATAGTTTTTTTAAAACAATACTATTCTTCTTTACATCACGGCTAGAAGTATTCTTGTAAATAAAGATCTCTTTCTGACACTATTCTGCTCAAAAGCTATAAAAGGCTTCATCGCCATAAGGCACCTAGTTAGATATTAGCAGGTTAGGAAGAATGAATGCAAGTTGTCCCCCACAGGTGCATGTGTTTGCATTAGCTACTGCAAATGGCACCTTTAGGAGGTAGAACCTTGCTGGAAGAAGGCACATCACAGGGAGAAGCCTTGAGGTGTGTGAGCCCCTCCTTGATTCTCCTGGCAGTTGGCTGTAGCAATCTGATGCATGTCTCTCGCCTCTATCATGGTATCAGCGGCAACCTGGCCTCCTCAAGCTTCTGTGCCTCCCATGCCTTTTCTACCACAATGGATCATATCTCACCTCTGGAGCTCTGAGTCAAACACACAATAGAGTAACTGTGACAGACCTCAAAATAATCTATAAAATCAGCAATTAAAACTGCAAGACTCCAATTAATAGGGTCAGAAGAATGGGATCCCAGTCACAGCTCTGACCTTGGGAGAAGACTTGACATTCCAAACTACTTGGAAGATCATTAATCAGTAACTGCTATGAGTCCTAACCTTACAGTATTACTGTAATAGCAGTACATAAAGAACAAGTATATATCTGTTCCCACTGGTAAGAATCAAATCAAATTGGTCTGTAAGTCACATGGAGAGAACTAAGTCTCTTAGGAAAAGTTGTTTGTCCTAGAGACTTTAGAAAGTTGCCTAAATGTAGATTAGCATTAGTCCTTTGGCCAGTCTATACTGCCACCCCTTGAGCACGTGGTCCACTTCAATCAGAGTAGCAGCAGTCCGCTCTGCCCAGCTTCTCTTCTCTCCGTGTGTCTTAGCTGAATTCCTTCAACTCAGATCACAAGGACCAGGGAACTGAGGGGTCCAGACTTAGATCTTGGTGACAGTTCTCAATTCTGTAGACTAGTTCATGATGTCTTTTGTGAGTTTGGTCCTTCCCTTTGCCACTCTTTTGCACTCAACAGTGTCTTCCTTCTCGAATGTTCCTTTTCATCACTGAGTCATTGCAAATGACCCTCTGCTTGGAACCTTCTCACTTTACCTTTTCCCCACATCCCAGATAGCTTCGTATGGCAAGGACTGCTCCTTAGTTCTAAGCTTAGCTTGAAACTTGCCCCAGGAAACCTGACTACTAAACTTCCAGAGGAGAAGCTCCTTTCATCTGTGCACAGACCCCTATTTATCATGCCTCCATACATCTCTCTGCCATGCATCTGCCTATGTGAACTGATTATTGCCTGTTGGTGTTTCTGTATCCTACAGAGATGTTGAATGCTGGGAAAGTGGAAGCAATGCTTGTTGCTCACCTGTGTAAATGGCTGTATAACCTGAAAAAGATTTCTCCCTCAACATCAGCACCAGCTGTACTAGACTTTGAAGTTGGGACACAGGGATGCAATTCAAAAATCCTGCTAATAACCAACAAAGTGTCTGGCTATTGATAGTCAGTAAATGGATAATGTGTTAAGCCTTAACTATGCTACAAATTGATGGTGTTGTCCTTACCAGTTAGTTAGTCTTGGGATTCTCAGCTACGATGTGCTAATGCCATTTCACGGAGTCAGGGGGGAATAAATGTGAGGTTCATGAGAAAGCCTTGTGAACATGCATTCTCAGGACCTTTCTTCTTTCGTGTTTCTCCATTTTAATTGTTATTCAACTAATTACTTGCAGGTTTGTCTTTAAACTCTTAGCCTGTTTTCTGTTCTTTCTTTGGGCTTGTTTGGAACATCCCTCCTTACTCATGTCCACAGATCCACAAGAAATAAATAAAATGAGACTGATAGGAAAGGCTGTTTCAAAAGCTCGCAGATGGTCCATCTGATCAGGAATTTGTTTATGTGGGCTGAACAACATATGTTCACAGATGAAAGGACATTGAAATGTTTTATTTCCAAGCTTCAGCCTACAGTCTAGGTGAGAATCATTATTACAAAAAAATTAAGTTGTTATCAATATTCTTCAATGCCAAGCTAAATCACTTGCATTAATCTGTTTGGCAAATGATTTCAAAACTCTGGTTAACACCTGTCTTGGTTTTATGATTTGTAAAATTTTTCCTAAAGACAAAATAAGATAGGATTTATGAATTCCTGAGCTGTCTCCCTTGACCACATCAGAGTCTTATTTCTAAGCTCCTCATGGTTCCAATCAAGGTCTTATTCTCTTTAAATTGTCATAGAGCTGTGGAAGAGGAGTATAATTTCCTTCACATTTACTTGAAATTGAATGGTAATTAGAATACACACTACCCTTTAAATTGAGTGGACATCTAAGAGATTTTTTAAAAAGGTATTTAAGGGGATATTAAGATAAATGATGCTCGAATGTTTAAAAGCTCCATAATTCTTTTAAAGGTCTACTTTAATTGGGGCAGGAACCCTTGTAATATAGAAAGCTAACAAAGAACAGGACTGAGCGGCAGGGTGCTTGTGGAACAGGGAATCAGGACCCCTAAAAGGATGGACCCTGAAGAATTCATGTCTCCAGGAATCTGTAGTGGAAGGGGAGAATGATACCAGGCACTCTAGAGGAGCAACTTCTTCCAAAATTTTAGTAACTTATCTCACACCTAAAGCTGCAAAGGCACAGTTCCTGGCTTTTGTTTTTATAAATTGCAATAAATGTTACAGGAAAGACAGAGAGAAACTAAGCATTTTTTCCTCTCCCCAATTCTGACCCAATCTGTAGATAAATTCATTTCTCTTTGTGTATTACTGTCTCCCGGGGGTTGGTTATCTCTGAAAGTGAAAAAGTTTCCCTAGAGGCTCACAAGTTTGAATACTTGGTGCCCAGTGATTTGGGGAGGTTATGGACTCTGGGAGGTGGACCTTTGCTGAAGGAAGTGTGTTGCTATAGTTGGGTTTAGAGGGCTATTACTTACATGACTTTCCGCTTGATCTTTCCGTTTCCTGTCTATGGAGATGTGGGACCACGCAAAGGAGTATGGGTTGTGCATTCAGCTCTCACGAGCTCCCTGAGGGATGGGCCCTCTCAAAACTCTGGGCCGAGCAAACTCTTCCTCTGTTAAGTTGCTTCTGCCAGATGTATTTTCACAGTGACAAGAAAACAAATTCAAAGGTTTTTGATTTTGCATGGTAGTGTCTCCATTCCTTAGAATGGAATAATTTAAACCCCTTAGAGGGAAACTCAGTTCCAAATTCTGAGTAAATGATCAAAGTGAGATTCCTTGTACCCAAGATTGCCAGGAATGTGTAGCCTGGCAAGACTATCTGAATATGAATAATGAGCCCACAAGGTGACCAAATAAGAGGGAAATATCCCAATTCTCTGTTGCATATATTTTTTCTGGGCATCATGAGACTTCAGGGGCATGAAAGAAGGCACAATGTGATATAATCTTACCTGGCACAAAATAAAGAGGAGGTTGCAATTAGTTGCAATTTGAAATTTTGTCTTTTGAAGAGAAAAGCACTGTATCATATTTAAATAATCATGAGAATTTTTAGAAGCTAAAACAAGCTGACAACTTCAGTTAAAAATCTTCCTTCCTTTTGATCTCTGTATTCTCAGTAAGGATGCCAAGGTCAAAGCAGCCATGAATCCGTCATACACATTTTGGCTGCAGAAAGAATAGACGATGGAAGTAAGTCCTTGGTGATGGAAATTCTCCCATTTACATCAGTAGGGTCTTCTAGGTCGAGTGTTATAAGAATGGAGACATTGTGAAGATAACCTGGCACTCGGGCTGATTAACTAGCACTCTGCCGAGTCAGAGTTGGTATAGGGTACCGGTGACAGCACAGTGGGGGCCAATGCCCCACAACTTAGTAGCTGGAGCTGAGGAACGTGGTTTATTCTCTCTGTACTTCAATTCTACCATTGGCAAAGGAAGATAATAATAGACTATTCTATAATATTACAGAGATGATTAAATGAGCCAATATATTCATATTTGTGGAATAGCGTATTTCTCAGTACACTCTAAATCTTCTTCTTCTTCTTCTTCTTCTTCTTCTTCTTCTTCTTCTTCTTCTTCTTCTTCTTTATCTTAGATTTTTAAATTTTAAGTTTTAAATCAACCGATTTGTGAGTTCCTATTACACAATAGTGTAGGGAATATCCCTTCAAGAATAGCTGGGTCCTGTGTTCAAAGTCATTAGAATCGTTTTTTTTTTTCCATTCCCTTTAAGTCATACTAACCCTTTTTCTCACTTTTTCTACCCATTCTTTTATTCTTCCTCATGGGATGAAGGGTTCTCCTTCCAGCAGCTCCCAGAGCAATACTCTTGGGCATATTTTTCCAGCATTCTCTGCATATGTCTTGATAGTCATTTTGATGGGCTTTTCATGGATCACATACTTAGTCACATACGAATCATATGTGTTACAGGAATGTGTTATTCTATTGGTATGGTGGACTATTCAGTTAGGATTAAGCCCTGCCCTTGAGATCAGAGGAATGGGATAAGGTTATATCCACTACATTTGCTTTGTAACTTGCCTCCTTGGAAATCCATTCTCAAAATCCTGAGTCTTCCCATATGGAAACTGCACCTGGAGACGTCTAATAGCCTGAAACTTTTAAAGTTATAATTCCTGTCAGAATAATGATTGTGGACTGAGCAGTGTCTTGAGGAAGGCACACAGCTATCTACAGCTGCTGTTCCCTGAAGCATCACCTCATCTCTGCACACTCCAGCGGTGCTTCCTGTCACCATCCTGCATCCCTAGTGGGCAGGGGAATCATCCAGGATGGGGTCTGTGTCATGCGATGTACCATACCTTCTGTTCTGATTATTTATTATGGTGGAACTGAAATCCTGAGAACATTGTGTCTTATAACAACAGTTTATTAGTATCTTGTCCCAGGGTCAAGCAGGTTTCTCTGGACACTGCTAGCACGGGGCTGATTATGGTTATAATCAGACAATAGATAGGGTTAGTGTTTTTAAAGCTCATAACTCTTATGTATCATGCATGAACTAGAAGACTTCAGTTAGGGCTGAAATATGAGAGAATCTTTTAACTCTCTCTCTCTGTTTCTCTACCTCCCTTCCTTTTTCTCTCCTTCCTTTCCCCTCTCACTGTATTTCCCTCCCTTCCCTTTCCTTCCCCTTTCCCCCTCCCCTATCCCTCTGCCTCATTGTTCCCCTCCCTCTCCTTTTCTGTCTCACTCCCTATGTGAGCTTCAGAGTAAATCAGGTTTCTCTTCTTTCGGCTGAAAACTTCAAGTGAGAGTATTCTAGGAAACAAGGAGCAGACCACAGGACCCTTTTCAGTTGTGTCTTTGGAGGCCACAGTGTTACTTCTGATGCTCTTTGTTGATCAAGGCAACAAGTGAAAAGAAATACAGAGCTTTTCCTCAGAAGGAAGACTATCAAAGTCTGTAGGCCCTTTAAATCATAATACATCCTGAAAATGATGTTCACCTTTTGGTACTCTTACAAACCATGTCTGGTTATCCTTTGAAATCATACTTTTGAGAATGAATGTCTTTGTTCATACTGTTCTGATTTTGTCTTGCTCTTGATGGGAATGAGTGTTCCAGAGGGGAGATTATCAGGGCATAGCAAGAAAACAGGTTTCTTCGATGATCAAGTGTTAGAAGAGGCTTTCTATCACATGCAAATGCAATGGCCTCCATTTGCACTCACTGACCTATTTTAAATAGCTGTGTTCCATTTCTATACTTGTGGGAATATTGGTAATGCTTCACCATGAGACAGATTAGGTTTTTTCTGTGAAACCAGCTGGAATGAAGAAAGACCTACTATGAATTTAGTTATCACCATGAGGCACTTGGAAGTCATTGAAGAGTCTGATGTTATTACCTGCATTTGTGCATTTTCAGGAAAAAGATGGTGTCATCTTCAAGGTGGGCTCCTTGCTAATTACAAACCTTGGGATGGCTTGCATGTCAGGTAGAAACGAAAATGCTAAATACTAAAGCCAAGCACTCTACTCTCTGACCCACCGGATGGCTGTGGTCATCATCAAACAAGATCAGGAGAAAGCAAAAAGGGGAATGCATCAGTATGCCCCTCCAGAGGCAGTGGGTAAGAAAAGTGGAATCTCACACATTTTCAAGAGTGTTTAAGAAAGGAATATGCATGGCTGAACATGTCATATGCCCAAGACCTTTCACTGAGTCTCAAATGCCTTGGAGTAATGGGAACATGAAGTTCCACATAGTAAAACTGGCTTGTTAGTGGAAGGTAGGTTTTACTAAGCAAAGAACACTAGGTAAAGTTAAAACAGTCTCTAGACTGTTATTCTTAGTGTAGTAACATATAAATCTGTGACTTCTTTCTCTTCCTAGTGTTTTTGCCAATGCCAAGTCTTGCAAGACTAACTCTTGGGCCATATTCTCAAGTCTTAATAGTTTGTCCAGTTAAAAAACTCTCTCTCTCTCTCTCTCTCTCTCTCTTTCCAGTATACAGTTGTATCAAGGCCAGAGGAAGATATATTGTACATCACCTCTCTGCCTTATTCCTTGAGACAGGGATTTGAACCTGGAATTTGCTGTATTTTGGTTAGGCTGGAAGTCAGCAAACCACAAAGAGATCCTCCTGATGACTTTCCTTGCTCCCCCTCCAGTGTGGGGATTGCATGGGTACATGCTCATGCCTGGCCTTTTACATGGGTCCTGGGGATCCAATCTCAGGTCCTTGTGCTTGCACAACATGCAGTTTACCTACTGAACCATCTCCCTAACCTGAAAGCAAATATTTTTTAATGTTTTTCCACTGGTTTTTTTTGCAACAGACTCTCAGTTGAGTACCGTCCACATGTAAGTAACTGTTGGAGATACTTGGTGTGTATAAAGCAAACAAGATGGTTATATACAGAACTTAGAAACCAATACCATGTTTTTCTGGGCAAGTTAGTAGGAGGAAGGAGTCTTTCACCATTCATTTTCACTGTAAGCCAAGAAGAAGATTGTGAAGGAGGGTTATGGTTCATCTGCATCAAAATGTAAGTGCTGCTCCTCTTCCAGACCTACTATCTATGAAATGTACGAAGAACCCCAATGGTAGTTATGTGACAGCAAATACTTCTGAAAGTTGGAATCTATTAGTTAAATTCTCCCAAGGTTGAAAATTCAAATATGTCCAAAGGATAGGACCAAGTTGTAATTCCTCATCAATGTATAATTTTCGAGGGGGATGGAGCTGGTATGGATTCAAATGTTTAAGTTCCCATAGATTCCTACAGATAGCACAAGTGAGACAGAGTAACTCCCTTGTGAATCTGTACTCACATGGGCAAGACAGATAAGTTCTATGGTTGCAAGTAGTGGTAAAGAATGAATATTGAAAATGTGAATGAATAATGTGAGCAAATAATGAATGAATGAATGAATGAATAAAGGTGGAGGATGATGACAGTAGAAATTAGTGTTTTAGACAAGTTGCTAACAGCAGAGTTTTCTGAAGAGCTGAGATCTAGGCCAGATAGAGCCTGTGCAGGAGTGAGCTATACACAAATCTTCAGGAGCAAGGACTAAGGCAAAGGCATGAGATCAGGCAAACCAGAACAGAGAGGTTCAAGGGACAGAGTGAATCGCAGTGGCTCATACCCACTCAGCATTGAGCCATCTAGTGCTGACTATACCTGGAAGGAAATGACTCAACTACTTAAATAGAACTATGTCCAGCTCACAGCTAGCACAATGAGTACTATGAAACACCATAACAGGAAAGCTTAGTAAGTTCTTCCTACATGGTTAAAGATTTATCCCTGACATGCAAGTAAAGCTGATGATAAGTTCCATCTATCAGCCACCAGGAAGAGACATGGAGTCCTGGAAGTAGGATGGATCTGACAAGGTTCACCTTGAGGTTCACCTGTGTTCATAAGCAAGGATCAGGGGACTTCTTCCTGTAGGCTGAAGATGGAAGGTGATATTTTCTTCCTAGTTTAAGTTGCTGTCCTGGAGACATCATGGGAGACTGGGTTTTTAATTAATTAATTAACTACTTTGAGAGAGAGACATATATGGAAGATGATGACTTTTTGTGTATATGCATTAATGTGTGTGTGTATCTGTGTGTATCTGTGTGCGTGTGTGTGTGTGTGTGTGTGTGTGTGTGTGTGTGTATGTGTATTTATTAGAGGGCACTAAGTGTGTCTATGGAGGCTCCAAAAGTGACTTCAAGGAGAGAGAGAGAGAGAGAGAGAGAGAGAGAGAGAGAGAGAGAGAGAGAGAGACTGAGAGAGACAGAGAGACAGAGAGAGAGAGCCACAATGTGCAATGAGGAAAGAGAGAGAGAACAGTTAATGGTCCAAATTTCCTGCTTTATTCTGGGGTTTCCCAGGCTCTGTCTTCCAGGATAGATCAAGCAAGCCATCGGTATGTCTTCCCAACATTATTTATTTACTCATTTGTTTATTTTGAGTTTCTCCATTCTTTTATTATATTTATTTATCTATTCATGGTGTATATGTCTGTGCATGTGTGTCTCTGTGTGTATCAGAGGGCACTGTATGTGCCTATGGAGGCCCATGGGTGACCGGGAATTCTCCGGATTGCTTTACGTCCTCTTTGCTTTGCTCTGGAGTTTTCCAGGTTCCACCTTTAAGGATCAGAAGTATAGGCCACCACCATTTCCCCCCAGCATTTTTGTATGGAATCCAGGATCCGAACTCAGGACCTTTAGCTTGGCAGGCAGAGGCTTAACCCCTGAGCCATCTCTCCAGTCCTTATTCATTTTTTTAATGTTGCATACACAAATATAGTGAATTTGTAATATTTTCAACTTTCACCTTAGTCCCAACTTCCATTCCCTCCCTCCCTTCTCTTCCTCTTAAAATCCTTTATCTCCCAATATTTCTATATGGGAATCTGAACCCGTATCTTTCTGCTTGTGAGGTAGAAGTTTAACCCCTGAGTCATCTCTCCAGTCCCAAGATGACAATCTTGGACATTAGTTCTCTCCTTCTACTTTGTAACTCTGGGATTGAACTTTACCTGCTCAACTAGTTTACTGGCTGGCTAAGATTTTTTTCTTTATCAGGTTTAACCACAAAGTGCAATGAGGAGAGAGATGCAGAGAGAGAGAGAGAGAGAGAGAGAGAGAGAGAGAGAGAGAGACAGAGACAGAGACAGAGAGACAGAGAGCCACAATGTGCAATGAGGAAAGAGAGAGAGAACAGTTAATCCTGTGACCTTGTCATAGTAGCAGATGTGTGAGAATGGTCTAAATTTCCAAGTGTACCATGTTCTCTTGTACCCCCTAATAAGCAGAAATTTGAGCATCACTTAATTTACACTTGTACATGCATCTAGTGCAAGCCTTCCTCCTTCAGGGGTTGAGGATTCTGGAAGTAAATGGGTGTGTGCCTTTACATGGTGGGGAAATTTAATCCAAAGTCAAACCTGCTTGCTGCTCTATGTGGCTCCACCATCTTTTCAGATTTCTCTTTTTCTCTGGAATGTTATATTCAAAGGGCGTGTTTGACTTTGTTCTACTCAATTCCTCTCTGATACTTCCAAATCAAGGAATGACATTGTTTTATCCCTTTTATTTCTGCTTTTAGATGATCTATATAGTCTCTTCCAGGTTCTTCAGCAGACATCTCCACATCTTGGAAATTCAGGGAATAGAGAGGTTTTTCTTTGATTTTTCTCATGAAGTATGTCTTTCAGTAGTAACCATCATAAGTTCAGCAAAAGACACCTTGACCTTTCCAATCAAATACCTACTTCTCTTGATTTCTTCTGTTTTTTAGCTGTTCTAATTTTTGTTTATATCCCAGTTCTAATTTTGGGCTTTTATAAACATTAGCCTAGCCTTTTGTGGTCCTTTCAACAAAACTTACAGAAAAACTTTGCCCATTTTTCCTTTTTCCTGGGTATACTTCTAGACTACATTTCCCAGAGTTCTTTGTAGCAGGTCGTGGCTGTGTGAAAATTTCCCAGGAGCTTTCTTCCATTTTCCTCTTTGCCTGCATATCTGCTGAATGAACAGAGATGGGATGTCAGAGACAAAGAAATCTGGGTCTCAGCAGCCAGAAGATTCTTTATGGAACTGTGTATCTGAGTTAGAAATATTTTTATTATTATTGTGTTGACAGTGACAGAAATTGCTTGCTGTCTTCCCCAGAGCAGTTATTATTTGACAGAGTAATATGGTGCATGAAAAATTTAAGTCTCTTGCCTCCCTTGGTCACCCAGCACTGGCTTGTCAGAACAAGATTGCACACATGGGCACACAAGTGCCAAGAGTTGCTGCCATTCTCACAGTGGTGCCTAGCCTGTGCGCCATAAGCACACTGTTGAAATCAATGCAGGAAAGAAGAAACAGGACTGGCAATGTATAGCCTATTTTCCTGAACTTCTCGTGGCTTCCTTTATAGCCTGTTTTTTTAGTAACTGGATAAGATTTGCTGGAGAGTTTTACCTGGACCACAAAGTGTTAAGCTCTTGCAATTGAAAGCACTTAGAGTCTAACAGCAGGTGAAGGTAGTTTTAAAATATGGAGATGATGGGAAGAGATGATACAGATTCTGCCGAAAGATTGCTGGTGGCAGCAGAGAATGGCTGGATCAAATGCCTGCCCTGCTGTCTGTCAAAGGTGTGGAATGGCTTCAAAGCTCATTGTTGCAACAGCTTCCTGAAACACACTGTGTCTGGAAGATGTGCAGGGGTGTTTGTACACAGGCAGGCTTGGGAGGGAAGGTAAAAATGGGAAGCTTGGGTGAGGCTTCGAGACCAACAGCGCCCTGAGGCTTGTGGGTGCTCATCCAGCTGCTACCCATTGTGGGGGTTTTATCCCCAAAGGATACAGCAGCTGGTGCTTTACTTCCTTGTTGACTTTTGTGCTGCACCTGGGGAGTCTTGGTAACTGTCAACAAAGATTTAGAACTCTAATAAAGGATCAGGCGCCAATGCGGTTGATTCTGCCTGTACTAAATTCTAGTAATGTATGGATGGGCAGCTGGTATGGGGGACCTCAGCCATAAAGAAGGGTGGGGAACAGACAGAGGCCAGGAGGAGGGAGATGGGGTAAGAAAAGACTAGCTGATTGCTAACCACTTCCCACCATGCTCAGTGCCCGAGGCTTTGGCATTTATAATAGATGTTCCTTGATGGACAGGGTCCCCAGCGCCCAGCTGCTATGGGTGCTACTTAAGGCTTGCAAAGGTCCTCCTCCTTACAAATTATGTTCAAGTGACACCCAGGAGACTACGCTCCCTACATGCTCCCATTCAGGGAAGCCTGTGGAAGTGATTAGTAGTGTCTCTGATTCAGATATACAAAGCCCTACCTCCCTTGGGTGCCACAGGGTGTTTTTCACTATAGAAGCTCTCTTGGATGAGGGCAAGTGTGGATTTTATTGAGCACACATCTTCACTTGACTTTCTCTTCAAGTCCTGTCTGCTTGCCTCTGTTAGATGCTTCTCTTAGGTCCTTTGTCCATCAAACACGTGCATGTTATGTTCTCTATCTTGAGCTCTATTTTGGGGGAATTTGAGACCAATGAAAGATTTAGATTCCCCACTGTCATGGTTCAGTCTGGCAGGAGGGTAGAACTTAGAAGCTGCAAGTGCTAAGAAATGTGTATTCAGGGCAGATGGGGGAAGATTATAGGTAGAGGTTGAAAGCATGTTGAGAAAATAGGGAAAGCGCAAAGGCAGAGAATGGCCATTAGTGTTTTCATCCCAGAAGCCAGACTGGAATGCACAGGGGGACCGCGGCCTCAGTGCCGGAGCCTGGGTCAGCAGAGCCTGAGTAGGGAATGCTTGTTGGACACACGGGGACTGTGAGCGCATGTCTGACTCACCTGAGTCTGTTTGTGGCAAGGCTACGCGCTTATTAGTCATGAGAATCTGGGAAAGTTAATCTTCACAGCTAAATCTTAGTTTCATTATTTGTAAAACAGCATGTAGCATGCAGCAAGAGGTAAATATCAGTGTAAGCCACAATGGGTAAGTGGAAATTTTTTAAGCCAAACAGGCTTTTAAAAGTATATATATGGGATGGACTCAGATTTCAATACAGGGTCTAATTTTATGTAGATTCTGAGCTGAAAGCAAAGAACTACAGAGTATTATGAAATGAATTTTAAAGACAATGAATTTTAAAAACAAAAAGGTACTAAATCAATGGGATTTGGTGGCCCAATTCATGAATTCTGTTAGGTTTTAAAGTTCAAGATAAAGATACCAAGTCATATCCTCCTTTTCAGCCTAGGGTGTTTAGCACCTCTAGTCACAGTGGATGTCTGAAGCAGAGCTTCAGATCTGAGGGACAAAGTAAGTTTTCTCTTTTTAAGATCTCATTAGTTAGTAGGAGGTAGAGAGAAAGAAGGTTCTACATTACAAGGAAGTAGGTCTAATTAATATGTGACCTATGCTATGAGGGCGCACATGATATAGACTATGTGATAGCCACAGAGATACTGGATTAGGGAATGGGAATGGTTAATATGTCATCCTTTAAGCTGACTTGGATCCTGGACTTCAGGCTATTTTTTGCAGTGCTTCACTGTCCTTTCTGTTTAGAGCCTGAACTGAAGGCATTATTGGGTTAAGGTTCCCCCATCCTGTGGTAGGTAGTCAGTTGGTGGTCCTTGGGTCATAGGCTGGTGCCTATATTCATGTATCAGGAGGATATTTTCCACATAGCTCTGTGTAGTATGTTAGACTGTCGTCTGGATGGATCAGGTCAGCAGATGGACTACTGAGGGACTTAATGGATATAAGAATCAAAATGATTATTAAGGGAGTGACAACAGGTATAAGTCCGGAAGCCCAGTATTAGATTTGAAATCATTTATTCCACATTTCTGACCCGACCGTCAGATTTTGAAGCAGAATGAGTTAACATTTTTGCTGTGTTTCTGATCAGCCAGAGTGAGCAAAGGGCTCCTTTTTCATATATGGGAGATCCAGGCCACTCTTATACCCGAGTGTGGTCACTGCCAAGAAGTCCACCTAATCCTAGATTCTTATCTGACTATGTGAAGTTTCATCAAGGTTTGTATGTTTTGAGATAAAGAATGTAGCTGAATGACTAAAGTCCTAAACCCCCACTCCTGTGCTGACATCTGCTGTCATCCCCAAAACCACAACAAAGGAAGAGTAATAAAGGGACTTCTTCCCCTCTCCTTTCTTTCCCTTCCTTCCATTGTTTCCCTCCCTCCCTCCCTCCTTCCCTCCTTCCCTCCCCCTCTCTCCCCTCTCTTCCTCCTCCCTCTCCTTCCCTCGCTCCCTCCCTCCTTTCCTTCCTTTCTTCTTTCTTTCCTCTCTTCAGTCCACGGTGAATAAAATAAATGGGAAGGTGCTAGTTGTTGGAGCCACATCTGTGTTTAAGGACAAGTATTCCAGCATACACATCCCAGTCTACTTGGTTGGAAGATGAGAGTAGTTTGATATGCCACAGATTTCCTATTTGAATAGACATGAGGTAGAGGGGAAAGAGATGGAGAAATCAATAATTAATTTTTTTTTGGTGGTGGGCTTGTTTCTTCAGAACATAAGAGACCCCAGCAAAGGCTTCCCTTGATATAGGCTGAAACACAGCAGGGTACAGGGTTTGGACTTAAACATTTGGAAGAATGTTTACATGTATTCAGATAATAGAATAAGGAAGTGCTAGAGATGGGAGGATCTCCTTATAGGTTTGTGTGGATTCCCTATTGGCAGCCCAGGGAAAAGGCTGTTACATGAAATTGGACAATCCCATCTGTACGAGGACACTGTGGCATGTTGATGGGCCAAATATTATGCTGGTCTTGTGGAACAGAGCATTGGTGCAGTGAATTCTTGGATATAGCAGCCTTGTCACAACTAGAGGATACTGTTTGACAGTATCTCTCCTCATTCTTAAGCTTTTACATTCTTACAACTGCCTCTTCTGCTCAATTGCTTTTTTGAATAGGCATTTGCAGGTCTCTCCAGAGGTCTCAAGGATAGGTTGAGCTAACCAAGGGAGATACTTTGAAAGTTGTTCCTTTGGGCTAGACTGAGCCTAGATCTGGCTTAAGAGTGAGAATGTATTGTCTCTGTGGTTCAGAAGTAGGCTTTAACCTGGAAAAATGAATCTAAGAGCTGATAGCATAGTTGCAATGGGCTATGGAGATTGGAGGAGTTTAGGGACTAGGGTTATTAAGTAAACCAAGTGTCCTTGATAGATCAGGTGAGAAGGCAAATTGGGGGAAGGCTTTAGCAGAAGCTTGTTATGAGTATGTCTTAAGAGACACTGGATGGGGAAAAGGGTCAGGATATATCATCTAGAGCTATAGAGAACAAGGGAACATTTCTCAACATAAAGGACCTTCCATACATCAGTTTGAAAGGACTTAAGCCATCATGTAGAGCCCAGGGTACCGAGTAGATCTCATCAGATAAGTGAAGAGATTAATCCAGGTAGTCCATATGTCATTAATTTAGTAAGATATTTTTATACCCTTTCCACCTTACCTAATGATTAGTGCCTACCAATAAGTTGCAATGTATAGATTTGAAGAGATTTGCAGACCCTGAATGTAGTTTTGAATGCTAATGTGGGGCTGTTGTCAGACTTAAGAAAGTAGGAAACCTTGGATAGTATTCCTTTGATTGAATTTTTAGTTATTATTATAATTATTCTGCAAGCTTCCAATAAAAGTTCATGGCCAAAGAGCTTAGAGGAACATTGGGCTTTATTCTTGCTTACAATTCTGGTTACAGTTTATAGTCCAGTTTGGCAGAAGAGTTCATACCAATACCAGATGCTGGCCATACTATATTCGTGGGAATTGCTGAGAGAAGGACAAACCTATTCATTTGCCAGACTTTGAGCTGGCCAAAGAATGACAAATTACTGCACCAACTCTCTCCAACTAATCAACCTGCCAGTGAATGGTCCCACTCCCTATGGGCTGTAACTTCCCATATCAACTGGACAATTTTTCCTGCAGATTTGCTTAGGGCTTGTCTAAAGGTTTTTGTATGAAATACATTGTAGGGTTGACAGAGAGAGTGAGTGGTACAGAGACAGAAGAATCTAGACTATAAGGGATTTTGGACCACTTGCCATTGTGCTTTATGAAGTGTTCTAAGTCTCTAAGTATTTTGAATCAAAGATACTGTTTTCATGCCATTGCTTGTTATTATCCAGTTTGTACTCCATCCAGATAACATTACAAGAGAGAATCAATTTCATTTTATATCACTCTCAGGATAAACACATTTTAAGGTTGTGAGGAAGACAACCGGGGGGGTGGGGGGGAGACATAGATGTGTGAGTGCTTACTAGGGGTTTTGATGGGTCAGCTCATCCTGGAAAGGGAGAAAAAGAAGCAGATGTCTTTATAACCTTCAGGTTATAAAGGTCTAGGCAAAAAGCCTGGAGCAACTTCTGACCTAGCTTTAGGATTTTTGGATCTGGTGGGAACGTAAAAATAAGTGTGGTGTGAAACAAAATTAAGTGAAACTCAGTCTGAGAGACAAATATGTCTTGAATTGTGATAAATAAGTAAAAAACAAAAATGTTCATGTACTTTCTCAAACCGCACTTTCCTGGGCCTGCGAGTCAGCATGTGTATAGCTAGGTAAGAACCTAAGTCTGCTCCATTCCCGTGAGGTAAAAGATCATTATGGAGGATCGGATCTAGGCTGCTCCATGCAAATGAGGCAACCATAAGGTGGTCATTGGGGATATTACATCAACCTAACCAGAGTATATCAGCTCAAGGCTGCACCCACCTGTTTGCCACATGACTCACAGGAGACCATGATGCTGCTTGAGTCTGTGTAGGACCATCTGGCTGGTGAGAAGCTGTTTGCTGACTCCAAGGTTCCTCCTGGGCAGCGGCGTTGAACCCCCACACCATGCCTCCATGAGATGGTTGCCTGTGAGACTGTCCACAGAGAGGAATGTGTGCCCAGACCAAGTGATGTGGCAAGGCGAGCAGTCTAGGGGGTTAGGCAGGAGTCCAGGTAGGATTTGACTTGAATGTGCGATGTGCGAAGTATTACCCGTGTGCTAATAAATTACATAAAGTAGCAGTTATGACCCGATGACTAGGTGCTTGCCACAAAGTCACAAATATGATGGGCAGAACTTCAGAGAAATTCCTTAAAGATTTGGCACTATGGAATAAAAATGTCTGTCAATGAGGACAGGAAGTCCTGGTAATGGAGGGGTACAGCTTTCTCCTAAGGCTGACTCCTGGGCCCCTGACTAACATGAAAAGTCCTCAGAATAGATGTGGGCAGCTCAGTGGCCAAGTGTGAAAGTCTCTGGCAAGGTGCTCTGAGTTGGCAGTGTCTCTCCATCTGGGTTACACTGCTAATGTTTGGTTTCAGAGTTCCCCAGAGACTCTGAGTCATATCATCCTCACAGGCAAAACGCCTTTACTAACACTGACCACTGCAGGAGTCTGAAGCAGGGAGCTCCTTTATCAAGAGGAATCTGGATTATTTAATACAGGGCCTACAGGCTTATGTGACTTAGACTGTGTGACAGAATCAGACTCATGCTGCAGAGGCAGGTGGGACTCAATATGTTTAACTGCACTGGGGCTGCTTTGGGCCTTTGGTGGCAGGGGTGCTAAGTTTCTATTTTACCCTGATCACAGTCCTATCTGCTGAGGGTCTGTTTTCCTGGAATACTCAGGTTTTCAAATAAGTTCAAGGTCCACATGGGCTGTATAATGAGTTCAGGCCAGCTTGAATTAACAGAGTAAGACACTGTCTCAAAAAATGCTACAAACTGAAGAAAAGAGAAAAAGAGAGAGAGAACTAGGAAGTGCATGAGGGTGCTTGCATGACTACCTACAGCACTGCACCTTAAGGCCTAGAACAAGTTATCTTTTTACATATTTAGAACCAGACATTTACATAATAGAAGCTACTGTATCTAAGAGGGAAAAATGACGGGAACTACAAGATAATCCTTAAACTTGGTTAGTATCAATGTGGAATTGAACCCATGCTTCTATTGAGTGCAGAAACTTAGCCAGTCAAAAGTAAAGTTTTTGAAATATTTCACACACATTATATGCACATAATGCCAGAAGCCCAGTGCCCAGTAAAATTGGAGATTCCCAAAGAACAACAGAACCTCAGTTACCTAAACATTTTCCACCAGCATCACAGCTAGTCTTTATTTTTTTTTCCAGTGCAGAGCTGTGTAATCTTTATTCTAGGTTCCAGAAGCTCATCTCAGGAACACAGAACAGATCCGGAATTCCAGCTTCCGTCAGATCCCACAGGCATGTGGCTTATAAACTAATCTTTGTTCCAACTCCAAGGTGAAGCAGCTGAGCTTCACCACACCAGTCAATCATTGAACAAGGACCCTTTGAAGACTACGTAGTCCTTCTGTCCTTATGAAAAAAAATACCTGAAAAAGTCAACTTAAAAGGAGGAAGAGATTTGTTTTATGGTTTGGGAGGTTTCAATACATGGTCGTTTGGCCCTGTAGCTCCATAAGCATATAGAGACTATAGGCATATAACAAACAGGGCATTGCAGTGGGGACACATAGTAAAGTGAAAGGCTCGCCTCTTGGTGTCCCACAAACTAAGGAGGCCAAGTTCCTAGTAATCTCTTTAAGAGCACACTTTGATGATATCACTTCCTTCTGCTTGCCTTTGCCTACAGAAGCTTATGCACCACCTCTTAATCATGCTCTAGGCTGGCATCCATACTATTAGCATAGGCCTTCTGGGGGCCATTTCAGATCCAAATGATAATAATGATGCAATATCCAAAATTATTTTTTTCTTTTGAATGAGTGTGTGTATGTGTGTGTACAAGAGGGCACTTGTGTGTGTGTTCCTGTGGAGGCCCAAGGGTGACATCGGTAATCATCCTGGATTGCTTTACTTCCTTATTGCTTTGCTCTGGGATTTCCCAGATTCTGTCTTCTAAGGCCAGAATTGCACAACCTTGCCATATCCACCTGGTATTTTTATGTGGGATCTGGGATTTGAACTCAGATCCTTTTGCTTATGAGGCAAAAGCTTTCGTCCCTCAGGATTTCCCCAGCCCAGCATCCAAGATCTTCTGTCTCTGGACAGCTATCTCAGGACTCAAATTCTTCTATCTCAGGTTCTTCAAATAGAATTAGAGATGGGAGAATTAGAATGAAGTGTTTAGATGACACAGGAATCCTAGGAAATAAGAGCAGAGACATGGCATGGAGTCTACTACATGCTGGATTATTTAAAACTTTTGTCACGTGGTTTTCAAACCTCAACATAATGATTCAGAATGGTTGAAAATAAGTAGAAGAAGAAAGGCAGTCTCACTGGCGTGATTTTAATGTCAGATGGCATTGGAATCTGACCAAAAGGCATAAAAAGAGACATTATGTACTGATAAAAGGAGCAGTCCTACATGTGAATGACCAACACTGTTTGCTTGAAATATAAAGAGAAAAATTGACAAAGTTAAAAACTAAAATAGAAAAATCTAACATTTACATCGAAGGCCAATGGAGCCAGCAGAAAATGCCAATTTGTGTTTTAAAAGGTAAAAACTAGTGAACCTTCCTTAAAGCTGTAGGAACAGGGCTGGGGAGGTGACATGGCTTTCCCAAGGCCATCAAGATGGAGTCAGAGGCCACACAGCTCACAGTGATAGCCCTGGGCTATCAGCCCTAGGCACCACAGCACACTCAGGGCAGATGCTGATCTTGCAGCAATGGCGAGGGTCGTTCAGGCCTCCAAATGGCCCTTGCGCTTTATTATTTCCCTTCCATTTCTAGGGAACTCATTTCATTACTTTATTTATTTAAGTAATACTTTCATTTATGCCTTGACATTTTGTGCATTATCATTACCTCTTCCCCATTTCCCTGGACTTTCCCTTCCCCAATAGATTGCCATCTCATCTTCTCTCAGCACTATTTGTCTATGTGTTTTGGGATTGTGTTGCTGAATGGAGCCCCTCACTAACTGCATCTATCTTGCCCCTCATCTAACCACTATGTATGTGTTGTTTTCTTTTGGATTTATAGTTAATCTCTCAGTTCTTTGCAAGAACATTAAATAGTAATAATAATACAGATCAGTAGCTTAACTTTCTTACTCTGCATTGATACTGAAAATTTCACATATTCATCTATAATCTTAACCTTAGTATAGGATAAAAGATTTTATTTACATTTATAGCTTCTGTGCAATCTACTTTTAAATAAATAATAGTCTAGTTAGCAGTTTAAAAGCTTATTTCAGAACTGAGTAATGGATAAGAGAACTTCAGACTTATTCTGCTTTCACACGCTGAGCTTCTCGCTCTCATTTCCCAAGGGACACTTGTAGTTTTGTTATGCCATTAAAACCCAGCTGTCTCTATTTGCTTCTGAATCTAGAAGTAAGTGAGTTCATTATTCATCTAGGATCACTTCTATTCAGGATCTCTAGAGGTGTTTATCTCCACTTTAGGGTGGCTATGCTGTCTTAAATCCTTCCTTTTAGGTGTCATATTTTGCATTAGTTAGCTACTGATGCATTAAAAAGTAATCCACTCCTGAAAACTGACTGCTTTAATACAGCAGTCATTAATTCCCACTCATATTTCTGCAGTTGGGCTAATTTTGAGTGGGCAATCTTGCAATTCTGATTCACTCTTCAAAAAGTTAAGTAGGGAGAATAAATCTGAGGTTGCCTATTTTCTTTCAATCTAGTCTTCTATTAGTGTCACTAGTAGTTATGTTGAAATCGAAGCCAAAGATCTTGAGTACCGTTGATGGACACAGGCGTGCCAGAAGTGAGTGACAGGGCAAAAGGAAGCCACAAGAAATAGTCGGCCTATGTTCAGAGGGGAGTGGTAAGGAGTCGGAAAGTGCCTGGGACACGGGACACATTCTAGAAACAATGAAGACCCTAGATATTTTTAAAAACTCTTTGGAAATTACTGTCTGGGTTCAGAAAAATCAGGACCTAGAGCAGAGGGATCTTGGAATCTCCAAGTGGGAAAAGCTTGACACTTTGGATATTTGTCTTCTAGTGAAAGAAATATAGAACCCTTTTGATTTTTGTTATCACTCAGAACTTATTAAACTAGTGTTTGCTTTGAAAACAATGAGAAAAGGGCAAATATTTTCATTTTGTGGATGCGGATTGACAGAATGTTATATGATTCCATCTCTGCCATGGCTCAGGCCTATGACTAGATCCAACACAGAGCCCTGAAGATGGTAAGGGGGTTGAACGAACACTGAAAACTCAACCTTTGGCTACAGCTGAAATGAATAACTTGAACTTAAATTTTCTAAATTCAAAAATATGCAATATTGACTGCTCATAGCCCAGTCCTTTTATTTGACTAATGGAAGTTTTGAGAAAGAGCTTTGTACTTTCTGACCTCCCTCCTTGGTTTCTTAAATCCATTATTTTCTTTCATTACTTTCTTTCCCAGCAAAGAAAAGCCACTCCTGACAGCTGCCCAAGGCAAACAATGTTTTAATAATGGTAAAATGAAAAGAAAAAAAAGGAAGCTTATATGTTTAGATTTCCAGCAAAAATATTGATTTCCTGGCCACATAAATAGCCTAATAATTATCTAGAATGATGTAAGGGTTACCTCCTTTCATTCTTATGAAATTGTCAGTTTTAAGGTCAGAGTTTGACAATGTATCCTGTAGATATAAATTGGGGGCATTTGGAGTTAAAGTCTTTAATGTGTTCACTTGGGGCCATAGATATGAACTGGATCCTATTTATAGATGGGAAAGCTTAATTGTTGCTTTTCTATCTAAATAGAAAGGCTGTTTACCTCAGCTTTTAATTGTAGCAGACTAGTGAAAAGCATGCAGAACCTCTTCAGTAAAGGCGACTCATCGAAAGCGTTTTCTCAGTAAATTATTACTGGCATCCTGCAGCCGTGCACAGCATTCAAGCACAGAGCAAGCGACCCCTGCAGCTCCTTTTGATAGACTAGACAGAATGTTTTCATGTTCTTAACTCGGTATTTTTATTTCCTTTAGTTTTCCCAGAACACTGGATTTGGCTCTCCTTAACTTCCAATTTTCCTGTGGCAGGCGAAGATCTGAGTTCCCCATCCAGAGCTGAGTCATGATTGTGTTTGTTTTTCTAAAACAGGAAAGGTATCTGGGACGTCGGATATGTGAGTGCCTGGGTTGGAAGAGCTTATAATGCCCGCTAAATCTTTTTATTTGGGGCTTCTCTTTAATAAAGCTTTTATGCATCTAATCTTCAAATCCCTGGGGATTTGGTATAGAATAAAGTTCCAATTCTGATCAGAATAAAATCACAAATGTAAGTCTTTGAAAGAAAGCTCTAGAAACATCTTAACATCTTCACACAAGGGTGTATGGAAGAGTGGAGGATTCTAATCTATCTGTCTGTGTCTATCTGTCTGTCTGTCTATCTGTCTGTCTGTCTGTCCGTCCATCCGTCTATATCATACCGTTGTTTCCAGCCTAAAAGGCACTCACAAATTTTGTCCCAAAAGGCACTCACAAACTTTGTCCTTGACCCTTGACAGTATTTATGAATGTCTCCATTAGAGTGCAGGAGGAGTAATCTGTGCCTTTTTTTTGGTCAGATGGTAAGAGACACAAAGTTTCTACTTCTCATTCAGGAAATCCACCTGTGCAGTCCAGCGGCCAGAAGTCCACTGCATGTAAGGAGCTCAGTGTAACAAGTGGTAAGTGTCCTGCTGAAATTCCAGCTGGGACTTTCTTTGAACTGTTCCAACTGGTGACCAGTATAGTTTCATTAAGCTATGTCTCTTGTGCACTGCCAAAACTTCAGGTTCGCACCAGTGAGCGAGCCTGCCAGTAAGGTGCCTGCTTGCAAACCTGGCAAGCTGAGTATGAATATCCCAGAACCCACGTGGTGGAAGGAGGGAACTGACCTCCAAAAGTTTTCCTCTAACTGCCACCTTTATGACATGCATGAATATATTTATGTTCTCTTATGCTCTTTTTCCCTCAAATAAATGAAATGTGGAAAAAAATCTTGCAGTATAAGTATTGTTGGTTTAAGCTCCAGCTTAATTAATTAGATTAATTAGTTAATTGAATGTTGGGAGACGTCACAGAATAGAAGGCTTCTGAATGTGTCATTGCCACAAATAAATTCAAAATCAAATACGTGAGGTTGGAGTTGGCTCAGGGATTAAAGCACTTGTTATGCAAGCAAGAGGCCTGGAATTGGGAATCTTCAGGTTCTATGTAAAATGCTGGTGTATCAGCACCCCTGTTATTCCAGCTTTGGGATGTGGGGACTGGGAACCCTTAGAGCAAACTGGCTAGCTAGAATAGCCCTATTGATGATTTAGTTTGATTATAGGCCAGGGCACAAAAAATAAGGTGGAAAAATGATTGAGGATAACTGCTTATATCTCTGTTTTTGATCCAATACCATGCTGTTTTATTACCTTTGCATTCCAAAAACTCACATACATACACACAAGGATACCTGCATACATACTTGTGCCCACACACATAAACAACCCTTCCCCATGCACATGAAAATGAAAAAAATTAAAAAGCAAGTATGTAATGAATCCAAGTGTTTTTGGCAGCACCATCTATGTTGGATCTTGTAACTGCACAGATGCATTCTGAAGATACAACCTGTGGACTGAAAACACAGACCATCATTCCTCACATTTATCAAATTGGTACATTTGGATCGTGTTATAATAGAATATCTGATTTTAAAAGTTGCTGTTTGAACTGCTGACCTGAATTTTATTTTAAAAAATTCTTAATGAATTCCGTGTGTGTGTGTGTGTGTGTGTGTGTGTGTGTGTGTGTGCACGCATAGTAGAGGTCACTGTGTGCTTATGTAGTAGAGGTCGCTGTGTGTACCTGTGGAATCCCAAGGGTGACTTTGGGAATCATCCTGGATTGTGCTACCTTCTCTATGCTTTGCTCTGGAGTTTCCCAGGCTCTGTCTTCCAGACTGGAAATACAGGCCACCACCATTTTCACCTGGCATTTTTATATGGGATCTAGGATCCAAACTCAGGACCTTCTATTTGCAAGGCAGAGGTTTTAACTACTGAGCCATCTCTCCAGATCTTTAAATGACTTTTGACTTGGGATTAGGACAAGATTTCCAACAATTTCCCAAATGCTTCTAAATCATTCTTCTATCATTTTGCACTACATGTTTATATAAAATCACATTCTCAACATTGAAGATCAGAAAATTAAAATATCAATGAACTCCAAAGAATATTGGAGATGCTCATGATGTCCTGGAGACACATATTCAGTCAAGATTTAATTCTTCACATAAAATAAACACATCAATTTCATTAGTATAGAAACTTCTTTTCATCTTTAATAAATGATAGAATTTTGTAGAAACCAATTAATTCTTTTAAAATAAAATTATTTCTTTATTATTTAATATTCAGTTAAAAAATTAAGAAGTCTTACTTTAACTCTCTAAGTTTTAACACAATATTGCAATGCCATAGTAACTGTCAACAGGGTGAAACAAATACTATTATTCTCATTGTCACATCTTTCCTTGAAGATGATCTTCCCATTTCGGGGTTGGAAAGGTGGCTCAGGTGTTAAGCCTCTGCCTTGCAGGCCAAAGGTCCTGAGTTCGGATCCTAGACCCCATGTATAGACGCTGGGCAGAAGCGGGGGCGGGCTGCGTTTCTGGTCCTGGTAGCGCGGAGCCTGTGAATCCCGGGGCAGAGTAAACAAGGAGGAGGTGGAGGCGGTCCATGGTGGTTCCCGAATTCGTCTGTGGTTCTACATACACACACACACAGAGATACACATACATACACATGCGCACACACGCACAATTGAATTTAAAAAAAAAGACTATCTTCCCATTTCCTTTCATGAGTATCTTTCACCTTTTCTTCCAACACATATGCTTTTATTCCTTTAGTTGAGCTATTACTATTTGGAATATTATTGCTTTTGCTGCTGAACCTAATAATTTTATAACTAATGTACTTATTGCATAAATATATGTCCTCAGCACAGATTGAAATATTTAATCCTTATATATCCTATTATGTGTTGAAATGTCTCACTCAAGATTCGTATGTTGAAGTCTTAATCTCTAGTACTCAAGAATGTGACCTACTTGGAGATAGCATCTTTAAGGAGATAGCATGAAGTTATCAGGGAACTCTTAATCTAATATGACTGATGTTCTTATATGCAGAGACAGTGAGGACCATGACATTCATTCAAAAAGAACATTAGAAGGGACAGGGATCAGAGAGATCTCAAAGTCCCCCAAACAGTATAGGCTTTTTCCACTGCTCTTGGTTGCCTTCCAGAAACTGACAAAAAGACCCTATTGCTGAAGACGCAGCACATGTTGATCACAGGATATGGATATAAGCCATAGCTGGGTGTAGGAAGGGTTAAGGAAATAACGAAAGCACTGAGACTATAAGATACAACCAGATAGAAAAGTTCTATATTGTTAATATATCAAAAATATTTTTGTATATAAAAATGAACAAGAACAGGCATTCCCTATACATTGAAACACAGACAGAAGAAAATAGGGCAAAACAAAAATGCCCTATGGTGCTCCAACTAGAACCCAGATATAATTAAGCAATAATGCAAGTAACAGGCATATGATACTTCCTGATAATAAGAGGTCTCAAAGTCCCTCCAAATAATATAGGCTTTTGCCATTGCTCTTGGTTACCCCCAGAAACTGATAAAGGCCCTATTACTGAAGATGGAACATACATGGATCACCAGACATGGAAAAAAATGCCAGTTGGAACTGGAAACTTACTCCTTGCTGGACAGTTTTCATAGTACTAAAAAGTACTATGAAAGCTACTGGGCATGTGTGTGTAGGGGGGAAGCAATCAACAGTCTCATCAATCTGTGAAAAGCACAAGCTGCAATAGCAATCACCCCGAGAAGAGGTTTTCATCAGTGTAAAGGTGGCATGAGTGTCAAGGGGGCAACCAACAGCTCTCTGATCATATTTAAGGTCCACTCTTCAACAAGGATCACACTCCTGGAATTGTAAATCTGAATAAGACCCTACGAAAGAAGAGGACATAGGCCCTAAGAGGAAGTGTAAGGTACTAAATTTTAGCTGTGAAAACACTATTAAACTGCTTTTTAAACATGTGTCATCATACCCATAGATTAGAGGATCACTCAGCATTAAATCTAAAAGTTTTCTTTTGCAATAGGAGATACTTATTACAGAAAAATCACAACTGGTTGAAGTGCAGAAAATAAGCGACTGTGTAATAGAACACATGTGTAATAGACTGTGTAAATAGAACATCTAAGCCACCACCATCCCAAGGTTCAGAGGACATCAAAGAAAAGTGAGCAGACATTGTCTTGTAAAAATGATAGGGTTATTGCATCTGAATTCACTGCAGCTGTATGATTTTCCACAAGACTTCATGGAATTTGTCCTATCAACATCTCACCATGGAATGGGAAAGATCACAAATCCCTCCCTGAGAGACCGATGAGGGTAAATGCTAAAGGGGGGAAAGGAAGATGCTTTCATCAATGACATATCCACTCAATATTATTCATGCTCCAAAGTACACCGGCACATACCATTGAAGACAATCCAGATAACACTCAGTGGGACACACAGGCAAAGACATGAAAATAGGAAGGAGACTGTGAGAGAAGAGGAAGGGTTGCAATGAGAGAAGAGAGAACATGGAATTGGGGATTACGGTGTGAAAATACCATCACTGTACTTATGTATGAGACATTCAAAGAATAAAACATTAAAAGGGAAGGAGTCTTCAGAGTAAACCCACATACCTGACACATTGATTGTGGACATCTGGCTTCCAGAATAGGAGAAAAAGGAATTTCTTTTGTTCAGGCCACATAGTAATCCTTTGTTGTAGAGACTCAGAAGACTTGTGCACAGCTTTTTAATGAAATACTATTAATCTCAGATGAAAGATTTATGGAGGAGTAAGACAATGTCTAAAACCCAAGTAACTTGTCCTACATAGTTTTATTGCCTTTTATAAGTAGGATTTTGAAGACCCAAAAATTTGATTTGCAAAGTTTCACAGCAAATTTTAAAAAAGATTCAAAACAAGGAAAATTTGGTCCTAGACTATCTTTGTATCATCATTTAGTATCAGAATCCTCAGGCATTTACTTCCGAGTCCTGGTTAGCTGAGTTAAGACAAGGCAGCAGCATCACTGAACATCGACTGCCCATGTAGCACCAACTTCTTACCTTTTTTTTCCTTCAGACTCCACTTAATTTAGTTTTCCTGCAGCCTAGTCCTCCTGCTGCCCATGTAAGAAACTACCTCAATTGAAGTCATTCATGTGACCTACATTCAATAAATACTAAGAACCTAAGTCCTAGATAATAACATAGGGATACAGAATCCCCAATGCTATTTAAACTTTCCATTACTGACTGCATGCATCACCTCTTCAAAAGTGCTACTTCAGAGTTTAGAGATAACTAAACCTATAGCTACAAAGAGTACCCCTGCAGATACAAATGTACCCAATGGAGTGAATTTGCTCCTACCATCTCCCTCGCAGCAGTGAGAGTCAACATTGGCTTTATTCCTTCTAACTCTGTCTAAAAACAAAGCCATAAGTT
Source organism: Typhlomys cinereus (assembly GCA_023101885.1). NCBI lineage: Eukaryota > Metazoa > Chordata > Mammalia > Rodentia > Platacanthomyidae > Typhlomys > Typhlomys cinereus. The sequence continues at coordinate 1,857,504 of JALPQD010000057.1, read as the reverse complement.
ATGTTCCATGTGGATCCCCTTCCATCTCTACTCCTTCCTTACAACCTGCCCAGCTGGGTCAAGTATCAGAACCTGCACCTGTTTGTCTTTCTGCATGCCCTCCTTCTGTTCACCCTTGTCTTCCTACTTGAGTTCCCTCAATACCAGCATTTCAAAGAGAATTAGAACAGGTTAACCACAGCCTGTCTTTCCTTTCAGATAACTTACTCTGCAGGGAGGAGGAACTGACTTTGTGAACTCTTCCCTCACTAGTTCCAAGTCCAGAACCTAAAGAAAGGATTATGGCCCCTTCTAGATGGAGGATTAGATAAGATAAATGTACTAGATTAAACCTAGAAGATCCTTTGGGACAGGGAATACTAGAGCTTGACTTTGTTACTAGCAGTTGGTCTGACAGTGGAAAGAAACTTTAGAAAGTAGAAAGTTGGAAGAGTAGAACTGTGGAAGGATTACTGAAAGAAGTATAGAATATGAACAAACTCTACTTTCAGTCTCACCCTTAAGAATAAATCCTGACTAAAACTTACTGTTTTTCCTCCCAGTCTTTATCATATCTATTTCAACAAACTTTTCTGTTTCATTCCTCTTCTTATTTTTTACTCCTTGGAGTTTGATGAGTTGCTTTCCTCTTCTGTTTTTCTCATATGCTATCTGTAATGGCATATCTCAGGAGAGAAGGTTTTATTTTGCTCATGGCTTCAGGGCACAGTCCATCAATCGTGGAGAGTCATGGGGACAGGAACATGAGGCGGCTGGTCACATTTGCCTGTTCAGGATGCTGTGCACATTTACCCATTTTTGTTCAGTTGAGACTCCAACTCATGAAATGGTAGGTTTTCACTCCTGCACTAATCATCTCTGGAAATAGGCATTTTAGAGGCACATCTTCTAGGTTGATTCTAAATCTTGTTAAGCAGACACTGAAGATTAACCATCATTGCCATGTACCAGTTGACTGAGTCTCAATCCTTAAGAAATGCCAGCTGTCCTACACATCTTTTGTGCTTTATCTACTCTTCACTTACGGTTTGTGATGTTGCTCTCATGACTATTTATTGTGGAGAAAAGTGAAACAAATGCCTACTCATCCCAGATAGGGTACCAATGACAGAATAAAGTAATCCACGCCATCAAAGTCCAAATTGGAGAACCAATGAGTTAATTGAGGACATTTACTGGCCTATGGGTGAAGTATAGAAGCGTGGGCAACTCAAAGGCAGTTACATTTCCAAAAGGCTTTGCACAGTTGCTCCCTGGATCTCCCTGCATGATCAGCAGATAGCTGGAGAGACCGGAGAATGTCCTTCCCCTGAGCTGTTCACCACTCCCATAACTCAGGGAGGTGACCTTGTAATTCTTATTAATTCTCAAACTTCCCCAAACTTGAGAATTGTTTACTTCCCCAGTCTCACGAGTCTCCCTGCTCCTTCCTGGAAAAAATATTTCATTTCAGAGGAAATGACTCCGCAACACTGCTTAAGAGGAGGTGGCGTTGGTAGAATTGATCATCATCATGCCAAAAACAGTTGCTAGATCTCCACTCACACCGTAAATGCTAAATTCCAAGGACAGCAAAGAACATATCTCTTGGTATTATTTTTTTTCTTAACCACAGTATAGTTCAATACGATGCCATCTAGTGTCCCAACCTTTGCCTGCAAGAGAGGGGTAGCGTCAACCAAAATAAAACAGACTTGGGAAAAAAAAAAAAAAAAAAAAGAAGAAAGAAAAAGAAAAAGCTGTTTGACTAAACTAAATTAAACCTTAAGTTTGAGATCATTTTCTTTGTTGTCACCCTCACACTATAAGCATGGTATACCTTACCTTCAGGCCCTTCCCTTTGCATCCCCTTCCCTGAGACGTCAGTGCACAGTGATCTAGTTCCCAACTGCTGCCGTGTGCATTTCTTTGTCAGGGTTGCTTCTGATCACACAAGCTACTTTCACATGTGTGTGTGAGACTGAAATGACAGAGCATCAGTGTCCCCTGGGAGCAGCCATGAGTGAGTGTCTGATGTGAATTTCTGTAGAACACCCCGGCTTCCCCCCCTGGGTAGGGTCACAGGAAGCCTGTGCCCTTTATCAGCTCCTGAAGCTCCCATTGGTAGCCAGCCTACTTGGTTGTTCCTCTGTCTATCTCATCCCTTATCAGAATTTCTTTCTCTTTCTGAATAACTAGGCAAACTTTTGTTTTACTAGACAAACCCTTTGTGTTAATCTCTTTGATTCAGGGTCCCCTAAATCAAGAAAACTTCTCTATGACAGATTGCAAATGAGGCCACAGATCACTACTGGCCTGTCTTTATGTCGTGCATTAAGAGCTGGGATGGCCTTAGGCCTTGCTTTGGCCAGTGGGATGTGGTAGAAGTCATAGCACAGCCAGTACCCACTGGGAAAGGACCTTGCGCATTTTTCCTTTCCTTGGAGACCCGTGATGTATAATTGTTTTAAAACACTAAATTTCTCATCAGGCTGCAGAAAGTGGCCAAGGCTCTACTCTTTTAGTATTTATTCCCTTGTAGGTAAGGATTTTTTTCCCCTGAACGAAATAATCTTTTCATGGACAGAAAGGTAACGTGACCTTCTCGGAGCTGCCAGGAGAGCCAGCGTGCCAGTTGTTGGCAGTTGTCCTGGTTTATTCCTGGGTTCAGGGCCTGGGGACTGAATCACCTGCTGGGGTTGCTGGCTGGCTGCGGTTGCTTCTCTGACGCAGGGCCAGCACTGCTGCTGGTTTTTTCCAAAGGCCTCTTTCCACAGAGCTGTGAGGTGGGAGGCCTGTGCGTTCTCGCACATTGTGTCGGTGACATATGTGTCTGATAGGGACTCTAGTGTGCAAAGCTGGCCCAGGAAGGAGCACTTGACAACAATACTGCAGTTTCTGCAGGCCAGAGAATTTGTGGAGCTTTCAAGCGGGCTGAATGCACAGTAAGTAAACAAGGACAGAATCTGTTGGGATGTTTAATCCTTGGCACTTCTCTTGGCCAATTACCTGGCCTACATTTTTGCATCTTGGTTTCCCATATCCATTTAGCACTGATGTGCCAGGATCCAATGGATGAACAGGACTAAATACAATAAAAAACCCTAATAAAAATAAGGTTAGTTGTTTAATTCCAGCAAGTGCTAGCAGGCTAGTTTAGTGGTTCTCATTGTGTGGCCTGGACCCGCAAGATGAAAAACAAGAAAATGAGATCCTTTGAATTTGTGGGGTGGGCCCACCATACTTTATTTTGAAAATTAATTTATGTTTTTCTAGTTTCACAAGCATATTGAGTAGTTATCCCTGCTTCCCTCCATCCTCCTTACCTCCCATTTTCCTTCTTTCCCTATATCAATCCATTCTACTCCCTCCCACCCTCCTGCATGGCCACTTCTATGGACTCCAAGGTTTCCTCTGGTTTGCCTACTCTTGTGGGCGGGTTCAGGCCTCTGTGGCATACCAAGTTATCCCTCCTTGGGCCACCCCACTGATAAGGGCATTTCCCTTCACTCATCTAGTCTCTAAGGCTTCCACTGTGTGTTCTTATCTCTCTTGAGTTCCTGTGGGCATGTTGGTATGTCAGCCATTATGCAGGTCTGGACAAATCTTACTGCAGTGAGTTCCTGAATGTAGCAGTCCTATCGTGAATGGAATATCTTGTCCAATGGTGAACCTTTTCATCTTTAGGTTTTTACAAACTTACTGCCTCTCTTCCCTGAGGTTCCCTAAGTCTTAGGATGGGGGAGAGATTAGGTTGGTCTGATTCTGGGTGAGCCTTGTCTGGTCACCCGTATTCTGCATTATGGCTGGCTGTTCCAACTATACTCTTTCTTGAAGGCCAGGGCTTGAGCCAAACCCAGTCCCATACTTGCATGGAACCTTTCTATGAAAACGACCATCTTCTTTACAATCCTTGCTACACTGTGAGCCTTTAGGTTATTTCTGAATGAACCCTCCCACCACACCTGGACTCAGACATCTCTCTGTGCCACAAAGGGATTTGCATCGAAGAATAGCTTTGGGTCACATGACAAAACAGTGCCAGGCAGGTTTTAAGGCAAATTCTTCATTCTTACTTGGTTCATACCAGATCTAAATTTACCGCTGAAGACCAGTGTCTCTACCTGTCATGTAGTTAGTTAACCTTGAATAAGGGATGGTTTGCATTATAGACACCATCTGGGAACTGGCTGGAGAAACAGACACTCAGTACTCTTCGAAGTCCTCTGGAGACAGAACAGCATTTAGGAAGAACAGCATTTAGCTGAGTGCACATAGTAGTTGAGAAATCATGAGGATAGGCTGAATCCTTGGTGCTGTGATTCTTTTTTTTTAATATTTTATTTATTTATTCAATTGCGCATGTGTGTGTGGTGCTGTGATTCTTGAGAGGGAGTAGGTGAGAAAGCTACTCGTGCTTCTACAAAACCCTCATGTGGCACTGAAGTCATGGGTCAAGGGTCACACCAGGAGCAGCAAGGCTCCGACTGGATTGTCAGAGCAGGCCAAGAATCTTGCACAAGGGAGAGTTTCAAGCCAGCTTGGCTGGTGCCATTCTGTGTGGATGTACAATCTTTCCACTGGCCAGTTCCAAGAGTCACAGTTACATTGTCTATGAGTCAAAAAGCTTGAAGCCCAAAGCTAAGCGAGATAAGAAAGGGCTGGCTAAAGAGGAGTTCTAGGAAGAGTTATAATTGGGTTTGAAACCTAATCTTGCTTATCTTATTTTCTTTTCCTGTTTCTGAGATAAAATAAAGTACCTTGTCAAAATTAAAGGAGAAAGACTGTACTTGGCTCTCTCTTCCAAGGTACACACCATCATAGGGGAGGTACTGGTGGCAGGAGCCCGAGGCAGCTGACCAGATTGTTATCTGAAATCAGAGGTAGAGAATGATGAATGCTAAAGCTCTGCTCCCTCTCTTATTCTTCGTACAGCAGTTAGAGGTGGATTCTCACTTTGTTTAACCAAATCCTGATAATTCCTTATGGACTTTTCCAGGGCCTCAATTGATCTAAATATTCCCTCACAGACACACCAGAGGCTTGTCTCTCTGGTGAGTCTTGAATCTACCAAGTTGTCAATTAATACTGTCATTGCTGCTGTCATTGCGTCCTTTTGGGAAATACACTTAATGCTGATTCTCAGTTTACCTGTCTCTGCAATGTAGATCTTACCTGTAACACCATTAGTTGCTCAATGCTGTGCAGAGAGAACAGCCATTCTCTATGGCGCTTCTTTCTACCGAGAGAATACAGACCCTGTCAGATGTGTCGATGGAGGCTCTTCCTGTCTTTCAGCCTCCTTTTGGCCAGTGGCCTAACTGCCTGGTTGGACTGAAAGCCAGATGAGTATGATGGGATTTTCTTTAGAGCTCCCACAGGTCAGATGAAGGTGAGGCAGCCATGAGGCTGGTCATTTATTTTAGGAGCGAGTCCTATGGGGTTGCACAAATCCGTTCCTGAAAGGACCAACGTAGTCAGTTTCAATCTGCGCTCTGGGATGACCAAACCGCCAAAGTCACAAGAGAGAGTAGCAGTTCATGGTTCTGCTATTGCCCCTGGCCATGTACCTGGAGACCCAGTTAAACGCTTCACATTTTTCTGTGATTAAAAAGACAGATGGGAAGCTCTGAAACAAAGCTATTTTGAATATGTGAGAATACAGATATTCCAAAGTTTTCTATATTTTAGCAGAAGCAAGGAAAATATCATGTACTTATTTGTCTTTTTTTAAATCAAGGAATTAGTGGATTTTTTTTTTTAACTTGGAGGGGCTGCTGAGTTCTAGAGGGAGTTCAGCCAATGATTGACCACTAGAGGGTGTCAGTGCTCCAGGAAAAATTTCTCCATGTTTGCTAGGTGAGGCCCAGACAGCTCCAGGTTTGGTTGGAGTTGGGTATTTAGGGAGAATTTGATTCTTGAGACTCTCCTCAGCATTCTTTTCTCTTCATATGGGGAAGAAGAAGTCATCTCTGTTATAAGGGCTAGATCATTGGTTGACAGTTTACTTACTGGTAAACTATTTTGGCAGGCAAGCTATTAGTCTAACCTTGAGAGAGAGACAGTCAAGGCGAGGGCATAGGTCAATGTGAGTGTCTCTAGCCAATCAGAAGGCAAATTGTAGGGCTCATTGGTGGTAGGAGGCCCAGGAGCTGTGTGCTTCAGCATCACATTAATTCTAGGTGTTGCTCCAATAAACATGAATTAGACAGTAAAACATGTTTGTTTAAAGAAGAGTGTTACTTGTAAGAAAATGGATGAAATTGGAGATAGTCATAGGAGGTGAATTAAGACAGCTTCTAAAAAATAAACATCATATATGTTTTCCTCATTTGTAGCTCCTAGGCTTATAAAAATACATAAAATTATGTATGAAATGTGACATAAATATCTGTTTAAGAGCATAATGGGGATCAATGGGAAGGGAGAGGAGAAAGAAAAGGGAGAATAAGTGGGTACGAGGAATAATGTAGTCAAAAGAATAAAAAAATTCATCAAAATAATTCAAGAGAGCGTGGGGCAGGTGAAATTGTATAACGACAGACAGGCTCTTAGAAGCTGCACTTGCTGAAAGCCTTGGTTCCCTCTTTGGTCCACAAAGTAACTGAAGGCAGCAGCGGGCAAGCCTGGCATCTCTGCCTTTGCGGTGCATCTGTCTCCTGTATGCTGGGGCATCAGCCTGCCTCAATACCTGTGTGTGATTATCACTCAGACTGTCTACCTAGGAACTTGGATACTGAACCTGGCTAACCAAGGCCGACACCCAAAGAGTACCCAAGCATCTTGATGTCAGACTTTTATCGTCTGGTCCTGAAAGGTGCTTAAAGGTCATTGTCTCAAAGCTGTAGCCGTCTTGGATTCCAGGAGCATCAGCGCCACACAGGTCAGGTCCTGGCCAGAAGGAGAGCAATTATACAAGTTACAGTTCTTCAAAGGGGTTTTCCTGATTCTTTTGCTTGCAAGTTCCTTTAAAACTTCCATCTTCTCACAGATCTTGGTATTATAACCCCCCCTCTCTCTTATCATCCAATAAGGCCATCTTATTGAGTCTTGATAGTCAGATGGTTAGATCTTTTACAAGTTTGCTTCTGGCTTGGTGACCCTGTGTACTCGTTGTCTGGTTAACCCTTCTCTACGTTTTGGTGTCAGGTTGAAGTTACTACCCAAGCACAGCTTGCTCCCTCAAATCCAAATCACCCATTACATATTGTCATAGAACCTTACATCTCTCCTGTGTGGTAAAGCTAACTGACAAATATTTCCATTTGCTTTGTTTTATTACTGGGTTCCTCCAGTAAGCCATGGGACTATGCCTGATTTTGGGTAGTGCTCAAGTGATGACTTTCATGTAAAGTAGTTTCTTTGAAGTGTAACCTTTTTGTCTCACTCTGCTTCTGTAATCTAGCCTGCCTGGCTGCAGCAGGGAGCCCCGTGAGGAGGGAGGGATTGAGGTTGCTTAGGCAGGTATCCTCAAGGTCAAAAAGCTATACTGTATAAAAGACAAGTAAAACAATGAAGAGAGAAAAGGGATTTCTTCCTGGGTAATGTACACGTGGCAGCAAATCTTGCTAATTTGCATCTTTGGGCGGCTTTACCATTTTTCTGTAACAATGCCTAGTGCAGTGCCTGGAATTCAATCGACACCCTACAAATATTAACACATTGATTGGTTGGTAGGTTGACTGAACTTCTATCTTGGGGAATGAGGAGAAAAGAGTTAAAGATGGTCATCTGGAAGTGGTATTGTTGAAATCAGCTCTAAACAAAATTTAACACATAGGCTCAGATGGACCTAATTAGCAAAATCATTTTAGGACCATTGGTAGCAGTGAATGATATATTTTCTTGAAGATATTATGGAAAATTATAAAAGTAATGTGTGTTCACTGAAAAAAATGTATGAATTTTTAAAAATTTATTTATGTATTTTTTCCCACTCATACAAACTTAATAGGTACTGCAGTCCCCTCCCTCCATCCACCCCTTCCCTGTCCCCCTTGTTTCCTCCCCCTTTTCCCCTTCCTTTCACGCCCCTCCCTCCCTTTCTCCCAGTGCCCCCTTTTTCTCCCCCTCCCCAATCCATGGAGCATCATTTAGTGTGCATGTCAAACTTCCATCTGCGCCCTCCACTCTAATGAGGTGAAAGGACTCAGTAGCATTGCCTAGAGCCCTTTCTTGTGCTCCCCTTTAGTATGGGAACACTATTGTGACTGTTAATCCCTTGCCTCTAAGGATCCTAATGCCTGTGATCCATGCTAGACTTTGGGGGGTCATTGACATGTCAGCCATTGTGCAGGTCATGTAAAGTCCTATTATGGTTACTTTGGCCCTAACTTGTGTGGAGTATCTTGCATATTGTTGCTCCTCCCCATCTTTAGTCTTACCACCCCTCTCTTCTGCTTTAGGATGGGGAGAGATTTGGCTGGTCTGGTCCCAGGTGATTAATGTATGGTCTCTGATGTTTGGAATTATGGTTTTTGTCAGAAAAATGCATAAAGTTTAGATAGCTAAAAAGAAGTTGATAAAATTAACCCAAGCCCACTGCTCAAAATCTTTAAAATAGTTTTCTTCTCACATTAACTCAGTACATGTTGTTTATGGTGTGGAATCCTGCTGTGTATCCAATTATAGTTCTTGCCTTTTATAAAAACATTTAAAGTTGCTCATTTTTATTAAACTCTTCTTGAGTCATAATTTTAAAATAATCCAGAATATTCCTCTGCATAGGTGTATATTACCCCAATATACAGCACTATTATGAGTTTTGGTCCTTATGATTTTGAATAATTTCTAAAAAATATCTATTTCTGTTCATAACTCTGACTGCCCAGGGGTCCTGCTACCTCACCCTTCAGATGCTCTATGCCATTGGCCCTGCAATGTCCTGTCCGTTTAACTTCAGAGCTCTGCATTCCTGCATATGCCACAGCCTCTTATTTCAAGTATCTTGACTTTTTGCAGTAAGGACTGTTTTTTGACTGTAGCAATGTGCGTGGTAATGAGTGGGGCAGGCAGGGAGCATCAAAGTATAGATGCCCCTGGGAACAACCTTCAGCTGATGATGAATGAGCGTTAGTGGAAAGTGTCCCTGTTCTTAATCATACAGAAGGCATGACTTGGAAGTGTACTGTGCAGCTTCCCCAGCTGACCGAGTTCCTATGACCCACAGACGTGACTAACTCATTAATGCACCTGTGCTGGCTTTCTTTCCTTCATTGTGGCCTTTCCATATTCTTCTGTAAGCATTTGCATACAAGTGTTTGCTTTGGTGCCTGCTTTGGTGGTGGGGAGAGGCAGTCCCCCTACTTTGCTTTATCATATAAACTATGAGTTCCAGCATTTTCGGCTAAGGCTTTTCCTCTTCTTTTTGACTAAAGTAGACTATGAAAAGTTGAAATGATCCAGCATATATTTTAAGGAATGGGGTAAAAATACAAAGCCACGCCAGATTGCTGACTGCTTTTTATCAGAACTTCTGATAGGAATGCTCCTGAGAGGGAATAAATTATGTTTCTGGAGCTTTTAGAGGTGACTTTGAGTCATTCTTTCTTTTCTTTCATTTCTCTCCCAGTTCCCTTGCTCTGCAGTAGAAAGCATCTTCAGTAGAACTGTTGTTGGTACCAGCTTCCGTATATACCCACAAGCCTGGGTATGAACCTAGGTAGATTGCCACGAAAGTTCACAGTGATTTTATGGCTACTAAAGGCCTTATAGAAACTGCACACATACTCAGTTCCACAGGAGATTCTTTAGGAACTGTAAGACATCATCCTCGCAGGGAAAATATGGATGATATTTGTGGACTCGCATTTGGATGCATGTCAATGAGGTGCATATGTAGACCAAGACCAATAGTAGCTCAAAGGACTCAGAGAAAGAAGTGGTTTATTCTGGATGGATTCTGAAGAGGTTTGATTGAAGAGACTAAGAATGCAGATGGATTTTTTTTTTTTTAGGTCAAGTGAGTCAAGACACAGGAAGGAGATGTTAATGTGAATTTCCCCCAGTTCAGTTCCAAGGAAACTTATTTGATATTACAGTACAAGACCACAGCTTTCAGTACCACCTTTCTTCCGTATTTCCTCAAGCTGTGAATCCTTCAGAATGAATTCATTATTTTACTTCCTCCAAATATCCAGTAATGACTGTATCTTCTTTATGATACAAACAATATGACACAAATAAACCCAAGTCAGAATGTAAAATAGACATGTCTGAAAGAATCCATTTAATTTCAGTATCAGAGCACTTATCTCCTAGGAATCAGAGAAAGCATCCACTGATGTTCTCTCAAATGGAAAGAAGTCTAGAAGAGGTATCGTGCTGCTTCCCTATTGGTTGAGGGTTGAAGGCAGCAGGTTCAGGTCAGAATTGATTTTTGGAGAAAGAATTCTAAAGGGCAACAACAATGCTCTTTTCTCCTTATCAAGACAACAAAAGATTTCCAGACAGTCCTCTGTATAACTGAATGAAGAGCTAGACCTGGATCATAGCTGTCCTTTCTTCACTATAAAAGCAATCCAAGGACTTCTGACTAAAGTAGAATATGAAAAGTTGAAATGATCCAACATATATTTTAAGGAATGGGGTAAAAATACAAAGCCACACCAGATTGCTGACTGCTTTTTTATCAGAACTTCTGATAGGAAAGTTCCTGAGAGGGAATAAATTATATAGTTTCTGGAGCTTTTGGAGGTCAGTTTTCAGATAATGTCAAATACTACAATAACAGAAGGGAAGATGGGGTAAGAAATGGTTGCAAAGCCTACTTTCAGAATCCTGATCCCAAAAGACATGGATCTAGGTCTAGCCACTTCCCCACATTAAGAGAAGAATGACACAAAACATGTAAAGTAGAAAAATAGATTTACTCATAGCTTTGAGCATAAGGAAGAGAGAACCATTGTCAGATGATCTCTACCCTCCACATAGTCTTAATAAGAAGGCTTGGAATAAAGGCCAGGAAATGTTCAGGTTTAGATCTAACCGTGGGCCTCAGGGAGGTAGGGCCCAGATATGTCTCCCATATTCTTTTATATTAATCTTAATTACTAATTTTAGCTTTCAGATCATATATTCCACATCTCCCAATAAACTTATCTCTCTATATGTATATATGCAGATTACCAAATGGCTTTAAAAGGGTTAAAGACTCTAATCAAAATTTTTTTAGAGCATTTTATTTTGTGTGTGAAGGGGCAATGGTGACTTCATGAATCATCCGGGATTGCTTCTATCTTCTTTTAGCTTACCTCTGGGACTTCCAGTATTTCTGTTTGATTTTTTTATTTGGGATCTGGGATCTGAACTTAGGTCCTTCTGCTTGCAAGGCAGAGCCTTACTAGAGCAGAGATGCAAAGACGGCCCCTGTATGGATAAGGTATTAAAGAATCCAGTTGGTGAGTTGCTCTGTTGGATCTCAGGGTTGAGTGGAATTGCAGAGGTGTGCTGAGGAAGCTGAAGAGGCAAGGCGAGGAACCAAGTTCAGACAGACAGAATGGATGGATGAATAGATGAATAGAAGGATAGATAATGGATAGGTAGATGGCATCTGAGTAAACCATATCAGCAGTGGGTCTAAAGCTGAGCTGTGGGTCTAGATCTGAGCTGAGGCCACAAGGACAGATGGAAGTTCTCTCTGCCTATTGATCACACACACCAAATGGTCACATGACAGTTCAGTAGAGGTCATCATCATCATCATCACAATGCTGGTAGTCCTCTTCTTTGTAGGGACCAGGTGAAGATGTTGCAGCCTCCTTAATCTGATGTGTTCAATAAGCTGCATCTGTCTCTGCATTTGCCTCTAAAGTAGATCCAAATCTTGCTGATAAAATGGAGTTGCTCAGGTAAGGCACAGTTTAGAGGCCACTGTTTCATACAGTATGATTTCACTTAAATCAGGGCATAGCTTGATCTTTACAATAATTTAAAAACTACTAAAAATAGAGAAATCCTGGTTACACTACAAATGCTGCCATGTTTCTCTGGAGACTTCATCAGCTCTGGGGAAGTTGCTCAGTGTCTTCTCCCTTTTAGGTTGATAGGTCCTTAGTCAACTGTGGCCATAATGGTATTGTGCAATGACCACCCAAATCTCAGTTGTATATAATAACAAGCTCTTATTATTGCCCTCCTAAGTTTGCTAATTGGACATGGTATTTCTGGTTCAGGTGACTTACATTCTTGTAGAACAAAAGAAAAGGCCAACAGAAGCACAGGAGGGGCAAGAGGAAACAGGAGCTGGAGGTTCTATCATACAAGCTCAGAACTGGCACATTTTTGAGCATCCAACATTGACCAGGGCAATCCTGTGGGGCATAGTAAGTTTTCTAATGAGAGAAACTGCAAAGTCATTGGGAAAGTCTGTCCTATAGAGCCAGATGAGCAATGGGGAACATTCCCAGACCAATACTGATGAATCTGATACATTATCTGAGTGAACTCTGTCCAGGGGATAAGATGCTAATGCCTTTACCTCTGAGTAGCAAATGTCCCCACAACAGGCAAGGGTCAAGCTGAGGCAAAGTGACTATAGAATTATCACTTTACATTAGTATTTTGGAATGGCAGGGCATGTTGTACATTAAACCACCTTTCCAAGAGAGCTAAGGAACTCAAAATCAGCTTCTCAGACTCTACCAATTTGATATTTTCTCATCCTCAGCTTCCTAATGTGTCTAGGAGTCTTAAATAGGAACTGAATTCTGCTTTTTCTACTTGAGGCATATGGACATATAACCTTCATTTTTCAAGGAGTCTTTCTCTAGCTAAACCCTATGGGCTGGAATTACTCTCCCAGATAATTTAATTAAGCCAAATATTGTCATCATAAGAATATAATGGAGAAGGGGGTAATTCTTCATGATCGTCATAACTCCCAGATTATTCCCTAGTACCATTACATTAGCCAAAGCATCTTTGACAGGAGGCTGTGTTGCTATTATTTAATTACATTCTGCTGCTTGTGCACAGAGGAAAATTAAAGTGCAGACAAGTCATATTTAAAGACATAAGTGCATCTCTGAAAAAAGAAGCATATATATTCTTTACTTTGACAGGAGATTTATTCATTCCATAAGCATTTTCAGTAGTTTTTCTTCTCTTTGGGGGCCATCTTGACAGGAGGAAGCATATGTGAAATCATTTGAGAAGTCAATGAATCTTCTCTATTGAGAAAAGTCTATAAAACCACATTTTTGCATGTTTATTTTTAATCACTGTCATCTGCTATAGTCTCTTGCCAGCATGCCACAAATATTAACTTGTTTAACCTTTGTAACAAAGATATTCGGCAGGACTTACTGTTCTCATTTTCCAGGTACAAAATTGGAAGCCCGGATCCTCAAACTTAGGCAGTTTGAAAACGATATGGATTTTCATGTGGCTAATGGGGGCCAGAGATGGGACATGACAGATGATATAATTTTGTTTATGAAAAAGCAAGACAGGAGAAGCTGATGTTCAGAGATTAAGAACAAATATTTTGTGTGCATATGTGTGTACATGCATATGAAAATGTGCATGCTTCTTTGAAAATGACTCACATGGCATTCCTCACAAACGGCACTAGTTGATAGTTTCTATATGACTCATGACTTGAAGACCTCCCTGTATGCAATGGCTGGAGTCCCTCTTCAGGTTTGGAGCTTTTATTCTGGGAACATGCTGAAGAAATGGACCTCAATCTATTCTTTATAAAAGTTTGGGATCATTTGATTGGTCAGTTTCACATTTCATGCTCATTACTTGATATTGCCAAGCCAGTTTTACTTATTCTTGTCTATATGTTTTTCTAGTTTAAGAGTACAAAACTGGATTTCTAGAAAACTGAAGAGAAGATCATTTATCTAAATCAAAATATAATGTGTTGTCAGAAATCACTCTAGATTGCATTTTACTGCTGTTTTGTCTTTCTTTTTATGCCTTTCTGATAATGTCTTGAAGTAATCTAGCAACTATGAAAACTCTTTATTTTGCTTTATGTCTCTCATTTTCCTGAGATCTTCCCTTACTCTAGATCTCTCCCTTCCTAAACATACACCTATGGAAGAATGGCAAGTAAGATCTAGAGTGCATTCACATGGTCAAGCCTTAGGTACACGACTTGGGGGCCCCAGTTTCAGTGTACTTCTCCCTCGTGCTACGAGTAACTTTCAGAATTTTCTTTTTCATTATTTAAGATTCTTTGACACAGCCAAACACAGCTGTAATCAGCAAACTGAATCTTGAAGGTTTTATTTTTATTTATTTTATTTATTTTTTTTGCTCATACAAACATAATAGGTACCCCTGTCCCCTCCCTCCCTCCACCCCTCCCTGGACCTCCCTGTTCCCTCCCCCCTTTTCCCATTCCTTTCCCCCTTCCCTCCCTTTCTCCCAGTGCCCCCTTCCCCCATCTCTGAAGCATCCTTTAATGTGTATATCAAACTTTCCTCTGGGTCCTCCTCTCTGATGAGGTGTAAGGACTCAGTGGCAATTCCTAGAACTCTTTCTTGTGTTCCTCTTAAGTATAGGGACACTATTGTGACTGTTAATCCCTTGCTTCTAAGGATCCTAGTGCCTTTAGTCCATGCTAGAATTTGAGGGGTCAACGATATGTTGGTCATTGACAGATCATGCAGAGTCCTGTTATAATTGCTTCGGTCCTAACTTGTGTGGAGTATCTTGCATGTCATGACTCCTCCCATCCTTGTGCTCTTACAATCTTACCACCCCCTCTTCCGCAAATTTCCCTAAGCTTTAGGATGGGGAGAGGTTAGGCAGGCCTGTGAATCTTGAAGGTTTTAAAAATGACTTTACCTTAAATTCAGATTGTGCTTTGTGAAGCCCATGGCAGGAAAGGCATGGCTGACTGCAGAAGCTGGAGGTGACCTAAGTCGTGTACTTCATGGAGGCGAGAGCTGCGACACCGACAACTGCAAAGCAGACTCTCCTGGAAATGGGGAGGGGCTAGTCCACCTCAAGGTCCACCCCCTGTGACTGCCTCCCTCCATTAAAGAGCTTCATCTCTATGTAGTACCACGACTGTCCCAAACAATTAGAATCATATACTAGAACGTGAGGGGAACACCCCACATTCCAAATCATGATACCTTTCTATTGCTTTACGTTTACCCTAAACTATGCCTTTAAAAATAACAGCTTTGGCCTTGTACATTCCCAACACTTTCCTGTCTTATAATTTTGTATCTCTGGAGAAAATAGACTCACTTTCAGACTCCTAGATGGTCATAGGCTAAGATGAAGGTGCCAGAACAGGGGTCTTATCGGGAGACTTTAAAGAAACTTCAATTTCTAGTCTTTTTAAGCTTCTAGAACTCATTCATATTCTCAGTCTTGTGGACCTTTCCTGCATTTTCAAAAATGCAAGATTGTATGTCTGGTAGCATTCTCCTACAGTTCATTTTCTTCTGACCACAGAGGACAAGTCCTTTAATTTTAAGGTTGATTTGGATTACAAATATTATTTTACCATGTAAGATACCATATGACCAGTTTTCTTTTTTTAAATTTTTATTTCCATTCATACAAACTTAACAGGTACACCGGTCCCTCCCTTCCTCCAGCCTCCCACTACCCTGTGCCTCCTTCCCCTCCCCCTCCCTCCGCATACCCCAGTGCCTCTCCCTCTCATCCCCGGAGCATCCTTTAATGTGTATGCCAGACTCTCCTCTGGGTCCTCCTCTCCGATGAGATGCAAGGACCCAGTGGTATTTCCCAGAACCCTTTCCTGTGTTCCCCTTAAGCATAGGAACACTACTGTGGCTGTCAATCCCTTGCCTCCAAGGATCTTGGTGCTTTTAGCAAATGCTAGACTTTGTGGGGTCAATAGTGTGTTGGACATTGCGCAGGGCATGCAAAGTCCAATTATGATTGCTTCGGCCCTAACTTGTGTGGAATATCTTGCATATCATTGCTCCTCCCATCCTTATGCTCTTACAATCTTACTGCCCCCTCTTCCACAAATTTCCCTGAGCTTCTGGATGGGGAGAGATTAGGCTGGCCTAGTTCCAGGTGGTTGATATAGAGTCTCTGAAGTTCTGGATTATGGTTTGTTGATTTTTCTTTCCAGTTTTGCTGCTCCTACAATGCCCTTCACTCCATCCTGATGGGTATTGGATGTCACCCCCTGGCCAGAGATAAAAAGCTGTTAAACTAGAGTCTTGTTATGAGAGTATATTCAAAGGTAGATGTAATAAAAGTAGGAAACCGCAGTGAGGGAGGGGTCAATCACCCATTTGCAAAATGGTTACTTTTTATCTGCCAGACTATATGCCCTCCCCTTCTGGTGAGATCATACCTCATCAGTTGTAAATGATCGGGAAGGAAAGTCTGTGAACTTAACCAGATGTTTCATTACTTACTTGCAGTCCTTGATGGTGGCCTATTTTCTCTGCTGTAACATGGTCCCCTCTCTCCTTGTTTCTAGTGCAGCCCTCCTACCCCATTCCTCCTGTTCATAATCCTTGCAATTACTGTAGGTATTACAGAGATCTATCCTTGAGTGTCTGTCTGTAAGTGGGTTTGGTACTAGGAGCCACCTATTAGGGAGTACATACGGCACTTAATTTTCTGGGTCTGGGATGCTTCACTCAATATAATTGTTTCTAATTTCATCCACTTCCCAGCAAATTCCATTAATTCATCATTTTTGATGGCTGAGTAGTACTCCATTGTAGAGATGTATCACATTTTCCTTATCCACTTGTCAACTGTTGGACATTTGGGTTGATTCCATGTCTTTGCTATTGTAAACAGTGCTGCTATGAACATGGCATATGACCAGTTTTCAAGACAGGATTGAGATTCCAAAAGGAGACCATTATTCTGACTAATATAACAATTTTTAGAAGGAAAACTTCTTTCATCCATAAGCAAAAGATGCGTGTAAGCTCTTCCACGTAGCATGTTCTACCCCTGAGAAAATGTTATATTCAAGTTCAAGTTCATACTCTTGGGATTGATCTTCTGATTACATATAGCTGAGCAGGAAATTTACTGTTTTATAATAGAAGAAAATGAGAAATTTACTTGTTCAATAAGATGCTTTTCATCAGACTTCAAATTAAGTTAAGACAAAACTTTCTTCTGGATTTCCCCTAATGAGGAGAAAGGTATCCTTTGCTCAAATTGCTGCTCTGCTACAGCAAATTATTTTGACTAGAATGACAAATTCACACCATTGGTTGCAGTGTTTCTGCTGAAAGATCAGTTTCTCGTGAGTCAGGATTTTGCTGAAATAGTTAGTTGTCTGGAAACTGGGACTCAGAGCTGCTTATTAGAAAATACTAATATTCAGTGTCCTTTGATGAATAAGTCTTCCTTTTAAGTAGATCAACTCTGAATAAAGAGCTAATGAAGTTCAGAGACTCCCAAAGAAATCACAAGTGGATACTTGATTCAGTAAGCAAGTTAAAGCAAGCACTTGGCATCTAACCACAAAAACAGTCCCTGTCAAATCTCTTCGCATTTTGTTGGACAATTGCATTCACCCAGAAGTCAACAGGGTAATGCATTAAAGAGCTGGAATTACACAACCATCTACCAGAATTTTTCACCTGCCCTTTAAAATAACCAGAGAGTGTACCTGTTAAGTTTGCATGATCAGAAATAAAAAAAAACTTAAGAAAATAACCAGAGAGTAAATGTTTATTTTTATTATTCTCTAAGTAGTTAGATGAGTTCTGTCTTTTTCCTTCCTGAATATTTTTTAAAACAGGTAGAATTTGCTAAAACATTTAGGAAATATAAAAGGGACATTTCTCTGAATTCATAGTTAAGTCGAATATTGCTCATCAAATTTGGCAAAAAATTGTTACTCCTTTTTTTTGGCTTCCTGTTCTTTTTCAGGTTAATTGAAACCAAGATACATGGAAGTGTGGCCATCCCAACTTGAATCAATGAGTTGTGGACAGCTATGTATCAGTACCTGATCTGTGTAGACCTAGCTGGGTACAGTCACCTTCAAAACTGCCCCTCCCCACTGGAATGTAGGTATCTGTATTCTCTCATACAGGTATAGTATCAGAGCATGGGAATCTTAAAGAAAGCCAATTCTGCTCCTATCCAGACTTCTCAGTGAGAGAGAGGATTAAAAATCACCTTTACAAGCTTTCCATAAGAATTTGTTGAATGGTATTTCAGATCAGTTCCTTTCAAAACAGACTCCAAGACAAGAATTCAAATGTGAGCAATTCCATTTTGCTGACGAATCTCAGGAAACCCTGGTGGGGAAGAGTGAAAGTGAGATAGAAAGGCAGTTATCATGTGTGGATCATCCAATATATTGACACCTTGGGCATTTGTGGGAGTTATACTTTACTGGAAAAATCAGGGAGGCTACAGAACACTTCAGTGCTGGCCTATGGATGGACACGAGCTGGATGGATTGTGTCTGGCGCTTCTAGGGACCACTGGTTGAGCACTGCCAGCAGTTCATTTCCCAAATCATTCAGACAACTATGCCTGAGGCTCGATGTTTTCTGGGGTGGGAAAGAAACTGTCTGAACAAGTGATGCAAAATAGTTGGAAAGAGAGCCAGCCTGCACTCCAGTAGCAAAGTTGGGTGGTGAGAGGAACAGTGAAACAAAGTTGCTGATGGTCAACATGGAAACAACGTTCTAGTTGCAAGAGAATAAGGACTTCACCCAAAGAAAATCTGTTACTAACAACTACAATAATGTGTGCTCACTGAAATCACTGAGCAACAAGGGCACAGCTAATTTCCATCCAGGTGCTATTTTCTTATATCTTCCACAAAACAGAACTTCCTTATAAATGGCCGTTGAAGAACTGTGATAAGATCCTGGCAGGAGTCCAGCTTATATTCAGCAGCTTTGACTCACTAAGGAGAAGAGTAAATATCACACCCCAAATTAGTAAGACTCTTGTGAATTTTCCCTTTTCTTTTCCACCCTAAATGTATATTTGCTCTTTTAAGAACCAGGAACTTTGAAGTAGTTTTTGTCCAGGGGTTATGTTGCCAAGATATGGCCATCTGTTGTGGTCCTTGGGTTTTAGAGTCTGTGGAGTTTTCAGGAGTCTCAAAGTGTCTAAAAGTGATAAAGTACTGGGATGTATTATTATGAGAAAATGATATGACATATCATTTCATTTTAAATCATGTAGCCAAGTGTTACATACTAGTAAATTATTATATTAGGATTCATTATTAGTAAAATTTGGTGCTTACACAACTAATAGTGTACTTTTGAAGTTTGTTAGAAAAGTGGTTCGGGAATTTGATGAAATTTGACCGCAGCTAAATTTTTTACAGCTTTGAAAAAAACATGTCCCACTGTTGCAGGTCTGCACATAGGCAGTGGCATGAATTCTCTCAGGGTTTGAACAATATTGAATAATGGTGGGGCTGGAGAGGTGGCTCAGGGGTTAAGCCTCTGCCTTGCAGGCGGAAGGTCCTGAGTTCGGATCCTAGACCCCATGTATAGACGCCGGGCGGAAGCGGGGGGGGGGGGGGCTGCGTTTCTGGTCCTGGTAGGGCGGAGCCTGTGAATCCCAGGGCAGAGTAAACAAGAAGGAGGTGGAGGCCTCTGTGGTGGTTCCCAAATTCGTCCGTGGTTCTACACACACACACACACACACACACACACACACACACACAATTGAATAAATAAAATTTTTTTTTAAAAAATATTGAATAATGGACTGCTTCATCAGCAAGTCCCTATCTGGAAGTTTTAATTGCTACTGCTCTTACTGTATAATAATCATCAGTCATTGTTACTTCAAATACATCTTTTTCTTTTGTGTCTGAGTCACTTTTCCTTGTGGGAAAATGTTGTCGGAGTTTAGTTCATCCTAGTTAAAACCTAGTTGAAGATGAGAGTACAAGCTGTTTATTAGGATGTGATCACAAGAGGTGGAGGAAGGAAAAGGATAAGAGAGGGAGAAAACTCAGTGAAGGGATATGTCAATGAACAGTGTGCCTAATGTGGGCAACAGGGGTTTAGCACCTTTGAGCTTTTAGGAAATTCAGCAGAACATGCTTTAAGATTTCCCCAAAAGGGCTGGAGAGATGGATCAGGGGTTAAGACTGCCTCAAGAGCAGAAGGTCCTGAGTTCAGATCCTGTCCCATGTAAAAAGTGCCAGGTGGAAACTGCAGCAGCCTGGACTTCTGACTCTGGTGGACAGAGCCTGAGAAATCCCAGAGTGAAGTAAGAAGGAGGTAGAAGCAATAGAGGATTTCCCAAATAATCCTTGGTCTGCCACAGGGACACACAATGCCCTCTGACACACACACACACACGCACACGCACACGCACACGCATGCATACACATGCACGCACACATACACACCACACAGAGAGACAGAGACGGAGAAAGAGACAGAGAATAAATAAGATTTACCCACTCGAGAAATGAAGATTTTGATATTATCCAACATTTTCTGTCTGATGTTTGTTGAAAGCTATTTCATTAGAGACTATTAGGAAGAAGAGTCCTAAGAGAATACTCATAGGAACTGGTCACACACTGATGAATGCCCTGACAGTGTGTGTTGTGGATACATATTTCCATGAACAGTATTCAAGGACTCAAGTTTTTGACTCACTTGACTTTGAAACACATTTGTGTTGCATTTCAACACATCGTATAATCCCAGTTTACTATGCAGCTGGAGAAAGCTGTATGTAAGGATATGATTTTACAATTGAAATCTAGATGAAGAAAAGAAAACAGTCACATGAAAAATGGCAGGGGAAGTGGTCTTAATGTCCTCTGTCTATGTATTACCCATATACAGTCTGACTCTAAAACAAGATTTAAATCTTGGATTGTTTGAAAACTGATTCTTCACAATCATATTCTTCTTCAGAATAAAATTGCTTCGTCATCTCCTGCAGGCTAAATTTTAACATTTTCCATTTGGTTCTATTTTAATCTTCCTGTGTGCTTCTTTTTACACTGTGTTTCTCTGTGACCATCCATTAGGCACGTGTCCCAATCCTCATCCCACCAAATGCTGTTTGACAGTATCTATGTCCCATGTTAAGTTTTTCTAATTCTTCTCCAAGTTACTTGTGACCTAGAAATCCTGTCATCTCTAGAGATGGTGAGGAGGACCACTTGGGTTCTTAAGACTGATTCATCTAGTTACAAAGTCTGGTTTTCCTCAGGCAAAAGGTTCCATCTCCAGACTCTAGTCATTCAGTTGCTTAGAGTCATAATGCTCTTCAGGTCACATGGCACCAGAATGAAATGAAATCATCTTGGAAAGGTACATCTTCCTCAAAGGCCTCAAGTCACAGATTTTTTTTACTATGGTCATTCTCATAATTACTTGCCTTATTCATCTCTAATATCTGTGGGAACCAGTTCCCACTCACGCGTCCATTTACTCACTCAAACACACAGCTGCTGGCTGTGATGAAAGCAGGTTCCAGCCATCCCCACCTCTGCCTTTACCCCCAGAGACTCAGCACGGGATGGGGAGACTGTCAGAAGCAGATCTCAGTTTATTGGGGGGAGAAAAGGAACTTTTATAGACAAAGGCCACCAAGGCGCGAAATGGGCATCCAATTGTATCACAAGGTCAAGACATCCTACAGGTGCTAATGGTCAAGTTCAGTACCGCTCAGCACAGGGGGGTAGGTAGATACCTGAAAGCCAATTAGGGCTCTCTGTGAAGTGATCAGGTTATGCCCAAGACCCTTGCCCTCAGCGCCATCTTTAGTCCCATGTGCTCGGCCATGCCCTGGGGCAAATCCTGGGTGGGCCCAACAAATATCCACATCTGTGTGTGTGTGTGTGTGTGTGTGTGTGTGTGTGTGTGTGTGTGTGTGTGTGTTTCTGTGTGTTCTTGCCAACTACATGCATGTGAGTATGTGTGTGCATGCTTGTAGAAGCTAGAGGCTGCTATCTGGTATTTTTTGAGACAGTCTTTCAATGAAACTAGAGTTCACTTACTGTCTAGCTGGCAGCCCTAGGGATTCATCTGTCTCTGTCTCCTTTTTTTAACTGAGATGATATCACAAGGACATGGATTCTCCCTTGGGTACTGCAGGTCCAAACTTAGATCCTTCTGCTTATGAGGTAAGCACTTTATCAGCTGAGCCAATTCCCCAGCCACTTCTTTTCCCATTCTTGTGGATTACATGGCGTTTTGAAATATATTTGAGATATATGACTTTTACCCTTGGACAACTTCAGAAAGAAGAGAGAATACTAAAAGCTCCAAATAATGATGAACCAGCTCGGCTCTTGTTTCTAAGGATACTGAACTTACACACAGGTGAAAGCAGCATTGCCCATCCTTTGAGCCATTTTGAGATCCCCTGTTCATAATCCCCCCAGTCACAACTTTCTTCCTCAGGGGTTCTTCACAGACTGTTTCTGACATTTGAAAGAGTCATCTTCTTCTAAACATGCTGAGTTGTGACTTTCTTTGCATGTGACTGTTTTCCTATGTCCCATATATCTTCACAACTTCTGTTCCTCCAGAGTAATCTTGACTTTAATTATGTTGTTTTTTTCCAATTCCTTGACACTTTCATACATAACTACAGTGAATTTGTGTGTTTTCATTCATCGCCCATCCCATTTCACATTCCCCCCCCCCCGTGGATCTTCCTCCTACTTTCAAGTCTGTGTGTAGGGGTGTGTGTGTGTGTGTGTGTGTGTGTGTGTGTGTGTGTGTGTGTGCCCCAGTGGTTTTCATCTAGGATGCCAGCATTATCACATGTCAGAGTAGTTTCTTAGGCATGGTAATCATTAACAAAAGTAGCTCCCTTTCTCCTGTCTTGCACTAGTTTCTCAGGGAAGTATAGTATCTCTTCAGGTCTTCCCTCACACATAGTGAAATGTTGATATGCTAAATATTGGACAGGTCTTGCTATTTTTATGTTATTTTCTTTTTAATTAATAAATTTATTAAATTAACATTTTTATTTATACATGCTTCTTGCCTTCTTTGTTCCCCCTCCCTTCCTTCCTCCCTCCCAGTCCTATTCCATCCCACCCTATCATCCTACATGGGCCCAGTCTACTCCCTCCTACTCTCCTATCTTTTGGTTTCATGGATCCTGAGGTTCCCTCTTTATCTTATGTTTTTATGGAGGTTTGGACCTCTGTGGAAGACAGAGAAGCCTTTCCTTGAGCAGCTCACTGATATGTTTCCTTTTTTTTTCACTCATACAAACTTGATGGGTACCCTATTCCCCTCCCTCCCTCCATCTCTCTCTTCCCCCTTTTTTTCTTCTTTTCACCCCTCCCTCCCTTTCTCCCAGTGGGAGGGGTCCCATTCCTGGAGCATCCTTTAGTGTGCATGTCAAACTTCCCTCTGGGTCCTCCTCTCTGATGAGGTGTAAGGACTCAGTAGCATTGCCTAAAGCTCTTTCTTTTGTTCCCCTTTAGTATAGGAATACTATTGTGGCTGTTAATCCCTTGCCTCTAAGGATCCTATTGCCTGTGATCCATGCTAGTCTTTGGGGGGTCAATGATATGTTGGTCATTGTGCAGGTCATACAAAGTCTTATTATGATTACTTAGGCCCAAACTTGTTGATATGTTTCTCATACATTATTTTCATCAACTTTCTTTTCCTTGCAAAGACTTTATAATGTGACTAGATATCTTGTATTGTTTGGTGCAGCCAGAAGCAATCTCCAAGTAAGTTTTAAAGGAATTAAAGGCATCATATTTTCTGGCCCTGTATCTGAAATCTTGACATCAACTTGGTTGAATTTGTTTATAAGTTTCTGGATATACTCACAGTGGAAAAAAAAAGAGTCCTCAAAGGTGTAAATCACTATTTTCATCTTGGTATGATTCCTTCCAAAAGCTTTTCATATAATGTTTTTCCAGTCTTTAGAAAAAAATACGTTTTAAAAAGCCCTAGTTGTTAAGCAAGTAAGATTCAGAGACAAGTATATGTCATGGACAGTTTTAATTTTGCATAGCTTCTTACATTGTTATGTATCTAGATTAAGGGGATTCAGCAAATAAACATGTTAGCCACCCAATGGGAAAAAATAAATCACTAACCCTGAGCCTTAGTGTCCCCTGGAATTTGTAGCATTCTCATCTCTGTCCAGTACATTTGTTTACCAGCAGAGAGTATCCGTTTGAGTAGCTATGCCATTCATACTCTGATTGACTACAGTTTGATGAATATATTGTGCAGAATAGATTTATTCTGTCTT
Organism: Typhlomys cinereus; assembly: GCA_023101885.1. Classification (NCBI taxonomy): domain Eukaryota; kingdom Metazoa; phylum Chordata; class Mammalia; order Rodentia; family Platacanthomyidae; genus Typhlomys; species Typhlomys cinereus. The sequence goes on along the minus strand of JALPQD010000057.1, from coordinate 1,833,360 downwards.
CAGCTTGTGCTCTGATAAGCCATCATGGCTAAAATAATGTTTTCCTAATTATGATGCACTAGCAGCCACCCAAGGAGGGTCTTAGAGGCATCACCTGAGCTGTTTGTTCTGACCCCGTGACGCAGCCCAGGCCCTCATCCTCTCATTTCACATGCGGCATAGCTAGTCTTTTCCAGTAGCCCCTTGTGGTATAATCCAAAGTTTATTTTTATTTGTCTTTCATATTTTATTAACTTCATTCTCTAAGAGTTTCATACATGGATACAATGAATATATGACATTTTACCTCCTTATTATCCAATCACTTCTCCCTGCCTTTTCCCTCTATAAACCTTCTTTTTCCTGATCAATCTCCCTCTTACTTTCATGTCTTTTTGTGTAATGGCCCCTGAGTTCCATTTGGATTGTCTGTATTGGCACGTGCCTGGGCAATTGGCACTCACTAAATCATGGATGATATGTCAGTGAGTATAAAGTTGAAGAAAGTAGCTTCCCTTTTCTACACCCCTACATCCATCATTAACCCTCAATAGAATCTCAGGGAAGCGTGATGTTCCTGGAGACCGTCCCTTTCTGTGGTAAAATTCTGACAAACCAAATCTTGTACAGGTCTTGTTCATGAATGCAACAGCCATGTCATGTCCAGAAAATACTGTCTGGAAGTATCCTTCCCACCCTCTGACTCTCATATTCTTATCACTCTTTCTTCCATGTGTTCCCTGAGCCTTGGGGTAAACGGTAATTTAGAGGTCCTAGTGAGGGCTGAGCAGTTCATAGGCATTTGTTATTTGCAATTTGGCCAGTTGCAATTCTTTATTTTTTAAATTTTTTATATTTTATTTGTGTGTGTGTGTGTGTGTGTGTGTGTGTGTGTGTGTGTGTGTGTGAGGGCACTGTGTGCTCCTGTGGAAGGACTAAGGGTGACTTTGGGAATCATCTTGGAATACTTCTACCTCCTTCTTGCTTTGCTTTATGATTTCCCTAGGCTCTCCCTACTAGGGACACAAGTACAGGCCACCACTGTTTCCACCTGGCATTTTTACATGGGACCTGGGATCTGAACTCAGGACCTTCGGCTTGTGAGGCAGTCTTAATCTCTGAGTCATCTCTCCAGCCTGTGATTCTCTATATTAAAACACCTTCCATTACAAAAGGAAGTTTCTAAGTCAAGTGTTGAGAATTCCTATAATCTATAGGTATAATGACAAATGTTCAGATGGTAGCTTGATATCAGTCCTTATAGTTAAACATTAGTAGTTTCTTCTCCCCTAAGGCCTATGACTTCCATAGATTCTTGGTCTGGTTCATAGTACTAGTGATGTAATCTCTGCTGAAGGGGGGAGGGCTTAAATCCAACCAGAAATCTATTGGTTACATCATAATATTTATGCCACTATTGTACCAGTGAACTCTTCTACATTAGCTTGTAGGATTCACAGCGGGGTGATACTGTTGATTACCTTTCTCTCACAACTGGTTAGCAAGGAAGTAGATTCCCGTTTAGTTCCAATTTGTTTCTTTTGTGCCCTGTGATCAATGTGTGTGATAGCTTCAGCAATAGGGTCTTACCATAAGGTTCTGGTGGATGACCAAGAGCAATGTCAAAAGCTTATATTGTTTTGGGGGTCTTTGGGACCTCTCTTACCAACAGCAGATTAGCAAGCATCACATACCTTGTACAGAGAAATTTATTTGCCTATGACTTTGGGTAGGAGCATCTCAGGATAGTTATCCCTTATCTTCCCTCGCTATAGGATATGTCTTTTCATATTATTTTTAAGATTATTTTTTGATAAACTAATAGGTTTCTGTCTAACTGTATCTTACATCTGCAGTGCTAATTGTCACACCTCATCCTTCCTGTACTCTACCTCCTTATCTCTCTTCTTTTTTTAAACCTTTACTTCTTTTTTTTTATAACATTTTTTATTATCTCCGCTCATAAAAACTTAATAGGTACACCGGTTCCCTCCCTCCCTCCTCCTCCCCCTCCCTCTGCTCCCAACCCCTCTGCTCACCCTCCCCTCACCCCTCCCTCCCCATTCCCCAGTGCCTCCCCTCCCCCAATCCCCAGAGAATCCTTTAATGTGTATGCCAAACTCTCCTCTGGGTCCTCCTCTCCGATGGCGTACAAGGACCCAGCGGCATTTCCCTGAACGCTTTCTTTTGTTCCCCTTAAGCATAAGAACACTATTTTGGCTGTCAATCCCTTGCCTCCAAGGATCTTGGTGCTTTTAGCAAATGCTAGACTTTGTGGGGTCAATAATGTGTTGGACATTGCCCAGGGCATGCAAAGTCCAATTATGATTGCTTCATCCCTAACTTGTGTGGAGTATCTTACATATCATTGCTCCTCCCATCCTTGTGCTCTTACACTCTTACCGCCCCCTCTTCCTATAGCGACCCATTGCTTCACTTGAACCTTTTCCAGTCCAATTGGATGTGTGTTCTAGCTTATACTCTTGTCTAGCTTTGGCCTTATTGCTATTCTCAACCCTTCTCCTAATTCCTCCTGCAGCCAGAGTCTATATTTCTTCCATTTTCTCTTTTCCTCTCTCCCCCCCTCTGTCTCTCTCCTTTGGATAGGATTCCACTATGTAGCCCAGGGTGGCCTTCACTTCACCATCCTGCTGATCCTAACCTCCTGGGCATAAGGATTTTAAAAGCCAGCCTCCATAGCCTACAAGAGTACTCTTTGTTAAATATATTCCTGGTTATGTCACTGTGCTGCTAAAGTGCCTCTCTGCCTTCTGCACAAAGTCAGGTTGCTGCTATGGAACAAAATACCTGCCCTAGAACCTCTGCTTCATCTCTCCTCTTGATTTTTTATCCTCGAGTCATATTTGAGTTTGAACTGCATTTGCTGCTTGATGGCTCTCGCTCTCCCTGTCTTGGTGCAGCTGTTGATAGAGCCCCCAGGATATTGCTCTTGCTCATTCTGTCTACCAACATGGGTTTCTCACATAGTTCTATCACATGCCAAACTATTCTCAAACTTATGAGCTGTTTTCTCCTCTGTCTTTTCCCTATATCAACAGCTCTTGGAGCACATGAGTTGTCTTTTATGCACTTTTTTCCTCTGTGTATATATGTGTATGCATGTTAACATGTATCTCCTTCATATGATGCATATATGCATGCATGCATGCTTGTGTGTGTGTGTGTGTGTGTGTGTGTAGAGGCCCTATATTGAGATTATGTGTTATCTTCAATCTTTTCATTTTTACTGTTAAGAAACGGTCTGTCAGTTAAGCCTAGAGCTTGTCAACAACTGGTCTGGCTAGCCAGTGTTTCATAGGAATCCTTGTTTTTGAGTTTGAGTGTTGGAATTATAGGCAGCTGGTAGACCTACCCAATTTTCATATGGGTTCTGAGAATCTGAACTCTGGTGCTCTTTGGTCCTTATGCTTGGGGCAAACTCATTATCCACAAAACCGTTTTCCCAGCTTCAGGTTACTGGGTATTTTTGTTGTTGTTGTTAAGCAGCCAAGGGCTCTTACATGCCAGGCAAGAGCTCTATCACCAAGCTACTGCTCCAACTGCTTTTCTGGCACTAAGACATTAAAGTTGTCCCCATATTGCAAACCTGCATTGATGCAGACTCTCTAACTTAGAAATGACTAAATCTCGGTACTCTGGAGAATGTTCACTGTACTTCTCAGAACCATTCTACAAACTCTAAAGTAGTGAACAAATTGCAGCCTCCACTGGAAATAATAAGAATATGAGGCAGGAAACTGGCCAGGCCGTTTAGGGGCAGATGACCTTTATTCTTGTCCTTGGTCCAGAGAAGGGAAATGTCCCGAGTTCTGTCCTGACCAGGAGCCAATGAAACAGAAGTGATATGGGGGTTGGAGCAAGAGGAGCTCTTGTTTCTGCTCTGGCTTCTTATCTTTCTCCTCTTTTTACATATCTTCCATGAACACCATTGCCTGGAAGCTCTATGTGAAGCCATAACCAAAAGTAAGAGGAAACTGGACTGGCAGATATCACTCAACCTCACTCCAGCTTCTGCCTCAAATCCTGTAAAAGACTCTGAACTAACAATTCCTTGTAACCCATTTCCTAGCACCTCCTCCTATGCAGGAGGTCTGCTTTCTTTTCCTTTAAACGCATATAGCTGTAATTCTTTGACAAAATTTTCTGACGCTCACCCTTCTGTGGTTCCTGAATCTCAGTCTTTGAATTTTCAAAACAAAGACTTGGAGGTCACTGGCCCAGGCAAACTTTAGTGACCACTGATTTTACAGTGTTCCAGTTCTCAAGCTACTGTGCAGCTGAGGCAGGAGAGAAAGCCTCTGTGACGGTAAAGAACCCCACTTACTCTATTTCAGAGGCACTAAATTACAAATAAGGATAAGCTCTGTCAGTTTTCTCTGGGAAATATTTTGGACTTTATAACAGTATATTTGCAAAATTCCATGTAAGGATCCACAGAGATAGCATGTACAACTCAACCAGGCTCATATTTTTGAATTCTTAGATGTTGCCAATATGTGGGAAGGCCATGGCACCTTGAGGAAGTGGAGCTTTGCCAGAAGAAGGCAGTCATAGGGCGTGAGCCTTGAGGTTGCTTAGCTCCACCCTGCTGAGTGAGTGAGTCTACTCTTGAGCTTGCAGCAACTGTCAACCTCCATCATGTCCGCAGTGACTTTGACCATCTCCAGCTTCTGCCAGCCAGCCATGTTTTTCCTGCTATAATGGACTGTATCTACCCCCTGGAACCATAAACTGGATAAATCTCCCTTAAGTGGTGTCTCCTTTGAGTGGTGTCTTACAGCAGCACAAAGAGTGAAAATTTGAGTATTTTCAGTTTATTTATATGAAATATATTTTGTATTTTCAGTTTATTTGTATGAAAAATGTTTGCAGAGCAAAAATAATGGAGTTAACAGTAGTTTTACACTAGATTTGGGATGATGGGTATCATAGTTTGAATGTGAAATACCCACCCTCCATACCCTAGTTAGAGTATGTGAATACTTTGCTGCTAATGCTTGGGAAGGTTGTGGTACCTACAAGAGGTAGTGTCTTGCTGGAGAAAGGCAAGTTGCAAAGGTTTGGTAGCCTGTAGCATTACTTCCTCTTCTGTTCTTGCTTTCTCTGCCTCATGATGGCTAAGCCACCTCTTCCTTCTGCCTCCAGTCATGATTTCTGCTATGTGATTTCTGGCATAATACCACTTTGGAACTGTAGTCCCTTAAGTTGTTGGGTTTGAGTGTTGTCTCACAAAAGCAAAAAGAAAAGTAGCTGCAGCGATGGGTGACTTTTTTTCTTCCATCTGATTTGCAGTTTTCCACTTATGTGATATATTTCTTTAATAAAATTTTATTTAAATATTAAAAATTAACTAGTAAATTATAATCGTTACTAAGTATCAAACCTTTCCATCAAAAGACTAATAATTTAATAAAATCACAAGTATTGTAAAACATTTAAGCTATTATTTTTGAGAACACATTAAAATATTTAAATGTTGCTATTTGCCCTTTAAAATGCAGAAAAATATGACTCTGGAAATTATAAAATTGGATTGTGTGGTTTAGACATTTCAGAAAATCATTGTACCATTGATCTGAGAATAGAACCTAAGGCCAACTTTGAATTAAAACTGAATAGTTTTTTTAATAGAATATAATTGCCTGTTTTTTTATTATCCTTTGGTACAGAAGGCACCAGAGATTAGGATCTCATATATTCATCAAAATATTTTCTGTGAAACAGGAAAAATAGATTAGTCATGATTTATACAGGTATCTTTTTAACGTTATTAAAGTACTGAATTTATTTCACATGTATATTTGACTCCCCACCACTTCCATGTCTGACCACTACTGCTATGTCCTATCATAACATTCCGTGCAAACTTAAACCAAGCAAAGGGTGGAGTGCCATCCTTAAATACTAAAGAGTCATTTTAGACAATACATTCTTGGCAATGGAACCTGGACAATGCTTATCAAACAAGGCAGGAAAAGTTCTCACTTTCCATTATAAAAAGAACAGCCAGACACCAACTCTTACAGAAATGAAGATGGAAAATTTCAACAGACTGTTTAAACTATTTTCTTAAAAAGACTTCCTCCACTGCCAGAGATCTCAAATAGCCTCCTAGTCAGTTATCTGGAAGTAATTGATGAACTTGGTTTTCTACTTGAGATGAGAACCACCTTTTTCTACACTTACTTTCATTTTTGCTTTAATGTCTTCTACAGAAATAAGTCCTTCAGCTGTCTTGGGAGTTTTTTCTTGCTTTTTGAAGGATTCTTGATCTTTGGATCTTGCTGTTAAGGGTTTTGAGTCCTTTCCATTCTGGTTTGACTTTCGTGCATTTTTGGCTGGAGTATCTCAGGTAGATTTCTTTACCAGAGCTTTTTCTTCAGCTTCTTCATTAAAATCATCATAATCATCATCTTCATCAGCAAGTTTTATTTTTCTGTGGAACCTGCTATTTCAAGTAGCAGACCACTTTCCAGACATACTTAAGAGTTTCATCTTCCTCCACAGCTACTAAGTGCTGTCCACTAAAATTCACAGTCCCTGAACTACATTTCAACCTTAAGACCACAGGTATGATTTCAAAGCCCCCAAAGGAAGCATTTGGTTGTACAGACATTTTTCAAAGTCGCCAGTGTCACTTTAATTGGATTGCCTTCATAATTCATTGCCTCTGCCTCACTAATGTGCAATTCATCTTTTGCTCCAGCACCTAAACTGACTGTTCTCAATGATAACTGATGTTCGTTTTCAGCATTTCCATGTTAAAGTGATCATCTTTGTCGACCTTTAGTTCATGACTGAAAAGATCATTCTGGGGCCTTGGAGGGCTCATGCCCATGTCAATCGAGTCTTCCACGGAATGGCATGCACTCAGCTGTGGGAGAAGCCAGACAGAGAAATCTGGACACTGCTGCCCACAGCAGACATGCAGGACAGAGTCTCTCCAGAGCAGGTATTAATTTATATGTAGAACGTGTTGAAAGAATTGACAATGAGAGAAAGGAGGAAAACAGCATTATTTTAGAATATTTATTTCTTTTATAAGTTCTTATGTTTAAGATTCATTGCAAGTTAAGTCTGAGCATTTCTTTAGAGTTTATAAAGTTAACATTTCTCTCAAGCACATTGTGAAGAGTTAAATCAAGCATTTTCACATACATATCTATTGCAAAGATTACCTGTGATTGAGTCATTACTTTTATGTGTTTATAATCTCATAAGGCCACTTCCAGGGTGGGTGGGTCTGAACCCTAGGCTTACAGAGAAGCTGGCAGCAGAGATGATGAGAACTCAGAGGTGCCATTTATCCGCATGTTACTGATAAATTCAACATCAAAAAATTTAGAGGAACTGGAAATTTTATTCTTGCTTGTTAGTCTATTCACAGTTCAAAGTCTGTGTGGTTCTGCAACCTGCACTCTTATTTCGTTATCCTGATCTATGCTAGAGTGGAATCAGCAGGAATTGAATCAGGCTGGGTCAAAAGGGGCTCTTGGAAAAACTGAAACCCAGTCAAGTTTATTATGGAATCTAATTCCTTATATATCTTGAAACAGGGAAGTGATGTCTGTGCACAGCGCAGATGGATGATGTTAATAGTAGCAGACAGACTACAGGTACAAGGTCAACAATAGGCAGAACCACCACCAACAATACAGTTCTGCCAATCCTTAGACAAGTTAATATTCCCTAATGGCCCCATTCATTATGAAGAAAGAACAGGCTGCTGATAGGTCAGGTACATGGTGATACAATTACAGTGATAAAGCTCTGTGCCCATGACTTCTAAAGAACAGGAAAAAATATGTAAAAAAAAAAAAAAAAAACTCTGCTCTTGATCCCATTTTGAGACAGGACAAAATCCATCCCTGCTCCTAGTGGGAAAATCAACAGGAATTAGCCTACAGCTGTGCTGGCATAGGAGGCACATTACAATTGAGACCATAAGGAATGCCCTTGGCATCCGTCTTCTAGAAATGGGGGTCTTGAGCTTGAATGTTTCCTACAATAGTCCATCTTGGCAAGATAGTTTATATCAACTTCGGGAATCGAGGGATATGGTCACAGCATATCCACAGGAATTACCAAGACAGCAGTAAACCTTACTTACAGTCTATGAGTCTGCCAGACTATGCCAACTTACTGAACCAGCTCTTTCAATCTTATCTACCTGCCCAAGGATAGGACCACCCACTATGGGCTGACTGTTTTTAACGTCAATTAGCTAATTCCCCAAGAACTTTTTGAGGGCTTTCCTTAACTAATAATCCTTCACAGATGTGCCCAAAGCTCAGCCCTCAGTTGTGAAACTGTTTCCTGTATCTAACTGGCACAATCAGAATTTCACCCCTGCAATTAAACATCCCAGCCCTGGGATGGCAAGCATCACTTCCACCCACTCTTTACCAGTTAGAGCTAGTCTGTCAACTTGGTACCTGGAAACTGAAAAATCATACAGATGTTTGGATTCTTCCTGTAAATATGCTGATTGAATTTGGTGTGGGCTAGTATTTAGAGTTTGAATACTTTTCATAATATTCTTCTGTATACAGCTGCAAATCATTAGTTAAAGGATTTAGTGGTATATTTAGCAGGCACAGACCTTGGAAAGGACCATTCAAAAGGAGTGGTAGAGACCAAGTCAAATTGAGCAGATAAAATTTTCCCATGTGTTATAGTTTTTCCTATATTTGATAGAGCAATATAAAAGCTCTCCCAGATACCTGATCTACTGAACAGAACTACTTGATACTAAACCTGTCATCCAAACATGTTCTAGACCAAAATCCATGTTTCTCAACCCAGGCTATTATTAGAATCATCTGGGACATTTTATGCAAGTTTTCATGATCTATTCCTCCAACCCCAGCTCAACTGAATCAAGGGCACAGGAGTGAAAGCAACATGAGGGGACATTTTAAAAAGCACTCAGGACTACCAGTGGACACCAACACAAAAAATACTTTCTCTATGTTATGTGGAAGCGATGCCAATCTTTGCTCACTTGGTGTTGCAATATCCAGGAAAGTGGTGATTCTTCAGTGCCTCTAAGCAAGTATTAAAATAGCACCATGCCAAGTGTTAAAAGGGAACTTGGAAGAACTCCCCTTGACCAAAATACTCAATTGAACTGCAAAGCTTTTGAAGCAATAGAGATAACACCATTTTATCCTTTTTCAGCCCCTTAGCTCCATTTTGTCCCTGCTCAGGCATTTTTCAGCCACAACCCCACCCCTTCCCAGACAGCTGATTTATCTTTGGTAGAACATTCATGGCTTATCATGACCTTGACCATAGCAGATATGTAACCAAAATGACTCCAGAATATATAATGTAAACAATTTCCAAATGTAGCAAAACACCTGCAAAATAACAGTTTCTGTGATTTTGATGCTGTTTTTTCTTTATAAAGTCGAAAATTCCTGAAATTCATCACCAAGAGACTTTTGAAGCCTGAACCACTCTTGGTGGCATGCTCTATTGACAAAGGCCTCCATTTCCTCTTAATTGCCTTACAACATGGCATTCTGTAACTTTTTTGTGTGGGTTTAACACTTTCAGACTACTCAAGGAAATTAGTGATAACATAATTGCCCCTAACAGCTACTTACAAGTATGAATGAGGAGAGGGATTGAAACTGGCAGACATTTGTTCCAGAGAAGAATTTATGCTTTTTGTTTTATTTTTCTTTGGTATGCTTGTGTTTGAATAATTATTGTGTACCTTCAGGAAAACCTGCTAATCTGCTTACAACTTTCTTTCCAACTCCTCTAACCATTTTTCACCTTGCTTTCATGTGCCAGCATCTTGTTTTGATTTCTGTATTATGGAAATCTTTAGACTTCATTGCTAGAGCCAGGATTGTCATGTTGCTCTTTCTGATATAATTTATTCCTACGATGAAACCTCATCCTGCTGACTTTTGAAGTATTCTGCAAATCCCTTCTCTTCTAGTTATGTCTTGATGTCCCTGCCTCTGTCCCAAACCTTCGTGCTTTAAAGTAAGTATTTTATAGCTGGTATAATTTTGATAGTATGACATGGATGGCTGGTTTTGACCAGAGAGCCTTCTGTGAAACTACAGTTAAGCTGCTGGTAGGACTATAGCCTTTGAAAGCCTGATTGGAGAGAGATCTTCCAGTGTGGCCAACCCACATTTTTAGAGTTGTGTTGGTTGTAGGTGGGAACCTCCATTCTTTCTGTGTGGAATCCTCTTACAGAGCAGCTTGGGTTTTCTCGCAACATGGCATGTAGCTTCCCCCAAGAAAGTGATCCTTAAATGCCTTTCATGACTTCTTTTGGAAATCATGCACCATTATTATTGTGATCTTATTGATTACCCAAGGTCAACTGTAATCAATGTGAGGTGCCACTCTAGAATATGAAAGTCAGAAAAGGAACACAGCACCTGCTTTGGAGACTGGTTAATTCAGACAGAGAACACTCTGCTACAATCACATCTTACCTAGAACACTATGAAATCCATGTCGGTAGCTTTAATTCTGTATTCTCAACTCAAGTCTTTTCACCAGAAGTAGATTTTAATGCTGTGAATTGGGAAAGAACTTCTTCCCTCAACAGTCCTCCCAGCTCTCTTCTCCTTTTTAAAGTGATTCTGCTCTTCACCAAACCAGGCCTTTTCCTACAGCAGAACCTTTGTAAGGTGCCATTTCTTCCTTCCTTTGACACAGTCCAACTTTATTCACTTATTCTGTAACTGTCAGGTTAGATATCCCTTCAAGGAAGGTCTTCTTTCACTTTCGGTTTCGAACATCACACAACATTTTTTTGTTATGATGGTCACCTGATTTTTAATTGTATTAGTTAGTTCTCTAGAGTAACAGAACTGATAGAATATATATACACATATATATACACATATACATATATATAAATTTATTAGATTAGCTTATAAGATAAAATCTGAGTACTCTAACAATAGCTGCCGATAGCTGTTCAGTTCTTGTGTTGAATTTTCAGCAATCCCTGTCTAGTATAGAAGGTTGAAGGAATCCTGGAAAATCTCAAAGTAGTCTCAGTTAGTTACTGAAGATCTTGCAGACCCAAGGATTCATAAAGAATCTGTGAAATTCAATCATTGTGGAGGACCGAATAGGTTGGACTCTGATGTCAGTGAAGAATGGCAACAGGCCAAAAAGCCTGGGCCGTGATGAAAGGGACCTCAGGGAAGAACCGCAGCAGTAGCAGCACAGTAAAAAAAAAAAAAAAAAAAAAAAAGCAACAGCAGACCAGCAGCAAACCCCACACAGCAAGTTGACACAAGCCCAAAGAGGGCAAATCCCACTCCATTACACCTCCTTCTATCCAGTCCACCACTGGAAAGCACAACCGACTATGGGCTGGGTCTCCCATATCAATTGGACAGTCACCTGCAGGTTTGTTCAAGGGCTTGCCTTGACTCTCAAATCTTGACAACTGTGTCCAAAGCTCAGCCTGCAACTGTCAAGTTGACACCTGTACCTAACTTTCACAGTAACAATGAGTTTGTGTTATTTGATTACTATCTCCTTATTATGATGGCAAGAGCTATCGCCATAATATACCAAAGCCTAGGGAGGATGAATGCAATGTATGAATGAAGAAAATTTTAGGTGAAGATTTGAGGTCAGATTTTTGAATTTCAATTCTAAGACTAAAGGCGAGATGAGATGAAAAAAACCAGAAACAATCAGAAGTATTTCAGTTAGAGTGAAACTGTTTTTCCCTTTATGCTAGTAATTGATTTTACTAAAAGCCTGACAATGAATAGCATTTATGAAGTATTGATTTTAGAAGGAACTGTAAAAGATTTAGGTACATTTTGCTTCATCCTAGTTGTTTTTCTAAGTTGAAAGGAAGATATAAAATACTACCAAGCCAATTATCATGTTGGAATCAATAAGATTTCTTTTTCTCTTTCCATCTCTTCAGTTTGTAAGACATTCCTTACCAAATGGCTTGGATAATATCATCTATCCTTGATTTTTGTGTATTTTAATCACATATCTCCAACAAAGAAAAAAGGGCAAAGACTTCAATTAAACACTGGACAAAAGTTTGTTGTCAGTTTGTGCTATTACAAGCAAATTACACTTGTTTGGTCACAGGGTACATGACACATCTAAGAACAAACATCATTGGGCTGAAAAGATGACTTGGGAACCTTTGCCTTGCAAGCACAAGAACCTGAGTTTAGGTCCTGGATCCCATATAAAAACACCTGGCAAAAATAGTGATGCCGGAAGGCAGAACATGGGAAACTCCAGAGCAAAACAATAGAACAATACATTGATTTCTGAAATAATCCTTGGGCTTCCTCAGGTACACATCATGCCCTTTTCCATACAGTGCGCGCACACATGCACGTACTCACGCACACAAACACCTATAATCCACCACACATATAACAGCATCTACATATAAAAAAGAAACAAACACAACAAAGGTAATTTCTTTTTTTTTTCCATTTTTTATTATTTCCGCTCATACAAACTTAATATGTACACCGGTTCCCTCCCTCCCTCTTCCTCCCCCTTACCCCCCTGCTCCCCCTCCCCTCACCCCTCCCCCCCATCCCCCAATACCTCTCCCCCCAATCCCCGGAGAATTCTTTAATGTGCATGCCAGACTCTCATCTGGGCCCTCCTCTCTGATGACATACAAGGACCCAGTGGCTTTTCCCTGAACCCTTTCCTGTGTTCCTCTTAAGCATAGGAACACTACCATGGCTGTCAATTCCTTCCTCCAAGGATCTTGGTGCCTTTAGCAAATGCTAGACTTTATGGGGTCAATAGTGTGTGGGACATTGCGCAGGGCATGCAAAGACTTATTATGATTGCTTCGGCCCTAACTTGTGTGGAGTATCTCGCATATCATTGCTCCTCCCATCCTTGTGCTCTTACAATCTTACCACCCTCTCTTCCGCAAATTTCCCTGAGCTTCAGGATGGGGAGAGATTAGTCTGGCCTAGTCCTAGGTGGTTGATATAGAGTCTCTGAAGTTCTGGATTATGGTTCGTTGATTTTCTTCTGCAGTTTTGCTGCTCCTGTAATGCCCTTCACTCCATCCTGATGGGTATTGTATTTCACCCCCTTTAAAAGTGACTTGTTTTTTCTCCCTTGAAGCTCTCAGCACCAGTTCTTTATCTTGAATGTGGAGTGTTTTAACTATTATTTGCCGTGGGGAGCTTCTGTTTTGGTCATATCTGTTTGAGGTGTGGAATGCCTCTTGTATATGTATGGGCCTCTCTTTTTTTAGATGAGGAAAGTTTTTAACTATTATTTGCCGTGGGGAGCTTCTGTTTTGGTCATATCTGTTTGAGGTGTGGAATGCCTCTTGTATATGTATGGGCCTCTCTTTTTTTAGATGAGGAAAGTTTTTAACTATTATTTGCCGTGGGGAGCTTCTGTTTTGGTCATATCTGTTTGAGGTGTGGAATGCCTCTTGTATATGTATGGGCCTCTCTTTTTTTAGATGAGGAAAGTTTTCCTTGATGATCGTTTGAAAAATTTCCTCAGGGGTGGTATTTTGAGATTCTTGCTCTGGTATTCCATGAATATGCATGTTGGGCTTCTTCAGGGTGTCCCATATCTCTTGGATATTTCTCTCAAGTATCTTTTTGGCTTTAACAGCCTCTTCCATTGAGCTGGTTAATACTCCCACTTTATCTTCAAGATCTGAAATTCTGTTTTCTGCTTGGTTAGTTCTGCTGATAAGACTCTCTGTGGAGTTCTGGGTTGAAGATAACTTGTCTTTTAGCTCAGTTTTAAACTCTGCTTGAGTCCGTTTTAACTGTTCTATGCCAGTTTTTGTTTCTTGTACTGTTTTTTTCAACTCCTCCAAGTGTCTGTTGTGTTCCTCCTCAAAGCAATTGATTCGATTATTTAATTCCTCCCAGATATCCTCTTTCATAGTATTGAACATGGTAATGATCATATTTTGAAGGTCCTTATCCTGGGTCAGGCTTACTTGGCCATTTTCCATGGGTTTGTTCTGGTTGGAGTCTAACATTATGGGATTAATTCCTTCAGTGGGAGATTTGTTCACTTGAGTGTTGTTTCTCATGGATTTGCACTTTGACTTTGGCATTGTCGTTTTAAGTCTTAAGATCTTTCAATTTCTGTGCGTTTTTCACTAAACTGAATTATTTGGTCTGAGGTCCTGGGAGTGGGCAGGGACGGAGCTTACCTAGGTCGAGGTGAGTCCAGGCTGGACCCTGCGCGATCCATGGGCGGCGGAGTGCGGGAAGGGAGGATGGGGCGTCAGCGGGGCGCTGTTTAACCTGGGGGAGCTGGGGCTGGCCCGGGTGCAGGGGGTGTCCTCCTCCCAGGCCCTGCTCTGCTCCGGCTGGATGGTGGGAGGAGCTGGGTCCCTTGGGCTGCCTGGGGTTCTCCGGGTGGGCGGGGGCGGAGCTTACCTAGGTCGCGGTGAGGCCCAGCTGGACCACGCGCGCGTCCCGCGCTGCGGAGTGGGGAAAGGGGCACAAAGGTAATTTCAATGCCACAAAACACATTTGTGTTCTAATGTGTGATTTAGGAATATGGTGTTTTTGCTTTACCAGTTTCACAACAATCACTCCCTTTAGAATCACCTGTAAAGGATGTTTAGAGCTAATTTAATCTTGCTTATTTTCAATGCCTTTGTGACTCAAATAGGATTAGAGAGGGAGACTGGGCCCCAGTGAGTGGGATGATGAACCTCCATCCAATCAAAGTAGATGGCTCTGGCATCTGGCTACTTGCCAAAAGCCTCACTGTTCATGCCCAGTCCCTCACATTTTATATTTTTCATTCTCTGCACAATTTGTACATGATCCCATGTAATAGTAGTAGAGGAATTCTTTCAACAGATCTTTGTTGTTTCTTACTCAGGTCTGAGTTCTGAATCTTGCAAGGTACAGGTCTGGGTAGAAGGGATGCAACCATTAAGGCAGTATCTTGCAATATCAAATACCTGCATAGGAGCTATGAGAAGATGTCCTTATTACCCTTCTATAAGATATGGCACGGTCTTCCCAGACCTCTTTTCTTTTTCAGACTTAGGCAACATCAGCCAATTTTAAATCTTCCATCAATCTCAGGTAAGCCAAGAAACTCATGCTATCTTGCCTTTCTACAATTCTGTGATCTAGCTACCTTTTTGAGATATTTTCATTTTTGAAAGACTGTTTATATGCCAAACGACACATTTATATGCCAAAAAACTCAGAATTGCTACAATCACTATATTACCAGTGATATAAAGAAAGCTTGTAGAGCCCAACAGAAAAATGACCTATTCTCAGATACAAGAATCCATGGATATAACAATGAGGGAGGAATTAGTGAGAACAAACACTCTCTACTCTTAAGTATTTAAAATATATATGTGGTGTGTGTGTGTGTGTATGTGTGAAAGAGAGAGAGAGATTTCACTTACACACATTAGTTTTGAAATTGCATATCTATTGTTTTATTTTTCTTTTATATTGCATTTTAATGTGGCAGGTAAGCATGCTGCATCTTGGACAACTCAGTTATATTAGTTATTGTGCCAAATAGTCAAATATTATTTAAATAAACCGGTAAAGATTAGTTACTGTCAAGGAAAGTCCTTTGTGATCTAAAAGTATAAAGGGAAAGTAAAACTGAGGCAGTTAAAATTTAACAGAGTTTCAATCTTAAATGGAAATCCAAGGTTCATAAACCTTGCAACATCCCAGGTGACAGAAGGCTCAGGGTTCCCTACCTTTCAGTGTGTAGAGTATTTATTTATAGCCATAGAAAAGCGAAATGACTTGATGGGCCATGGTTGATTTATATGGTTATGTTTTAGCAGCTTCTGATTGGCTGGAGGTATAGCTGTCGTGATAAACTGATTTGCAGTTACTTGGCTACAAGGGAATACGTCAACGTTTTGATTTGTTTGCACATGGAGGTGTTACAGGATTAATTATGATGCAAATTAAGCTTCTGTGGGTCAAAATTATCTAAGAATGGAGATAAATTTAGGCCCTCACTTGTTTCAGCTTAGAAAATCTCATAAGGAAAGTGAGGGAAGGCCTTATGATGCAGGTGGATTCCTCTGAGATGTGAAGGAAGATGAGACGATGCAGGTAATGGGGAAGGGAGAAAACAGATTTCCGGCCAAAGGTACAATTTATGCAAAAAAAACCCACAACACCCTTTAATAGGCACTGTGACATATTGTATAAAATAAAATAATCTGCTGTCTACAGCAGTGTTTAAGGGGGAAAAAAAAGCTTGCTGATGGAAGTGGTGGCCAGATGACTCAAGGGCCTTACAGACTGTGTTCATGTGCATTGTCTGACACTAGACGTATGAACGTTTTCAGTGCTCGCATCAGTCGGTAGGCAGAGAATCAACTTCACCACCTAAAAAAGATTTCTTTGAAAGCATTGCAGATTACAGGAAAAGAGGGAGTATGAAAGGACAAATCAGGGACCGATGCGCCAGTTTTGTAGGCAGAGATGATAGTGGGGATGGGGGGGTGATATAAGTGGAGACAGTGTGAGGCAAATTCAAGAAATAATTTCAGGAAATTTACAGAGACAGATGGGCGCTGAAGGAAGTGAAATATCATGGTAATATCTGGGAATTCGGCTTTTGTGTTAGGATGGCTGGTCGTTTCTTTAATAAATTCAGAAACACTGTGTCTTAGTTACTTTCCCTGTGATAAAATACCCTGAAAAAGACTACTCAAGTAAGAATAAGTTTTATTTTGAATCACAGGCCAAAGGGTACAGTCATTATGGTAGGGAAGTCATGGCTGGGAAGAGCGTGAGGCAGGTGGTCATATGCATCTGTAGTCAGGGAGCAGAGAATGATGACGCCTCATGCTCAGCCACCTTCTTTCTCTTGATGAAGCCAAGCCCAAGGGTGGTACCACCCACCTTTATGGTTTACTTTCGGCCTTCCCATCTCGATTAACCTAATCAAGATAATCCCTAACAGGCATGCCCAGAAGTTGCCTGTTCTTATTCAAGTGCATGCCTGGGGGCTTGGCTTCCAGGTGATTACGAATCCTATGAATTGGTGCTCAATACTCACCATCACACAGTGGGAGCGAACTAGTGAGGAGTCAAGAACTTGGTAGGTGAGGAACTAAGGCAGCCTAATCTCTCCCCATCCTGAAGCTCAGGGAAATTTGCAGAAGAGGGAGCGGTAAGATTGTAAGAGCACAAGGATGGGAAGAGTAATGATATGAAAGATACTCCACACAAGTTAGGGCCGAAGCAATCATAATAGGACTTTGCATGACCTGCGCTATATCCAACACATTATTGACCCCACAGAGTCTAACCTGGGCTAAAGGCACTAGGATCCTTGGAGGCTAAAGACTGACAGTCATAGTAGTATTCCTAAGCTTAAGGGGAACACAGGAAAGGGTTCTGGGAAATGCCCCTGGGTCCTTGCACCTCATCGGAGAGGAGGACCCAGAGATCCCTCTACAAGGGTATACAGAGAGGGAAAGAAGAGGGATGACAGAAAAGCCCTGAGAAGCCTTCTCCCAGAAGTCATAAGCAATATATGTGATACCTTCTAATCAGTTGTTTGTCAGAAAGGTCTCAAAGACCCCCAAAATAATATAGACTTTTGACTTTGGTCTTGGTTGTCCACCAGAACCTTACAGTAAGGCCCAATTGCTGAAGATACCACATGTGTCCATCACAGGACATAGAGAAATTAAGGTGATGAAATAAGCTGGAAGTTTCCTCCTTTCTAACCAGTTTTCACAGTACCAGAAGGTACTATGCAGGTTTCTTGGGGAGAAAAGAATCAGCGTTCTGTGAATTCTGTGAGATACAATTACAATCACACTGACAAGAAGTGTTCACTAGTACAGTAGTGGTATGAATGTTGTGAGGGTAAACAACAGCTTTCTGATTGTAATTTAAGGCCCACTTTTCAATAGGGAACAGATACCTAATACTTTAGGAAAAGAGTCTGTAGATAGGGAGGTCGTAGGCTTCTGTGGGGAACAGATTGCTATTAAGCATCTAAATGCTTATCATTATACCCATCAATTAGTACAGCTATCAGCTTTTCATGGAGAATTTAATACAGGGAATCAGAACTGGTCAAAGTGCAGAGAATAAGTTACTGTGAACTGCTCAGCCCTAAAGAGACTATCCAATTATCTATTCTCTTAGGCTCGGGAAATACCTTAGAAAGGGGGTGGTGAGAATGTAAGCCATAGATATAGAGAGAGTTTTTCTGGGCCACACCCATGAACTCACTGTAGCTCTGTTTATGTCTACAAGATTACACAAAATTTGGCCTATCAACATTTTGCCATGGAAGGGAAAATAGTCTCAAGAGGCATCACACCTCCCTAAAAACCATTGAGGATTAATGATGGTTGTGGGAAGGAGAGTTACTTCCCTTAGTGTTTACCAAATGATATTGCCTATGATCCAACAACTACACAGATACAAACCATATAGGCAACCCAGATGAAATTTGATGGATCACTAATGCAAAAGGGAAAAAAAGAAAGCTGGAGGGAGACTGTTTAGGAAAAGGTTAGCAGTATGGTAAAGAAGGGAAATGAAATCAGGTAATGATGTGAAAATGACATAAGTTCATTATATTCATGTAAGAAACTGTCAAAGAATAAAAGTATAATCACAAAAAGAATGTCAGAATGTAATCTACTAATTTTTCATGCTAACTAAAAATACACATAACGTGGAGCTGAACAGATGGCTAAAGGATTGAGTAAGACCCTGCCTCACAAGCAGAAGGACGTGAGTTTGGATCCCAGATTCCATGTGAAAATGCCAAATGGAAATGGCAGCAGTCCACACTTCTGGATCTAGAAAAAAGAGCCTGAGGAATCCCATAGCAAGGAAAAAAGGTAGAAGTAATCCAGGATGATTCCTGAAGTAACCCTGAGTCTTCAGAAGTGCACACAATACTCTCAGATGCATGTGTACACGGGCATGCGTGCACACACACACACACACACACACACACACACACACACACACAAAGAAAAAAGAGAAA
Source organism: Typhlomys cinereus (assembly GCA_023101885.1). NCBI lineage: Eukaryota > Metazoa > Chordata > Mammalia > Rodentia > Platacanthomyidae > Typhlomys > Typhlomys cinereus. The sequence goes on along the minus strand of JALPQD010000057.1, from coordinate 1,814,352 downwards.
AAGTGATATCAAATATAATTATGTTTATAGGGCCTAGATTTAAAAATGAACTTGAGTCATAAATATAGGCATCATCCCAGAACAAGATATAAATGAGCTTACCTATGGAGTATGTGTAGACTGAAGTTATTGGAGAAATTCTGACATTTCATGGTTTGATGGAGTTTATGGTATGCAGATTTTTTTTGTCTTTCCAAAATTCAGAACTTTCCTTTTTATGGGGGTGAAGGAGGAATCCCTGTTTTTTCTTGCTTGCGGAGGCACCCCTCTGTAGGTAGCAGTCTCAGTGATTTGCCTAGCATTGCTCCATCTCTTAGATCTTGCACTGCAAAAATGATCAGGTCAACAAGGACTGTCGTGTCCAAGGCCATAATGGAGAAGATAGCCAAGGACTTCAGTGACTCATAAAGAGCAAACTTTTCACTTGGGATTCTGGGGAAAAAATGAAAGACTAGAGCTGCTATTCTTGGCTACCTCATGAAAACAGAGGAGGGACAGCAAGGCAGCTAGAGTACAAGGGGCTCAGGCAAGCCTGGGTGTGGACCTCTGTTATCAGCGGAGGTGTAGAGTATCTAGACTTGCTCCATCCAGTCCCGTACTTATAAAAATTCTCTCCTAAATTGCTTGGTGTTGAGAGTACTAGTATTTTCTTGTGCAATGACCTATATGTGATATTGAGAAGTACTAAGAAACTGTGGTGCTACTGAAATCAAGAGAAATTCCAGGGAGAGGAGGACGAATAGAAATGGACTATTCCAGTTCCGTGTGCTGCCTCACAAATCCCTTCAGGGCTTGGTTTTGGCCTTTTTCCTACAATAATTTTACTGCATGTTCTCTTGTATTTCTCTTTCTTCTATGTGGAATATTCCTTTTTCCATCAGATCCTTCCCTTATGGGAAGGTCAGCTGAGGTCCTCATTCTGGATCCGAGTTCATACGCACTTTTGTTTGTGTGAGTTCCTGACTGTGTTGTATATATGACCTGTCATGATTTGAAATATGAGTTGTCCCCCACGGGTTCATGTGTTTGAATCTTTAGTTGTTGGGAAGGTCATGGCACCTTTAAGGAGTTGCGGCTCTGTGTCTCCTGGATGGATGTGACCTAGGCTTCTTCCAGCTTCTGGGAGCCAGCCATGTTATTTCCACCAAGAGAGATTGTATCTCCCCTCTGGAATTTTAAGCTGAATAAATCTCCCTTTTACCTTTAAGTTGCTTGACTTTAGGTGTACTCTCACAGGCAATAGGAAGAGCAACTGTACATGACCAATTTTCAGCTTTTAGAGGTGTATCATTTGGTAGTTGGACTTGGAACACTGAATGCTTGTCTCTCAGGACTTTGCAATGTTCTAATTACAGCTCAAAACAGATTGTATCGTGCTGTTTGGACTTTTAGAATGCAAAACTGTGAGTCAATAAACAAAACAAAAAAAGCTCTCTTCTTTATAAAGTGAAAAATGGATTAATTAATTTGTAATATAGCCATATGGCCAGTGGTTATAAAAGATACCTTAATAAATACATACTTATCTGGACTCAGTTATATTTATAGTGTATGATTTGAATATGATATATACCATTCCAAATGCCTAAGGATAGGTCATAGAGAGTTATATCTGGATATCTCACACTCCTTCACAATAGTTCATGCTCTCTGTCCTACTATATCAAATCTTTCACCGATTTTAAAACATTACACAGATGTTTGAATCCATTCAAACATCCACATTACTTTGTCTATTGCTCATTTGATTCTTTTTTATTATTATTAATACATTTTTATTATTATTTCAGCTCATACAAACTTAATAGGTACACCAGTTCCCTCCCTCCCTCCTCCTCCCCCCGAACCCCCTGCTCCCCCTCCCCACCCCACTCCCTCCCCATCCCCCAGTGCCTCCCACCCCAATTCTCAGAGAGTCCTTTCTTGTGCATGCCTGATTTTCCTCTGGGCCCTCCTCTTCGATGACGTACAAGGACCCAGTGGCATTTCCCTGAACACTTTCCTTTGTTCCCCTTAGATATAGGAACACTGCTGTGGCTGTCAATCCCTTGCCTCCAAGGATCTTGGTGCCTTTAGCAGATGCTAGACTTTTGAGGTCAATAGTGTATTGGACAATGCACAGGGCATGTAAAGTCCGATTATGATTGCTTCAGCCCTAACTTGTATGGAGTATCTTGCATATCATTGCTCCTCCCATCCTTTTGCTCTTACACTCTTACCACCCCTCTTGCGCAAATTTCCCTGAGATTCAGGATGGAGAGAGATTAGGCTGGCCTAGTTCTAGGTGGTTGATATAGAGTCTCTGAAGTTCTGGATTGTGGTTTGTTGATTTTCTTTTGCAGTTTTGCTGCTCCTGCAATGCCCTTCACTCCATCCTGCTGGGCACTGTATGCCACCCCCTGGCCAGAGACAAAAAGCTGTTAAACTAGAGTCTTGTGATAAAAGCACATTCAAAGGTAGATGTAATAAAAGTGGGAAACCACAGTGAGGGAGGGGTCTATCACCCATTTGCAAAATGGTTACTTTTTATCTGCCAGACTATATGCCCTCCTCTTCTGGTGAGATCATATCCCCTCAGTAGTAAATGATCAGGAACGAAAGTCTGTAAACTTAATCAGATGTCTCATTACTTATTTGAGTCCTTGATGGAGACCTATTTTCTCTGCTGTAACATGGTCCCCTCTCTCCTTGTTTCTGTTGTGGCCCTCCTACCCCATCCCTCCTGTTCATAATCCTTGCAATTACTGTATTGCAGAGATTTTTCTATGAGTGTCTCTAGGTGGGCTGGGTGGGTTTGGTACTAGGAGCCACCTATTAGGGAGTACATACGGCGCTTAATTTTCTGGGTCTGGGATACTTCACTTAATATAATTGCTTCTAATGACATCCATTTCCCAGCAAATTCCAGTAATTCATCATTTTTGATGGCTGAGTAGTACTCCATTGTATAGATGTACCACAGCTTCCTTTTCCACTCGTCAACTGTTGGACATTTGGGTTGATTCCATGACTTTGCTATTGTAAACAGTGCTGCTATGAACATGGTTTGTGCTATTGAGGTGAATCTCTGCTGCATAGGGGCTTATTCCCAAAAGTGGGATAGCAGGGTCATATGGCATTTCAATCTTTAATTTCTTTAAGAATCTCCAGACAGCTCGCCAGAGTAGCTGTATGAGCCTGCATTCCCACTAGGAATGTAGGAGAGTTCCCCTCTCTCCACATCCTCTCCAGCATTTGTTGTTGTTTGTATTGTGGATTTTTGCCATCCTGACCGGGGTGAGATGATATCTCAGGGAAGTTTTGATTTGCATTTCCCTGATGGCTAAGGAAGTGGAGCATTTTTTCAGATATTTGTTACACATTTTAATTTCATCCCTGGTAAAATTTCTTTTAAGTTCCAGGGCCCATTTTTTAATTGGGCCATTGGTTTCCTTGATGTTTAGTTTTCTAAGTTCTTTGTGCACTCTGGACAGTAGAGCTCTATCAGATATGTGGTTAGTGAAGATTTTCTCCCATTCTGTGGGTTGCCTTTGAGCTTGTGTTACAATCTCTTTATCTGAACAGAAGCTTTTAATTTCACAAGATCCCAACTGTTGAGAGTTGGTAGCAGTGACTGTGCCATTGGACGTCTGTTTAGGAAATGTTGGCCTAGCCCAATCAGCTCGAGGGAGTTCCCTATCCTTTCAACTATGGTTTTTATAGTCTCTGGCCTGATATCAAGGTCCTTGATCCATTTGGAATTAAGTCTTGTACATGGTGACAAGTACGGGTCCAGCTTTAATCTTCTGCATGTGGAGATCCAGTTTTGCCAGCACTATTTGTTGAAGATGCTGTTCTTTTTCCATTGGATTTTTTGGGCCCCTTTGTCAAAGATCAAATGGCTGTATGTTTGTGGGCTTATATCTGGGTCTTCAACCCTTATCCATTGATCTGTGTGTCTATTTTGGAGCCAGTACCAGGCTGTCTTTACAACTATGGATTTGTAGTATAGACTAAGGTTTGGTATGACAATAGCTCCAGCTGTGTTTTTGTTACTCAGGATTGTCTTTGCTATCCTGGGTCTTTTGTGCCTCCATATGAACTTTGAGATTGTTTGGTCAACTTCTTTGAAGAATTGCTTTGGGATTTTAATTGGTATAGCATTGAATTTGTATATTCCCTTTGGTAGGATGGTCATTTTCACGATGTTGATTCTGCCAATCCAGGAACAAGGGAGGTCTTTCCACCTTCTGGTGTCTTTTGCTATTTCTTTCTTGAGGGTTTTAAAGTTTTCATTGTAAAAGTCTTTTACCTCCCTGGTTAGGTTTATACCAAGGTATTTCATTTTTTTAGGGGCTATAGTAAATGGGATTGTTTCTTTCAAGGCTTTTTCACTTCTTTCATTCTGGGCATATAGGAAGGCCTCTGATTTTTGCACATTTATTTTGTATCCTGCCACCCTGCTGAACTTCTCAATTAGTTCCAGGAGTTTCCTGGTGGAGTTTTTAGGATCACTTAGGTATAAGATCATGTCATCTGCAAATAGGGATAGCTTGACTTCTTCCTTGCCGATTTGAATCCCTCTTATGTCCCTTTCTTGTCTTATGGCTTCAGCTAAGACTTCAAGTACAATATTGAATAGAAGTGGTGAGAGTGGACAGCCTTGTCTAGTTCCTGATTGAAGTGGGAATGCTTCCAATTGTTCCCCATTGAGCATAATCCTTGCTGTGGGCTTGTTGTATACAGCTTTTATTATATTGATAAAGGTTCCTTCCATTCCTACTGTCTCTAGCGTTTTGATCATAAAAGGCTGTTGGATCTTGTCAAAGGCTTTTTCTGCGTCTATCGAGAGTATCATGTGGTCTTGGTCTTTGGACTGGTTTACATGATGAATTACATTTATTGATTTGCGTATGTTGAACCAACCTTGTGTGCCAGGCATGAAGCCTACTTGGTCCCCGTGAATGATCTTTTTGATATGTTTTTGAATCCGATTTGCTAAGACTTTATTGAGAATATTTGCGTCTATGTTCATCAGAGAGATCGGCCTATAGTTTTCTTTTTTAAGCGAATCTTTATTAGGTTTTGGGATTAAAACGATATTAGCTTCATAGAAGGAATTTGGTAGTGTTCCTTCCTTTGCTATTTGATGGAACAGTTTAAGGAGTATTGGTGTTATTAACTCCTTAAATGTCTGGTAGAACTCTGTGCTGAATCCATCTGGTCCAGGACATTTTTTGGTGGGAAGATTTGAGATTACTTCTTCAATTTCCTTATATGTTATAGGACTATTTAAATAATTCACAACTTCCTGATTCAACTTATGTAAGTTGTGTTTACTTAGAAACTCATTCATCTCTTTTGTGTTGTCAAACTTCACAGAGTATAATTTTTTGAAATATGATGTTATAATTCTCTGGATTTCTTGGGTATCAGTAGTGATAACTCCATGTTCATTTCTAATTTTGTTAATTTGGGTTTTCTCTCTCTTGCTTTTGGTTAATTTAGCTATAGGTGCATCAATCTTATTGATTTTTTCGAAGAACCAGCTTTTTGACTGGTTGATTTTTTCTATCGTTTTCTTAGTCTCAATTTCAGATATTTTTCCCCTTATTTCGGTAATCTCCTCTCTTCTACTACTTTTGGGATCAGATTGCTCAAGTTTCTCTAAAGCCTTAAGCTGCATTGTTAAGTTGTTTATTTCTGATGTTTCCATTTTTTTGATGTAGGCTTTAAGAGCTATGAACTTACCTCTTAGGACAGCTTTCATTGTGTCCCAGAGATTTTGGTAAGTTGTATTTTCATAATCGTTCACTTTCAGGAAATCTTGAATTTCCTTTTTAATTTCTTCCTGAATCCAGTTCTCATTCAGCATCATATTGTTAAGTTTACAGGAATTAGTGTATTTTCTTTTGTTTGTTGTGTTGTGGATGTCCAGCTTTGGGTCATGGTGGTCTGACAGGGCACAGGCTAGAATTTCAACTTTTTTGTACATGTGTAGATTCGTTTTGTGGCCCAGTATGTGATCTATTTTGGAGAAAGTTCCATGTGCTGCTGAGAAAAATGTGTATTCTTTGGTGCGTGGATGAAAAGTTTGATAGAGATCTGTAAGGTCCATTTCTTTAAGGGTTTGATTATGTTCCAAAGTGTCTCTGTTAAGTTTTTTTACCTGTTGATCTATCCCATGTGGAGAGGGCGGTGTTGAAATCCCCAAGAATTATCGCTTGGGGGTTGATTTCTTGCTTTAGATGCTGTAGGGTTTTCTTAATGAATGTGGAGGGGCCTGTATTGGGTGCATATATGTTCAGTAATGTGAAGTCTTCCTGGTGAATTGCACCTGTGACTAAAATGTAGTATCCATCCGTGTCTCTTATAATTTTCTTTGGTTTGAAGTCCACTTTGTCCGATATCATAATGGCTACCCCTGCCTATTTTCTGCTTCCATTAGCTTGTAGAATTGTTGACCATCCTTTTATTTTTAGGGCATGCCTATCTTTTGTGGTGAGATGGGTTTCCAGCAGGCAGCAGATTGATGGATTGTGATTTTCAATCCAAATTTGTAATCTGTGTCTCTTGATCGGTGAGTTAATTCCATTAACATTTAGTGTTATAATGGATAAACTATTTTTGATTCCAGTCATTTATTATGTTTAGTAGTTTTTATAAGTGTATTGCTTCGCTTTTAATGGTGTTATACTTGCCTTCTGTTCTCCTGGATATGCCTGTTTTTTTCTTCAAGCTTGAGTATCATTTCTAGCATTTTTTGAAGGCTGGCTTGGTGGACATGTATCCCTTCAAGTTGTCTTTGTGCTGGAAGATTTTCTTTCTCCCTCGATCATGACTGATAGTTTTGCAGGGTAAATCAGCCTGGGTTGACATTTTTGCTCATTCAATACTTGAAATATATCTCTCCAAGCTCTTCTTGCTTTTACTGTTTCGACTGAGAAGTCATTTGTTATTTTAATAGGTTTACCTTTAAAAGTGACTTGTTTTTTTTCTCCCTTGAAGCTTTCAGCACCAGTTCTTTATCTTGAATGTGGAGTGTTTTGACTATTATTTGCCATGGGGAGCTTCTGCTTTGGTCATATCTATTTGGGGTGCGGAATGCCTCTTGTATATGGATGGGCCTCTCTTTTTCTAGATGAGGAAAGTTTTCCTTGATGATCGTTTGAAAAATTTCCTCAGGGGTGATATTTTGAGATTCTTGCTCTGGTATTCCATGAATATGCATGTTGGGCTTCTTCAGGGTGTCCCATATCTCCTGGATATTTCTCTCAAATATCTTTTTGGCTTTAACAACCTCTTCCATTGAGCTGGTTAATACTCCTACTTTATCTTCAAGATCTGAAATTCTGTTTTCTGCTTGGTTAGTTCTGCTGATAAGACTCTCTGTGGAGTTCTGGGTTGAAGATAACTTGTCTTTTAGCTCAGTTTTAAACTCTGCTTGAGTCTGCCTTAACTGCTCTATGCCAGTTTTTGTTTCTTGCACTGTTTTTCTCAACTCCTCCAAGTGTCTGTTGTGTTCCTCCTCAAAGCGATTGATTCGATTATTTAATTCCTCCCAGATATCCTCTTTCATAGTATTGAACATGGTAATGATCATATTTTGAAGGTCCTTATCCTGGGTCAGGCTTACTTGGCCATTTTCCATGGGTTTGTTCTGGTTGGAGTCTAACATTATGGGATTAATTCCTTCAGTGGGAGATTTGTTCACTTGAGTGTTGTTTCTCATGGATTTGCACTTTGACTTTGGCATTGTCGTTTTAACTCTTAAGATCTTCTTTAATTTCTGTGCGTTTTTCACTAAACTGAATTATTTGGTCTGGGGTTTTGGGCGTGGGCGGAGATGGAGCTTACCTAGGTCGAAGTGAGTCCAGGCTGCATCCCGCGTGTCCCAGGCGGAGGAGTGGGGGAAGGAAGGATGGGGCGTAGGCGGGAGCTATTTAACCTGGGGGATCTGGGGGTGAGCCCGGGCGCAGGGGGGTGCTCTCTCCTCCTCCCAGGCCCTGCGCGATGGCTCTGGCTGCATGGTGGGAGGAGCTGGGTCCTTCCAGCGGCCTAGGGTTCTGGGGGTGGGCGGGGACTGAGATTACCTAGGTCGCAGCGAGGTGAGGCCTGGCTGGACTGCGCGCGCGCGCGCGTCCCGGGCGGCAGAGTGGAGGCGAAGGGGCTCATTTGATTCTTTATGTGTTGATTTTATTATTCAATTTTTTTCACCTAAAATTTAAACATTACGTAGGTTTTTCAGTACTGGGGAAAAAGGCTAAGACTGATTTTAGCACCTTTTTTTTTTCTCTCTCCAGACATGCTACAGGGTTTGATACATGGTAAATCAGGATCCAGCCAATGAAACATAAACCACTAGATTTTTCCAGAAACAGGAATGGATGCAGGGCATGGTTACACAATCAATTACACAAGTTAAGGAAGTCCAAAGTTCTAAGAACAAAGGAAGTTGGTCTGTCCCTGAGGTGTGAGACCATAGAGAATGGGTGGGACTAACAGCACAGGGGCTGGGCCACCTGGGAAAGCTGGAAGGGTGGCAAGACTGTTTGATGGAAGCTTAGACAGGGCGGGATGATGGATACAGCTGTTTCCTGACATGCCTCTCAACACAAGAGGCCAAGTGAGCTATCCTGGCTTCTCCACTCCTTCTGTACTCTTAAAGCATCTCACAGTCTGAATCCATTTGAAATTCAGATGATGCAGATATCTGGGAAGTATATCTCCATGAGACACCTCAGGAAAGAGTAAGGACTATGTCTGGTGCTCAATAAATATAAGTTGAGTGAATGAATAAAGTTAAAGTGAGAATAAGGTTTGTGGATTGACTAACATCATGGCAATACCAGCTTCTGACATGAAAGGTCCAGATTTATAGATACACATTATGTACATAGAGGTTGCTACCTGGAATGAAATCTAAAGATGCACAGTTGTTTTGGGTCCTCTTCTTTTACAGTGTTTTGTTGCTGATCTGTCATCTTTCACTGTCTTCAGCTTTGCTGTGTTGTGTTGGCTTAGGATCCATTTGATCATCCACATTACTTTGTCTGTTGCTCATTTGATTCTTTATGTGTTGATTTTATTATTTAATTTTTTGAAGGAGTCAGTTCTCTCACTTCCCACTTCCTTAGGCAGGGAGCCTGAAACTGAAGCATCAGTGCCAAGCACTCTAATAATCTCCCAAAGCTTAAAGAAATAGAAGAATATTCAAACCATCTGATAGGTTGCTAAACATGTGGGAAAAATCATCTTTGTATATTCTCATCTTTTCATAGTCTTACCTACTAAAAACAAAAAGGAAATATTATCATTAGTAATTTTGAATAAGTACACATATACATCACACAACACTCAATTATTAGTCTAGGAGAAAATAAATCTCTAGTAACTTTCAGAATATTTAGCTCTTTCTCATTTACTCAGATATGGCATGATGTAGTAATAACTTAAAGATCTGAGCATGTTAGCATGAGCTCATTTGATCTATACACATATCCCATCTGCCTTCTTTTGTAAATTTTCCCTGGGATTCATTGTTAAAGAGATCTAAATCCACAAAACCCCACAGTCTGTTGACATAGTTAAAGAGTGATGATATTACTCAGATAACTGCTTCAGATATATGCCTTATGTAAGAGGCCTCGGAATTCCCCCTTTCTGTCTTTTTACCACATTCTTCTTGCACACAAGGTGCAAGGTGAGTGTTTCTCTTGGGCACCCTTTGTGACTTTAGCAAATGTTGCTAGACTAACTTCACTGGGGCTAATTCATTTGTACCTGTTAGGTATGATCTTACAGTAAACATAAGAAGAATGCTTCTTTATGATTCTCATATTTATAATTTTCAGTGACTAGTAACTCTTAAGTTTGGAGACACAAATTGCTTAGTGGGGTTTGTGGTTGATTTATCTTTTCTAAGTAATTATGTAATCAGTTTGTGTTGCTGTTCTTGCTATTTTCTTTCTCTTTTACCTTCTTTCAAGAATAAGTGAGACAAGGATAGGAAATATTATACACATACATACAAATATATACATATACATACACACATATATACATATATGCATATACATACATACATGTATATATATATATATATATATATATATATATATATATATAATGGAGAGAGAGGGAAGGAGGGAGAATCAGAGAGTCCACATATGTGTGAGCACTACACAGATCACACAGTAAAATGCGTTTTGGAGGTCAGAGGACAGTTACTTTTGGAAATCAGTTTTCTCTTTCTACCATGTGGACTCTGGGGCTTGAACTCAGGTTGCCAGATTTGTATGCAGAGGCCTTTATACAGAGTCACCTCATTGGCCCCAAATCTTTAAATTTATTTGCAATGATATTTTTTGTTTGTTTCGTGATACAGGCTCTTGCTCTCTATTTTTCTTTCGACAGTCCTGGGGATTGAACGGAAGCTTCCTGCATGCTAGATACGCATGAGCTACAGCCCTAACCCTAATATTACATGTATTTTAAAGGGAAAACACACTGTGCTAAAGATTCTCAAAGAATCACCTTCTAGGCTTTTCACCCCAAGTTTGCATGCAAAAGCATGTTCTTTGGAGATGTTACTGATGCCCTCCCTAGATTCCCTTTGCCAGATGGACACCTCATACTCGTCTGTAGAGGGCTGTCCTCTTGCATTATTGTATTATTGTATTATGTGTTACTCTTGCATGCCCCTGTCTCCACGGTCCTGGCTCTGTGTGAAGTAGAACATCCTGGTAGCAATAGAGCTTCATTATCTCCTGGCAGACAGGAAGCAGAGAAGGAGCAATGGGAAGGAGCCAGGGGCCAGACGGAGCCCTCAGTGGACACATCACTTCTCCAGCCACAACCAAATAGGCTAAATGCTGAGTCTGTCAGTGAACTAAACTATTTGTTAAGTCAGCATCACTCTGACAACATTGTCTCTCGAGCAGTCCTCGCAGGCATCTCAGAGGTGTGCCTCCTTAACCTCCTAAGCGCTTCTTCATCTAAGATGACAAGACGGCCTGTCAGGAGCCACCTTGGCACTCAGCCACATGACACTTGTAGGGTTTCTCTTCTGACTGGTGACTAGCTATTATGTGATGATTCTCACTGAGCGGGACCATCGCTGTAGAGCAGCCCACCCGCCCACAGCTTCCTCTTAAGTCATGTCTTTCCTTATTTCATATGGGCTGCTTCATCCTACTTTCCTCATACCCTGTCCAGTTTCTCCTGGGAAAATTCTCTCCACAAATCTCTTATAATAGAGACCTCATCTCAGCCTCTGTTTTCAGGGAGTGATCTTAATTATCCAACTATTTAGATTGTAGAGGAAGTTAAGTTCTGAACACAAAATAAACAAACAGTAAATCTTTGGGCCACTGTCCACTGGAATTGCCATGAGTAGAATTAATAATTATTTTTCACAGCAAGTATTATTCAACTTTTTCTGTTTACTGGAAACTAATAAAATACAAAAGCATAGGACTGAAAGGTTTATATGTTTAAATAATCTAAGCTGAGAATTTATAGTGCTTAAATTCACTAGAAGTAATGCATTTCAGCAAACCTTACTTGCTGTGATTTCCAGCTCTCAGCCTGCCGTTGGTTTTAGTTTGTGCTTAATGATTCAGAACAAAGCATATATCACAACTGAGTATCACAGTATCAACTGTGTGTGGGCATAGGACCAATGGCTGTAAAGGTGTTAATCCACTGACTCCTGAAAGTCTGTCTAGGGGACTAGATCTGTTATCCCTACTTTACAAATCAGTGACCTTTTAGATTTGACCAATAGACAAGACTGTGGACTCAAATCCAAGCTGGCTGATAAAACTCACAATGTTAGCCAGGACTCCAGGCTGTTCTGTATCAGGAACTTCCGGGCTGTGCATCCACTTCCAGCTTCCACCTGCTTTCCAGCCCACAGAATTGACCTTCAACACTTAATGGCACCTCCATTACCTTCGGCTGGTAGCTGCAAACTGACTTGATTCAGGAATTCAGGTATCTGCTCCGCTTCATTGCTGATGTTCTAATCTTCACACCTACCCAGGTTACTCTGAAGTGGGACTTCAGCTGAAAGCTTACCTTTGGTGACATCATTCACTTCTTTGTCCTACCTTCTTACCCACCTTGATCTCTTCTGTGGGCATTCTGTTCTCAAGTCACTTGCTCAAACCACTTCCTCAGGGGCCACAACTAAGAAAACTTCAGCATTATGGATTTCTGCATTAACTGTTCTCTTTTAAAATAATCTTTCATTTATTACAAAGTTTATAGTAAAAATAGAAAGAAATAAATAAGCCAAAATAAAATAGAAGCTAGAATACAATTTATGCAATCCAAACTTCATAAACCCATAAAAATCTAGAAAAATTGTTTTTTTTTAATGTTACATGATTGGAAGTCTGAATGTGTAAACTATATAGTTTTTCTTTTCATATAACATTAAAAGATGATCTTTTTATGTTAGTAAAATCTCCTTGCAAAACAGTTTTCACGCTCATGTAGACCTCTATGTTCTCTGCCTACAGGGTTTTGGAAGGTGGGAACGAGCAGCTACATGTAGCTTGTGCTATTGTCCATGGGCCACTGGGAAAAACACTAATGTTCTAACAGGACTTTGTCAGAACACTGGCTTTGCTCTGTTTGTTTTTAACTTTGAACCCTGATTAGGTATAGTTCCTTTCCAAACACGTTAAACCACTAAAATGAATATAAACATTTCATATTATGAGGATGGAAGAAATAACACCTTCTCTCATTATACTGGTTGGTCATGGCTGAAGGTCACTCGGAGGCAAAGTGACACTTAGAAAAGAAATACTCAGTAGGATAGCAACAGGAAGTCAAACGTCTGATGTTCGGATATGAAGATCCATTTCTTATTACTGAATGATGGTATGTATACAAAGGCGTTTTTCCTCATATTAAAGGAAGAAACTTGTAGGTATTTCAACAAAGTGTTTTCTTATTAGGAGTTTACTTATTAGAAGACTTGCAGTGGTTTCACTGGCCAAATAACTGACAATTTGAACAACCAACCAAAGTTAATGTTAGTAAGGGATTATATAAAAGAGGAAAACTTCTGTCAGATTCAGCATCTGGGGCCTCTGAATAAAACTGATAAAAGGAAGGTTAATATAGCAGAAAAACAGTCTATTTAATGTGCTTATGCTGGGGCTGGAGAGGTGGCTCAGGGGTTAAGCCTCTGCCTTGCAGGTGGAAGATCCTGAGTTCGGATCCTAGACCCCACGTATAGACGCTGGGCGGAAGCGGGGTGGGGGGGCAGCCTGAGTTTCTGGTCCTGGTAGGGCGGAGCCTGTGACTCCCAGGGCAGAATAAACAAAGAGGAGATGGAGGCGTCCATGGTGGTTCCTGAATTCATCCGTGGTTCTACACACACATACATACACATGCGCATGCACACGCACACACACAACTGAATAAATAATAATAAAAAAATTTTAAAAAATATGTGCTTATGCTGATTGCGCTAAGGAATTCAGGATCTTTAGAATTCAGGGTTTATATATTAGCATTGTACTAACTTGTAAATATACAATTAATACTACAAAAATTTAAAAACAAATTTAAAAATAGATAAAGGGAAAAAGGTGCAAGTGGTTTTTGAAAGAAAAAAGTTTGCGAGAGATTTTGTATGGTGTATGTGTGTGTGTTGTGTATTGTCGCATACATATGTGTAAAGTAGTCTTTCATTTTTAATACTTTTAGGGCCTTAAAGCTCTTTTGGAGAAGGGATTCAGAATTGATATTCTTATGTTTTTAATCTTAAAATATCTCAGTGCAGAAGAGGAATTTATGCCCAAGCAACCAACCTGAGTATGGAATTGTCCCCACAATTAGAGCCTACAAAGTAAGAAAGGAACATATGAGTCCAGGCTGATCAAATCACACAGGCTAAAGGAGCAGACAAAGGTCTGCCCAACTAGGAAATGGAAACAATGGTACAGGTACATTATCTTAGGGGGGCTGTCACTGTAACAGTTATCCCAGACAGGAATCCTAGACACTTGCAGAAACCCACAAAAATAAAAGAAAATTTATGTAGATTCAAAGATCTGCAGACAAGTAAGTACAAATAAAGCAATGAGGTGACAAGAGCAAGTAGGAGTGCCACTTGAACCAGGGCTGGAGTTTGTAGTGTTTACACCATGTGGTTGCAATATCACACCCTTGCTATTGCTGCCTGAAACACAAAACTTGAATATATGCTAGAGGAAATTTAAGACAATTGAGGAATTGAGTACAACATCTGGTATGTGTTATTTTTATATACCATTATCATCAAAACAACCACAACAGAGGAAATCTAAGCTAAAATGACCTAGGGACATGGCAAGCCACTGAGCCCTGGGACTTGGGATCATCTATTGCTATAAAATACATTTATTTCACTTACAGCAAAATTTGAATAAGGTCTGTAAATAGTTGTTCTTCTGTTAGTTTTCTGATGCTGACAATTGACATTAAATACTTTGAAGCAGTAAATTTCAACACTTGAGGTAGGGTTGTGTAAAAGGATTCCCTTGCTTTTGGGAAAACATGATGAAGTATTTAGGGGTAGGAACAGAAACAAAGTCTCCCTGAAGAACAATGTTCCTCTGTGAAATTAATGGAATGTTCCTGCTGCATCTTTAACCTACATCTCTTGAAGGACTATAGTACAAATCTAGAAACTTGGTCAAACAGCTCTCACAATCAAGAAAACAAACTCCTTGTGCCTCTCTTTATCATATCCTCTATCTATCTATCCGTCCATCTGTTCGTCCATGGTCTATCTGTCCAATTTGAATGTGAAATATCCCCAGCAGGCTTATGTGTTTCAATACTGATTCCCACTGGTGGAGCTGCTTTGAGAGGTTGTGACCTCTTGGAACTGTGGCCTAGCTGTTAGCAGTGGATTGCTGTGGGAAGACTTTGAAGGTGATACTCACCATTTCTTCTGCTTCAAGTGGTCTTCCTGATCTGCTAGTATGTGAATGGGCCCTACTGCACTTCAGGTTCCTGTTACCAAAGGCAGAGAGAATACCTCCAGCTTCCAGGATGGGCTGTTCCTTTTGAAACAGTGAACCAAAGTAATTTTTTCCTTCCCTAAATTGTTCTGTCAGATATTTTACTCAAAGTAGTATAAAAGTTGCTAATACACTATCCATCTATTTTATCTATCTTATGTATATATGTATGTATATATCTATCATTTGTTTACATATGATCTATATCTTACCTATCCTATCTATCTATCTATCTATCTATCTATCTATCTATCTATCTATCTATCATCTACCTGGTAGTCTATCAATTCATTAATTCTATTGGTCTCATTTATCTGACACAACTCTGATAAGACTTCTTTTCAAATATAAATCATGCCCTAGGCTTAAATCCCACTGGACATTTGCAGTTTCATGCTGGGGCATTTAAACCCCTTCTTTTTTTCCCATCTCTCTTCCTCCAAACTTACTTTTGTCATTCTCATACTTTTTCTGATATCTGGAAATTTTGTACGAATTACAAACTAGTGCCTAATTGTCACTTGAATGACCTTGTAATTTATAGAGAAGACACTGAGGTACAATTCTCTAGACTGGGGAAGGGTTCATTTTATAGTAGACAGAAGATAAGGTAATTTGTTTTCAAAATAGTTGCCAGAGGACTCAAGGTCATAGACTCTGGTATTCCTCTGGTTTTTTTACATTTTTTTTTTTTGTCTGAGTTTTGACCCTTCCAGAAGCTACCCTGGAAAGGTGTATTTGGGCACAAAACTGCCAATCAACCAACCAAACTCTAGGTGAGACAAATGATTTGCTTATTAGCCAACTAAGAGCTGCTGTCAGGAAAAACAAATCTTCAGACACCTCTGACTGCTACACAGAGTTGAGTCCTTGGCATGTGAAAGTCAGGCTTAAGAGCTCAACAATCCCAGGAAAAGGCATAATCTCAAGAGATGTTCCAAGCTTGCGTGACCCAATATATCCAAGGCACAATTCTAATGATATGGCCAATAAATGCCCACCTAAAACAATTATATATCTTTCTCTTTCCTTATATTAAGTTTTTTTTTTATCAGTTTCCACTAATTTATTTATCCAATGTATTTATTCACAGTGCTGGGGATCAATTAATGTGTGTGCTCAGAGGACAATGATCTCCATTTGAGCTATTCTCGGCTCTGGGCTTTTGGGGAAAATGTCTTGTTATGTAGCCCTACTGGTCATCAAGTGAAGATCCTCTTGTCTCTTCATCCTTGAATCTAGGATTATGAACATATACCACTTTGTCTGAAGAGTTTTTGATTTATTTATTTACAGGTATGTGTTTCATAATAATTATTGTTACTTTTTAAATATGGTTCTGGAGATTAAACTAAGAGCTTTATACATAAACTACAATCATTTTAAAAAATCATGACATTTTAAAGTAAACATACTTGATGAAATTTGGCATTTAGGTATAAATATTGTTGTTGAAAACTTAATAAAAATTGGGGGAGTAATGTGGATGGCTTGCCATTTATTGCAAAATGAAACACATCTTTACAATACAACTCAGGGTAGTTTTAGTTGTTGAAGCAAAAACAGATTTTTAATAACAGTCTTAATGGATGGATTGCTGTGGCCTTGATGGAAATACCTACTTTCTCCAAACTTTGGACTTTGGGCTTTAAAACATTTATCCCAAGAAGTAACTGCTGGCTTAGTTCTTGATGGATTCCTCCAATGCTCGAGCTTTCTCTGTAATGTTCTTCTGAAAAGGCATCATGAAGTCATCAAAGTCCACCTCGTAGGTGAACCTCTCCCGCCGAAGTTCCCTCTTCCTGATCAGATCTGCTGTTGTGGCTTCAGGACTCCAGACCTTAAATAAACAACCAAAGCCAGGCAGTTATGAGCACACAAGTCACTGATGATGATACTACCCAGACCTTTCAATTAAGCGTATACTAAGGAAGCATTCCATCACTGGGTTACCTATCCAGTCTGAAGACATTCACTAGTTCCAACATGTAATTATCAAATTTACTTCGAAATGCATATTTTCAGTTTTCTTTTCTCCATAACCTTAGTGGTTATTATGAACATCACTAGTCTGATGAAGACCATATGGGAATAGAGCTCAGAAATGTCTTTTAGTTTCTTCCTACACAGTTACTTCTAGGCCAATTGCGGTTCATTTTCAGGGTATCAAGACACTGAAGTAAAGATATTGGAAGATCCTTCATGTTTTGTGTGGAAGTAAAGATTGTAAGAGCCTGAAGTGGGACAGGGGTGAGCCAGACATTATCTCCTGGGCATGACGGGATTGTGATATACATGATTTCAGGGCAGATATGTATACTTTCACAAGAACTACACAGGAACTGTCCTATCGGTATGTTACCATGAGAGAGGAAAGATCTCAAAAGAAGCTCCTCATCTCCCTGAGAGAATGATGAGGACTGATGCTGACAAGGAAGAAAAAGATGATGTTTTCCTTAGTGGTATATCCACTGATCTATAGCACTTGCTGGAGCATGAATCATGTCAGGCATATGTCATCAAAGGCAAAGTAGATGAAGCACACAATGCAAAAGATTTGAAAATAGGAGCACACCTAGGGGGCCTGTGCCACTGACTTCTACTTCCCTAGAGGTCTACGCCATCCAGCAATAACCACACCACACGGGGGCTTACTGATTGACATATTCCAAGGTGCAGGTCTCGAGCTGGGACCGGGGCTGGGCGAAGGGCTGTTTCCGCGCCTTGCCAGAGCTGAGGGGTGCCAGACGGTCAATGGTCACGTCCTCAGGGCAGCAGGGCGTACTTTGGCTGGAGCTGCATCGGGGAGCTTGGCTGCCACCCGGAGAGAGTCTGGGGATGCTCTGTCCCTACTGAACTGAGGTCCCAGGTTCTTGGCCTGTCTCTTAAATACTGTTTTATTCTACATTACATCATCGGGGTACATGTCTGTTTACAATACAGTTGTTTTGCCTCATTTTGATATTACACATTTTCATTTCTTATGTCTTCCACAGTCCTCACCACAGCTAGGCTGATGCAGAGACCTACTTATCTATCACACAATATAGGCTGACACAGCGGCCCACTTATCTATCACACACAATTAATTACATAAAGTTGTTTTCACATTCAGTTGTTTTCACATCCTTTTACTATTACACATAGGCTTTTTCATTTACTAGTCTTTCCAAGTCTATATCCATTTCTTCCTCACTGAAACTTTCCTCATGCTCTCTACAGAGGGATATGAAAGACTTTAAGATGCAAAGAAGGGAAAAGGGACTGGGGATTAAGAGGTGAAAATATATATATATACTGTATTCATGTATGGAATCCTAATAAAATTATTTTCATAACAGAAGGCAGTGGATTACACTTATTCAATATGGTTAGATGGGGACTGGAAAGATAACTCTTCCTTACAGAGGTCTCTGACTGCAGATGTTTCAAGAGACTACTGAATAAGCCAGATCTTAATAGTATGAACCAGCCAAATAAGTGTTGATATGAAGAAGTAAGAAGGAGTAGGCTTCAGTCTGAGAAGTAACACAACACAAAGTATCTATAGAACATGGGGGCTAAATGGCTATAGAGCGTGGCATCAATCAAAAAGATATCAGTCTCTTAAAGGAAAGTTAAATATCAATATAGAAATCATAATGGAGGTAACTAGGTATTGGAAAGTAACAGATGGTCTTGTTGCGTTGAAAGTGGCAGAACTTCAGACCATAGTTACAGGTAATAACTATGAAAGATAAACTTTGGGTATTTATAGTACTAGACTATGCATATGGATGTGAAAATGACTTTGTGAGCTTCCATTATGTTGTGACGGTTTTCCTGAAGTACTTACCCTTCGTGGAATAAATGTGATATCTACTTTCTTGGTGTAACCACTGGTAATCAGTGAATTGAGATAAACCACATTATCCTTGTGCAGTTTCTTTTCTTCTGTTACGATTGGTACAGCATAAAAGGATGACAGTGTTTCCTGGAAATAAGATATTAAAATTATAAATTGCTAAAGCTTGCATTCACTAGTAATAGTTTTCCTACATTTTACTCTAAAATCAGGGACACGGGAAATGTTATAATTCAAGATAAGATTAAAATTGTGAGTTTAGAGAGACAATTAGCTTGCCTTCTTTAATTATTCTTAATTAGTCATAATAGGAACAGATCACTTCAGTTTTCAAGATATCAGCCTTGACCTGTGGCTGTTCTTGACACTTTTCACTAAAATGATAGGGTAGGAGTTGTAGATGATGAAACGTCCTTCACTTATATACATTCTAATACCACCCTCTGTGTTTATAATTCTATACGTTCTCTTTACAGTCTCTTAACCCAGTCTGTTTCCTACTACTTATATTTTCCTCCAACCTTTTCAGTCTGACTGGCATTACGGCTTTCCTTCTTGACTTTCATCATTTGTTCTCTGTGTTGAAAGACTCTCCAGTGAATCTTCTGCTTCTCTCAAAGAAACTTCAAGCCTGGAAACACACTTTGAGGCCTTTTAACTAATGGGCAAAGCTTTGATGTCTCAGTCATATCCAGGATAACCTTCTGTTGGTAACTGACAGGACTCTAAGCCACTCTGGATTGCCAGAAACAATCACCTTGACTCAATTAAAACTACTAGAATAATTCTGAAGACTAGCTGTGTTGATGTTGTATAGAGCGCCTGGATTCTGAACAATCCATTAACATTCCTTGGTGGGCAAGGGCAAAGTGGACAATGAAAGATTATGAGATCACAAAGATGACAGCCATATTTTACTTCTTTCCTGTAGGCTTGCCATTTTCCTTTTTTCAGACCATCTCAGCAAATCTGCGTCATTCAGGACCACACAGATACAAAGCCAATTACCAGTTCTTTTCTCAACATTCTAACTTTATTTTGCTAAGCCATTTTGTGTGGATTCTGTCTTCCATGAGTATTTTGTTGTACTCATCAGTAATAAGAACTTTCTTGCTAGATATAGCTCTAAAGATGCAGCATAAGGTACACAGTGCATGTTATTTCCCATGTTGTACAATGATATAGAACAGTACCACTGGCATTCAATAAGTTTTTAAGGTGTTCAGTTACTAAGGTGTTTGTTTTTTTTATTACCTCTTCTTTCTTAACTTCAGCTCCTTCAGTCTTCAGTTTGGGAAGCTTTCCTTTCATTTTTTGATTGTCTGTTTTAGGCATGTTGTCTTGCTTTTCTTTAATCATATCAATGATTCTATAATCAGCATATGCCCTTGCGACATCCATGGCAGTATGCCCTGTTTCAAATATGAATTCAGAGTTACATTAAATGAATTTACATCACGGAGAAAAAGCTTTAAAGCACATAGCAGTGTGAATGCACAGAGGTCTCTTTTTCAAAAACCCAGGATTCAAAAGCACCATTTACTGGCACAGAAATTACTTTATTAACTACATTTCTTAAGAATGTACAAAGAAATATTGGGTTACACTTAAACTATTCAACTGATGATTCTCTGCTCTTACTTTCAGTTGCTTCACATGATCATTTTTTCTTGTCTTTCCCTTTCTATGTTATAATGAAATAAATTCCAAAAATGTCAAGGAAACTGGTGCTCTAGACAAGTGGCTTGCTATTACTTTACCTGTAACATCGTCAGGCAGGACTGGCTTAGGACTACCTGTCTCAGAAGCAGCTAGAGCTATGAATGCTGCCTCAGAGCTAAAGGAAGCAATGAGTTCCAATTAAGTAAATACCCTCCAAACGAGGAACTTGAGTCTTTATTCTAATAATTTGTCTTTTTATTCTTCTAGTGTACTACTTATGACACAGTTTTGGGCCATGTGTTATTTCTTAGAGCTGAGAAAGCTTTGATTCAGGAATTAATTTGTCCTCAGCTTTAAGAGAATTTCAAAGTCTAGCAGCTAATGGCCAATAATAGTTAGGCACATGTGTCAACTTGACAGTTAAGGGTTTAAGCTCTGGGGACATTTGTGGAGAATTAGTAGTTGAATTAAGCCCAGAGCAAACCTGAAGGAGATTATCTAGCTGATGGGGAAGGGCCAGCCTATGGTGGGTAAGACTAGGCCCTGAACAGATGAATAAAATACTGAAAGCTGGTTGAAGAAGTTGACATTTTTTTTTGTACACTTGGCCAGACATGCTGGTCTGGCAAGTAAGGATCATCCCTCTCTCAGCCATTATGTAGAGATGGTGTGACCAGTTCCCTTGGTTTTGGTGTTGGTGTGAGCTTTCCTGTTAAGCTGGACTGAGAACTGTAACCAGCTAATCTTAAAAGACAATAAACCCCTTGTTCCCTTAAGCTGTTTGATGGTCATTTATCAGCAACCATGCAGGCAAACTGCAATAGCCAATTATCAAATCTGAGTTTTAACATTGATAGTCTAAAGTGTGACCTGCAAACTGGTCCACATTTAAAAGCTAGCATTGGTTACTGATCCAAAAGGAACAAAGTATTTAGAAACACTTAGTGATTTAATTTTTTTTGACATCTGAACCTAATAAGTAAAAGAAAATTTGGGTTTGTAGCTGATAGTTTTTTCTATTTTATTTTTTCCTATAGCTTTTTGTTAACTTCACTTTATAGGCTATGAGTCCATGATAGATAGCAAACACAAAGAAGTGGCCCTTTAAAAGCCATGAGTATCAGTCAAACTTCCATAATATTTTAACCAAGGGCTGTGTTTCTACCTATAATCTGGATGGGAGATATAATTCTCTAACAACTGAACTGAAAAGGGTTTAGAATCTAAATTAAACTCTTCCTTGCTAACCCTGACCATCAGTAATTCGAACACATACCTCTTCGGTTTTCCATCTGGAATTTAGCACCAATATCAAGTAGGTATTTGACAGTGTCCAGTCTACAGCTTTCAATGGCTCTGCTTAATGGAGTGGAGTTGTTGATTGATGGTGCATCTACTATAGCTCCATATTTAATAAGCAGCTCAACAATGTCTTGTTGGCCTGCATGGCACGCAAAATGAAGTGGTGTCCACAGAAAATTATCGGTTGCATTAACATTTGCCCTATATACGAAGATAGAGACACAAGTTAAGAACCCCTGTTGTTCCAACACTGAAGCTGAGAATGGCAAAGTCAGGAATTTCAAATGGTTTTATCCTTATAAAACTGTAAATCAGAAAAAACCTGAGTAAAGTTGCAATTATGTGCATGCATTATTTGGCAACCTTTACTTTAATGCACATGTGCATTTTTGTTTAGCTAAAAAGATTCTTGGGAATTACAGGTTAGAATTTTTTGCCAAGGTTAAAAATCAAGTGAACTCGTAAAATTTTGCCAATGAAAATGTAAGTTGTGAGAAAAGACCAATTTATTATTACACTGTTATACAGAATACATAATAGTGTAGTCATTTCAATTTCAGTGTCCAAAAACTCAAGTTGCTTTCATTGCTCTGTATTTCTTTTGATAATGTACAAATGTATGTCTTTGACTTTCAACACTGTAGTAATAATATTACTATCTCTCCTCACAGGTGCAATTACAGGGTCAATAAGTGCATTATCTACTCTAACCCATTTAACAGCCAGTAAATCCAGAACCCAGTCCCATTACAGCCCATTCCACAAAGGGAAACCTAGGCACAGAGATGCCAAGAACTTGCCCCTGGTTACAACACATAGCAGAAGCAACAGTTAAAAAGTTGAATAGGGGCTGGAGAGGTGGCTCAGGGGTTAAGCCTCCGCCTTGCAGGCGGAAGGTCCTGAGTTCGGATCCCAGATCCCACGTATAGACGCCAGGCTGAAGCGGGGACGGCCTGCGCTTCTGGTCCTGGTAGGGCGGAGCCTGTGAATCCCGGGGCAGAAGGAGGTGGGGGCGTCCATTGGGGCGTCCATTCGTTCACGAATTCGTCCGTGGTTCTACATACACACACACACACACACACACACACACACACACAGACACACACGCGCGCGCACATACACACGCACATGCGCACAGTTGAATAAATAATAATAATAATAAAAATTAAAAAAAAAAAAGCTGAATAGCCACATTTGATCCTTTAAAGATCTTTACAAATGAACCCAGGTGGACTATCTCTTCTGGAAGAGGGCAGTGGAATACAGAGATGGGAGTGGCTCCAACTCCGGGTATTTGGATCCGTCAGGGTCCCCATAAAAGATATGGTTAAGGGGGCTGGAGAGGTGGCTTAGGGGTTAAGCCTCTGCCAGGCGGAAGGTCCTGAGTTCAGATCCTAGACCCCACGTATAGACGCCGGGCGGAAACGGGGGCAGCCTACGTTTCTGGTCCTGGTAGGGCGAAGCCTGTGAATCCCCGGGCAGAGTAAACAAGGAGGAGGTGAAGGCGGTCCTTGGTGGTTCGCGAATTCGTCCGTGGTTCTACACACACACACACACACACAAGCGCACGCATGAACACATGCATACACACACAATTGAATAAATAATAATAAAAAAAAGTTTAAAAAGATATGGTTAAGAAGTGACGCCATACCATTTAGGTAGGACAATGAGGACAAACCAAACTGTCCCATCTCTGACAAAAAGACAGTCTCTACTCCACAGCAAAGACAGTTATTTCCTATTTTGTGCATCGCTGCGATGGGCATCTGTTTTTATGCATGCCTAATCCTAAGATCCCACTTGCCCAGATGTTCCTATAAGATTTATGGTCAACTTCAGTGAGGTACCACTAAGATTCTGTCTCCTGGTCTTTCTGCATGTTTGAAATATGTAAACTCATGAAACTTTAAACAACTCAGCGAACTAAAACAAAGCAAAAAAATCTCCCTATTGTGCAAACAAAACAAAATCCAACAAGCCCAGAGGATACCCTTTGTCCAGAAGAAACTTGACCACAGTCTATGTTGCCCGTGGCACAGGCCGTCATGAGCGGGGTCTTGTACGAACTGTCTTTCATATCCACAGGGATTCCTTTTTCGAAGGCCTTTTTCAGAGATGCCAAGTCTCCCGCCTTGGTGATGAAATTAATGTTGGAGAAGACCCTCCCTGGCTCGTCAATGTACCACTCCGAGTCGTCCTGGATGGGGTGCTCGGGCGGGTGGTCCCGGTTGAAGCGGTTGCAGTCTGTCATGTTCTGGTAGGTCTCGATCATGTAATAGGGGGGGCCCCCGTCCGAGCGCCGGGGGAACGCGTTCTCCGGAATGGTGCAGATGGGGATGGGCAGGACAAACTTGCCTCTCTTTACTTTCTTTCCCAAACCTCTCTTCTTTTTCTTCGGCCCGAAAGATCCCAAGACGAAAGACTTGCTCAGGTATTTGGTGCCTTTGAAGAACTCGTTAATGTTGACGCCACCTCCCCGGGACTTCTCGTGCATCTGGGCGATGGCAGCCAGCTGGTCGGAGTTGGCGAAGTCCTGCCGGTCCTCCAGCGTCAGGATGAAGTCGTCCTTGCTCACCGAGCCGTCGCCGCGGTCCACGAAGGCGAAGGCGTCGCGCAGGAACTCCTCGTGCTCCGCGGACCAGTCGTGCAGCCGCAGGGCCCACAGCGGGTTGGGATTTTTGGCTCCCGGCTTGAGGAGTTTGTTAGCAATGCGCTCGGCGCGGCGGATTTCTTTGCTTGCAGCTTTGAAACCTCCGTCTTTCGCCAAAGCTCTGGGCGTTTTATGTTCCAAATTTTTCCATTTTGTGTCACACCCTAAAACGAGAAGCATCTCTGTTAGGAATGGCGATGCATCTGCATTGGCCCTACAATTGGCACTCGTAATCAGAAGTTTGTCCCCGAATTTTACATATAAAGGGAAGAACATTTTTGTCATTATAATTACAAAATTAAATAGATTCATTGGGCGAATTCTGAGGGTGACAAGTTTACTATTTACATCTCATATTTATCCCTGTAGACATAAATACTTAAGATAAATGAAGCTATGTGAAGCATGTATTACATGCAGTCTTTGTTGGTACTAGGGTGGCAGGGAAAAGTGGGGGTACTCTCAAGTTTAGCAACAAGATTCTGGATTCAGATAGCCTGCACAGGACCCCAGCAGTTCAGAACACAGAATACCTGGCTTCTTTTAAATACAAATCTCTGTTTACTCTTAAACAATAAATCATGATTTCTCGACTAAATGAAGGTAAATTTGCTGTTTTGTAGTAAAATCATGTAAATAACCTTAACAGATGAAAAACTAATTTGTTAATCAAATCTAAGAATTGCAGCTTCCTATTTATCTGCAATTTTAATTTTCCTTTGTCGTTCTTTTCTGAAAGTGAGATTGATATTATTTGTAACTGTTTTCTAAATATATAAGCTTTTCTGAAAGCATAAGGGAATCTATTTTTGTTTGCTAACAAGAAGGCTGTATTATATGCCTTGGGATATTTAAATGAATCAATATTATTTGAATAAATTCTTTTGTGGCATTTTTTACCTAGAAGAAGGCTGAACTGTTATTTTGCCAACATCACAAAATAAAAGTGCATATACAGGTACTGTGTGCAAAAATAAAACATATTTTTTCCTCCAATACTTTACTCTTTATCAAAAAGTTGCTGATTTTGTTGAACCATAAGATTCATGATATTGTTCTATGTTTGTGTGCTTGAGAGAATAGAAAAGACAATTAGAAAAATGAAAGTATTGCCCTATACCCCAAAAATAAATTTTAAAAATTCACCAATTTTTTACAATTATGCTTTATTTGGATTGTCAAAAAATATGGCTTTAACCTAAGGTAAATAATGTTATAGTGATTAATAGTTAATAGTGAATAATAATAGTGTAGCCAAAGACATTGCTACAAAGACTCTTAAAAACATTCTATGTTGAATCATTTTAAGAACCGTGATTTATTAGGAAAGAGGACCTTGGGAATGGGCTCAGCAGAAAAAAATCCCAAAGTATGGTAATTCCATAGTGCAACTCCACAGTGATTCCGAGTCTGATTTTACCCAACAATTTTGGTTTTTCAGGTTGCCTGGGACTTTAAGGCACCATTCCTCTGTCCAGTCCTATTCTGTTCAGCCAGGACTAGGGTTAAACGATGTTAGACCCAACCTGAGATTACCCACTTATGCCATCAATTTCTTCCTAGTTAGAAAGTCTTTACAAGGATCAAAGGTTCGCTATCCCAGCCACTCTGCATGATCTGAAAACATCGTCTTTCCTGTCATTTGACTTGGAACTTTTTACTTCCTCCCTTAGCATCACAATCCACCCCCCTAATCTGTGTATTTCTGCACTCAGGGATCCAACCAATTAATTGCAGAAAGCAAAAAGTTGTTTCCATTCTGAATAGGATATTATTTTCATTTGTCAGTATTCCTTAAGCAATGCAGTGTGACTATTACATATAGTGCATCTTGTCTTAGGCACTATCAGTAATTGAGATCACTTAAAGTATACAAAAAGGTGTGTGTAGATTATAAGCACACTGATGGGACTTGGGACCTTCCAAGTTTGGTGTCTCTGGAGTCCTGGACCTGATCCCCTAATGACACCCAGTCCTATCTTCATGGTTTATGCTCCTCTGACATCAAGCTCAACTTCCTACTGGCTGATGTTGTAGAACACAAGGAGTCAAAGACCCCCATCTCAGGAGAACACTCAAGTGGAACCTCAGGAACCTCTCCAGATAACAGTTCTGCCTGGAATGTACATCTTCTCTGATGTGTAGGGAGCTGCGAATTGCTCAGGAAGCTGACCAGGGTAAGGCCAAAGGAAAAAAAAATCAAGAAAATATTTTAATATAAGACAGAATCCATCTGCACGAAATATCTTACATTTGCTTATGTAAGAGAGAAACCTAGAGAGGTCATTCAGAAATGATCTTTTGCATGGTTAACAGTTTCCTAATGTTCTGGTGTCCTTGGAAATGAGAGTCTAAAAATGACCTGTGGCTGGTGACACTATAGAATTTGTCAACCTCACAGGATTTGGTGATGTGTCTATATTTCCAAACATAGTCACAGCACTCAATACTTTCAGACATTGCTTTAGGACGTAGTTCCAGGATTCTTCTAGGAAGATAGACTATTCCAGGTAAGGCCTTTGTCATTAACCCAAGCTCTGTCCCTCCGCCTCTCAGTACTGTATCCTAGGACTTTATCCTAGACATAAATAAAGGATAGAGTGCATATTTAGTGATATTTACCTCAATAAGAAATAAACCAATATATGAAGGTGACAAAGCTTGATTCATCCTGGGAAGATTGTTTTTAAAAATATAGTATTAAAACTAAAATGTCAGAATAAATATAATAGATTTGAAAATGAAACCAATTTGACAGTTTGACAGGATGAAAATTGCATAGGATATAGTTTTTAATAACATAAACTTATAAAAGTAAGAATAAATAAGTTATTCTACTAGTTATATGGGTATGTTAATCCCATTTATTTTAGTGGTTACCCCTTAAATTCTGTTGTGGAGGGAAGAAAAAGCAAAATGTTATGTTCTGTTATATAGTTGTTGACTTTAACTTATCTTGTATGTCTTATCTTATTTTGGGAAATTTATATCATATTTAGTAAGATGCAATTCCATCTAAAGTGGAGTTAAACTTAATGTGTGAGCAGTTATTGGTAACTAACTACTGATGGATCTATACTGTAAACTTACCCGATGAGATTTCATGCTAAAGAATTCTCTAAGTTCTATTATGCTGAATATAAGTTATGTTCCCTAATTGGTAGTTACTTAAGAGCTCCAGGAATAGATAAACAATAAATGCTGCTGCTTCAAAGTTTTTCATGCATTTTTTTTTCATTTTTTCCCTTCCAAAGTCTTTCTCTTTTTTATTATTTTATTATTTATTCAATTGTGCGTGTGTGCATGTGTGTGTGTGTGTGTGTGTGTGTGTGTGTGTGTGTGTGTGTAGAACCACGGACAAATTGGGGAACCACCATGGACCGCCTCCACCTTCTTGTTTACTCACCCCGGGATTCACAGGCTCCGCCCTACCAGGGCCAGAAACGCAGGCCGCCCCCGCTTCCACCCGGCGTCTATATGTGGGATTTAGGATCCGAACTCAGGACCTTCTGCCTACAAGGCAGAGGCGTAACCCCTGAGCCACCTCTCCAGCCCCCAAAGTCTTTCTCTTATTACTGAAAATTTCCTAGAAATGTTACCTTTTCACTTAATAGAACATTTTTGAAATAAACTAAAATTTCAGACAAAATGAAATGATTTTCGATGCTCTTCTTTGAATTGATGTTGGCATTTAAAATAAAGAATTTAGTCAACTATAAATAAAATGCAGAGCATAAAACTGCAATCATGTTTACTTAGCTTATGAACAATCAATACCCTTTGAATTTAGTTTTTTTGTACTTTTATGACTAGATTCCTGATTCACTGGAATATTACACAAGGAAAGAATTTCTTGTATATATGAGTGAAGATTGGTGAAAAAAAGGATGACTGTTTGGCAGGTGACTGGTCTAAATCCTCTATTCTTCTATGACATGGATAAACCATGGATATTTTAAACACAAAACTGCTAGGCAATTTTACCTCGTTGAGCTATATATTTACAGCAGTCTGCAAAACCACCCATGGCAGCATAATGAAGTGGCGTGTTTCCATCCATTCCAATCAACCCCATGTCTCCATTGTAGGCAAAGAGAAGCTTCAAAATCTGCAAAATAAATAGCAACATCATTGAAGAGTATTAATGTTTATTTTCTGGAGGAAGGTTGGAAGCCAGACCTGTGCTATCTATTTTATTGCCTATTAACCACATATAGTGATTGAAAACTCAGACTGAAATGAATTAGATTTAAATCAAAATTTAGTTAAAATTTAGTTTTAAGTTATACTAGTTACATTAAGATTTTTGAAACCTATGATGGACATTGTCACTTTGGTAATTAGAGGTGATTTAAGAAAGTGTGGTGAACATCAGAGGACAGACTTCTTCCCTCTCCTGTTAGGTATGCTTTCATTATAGGGAAAATACTATATGGAGACAAAGGAAACTATGTAAAGAAATTTGGAATCAAACAAAACAAGATACTACTAATTTTTATCTCTTCATTGTGCCTATGGGATGTGCTTTGCTAAAGTGTGAGAATATTGAGGTTTAAAATTCAGTTAAATGCACATGAATCCAAAGAGAGAAAAATGTGATGGCATTTTTTCCTCCATTGGCCCATGTCACAATCTGATGGTTTCAGTGCATAATATGAACTAGGTATGAATTAGGGTAATCCCAGGTGCTAGAAAATCCGATTGCCATAGTTAAATACATTGAAAAATTAGTAGTAGTCACTGAATTAGCGCACAGATAAATACCAAATAAATACTGAATAAATTAGCGCACAGATAAATACCAAATAAATACTGAATAAAATAGCTGTGACATGCTATTAAACATGTGAGTTTTGAAAAATCAAGATAAAACCACATAAAAAACTAAAAAAAAATCTGTCATAGCACAGCCTATATGAAAAAGAAGAAAATCATTTTAGTAACAAATTTTAAGGAAAAGAGCAGATTATTACATCAAAAAAGCCTCCTTTGGCAGCAAAATGAGCAGCATGATGTCTCTCATTGTCAAAGGTGTTCACTTCACCTCCTCTTTCCAATATTCCTCGAACTAAGTCCAGCACCCCTTCTCTTGCTGACTCCATCAAAGCTGTGCGTCCTGTAGACTGGACAGGAAACAGATAAAGTGCTGCTTATGCTTCATACATTAGGGAACGTGGTCATTATATAAACACGGGTTGAAATCATTTGACTTTATCTTGATAGTGTGAAGATTAATTTTTTACATTTTCAACAGTTTCATTTAACAAAGGAAAGCAGCCATCAAATATCATGGACCATTTACAAAGTTTTAAATACAGACTCAAGAAAAACAAAAGAAAGCTTTATAACCAACCCTATGAGAACATCATGCTAAAAGAGTATATTTCTTACAAAGAGAATGAAAAAGAATATAGATAATGATATAATATGCTAAATTGAGGTTATATTTATTTTCTAATGATAAGAGAATCTATTTTTATATGTCTGGAAAAGATTATTACAAAACTCAAAATTAGCGAGTTGAGGAAAGGAAGCAAAATGTATATGAGAGGCAGAAATACATATCTCTCTAAGAAGATGTATTTTATTAGGCATCAGTGATACCTTTGTTTGCTATAATTTTGACAATAAGCATAAGTATCGATTTTCAAAACAATTAGGAAATGAACTATAGACTCACAGCAATATAAAGATAAATAAAGCATATCACATTGAAGCATTTTGAATAGAAATGAACAACTTCTAAGCAAACAGGATAATTTCACCATATCTAAAGGCAAAATTAACATTAATATGCTGTAATAGAATAAAGAAATATTTAATCACAGGGATAATCATACTGAGTTAATAGAATTTGGGTTGGCTCCTTTCTCCAAAAATGTCATGCACATATCCTTAATATCGTGGGCTTCTTCACAGGCTCTAAGGAATACTGGTTTTCCTTCATAGGAGGAATTGTTGACATCCGCACCATTTTCCAAGGCTATCAGAGAACAGCGGTAATGCCGCTTAGTGGGTAAAATGCAGTAAAACAGAACACCTGCAGAAAAATAGATCCCCAATGAGAATTTAGTTCATAACAAGTATGCATCTGAATCTGAGATGAAAGAAGGAAAAATTGAAGACATATCTTTGAACAGTTGTTTTTTAATTTTTTTTGACAGTTTCAAATGTTCTAGGATTTGTTTTCAGGAAAAACTCAAGTGCTGACTCCAGGGCAATGGGATTCAGTATTGCTTAGTCTATATTTCACATGGCTCATGGAATCTTGAGGGCTGCATGTGCCAGAGGTACCCCTGATTTCCTTTTGAACCCATATTGATAAGGCACAGGCTCTTGATTGATTTCATAGCAGTGAAATGGAAACATGCCAGTAAGTGCGTCCATCATTTCAGTAAGTCATTTCATTCCATTGAAAAGAGCAAAATGCTAAATTCCATGTCTAGAAGTCTATAGCATACAGATACTCAACATAATTCACATCAAATATGTACTACATATGAGTGTAATTGTCACAATTCTAGGACAGAGTGATAGAAAATCCTAGATAAACAAGTCAAAATCCAGACTTGCATTGAGTTCACTCCAAAATATGATGTCATTCAAAAGAAACAATAATCACAAAGAATCCAAATAATTTATGAAATGGTACTATAAGGCATATAACCTCATAATAAAAGCCAGGTAAAATAATTTATTTGAAACATTATGCCAATGAAAATTATTGACTAACCTGTTTCTATGTAAGCAAAAAATAAAATTAAATCTAATTTGTTCTAAAGTAGAAGTGGACAAGTAGTCCAAGACCATACAGGACAGGAGAAAATAGAAGACAAAGAGAAGGAAAAGATACAGTAGAGCCAGTAGGATTCCAGAAAGAAATGGTAGAGAAAAATAATGGCACTAAAGACTTAAAGTCAAAGAAGCAGGAAAAAGAACAGAAATTGCAAAAATCATAGTGAGTGGCATGAAAGAAGCAAGTTTCAAATATGTAGTTGAGATTTTTTGAAATGTTTAGGAGGTAAAGAAGATTCAATAAATATGGAATTGGTTTTTTGTAATAAAAGACTAAGTGCAACAGAAAATCTATAGAGATGTAATAAAGTTTTTGTATCATGGGGAGATGGCTCAGGGGTTTGGCTTCTGCCTCACAAGTAGAAGGTCTGAGTTCATATCCCAGATCTCAAATGAAAATGCCAGGTAGAATTGGCTGTGGCTTGTACTGCCAGTCTTGGAAGGCAGAGCCTGGAAAATGAGAGAGAGAAACAAAGAGGAGGTATCACAACCCAGAGTGATTTCTGAAGTTATCCTCTGATACACATACACACACACACACACACACACACACACACACACACACACACACACACACACACTAAGCCTGAATCTGAAAACTGAAAGGAAACACTGTTATCATAAGAAAAGTTAATTAAGGAAACAAGAGCTTCTCAAGTAAAACGGGTAAAGGAAGAGCTGGGTAAAGGAGCATCCAGGTAAATACTGAACTCAAAGCTA
Organism: Typhlomys cinereus; assembly: GCA_023101885.1. NCBI lineage: Eukaryota > Metazoa > Chordata > Mammalia > Rodentia > Platacanthomyidae > Typhlomys > Typhlomys cinereus. The sequence continues at coordinate 1,782,368 of JALPQD010000057.1, read as the reverse complement.
ATGGAGGAAAGCCAGTTAGCCTCAGTGCTTTCCACAACATTATATGCCAGATGACAGTGAAGCGTCTCTACAGTGTCCCAGTGAAAGGAAAATAACTTTTATATTTATTTAAGTTGCTGAGCTTACACAAGGGTGTAAGGAATCAGTGACATAGACCTAAGGAAATGAACTAATCTATTTGATGGCAAAAAGACTTTACTAATAGAGAAACTGTGTGTAATGAAATCTATTCAGCCACAGAGCCAAAGCTAAATCTCCCCAGGAATTTTAGGGACAGAAATGAAAATTTATTAGAAGGTAGAAATCATGCCATTTGATAAAATGTTTGGAAAGGGGAGAGAAGAATAGATATAAGCATCTGCTAATTTTTGCACCTGTCAGAAATCAAGATATTTGAAAAATGAAAGGAAGTAAGGGGGAGGAGCAATGTATATTTTTTGAAAGTAGAAAAGGATTGACAGAAAAGATTAAATGATTTTGACTATTAAGTTGGGTTGTGGAACTCTGGCAAGAGGCAACCATCAGCGTAATCGTGGCATGAACAAGTGGAAAACAACAGCTTTCTGATTGGATTTAAGGTTTACTTTTCAGCAGGGATCACATTCTTGATACTATAAACCAGGCCAGGAAAGGGGAGAACAAGGCCCTGGGGGGAGGGGTGCAGCCTATTAGGTTTACTTGTAAAGGCACTATACAAACACTGCTTTTTAAACATTTTTCATTATATCCATAAATTGGAGGAACACTCAGTACTCAGCTTAGAAGTTTACTTTTGCCACTGAAGGTATTTATTACAAAAAATCACAACTGGCCAAAGTGCAGAAAATAAGTAACCACAGAATGATCAGCCCTAAACAGAATATCTAAACCACTCCTGCACCTCAAGGTTCAGGTAATATCATGGAAGAGAGGACAGTAATATTTTAGGAACTTGAAGTAAGTCAGGGCTGATGTTAGACATTATTTTTCAGATATGACAGGTCTGTCGCAACCATGAATTCACTGCAGATATGTTTATTTCCAGAAGACCTGCACAAGTTTTACCTAGTAACATTTTGCCATGGAATGGGAAAGATCTCAAGACACTGAGAGGTGTTTGAAGGATAATGCTGATGAGGAGAGGGAGATACTTTTCTTTGATACTGGACCACTGATATATGATTTGTGGTTCAGCAAGTACGCGGGTATGTGCCATCAAAGGCGACCCAGATTAAACTCAGCAGGCCACACATAAGAAAAGACATGAAAATAGGAGGGAGATGGGTAGAGAAGAAGAAGGGTTGTAATGGGAAAAGAATGGGGAATGAGATTAAAGATTAAGGAGTGAAAATACCATAAATTCACTGTATTTATATATGAAATTCCAAAAGAACAAAAAAAAATCTGTAAAATTTAAGAAGTATGTAGGTGGTAGAAAGGCTCCTGCAATAATTTCATTTTTTACATTGAAGAATAAAGGAATACAGTTGAAGAAGGTGCTGTCAATGATTGGGCTGAAAGATTTGGAAAGCCAAGTTGAACCATTAAGGAATTTAAAAGACTACTAATTTTAGGAAATACAACTAGAACATAAAGCAAGGATATATGGATCATATAGGAAAATACTTGTATATGAATCTACATATATTAAATAATATATTAAGCCTTCAAAGTATAAAATAAATGACAGTTCTAAGAGAGAACAAATGGACTATCTAGACATATTAAATGAATAATAAGTTCTATTAGTAGAATAAAAGTACAAATTATATAAAAATAAAATCCTAAATATATTTCATACAAAAAGGTGAACTTGAAACAGGGTTACTCAGAAACTTGGTAAAAGGAAAGCTAGGTTTGGGGAATTAGTCCAAAGGTAAAACACTTGCATAGTTTACATAAGATCCTAGATTTGCTCCCCAAGACTGCACAAAAAAAAGTAAGGAAGAATCTAAGGGTGAAAAGAAAGGTGAAATACATACTTAAAAGTAGAAAATTCAAAAAGTAAGACATTGAAAGAGCTGACGAAAGCAACATGATATTAACGACCAAACCAAACAAAACAAAACGACAAGCATTATACCAGATAAAGCTAAATTTGCTACAAGAGGTCCTAAAGTACTGATGAAATGCAATGACAACTTGGAAGTCACACTTAAATGTCTCACATACTTATAAAAATCCATGTAAACATTCTAGTGGTTATTTATCTTTAAAAAGGACTTGAAGTATGTTAAACATCAGGCATCAGGAAATAGGATACAAGGACAGAGAAATGACTGGAATAAGCAAAGCAATGTGGGATGTGAAGTCAAATGGGGTTCCCTGATGAGAAGGAGAGGGCGGAACTCCTGTGTAAGCCATGGAATCCACTGAAACAAATTCAGAAGTTTATGTATGAAAAAATAATTTACATTGACTTTGTTTTAATTTCATTAAATGATGCAGGAAAAAACCCTGCTCCAAGCAACTTAGTGGAAAGGCTTCAATTCCAGCTCATAATTTCAAGTTATAATATATCAGAATCAGTAGCAGGAACCAAGGGACCATGTCCTATGACATCCATTGCAAAAGCAGAGAGTAAAGAATCAATGTGCCTGTGGTGTATTGCCTTGCTTGCCTTCTCTACATTTTACACAGCCTCAGATCTCAGCCTAGAGAAGGGTTCAGTCTGTCATTGATTATGTTCCACACCAATTATGCGATCAAGAAATTACAGCATGCCTGGAGGACAGCCTTAATCTAGAGGATCCAGGATCCAGGATGCTGCTAGGTGTTAGATGGACAATAAATACAACCACATATTTCATTTGTTTCAATTTCTTCCCATTTTGATTTGTCTGATGAGTTTGCAATGTATTCTCATTCCCCAGCCTCTATTAAGTTTAATTCATCTGAATGAACATAAAATATTATTCATATGGCAACTGTATTTGCTACAAATAAATATTTACCTGACTTGTTTTCAAATTTACTTCTTTAAATATTTTTATAATTTTTGGTCTTTTGTTCCATTAAATTTTTCAATCTGATGACTTTTTGTGTGTGTGCGAGTTATTTCCTGGCTTCAAATTGAAGAAAATAAACTATTCAATGTTCCACACAAAAACTTATTCTACAAAATTTTGTGTACATTTGCTGCAGTGTGGAAAAAGTGCTCAATGGCCAAATAAACAGAAATTTTTACTATCTTTGTTCCAATAATATGAAAGGAACACGTCTAGGTTGTTTTTTATTTGATTGTTGTCTGATGAAATTATCAGTAAAATCAAATTTGCATATACATATACTTTTGACATCCCTGTGGTTCAAGGTACACACTTTGGGAAATGATACTTAAGTGTTTTAATTTTTACAGGGTCCCACCCAATTTAGCTCTCACTAGCCTGGAACTTGTTAGGTACACCAGATTTTTTTCAAACTGTCCTGTGATCCATTTGCTTTGATTCCAAAGTATTAAAATGACACGTATGCACCACTGTGAAATTTTAAGAGCTTTCTATGATTTCAGTATTTAGCATTTTAAAATATATTTAATCTGTAAGTGCATCTAAAGTTTATCATGTGGTTCTATTGAATAATTTTTCCTTTCAATATGGTCTCTTCTGTTTTAAACAAATAATCAATCAAGTATTAAATCTAGAGAGAGACACAAAAATAGATTTTCCTACTTTAAGAAAATATTAATGTAAAATGAGATTCATTTATCCAGTGGGGATCAAAGTCAATAGCTTTGTACTTGTGGCAATTTCTGGGACAACTAAATCTTCCAGTTTACACTGAGTCTGTAATTGCTTTGGAGATTTTCATGAGAAATCATCTAATCTTGCCTGAACCTTGAGCTATTTAGGCAAAATGTCTAAGCCCATGCTCTTGAGATGGACCTGGGACAGCAGGTTCATGAAGTTGTTAGAAGCTGTAGAAACATATTTCTCAAAATGATACGTGTAATATTTCAAGTTGCATTCACCAACATGTTAAAAATTGACCTTATAAAGCTGGAGTTTATGTCAGAGTCTGATTAGTCCTCCCAAGTTTCTAATTGGCCTGGTAATGAAGACAAATCTATTTGGAGTCCTAAATCTAGTATTACCTATATTTTGTTATAAATTAGATTTTATACTTCACAATGAATGGTTATGGTTATGGTAATATTTGTGTATATATCACTGAATGTCCTCATTAAAAGAATCAATCAAATATTACTTAAGGGGGCACATATCTGTAATCACAGTAACTAGCAAGCTCCAGAAAAGGGTAGAAGAGTTTAAGGATAGTCTAAGCTCTATAATGAGACACTGTTTTAGAAAAGGAAGGAAGAAAAGAAAGAAGAGAAAGAGAGAAAGAAACAGAGAAAGAGAGAGAGAGAGAGAGGGAAAGAAAGAAAGAAAGAAAGAAAGAAAGAAAGAAAGAAAGAAAGAAAGAAAGAAAGAAAGAAAGAAAGAAAGAAGGAAGGAAAGAAAGAAAAAGAAAAAGCAAGCCATCTAAATCACGTTAATCTAATTTTGCAAATGAGTAAACTCTCAAAATAGGGTTCCCCAATAAATCCCCAAATTATTTTAAATTATGAGCAGGCTGTATATTTAGGTATAGGAAAAGAAATCTAGTACTTTACTAAGGATTCTAAAGTCCATTTTATTGATATTTGGCTACAAAGTGAAATGCATTGTGGCAGACAGAATGTTGGAAGTTTTACCTTTTCCTTCATTATCAACTATGGTCATATCAGCTTTGGCTTTGGCTAGTATTTCCATTGACAATTCATGGCCTAGTTCTGCAGCCCTCATAGATGGAGTACAGCCCCTGTGATCTTGCACATCAGGGTGAGCACCGAGTTGAAGGAGAAAGCTGACCATATCAATGTCATTGGAAATGGAGGCTAAGTGCAGGGCACTGAGCCCATCGACAGGTTCTGTGAAGTTGATAAGCTCAGGGTAGCCAAGTTTGGTCAGCTTCTCTATCTGCTTCTTGTCTTTGTTGCGAACACACTGGAGAACTTTGTAGATCTGCAGGTTCTCAAGCCTCTTATCCGCCAGTGCCATGGTGGACTCGCCTCTTCAAAATGCTTTCTGGACTAAGACAAAAACTACAGAGTGAAACAGGAAAACACGTAGTAAATGTTTGTTTTTAGTATCAGCCATTTCATTGAACAGTTTTGTTATAATTTGTATTTAACAGTTTCATAAAACAATTATTTTAAGTCTCTAAGGAGAGAGATTTTAGGATGGAATTAGTTATAATTCTTTGCAACTCCCCCCAGAAAAAATATTATTTATAAATTAAAAATATTCTGTTGACTTTAAGTTAAAATATTTCAAAAAATCTTTCATTAGCACTGGATTACAGGCAATTTCTTGCTATTACATTTAACTAACCCTGCTTGCCACGACATATGTGTTACTTTGCATGTTGCTAATAAATTAAGACAAAATTGTTTATGGGAACAAGGGGTTTTATTCTGGTTTACATCTGAATGGTATTCTTAATCCAGTTTGGCAGGAGAGTCCACACCAACACTCGGGGAGGGCACTGGCCACACCCTATCTGAAGGACTGCTGAGAGAGGGACAAACCAATCTTGCCACACAGCTTATCTGTCCAAGTATGTCAAAGAATGCCACCTTCCTGAACCAGCTCCTTCCATCTTATTTACCTTCCCAGGCATAGTGCCACTCACCATGGTTGGTATATTAAATTGCTTGAACATATGCTCCTGATGGACCTCAGCCATTTCTACCAGAACTGTCTGGGGGAGACTCTGCTGAAGTCAGGCACTGACATATGGAGCTGGGACTCTAGAAGTTAACCTTGCTGCACAGAGAGAAAACACACTAGAAATATGGAGAGACAAGAAAACTTCTAGTTCCATTGTGTCAGATGTCATGGCCGTGTTATGGTCAGGCTTTCAAATCTACTCCTCCTCCCTAGTGCCTTATTCTGGCACTAGGCCATTAGTCTTATGACCCATGCTTCCACAGTAACTCCTCAGATCCTGCTCCTTGTTAACATCTGTGATGGAGATATTTTACTTTGCTAAAAAAAGCTGCAGTGTGCACCATCATTTCCCCAGTACAAACCTACTCTTTCACCTTTTTTATCCATGGCAGAGAAGTACAAGGACTTCTCTGGGACTCTTTTTCACCTATACCACTACCTCCTCCTCCTCCTCCTTTGTTGCTTCACTCCCTCTACCAGACACTTCATAGTACTAGTTTTATACTAGTTCTCATCTACTGACTTTTATCTAGTTTCAGAATGACTGCTCTCAAGTTTGCACACTATCACAGATTCTCCCCAGAGCTAAGGAGATTATTATCTATCTGCCTACTCTTCATTCTCCTCGGGATGTCTGATAGTCTTCTAAAGACTAACATGTCCAGTGCAAAACTTTCAGTCTCCATTTCTCCCCATTTCTAACAATGGTACCATCAACCATCCACCAATTCAGAATAAACCACTAGGGTAACATCTCATTCCTTCTTATCCACTCATGAACAGGTACCATTAGTTCTTCTGATGGGTATATCTTCACAGTAACTGTTGTCAAAGCATTGCCAGTCTACTAATTTGACTCCCTTCTTCAAAACAACCATGTGGACTCCATTCTTTAGACAACTGTAAGCAAAATTATTTAAAAAATGTAAACCAGATAAAATTAGACAAAATTCTGACTCCAATGTTTTGGTAAACATTTCAAACATAAAGTTTAAGTATGACACCCACAGATCTGTCACTGAGATCAAACCAGTAAAGCTGTACTTATTTTTTCTCATATCTATCTGTCCTCTATTCATTAATCCAGCTGTTTTTGATCCAATCCAGAGTAAGCTGTAGACACATTCCTGTATAGAAACCTGAAGTGGAGTTCAACATATATAAATGTAGTTTTTTCTTAATAATGCATGCACAAACATTAGAATTGCCATTTGATCAATGTCTGCACCTATCCAATCCAAATTCCCTCTATCTTCATAGCAACAAGCTCTCTAAAAGCACGTCAGCAGCTTCTCATTGCAGTCAGGGTAAATTCAAGCTGCTTGCTATGATTTCATAAGACCTGTTCTCTACCCCTGACTGCACTTCATTTAGTCTTCCCTGACTTGGTGATCCATAGTCAAAATGATTTTTCTTTCTGTTCATGAACAAAAAGCTCATTTCTGCCCCAAAAGTTATTATACTATTATGCTTTCTGCCTGAGAATGCCCTTGCTCAGAATCTAGTGATCTTTACTTCTCACAATTCAAATTGCCATGGTATTTCTTCCCTCTATTTTCTTTGAAGCATATATTATCAAGAAATGCATTTAATTTTGCATCAGTAGCTCTCCTATTAGAATCCAGTCCTCATGGAATGCAAGATTTATATTGGCATTATTTCTCTGCCCTTGAACTAAGTTATATGAGGCATTGATAGAGCTATCTCAATACATTAATAGTTGAAAGGAAACTTGTAAAGGAGAAATCGAAGAAAACTCCCAGGTTTATGGTTTGAGCAATTAGATACCTGTATCCGAAATGGACTGCTCACGATGGGCCCAGCATTCGTCAGGTTGAGTAGACAGCCTTCCAACATACTGTGAAAGAACATACAAAGCCCGGTGACTCAAGAGGCGAAGACATAGCCGAGCCTGCTCTGTGAGGGTGACAGAGGCTTCAGCAGTTGCAGGGCAGCTGAGATGGACACAGGAAGAGAAACCACCGATATCAAACCTATAATGCCCTAGTTCTTTCTTTTCCTTACTCTGCCTTTTTTTGTGGTTTTTCACCTTTGGTCCTGGGCATCAGCCACGTTAATGGTTATAACTTCAATGTCCAGCTTCCTCTGTCCCCTCTCCTCCCTTCTAATCTGCTTCTAGTACCTAGTGAACTAAGGAACCAAAGAATGCAGGTTGCTCAAACCTGTGTACGAACGGGCTCTGAGTAAAGCCCTGGGGTTGCCTCAATACACCCACTTGGCATGGCTCTGTGACATCATGTCAGCTGCTATTTATGGTTTGTTTGACATGCAGTGTCATACTATGTACATGCACACATCAACTGTGGAATAGACAAGATGCTCCTAAACAGTTTATTGATTGGCCTAAACCAATGCCATCTTGTCTGTAAGGATAGGAACTTCATATTCAAGTGATTGAGTGCAGTGTCTAATTCTATTTTTTATGAACAAAAAAACTGGGCAGTGGAGGCTGGAGATGTCTCAGGGGTTAAGCAGAAGGACTTGGGATTGGGATCCCAGATCCCACGTAGAAACACCAGGTGAAAATGGTGGCAGTCTGCACTTCTGGCCCTGGAAGGCAGAGCTTGGTAAACTCCAGAGTAAAGAGAAAAGGAGGCAGACCCATTCAACAATGACTCCTGAAATCACCTGTGGGCCTCCACAGGCACACTCAGTGCCCTCATACACACAGACACACACGCAAATGCAAACAATTACACAGGCAAAATAAAAATACAGCAACTTGGCAGTACAGGACACTCTCCAATCAAGCTACTATGATGGGCTCATCAGTCTGTGGGTCAATTTATTATTCGCTGCATCACTGACAGGCAAAGCCCCTCTGGGGATTAAGCAGAGGGACTTTACAATTAGCTATTGAGAATGATCAATGGCTCATTCCCTAGAGGAGACACCAGAAGTTCTGCCCTCTGTCCTAAGTTCCTGTCCATGGTATAGCACACATGACCATTAGGAGACTTGCTTCACATATACACTGTATGCTTGCTCAGCAAGACACAAGGCCAGACCGGCATACATGGACTACCAACCTATACTGACAATCTTGAAAGACAGTAGAACAGAACACCATGTCTCGATTTGAGTCTGTAATTAAGGTCTGCCATTCTGATAGTCTCTCTGCATGTGTGTTGTGTGCCTCTGACTGCATTTTTCCTCCATGGGGTGAGACTCACAGTAGTCTTCCAGTTCTCAACAGGGTCCCACAGGAAAGAGAAATGGAGGGAGCTGAGCTTGACTGCAATGCAGTGCAGAAAAATCTTCTGTGACTTTCCCTTCTTGGCATCACTTTTTCTCTCTGGCTTGCAAAGGCCCGGCCATGATAACTACCCAATCTGTAGCTCAGTGTCCATCAATAGGATCCACTTCATGGAGTTGGCTCAGAGGGACACCGTATAATTACTGCAAAACATTTAGTCAAGTCTCTTATTTGACTTGACTAAGCTTGCTATGGATAAGCATACTTTCGAGGGCTTCAGCTCACTGATAAGCAACAAAGATTTACCCTTTCGCTTTTTTTCCCCTCCTACATGTTTTCAATTTTAAGTCTCAGAAAAAATCTAGAGAGACAAAGGTGAGTATAAAAGTTATTTGACAGAAGAGAGTAGTTATCATTCTCACCTTTTATTCCTAGAGGCATTGAGGAGCCACAGATTTCTCTGAGCACAGATGCCCCTTCGGCCTCCGAGGACGTCCAGTTCGGAGCTCTGGCTCTCCGTCGCCTGGAACTGGCCCCGGCCACGGCCGCGGCACCCAGTATTGAATGATGTCGCTTTGGGCAGAGCCGGACAGCCAGCGCGCGGGCGCGTGAGTATGTGTTTGTGTCCGCGAGCGCCCGGCCAGCTGAGCGAAGGGGGCGGGGTGAGCAGAGACAGGGCTGGGAGCTTCGTCCACGCTAGGTTGCTGCCAGGGCAACGGCGCAGGTGCGCGTGGGGCGGGGCTTATCCAACCCCGCCCACTTCCAGGCCCCGCCCACCGCTCAAGCCAGGAAGCTCCTTGGAAAGAACTAGCTGGGAGCTCTCAGGAGACTCGCGGGTTGTGCCTTAGCGTTCCCGTCTTCCACCCCCTGTTCTCAATCACACCAATTTGAAAAGTAAGGTCCATCTGGTAAATAATAATTAAGCACACGAAAGCTTACAAAGTGAAAAAGACAAAAAGTTGCACAATGAAATGAAAAATCAATCTACTCTCACATATTGTAGGTTTTTGTAAATCTCTCCATTAATGTTCTTTTTTAATCTTCTTCAAATTTTCCCAATAATGTTCTTTCTGTACTCTGGATATATGTGTTTTTTTTTAAATTAAACACATAAAATATGGAAACAATATTTTATATGTATAATGTTCTTTCTGTACTCTGGCTATATATATATTTAAAAATGTTTATAAATATAAAATATGGACATCAGTTTATTTTATTGTGCCATCAGACCTCCCCAAACACATATCTTTTTGGTAGAAAGTTTCGATATTTTTAAATGGTATGAAGAGCTTTCAGTTATAAACAATAGCTCAGACATTCCCTTGTCTGATCTCCCGCATGGAAATTGTTTAAAAATTTTTAAAGACTATGCAAATACTATAGGAGATATGAAAGTATAAAGATCATAAAATGTACCTTGACTGAAGAGGAAGGTACATTTGAACATCTGACATCCTTGGAGGGGAGGGAGTTCAGTGAACCATTCCTGCAGGAACCAAAGAACAGCACTCGATTTCCCAGGGAATCCAGAAGCTAATTTTGTATTAAGTGCACTTCATGTACTTCTGATAAGCGACTTTCCAGAGAGAGAAGTTAGTCCTATTATAGTTTTGAAAGGTAGAATATAGGGCTGGAGAGATGGATCAGGGGTTAAGACTGCCTCACTAGCAGAAGGTTCTGCATTCCGATCCCAGGTCCCATGTAAAAATGCCAGGTGGGAAAGGGTGGCAACCTGCACTGCCAGCCTTGGTGGGCAGAGCTTGGGAAATCCAGTGAAGTAAAAAGGAAGTAGAAGCCATCCAGGATGTTTCCCAAAGTCATCCTTAGTCCTCCATAGGGACACACACACACACACACACACACACACACACACACACACACACAATAAATGAATGAATGAATAAATAAGGTTTAAGAAAATAAAAGATAGAATATAAATAATTTATGCAACAACAAAAAAGAAAAAGGTTGGAAAAGCAATGTAAAGAGGAAGAAACAGAAATGGGGGGGGGGAGAGAAAGGAAGATACAACCTGCCTTCTGTTGGTGCTGCATCAGAGTACTTCTCACCAGTGTTGTCATTTCCACCTTCCTCCTGATCCCCAGAGGAAACCTGCTTCTGCAGTTTGAGCATCTCCTAGAGATTTAAAAATGTGTTTCATGTCAATGGTAGTCCTTCTAGAGGAAGTTGACGAAGTCGTGAATTTAGTAGACTTCATAATTGGAAGAGCAAATGGAGCTGCTTAATAATTATATTAGAAATATTTTGAATAGAAGTTGAATGAACTTGTTGGTTAATTGAAGTTTCTAATAACTTTACCTGAGAAGACATTTTTTTCCATGAAATAGAAAGCCTTCTTAACTCAAACTTTTATAATTTTTACCTAAGTCATTTGGCAATAGATTTGTCAGAGCTTACATAGCACAAGGGAAAATGGGAGGAAAGAGTATTAAATAATCAGTGTTCTCAAACCAAATCAAATTGAGAAGTGACAGAAAGTAATACATGGTTCCTAACAGCATTTAACATGACATAAATCTGTGCTAAGTTCTCTGTTACTGATCAACAAGCTCTTCTATCTTCATCTGATATTAAATAACTTTCTCTTTAAATTATAACTATTTAAAGTGGTTCTTTGCATAGGAATTTAAAACTTACATTGTAAAAGTGAATGATATATTGAAGACAGATTATTTTCTTTCTTTTCAAAAAACAAACATGCCAAATTTTGAAACGAGACAGCAGAGAACATTATATACTTCCATTAAAAAGTGTACACTTTATATGCAGATCAAGCCATTCTTGAACAAAAGCTGAACAAGGATTTCTCTAGAATATGAACAATTTATAGGTGATTATATTCAGATCAAAATCTGTGCTTTTCTCTAGCTTAGAGAAAAGCTGTTCTAAGCTCTCATAGGGGATTCGTGAATCTGAAATAAATTCCAAAGAAGCTTTTGCCACTGAGCACATCTTTACAATTTGATTCCTGGTTCTTGCAGGTCTATCTGTTCCTAAGAATTTTTCTCTTCTTTGTTCTGTTTTCTCCAATACTCAAAGAGTACTGCTTTTTAAGGATATACACTAGTCACATTTCCAGTTCCTCCATAGATATTAATTTACTCATGATTTTTTGCTTCCAAAATAGCTCAATGTCGATGTTTATAGTATTGTATTTGATTTTGGGTTTATTGCCATGTGATTTAGGCAGCTTACTTGTAATTCTTTGATTCTTCAAAGATGGTGAACCTATTCCTCCTTTTTTCTTACTAATCATAGAAACTAATTTTTTCTTTAATCTGAGTCAAGAAGGTTCTTCTGTCTAACAGATTTTTTCAAAGAAGTTTTTAGGGCTCTTTAGATTTCCCCCACCCATGATGGTTCTCCCCTATTTTCTCTGGCTTTAAACTGTCTCTTCTGTTCTAACGGTCTCCCGTCTTAAAGCTAAGTAGTGGTTCCCACTGGGTTCTCAGCTCTAATTAAACTCATATTTCTTAATTCTCAATTAAAGAAACAGCTTTCATTGCATATTCTACTATCTTTTATTATCGCATAATAGCATCTTTCATTTCACTGCTCTTTTTATACTTTCTAAGTATAAAAGTTATTTTTATGCTAGTATGATTTATTAATGTAAGAATTGAAAGCTATCAATTTTCCCTTGAACACAGCTTCTTCCATGTGTTATGATTTTGATTTTAAATATTTTTATTTTCTTCACAAAGAGTGATAATATTTCTTGTTATATTCATTTGTATATGGTGGAGTATTTTTCTTTCTTCCAGCTTACTGAAATGTTGATCATTTAAAATAATCTATTATAATATAGTATGACCAGTTAATTGGTTTTAAGACATAGTTTGAGCACACAGAAAGTATATTATTTGAGGAAATTAAGTGAATATATTTGATTAATTTTTCTGTGTTTTTCTGTATTCATGGTGATTTTAAACAAGTCTAATTTCTTGTGTATTTAATCTTTTCTAATAAATATATTTTATCACATTTTCATGTTTCTAACATTGTTTACTTTATTTGCCTGCCCCCTGTCTGAATGTCTGAGTCCTGACATACCTAAATTTTGACACTAGCCTGTCCTCCTTACACAGTGTTTCTTCTACTCTTAAAGTCATGGTGATGTGCTCAGGCACTGTGGTCTAGTTATCAAGCAACATTTCTTGCCTTCCATATCAATGTGGGGAAATCTTTAAATGAGGTTCATTTTTCCTCATCAGTGTAAAGAATGACAATATTATGGTGATTTAAAAATGTCTACATATCCTGACTTTCACTTCTGAAATCTGCAGCTCAAGCCCACTTCCTGTTCATGTGTGTTGCATTTATTCTGTTTAATAATAAACAGAATACAGTGCAGTTGATGGTGTGACATCCGAGATGAGGTCATAAAAGACATCAGACTTCTAACTCTCTCGGAATGTTTGGTGTGAGGGATGGAAGGAACTAAAGCCTCCAGCCAGTTGCTTTGAAGTATCCATCTAAGATTTGGGTTCTGCAGCTCCAAGTCAACCTGTCCTGTGCTTGTGCTTTCAGCCTGACTGACACCCTGACTTCTACCGCATGAAAAACTTGGAACCAGACCACTCTTCTGGCTGTTTAACCCATAAAAATCATGAAATATTATTTCCCATTGTAAGCAATGATGCTTTGCTTATATTTGTTAAGGAAAAGATGACATGTTCACTTCACAAGACTACAATGAAGTGTAATGATAGCGCATGAAAGGAATTTTGCTACCATTTTATTATTTTGAGATTCAGATACTTATATTGAAAACTTAAAAAAAATTTTTTTTTAAGAAAACTGGTCTTATTGCATTGTCCAGGCTGGTCTTGAAACTTCTATCTCAAAGGAATCTCCGATTTAGGCTTCAGAGTAGCTAAGACCACAGCTCTGTGCCAGCACATCCAGCTACACATTTTTGGGGGGAGGGTAGGAGAACCTCATTCCCTCAGATTATTGTCAAGATCATTTGCCTTTGCTCAGGGTTTTATCTCCAAGGTTCACCTCAGATGGCTACTAAGAGGTGGATCCTTGCAATCTGTAAATCATCCTGAAAAGCCAGTGGGTTCTTAGGTATATGCTGAATTTTTGGTGTGCTGAATTTTGGTGTGAATTTTAGTACCCTAAATGTTTCTCTCTAACTTCTAGCTTCTCCCATTTACCTCCAGCAGATAGTTGTTTTGCTGTTATCTAGCATGTAAGTCCATAACCAGGTACTTCTCTCTTTCTAGTTTCTATGTAATTGTTACTTCTTCCTTAAAGTTTATAACATTTCCTCTAATTTCTGTAAGTTTTGGAAAATAACCAATTTTATTCCGGTTGACATTTTATTATTGTGCCTGGAAACCAGAAATCTCTTTTTTATTTTTTTCCTCCACAAAACAAACAAAATTTTAATAAATTTAACAAATAACTTTCAAACCGAAATGATTTAATTCTTCTATATCATTATGAAAAATTACTTTTGAAATTGTCTTTCTTTAGCATAGCATTAAGGAAATCCACTTATATCTTCAGGAACAAATGTGCGTTTTAATCAAAATGATAAAGATAAAGCTAATTTCTGTCAAAGGCTAGAACAATACTAGATTAGGAAACAAATGCTTGGTGATGCCAGTCACCGGAAGATGCCTACAGACACACTTACAAACCTCACATTACTTCTCAGATAGCTTCATTTCAGTTGTAGAACAATGCAGACAAAAGGCCAAAATTTTTCCTTTCACACAGTGAATATCATCCCTGTTCTTGCCGTAAACAACTTCTGAGCTTAGAAATGAGACGTTGATTTATACTTAATCAAGGACAAATTATCAATTTAATTAGGATATTTTAGTTAATACAATTAATTGGAAGTTTTTATGGTCCACTAAAAATCTTCAAGTTTCAAATTATGGCATGCTAAAACTTAAATGTGAATGAGCATTTTGCCAGCAAGGCCGAGAGTTGAGGATTTCTTTAGTTGCGGAAATCTACTCTACCAAAGTATGTGATACATGACTGACTACATGTAGGCCAAGGCTCCTTCCTTACAGAGTCAAGAATCTCATTCAATACACTGACATGGAGTTTTAAGAGGAATCCACACGATTCTATATGTCTACTATTTAAAAAAAAAAAAAGTTAATTAGTTTCCCAGGGCACCAAAATGCAAAAGCTGGCAAGACAGTGATTTGAAAATTTTAACGTTCACAGGAATTACTTTGGCCATCTCAGTTCAAATGCAATTCCGTTTCTGAGTACCTGGAAGGGGAGTGTCTGCACATGAAGTTGGAATGCCAGGCTTTTTCCTCTCTGATGATCATCCCCAGACCAGATGACTCATGGGAAGGTCTCATGAAAACTTTGCCATAAAATGATTGACTTGTCATTATCCTGTTCCCCATCATGGAAATATAATCAGAAGAAATGCGGCCAGGGAAAAAAAATCTTATTGTGGAGAAGGCAGAGCTTAAGGAAGTCAGAGTTTAGCTGTCAGACTCTTTTAAATCCAAATTGATCACTAAAGGTAAATGGAGTTGTGCACTTACACCTTTTTAAGTTTGCATGCATTTCAGACCCTATGAACAGTGCCTGTGTCTCACTGGGAGACTTTTGAAGATACACTTATGCAAGAGCTGAGCCAGTAGACGTGGTGAGTGAGTAGAATCAGCCAAGTCCTTCTGAATTCTTAGAAGGAAGCATATAAGGCCCCTAGAATTTCTGGATTTCCAAAAGAAATCTCTGAGATCAGCTAAGGTATAGAAGCTATGAGCTAGACTGGCAATAAAGCAATGAATCATTAGAAATCCTCCAAACAATGGAAAATGAATGGTTTGATAGCTTTGAAGGAAACAGTGCTGAGCTAAGGATAAACAGTCTAGAAAAGCTCGTGCAGCCGATACACTGAAATATGCCCTTCAGGAATTATTGACCTATCTGACTCTCCCGCGGCCCAGCCCTTAGGCAGACCAAATAAATGCTGGTTTCATCAAGAAAAAGCCAGAAGTGCTGGAGAGATGGCTCAGGGGTGAAAGTTTTTGCTTCTCAAGGAAAAGCCTAGTGTTCAGATCCCCAGTTCCCACATAAAAGATGCCAGGCTGATATGGCGGCTGCCTGTAATTCTGGTCCTGGGAGGCGGAGTCTGGGAAACCCCAGAGCAAAGCAATTAAGAGGCTGATGATCCAGAATTCCCAATATTACCCTTAAGCCCCCACAGGCCCACACACCCAAGTTGTGCCATCTTTTACACATGTTCACGCACACACACACACACACACACACACACACACACACACACACACACGGTGTGTATTTTAATTATTTAAAGAAAGAAGTCAGCTAGTACAACTGATCCACCAAGAACAAACTACTCCTGGAAGCAGGGTAGGGGCTCGCAGCTTCAAGGCCTACCCCAATTAATGCGCTTTTCTCTAGCAAGGCTCTAACTCCTAAAGGTACCAGGACCTTTCCAAACATTAACAGTAGCTAAGCAATGTTATTGTCGCTTATCTTTAAGTTCTGTAGGCTGACCTCCAATCTGCAAGTCCACAGGATCCTCCTGCCCCAGCTTCTATAGTAGCTGAGATTACAAGCCTCTGCCACCAAACTAGACCTTCCAATACTTTGCTATAACGCTTTCTTGAAACATTTTCCAGTCACCGCAGAACTGGGCTGCAGCAAGTGCTGATTGTTTAAGTGACCAGTGTGTCTTCCTGATTGATGGGAAGATTGAATAGCTCACTCTCATAGGCGCTGCACTCAGCTTGTGGGGCACACTTGTTAGAGATGGATGAGAATCATGGTCTACTCATCCACCCTTCAAATCCATAGATTGTAGCCTCCTGCTTCAAAGTGCACAACTCTACATGCTACCCATAGATAGGAGCTCCTCTGAACAGACATAGACCATATTTCATTTGAGGCCCCACTGCTGCCAAGCTCCCTTCTGTTGGCTTCAGCTGAGCACAGGTCTCTAGGAGCACTGTTTCTAGGAGGCCTGGATTTAAGACCAGGCAAAAGTAAATTTGTGATTTATTTCTAGGCAAGCAATGTGCTAATGTGGCAAGTGATGTGCTAATGTGGGCATTCAGTCTGACATGGCTCCCTGGAGTCTGTTAGCATTAAAACCACAACAATGTCCCTAGACAACCCTGGGCAACTTTTGCTACATATTTTCAAAACATACTCTAAATAAAGTCATGAGGCTACTAAGGGAGGCTTAGGAACAACAGAGAAGAGTATCTGCAGTCTGCTGTCTTTGATACTAAAGTTGAACAGGACACTTCAGCTTGAATGAAGTGACCTTTGTGAACTTTGTGACCTTCTGATTCAAGTCATGTTGACTTGCTGCTCCTCAGAACTATGTTTCAGCCAATAAGGCTGAAGTATAAGTTCATATTATGCTCGGTGCAAACCTGGATCGATTTGCCTCTTTCTTCTTTCTCATGCTGTTGGTGACTAAGCATAGCTGACACTCTGAGAGGCAGACTCCTGTGCTAATGCACCTCCAAAACACCCTTTCCTTTCTTTCCAGCTGAGCCTGAACATGTCCAGAGGATTTTGTCCATCCTACTTTACTCTTTTACATATGCATGTCAAAAGTTTTCAGCTACATATAGCCCCCTCAAATATGTTGACTCTTTTCTTTTAAAGTTACGATCTTAGAGATGTTTACCCAATGGTATGTGATTTATGCTCCATATGCCAAGGCACATGTTATCAGTGGAAGCCTAGATGGGACTAGTGGGCCGTTTATTAGAAGACGAGAACATGGAAGTGAGACCAGGGGTTATAATGGGAAGAGAAAGGGCATTGGGATTGGGGATTAAGGTGTAAAGTATAAATCTCCACAATCATGTATAAAATACTAAAAAAATAAAAAATATGATCTTGGGAGTAGTGAGGTGATACAGCAGGTAAAGGCACCTGCATGCAAACCTGGGTTCCCCACAGTCCACATGGTCACAGGACAGGACTTACTTTTGAAAGTTGTCCTTGACCTCTACATGAGTGCTTGGCACACTTGTACCAAATAAAATAATAAATATTAAAAAAAGTTATACTCTTAAATTGGACATGCTCAGAAATGTTTTCCTAAACTAAATATGCTTAGGAATTGACACATACCCTCCCCCACCCAAAATGAATATGTATAGGGCTCCTGAATAAAACCCCCATGATTCCTCTTTTTGGGGAGAATGTTGCCTTGGAAATGATTCTCATGCTCCTTAACTTCTACAGATATCTTATTCTAGTATTTTATGCTCTAGTAGTGTTTTTGAATCTGTACTCATGAAAATGAAGAACCATTACGTTCACTTGCAATGACACCACTTCTCATCCACCAGGAGGGACTGGTTCCAGTACATGTGGGAAGATGAGTGCTAAATGTCTGGGGTTTTTTTTTTAATTGCAAGGTGTTTGCTGCTGCATTGGAAAGCATCACATTACCAACCTTTACTGCTAATGTAATACTTTACACATTGATTTTTTTAGAAAGGCACTTGTGAGAGATTGGGGGAGGAGAATGAGTTAAATATGCACAATGAGGTTAATATGGGGAGCTTTAACAGATAAATCCTGTTTAACAGACTTCAAGGAATTCTGCATTGTTTAATTTATTCTCTATTGTGTCCTAAAACTTCAAGACAACAGAATATGTTGTTATGATTTTAATTGCTATGTTGAATTTGGTCTATATTTGTACCTGTATTTGAAAGTGTCAGACTTCACAGCTTTACTTTATACTAATTATAAGTGATCCAATAATATATACTTTATAAAATTAAGTAGCACATTTCAATGCTGCTCCAGCTATTCTGTTGCTGTGATAAAATACTCTTACTCAAGCAACTTAAGGGACATGGGGTTTACTATTGTGGCCTATGATTCTAGGGGGATAACATCCATCGTGGTGGGGAACACATAATAGGCATGGAGGCTGAAGCAGGTGTCTGCCTCACATTACTACCGCCATCTAGAACAAGAAAGAGAAAGGAGAGAGGTAGCGAGGGAGAGGGAAAGAAGGAAAGAGAGGGAGAAGTTGGCTGAGTAAACAAGCACCCAGCCCCATTGATGTGCTTCCTCCAGCGAGGCTCTACCTCTTAACAGTTCCATAACCTTTCCAAACAGTGCCATTGCCTGGGGACAGATTGTTCAAATATTTGAGACAGGGGGGGACATTTCGTATTCAAACCATGACAGCAATAGTAGAAACTTAAAGTTGTCTAACACAGAGCCAAAAGAGAAAGACACTAGACAAATCTTTCCATTTCTTTCTTAGACAATAGGAGAGATCATTAAGGTAGTGTCATCGTTAAATACAGAGGTCAACTTGATGATTGAGAGTTTGAGCTCTGGGCATATTTGTAAAGAATTGGCAGTTGAGTCAAGCCCAGAGCAAACCCACAGGAGATTATTTAGTGGATGGTGAAGGCCCAGGCCATTGTGGATGGGACTAGTTCCTGGGTAGGTGAATAAAATGGAGGGAATAGTTCGAGAAAGTTGGCATCCTGTGTATAGTTGGCCAGACACGGCTCATCTCTTTCTCAACTGTTACGTGGATATTATGTGGCCATTTCCCTCAGTTCTGTGGAGATGGTGTGAGCCGAGATGGACAAACAACTTTAACCAGGAATCATAAGAGAAAATCAATCCCTTGTTTCCCTAAGTTGTTTGATGGTTATTTATCAGCAGCAATGCAGGTGAACTATAACAGGTAGAAATATAAGTAATTTGCTCAATGGCATTGAGGTAATAGATGTCAAATCTGAGACCAGAGAGTGGAAAAAGGGTCAAAGACATTATAATTTAAGGATTTTAATTATTCATATTGACCGAAGAAATGGAAAAATGCATTAAAATTAAATGAAGAATTAATAAATATCAGTATAATTATCTCAGATGGCTTGTTTATCCACATATCTTGGAAGAATTATTATTGCAGCACCTTAAATTAGGTTGATATTTAATAGTATTTTCTCTTGTGTGGATAGCAAAACAGAATACCCCTCTACCTCATTTACATTCCCTAGTGGCTTTGTATTGTTTAAAAGCATTTAATCCACTGAGTTAAGTGCTAGCTTTCCTTCTCCTGCTGTTTTTGTTGTTGAAGAGCTAGCAACTTTGTGGAACAGAATGTAACAATACTGTGTAGAACGTCACTTGGATTTGCTTTGTCAATATACCAGTATTTACCAAGCTGAGTCATACTAAAAAATTTCCTAGTGGTCTTACTGAAAATGCACATTTTAAAATTGAAAATCACAGACAGAAAAATGAAAGAATTCTACTTATAATATTATCCTAGTTACTTTTCTGTTGCTGTAAAAAAAATACACTGACGAAGCAACCCAAGAGTATAAAGGGAAGCTCTTCTTCTGCCTTTGCTATGAAAGGGGCAACTCCAAATACTAGATTTGAATGGACAGCAAATAAAATTTCTTTCTATTAGGAACTATAAGAATAGAGACCACAAACTTTCCATTAGCCTTATGTTCAAGTAGCAAAATACCTGAACAAGTGAAAGATGTAAGTGAAGGAAGGGAGGGAGGAAGGGAAGGAAAAACTTTAAAATGAGATCATTTTACGGCAAATATGAAATTTTATAAAGACTCATAAAAAAGTGAGCAAACTCTGAGCTGGAAGTTTTGCACACAGAAAGTAACTTAACTAGAAAGCCTGTCTAAAGGAAAGGGATAATATCTGTGTAGCTCACAGAAATAAGAGAAGATAATAAAGGCAAAAAGATAAACAAATAAACTAAGCATTGTAGAGAGGGCCATAAATCAATTAAGCCAGTCTCAGAAAGATGAATATTGTATGTTTATTCTCATAAATGGTTCCTAGATTTTATGCATATACACAAAATCATGTATATATGTATGTATGTGTGCATGCATTAAATGGAAGTAGAAATAAAACTCTAGGGAAACACTTCCCTTCTTCGCCCCGCCCCCGCTCCGCCGGTCGGGACGCCTGCGCGAGATCCAGCCGGGCCTCAACGCGCGCTCTAGGACCCCCAGGTCAGCCCACGGGGACCCGGCTCCGACTCCCACCATCCAGCCGGAGCCGCGCGGGGGGGCCGAGGGACGAGGAACACCTCCCACTGCGCCCGGGCCCCGCCCCAGCTGCCCTCGGGTTAAATAGCTCCACGCCGACGCGCCCATCCTTCCCTTCTTCGCCCCGCCCCCGCTCCGCCGGTCGGGACGCCTGCGCGAGATCCAGCCGGGCCTCAACGCGCGCTCTAGGACCCCCAGGTCAGCCCACGGGGACCCGGCTCCGACTCCCACCATCCAGCCGGAGCCGCGCGGGGGGCCGAGGGACGAGGAGCACCTCCCATCTGCGCCCGGGCCCCGCCCCAGCTGCCCTCGGGTTAAATAGCTCCACGCCGACGCGCCCATCCTTCCCTTCTTCGCCCCGCCCCCGCTCCGCCGGTCGGGACGCCTGCGCGAGATCCAGCCGGGCCTCAACGCGCGCTCTAGGACCCCCAGGTCAGCCCACGGGGACCCGGCTCCGACTCCCACCATCCAGCCGGAGCCGCGCGGGGGCCGAGGGACGAGGAGGACCTCCCCCTGCGCCCGGGCCCCGCCCCAGCTGCCCTCGGGTTAAATAGGTAAGTCCCTGTTCAGGCCCTGCCCACCAGTACCCCAGGCCAAATAATTCAGTTTAGTGAAATTGAGAGATCTTAAGAGTTAAAATGACAATGCCAAAGTCAAAGTGCAAATCCATGAGAAGCAACACTCAAGTAAACAAATTTCCCACTGAAGAAATTAATCCCATAATGTTAGACTCCAACAAGAACAAACCCGCGGAAAAAGGCCAAGAAAGCCCCACCCAGGATAAAGACTTTCAAAATATGATCATTACCATGTTCAATACTATGAAAGAGGAAATCCGGGAGGAATTACATAATCGAATCAATCGCTTTGAAGAGCAACACAACAGACATCTGGAGGAGTTGAGAAAAACAGTGCAAGAAACAAAAAGTGGCATAGAACAGTTAAAACAAACTCAAGCAGAGTTTAAAACTGAGCTAAAAGACAAGTTATCTTCAACCCAGAACGCCACAGAGAGTCTTATCAACAGAACTAATGAAGCAGAAAACAGAATTTCAGACCTTGAAGATAAAGTGGGAGTACTAACCAGCTCAATGGAAGAGGTTGTTAAAGCCAAAAAGATACTTGAGAGAAATATCCAAGAGATATGGGACACCCTGAAGAAGCCTAACATGCGTATTCATGGAATACCGGAGCAAGAATCTCAAAATACCACCCCTGAGGAAATTTTTCAAACGATCATCAAGGAAAACTTTCCTCATCTAAAAAAGAGAGGCCCATTCATATACAAGAGGCATTCCGCACCCCAAACAGATACGACCAAAATAGAAGCACACCGCGGCAAATAATAGTTAAAACACTCCACATTCAAGATAAAGAACTGGTGATGAGAGCTTCAAGGGAGAAAAAACAAGTCACTTTTAAAGGCAAACCTATTAAAATAACTAATGACTTCTCAGTCGAAACAGTAAAAGCAAGAAGAGCTTGGAGAGACATACTTCAAGTATTGAATGAGCAAAAATGTCAACCCAGGCTGATTTACCCTGCAAAACTATCAGTCATGATCGAGGGAGAAAGAAAAATTTTCCAGCACAAAGACAACTTTAAGGGATACATGGCCACCAAACCAGGCCTTCAAAAACTGCTAGAAATGATACTCAAGCGTGAAGAAAAAAACAGGCATATCCAGGAGAACAGAAGGCAAATATAACACCATTAAAAGCGAAGCAATATACTTATAAAAGCTACTAAACATAATAAATGTCTGGAATTAACAATAGTTTCTCCATTATAACACTAAATGTTAATGGACTTAATTCACCGATCAAGAGACACAGATTACAAACTTGGATTAAAAATCACAATCCATCAATCTGTTGCCTGCAGGAAACCCATCTCACCACAAAAGATAGGCACGCTCTAAAAATAAAAGGCTGGTCAACAATTCTACAAGCAAATGGAAGCAGAAAACAGGCAGGGGTAGCCATTATGCTATCAGACAAAGTGGATTTCAAACCAAAAAAAATTATAAGAGACACGGATGGATACTACATTTTAGTCAGAGGTACAATTCACCAGGAAGATTTCACAATACTGAACATATATGCACCCAATACGGGCCCCCCACATTCATTAAGAAAACCCTACAGCGTCTAAAGCAAGAAATCAACCCCCAAACGATAATTCTTGGGGACTTCAACACCGCCCTCTCTACATGGGATAGATCAACAGGTCAAAAGCTTAACAGAGACACTTTGGAACTTAATCAAACCCTGAAAGAAATGGACCTCACAGATCTCTATCGAACTTTTCACCCACGCACCAAAGAATACACATTTTTCTCAGCAGCACATGGAACTTTCTCCAAAATAGATCACATATTGGGCCACAAAATGAATCTACACATATACAAGAAAGTTGAAATTCTAACCTGTGCCCTATCAGACCACCACGGCCTAAAGCTGGACATCCACAACACATCAAACAAGAGAAAATGCACTAACTCCTGGAAACTTAACACTATGATGCTGAATGAGAACTGGATTCAGGAAGAAATTAAAAGGAAATTCAAGATTTCCTGAAAGTGAATGATAACGAAAATACAACTTACCAAAATCTCTGGGACACAATGAAAGCTGTTCTAAGAGGTAAGTTCATAGCTCTTAATGCCCACGTCAAAAAAATGGAAACATCAGAAATAAACAACTTAACAATGCAGCTTAAAGCTTTAGAGAAACTAGAGCAATCTGATTCTAAAAGCAGTAGAAGAGAAGAGATTAGCAAAATAAGGGGAGAAATATCTGAAATAGAGACTAAGAAAACGATAGAAAAAATCAACCAATCAAAAAGCTGGTTCTTTGAAAAAATCAACAAGATTGATACACCCCTAGCTAAACTAACCAAAAGCAAGAGAGAGAAAACCCAAATTAACAAAATTAGAAATGAACATGGAGTTATCACTACGGATACCCAAGAAATCCAGAGAATTATAACATCATATTTCAAAAACTTATACTCTGTGAAGTTTGACAACACAAAAGAGATGGATGAATTTCTAAGTAAACACAACTTACCTAAATTGAATCAGGAAGTTGTGAATTATTTAAAAAGTCCTATAACATATAAGGAAATTGAGGAAGTAATCTCGAATCTTCCCACCAAAAAATGTCCTGGACCAGATGGATTCAGCACAGAGTTCTACAAGACATTTAAGGAGTTAATAACACCAATACTCCTTAAACTGTTCCATCAAATAGCAAAGGAAGGAACACTACCAAATTCCTTCTATGAAGCTAATATCGTTTTAATCCCAAAACCTAATAAAGATTCACTTAAAAAAGAAAACTATAGGCCGATCTCCCTGATGAACACAGACGCAAAGATTCTCAACAAAGTCTTAGCAAATCGGATTCAAAAACATATTAAAAAGATCATTCATGGGGACCAAGTAGGCTTCATCCCCGGCACACAAGGTTGGTTCAACATACGCAAATCAATAAATGTAATTCATCATGTAAACCAGTCCAAAGTCCAAGACCACATGATACTCTCGATAGATGCAGAAAAAGCTTTTGACAAGATCCAACAGCCTTTTATGATCAAAACGCTAGAGACAGTAGGAATGGAAGGAACCTTTATCAATATAATAAAAGCTGTATACAACAAGCCCACAGCAAGGATTATGCTCAATGGGGAACAATTGGAAGCATTCCCACTTCGATCAGGAACTAGACAAGGCTGTCCACTCTCACCACTTCTATTCAATATTGTACTTGAAGTCTTAGCTGAAGCCATAAGACAAGAAAGGGACATAAGAGGGATTCAAATTGGCAAGGAAGAAGTCAAGCTATCTCTATTTGCAGATGACATGATCTTATACCTGAGTGATCCCAAAAACTCCACCAGGAAGCTCCTGGAACTAATTGAGAAGTTCAGCAGGGTGGCAGGATACAAAATAAATGTGCAAAAATCAGAGGCCTTCCTATATGCCCAGAATGAAAGAAGTGAAAAAGCCTTGAGAGAAACCATGCCATTTACTATAACCCCTAAAAAAATGAAATACCTTGGTATAAACCTAACTAAGGAGGTAAAAGACCTTTACAATGAAAACTTTAAAACCCTAAAGAAAGAAATTGCAGAAGACACCAGAAGGTGGAAAGACCTCCCTTGTTCCTGGATTGGCAGAATCAACATTGTAAAAATGACCATCCTACCAAAGGCAATATACAGATTCAATGCTATACCAATCAAAATCCCAAAGCAATTCTTCAAAGAAGTTGACCAAACAATCTCAAAGTTCATTTGGAGGCACAAAAGACCCAGGATAGCAAAAACAATCCTGAGTAACAAAAACACAGCTGGAGGTATTACCATACCAAACCTAAGTCTATACTACAAATCCATAGTTATAAAGACAGCCTGGTACTGGCTCCAAAATAGACACACAGATCAATGGATAAGGATTGAAGACCCAGATATAAGCCCACAAAGTTACAGCCATTTGGTCTTTGACAAAGGGGCCCAAAGAATCCAATGGAAAAAGAACAGCATCTTCAACAAATGGTGCTGGCAAAACTGGATCTCCACATGCAGAAGATTAAAGCTGGACCCGTACTTGTCACCATGTACAAGACTTAATTCCAAATGGATCAAGGACCTTGATATCAGGCCAGAGACTTTAAAAACCATAGTTGAAAGGATAGGGAACTCCCTCGAGCTGGTTGGGCTAGGCCAACAGTTCCTAAACAGACATCCAATGGCACAGTCACTGCTACCAACTCTCAACAGTTGGGATCTTGTGAAATTAAAGAGCTTCTGTTCAGATAAAGAGATTGTAACACGAGCTCAAAGGCAACCCACAGAATGGGAGAAAATCTTCACTAACCACATATCTGACAGAGCTCTACTGTCCAGAGTGCACAAAGAACTTAGAAAATTAAACTCCAAGGAAAACACTGGCCCAATTAAAAAATGGGCCCTGGAACTTCAAAGAAACTTTACCAGGGATGAAATTAAAATGTCTAACAATTATCTTAAAAAATGCTCCACTTCCTTCGCCATCAGGGAAATGCAAATCAAAACTTCCCTGAGATATCATCTCACCCCGGTCAGGATGGCAAAAATCCACAATACAAACAACGACAAATGCTGGAGAGGATGTGGAGAGAGGGGAACTCTCCTACATTGTTGGTGGGAATGCAGGCTCATACAGCCACTCTGGCGAGCCGTCTGGAGATTCTTAAAGAAATTAAAGATTGAAATGCCATATGACCCTGCTATCCCACTTTTGGGAATAACCCCCCAAGCAGCAAAGGTTCGCCTCGATAGCACAAGCTCGACCATGTTCATAGCAGCACTGTTTACAATAGCAAAGTCATGGAATCAACCTAAATGTCCAACAGTTGACGAGTGGATAAGGAAACTGTGGTACATCTATACAATGGAGTACTACTCAGCCATCAAAAATGATGAATTACTGGAATTTGCTGGGAAATGGATGTCATTAGAAAGAATTATATTAAGTGAAGTATCCCAAACCCAGAAAATTAAGCGCCGTATGTACTCCCTAATAGGTGGCTCCTAGTACCAAACTCACCCAGCCCACATTGGGACACTCAAAAGTAAACCTATGTAACACAGTAATTGCAAGGATTATGAACAAGAGAGATGGGTTAGGAGGGCCACACCAGAAACAAAGAGAGAGGAGACCATGTTACAGCAGAGAAAATAGGCCTCCATGAAGGTCTGCAAGTAAGTAATGAGAAACCTGGTTAAGTTCACAGACGTTCTTTCCTGATCTCACCAGAAGGGGAGGGCATATAGTCTAGCAGATAAAAAGTAATCATTTTGCAAATGGGTGATGGACCCCTCTCTCAGTGAGGTTTCCTACTCTTATTACATCTACACTTGAATGTGCTATTACAACAAGACTCCAGTTTAACAGCTTTTTGTCTCTGGCCAGGGGGTGACATACAGTGCCCAGCAGAATGGAGTGAAGGGAATTGCAGGAGCAGCAAAACTGCAAAAGAAAATCAACAAACCACAATCCAGAACTTCAGAGACTCTATATCAATCACATAGAACTAGGACAGCCTAATCTCTCCCCATCCTGGAGCTCAGGGACATTTGCGGAAGAGGGGGCGGTAAGATTGTAAGAGCAAAAGGATGGGAGGAGCAACGATTTGCAAGATTCTCAACAATAGTTGGGGCCAAAGCAATCATAATGGAACTTTGCATGCCCTGTGCAATGTCCAGCGCACTGTTGCCCTCATAAAGTCTAGCATCTGATAAGGGCACCGAGACCCCTGGAGGCAAGGGATTGACAGCCATAGTAGTGATCTTATGCTTAAGGGGAACAAGAGAAAGGGCTTATGGAAATGCCACTGGGTCCTTATATGTCATCGGAGAGGAGGACACAGTGGAGAGTTAGGCACACACAATAAAGGACTCTCTGGGAATTGGGGGGGAGGCACTGGGGGAAGGGGAGGGGGAAGAGGGGGGAGGGAGGGAACTGGTAAAAAATTTTTAAAATGTATAATTAAATTTTTAATAAAAAAAAAAAAAAAAAAGACAAAAAAAAAAAAAACTCTAGGGAAACAAAGGGGACTAGGAAGGGGGTTGGGGGAAGAAGGAGACATGAGAAAAATATGCTTAAGGTACAATGTACACCTGAATGAAATGTTCTTATGTAACACAGGGCCATGTACAATGAATATGCAAAATCAAATAAGTAAAGAGAGAGAAAAAGAGAGAGAGTGACAGAGACTAGGAAAATGAATGAATTCCTTTCACCACAAAGTATAAAATCCAAAAGCAGAACACAAGTGGAAAGCAAGTTCTCAGCAGTGGGCACCATGGGAAGTGTTGAGCTACTTCTGGTTGCCTGGGCAACAGGATCATCACTTTTCTCTTAATGGGTGTTGACAGTATAATGAGGAAAACCACAGGCTATGGCCTTACAGTAAAGAAGAAGTAGAGATGGAATCACACCTGATTGAGAGCTTCCTTTAAGGATGCTAAGTAGAAATTCAGGTGAGATTTCTCTGAGAAGCTGTGAAATAGTGACCCGGATGGATTTGACATGCTTGGAAGGAGGAAGGTGAGTCCTCAAGAGAAGGTCTGCTAGTGGGATATGTAGCTTCTTCACGCACCAAGTTCATGGGAAATAGGGACATCCACATGGAAAGTGGGGGCGATCAAGAGGCAAACGTCACCATTTACGAAGATGGTTCTGATTTTTTGAACATAATTAAATCTTCCTTTTTACTTTTAAAAATTTTTATTATTATTATTATTTATTCAACTGTGTGCATATGCGTGTGTATGTGCGCGCGCGTGTGTGTCTGTGTGTGTGTGTGTGTGTTTCTGTGTATGTGTAGAACTTCGGATGAATTCGCGAACCACCATGGACGCCTCCACCTCCTTCTGCCCCGGGATTCACAGGCTCCGCCCTACCAGGACCAGAAGCGCAGGCCGCCCCCGCTTCTGCCCGGCGTCTATAGGTGGGATCTAGGATCCGAACTCAGGACCTTCCGCCTGCAAGGCAGAGGCTTAACCCTTGGGCCACCTCTCCAGCCCCCCTTTTTACTTTTTTAGTTACTGAAAGATTCTGGTTTTCTGTTTAGCATTAAATTAAAACATTTAGTTTAGTATTGTGAGAAAACACCTCTATACATTGTCTTTCATATTTGAAAATTTGAAAATTTCAGCAATTGGAGCAGAATAGGAAATGCTTCTTATTTCCAAAGCATGTTTCTTTAATGTTCCTAAGAATCACTAGGTGATTTTGTTAACTTGCAGTACAAATTCTGTTGGTCTCTGTTTCAACAAAATCTCAGGTGACACCTTTTGACACTTTGAGTAACAAGACTTTAATTTGCTAAAGTTAACTACCAGAAAAAGATAGTAATAGTTGAATTCTAACCAAACAAAATATATTATTTATGATCTTACCTTCACTTTTTTGGAAACAATCATCAGATTTATTTTCTTTTTAGAAATTACACAGCAACATATAGCCATAAAATTTGAATAATTATAGAAATAGCTGGAGTAAAGCAAATAAACATCATTCTTCACCTTTTGCAATATTCCTCCTTTGGGAAGTAAATACTTTAGTACATTAAAAGCTTTGTATATATAAATAGAAATAACTGAAAGTAACATATTGAGTTTTAATTATTATGTCTACAGTGCATTGGAAGGAATTTCATACATGTACACACCCACATATATAAAATACTTTTAAAATATTCTCTTCCTCCGTGTGTGTGTTTGTGTGTGTGTGTGTGTGTGTGTGTACATGTGCATGTATGTGTGCAGATGTGTGGGCAGGCATAGGTGTTCATATGTATGTATGTTGCATGTGCTTGTGATAGCCATAAAGTCAGCTTCAAGTGTGGTTATTCTAGTTATAGACTTAGTTTTGTAAGACAGGGTTTCTCATTGGGCCCCAGGGCTCACCAATAACCCAGTCTGGCTGGCCAACAAGCCACAGAGATCCATCTCTATCCTCTCTCCAGTTCTGGGATTAAGAACACATGCCACATGCTCAGCCTTTTAAGTGGGCATGGGAGATTGAACTCATTTCCTCATGCTCACACAGCAAGTGCTTACCAATGAAGCTATCCCCTCAGTCCAACACTCTTTATTCTAAAATTAATGACCTCAGATTATATCTTTCCAGGTCAATATTCATTTAATTTGGTGACCACATGCAATTTTATCCTTCTTATCAAGATTATATGCATTGCTCACATCTTGAAAATTTGCATGCAGTTTTACATATATTGTTGTACACTTGCATTTTTAATTGGTTAATGGTAGACTTAAATTTCGCCTTCAATTGGGGACATAAGACTTCCAACAATGATGACAGGAAGAGTCTTTTTCTGCTCCCTCAGTAAAGTCTGTTCCATTTCATTCCGTGTCTTGGCTGGAGTAAAATAAGACCCATTTTCCTAAGGTGGATGTAACAGTTACTCTTAACTATTGCTGTGAGAGAGCACCCAAAGTCAAGTCATTCAAGGGAGACAGCGAGATTTATTCAGCTTACGGTCCCAGAAGGGAGATACAGTCTGTCATGGCGGAGGTGGCATGGCTGGCTGGCCAAAGCTGGAGGAGGTTATGTCACTGTAGATGTGTTGAAGGTTGAGAGCTGCAAAACTGCTTGCTGAAAAGGCAAACTTTTCCTGGAGGTAGGGACTAATCCACCTCAAGGTTCACCCCTTGTGACTGCCTTCCTCCAGCAAGGCTCCATCTCTCAAAGGTGCCACGACCTTGCCAAGCACATGAGACTATGGGGGACACATTTCAAACCGTGACAATGGGTGACCTTTGTCTAGAGACTAACCTCCACATTCCAGTCGCATTAGGTTGCTAAGATCTGCTGAATGCAAGCTACCTGGAGCTAAGAGGTGCAGCAATACAGAGTCTGCAACGAGGCATTAGAATGCTTGCATTCATAAGGTTATTGAAAGGAAATGGAGAAGCATGGTGGCATTTTTTATCGGCGATTCTATTGAAGCCATTTTGTCTGTAATGTTTTTGTACCTCTTCAGGTTCTGTCCTTGGTCAAACCCATGTATTCAAACCAAGTTTTTGTACCTTGGCATCTGGTTTTTCCGTTAGAAAACATGCATCTTTAAGCATCTCTGATTTGGTAATGGATCACGGCAATGATTATTGAAAAAAAGAAAATTTTCATGTGTTTTCCTAGGAACCAAGTCAGAGTTGGCATTTCACAGTATTAATTGCCAGAACAAAAAGCATGTTGGTGTCTTTCCCATTTTGTCCTCCAAAACAATATAGGAGGTTTTCAATAAAAATAATGGACACCACTTTGAAGCTTTAGCCTGTAAAGATTAACAAACCATCTCTTATTTCTAACTTTTCAGGAATTAACTTTCTTTTTTCCATTCAGATGCCAGATGGAATTTGTGACTATTTTCTCTGCATTGGAAGATATTTTTCTCTTTGACAAGTTATCTCAAAGTGGATAGGAGAAGCTAGAGATACCCACATGTATCCTCACAGCTAGTTTTTGGATTCACTGCAAATGAAGACCAAAACTCGACCAAGTCCTCCCTGCTGTGTCTCCACCTGAAGACTTTGTAGGCACTAGGGGAGATTGCTCTGCCATGTGTGGGCAGCCTACAAGTTCAAAGAATTTAACAATCCCCAGCACTGACCTTCAACTAATGAGCAATTGCAGCCAGTCATAAACACGCCCTTCCCTGTCACTCCATGTGCATAACTCACAGGAAGAAAACAGAGAAGCAATTCTCTCAAGACGTGTCTTTTACTACACGCTCTTGTTAAGGGCGCAGTTCAATAGCAGAGCGCATGCCTAATGTGTGTGAGATCCTGAGTTCCACCACCAGAGCCACAGAAAAATAGACAAAAGTATTTAAAACCACGTGCTTTATGGCGGGGTTTCATTTTTCTGCCTGGCTCCTTACTTCCTTGCAGCAACTCAAAAGCCACACCTGTACCCACATTTGTCTCAAGATTTGCTTTTGTAGGAATCTAACTAAGGTAGATTAACAACCAAGAAATCGAGGACCCTCCCTAAAATGCACAAAACTCAGCACCTAAGGCAGAAAAGTAGATTAATTTATGCGTAGATAAAAAGGCTGGCAGATGGTATTGTTCCGTGAGAGCTGGGGAGTTAAAATAAGCAGCAACTGCATATCAATCACATATGTAGAACGATGATACCCCCCTCCCCAAGCTTTCTGTTACAGAAGCACAGCAATGTAGAACGTGGGCCAAGGTAAGGACAACATCCTCACTTCAGGCTTCTTCCCCTGCACCTCCTTCCACCAGACCCCTTCTCCATGTTGCTAGATACACCCTTCTTGGACTCTTTTCCACATGTGTGTTTTTGTGCTCAGGATTTCTAGCACAGACAGATTTGCATCTGACTCATACATTTCTAGGAGCTGAAGTCAGCCCTTCTTTATTCCCGTAAACAGCCAAAGCACACGAACACAGAATGTAAGAACCCACACAGCAAAGCATTTTTCATGGTGGTGTGGTGCGCAGAGAAGTCACGTCTGTGTAGAAGCACTGGCTCCACCTTCAGTCCAGCAGTGAAGGACCCTGCTCTGGAACCATGCAGAGACCAGCAAAGGTGCCAGCTTGCTTTATTTGTTTGTTTTTTTATTCATTGTGCTATGATAGCAAAAAAAAAAATGCTTGTGTTTGGTTGACCAAGGCATTTTTTAAAGAAACATTTTTTCAGTTTCATTTTTGAGACCATTCTGATAACTCTAGATATTTTGAGTTCCAAAGACATGACAACAAATTTCAATATTTTCTTGTGGAATACAATATTTTTCTTTGTCCAAAGCTGAGCTTTCAGTTATGAGATCTATTTTTTCCAAGGACCACAATATCCTAAAGCAGACTTTCTGAAGCACAGTGTTTCTTCTTGAGTCTCCTGGGTAATGTCTGCTTGTGAGAAGTTCGTTGTTATTCACATATAGATGACAGTTTGACCTAGAAAAAAAAATCTAGAGATAAAAATAATGATTACGTAATTCATGTTGTTCCTAATTAACTGTGTTTTATTTTCTTGGAGGTACAGATGTTCTATTACTCCCAACAGCCTGTTCACATATTATTTATTTCACTCAAATAGGATGTTTGTCAGCTTGAAACATTTACAGAGATTGTATTTGCTTCTTTACAATAAAAATCTCAGTGTCAGACTATACTAGCTCATGTGTCTCTGATTTACTGTATTTTGTGTTTGATCTGGTTTTTGGGGTTCTGAGATAAGGCTGTAGCTGCATAGCCTAGGCTGGCCTCAAAGTTCTAATCCTCCTGCCTCGGCCCTGCACTGCTGGAAATCTAGCTTTGTGCCACCATGAGCAGCTTGTTTAGTTATATCCTGATGCTTTGCTATGTGAGCTTTGCCAATTTTGAAGGATCAGCTTCTAGGAGCTACTGCTTATCTCAAACTCACACATATCCATCTAGAGCTTAAGCTCCCACCACTCCATTCTAGATAATTCCTATTGCACGCTACTGCCTAAAAGCCCCAATCTCCTCAGAGCTGACATTATTTTACACACCACACCACACACACACACACACACACACACACACACACACACACACACATTTCAGAACAAACACAAAAAAATTGAGAACAACTACCAAAGTCTCACTAATCACAGGATTAGTGAGCACATTTCTGACTCTTCCATTTTTAGAATATGTATAAAATGCATCTATCTTTACAACATTTTACTAGTTTTAAATTTTAAAAAAGCATAAAAAATAACCAGTGGAACTCATCTGCTTGAGTACTCAAGAACATGCCTCCTGGACAGGGAGATAGCTCAGGGGTTAACGCCTTTGCCTCCTCAAGCAAAAGGACCTAAGTTCAGATCCCAAAATGAATGTAAAATTCTGGATGAAAATGGCTGGGAACTGCACTTTGGGCCCTGGAAGGCAGAGCCTGAGAAACCTGAGAGCAAGGCAAATAAGGAGGTAACAATACAGGAAGGTTCCTCATGCCATCCTTGTACCTTCTACACACATACACCTACATGTATACAAGACACCTACGACCACATGACCACACACAAAAAGGAACATACCTTTCTATGTTGTTTCGATTCTTATAACTCT
Organism: Typhlomys cinereus; assembly: GCA_023101885.1. NCBI lineage: Eukaryota > Metazoa > Chordata > Mammalia > Rodentia > Platacanthomyidae > Typhlomys > Typhlomys cinereus. The sequence goes on along the minus strand of JALPQD010000057.1, from coordinate 1,748,754 downwards.
TTCTAAAGTTTCAGTCTTTTTTTTTTTCTGGAATAGAATGACACAAAGATGAAAACAATTTTCACTTTATAATTAGGCTTATGGGATGATTGAAGGTAAGGAATTGTAAGGGTGAGAGGCATGTAGGATTATTTCCCCAGTAAGAGATCATCAAGATGAGGTATTCTACCTCATATCATCATGTTCAATGGATTCCATTCCGGTTGAGAGGGAATGAATCTAATGCTGGTTTTTGTTTTTTTGTTTTTTTTTTGTTTTTTTGCTTGATGGTATAAAATGCTGATATTCTTACTAAGAATAAGATAGGGAATGGTTGTTTACATTTCATTAAAATCTAAGCTTTCTGGGATGAAGAGAGAGTGAAAATCAGAACTCTATGCCAACTGGCCGAGGGGATTAGAGAAAAACATGTTTACTAAATATAATGCAGAGAAGGAACTCAAAACGTGCCATCTTTTAGCCAGGCCATTTAAAAATCACGACTAAGCCCTCAGCTCTCTTGTCTTTCCAGGCTCTGCACAATACTTATCACTTATACTTTAACATGTACCCACATCCTATGTTAAATAATACATATTTTACAAAAATTGATGCAAATAAAAAATTAAAAACTGAAGCAATATAAATTTTGCTTTTGAAATTATTGTTAGTTATACTACCTGGCAGATATTACATATACTCAGGAATTCTTGAAATCATATAATGCAATGCCCAAATTTCCAACTTAATGAAGTTTTTCTGAAATCAAAACAAAATAATCACTGAAATTGGTGGTGCATTGCATTCTGTCATTCTGATAAACATTTTTTTACTTTGGTTTTGCACTTATCTTCATATTTTAAATCCCAAACTTGGTCAAACTTCAAACCCTTTTGAAGAACCTTGGAGTTCATAGGCTTGTTCCTTAATGGATAAAAAGAAAAATCCCTGGCTAACATTGCTATTTCAGCTCTGCATCAGTTTTATGGCTATAAAATTTTGAATTTTGTGTATAGAAGTCACCATTTTTCTACTATTCTACCACTTCCTGCATCCTGCATCTTAGGTTTTCAGTAGCTTGAGCATTTTCATTAAGAGTAAAGTTTCATCAGTTTTTTTTTTTTTTTAAAGTGAAGTCTACCATACTTCCTTCAAAGATTCTCAGATTATTTTGTTCATATTGAAACTCTGGGTCTTCTGAAAACTGGCTTATTGAGAAAGTTTGCATAGTGATGCATGAACTCCCATTTTTCAGACTTAAGAAAACATTTTTGGAGAAAATTCACATTTATTCACATTTGATTTAATATCGGTGTTTAAAACACTTGGTATAATTTAAGAAATGTCGAACTTATACAATGACTGATATTTATTACTACCATCGAGTCTGGTTTCAGGAATCGTTCATTTTCTCTGAATGATTGACTCAGGAATCTGATATTTGCAGCACATCAACATAGTCCTCTGATTCCACAAGACTTATGTTTATGTTATTTTCCCTTAGGATTGTAACAATTTTCAGTTCAATAGGTCTAGCTATAAGTACACATCTCTAGGAATAAAAAAGGTTTTCCTAACATATTTGTCTAAATTTAGCAGTCCTCCTTCAGGAACTTGAATCTCATCTGAAAGAAATTTGTGATTTGTCTCATTTTGAACTTGTCAAGAAGAGCAATGACATGAAATTATGTGGTTCATAAAGATTTTGTCAGGTAAGGCTGCTAGGAAACAAGACATATGATAAAAAGCGTTCCAGAATGTGCACATCACTCATTCTTTTTCCTAAAGTCATTCCTTAGCCATCCAGTCACACATATACCAATGGAGAATGGTGGTAATTCTTCCTTTAGCAGTAGAACTATTGGTTCAATCTTATTAAACTTTAAGCCGTTTATTGAATAATCTTTTACTTGTTTCAGTAAGGACTCTTCTCTACAGTTAGGATCTATTAGATTGTGCTACAAAAATGAAAAAATTAAAGTTATGGCTTCCCAAATTATTGAAACTATATGTAGGTTAGTGGAGTTGGTCATATTTGTTATAAACTATTTACCTTGGTAATTTCTAAATGATAATGTTTCTCAATATAACAAGACTACTTTCTGTTTATCCACAAAGGAAAAAGCTTGTTTTACTTTTAATGGCACCTGAATACTAATTAAAGACAGTTAAGTAAATAAGCATGGTGAAAGAGAATTAGAACCGTGAAGACTGTAATGTCCCCCCAAATCATAAATCAAGTTACTTCTTTGCTTATAAATATTTTGTGCTTTTAGAATATTATTTCATTTAATCAACACAGCAACCTATTAGACCACCCAGATCATTTTATTAAATAAATTTTAGATTTGTGAGTTTGCAGAACTTGCCCAAGCTCATGTTGCAGGTTTTTTTATGTCCAGGTTTTTGTGTGAGACCAGAACATGTGGAAAGGATTAAGACAGCTTTTATTAGATAAGAGAAAGACGGGCACTCACGGACATGGAATCTGTTAGGGTGAAAAGATCCAAAAAGAACAGACTCCAAACATGGAAGCCATGAGGGACAAGGGAGCTTTTTGATGGCTGGCAGCTTCAGGGGCATTTGTAAATTTGGGAGAGCCTGGGAAAAGTGGATTTCTCTCATTAGTGAGTTCTAGCTTCTATGAACCTGATTGGTTTGTTATGAGGCCATTTGTTGGGCCACACCTCCTGGCTGAACTGAGGAATTTAGCTCATTTGCATCTGAGGAACTCCTGTCCACCTGCATTAGTAGAGTTCCTATCTAATCCATTCATAAACAAATTGCTGGGGAAGTTGGGATCTTATCTCAGTGGGGATTAGTGTCAACTTTGGCATAGGAAGGAAACCTTCAAAAGACCTTCCCAATGGTCTTTCTACCCTGTCCTATTCTAAACTACTTAACAAAATTTTTCTCTCACACTCAGAGATAGTCAGTGGTGGGTTCAGGATATTCCCTGTCTCAAATCCTTTATTCTCTCTACCAACATGACTCTGATATTTGGATATATTATATATATTGTGTGTGCGTGCGTGTATGTGTGTGTGTGTGTGTGTGTGTGTGTGTGTGTGTTGGAGTGCTTGAACAATATCAGAGATGATATATGTAAAGAAAGGAATTAAAAGGGCACACACTGGAATAATATCTAGCTTTGAAAAATGTCTGCAAGTCAGATTTCAAATACTTTTTTCCAACAAATAGACCATTGAAGTCATGAGAACATAAACTCAAAAATTAAAGTATGGAGATTTCAAATCCTGCATTAAAATTTGCTCTGGCAACATGAAACTTATGTCACACATAAAGAGTAAGTAATATTGAAAATATAATCTATATATCTTTATTCTTTAACTATACATTATAGATATAGTAAATGATTAGCCAGAAAAAGCCACACTCCTCTTGGCTCCCATGGAAACAGTGTATTTCTATGCCTGACTGATACTGGACTCAGTCATGAGGCTTTCTTTCACCAGAGCAATACAAACGAAGTAATGAAGTAATAATAATCTTAAAAGTCACACACATATTCCTCTGCACCTGCTATCCTTCAACTCTCTAAAGCCCTGAAACCATCACGCTTCAAATAGCCACTAGTCCAAAGAGGATGAGGCACCAGTGATCTCAACAGGACTGTGACTTATACCTTGACGTCTAAATCAGCTGAATTTCAGCAACCCATGGTGGAATCATGGATGATAAGTCTGAAAGGATAGCATGGAGAATGCTGAGAATATCAGTATTTCAATAGAATGGAAGCTACATGTTTCAACATACAAAGGAGTATGTTTTGTCATGATTTTACTGACAGCAATATACAGAGTAAAGGGCAGAAATTTTAAATGAGACTTGCTTATGCAGCTCTCACAGAAGAGAGAGAACTTATCAAATGTATGGGAGTATTAAGAATGAAGAGGGTTACATGAAACCAAGGTTGGGAATTTAGGTCCTAATAGCTTAATGCTTAAAGACGTGATGTATCCAGACATTTGAGAAAATGCTTGCTTGTTAGTTTCATCATTACTGAGATGAAATAACTGACAGAAACAATTTAAAGAAAGAAAGTTGTTTTTTCCTCACTGTTTCAGAGACTTTGATCCATGAAGGTGGGAAGGCCATGGCAGAGCAATTCACATCACAGCCCACAGGAAGCAAAGTAGAAAAGGGAAGGGCGAGGGCAAGACATAATACTCAAGGACACATCTCCCAGTGACCTATTTTCTCTAACCTGGAATTCAGTTTTAATCCATCAGTGGGTTAAACCACTCATTCCCTCATTAGTTCAGAGCATCATTATTGAATCATCTCTGGCAGTGCCTTTGCAAACATGTCCAGGCATGTGTTCTGGTACTCTCATAGGGTTTTCTTAATCCAGTTGAGTTGACAATTAAGATTAATTGTCTTTTAGGAGAGTCTATTATAAAAAATATGATATAGGAAATACACTGTAGATGCTTTATTGTTGTTTTTATTTTTAATAGGTGTCTTCAGGTACAATCTCGACTTCATTATTATGTCTTCTTAAAAGTAATTGAATGACTTTTGAATGTCAAGTGATTGATGGACTCAGTCATGTTCAAGACAAAAATAAATTTGCTACTAAATACTGTCATAAACTGCTATTAACCTATTTAAGACCCCACGGCACATACTTTTTAGGATTTCCATGGTGAGGCTCAACAATATTCAGTTCTTTGATGAGAATCCCTCATAATTGTTAGTGCCAAGAAGAAGCCAAATTATCATAGTGTAACCATAATAACTCAATTGTGGAGAGCCTAGGTCAGTAGTTTTCCAACCTCTCATACATTGTAACCACCTGGGGAAGTTTTGCAAATCTGTTATGTCAGATTTTTACCCCAAAACAAAGAATAATTGTCCCTGAAAGGCTCCCTGTATAGACTTGTTTAAAACTCATTCCCTGCACTCTTATTTTTATAGTCAGTCCCAAATAAAATTACTGCAGCTCATATGTTTTTCTATACAATGTTTCAGAGACTAAATCAAATTTTGCCAACATTAGAATCCATATACTTTCTTTTATTATTTTCAATTTTATTTAAGCATACACAGTATAAATTTTAAGTGTTTTTCATTTTAAGTGTTTAGTCCATTGGAATTAAGTACATTCACATGCTGCATTAGGATCTTAACCTCACCTTCCCAAGACTCTTTTTATCATGCAAAACTGTAACCCTGTAACTATTAACCAACAATTGTCCATCCTCCATCTTTGCAACCCTAGGCAAGGACTTCTGTCTCTATGAGTTTGACAATTTTAGCTACCTCATGTAAATGGTATCACTTGAAAGAATTTATCTTTAAAAAAAATCTTTTCCCATTGCATATATGCAGAGGCCAGAAACGATCTTAGTTTTGCCTTCCATTCCTGTGAGGCCTGTGGTTTGCTGATGCGTATCCTTGGCTACCTGGCCTATGACGTTCTGGAGAGTCTCCTGTCTCTGTTTTCTGACTCACAGAATGAATGTTATCATTTACGGTCCTGCAAGCAGGTCTGCTTTCTCCACTAATTTGGAGAATAAAAAGCAGGGGAAAAAAAAACCAAAGTATTTGGAAAACGGAGTTTTATTTTTCAAAATGATTGTCTAGCAGCAAAGGGCAAAAGAGGGACTACTGAACTGGGATCTGTTCTCCACCTAGTGGGTAGGAAACCTTTATTGGTGGATGCATAAGGAGCTTGCCGTCCCACTTTCTTTACCTAAGTAGCCAGCTGGAACAATTTTGGTTACACTGCGCATATTTCCGATGCAGGAAAGGACTAAGCTGACAAGAAATATCAAGCAAGGGAGGCTAGTCCCCCTCCCTCCCAACTCCCAAGGTCAGAAGTTGCTCCATAGTGCCAGGATTCTGGATCCTCCTTGCAGCTGCAAGATATAAGAGAGGGAGGTAACATCTGGAGGTTAGTAATGACTACACCGACCTTGGTCATAAATAAATTATGTGTAAACTGTTAACTAGCCTCCCCATCTCCTTTCTATAAAGTAGACTGTAACTTAGAGATGGGGTTAAACTCATTAGAGATTTCCTGGAGTCTATCCATATGCATGGAAGTGTTGTTCCTTCAATAAATTGCCTCCTCTACTACACCTGAGTGGACTCAGTCTCTACATTTGGGACTACAGGAATTTCCCACACTCACAGGAGGCCCCAGTGAGACTGATTTCAGTTCGACCCCTTGTTGATGAGAACCATCACTTCCTAGTTTCACAACCTGCCAGTGGCTTCAGGAACTGGGAAAGTGTGTATACTCCTTGACAATTCTAAGGTTCCCCTTCTGAGCCTGCAGGGGGGACTGTGAAGCCACAGATGGGAGTTCCAAGATAAAAGGAGTCGCTGTTCAGATTGGTAAGTGAAACCCGAGGGTAGTTAGGTAGGAAGCCCTTGTAGGCCAGGACACCCTCAGGAGATATACATCCTAAGACCCAAAGAAGCCATGCTACATTGCAATGCATCTCTAGTATTGTTGATGTGTCCCAGGAGAGTTTGCTTCCGATGTGTACTGAGAGAAGCAAGGAGTGAGTTTTGCTTCTGATGTGCTCCGTGAGAAAGAATAATTTAAGGAAACTGAAATATTTTACTATGAATCAATGGTGGAGGGGTGCACCCACATGTTTGAGAGAGTGTGTACTTGCATGTGTGTATGTTTGTGTGTTATGTGTATGAACTGACTTTATACTGATCTGAATGAATCACATGATGCATGATTTATTTATTGAGTTTTAATGGAAAATGGGCTTTTATGGGGACTAGTTCAGTTAAGTCAGCACTGGAAAAAAACATGTGGTCCCATTCTGAGGCTGTTTTAGCCACAGAAGATGACCACATAGGCACCTTATTGAAGGGACTAGTCTTCCACATTAACACATAGACATATATTAAGATGGGTCAAGTCAGTCTAAGCCCCCGACCCATACAATTGTGAAAACTACATTAAATAATTTTAAGTTTGGCTTGGAGGAAACTATGGGATCAAGATGAAGCGATCCTGGCTACAGACCTTGTGTGAGATGAAATGGCCATCCTATGGGGTAGAATGGCTTGGAGGGCACCCTAGCCCTCTCCACCAGCAAAGGTGCTCGAGAAATCTGCGCCAGTGATGCACAGTGTTTCCGGAGGCCATAGCATCTCTCCACTCACTGGAGAATCTGAGCAGGTGCCCTAGCACAAATTCACCAAGGTATGAGGTCTGGAGTCCCCACCTGCTGCTCCTCTCCAGGGTGCTGGGACTAGGCCACCCAGGTGGCCACCTCTTTTCCCCAGTGGTCACTTCATTCTACATTCCTACCTACAGTACAGATCATTCCAGTTTCCACATATCCTTGTTGTGCTATTTCACACTTTTTAAAACTGTGACTATTCTAACAGTCATAGACAATGTCTAATTGTGGTTTAGGTTAGCATTTCCCTGATGATTAGTAATACTAAGCATTTTTTAAGTGTGTGTTGGCATTTGTGCATTTTTTTGGAGACCTTCCTGTTCAAGACCTTGGCCCATCTTTATTCAGATTTTTGTTGTGGATTTTGTAAGTTTTATATGTTTTGGATACGAGCCCTTGTCAGATAGACAATTGGAAGATATTTTTCTCCCATTTATTGGTGTCTTCTTGCTCTACTGATTTTCTTTTGATGAACAGAGTTTTTAATTTAAGGTAGCCCAATTTTTCTATTTTTAGGGTTTTTTTTTTTTTTTGGCCCGTGCTTTTGGTGTGCCATCCAAGAAATCATTGCCAAGCCATCCATTTGCTTTGAACAAAATCTGTCTTCTAAGGCACAGAAGATGATTTGCAATGTAAATCAATTGGACAGCTTGGATTAATGTCCTCCAGAACACAGATATTAAAAATGAATAAAATTATGATCAGCAAATTCTGAAGTTTTATTAAAAATCACCATTTAATTTTTGGGAGTGTTGCATTTTATTTGTGGACTAGTTGCTGTACTTTGCCTGTGGTATGTCTTTCCTCAGCTGGCCTCAGATCCTTTCAAGTGCAAACATAGTGGGAATCCTTTCAAAGTCAAATGGGTCTTTATTTTGACAAAATGCCTAATTTAGTGAGCATCAAAGAATATCTTCACAACATCCTCTTAAAATACCAAAATATTAGCCCTAGAATGGCTAATGAAGCAATTACATTCTTTGAGGCTGTTTAAGCTGATTCCTCTTATGCAGTACGTGTAGTCTTGCAGTGAGTAAAGTCCTCATGCCTCTTTTTACTTCTCTAGGTAAATTACCTCTTCTGATGTTGAATTCACTCTATAACCCAGGCAAACCTTAACTTGCAATCCTCTTGCCTCAGTCCTCCAAGTAGCTGGGATTACAGTTCAATGTACCCAGCCAGGTTTGAATACTTATTTATGGATAAACAAATGGGTATCCTTGAAGGAAAGTGATTGCAGTGATTAGTACCCAGTAGAGAACAATGCCTTGCTTATGCATCAAAAAGATACTTGCAGGTTTAGGAATTTAGATAGTTTTGCTGAACTATCAGGGTAATGGATATCTGCGAGGTTGTGAGCAGGTGAGGGGAATTTGGGGATCAATGTGGAGTTTCACCCTCTTGTATCATGGATTGTACATTTTTGCTTCTCCTGAATCCTGTACAATTTCTTGGAAACTGCAGCCTTTTTTCCCTTGGGGCTCCTATATCTTACCATGCCTTAGTTATTAGCAAAGTACATGTCAAGATGTGAGTGAACCACTGGGTAAACTGTCATGTTTGGCGACTGGGATTCTTATTTTAAAACTTCTTTCACCTGTTAAAATGTGTAGAATTTTAAACTTTAAGAGTAACAGTTACTCTTAATTTCTGTCCTGCGAAAACACCCAAAGTCAAATAACTTAAGGGAGAAAGGGAGATTTATTTAGCTTATGGTTCCAGAGGAAAGAAACAGTTTTCATGGTGGAGGCAATGTGGCTGGAGGCTGAAGATCTTTTCTTCTGAGTCTTCTGTTTCATAGTTCTTTTTTTTTTTTCTGCTACTGGGAGGTTCCAATCAGATCTAGGGCTAGTCTTCATATTGTAAATGTATTGATCTGGATAATCTCTTCAGCTGATCTTGGTTAATACCAGGAGTGGTCAAGTTGACACCCAGGATGAACTATCACATTAAGGATCCTTGTAAGTCACTGGCTTCATACTCTTTTTTGTCACATGGGAAAATGGAGGCAATGGGTTATACAGATAAACTGCCAGGTGGTGTGGTCAGTGGAACTTTCAAATTTAAAAGCTTATATATTGTTGGAAATGACAACAGATACAAAAACCAAAGGAAGACTGTAGGTGAGCATTCCTGAAACTGGTTCGATACAGATAAAATATTTCTTTTACTTATGTATTGTGTGTGTGTGTGTGTGTATGTGTGGTGAGTTTGTGTGCGTCAGAGGGCATTGTGTGTGGAAGAAAAAAGGTGACTTTGGGAATCATCCTGGATTTCTTGTATCTCCTTTTTACTCTGTTCTGAGATTTCCCAGGCATCACCCATAAAGGCTTGTTTCTGACTGGAGTTTTTACATGGAACTTGAAATCTGAATTCAGGCCTTCTGTTTGTGAGGCAGAGTCTTAACTATTGAGCCATCTCTCCAGCCCAACATACAGATAAAATATTGTGTGTGTGTGTGTGTGTGTGTGTGTGTGTGTGTGTGTGTGTGAAACAAAATGCTCATGCCTTTTTTCTGTCTATATGGGTTCAAAGGTTTTCCACAGAAATCTTTTCTGGGAACACAAAGAGGTCTAGCTAGCCAGAGAACTCCACAGAGTACTGAAAACTTGTCAGACGACCTTGCAGGAGAAACTGGAACTGAGACAAAAATGGGCAGAAGTATATGTTGACCAGAACTGCTTAGCTATGTACAGCTATTGACCCCTATTTTTTAAACTTAAACTTCATATCAGGACCTCAAGACTGGATTGGTACAGAATTGAATTTCTCTTCCCAGTACATTGAATGAATGTCCCTTTTCCCTTATTGCTTACTATTACTTTGATTGTATTTTTATTATGAGTCTTGAATATAGGTAGCAGAACTCTTAACCCCTGTTCAGAAACTTTCCAGGACTTGATTTCCTCATGTCTTCTAAGAGTATACTCTCTTTCAACTACTGTCTTTGATTTCTAGCAGAATCATTCCCAAATCTAACAAAGCCACAGGGATCCAGGCTAGAGGAGTCCTCTTTCTAGCTACAGCTGAGCATTACTAGCTTTTACTACAAGAAATGAAAAGACCAGATTTTTTTCCCAATTTTATTCATTCATGAGAAAAGAAGGCTTCTTTCTGCACAGGTAGCATAGTATTTCTGTTTCTGTTTTCACAAAAATTCTATTGAAAAGATTGACAATTTTTCCAATTGTTCAGATTCACCCAATCTTAGAAACAACAACACTCTCTGGAAAATCATTGGACATCTGTGTGAGTCATTTGAGGTTGAATTAAGTTTTTGATGTGCTGTGAAATTGGGTTGGTGCATTAAAATTACTTTTTAATAGTGTTGGGATGTGCTAATGAAATGTTGTTCTTCAGGGCAAATTGGCAGTGTTCCCAGCCTAGTGGAAGTTTTGAAGGAATGAATTTCAAAATTCCTGATTAACAAATATGTACAAGAAGACAAAAAAGACCAATCAAGGATCCCCCATCAAAATACACAATAAACTTGAAATTTATGGTTCCATTATGACCTTAAATGGACCATATTTGTACTTAAAAAGGGCTCATTTTTCAGTGTCCAGAGCAAATAGATCATTCAAAAGGAGAAAAATTCTTTTCTTCTTAGAATTTGTGATTCCAGTGAACTTGCTGTAGTTACTCAACTGTTTTTGGATTGCCTAATAGGCCCCAAATAGGACAAAGTGATATGAGTATAGGGGCTTAGATTTTAGTGGATATTACAAAAACTTCCTAAGGACAGGCTTCTCTATGAGGGTAAGAAATTGCCTCTTCTACAGAAACTTGGCAGTTCTCTCTCAGAGATATTGCAGAAGATATTTCTTAATTGGGCTAGAGGCACTTGGTTGACTCTCAAAATCCTTTTGAGTTTTAAGACCATACTGACTGTAGTTTTAAAGAAATCCTTGGTGGAATTATTCGTAAGCAAGCAGTCTCAGAAATAATTCTTACTTAACTGAATTTAGAATTTAAAAGAACTAAAATTGTGTTTCGGAACTTTGATGTAAGAGACCTACCTAGAATGGTTGCTGAAGGACCTATCTAGAATGGAGCTAAAGAGACTGTAGGTGATCTGAACTCAGATCCCAAGTGGCACATTGGGTACGCTAGGATGGATACATGATAGGAATATGGTGGGATTGGAGAGCCAATTTCAGTGGATTCAAAATGCAAAAGAGTTTTGGTCTCTTTTCTAATCATATTATTACAATCGACTCTAATCCTTTACATTAGGAATGAACCGAAGAGAAGAGATTTCTGGGGACTGACAAAGGTCACATGAGAACTCTTTGTTGGGATGCAGCCAAGGCCATTAACCCTGAACATTGCCACAGTTGACAGCTGGTATCTCCTCTGTCTCCAGAAACTCCTTTCAGCCCAATTTGAATGTTTGCCTTGGCACCATTTGGTCTATCATATACGTGTGACACATGGTTTCTCCTCTCTACATTTCTGTATTTTTCTTTTCTATCCCTGTTGTTCTCAATTCTTTCCTAGAGTTCCTGACTTTAGCAAGCTCTCATATTCATGAGTTCTGCTTCAACTTTCTCTGAATCAATATTGTCAGCTGTTCATCACTACTCTGGTCCTCTTAGATATGTCCTGGACTGACCAAGATTAAAACAGAAATAGAAATGACTCTGTGAATGTCTAGTATGATATTGCCTGTCTGTCAACTTTTTCTTAGAATTAAAAACCATTTTATATGATTTGTACTTGTACTTCTGGAATTGTAAATGCATGCAAATGCTCATCAGTTAGGGACAATAGTTTAAGGTAGGGGTGAGTTGTGCACCCCATCTCCTGTCAGATAGATCTCCCCTTCTACGTATCTATGAACTTTGAACCTATGCAGTAGTGATTATTTTAAAATTCCCAGTCAGAATCTATACTCATTTAATAATTTTTGCTAGTTTTATTATGAAAGGAACTATGGTGCTTAGGAATATGGTGGGTTGGAAAGCCAACTTCAGTGGCTTAGTAGTCATAGATGGCACGACATGAAATCTACTAATTTTCTAGAGGTTCAGAAGTTCATTGTTGGTGGGACTAAGCTGCTAATTTTCTTAGGGAGTATAATTTTGTTGTCTGTTGTTTAATGTAAGGAATTTATTTAAGTATTACTTAATATGGAGACTAAAAAGTACCTTAAAAGTTAAGATATCAAAAGAATTAGGGAGGGGCCAATGAGTTAGCTCAGCAGGTAAAGGAGCTTGTTTTACCTCATGGCTTGAGTTTGATCCCTGGCAACAATGTAAGGACATAAGAAGAGTTGAGAAGTGACTCCAAAAGGTATCCTCTGACCTCCATGTGCATGCCACGTCCTCTCAATAAATTAAAAAAAGAAAATGTTCAAAAGATATCAGGGATAAAATAGGAGGACAAAGAATGGTTTCAAGAAGTTGTAATCACAACCCCTAAGTAGAATCAATTAATTAGGCCTTTGCAACCAAAAATAGAGGTGTATGTCATAAAATAGATCAATTTGTGCCAGAAAACTCATGCCCAAGGTACCTAGGGTAGCCATTTAGATAACGAGATAAAGCCAACCTATTTGCTTTCACTGAACTAAATCTGGGAAATAGATCCAGGGAAAGAAATTCCAAATAAACATAATTTCAGTGTCTGAAGTGCTATTATACCATGTTGGGATATTTTTCTTTGTAATGTTCAGTGATTCCAGACACATGCTCAGATATTATTTTTGCTCCAAGGGCCATTCTGAAAATACACTGGCCACTAGAGAATATCTACTGATTAACTTTACCACTTGAGTCAAGGGATAAAGCTCACACATGGCCAAAGCCTCCATCTTCTCAAATCTCTCCTCTATCAAAACTTTCAGACAGATACCTAGAAAAGATTGAAATGGAAGTTTTCATCTGGTTTTTGTTCTTTGAGCGATACTTGGGAGAGAATAGTGGGCAGGTAGTGAGGGAATAATTTAATTTCTTTTGGACAGCTTGTGCAGTTAGGAATATCCTGGACCTGTGGGCAAAACACCCACCATCCCTCCAGTCTTTACCTCACCTTCCCAATAACTTTAAGACACTCATTAGAGATGCATGGACTATAAAAGATGGCTCTGCCCATCACTTTCTCTTCTGTGGGCTCTCTCGCCATGCCATGAAGATTTAATTCTGTCCTCTCCTAGCTATGTACTCAATGGCGGTTCTCCAACCTCTCTGATCTTAAGCTGATTCCTCTCCTCTAATGTTCTTCCATCTTAAGGCTATGTGACTTCTTCCTTGCCACTCCGGCACTAAGTGTCCAAGGGTTTCTTTCATTTTATCTCATTTTCAATGAAATCACTTTCAACATGTTTGGTTCTTGAACACAAGAACCCCAAGGAGCAACAACTCCCCAACAGCAGTAGGACTGTCTAGTTCCATAGATAAATGAGACTCAGGACTAAAATCAGACTCTATGGTACCTTACAGAGGGTGCCCATAGTTTTTGAGAAATATAAGACAGAGGGACACAAAGCTTATTTTTCCCTTGTCATCTCAAAACTTCACATTACTTGTATCATTTCCCTCACAACAAGGAGAAATTAGCTGAACATCCAAACGTGTGACAGGCTTACCTTAAAAAATATCTCTTGGTCGTTAAGTGCTTTCTGCAGAGTCCTCCCTCAGGGCTTTTCCACTGCACAGATGGCCTGGATCTTTAGAAGAGAGCCTTGCTTTCCATGGGCGGGAAGGCCCCTTCTCTCCCCTCTGAAAAGTGGGTATTAAGCATCCTGGGGCCAATCGTCTCCACGCTACCAACCAGTAGCTTCCCAGCAGCATTGCTGGAATCCAGCACCCAGCTTTTCTTCTTGTTCAGCTCATAGTTTTTTTCCATATTGCCCTTGAAAAGGTAGACAATGGCTATGATAAAAATACCTGTGACTGTTATTAAATAAACAGCATATAGAGTTCCAACAACGGCCAAAGCAAGCACGAGATCCACAAAGAAGATGACTAGCTCCACCAGCATGTCTGTATTGCCCCGCATTCTCCGGACGTGCTTTTAAAATTCCCAAAGGCACCACTAAGCGAGTAAGTCTTTGAGAGACATGGGCAGGAAAAGGACGTTGGAGACTTTGCTGAAGTATGTTGTAAGTTCTCAAATATCTACCAACGGGACTCATATAAATGGAAGTTTTGATTTCCCAACTAGTCCAAAGCAGTTGCTACAAGTCAAGGCTGGACTGCTATTTCATCATCAGTATTCCAGTGGAAAGAATTCCAACAAGTCACCATAGTCATTTTCTAACCGATTCCCAAAGGATAGAGACACAATAACTGCATTTGCAACTCATAAGTTTGGGACTCATAAGTTTCTCAGAAAAATTAACATGTTCTTGTTCATCATGAAGGGACAGTAAGCCTACTTTAAACGTGTAAATATTTAGAAATCTTACATCTCTTTTTTTTTTCTTGAAATTCATAGAGAATAGGATCTATTAAAATGTCTTTGCCTAACTTATAAGAAACTGGAACTTTTTGACTAATAGATCAATGAAAGTCAATGAAAGAATCACAGCTTCATTAAATCAAGGCATTACATTCGAATAAGAAAACAAATTAGAAATCCACTAGAGAGAGCTAGTTAAGAAGATAGTCCTTTCCTCTAGCTGCGTGATTTAAAAGCGTGGTCATCAGAGGCGGAGCTGGGAGGCAGAGGCGGAGCCCTGCACCGGCTGTGCTTTTGCAGGAAAGCAGCTCCAGAGACAGGCTGGTGCTCCCAACCTCCCGGATGACTGGGAAAGTTCCCACCCAAACGGGACCAAGCCAGCCACATGCCGAGAACTGCACTTCCATCCCTGCAGCGAAGCCCATGAAGTCCAAGGCCCTCCAAGGCCCACAGATCATCCGGGGGTATTCAGACACGATCGTGGCTGCCATCTGGACTGAGAAGAACTGTGCTGTCTCCTTGCGCCAGTCCATCCAACAGTATGTCAAGAGCCACTGCGAGGTGGATGAGAATGCTGCCTCCCAGATCAAGTTGTCCATCAAGCACCTGGGGATGCCAGGGGTCCACCCCTCAAATCAAAATTTCGGGCTCCTTCTGGCTGAATAAAGGCGATGAGCCCAAGATGTCTGTGGTTTACAAGAAGACCGAGAAGGAAGTCAAGAAAGTGGCCATGGCAAAGCAGACAACTTCAAAACCCCGAGCAAGGAACTCAAAGCCACCCAAGTCAAGAAGGCCAACAGAAGCCGCTGCCACACCCGAGAAAGCCAGGAAGCCGAACGTTGTCAGAGCCAAGCCCGTCAAGGCATCCAAACCCAAGAAGGGTACACCAGTGAAGCGCAAAGCCAAGTCCAACAACAAAGGGACCAACAAGAAAGTCACTGCCAAGCCTTTGCGGGTGGACACCCTTTTATCTCCTGTTTTTTGCACTTTTCTCTCATTCTCAGCTTTCAACCTTTTCTCCTTTCTATTCTGACTTTGTAAGAGACACTTTGGATTCCTCAGACCTTGTGGAATCAGCCCCGCTATCCTTTTACCACTGTGCAAGGACAGTAACAGATGCCATCTGCAATAAGGAGAGCTACTTTTGATGCTCTTTGCTGAGTCCTTTTGATAGACTTTGGGTGGGTGGGTGGAGGGGTATTTTGTCTCATGGCTTGTTTACTATAAAAGTAGATAGAACTGGAAAGGGGGAGGAGTGGCTGTGGCTTGTTGAAGGAGCCCAGGAACTAAGTTTTGTGGGAAGATCCTTTAAAAGCCTTCTTAAGTCCAGCACTCCTGGAGATTCAGAAACTTTAGTGGGGAGCAAGGGTGACTCTGTCAGCCAGTCAAGGAGGGAGGTAGGAAACCCCTTCCTCCCTGGGCCACCTTCCTTCTCCCCCCATGGTGAGCAGTGGGGATCTGGGCTCTGCTTCCTTCTTACTTAGTCTGCCCTAATGTTCCCTACCCCCATAGTCTTGGAGGGGAGGGGTACAAGTGAAGGTAACAAGCCTCTGGTTAAATGAAGGGGAGACTCTGGGTGAGGATGGGGGAGTCAGTCAGCCAAGTGCCTGAGTATGCCCTTTTTCCCCTGTAAGGCATCGCTCTGCATTGTGCAGCTTCAGTTCTAAGCAGAACCTGCTAACCTCTTTTTGAGTCTTTTCTAAGTGTTGATAGGTGGGACCAGGGAGGAACAGGGAATGGACCCTAAGACACTGCAGTTGATTTGATTCATTAGGTAGCTTTAGCCAGGTCTGTGCGTGTGTGTATATGTATATATGTGTAGCCAGGACTAGTATTTATGTCTTCCATCAGGAGCTGGGAGAAAAACCCCGTACAGTCAGCCAATTTTCTTTTATTTTTAATAAAACAGGAAAGTCATGCACTTCCCTCATTTCCTTTTTAATCAAGTATTGTTTGTGCTGGGAAAAAATTGCTGTTATAATTTTACAATTTTAAAAATAAAACTGGAAGAGACCTGAAAAAGAAAAGAAAAAGCATGGTGATCCAAATACAATGTCCAGTGTATTTGGCAGTTGACTAGGTAAATGACAAGTAAAAAGAAATGCTTAAGCAATGAGAAAAACAAAAGTGAATAATGAATATGGCCCTGAAATGAAACAAACTGTCCTGAAGCATGATTTTGAGAAGTAGATTGTGACATTTAGTTTGAGTTGTCAACTTGACATTTGTGTTATGCGTCTCTACACACCTACAGAGGAATTATTGAGTCAAGGATGACCTCTGAGCAAAAGAGACTATCTTAATTGTAGAAGTGATGTGGGAAGACCCAGCCCATAATGGGTGGGACTATTCCTTGGGCAGGTGGATAGATGAAGAGAGGCAGTTGGCACTTCTGGCAAAGCAGGCAGCACATTGTTAGGCATTGGTCCTTGCCCCCTGGTCTTGTTGTGGCCATGGTGTGGTCAGATTTCTCAGCTCCTGATACTGAAATAATTCTCTTGCTATCACCTTCTGAAAGCTGGAATTTAGAGCATGGATAAATCCTTTGTTCTTTTAAACTGTTTGGTTCTATACTTATGAAACTAAGACATTGATAGAATACAGGGAAAATCAATTTGCCCTTATATTAGAAATCTTGCTTCAGGCAGTAGACACTAAGAGTATGTGATTGTGCTTTCAAAGGTTCAATCAAACTGTTTGATTTTACTATAAATATTTTCAAACTCTGAATATATGAAATGTTGACACTAGTTTTATAACTCTAGAGACATACAAGAATGTAAGACAGCAAAATTGGCGATGGTGGTACCACAGAATGTTTCACTATAGACTTAGCCATGTAAAAGCAATGGCAGAGCAATAACATAGATGAGAAGCTAGAGAGAATGAGGGAATTTAGTTCCTACATTTTGCATTAGTAGAAATAAGGGACTCTATACAGTAAGAAAAAAACACTAGGTGTGGACTTAAACATAATAAAGATGCCTTCCTTTACTTTACCCCTTGCAAAGAACATATGTGGTATGAAGGTATAAAGGGAAATAAGAGGGAAAAGGCTTTTTTGGATATGGAGATGAAGGAGTAAGATATAACAAGAGGCGAGTGAAGAATAAGTAACACCAAGCATGTGTGTGATACAACCAGACAGAATCCTACTATACTGGGAATAGATAACACTAAGTATGTGCGATACAGTTAGACAGAAACCTATTATACTATCAGCTTATTTAAAAATACAATAAACAAGTGTGAATGGAGATGCTCTACACAGAGAAGAAAAGACAAATGATAATAGAAACTTCTTAAAGATGTTCCTCCCAGAAGCTATAGGTAATTATAACAAAACTCCCAGTCCCTGGAATGTGATAATTCCTATGAGCTGTTGGCTAAGGAATTTCAAAGCCTCTCAAAACAATATAGACTTTTGTCATTACTCTTGGTTGCCCACTGGAACCTGATGGTAAGACCCGATTAATGAAGATATCACATATACTGATAATAAGACATGAAGAAAACAATCTAGACTGATCTGGAAGCTTCCTTCCTGCCAGTCAGTTTTCATTGTACCAGAAGGTGCTTTGTAGGCTGCTGGGAGAGCAAAATCATTAACAGTCTTTTCCAACTATGAATTTTGTCAAGAGGTCCCCAATAGTAGCATGAATGTTATGGGGATAGTCAACTACTTTCTGATTGGATTTAACTCCTACTCTTCAGTAGGGAACTCGTATCCAGTACTTACAGATGGGGAGGTATAGGCCCTAAGAGGGAATCAAACTACTGTTGTTTTGCTATATAGACATGCTACATGGACCCTCTAAATACATATCATTATAACCATAAAACCAGTTCAGTTACAGGAAGAATATAAAGAAATTTATATATAAATGGTATATAAATATATAAATATATATCATATGTATCATATATTACATATATATACCATTGGAAATAGAGATTTAAAATGTACTATATTGATCAATAGTTCATTTCTAATCTTAAAGCTCAATTTTGATAACCATTTGACAGTTTTTAGGTCAGTGAGATGGCTCAGAGCATGCAGACACTTAACCACCAACCTTCCCAGAATCTGCATATTCGAAGGACAGAGGTGGCTCCTTCTAGTTGTCTTCTGACTTCCATTTGCACACCATGGTACTCCCACATACAATTAAGACACATACATGCACGCAACAAAGTAATAACTTGGTAGTTTATGAAAGTTCCTTAGGTGTTAGGCCTAAGTCTAATAATTTATATAAACTCCATTTTAGTAAAGAGATAAATGTGGTTATGATTACTCACTTTACTAAAGAAGTTCATCCATAGGTAAAGAATCAATCAACCGCTTCAGAGCTAAGGACTAGGGATATAGTTCAGTGGTAGAGTGCTTGCTTATAAAGAGTAAGAGAATACATTCAATACCCAGAAGTAAAAAAAAAATAAAAAAATTAAAAAGTTGCACATACTTCAGAATTGAAGACCTTTAAGTATGTTCTCATAAATTTTATTTCTGACTTACTGTTAGAGTAATAACAAAGGCAGGGAGAGAATTCAGATTTTCTAATTGCAGGTAAAGAAAGCATAATAAAACTAAATCCACACAGAGTATTTAAAAAACAAAATATATGTTCAATATTTTGTAAGCACAACAATTATGTACAATTAAATTAACATTTTATTAATTGGAAAAATACTGAGTTCTGTGTATCTTTCACATTGTTAATATTTAAAGATCACGTCAGGGAGAAAACTTCAGAAAGATGAGCAGAGATATCAATATCAATCTCTTCTTCCTTGGAATTGATTTTGCTTTGCCTCAGAGTGTGATTCTACAAAAGAGAGATTATAATTTACCTTCACATTTAGTTGCTTTCAGTGCCTCATAAGTTCATCTTTTTTTCAACTAAAAGTTTGTTTTCTACTAATAGTTGTAGATTATGACTTCCACTAATAGGTGGAATTTTCCAAGTTATTGAAGTACCTATTGGTAAATTTTAATTAAAATTTTTGGTAGAAAGGGGGAAAAGGATATTGAGACATATGGGAGCTTCACAATCAAGTAAATATGGAAGAAAGTACAGGAAGAGGTGGACTCGGTGAAGGTTACCACAGATCTCATCTATTTGAAAGATTAGGACTCAGTATGTCTTGCTATAATGTAGAAATGTGAGGTATAAATTGGAACTGTGACTTTTCATGTCCTTTTGTGTAAAAACTAGGATGATTTCAGTCATAAACTGATTTTGTGGTTGAAGAGTGAAATGATTATGGAATTCATCAACCACAAGGATATGGATTCCTTTCATACACACACACACACACACACACACACAGTTTTTAGAGCTAGAATACAGCAAAGAACAGTACTTTAATATTTAAAGAGATTTGCTGCTATGTTGTTGATGAATAAATTTTTCTGATCTATAAGGCAGATTTTAGTTTTTGACTGCCCAACATTCCATTTGAGGGCTGGAGTAATGGCTCACAAGGCAAAACACTTACTGCACCAGCCTGTTGACCTAGGTTCTAATCCCTAGATCCCTTGTAAAAGTCAGAGGCAGTTGCATAAGTGAAATCTCTACAAAACTCCTAGAAAAGGGAGGAAGAGACTCAACATCCTTCAGAACTTACAGAACAGCCAGTCTATCTTACATAGCAGCTGGGAAGAAACCTGAGAATGACATTCAAAGGTTGTCCTCTGAGTTTCACATGACCACCATAGCACACATACCCCCCACACATATGACACAAATTACAATCTATCCTTCATTTTAATCAGCTCTTCAATACATATTTCCATTTATTTAGATTTTACATCAATAATCAAGTCTTCATCAATTTTAGCTATCCCTGTTAACTATGGCAGCTAATCATACATTTAATTCCTTTCCATTTCCAGATCAAATTTCTGAAGACTTACTATAAATCTCCCTGCTTCTACCCCATATCCCTTGGGCAGACCATTTTGAATCAAATGATGTTACAATTTAATTTATGTATTCATACTTACCATTCGATGGTCTTCCTGCACCCCATTAATGTTTAAAGTTTTGGGCAACAAAGTTGAAAAGAAAGGTAGTGTAGTGATTTATAAACAAGTCTGGATCTTTGCCTGTGTTACAAAGTAAGAAGCTTCTGTGATGACATCACTTCTGTGATGACATCACTTCTGTGATGACCTCACTTCTGTGATGACATCACGTCTGTGATGACATCACTTCTGTGATGACAGAGAGATTCTGCTTAAGACTCAGCAACTTCCTATGTTCTGTATCTTGCTCTCTCAAGTCAGCCGCATAGCCTGAAAAGACATTTTCCAATATGCTAATATTAAGAAAGATTGAAAGGCGCTTCACTGCTTTGACACTTTTTATGTTTATTTATTATAGACTTAGGAAAGACATATCTTGCTTCTTTTGCCACTTAGTTTAATCTTCTTAAAGATAATGCAACCAAGTCTGATCATTAATTGTTCTCAATCTCAAGTGATTCTGTTTTTATGTGTGTGCATATATCTCTGTGTTTAAGAAGGCACTTAACCATGTGTTCATGTGGAGACCAAAGGGTAACTTTGAATCACTCTGGATTGTTCTACTTCTTTATGGTTTTGCAGAACTGTCTTCCAGGTCTGAAAGTGCAAGCCACTATCATTTCTACTAGGTTTTACATAAAATATGGGACATGAATTCAGATCTTTTGGCTTCAGAGGCAAAGACTTTATCCTGTGAACTGTCTCTCCAGCCACTAAAAGTATTTCTTACATAAAAAATGATTTTATAACCCATGGACATCATGCTTGACCACATAGCTTGCTTGACCAATGAAATGTGCTCAGAAATATCAGCAGACACTTTTCAGCAAAAGCTCTAAGAGCTATTGTGCAGTTTCACCTTTATTCTTTCCCCCTTGCTACTTGGCTGGTAGCTCAGATGGAGGTGAACATGGCATCTAGGTGAAGTCTTCCAGGTGGAAGAGCATAGTTCATTTATGATTGACATGTTGAAATGAGCAAAAAAGAGCTATCCATTGTTGCAAGCTATTAAAATTTGGAAGCAGGGTGTCTTCTTACAGAGCATAATTTATCCTAATCTGACCAATACAAACAGCATCCTTCTTAATAGCTAGCTTAAAAACTAAGAAATTAAATAGCTTGAGAACTATTTAATAAGAATGGAATGAGAAAAAGCATGAGAACTTTGGTTAATGATACTGAGATTTTATATATTAAGATATGAGATTCCTGACTTACTTTATAGATCTTTGCTAAAATATCAGAGATTAGGCAAACTTCTTTCAGAAACATTGGATGCCAGTGATTGAAGTCATCTGGTAATCTTTTTTTTTTCTTGACAGAACAAATATTGCTCTGGAATTTTAATGTCCAATGATCTTTCTTCCCTTCTCCCTCACACACAGTCATTAAGACAGCCACTGTGGACTTCCTTGGAAGAGTCTTGGATGAGCAGAATGCTACATTTTCTGCTGAAGCCTACAGTAATGACTGGGCATGACTTTCCTCAGTGGAGAGAAGTTCCTGGGACAGACTTGATAGCACTTACATTCAAGGGGACTTTTTGGCAAGTCAGGAATTACCCAAATTAAAATTGAATGTAGTACAAGGAAGATCATAAGATCACAAATTGCTGAAAACTTGGTTTTAGTTCAGTTGTCTCTTTTATAGCTTCTTATGTACATTAAAATGTCTATTTGTATCTCTGATAATGGTGATGCAATGAGTGTGTGTCTCTACAAATTCCAGCTAGTTTATTAGCTGTATATCTTTGGCAGGTTGTTCATCTTCTGTTGGAAAAGGGAGACAATAAAAGTAACTGCTTCATATAGTCTTTGCAGAGGTAAAATTAATCCACAGAGATAAAGTCCAGAAACAGAACCTTAAGTACTGAATTTCTGACAGCTATCATGACTATCTCAAAAGGTTACCAAGCCCTTAAAGAGAGCTTTATAAACTTTGTGAAGCATCATTTTGTTGTCCTTACATTCTGATTTATTATGCAACTTTTTTCCTGGTTATCTTTTCAAGGCAATAGTAAGTTAAGACTTTAATGGATTAGTTTTAGTAGACCAATATCTTCTCATGACCAGGAGTTGAGAACAATTTGTCTTGACAAATGTATCTTAAAATGCATGCCCAGTGGGGGAAAAGTCAAATTTTTAATTCCAAAGCAACTTTCTTTCCATACCTGGGCCTCTTTCTGAAAGCTGATTTGACATAACAGATAGTAGAATAAACAATCTCATCACAGAGGAAAATAAAAAAAATCTACTCTCCATACATAAAGCAATGCTTTAAAGACAAAGACTGGTATTTATGAACTCCTAATATTGCTTTTTAGAGCAACTTCAAATTGTACAAATCCTTGTTCTAAATCTTCTGTTTTCTTGCTTTAAGAATTAAATGGTTATTTAAACCTCATTTTTTTAATGTCAAAATGAGATCTTTGGAATAATTTTAGCAAAACTTGTAGAAATCAGATTCACAGAGAGTTTTCTGTCATTTTCTGTTTTTAAAGGTTTTTTTTTTTGGTATATGAGTGAGGTGTCTTTTCCAATCAAATAGAAACATAAGAGCTCTGTGGACTCCTTGCATCTTGTATATGACAATAGCAATTTGGCCATGCTTGTCTTGGAACACAAGCTCTGAGCTCTTCAGGTTATTTAGTAAGACAGCTGTTTGTGATGGAGTTCAAATGAGGGAAAAAGAACCCTGATATCTTTTGCTGAATGTAAAAATTAGGATTATTATTTTAGTTTTTTTAAATTATTATTATTTCTATGTTCTTTCTGGCAGATTTTTCTCTCAAGTTGTTTTTTTCTCCCTAGCATTTACACACAGCAACAGCACCATCTATTGGCGTGTTCTGTATGTTGATTGGAGGCCATAACGATTTTGTAACTTCCATAGGGAATGCAGTCATTTTGCTCTTCTGACCACACTTCTCTGTTCTGCTAAGATTTTTGCTGTGCAGAGGTTATTGGTTAATTCCTCATGACTAGGAGATGTTTGAGAATCAACCATTTCTTAGCTCCTCCACTGGCATTTCTTTAAAATAAGAAGTTATGTAATTAACACTCTTATTAGTTTTCTTGTTGTAGTGTGAATAAGTGAGTCATCTTAGGAAACACATAAATTTAACTGCTGTCTAATAATGCTGATTTATTGAATAACTTCCTTTTGTTTCCTTAGGTGTAGTTTCCGTTTCCAGCAATACATACATACACATTAAATTTAGCATTAAAGAGTCATATCAATAGATTTTTAAATGGGTCTAGAGAATGTAACTAGTAAAATACTATTCAGTGAAAGAACACATCTGGAGAAAATGTGGAAATTCTGCTTGATCAATTGGTTTCTGAGTTATGAAGTTGAGCGACCAAATGAAGTGCAAGTCAAGAGGGTTTTGATGTTAGGCACAGTGATCTCCAAGCTGTGACTGTTTCCTAGAATTCTTGTCTTCAACTTCTTCACATTTGGTTACTTAAAAGCAACAATTCACACACAATTAGAGATTGATAAATATTTGAAACACAAAGGAAGGGACTAAGGGCTGAGGAAAAGGACCACCCAGTAGAGTCTGAGACAAGAACCACATGGATGACACAATAAGAAAGCCTCTTCAGGAAAAACCAGCAAGGAAGGTGATGAAAGAAGATTCAAGGATGTGGTCTCCAGAAAGGCTTCAGCCTGATCCCTCAAGGGAGCTCCAGAGTGTAATCCGCATCCTCATCTGTCAGCTATTGACCATGAATTTGTCCCTCAGCATGGAAGGAAGCAGCTGGAAGCAGTTAACATGTAATATTCACAGCAATTGGGGACTGTCTCAATAAAGGGCATTGAGGTGGGGGCTCTAAGACCATACTTCCACAGTATGGTCTCTGACAGTAGTTTCAGTCAGAAGCTTATGTAATGTGAACACTTGGCAAAGGTTGAATAGCATGCTGTAAAGTTAATGGTTGTCACCTTTGTCTGCCCCACACTTCCTTCCAAAACATCTGGGCTCCTTGCATGCAGCATCTTCATACAGACCATCCACATCAGCCTGTCTTTTTCTAATACAGTCATGTATAAGACTTATTCTCAGTTCCTAGTTTTGCATTCTTCACCTTCACCAATGAATTTCCCCCTTTACTTTTCCTTTACGTGTAGCAATAATCTAGTATATTATCAGTTAGATTTTTTAAAAAATGATGTTGAAGCTATTAATTAATCTACTGCAGGCATGTTTCTAACTTAAGCAGGCTAGAGTAATTACTCATGTCATTAGATTTTATTTTTGTTATCAACCAAAGAACCAGAAGTAGGTATGTAATTTGTTTTTTTTCTGAAAGCCAACTTCTAACCAAGTTAATCCAAGGCTGGGTGCTAAAGCATCCCAGAAGCATGGCCCTTGTGGCTGGAATCACTTAGTTTATTTCAGGTAAGAGTCTTTCAATTGCATATAAGTGAAACAATTAAGAAAATTGCATTGATTAGTGTATCGACTGAAACAAATGGAGTACTTAAAATAGGATAATTTCCAGGAGTTTTTTTTTTAAC
Source organism: Typhlomys cinereus (assembly GCA_023101885.1). Lineage (NCBI taxonomy): Eukaryota > Metazoa > Chordata > Mammalia > Rodentia > Platacanthomyidae > Typhlomys > Typhlomys cinereus. The sequence continues at coordinate 1,723,638 of JALPQD010000057.1, read as the reverse complement.
AAAAGAGACACACACACATATTGGTTTAGGGGAACCAAAATAAGAATAAAATTTATCATACCAAAAATGATAAAAGTGAATGGTTACCAGAATGCAGGAAAAGGCCTCTATAAAGAAGGTTAACAGATCTGACTCATGGTAATTTGTGATGTTTTCCTGTCTCCAACTGGTTGAGGTTCCCAATTGTCTCAAAGCAACCAAATTCAGAAGGTAGAGAAGTTCTACCAAGGAACAACATGGCTATTAAGGGCTATCATGGTTTGAAATGTGTCCCCCACAGTCTCATGTGTTTGGCAAGGTTATGGTACCTTGAGAGGTGGAGCCTTGCTGGAGGAAGGGGTGGGCCTTGAGGTGGATTAATCCCACTCTACCTCCTGGAGAAGTCTGCCTTTGCAGCAAGCAGTCTGAAGCTCTCAGCTTCCAAAATGTCTGAGGTGACTTAGCCTCCTCCAGCTTTGGCCAACCAGCCATGCCACCTCTGCTTTGGGAGACTGTACCTTCCCTCTGGAACTGTAATCTGAATAAACCTCCCTTTCTCCCTTAAGTTGATTGACTTTGAGTGTTCTCTCACAGCAATAGTTAAGAGTAACTGTTACAGAAATTGGTACTGGGTAGTGGGGTATTGCTGTGAGATTAAGAACAGCTGGTACCACAACATGAAGTTGTTTGTGAAGCTGATAGAAGTTGGTACCCAGCAGTATGGCCAATGCTGTAATGTGGCTAGTGTGCCTTTGGAACTATTTGTTGGGAGAAATATGGAGAACTTTGGGACCTTGTGCTGAGACCTTTGCGTCTTGGCGGTTGGGCCAAATGGGCCTTTCTCGTCAGAGCTCTGTAGAGAGCAATGCTGTAAGAAATGCAGGCAGTAGAAGCCCAGCTTGTGATGTTCCAGAGGGGAACAGAGACTGTGTTTGCAACTGGATGAGTGACACATGGAGCCATGTGTTGGCCAAGAGTTTAGTGAAGTTTTGCCCTCGTCCTGAAAGCTTGCCTGATGTTAAACTGGAATGCTTGGCGGAGGAAATTTCAGAGCAGTGTAGTCTTGACAATGTGATATGGCTACTTTTTAGTTGTCTTCAGAGTTATGAAAAATACAATGTCAAACTTAAAGAGTTGAACTAGGAAGAAGCAGAGAACAAAATGGCTGTTAGAGATTAGCTCCATTTGTAAATCAAAGCCTGCTCTCAATTTGAATAACAGGAGAAACCCTAGCTTGAGGGCAAGATCCTCAGGGAAGGCTCTCACTCATAAGAATGCAAATCCTTTCAGAACTCTGGAGCTAAAGGGTGGAGTTCCAAAGCAAGAGTTGGTTTCTCTTACCAAGCAACTGCCCAGGAGTGAAAGAGATGGTCAACATACAGAAGCAGAATCAGCTGTGATTCAAAGGGGCCAGTCTTGGCAAAGTCATCCACGTAGTTCTGGTTTTAGAGGCATCAAGGATGCAAGAGGGAGAAGATGGTGGAGTCCTCCAAGATTTCAAAAATTGGCAGAATCCAGGCATCATGAGGCAAGAAACCTACAGTTTAGAGGCCCAAGAAGAGCAGTTTGTGCTGTGGAGTTAAAGCCTGGTTTGCCATTGAGAAGTAAAGATGTTAGAGATGCCAGAGACATTGTGGGACACCTGCCAAGGAGACCTGTATACCCTGGGAGGAGTCAGCTCAAGAGAGCAATGTATTCTATGGGCAGCTGCATTGGAGGGGTGGAACCAAAGCCTTCGGAACTGAGATGATTTCAAGGAGAAGCTCACCTGTTGGACTTGAAGCTACAAGATTTGAAGTTTGTCCTTCTGGTTTTCAGGCTTGTTATGGACCGATCTTTCCTGGATATGCCCTCATTCCTTCCTTTTGGAATGGGAATGTATATTCTGTGCCATTGTATGTTGGAAATATGTAACTTGTCTTTTGATTTTACAGGAGGCTTTGGACTTTTGGACTGTGTTGGGACTAATATAGTCTATGAAGACTTTTAAAGTTTGACTGAGTATTGTTTGCATAATGAGATAGCAAAGAGTCTGTGGGGGCCAGGGGTGGAGTTTCATGGTTTGAAATGTGTCCCCCACAGTCTCATGTGTTTGGCAAGGTCATGGCATCTTGAGAAGTGGAGCCTTGCTGGAGGAAGGCAGTCACAAGGGGTGGGCCTTGAGGTGGATTAGTCCCACTCTACCTCCAGGAGAAGTCTGCCTTTGCAGCAAGCAGTCTGAAGCTCTCAGATTCCAAGATGTCTGCGGTGACTTAACCTCCTCCAGCTTCGGCCAGCCAGCCAGCCATGCCACCTCTGCTTTGGGAGACTGTACCTTCCCTCTGGAACCGTAATCTGAGTAAACCTCCCTTTCTCCCTTAAGTTGATTGACTTTGAGTGTTCTCTCACAGCAATAGTTAAGAGTAACTATTACAAGGGCATAGGTTTTACCCTATGCAACTTTGAGTCCATTAAGACTATAAAACAACTTAAAAATTTTGTGATATTAATAAACTAATGATAGAAGTTGGAGAGATGACCTAAGAATTAAAGCTTTTGCCTCACAAACAAAGGGACCTGAGTTTGTTTTCCAGATCTTAATTAAAAACACACCAGGTGGAAGTGGCAGAGACCTACAATTCCAACCCTGGAAGACAAAGTCTAGGAATTCTCAGAGCAAAGCAATAATGAGGTAGAGTAATTCAGGATGATTCCCAATCTCATCCTTGGATCTCCATAGGCAAACACACTCAAGTGCCCTCTTGTACACACACACACACACACACACACATCACCACCACCACCAAAAACAACAACAACAACAAAAACTAATAAAAATTAGTCATAATTGTTTTCTTGGCACACTATAGTTTTTTCTTCTGAAAGTTATTTTATGAATGATTTCATCACTCATTCCATCCTTTTCTCCTTATGACATATTATACAATATTTACATACATACTTATGCACAGGTATAAAAATGAATAATTGATTTTATAAAAAATACACTTGTGGTCTTGTGCAGTTATTTAATGATTCAACTGCAGTGTGATCTAGTTCTCTATCTAGTAAAGTTTAAACTTTTTATTCTAATTCTGAATTTATATTTCTATGTCCTATAAATCTGATTTAATATAGTTGCTTTAACAATTGTAACAAACAGGAAACAAATCAGAGCTCTAACTTTCAAAGACCCTCTTCTGAGAGAGTTTACATGACCACTTATATAAGGAATGTCATGGACTATAAGAAATGTCTTCCATGGAAGTTTTATAATATAAGCAGAGCATGTTTCATGTGGTTGTTTCTCATAGTGACATTCACTTAAACCCAAGTATTAACTGTAGCTTAAGGGGGACTTTCCTATGGAAAGCTAAGCTAAGGAAGTCTTAAGAGGGCGTATTTCTAGTATTCCAATTCAACACAGTGATATGACTTGAAGAATACAAGCTAACAAGAATTTTCAAGCTCCAGAAAGAATATTTCCATCAAGAATGTCCAATCTCACTTGCTAACAGAAGATTTTACATATCATTGGATTCATTACTGGACTTTTTAAAATGCCAGAAAATGTAGATTTTCATTATTGACTGAAGCAGAATCCACAATAAGGTTCAAATAAGAATTCCTAGGAGACAACTCTCATTGCAGGGCATAAGACCATTCCAAGGTATAGTTAATCAGACATGTCTTTTTCCACACATTTCAATCATCTGAAATCATTGATGCTTGCCCTAAATGGGTAGATTTCTTCATATTTCATGTAATATAATAATGTACCCAATGAATCCATAGTGAATGGATGCATGATGACTTCAGCAAACAGTATTTTGCTGGAGTAGAACCAATGGTGAGGGTAGAGACTCATGGAATAAGAAAGATGGGTGTGTTATTTCTTTTCTTGGTCATTTATGATGACCATGTCTATCTATTCTCAGCCTTCTTAACTTCAACCCATGCCCAGGAAGTTGCTATCTCTAAACTGTATTATCTCTTTGCCTTGTTCTTTGGCTTATTTAGAGTAGGCCAAGAAAAGCTATGCTGGAGATCAAATGGTAAGACAAGAGCATTTCTTCACCAATCTGTTACCCAACTTTTTGGTTCTGAGGTGATTGATTCCTCATATCATCCATCCAAACCCGTCATCACCAAATGCAAAACATGAGGAACTGAGTTCGATTCCTAGCACCCATGTCAAAACCAAGCACGACCCATGTACTCTAATCACATTACTGTGGGGATGCACATAAAGAATGTTGGTCAAAAAGGTAAGCTCCAGGTTTAGCGAGAAACTCATCTAAATAGACTATGTCTGTGAGTGAAAGAGCAGGACATGTAAGGTCCTCCCCTGACCTCCATATACAGCACATGCTCCTCTGGCCTCTACAAACCTGTACACATTACCACATACAGTACATATTTCACTGACCTCTGCACATCTACACACATGTATATACACCACACACATATATACAATGACCGTACAATACATACACATAAAATTAATGAGAAAAAAAACCCTCTCTCCTGTCTCAGTGGTACCTTTCTAATTTCTTAACCTTTATCTCCACTCATCTACCTATAAACATTTAACAACTGGAAGCTAGGATTTACATACAAAAGAGAACATATGGTATTTGTCTTTTTGAGCCTGGGCTACCTTACATAATATAATGCCTTCTATTTCTACCTATTTTTCTTTACAGCTAAATAAAATTTCATGTGTCTATTTACTGCATTTTCCTTATCTATTTCTATCTGTTTGATCAATATCTAGGTGGATTCCATTTCTTTGCAAATCTCTGGAGTCTTTTGTTACATGCCCAAGAGGGGACATGACTATCATATGATAATTCTGTTTTTATCTATAAATTTTAATATACATGTATAGACTGTACTGTGATCATAGTCACTCTCTGCCCCTCTCCCACTCTCACTAATTCCTTTCTTTTTAACCAGTTCCTCTTTCACCATAATTTTTTTAATTGAGTATATGCCTGACACAGATGGCCACATGTGCTGCATGTTTACAGTTGTGATGTTAACGATTGTGACAGCCATGTAACATCCAGAAAACTGCATTTCATAGCTCTTCTTTCACAGCTCCATCCTTCAGCTCCTATCTCTTTCCATCCTGTTTTCTGTGGTGTTCTTTTTAAAAAATATTCATTTATTTTAGAGAGATAAAGTAGAGAGAGAGAGAGAGAGAGAGAGAGAGAGAGAAGAAGAGATTCCATGGCACAGTTGGAGGTCATAGGACAACTTTTAAAAGTCATTTTTTCTTCTCCAAACATGTGGGCTTCTAGAGCTCAAACTCAGATTGCCAGGTTTGCCATTTATCCTAGTGCTTATGGAGGGTGAGGTCTGGTGCCCAACACTAAAGCATGACTGGAGGACTGAAACTTTTGGCCTCACTTCTGACCTCTTAAAAGTGAAGAGGGACTGGAAATAGAGTTCATTACTAAGAGTTGGAGATTCAATCAATTGTGCCTTTATGTAACAAAGCCTCCTAACAATCCTAAATAAATGGGTTCAGATTTCCAAAGGTCCCTATGCTTGGAACCCTTCTGGACATCTCTTTATATAGAATACATCTTATTTGCATTGTAAGATCCTTTATAATAAATCAGTGACAGTAAGTGAAATACTCCCCTGAGTCCTTTGTGACATCATAGCAAACTATGAAATCTGAAGAAGTTGAAAAACCAAATTAGAAAGAAAGGTAAGTAAGTAGGGGACCCACTGTTTAAAATTGTTATCTGTGAGTTCTATATAAACTCCAGGTAGTGAGTGCTTGATTTGAATTAAACTGTAGAACATTATTAGTTGGTGTGTTCAGATAGATGGAGAGAATTGGTTGTTGGTGATGAAAAAAAAATAAAGAATACTAAAGTGGTGACTAGATAACCCACTTTCTGTTTAAATACCAATGTGAATGAACTGAATTATTGGGAAGTGGAAACAGACTGGAGAAAATACAGCAAGAAGTAGAGGTTCAGTGTGAGTTAGGCTGGACCAGGGCTGGGAAGGGTCAAACAGACTTTGTGCCTCAAACCCCAGACACCGAGGAACCTGCCTTGAGCGGATGGATCAGAGGGCTCACAGCCGTTCTCTTCATAGGAGACGTCCCTTACCTTTCAGTGTTTGAGATGTAACAAAACACCCAAGTGTTGACTTAGTTCTTGGGCTGTTCACAAAGACTAAGCCTGAGATGACAAGGTACTATGACCTTGGGCCTTATCACAGACACGTCATTAAATTTTCCAATTCTAAGATCGTCATTAGTGAGAGTTTCTGGGGGACGAGGAAAAAGAATTGGATAAAAACATTACTTCGAAATGATTAAAAACAAATCCCAAAATAAGGAAGGACAGTATTCTGTACTTTCATGGTCTATCTGATCTCAACTGGCTGAGGTCCCTCATATGAAAGAACCGTAGTCATTTCACAGAAGTCAGAGGATGTCAGTATTCTTAATAGTACAGTTATACTTTCCACCTATGGGGAAAAGTATTATCGAAAGTCAGTGGTTACAGCCAGTGAAGAAAGATGTGTTGGCTATCCTGGATTTCACTAGGTGGGATAGACAAATGCCTCAAAGATTAGTGAAAGGACATTTCTACAAGAGTGTTTCTCAAAGCAGCAGATTATGAAGTCACTAACATAATCATTTGAATCCATGAATGGATTCAAAATCTGAATAGATAATTGGGAATGCTATAAACTGTTGAAGATGGAGCCTAGTTGGAGAAAATGATCCATAAGGAGTGTGTTCTTTGAAGGCTGTCTTTCCCTTTCTCTTGTTTCTCCACTCTGCTTCCTGTCTACCATAATAGTGTCAGTTTTTCTATTATGCTTTCTCCTCCATGACAGGATGAAACTCTGAGCGAAGTAAATCTTGCTTACTTTTGTGGAATTCCTGTCATGTCTTTGGTCTCAGGACAAGGAAATCTGGCATAGAAATCTACTGTATCACACTATAGAGAGAACCACATCTGTTAGAGACATACCCTGCTAACTGTGTATGTCACCATATTTTACGCACCATTATAAGGCTGGAAACCATAGTAATGACCAGATTGTTCCTGCCCAAGTTCATGCTGATGAAGGCAAGTATAAAAAAGTGAAACATTATCAGATAGGTACATTGTTCCACGTAGATAGCTATTATGGGCTTTACACTATCTCTATAGCCTTACATTTCCTTGTAGGAACAGTGGAAGCTACACATCCCAGGAATCTACATTAGGCCTCATCTAAGGTCAGTGCATTTTATGCAGTACTTGGTTGGGTTTTGATGGCAATACCTGATGCTCTTCTTGATGGCTGGCTCTGCCTTCATGTGGAAAGCTGCAGTTGTAATGCATGGTCTCTGCTCTACACTCAAAAGCTTCTCTAGATGTATATGCTGCCTTAAGTCTTCAACCATCCCAGACATGCAGCATCCCTAGAATCTTAGACTAAGATGTGAAGTTCTAAGACTGCTTTTTTTTTTTTTGTATAACCCATAGAAATTTATTTAAAAGGATTTTTTTATAGTAAAGGAAACAAGTAAATGAAGATGATCTATAGGACATGAAAAAGTATTTGCCAAATATCTGGCAGTTAATGAACATCTTGAATATGAGGAAGTAAACAAAACATGTTAAGCCCTACTATTGGCTAAGAGCTACAAAACTTTCAACTGCAAGAGCAGACCTTTCCTGGAAGTAGGGTGGGACTAATCAACCTCAAGACTCACCCCATGTGACTGTCTTCTTCCAGCAAGGCTTCATTCACCTCTTAAAGATGCCATGACCTTCCCAAACAACTAAAGATTAAATACATGAGCCTATGGGGGCAACTCACATTTCAAACCATAACACATGCAAACAAACAAAAAATAAATAAGAACATTTCCACAAATGCAAGAATGCTAAACTAGAAAGTGGAAAGAAGAAAAAGAGAATTTTAGTTTAGTATATCTATATTCCAGGAAGAATAGGAGGCAGAGAAGGACAAAGAAAAAGAGGAGGAAGAAGGGAAAGAAGGAGGGAAGGACAGAGAGAGACACAGAGAGACAGAGACAGAGACAGAGAACTTTCAGTGCTCATGAAGCTGCATAACTACAATATAAAGTGAGTATTATGCCACAGCTAAGTTTATACAACAAGACCTTATGTGAGGAAAAAAGATAGAAAAATATTGAGAGAGAAAGAGAAAGACATACAGAGAGAGCTGAAAGGTACCAAAGACATCTAAAGCTTTAGACCTCAATAAAATGTCATTTGATATAAATGTAGAATATTATCAGGCATATGCCTTCTGAAATCTTCTCTCATAAAGTTTCTGGAAATGTTGCTCTAAGTCAGCAAATGAATTAACAAAGTTAACTTGAGAAAAAGAATATGATGGAAGGAAGAGTAAAGGACGATCAAGGTCTTAATCTTCCAGCACAGTACAACTCTCCTTAAGAAAATTTGCCAGAAAGCTCTGAGGAAATTTAATTAAGAAAATCATGTTTTTGGCTAACATATATCTGAATATTTAAGGAGGATGGATGAATAAGACTCAATGACTGGTAGAGCCTCACAGCTGTGTTGCATGTTTCATGGAGACTTAAGAAAAACAAACTATTAAAAACTGGAAAGAAAACAAAAAAATTGTAAGAAATGAAAAGCTAAATTACGTGAGTCAGTTTTGGCTTAGCATCCATACAATAATAATCAAATATTGTTTGAACCCAAGTTTTCATCTGTCCTAAGAAGATAGGGACAGAGAAGTGAACTTTGGTATGAGAGTGTGTGAGAGATCAGGAAGATGAAAGGGAAACCATGGGAAGTCATTATCTTTTACATTAGGAAACCAGTTGGAAATAGCTAAGAAGAAAAAAACAGAAGTATAGTAGACACATGCAATTAGAAGAAATAATTCTAACCCAGAGCAATAGTTGTCAAAAGTTGGAGATGCTTGTCTGTCAGAAGTCAATAGTATGAGGAACCAGGGCCCTACTGCTCTTTTAACAAACATTTAGAGAACCAAACATTCTAAATGAGGTGCATGTGTAATTTCATTATAACATACCCTTTCAAAAAAAAATCCCAGGAGAGTATTAAATTATAATCTAACTTTCAATTTAATAGTTAAAAACTTGAGTCTATACTTTAAAAAAATTGAAATAGATCCAATAGTATTGGCTAAGATAAATGAACAGAAACAGCAGTGGCACTGTAGTTTATTAAATTGAAAGGACTCCAATAATGTGACTTTCAGATTTTCATTAGGGAAAACACAACAATTTTTAAATGAAGCATGAAGTTTAATTAGATTTATGTTCATGACCTGAATAAAAAGGAATTTTCATTTGCTTAGAATTATAAGCAAATTGGGTCTTTTACTTAACATAATATACTGATTAAATGCATATGTAGACTGAAAAATGGCTATCTTTCATATAAGCACATTCTCCCTACAGCTATTCCTACTGACCAGGAGTATCTACTGTCTCACTCTGGAATCTGCATTACTCTTGTGATTTCCTTGGTCAATGGGATGGTTTGGAAGTGTTAATGTATCAGGTCTAATAAACACATTTAGATTTCCACACCTCTGCGATCCTTACCAGTGCGTTAGAGAAAAGTAATTTGGTTGGAAAATGGGAGGCAACATGGATGAGAACTAGGTGTCTTAGCAAAGGCTTTGTCAAAACATTCTCTAGCTGTGCACCTGGGGGTGGCACAGCTGGTAGTTAGAAGTAATGTTTGTTTCTGGAGTGGTTTGTTACACAGTACTAACTAACTGATGCTTCTGAGAGTTACCGCATTACCATAAATGAAAATTAAAGTTTCAAAGTTGTGGCAGTTACTCTGCATGGTCGCCTGTAAATTCACCACCAGAGGGCTTAAGGAAATAAGGGATTTATTCTCTCTTATGATTATCTGATCATAGTTCCTTGCCCAGTTTGACAGGAGAACCCACACCAAGGATGAAGAGCTAGCCTCACCAAATCTACAAGATCGCGGAGATGTACAATCCTCACTTGTCAGACCACCATATCTGACCAAGTATACAGAAGAATGCCAAGTTCCCTAACAAGCTCTTCCATTTTATTCACCTGCACAGGGACTGGCTTTATTCCCTCATAGACTGTGTCTTCCCCACCAAGTACACAATTGCTTGCAGGCTTGCACTAATTCTTTACAAATGTGCTCAGAACTCAAACCCTCAACCATGAAGTTGATACCTATATCTGTGTCTGTCTGTCTGTCTGTCTGTCAGTGGGCATTGCGTATCCCTGTGGAGGCCCCAAAGGCAACTTCAGGAATCATCCTGGATTGCTTCTACCTTCTTTGTACTTTGCTTTGGGATTTACCATGTTCTGCCCATGATGGTCAGAATTTCAGGGCAAAGCTGTTTTTGCCTGACATTTTTACGTGGGACCCAGGATCCAAACTAGGACCTTCTGCTTTCAAGAGAGCCTCTCAATCTCTGGATCATCTCTCAGCCCTTATACCTTAATAATTTTAAGACGGGATTTCTCACTGAACTACTTACCCACCTAATACACTAGGTTGACTATCAGGCGAACTCTAGGGATCCTCCTGTCTCTACCCTGCTCCAGATCTGGGGTTTCTGACACATGCCACTGCATCCAGTCACCTTTATATTTACGACTAAGGAGAATGCATTGGAATGGATAGCTTAGCCTAAAATTAGGGTCATGGTTTGAAATGTGAGCTGTCCCCATCAGGCTCAAGTGTTCGAATCGTTAGATGTTTAAAAAAGTCATGACACCTTTAGAAGGTGGAACTTTGCTGGAAGAAGGTAGTCATGGAGGCCTTGGTTAGACCTGCCCATCTTCAGTTAGTCAGTCTTCTCTAGGAGAAGGCAGATTTTGTAGCTCTCAGCCTCCATGATGGATGTAAGTTAGCCTGCCTCAACTTCTTGCAGCCAGCCATGCCTTTTCTGCCATAAAGTACTGGTTTTTTTCCTCTGGAACCACAGCTACATAAATCTCCCTTTCTCCCCTTAAGTTGTTTGAGCCTTAGTAGAAGAGTAACTGATACAATTGGTTTCAATATGCTTTAGAGAGCAAAGAGTCTTGCTATAAAATATTAATGATATGAGAATAATTGAGTTAATAACTCTTGGAAGGCTGTAGATCATAATTAATAAGGTAAGATTTTCCAAACCAGAAGCACATGAGAAACCTTGAAAGCATTGGTTGGAAATAAATTGGCTCTAAATTAAGAGTGGGAATTAAGTTTGTGAGATGGAAAGAAAAAGTGGAAAGTAAGAAAATTCAACATTTTCTCCCACTAACTGGAGACAGACTATGCAGTTGGAAGGCCAATGAATGATGGGATGTTTCCACTTCTGATAGACATTAGTGTGTTGTGAATTCACTGTTCTGTGTGGCTACATCTTTTGCTTTATTGGTTCTCTATCATTATGCCATTGATTTGAGGGTCCTCTGGCTAACTAACTGCTTCTCACATGCCTCTGTAATTTCAGAAATGTCTTCATATATTATTGCAAGACAAGATGAACCACTTGTGTCAGAATCAGAATGGGAAGAGACCAAGCCCGAGACTTCAAGAATCACCACTTGTTTCTATGCTTAAAACAAGACATAAAATGAGAGGGAGAGGAAGGAGGTCAGAAGAGAAAAATCAGGAAATGAAGATTGAAATTTCTCTGACATGACTATGATTTGCAAAAGAGAAAATCTGGAATTTCTGTGAACAGTTATTTCCATTCGTGTGGTGCATGTTTTCCTGTGTACATGTGCATATATTCAGGTATTCGTGTGTTCAAATAAGAGTGTGAGAGAGTGTGCATGTGTGTGCACTTGCATGTGGAGACTTAAGGGCAACCTTGGGTGTCATCTCTCAAACCCCATTGTCCACCTTTTTATTTTTCTCATTTTTAAGATATGGATTCTAACTTACCTGGAACTTGCTGAGTAGGCTAGGCTGACTAGTCAGCAAGCCCCAAGGAATCCGTCTAAGTCAACCTCCCCACCTCTCTATGTCTGGCCCTATGCTTGATTTTATTTTTTTAATATATGAGTTTTGGGGATTTAATTCATGACCTTAGGCTTGCAAGGCAAGCACTTTGCCAACCAAGCTTTGTGCAAATATGAAACTTAAATATAAAATTCCAGGGCATAAAATTTTAAAATTTTAAAATTTCCTGTTTGAAAGAATGCAGCACTTTGATTTAAAACTCTCTTATTTGTTATGGTCATTTTATGTCTCTAAGTAGTATAATTTGTGTTCTCACCTAGTTAAGAAAATGACTTATTAAGAGTTTAAAAATTGTTTTCCCCCAGGCATATGCATGTGAACTTGAAATTAATCCAGTACATCTTAAACTCTAAGTAGTTTGGACACGTCTTCTAATTAGTTTCAGAGTAAAGATTTGTACAAAAACAAAGCTGGCCACATTTTTCATTGAAAATATACTATGGGACAGTATGGGGATGATTAGATGGCTCAGTAGGTAAAGAGATCACAAGTGTAAGGACTAGAGTTCAGATCTCCAAATCCCAAGTTAATTCTGGATGCAATGACATAAGCATGTGCAATCCCTAAGCGCCAGTGGAAATGGAAGACAAAGACCTGTGAATCTTCAGAAGCCTACAGGCCAGCAGCAGTGGCAAAAATACCTGACCTCAAAGTGGAAAAGTGAGGAATGACATCAAAGTTTATCCTATGCTTCCACATGTGCACTTGCACTTATATGCACATATATTCTTACATCATGTAACACACACACACACACACACACACACACACACACACACATAGATTCTGCATTTGCTTAATCCCATCACTTAGATTCAAGATATCTGTTTGGCAGCCATGCTATCTAGCTGATGTCTTGATTTGGTAAATTAATGACATAAAATCACCTTGCAGTTAATTTATATGGTCTTCATTCTTGTTATTATAGGAGCTAAAAACAAACCAGAATGAATTCAGGATGTCAAGGCAGTTTTATGTATAGTACAAATAAGTACAGTCTCATAAGCTGCTTTTAGTATTAACTTTAAATATCTAGCACAATTTCAGCTCATATTTGCTTTCTCCAGTCAAAGGCCGGACAACACAATTTCTCTGGGGATTTGTGCTTTCTGCTCTTTGAAGTAAGGGCCCTTGGCAGGATTTTTTTAATGGGAATTCAGCAGTACATGGTTAGAGCACAAGAATATTTTCCCTCATTGTAACATATCAAAATATTATCAAATATGCAAGGTAAAAATCAAAGTATTTCTTTTTTTATGGTTTCATATGTTTTATTAAAGACAAGAACAAGTTTCTAATAATAATTTAGTATACTATATAGTAAATAGTAAGTTTCTAAATAGTAAGTTTCTTTTTTTTTAAATTTTTTAAACATTTTTATTATTATTTCCGCTCATACAAACTTAATAAGTAGACCAGTTCCCTCCCCCCCTCCTCCCCCTGAACCCCCTGCTCCCCTTCCCTCCCTCCCCGTCTCCCAGTGCCTCCCCCCCAATTCCCAGAGAGTCCTTTATTGTGTATGCCTAACTCTCCTCTTGGTCCTCCTCTCCGATGACGTACAAGGACCCAGTGGCATTTCCCTGAACCCTTTCTCGTGTTCCCCTTAAGCATAGGAACACTACTGTGGCTGTCAATCCCTTGCCTCCAAGGATCTTGGTGCCTTTAGCCGATGCTAGACTTTGTGAGGTCAATAGTGTGTTGGACATTGCGCAGGGCATGCAAAGTCCTATTATGATTGCTTCAGCCCTAACTAGTGTGGAGAATCTTCAGATCATTGCTCCTCCCATCCTTTTGCTCTTACAATCTTACCGCCCCTTCTTCCGCAAATGGCCCTGAGCTTCAGGATGGGGGGAGATTAGGCTGGCCTAGTTCTATGTGGTTGATATAGAGTCTCTGAAGTTCTGGATTGTGGTTTGTTGATTTTCTTTTGCAGTTTTGCTGCTCCTGCAATGCCCTTCACTCCATCCTGATGGGCACTGTATGTCACCCCCTGGTCAGAGACAAAAAGCTGTTAAACTGGAGTCTTGTTATAATAGCACATTCAAGGGTAGATGTAAGAAAAGCAGGAAACCTCGGTGAGGGAGGGGTCAGTCACTCATTTGCAAAATGATCACCTTTCATCCCCAGACTATATGCCCTCCCCTTCTGGTAAGATCATACCCCCTCAGTTGTACATGATCAGACACGAACGTCTGTGAACTTAACCAGGTGTCACATTACTTACTTGCATTCCTTGGAGGCCGATTTTCTCTGCTGTAACATGGTCCCCTCTCTCCTTGTGTTTGGTGTGGCCCTCCAACCCCATCCCTCCTGTTCACAATCCTTGCAATTACTGTATTACATAGGTTTACCTTTGAGGGTCTCAATGTGGGCTGGGTGAGTTTGGTACTAGGAGCCACCTATTAGGGAGTACATATGGCGCTTAACTTTCTGGGTTTGGGATACTTCACTTAGTATAATTGTTTCTAATGACATCCATTTCCCAGCAAATTCCAGTAATTCATCATTTTTGATGGCTGAGTAGTACTCCATTGTATAGATGTACCACAGTTTCCTACTCGTCAACTGTTGGACATTTAGGTTGACTCCATGACTTTGGTATTGTAAACAGTGCTGCTATGAACATGGTCGTGCTTGTGCTATCGAGGCGAACCTCTGCTGCATGGGGGGTTATTCCCAAAAGTGGAATCCCAGGGTCATATGGCATTTCAATCTTTAATTTCTTTAAGAATCTCCAGACGGCTCGCCAGAGTGGCTGTATGAGCCTGCATTCCCACCAGCAATGTAGCAGAGTTCCCCTCTCTCCACATCCTCTCCAGCACTTGTTGTTGTTTGTATTGTGGTTTTTTGCCATCCTGACTGGGGTGAGATGATATCTCAGGGAGGTTTTGATTTGCATTTCCCTGATGGCTAAAGAAGTGGAGCATTTTTTAAGATATTTGTTACACATTTTAATTTCATCTCTGGTAAAATTTCTTTTAAGTTCCAGGGCCCATTTTTTAATTGGGCCATTGTTTCCTTGGTGTTTAGTTTTCTAAGTTCTTTGTGCACTCTGGACAGCAAAGTTCTATCAGATGTGTGGTTAGTGAAGATTTTCTCCCATTCTGTGGGTTGCCTTTGAGCTCGCGTTACAATATCTTTATTTGAACAGAAACTCTTTAATTTCACAAGATCCCAACTGTTGAGAGTTGGTAGCAGTGACTGTGCCATTGGATGTCTGTTTAGGAAATGTTGGCCTAGCCCAATCAGCTCGAGGGAGTTCCCTATCCTTTCAACTATGGTTTTTATAGTCTCTGGCCTGATATCAAGGTCCTTGATCCATTTGAAATTAAGTCTTGTACATGGTGACAAGTATGGGTCCAGCTTTAATCTTCTGCATGTGGAGATCCAGTTTTGCCAGCACCATTTGTTGAAGATGCTATTCTTTTTCCATTGGATTCTTTGGGCCCCTTTGTCAAAGATCAAATGGCTGTATTTTTGTGGGCTTATATCTGGGTCTTCAACCCTTATCCATTGATCTGTGTGTCTATTTTGGAGCCAGTACCAGGCTGTTTTTATAACTATGGATTTGCAGTATAGACTAAGGTTTGGTATGGTAATACCTCCAGCTGTGTTTTTGTTACTCAGGATTGTCTTTGCTATCCTGGGTCTTTTGTGCCTCCATATGAATTTTGAGATTATTTGGTCAACTTCTTTAAAGAATTGCTTTGGGATTTTAATTGGTATAGCATTGAATTTGTATATTGCCTTTGGTAGGATGGTCATTTTTACAATGTTGAATCTGCCAATCCAGGAACATAGGAGGTATTTCTATCTTCTGGTGTCTTCTGCAATTTCTTTCTTCAGGGTTGTAAAGTTTTCCTTGTATAGGTCTTTTAACTCCCTGGTTAGGTTTATACCAAGGTATTTCATTTTTTTAGGGGCTACAGTAAATGGGATTGTTTCTCTCAAGGCTTTTTCACTTCTTTCATTCTGGGCATATAGGAAGGCCTCTGACTTTTGCACATTTATTTTGTATCCTGCCATCCTGCTGAACTTCCTAATTAGTTCCAGGAGCTTCCTGGTGGAGTTTTTGGGATCCCTCAGGTATAAGATCATGTCATCTGCAAATAGGGATAGCTTGACTTCTTCCTTGGCCATTTGAATCCCTTTTATGCCTCTTTCTTGTCTTATGGCTTCAGCTAAGACTTCAAGGACAATATTGAATAGAAGTGGTGAGAGTGGACAGCCTTGTCTAGTTCCTGATTGAGTGGGAATGCTTCCATTTGTTCCCCATTGAGCATAATCCTTGCTGTGGGCTTGTTGTATACAGCTTTTATTATATTGATAAAGGTTCCTTCCATTCCTACTGTCTCTAGCGTTTTGATCATAAAAGGCTGTTGGATCTTGTCAAAGCTTTTTCTGCATCTATCGAGAGTATCATGTGGTCTTGGTCTTTGGACTGGTTTACATGATGAATTACATTTATTGATTTTCGTATGTTGAACCAACTTTGTGTGCCAGGGATGAAGCCTACTTGGTCCCTGTGAATGATCTTTTTAATATGTTTTTGAATCCGATTTGCTAAGACTTTGTTGAGAATCTTTGCGTCTGTGTTCATCAGAGAGATCAGCCTATAGTTTTCTTTTTTAAGTGAATCTTTATTAGGTTTTTGGATTAAGACGATATTAGCTTCATAGAAGGAATTTGGTAGTGTTCCTTCCTTTGCTATTTGATGGAATAGTTTAAGGAGTATTGGTGTTATTAACTCCTTAAATATCTGGTAGAATTCTGTGCTGAATCCATCTGATCCAGGACATTTTTTGGTGGGAAGATTTGAGATTACTTCTTCAATTTCCTTATATGTTATAGGGCTATTTAAGTAATTCACAACTTCCTGATTCAATTTAGGTAGGTTGTGTTTACTTAGAAATTCATCCATCTCTTTTGTGTTGTCAAACTTCACAGAGTATAAGTTTTTGAAATATGATGTTATAATTCTCTGGATTTCTTGGGTATCAGTAGTGATAACTCCATGTTCATTTCTAATTTTGTCAATTTGTGTTTTCTCTCTCTTGCTTTTGGTTAATTTAGCTAGGGGTGTATCAATCTTATTGATTTTTTCAAAGAACCAACTTTTTGACTGGTTGATTTTTTCTATTGTTTTCTTAGTCTCGATTTCAGATATTTCTCCCCTTATTTTGGTAATCTCCTCTCTTCTACTGCTTTTGGGATCAGATTGCTCAAGTTTCTCTAAAGCCTTTAGCTGCACCGTTAAGTTGTTTATTTCTGATGTTTCCATTTTTTTGATGTAGGCATTAAGAGCTATGAACTTACCTCTTAGGACAGCTTTCATTGTGTCCCAGAGATTTTGGTAAGTTGCATTTTCATTATCGTTCACTTTCAGGAAATCTTGAATTTCCTTTTTAATTTCTTCCTGAATCCAGTTCTCATTCAGCATCATATTGTTAAGTTTCTAGGAGTTAGTGTATTTTCTGTTGTTTGTTGTGTTGTGGATGTCCAGCTTTAGTCCGTGGTGTTCTGATAGGGCACAGGTTAGAATTTCAACTTTTTTGTATATGTGTAGATTCGTTTTGTGGCCCAATATGTGATCTATTTTGGAGAAAGTTCCGTGTGCTGCTGAGAAAAATGTGTATTCTTTGGTGCGTGGGTGAAAAGTTCGATAGAGATCTGTAAGGTCCATTTCTTTAAGGGTTTGATTAAGGTCCAAAGTGTCTCTGTTAAGCTTTTGACCTGTTGATTTATCCCATGTTGAGAAGGCGGTGTTGAAGTCCCCAAGAATTATTGTTTGTGGGTTGATTTCTTGCTTTAGGCGCTGTAGGGTTTTCTTAATGAATGTGGAGGGGCCCATATTGGGTGCATAAATGTTTAGTATTGTGAAGTCTTCCTGGTGAATTGTACCTGTGACTAAAATATAGTATCCATCTGTGTCTCTTATGATTTTCTTTGGTTTGAAGTCCACTTTGTCTGAAAGCATAATGGCTACCCCTGCCTGTTTCCTGGTTCCATAGGCTTGCAAGATTTTGGACCAGCCTTTCATTCTTAGGATGTGCCTATCTTTTGTGGTGAGATGAGTTTCCTGAAGGCAGCAGATTGTTGGATTGTGGTTTTTAATCCAAGTTTGTAATCTGTGTCTCTTAATCGGTGAGTTAATACCATTGACATTTAATGTTATAATGGAGAAATTATTTTTAATTCTGGACATTTTTTATGTTTAGTAGACTTTGTAAGCATGTTGTTTGATATTTATATTTTAGTGGTATTATACTTCCCTTCTGTCCTCCTGGATACACTTGTTATTTTCTTCAAGCTTGAGTGTCATTTCTAGGATTTTTTGAAGGCCTGGTTTGGTAGACATGTATCCCTTCAAGTTGTCTTTGTGCTGGAAAACTTTTTTTTCTCCCTCAATCTTGACAGATAGTTTTGCCGGGTATATCAGTCTGGGTTGGCATTTTTGCTCATTTAATACTTGAAGTATGTCTCTCCAAGGTCTTCTTGCTTTTACTGTTTCCATTGATTAGTCATTTGTTATTCTAATAGGTTTACCTTTAAAAATGAGTTGCTTTTTTTTCTCTTGAAGCTCTCAGCACCTTTTCTTTGTCTTGAATGTGGAGTGTTTTGACTATTATTTGCCGTGGTGATTTTCTACTTTGGTCATATCTGTTTGGAGTGCGAAATGCCTCTTGTATTTGGATAGGCCTCTCATTCTTTAGTTGTGGGAAGTTTTCATTTATGATGAATTGAAATATTTCCTCAGGTGTGGTATTTTGGGATCCTTGTTCTGGTATTCCATGAATGAGCATGTTAGGCTTCTTCAGGGTGTTCCATATCTCTTGAATGTTCCTCTCCAGTATCTTTTTGGCTTTAACAATCTCTTCCATTGAGCTGGTTAATTCTCCCACTTTGTCTTCAAGATCTGAAATTCTATTTTCTGCCTCATTTGTTCTGCTGATAAGACTCTCTGTTGAGTTTTGGGTTGAAGATAACTTGTCTTTTAGTTCAATTTTAAACCCTGCCTGAGACTGTTTTAATTGCTCTATACCTATTTTTGTTTCTTGAACTGTTTTTCTCAACTCCTCCAAGTGCCTGTTGTGTTTCTGTTCGAAGTGGTTGATACGGTTGTTTAACTCTTCTCGGATTTCCTCTTTCATAGTATTAATCATGGTAATGATCATACTCTGAAAGTCGTTATGTTGGGTCTGGCTTTCATGGCTATTTTCTGTGGATTTGTTCTGGTCAGAATCCCTCATTATGGGATTGATTCTTTCGGCAGGAGATTGGTCTTCTTGGGTTTTGTTTCTCGTGGATCTGCACTTTGACTTGTACATTGTTGTTTTGTTTTTTAGGACCTTTCAGTTTCTGAGTGTTTTTCACTGAATCCACCTAGTTGGTATTATTATACTTGCCAGTTATTACTAGTGCTTGCCTTGGATTGGGTATGTTTGTGTATTGTTATCTTTATATCCTAGATGAGGCTACTAGGCTGTTAGTACATCAGTTAAGTCAGGTTATGTTACCAAGGGATGAATATTAGTTTGGTAGTGCACTTTTACGATTTAGTATCTTGGTGAAATGTGGGGGCGAGTGGTGTACTCCCTGGAGTTGTATGTTGTGGGGTGGCTGTATGAGAAAGTTGATCTACAGCATTGATACTTTAAAGGATCAGTAAGGTGAAAAGAAAAAGTTTACTTATGGTTGGGTTGGATGAGAAGAATCTCGCCCATGTGATATACTGATTGTAGTGGAGTCCAGATGTATGACCTGCGTTCCCTTTGTTCCTTAGAATTTTTTTAAATCTTTTTATTATTATTTATTCAATTGCGCGCGTGTACGTGTGTGTGCACGTATGTGTGTATGTGTGTGTAGAACCACAGATGAATTCAGGAACCACCATGGACGCCTCCACCTCCTCCTTGTTTACTTTGTCCCAGGATTCGCAGGCTCCACCCTACCAGGACCAGAAACGCAGGCCGCCCCCGCTCTGCCCGGTGTCTATATGTGGGGTCTAGGATCCGAACTCAGGACCTTCTGCCTCCAAGGCAGAGGCTTAACCCCTGAGCCACCTCTCCAGCCCCTGTTCCTTAGAATTTTGCTTGAGTTTCCTTTGGGCTCTACTGAATTCTGAGTAGCAGTGTGTCTTCGGTGGACCACGTGCGTAGGTCCCCTGTGGGCCAGAGAGGCAGAGGGTCTGATGTTGATGGCAGAATTCTTCACCTGCAACCTGGGAAGGTCAGCGTGGAGGGGGGCGGGGCCCCAGGGGCAAAGCCAGGGGTGCTGCTGGCCAGGTGGCTCCCGGGTGGGGGACGGGGCTGGGCTGGGCTCTCTCTCTCTCTCTCTCTCTCTCTCTCTCTCTCTCTCTCTCTCTCACTCACCTTGGGCAGCTGGCGGGGCGGGGCGGCACGGAGGGGGCTGGGGTCGTCTGGGCCGCGGCGCAGGCCAAGCCGGAGTCGGCCTGGGTGCTCGCAGCCGGGACGCTTGGGAAAATCAAAGTATTTCTACTTAGAAATCTAGAATTGGTTGGTCAGTTATCTAGATTAAGTATCAACGGTGCATATACTGTATATTTTTCCAGAATCTACACATACAACACAAACACACACATACACACACACACACAACTATATAGATCTTACTCTGACTTTTCCAGAAAAAAATGGTAATGCATATATTACATATAAGTACATGCTTTTATTTTCCTAAAATATGACGTCTTTGATGCTGCAGCTTATTTTTGATTCTTATTTCATTTTCATGTGTATGCATGCGTGGGGGGTGCACGTGTGTAAGTATGCTTGCTTGTATGTAAGCACACACGTGTATATGGATGTGCATGGGTATCGAGGCCCAAGATTCTGGAGCTATTTTTATTTTTTTCCTAATCATAATAGCTTAATAGGTACCCCTGTCCTCTCCCTCTCCCATCCCTTCCCCCACATTGTCCATTCCACTCTCCCTCTTTCCTTTCATGTTCCTCCTTCCCTCCCCCTGTTCCTGTGCCTCCTTCCTCCCTTCCATCCCCTGGAGCATACCTTTATGTGGGCTCCAAACCTCCCTCTGAGTCCTCCACCCTAGTAAGGGTTCAGGATTTAGTGGCATATCCCAGGGCCACTTCTTGGGTTTCCTGTTAGTATAAGAACTCTACTATGACTGTTAATCCCTTGCTTCTAAGGATCCTACAGCCTGAAGCCCTCTCTGCTGTGATCAGTGATAGACTTTGGGGGGTTGTTGACATGTCAGCCATTGTGCAGGTCAGGCAAAGTACAATCCTGGCTGCTGAAGTCCTAACTTGTGTGGAGTATCTTGCATATCGTTGGTCCTCCCCATCTTTAGGCTCTTTCAATCTTGCCGCACCCTCTTCTGCAAGGTTCCCTGAGCTTTAGCATGGGGAGAGATTTGGCTGGTCTGGTTCTAGGTGAGTAATGTAAGGTCTTTGGTGTTTTGAATTATGATTTGTTGTTGTTTTCAGTTTTGATTTTCCTGAACTGCCCTTGGCTACATCCCAATTGGTATCAAAGGTCCTCTCCTAACCAAAGATAAAAGACTGTTTAAATGAAGATCTTAATCTAAGAGAAGACTCAACATTAGATGGAAGAATAGGAGTAGGACACAGCAGTGAGGGGGGTCAGTGTCCATTTGCCAGATGGTTACCATCTATCTGCCAGTCCTTTTACCCTTCCTAATTGGTGAGATCAAACCTGTTCAGTCTCAAGTGACCAGGAATGGAAGTGAGAATGAGCTGCACCAGATATCTCGCTATTTATATGCAATACTTGACCGTGGCCTATTTTCTCTACTGAAGCATGTTCCTCTATCTACTTTCTTTTGAGATCCCCCTTCCTCCTGTTTATAATCCTCTATGATTACAATGGGTATTACAGAGATTTACCTTTGAAAATGTCATTAAGTAGGATTGGAACAAGGATCCACGTATTTGGGAGTACATACTGTGTCTAACTTTCTGTGTCTGGGATACTTCACCCAATATAATTTTTTCTAATTCCATCCATTTCCAGGCAAATTTCATTAATTCATCATTTTTGATGGCTGAGTAGTATTCCATTGTGTAAATGTACCACATTTTCTTTATCTATTAATCAATTGTTCTGCATTTGGGTTGATTTCATGACTTTGCTATTGTAAATAGTGCTGCAATGAATATGGTTGTGCTTGTGTCACTGTAGTGAATTTCTTCACTATGGGGGATTATTCCCAGTAGTGGTATAGCAAGGTCATATGACATTTCAATCCTTAAATTTTTTAGACATCGCCATACTGATCTCCAGAGTGGTTGTATAAATCTGCATTCCCACCAGAAATGTATGAGAGTTCCCTTCTCTCCATATCCTTTCCAGCATATTGTGGATTTTTGCTATCCTGACCAGAATGAGATGATATCTCAGGATGGTTTTGATTTTCATTTCCCTGATGGCTAGGGATGTGGGGCATTTTTAGAGATATTTGTTAGACAGTTCAATTTTGTTCCTGGGAAAGATTCTTTTGAGTTTCTATGCCCATTTTCTCATTGGGCTATTTATCTCCTTGGTATTAATTTTTTTTAAAGTTTTTTGTGCACTCTGGATAATAGAGCTCTATCAGATATATAGTTAGTGAAGATTTTATCCCATTCTGTGGGGGCCTTTTTTGCTTGGGTTATTATCTCTTTGTCTGAACAGAAGCTCTTTAATTTCATAAGATCTCATTTGTTGAGTGTTGGTTCTAGTGCCTGTGCTATTGGATTTCTGTTTAAGACAATTGGCCTAGCCCAATTAGCTTGAGGGAGTTCCCTAATCTTTCAACTAGGGTTTTTACAGTTTTTGGTCTAATATTAAGGGTCTTGATCCATTTGGAATTAATTTTTGTGAATGATGACAAGTATGGGTCCAGTTTTAATCTTTTGCATGTGGATATCCAGGTTTGCCAGCAACATTTGTTGAAGATGCTGTTCTTTTTCCATTGAGTTCTTTGGGTTGTAATTATGTGGGTTTATATCTGGGTCTTCAACCCTTATCCATTGATCTACATGTCTATTTTGGAGCCAGTACCAGGCTGTTTATATTACTATGGATTTGTAGTATAGATTAAGGTTTGGTATAGTGATACCTTCAACAGTGTGTGTGTGTTTTTTTTAAGGGAACAAGGGGTTTATTTCCTTACGATAGTCCGTTTACAGTTCTCAGTCCAGCTTGACGGGAGAGCATGCACCAACACCAGGGTCAAAGGAATTGGTCACACCATCACTGCATAATGGCTAAGAGATGGACGATCCTTACTTGCCAGACCAGCATGTCTGACCAAGTGAACAGAAGGATGCCAACTCTCTCAACCAGCTCTCTGTGATTTATCCAGGGCCTAATCCCACCCACCATGGGCTGGGTCTTCCTCATCAGCTAGACAATCTCCTTCAGGTTTGCTCTGGGCTTAACTCAACCATCAACTCTCTACAACTGTGCCCAGAGCTCAAACCCTCAACAGTAAAGTTGACACCTGTGCTTAACTATGACACACAATTTTAAAGAATTAATAGATAAACCTTAAGCAAGCTTGCAGGTAATTATTTAATTGATGGGGAGACCCAGCAGATGACTGTACAATCCCAATACAATCCTCTGGGCAGGTCAATTAAATGGAGGGAACTGGTTAAGAAAGTAGGCATTGTTCAAGATATGTTGCCTGGAAAAGGAAGTTGTCTCTTTCTTTGTAGTTATGTGGATATGGTGGGGCCAGTTCCCCACGTCCTGGTGTTAATGTGGACTCTTCTATCAAACTGGATTGAGAACTGTGACTAGACACCAATAAACCAGAATACAATCCCTTGTTTATGCATAAACTATTTGTTCTTGAATCATTCAGCAAACGTGAAGAGTGAATGTAACATGTACTTGCAACAGAAGAGTCCGTTAAGCTGTACTTGTAGTATTTTTGAGATTCTGTAAACAATTGCTCCAAATTCTTCTGGATTTTTCTCACAAACCAGGTCCAAATTCTTACATTTCTTACATGTTTATCACTAAAGGGACTTAACTTAGCACCAATTTTCTCTAGCAATTGTTTTTCACTATAACAAAACACAAAATAGCATAAATGAGGAGGGATTTTCTTTGGTTCATTATCTCGGAGAAGTTGTGGTAGCATGAAGCTCAATGGAGGTGGAAGTGTGATGTTAACACTCATCTCTTTGAATCTTGCATGGAAGAGAACATAGAGACAAGAAAAATTACCATTAACAATATTAAACAAATCCCAAAACCACCTTTAAGAAAATCACTTCCTTCATCTTCCAAAGATCTCACAATCTCCTAAAGGGCACCACTAGCTTTGAAAAAAGGGATCAGATACATGAGCATTGGAGGAGTTATTTTACATTCAAAATATAGCAATCCTGTTCTTACATAGATAAGACAGCTCAAAGCCAGCACCTCAGGGCATATTAACACAATGAGAAGTAAAAAATAAGGTCTCTGAGTGACTGTAACTGAAAAATAATCAAGCAATTTGGACTGTTTTCTTCAAGAATTTCATATAAGACTAAAAGTAATATTTGCTATCTTAATGATTTTATGGCCAATCTTACTCTAAAGTGTCAAAGAATAATGCCAAATTCAACAGGTCAGGTCAATCAAATGAACAATAACAATTATGAACCAAGACTAGATATCATAGTGCCTATTGGATGCTTCTGAAATAATATGATTTATCTGTTAAACGAAATAAGGATTGTCTTGTTCTGTTCTTGTAATGAAAATGTATAGGATATTATTTATATTTAGCATCATCTATTTCCTAATCAAATTCATTCATCATTCTTGGGAGATTTAGAGCAGCTCTCCTTAAAGAAAAGAAAAATAGAAACAGTGTTTTTGTCACTCAGGATTGTTTTTGCTATTCTGGGTCTTTTGTGCTTCCATATGAATTTTGAGATTGTTTGTTCAATTCTTTAAAGAATTGCTTTGGGATTTTGATTAGTATAGTTTTGAATCTGTATACTGCTTTTGGTAGGATGGTTATTTTTATGATGTTGATTCTGCCAATCAGGAGCATGGGAGATCTTTCTACCTTCTGGTGTCTTCTGTAATTTTTTTCTTCAGGGTTTTAAAGTTTTCATTATAAAGGTTTCTTACTTCTTTGATTAGATTTATACCAAGGTATTTCAGTTTTTAAAGGGCTATAGTAAATGGGATTGTTTCTCTTAGGACTTTTTCACTTTTTTCATCCTTGGTGTATAGGAAGGCCACTGATTTTTGCACGTTTGTTTTGTAGCCTGCACTCTGCTGAATTTATGTATTAGTTCCAGGAGTTTGCTAGTGGAGTTTTCAGGATCACTCAGGTATAAGATCATGTCATCTGCTAATAGAGATATCTTGACTTCTTCCTTTCTTTTTTTAAAATATTTTTATTATTATTTATTCAATTGTGCATGTGTGCACGTGTGTGTGTGTGTGTAGAACCATGGGCGAATTCGGGAACCACCATGGACTGCCTCCACCTCCTCCTTGTTTACTCTGCCCGGGGATTCACAGGCTCCACCCTACCAGACCAGAAACGCAGGCTGCTCCCACTTCTGCCCGGCGTCTATACATGGGGTCTAGGATTCAAACTCAGGACCTTCCGCCTGCAAGACAGAGCCATCTCTCCAACCCCGACTTCTTCCTTTCTGATTTGAATCCTTTTTACCTCTCTCTCTTGTCTTATGGCTCTAGCTAAGACTTCAAGTACAATATTGAATATTAGTGGTGAGAGTGGATAGCCTTGTCTAAATGGGGATGCTTCAAGTTTTGTCACCTTTAGTATGATCCTTGCTGTTGGCTTGTTGTATACAGCTTTCATTATGTTGATATAAGTTCCTCTTGTTCCAACTGTCTCTAGAGTTTTGATCATAAAAGGCTGTTGGATCTTGTCAAAAGCTTTTTCTGCATCCATCAAGAGTATCATGTGGTCTTGGCTTATCTGACAGATTACAATTATTGATTTGGGTATATTGAATCAACCTTGTGTGCCTGGGACAAAACCTACTTGATCACAGTGAATGATCTTTTTGATATGTTGTTGAATCCAATCTGCTAATATTTTTTTGAGAATCTTTACATCTATGTTAATCAAAGAGATTGGCCTATAGTTTTCTTTTTTAAGTGTATCTTTATTAGGTTTTGGGATTAGTATGATATTAGCTTCATAGAAAGAATTTGGAAGTGTTCCTTCATTTGATATTTTATGGAACAGTTTATTGAGCAGTAGTATTAATTGTTCTTTAAATGTCATATTTCAAACTCTTATACTCCATGAAATTTGTTAATCCAAAAGAAATGGATGAATTTCTGAGTAAGCACAACTTGCCTAAATTGAATCAGGAAGTTTTGAACTAATTAAATAGTTGTATAACAAATGAGGAAATTGATGAAGTAATCTCGATTCTTTCCACCAAAAAATGTCCTGGACCAAGAATTAGTGTATTTTCTGCTATTTGTTGTGTTGTGGATGTCAAGCTTTTAGACCATGGTGTTCTGATAGGGTACAAGCTATAATTTCAACTTTCCTATATATGTGGAGATTCATTTTGTGGCCCAATATGTGGTCAATTTGGAGAAAGTTCTGTGGTGCTTGGATGGAAAGTTCAGTAGAGATCTGTTAGGCCCATTTTGGTAAGGGTTTGATTTAATTCCAATGTGTCTCGGTAGAGTTTTTGGACTGTTAATCTATCCCATGTTGAGAGTGGTGTGTTGAAATCCCCAAATATTATTGTTTTGGAATTGATTTATTCTTTTAGATGTTGTAGGGTTTGTTTAATCAATGTGGAGGAGCCTACATTAGGTGTGTAAATGCTCAGTATTGTGAATTCTTTCTGGTGAATTATTCCCGTGACTAAATGTAGTATCTTTCTGTATCTCTTATGATTTTCTTTGCTTTGAAGTCCACTTTATCAGATCCCATAATTGCTATCTCTTCTTGTTTTCTTGTTCCATTAGCTTGAAGAATTTTTGACCAGCCTTTTACTTTTAGAAAGTGCAAATCTTTTGTGTCAGTCTTCCTGAGGGCAGCAGATGGATGGGTTTTTATTTCTAATCCATGTTTGTAACCTTTCTTTTGATGGGTGAGTTAATTCCATTGACATTTATGGTTATAATGGAGAAATTACTTTTGATTCCTGACTTTTTTTTGTGGCTTTCATAAGTTTATTATTCAGCTGTTAGGTTGTGGTGGTATTATACTTCCCTTCTATCCTCCTGGATATGCTTGTTCTTTTCTTCAAGTTTGAGTATCTTTTCTAGCATATTTTGAAGATCTGGTTTAGTGGTCATATAAGCCTTCAACTTGTCTTCATGGTGAAAAATTTTTCTTTCATCTTAGATCATGACTGATAGTTTTGATGGGTATATCAGGCTGGGTTGACATTTGTACTTATTCAATACTTGAAGTACATCTCTCCAAGCTCTTCTTGCTTTTACTGTTTCTATTGAAAACTCATTTGTTATTTTAATAGGTTTACCTTTAAAAGTGACTTGATTTTTTTCTCCTGAAATTTTAAGCACTTTCTGTTTGTCTTGTATGTGTAGTGTTTTGACTATTGTTTGCCATGGCAAGTTTCTATTTTGGTCATATCTGTTTTGGGTGTGAAATGCCTCTTGTGTTTGGATGGGCCTCTCTTTGTATGTGGAAAGTTTTCCTTTATGACAATTTGAAAATTTTCCTCAGGTGTGGTATTTTGGGATTCTTGTTCTGGTAGTCCATGAATGCGCATGTTAGGCTTCTTCAAGGTATCCCATAACTCTTGAATATTCCTCTCAAGTATCTTTTTGGCTTTAACAACTTCTTTGATTGAACTGGTTTGTTCTTCCACTTTGTCTTCAAGATCTGAAATTTTATTTTCTGCTCCATTAGTTCTGCTGATAAGACTCTCTGTTGAGTTCTGGGTTGAAGATAACTTGTCTTTTAATTCAAGTTTAATATCTCTTTCACATTGTTTTAACTGCTCTATGCCTAATTTTGTTTCTTCAACTGATTTTCTCATTTCCTCCAAGTGCATGTTGTGTTCCTGTTAAAACTGGATGATGTGGTTATTTAACTCTTCCTAAATTTCCTCTTTCATTGTTTTTATCATAGTAAAGATCAGGCTTTAAAAATCATTATCTTGGGTATGGCTTTTTTGGCTATTTTCTGAGTTTATTCTGGTTGGAGACCATCACTATAGGGTTGATTCTTTTTGTAGGAGATTTGTTGTCTTGGTTTTTGTTTCTCATGGATTTGTGTTGTGACTTGGACATTTTTGTTTTACCTCTTATGACCTTTTCGTTTTTGTGTATTTTTGGCTGAATTTATTTAGATTGTTTAAATATACTTGAGCTGTTATTGCTAGTGCCTTGGAGTTGACATGCCTGTCTGATATTGGTGTTGTTTCCTAGATGAAGCTATTGGACTGTTAATACATCAATTAAGGTGGGTTTAGTAGACAGGGATTGAAGATGAGTATGGTAGTGCACTTTTTTGGTTTACTTCCTTGGTGATATATGAGGGTGAATGATACAGTCCCTGAAGTTGCATGGGTTTTTGGGTGGGTTATATGGAAATGTTAAACTGCAGTGACTAACAATTGAGAGTAACAGGAGGGTAAAAAGAATTTTTTATCTTAGAGCTGGATGTGAAAATTCTTTCCCATATAATGGGATGATTTTAGAAGTCTTCAGATGTACAGTGTTGGTCCCCCAGCTTGTTGCTTGGGTTTTTCTCTGGACTCTGTTGACTTCTGAGGAGCAGAAAGGGCTCACTTTCTGAGGAGTAGGAAGTCTGCAAGGGTCTGGAGCAGAAAGACAAACAGGCTAGTGGGGTACCCATATGACCTGGGCCCTGGGACATGGCCTAGGGCTTTCCCCAGGAGCAGAAAGGCTACCTGGGTAGTAGGATGTAGGCAGATGGTCTGGCACCTGGGGAGTGGTCTGGGGCCTTACCTAGGAGCATGGAGTCTGTTGGTGTCTGGAGCAGAACGTCTGGAGCCCTTTAAGGATTAAGGCCATACCTGAGCCGTAAGGGATTACTGTTTACAATGGAGATGTCTCATTTATAGACTCTGACTGTCATCTTTAGGTCAGCTTCATATTTTATCCATTTTTGGAGTCATGAAGACTGTAATACTGTATATCACATAACAATGATTTTTGGTGAATAAGCAGCTTATATACTTACATAAATTGCACAGAAATTATAAATAAACAATCTGATTATTCTCAGTTTCCATTACACATTTTTCTGTCGTGACTTATTGAATTGTATCAACTTCACATAATTTTTTATTAACATGTTCCATTTGTTAACAACATCTTAAGAAAAACGGAATTAAGAAAAAAATCATGCTAAAATGGTCAGGATTAACATTGTGACTATAAAAATCTAAGAAGTCAAGAGCACAATACAATAGACTGAGTAGTAATTAAGAGAAATGAAAATGAATTCATATAATTCCTTAAAATTTGAATTGGAAGACAATTTCATAGTAGGAAAACACTATAATATGGAATTAGATAAAACAGAATGGACTATAATATAAATATATTAGTTTTTTTCTATATCCTATTTTGTTTTTAAGATTGTAAGAGCCTAAAGGTGGGGAGGTTCATAGCTGCCTTGTCATTCCAATAAAGATAGGTAGGGCTGTTACATCCAGAAACTTACTACAATGAGACCTATCCTACCAGACTACACTATCACTGGCATATAAACATTCCTCCATAAACTAACAATGAACTCAGGAGAAATAACTATATGCAGGTGGAACTTTAGGGACTAGGGCTAGACAGGTGGAGAATATGCCTATCAGTGGGTCTAGCTAAGGAAGGGCCACTTAATCTGCCACAGAGACCTGAGTCCATACCAATGTAGACAACGCAAAAGGAATTCTACGGACCACACAAGCAGACAGGCAGGAGGATGGGTGGGAGAATCATGGGTTGGTGAAGGAAGGATAGGGTAAGAGAAGAATGGAAAGGGATGGGGTCAAGGACAGTTACTCCATTATGCTTGTAATTAAGAAGACTAAATATTAATAAAATGTTTAAATTATATTTCTTTAGTTCTTGTGTGCAAAGAAATAGAAAAGAAAGTTGCACAGCTGGACTATTCATATTATAAAATGACAAGGTTATAATGGCATTTTATTTTAATTAATATTAAACAATAATATTTATACATTAGTAAACTTACTCAAGGATATTGGCTTAAAAATAAATGAACCATGATAAATACTTCCATAGCCTGATTCCCATTGAAAATAAAGCTCCAGGCAAAACATATGCCAACATTTTCTGTAAGTTGCAAAAAATGTCTCTTATTCTCTGTTCTTTCCTACGTTCATGTATTGGCAGCATGTCTTTATGACTCTCCTCCTGTGGCATGGAATCTTCTCCCAATTATGTATTCTGAGCTACTTTTGTGATGGGCTTGACTCCATAGGTAGTCCTAAGCTTAGAGCTTTAGAATTCTTGCATACTTCAACTTCTTTTCATGGAACCTTGATCAAATCTCTTAAGAACACATCTGATTTAGTATCCTGAAGGGTGAGAGACATGTGAATCAGGAACAATAACAATAACCATCTTAATAACTCAATGAGTGGAACCTAATACAAATACACAAACTACAGTGTTATGATTTTAACTGCAAAATCTTATAAGTCACTAAGTTTTAAGATATTTTGTTATATAACTAAAGCTAATTTTCCATTCTTTATTGGAGAGTGCAAGTAAAATGAAAGTGAGGAAAGAAAAGAAAACACAAGAAAGATTATTATAGATCTAACTATTTTTATTTTGCGATGACTTGATTTCAACAGACGAATTCTTTTTTTTTAATTTTTCTGCTCATACAAACATAATAGGAACCCCTGTCCCCTCCCTCCCTCCACCCCTCCCTGGACCTCCCTGTTCCCTCCTCATTTTGTCCCTTCCTTTCCCCCCTCCCTCCCTTTCTCCCAGTGCCCCCTCCCCCCATCTCTGAAGCATCCTTTAATGAGTACATCAAACTTTACTCTGGGTTCTCCTCTCTGATGAGGTGTAAGGACTCAGTGGCATTTCCCAGAACTCTTTCTTGTGTTCCCCTTAAATATAGGAACAATATTGTGACTGTTAATCCCTTCCTTCTAAAGATCCTAGTGCCTTTAGTCCATGCTAGAATTTGAGGGGTCAATGATATGTTGGTCATTGCGCATATCGTGAAGAGTCCTATTATAATTGCTTCGGCCCTAACTTGTGTGGAGTATCTTGCATATCATGACTCCTCCCATCCTTGTGCTCTTACAATCTTACCGCCCCCTCTTCCGCAAATTTCCCTGAGCTTCAGGATGGGGAGAGATTAGGCAGGCTTGATTCCAGGTGGTTGATATAGAGTCTCTGATGTTCTGAATTATGGTTTGTTGAGGATTTTTTTTTTTTCAGTTTTGCTGTTCCTGCAATACCCTTGGTTCCATCCTGATGCGTATTGGATGTCACCCCCTGGCCAGAGATAAAAACTTGCAGTCCTTGATGGTGGCCTATTTTCTCTGCTGTAACATGGTCCCCTCTGTTTCTGGTGGGGCCCTCCTTCCCCATCCCTCCTGTTTATAATCTTCACAATTACTGTAGATATTACAGAGATTTTTTAAATTTTATTATTATTATTATTATTTATTCAATTGTGCGTGTGTGTATGTATGTGCGCGTGCATGTGTGCATGTGTGTATGTAGAACCACGGACGAATTCGCGAACCACCATGGACGCCTCCACCTCCTTCTGCCCCGGGATTCACAGGCTCCGCCCTACCAGGACCAGAAGAGCAGTCCCCCCCCCCCCCCCCCCCCCCCCGCTTCCGCCTAGCGTCTATACGTGGGATCTGGGATCCGAACTCAGGAACTTCCGCCTGCAAGGCGGAGGCTTAATCCCTGAGCCACCTCTCCAGCCCCTACAGAGATTTTGTCTTTGAGTGTCTCTAAGTGAGTTTGGTACTAGGATCCACCTATTAAGGAATACATATGGTGCTTAATTTTCCATATCTAGGATACTTCACCCGATATAATTGTTTCTAATTCCATTCATTTCCCAGCAAATTGCATTAATTCATCATTTTTGATGGCTGAGTAGCATTCCATTGTATAAATGTACCACATTTTCCTTATCCACTCGTCAACTTCAACAGTTGAATTCTAGAGAAACAGAGAGAACATCACAACAAAGATTTTGAAAACCATCAGAATTAAAAGATCAAGCCCTAAGTAGTATATACCTGATAGAAAAAGAAATAGTCAAAGATTCACAAAGAATACTACAGCCTTACACAGAAACATAGTTCTACAAGAACATCTATGCAACAGCTGTGTTTCTAATCTCAGAATGATGCCAGTTATCTTGATATTCCCAGACAAAGATTATCATTTCAGAATATTTCATGTAAGCATCTTCACTTTATCTTAAAAAACTTTATCTCGCCTTGACCTTTTGATGCATGCTCAGAGTTTCCTATGGCAACTTTATCCCCATTGTGATGTTCTTCTTTAATAAACCTAATTAATCTTTTGAGAATATTTTTCTCGATGTTATTTAGCTTGACAACGTTGTCAAGGAGAGTAGAGAAAATCATTTTCCTAAAAATTATTTTCTATCTCCAGTCTCTCATTGATTCACATTTGAGGTGGATGTTAATGTCCTTGCATTTTGACTGCCCTCATGGTGTTACTCCAGGGAAATCCAGTCTCATGAAGG
The DNA here is from genome assembly GCA_023101885.1 of Typhlomys cinereus. Classification (NCBI taxonomy): domain Eukaryota; kingdom Metazoa; phylum Chordata; class Mammalia; order Rodentia; family Platacanthomyidae; genus Typhlomys; species Typhlomys cinereus. The sequence continues at coordinate 1,690,957 of JALPQD010000057.1, read as the reverse complement.
TAAAGGTGAGAGCAACATACCAGACAAGTGTACAATACTGATGAAAAGATACGATCTCAAGTCTGGGGAGATGACTCAAGGTTAGAATCTTTGCCTTTAAAATAAAGCAACCTGAGTTCAATTCCCTTTTTCCCATGTAAAAATGCCAGATGGACATGGTGAAAGCCTGAAATTTCTGCCCTAGAAGAGGATCTTGGGAAACATCAGAGCAAAGCAATGAGGAGGTACAGTAATGCAGGATTATTTCTGATGCCACCCTTGGTCCTCCACATACACACACACTCAAAGTGCCCTCTGGCACAAACACACACACACACACACACACACACACACACACACACACACACACACACATCCCTTAGTTCTCTTCTTGATCTTGTATCTATGTATTTCTTTTATATCACCAATAAATTTGTGATCAAAAAACTTAGAGGAATAAAAGGGGGCTTTATGCTTGCTTACAATTTCCCATCTCACTTCACAGTCTATCTTTGCTGAATAGTCCACATTAATACCAGGAGCTGAGGGAACTGGTCACACCATACCTGTAGGCATTACTAAGAAAGGGGCAAAGCTCACTTGCCAGACTGCAAGTCTATCAAGTATGTCAAACTACTGAACCAGCTCACTTTATCTTATCTACCTGCCCAGAGAATAGTGGGCTGGTTCTTTTGACATTAATTAGACAATCTCCTTCAGGCCTGCTTAGGGCTTACCTTAACTACTAATTCCTCACAAATGTGCCCAAAATTTGGCCTCCAGTTGTACACACCTATATGTCTAACTAGCACACTACACATGTAGCTTACAATATCTCTTCTAAGTGGACAACCTATTTGTCCATCTCTTGAATCAATGATAGCATTTAATTTATTTGATTATGTAGGATGTGATAAAAAGAAATTCATACCAGTTCCAAGAATAGACTGAAGGAGGCCAACGTAATTCTTCTGCTGTTGGGCTCCTTGACACCCTCATTTGTTATCAACCAACAGCTAGCCAACCATAAGAAGCAGATGCTAATATTGAACTATTATTGACTGATATGTATAAGGATGGATAACTCTCTATTTGAGACTTAATTACTGACTAGTATATTATGGGCTAAATACTGATAGATATTTTAAAACACTGAAGTTGGGATGGTTTTTTGCACCAATTACTTAGAGTAAACTTCCACAAGGGTGCATGAAACACACTTATAGAATCAAAACAGGAAGACTTGCCCCTGTCATTGCATTTTGACACATCTTTAGGCTGAAAGGTGTCATTGCAAATTAGTCTAATTAGTCAAGTACCAATATGAAGAGTTTAAAAATATCTTTCCCTTAAAAATAATATGTAAGCCTGGCAAGCAGCCTTGATCACTTTTTGTATTAAAAAGTATTAACTATGTGCTTTCTTGTTCTTCATTCATGGGAATTTTGAAGCATGGGGGTTTTGGTAATATATAAGTAAACCCTTTTTACCTTCCTGTTACTCTCAGTTGATAGTCTCCACAGTTTAAGATTTTTATATAGCCAACCCAACCTTCAGGGACTTAGCCATTCACACTCACACATTGCCAAGGAAATAAAAGCTAAAACCTGCACTACCACACTTATCTTCAATCCCTGTCTACTGAGTCCACCCTAATTGATATACTAACAGTCAATCCAGAACTCAACCAAGAGTCTTATCAGCAGAACTAATGAAGCAGAAATAAAATATCAGAACTAGAGACAAAGTGGCAGAAAAAACTAGTTCAAACAAAGAGGTTAAAACAGCCAAAAAGATACTTGAGAAAATATTCAAGAGTTATGGGACGCCTTAAAGAAGCCAAACTAATGCATTTGTGGAATATCAGAACAAGAACGCAAAATGCCACACCTGAAGAAAATTTTCAAATTATCATAAATGAAAACTTTCAAAATCTAAAGAAAGAGATGCCCATGCAAATACAAGAGGCATATCACACTCCAAACAGATATGAACAAAATAGAAATAATAATCAAAACACTACATACACAAAAAAGAGAATGTGTTGAGAGCTTCAAGCTTCAGTAGAGAAAACAAGGTCACCATCATGTATTGCATGTAAGTAGAGAGACATCTGGGACAGCTCACTCTCACTTCCCTTCCTGGTCACCTGAACTGAAGAGGTTTGATCTCACCAATCAGGGAGGGTATAGGGAACATCAGATAGATAATAACCATCCTGCAAATGGGACATTGACCCCCACCTCACTGTGGTCTCCTACTCCTATTCCATTTACGTTTGATTCTCCTCTTGTATTGAGATCTTCATTTAAACAGCCTTTTATCTTTGGCTAGCAGGCAACTTTCAATACCAATCAGGATGCAGCCAAGGACGGTGCAGGAAAAGCAAAATTGAAAACAACAACAAACCATAATTCAGAACACCAAAGACCCTACATTAATCATGTGGAACAAGACCAGCCAAATCTCTCTCCATCCTAAAGCTCAGGGAGCCTTGCAGAAGAGAGGGAGGCAAGATTGTAAGAGCCTAAAGATGGAGAGAACCAATGATATGCAAGACACTCCACACAAGTTAGGGCTGCAATAGCCATAATCAGATTTGCCAGACCTGCACAATGGTTGGCATGTCAACAACCCCCCAAAATCTAGCATGGATCACAGACAAGGCTCCAGGCAGTGGAATTAAACAGTCAAGGGATTAAACAGTTTGACCTGCACACTAAAGGATGCTCAAGGAATGGGGGGGGAGGGATCACTGGGAGAAAGGGGGGAAGGGGGGGGAAGAAAGGGAAAAGGGGGAAGGGAGCAAGGGGATCCAGGGAGGGATAGAGGTAGGGAGGGGAATGGGGTACTTATCAACTTTGTATGAGTGGAAGAAATAAATTAAAAAAATGGGCCTCAGAATTTAAAAGGAACCTTTTCACATAACTAAATGTGATAAGTATAAGATGTATAGCAAATATCTCAAAAAGTATTCAAAATCTGTAGCCATAAGTGAAATGCAAATTAAAATCACTCTGAAATATCATCCTACTTCAGTTAGAAAGGCTAAAATAAAAACCACAATAGCAACAAATGCTAGAGAGGATGGGGGGTGGGAGATTACACATTGTTGGTGGAAATGCAAACTTGTACAGTCTCTTTGGAAAACAGTATGGAAGTTCTTCAAAAAGCTAAAAGTGGAACTACTATATGACACGATTACACCACTTCTGGAATATATCCAAAGAATACTTTATTCTATTACAAAGACATTTTCAATCCACAATACAAACAACAACAAGTGCTGGAGAGGATGTGGAGAGAGGGGAACTCTGCTACATTGCTGGTGGGAATGCAGACTCATACAGCCATTCCGGCGAGCCATCTGGAGATTCTTAAAGAAATTAAAGATTGAAATGCCATATGACCCTGCTATTCCACTTTTGGGAATAACCCCCCATGCAGCAGAGGTTCGCCTCTATAGCACAAGCACGACCATGTTCATAGCAGCACTGTTTACAATAGCAAAGTCATGGAATCAACCTAAATGTCCAACAGTTGATGAGTGGATAAGGAAACTGTGGTACATCTATACAATGGAGTACTACTCAGCCATCAAAAATGATGAATTACTGAAATTTGCTGGGAAATGGATGTCATTAGAAACAATTATATTAAGTGAAGTATCCCAAACCCAGAAAGTTAAGTGCCATATGTACTCCCTAATAGGTGGCTCCTAGTACCAAACTCATCCAGCCCACATTGAGACACTCAAGGGCAAACCTATGTAATATGGTAATTGCAAGGATTGTGAACAGGAGGGATAGGGTTGGAGGGCCACACCAGACACAAGGAGAGAGGGGACCATGTTACAGCAGAGAAAATTGGCCTCCAAGGACTGCAAGAAAGTAATGTGACACCTGGTTAAGTTCACTGGCGTTCGTTCCTGATCATGTACAACTGAGGGGGTATGATCTCACCAGAAGGGGAGGGCATATAGTCTGGCAGATGAAAAGTGATCATTTTGCAAATGGGTGACTGACCCCTCCCTCACCGAGGTTTCCTGCTTTTCTTACATCTACCCTTGAATGTGCTATTATAACAAGACTCCAGTTTAACAGCTTTTTGTCTCTGACCAGGGAGTGACATACAGTGCCCATCAGGATGGAGTGAAGGGCATTGCAGGAGCAGCAAAACTGCAAAAGAAAATCAACAAACCACAATCCAGAACTTCAGAGACTCTATATCAACCACATAGAACTAAGCCAGCCTAATCTCCTCCCATCCTGAAGCTCAGGGACATTTGCGGAAGAGGGGGCGGTAAGATTGTAAGAGCAAAAGGATGGGAGGAGCAATGATCTGAAGATTCTCCACACTAGTTAGGGCTGAAGCAATCATAATAGGACTTTGCATGCCCTGCGCCATGTCCATCACACTATTGACCTCACGAAGTCTAACATCGGCTAAAGGCACCAAGATCCTTGGAGGCAAGGGATTGACAGCCACAGTAGTGTTCCTATGCTTAAGGGGAACACGAGAAAGGGTTCAGGGAAATGCCACTGGGTCCTTGTACGTCATCGGAGAGGAGGACCAAGAGGAGAGTTAGGCATACATAATAAAGGACTTTCTGGGAATTGGGGGGGAGGCACTGGGAGATGAGGAGGGAGGGAAGGGGAAAAGGGGGTTCGGGGGGAAGAGGAGGGGGGAGGGAACTGGTCTACCTATTAAGTTTGTATGAGCGGAAATAATAATAAAAAATGTTTAAAAAATTACATTAAAAAAACAAAGACATTTTCACATTCATGTTTATCACAGCTCAATCCACAATAGCAAAAAAAAAAAAAAAAAAAAAAAAAAAGAAAAGACATCCCAGAAGTTCAGTATTAGAAGAATGGATAATAAAAATGTGGTACATATACACAATGGAATATCATTAAATCATCATGAAAAAATCAGAATTTGCTGGTAAATGGAACTGGAAGATATAATATTGAGTGAAGTATCACAGACATAGAAGGAAAATGCTACATGTTCTCTTTTATATGTGGGTGCTACCATTGAACCTTCAGAATGATACTCTTAAATAAAAACTTCTTTAATATCTGTAAACTATAAAAAATGTAAATTGTGTGTGGTGTGTGTGTGTGCGTGTGTGTGTATGTGTGTGTGTGAATAGGAGAGCAGCTTAAAAGAAAGAATGCAATGGAACACATAGAGTAAGATTGTGGGAAAGGACACTAAGAGGAGATATGTTTCATGAGGGGAGAAAGTAAAGGGATAGGAGATGTAAGAAGTAAAAATTGGCACCAAACATAAAGAACAAAATCGGACAGAAATCTCCCACTTTACAAATCCATCTAAAAATAATGTAACCTAAAAAGAAGTGTCAGTCAACATATCCTACATAGTGGAAGAGAACAGAAAACAAATTGATCTTACTTGCTCCTGCCAAGAGCTACAGACAATTAATTAGATTTCTTACTACCAGAGAAGTGATACTTCCAAGGAACTGTGGAATAGAATGATCTCAAAGTCCTCCAAAACAAAATAAACAGTTTCTATTGCTATTGGTTACCTTTCAGAACCCAATAGTAAAACCTTACTGCTGAAAACAACATGCACATGATCATGGGACAATGGAAAAAAACTCATAGAGCCAAAAGTTATGATCCAGGTTAACAGGAAAAATAGTGATCAATGACCTCACCCAGCTATCAATGCTCCCAGCTACAATTGTAATAACTGGGTCAAGAAGAGTCTAGTAGTTCAATAGTAGATTGCAAGGTGTTATGGTTTAGCATGTGAGTTGCTCCCTACAGGCTCATGTATTGAATCTTTAGTTTATTGGGGAAGGTCATGGCACCTTTAGGAGGTGGAGCCTTGCTGGAGGAAGAAAAATCTGTTTTTGCAGTTGGCAGTTTTGCAGCTCTCAGCTTCCCTGAAGGACGTCACTTAGACTGTCTTCAACTTCTGCCAGCCAGCCATCTCTTCCTTACCATAATGGACTGTATCTACCCTCTGAAACTGTAAACTGAATAAATCTCCCTTTCTCCCTTTAAGTTGCTTGACTTCAGGTGTTCTCTCACAGCAACAGATAAGAGTAACTGGTATATATAGTATGGGGGTAGCCAGCCGCTTTCTGATTGGCCTCGGAGCCCATTAGATGGCAGGGAACACATGCCTGATATAGGACCTCGGTGGGAACAAACTTCTTAGTGTTAATGATAAATAACTGATAGCAAACTAGCATCTAAGCACATATCATTATACCCATAAGTCAGGCAAGAAAGCAATCAGCACTCATTTAAGAAGTGCCTCTGTGCAAAGGAAGATGCGTAGTACGGAGAATCACAAATTGTCAAAGTACAAAGCAAAAGACACTGGATGGCTCAGCCCTAACAGCAACATCTACACCACCCCTATCTCAAGGCTCAGGAAACCTTACAGAAGAGGAGGCAATAAGAATGTGAGGGCTGCAGGTTTGAAAGAGAAATGCCAGACAGTAACTTCTGTTCATATCAAGGCTGCTGTGCCCAAGAACTCAATGCAATGAGTTCTACTTCCCCTAGACTTCCAGAATAGCTGGTTCATCAATGTTTTTCTGTGAAGGAGGGAAGATCCCATGAGATACAATGTTACCCATGAGAGACTATATGGGATTGGTGTTGTACAGAAGATAGGGGGAGACTCTTTATGGTTTACCCATTAGTGGACTACACACACCCTTGGCTCTACCACTAGTGCAGGAGTCAGAATGGGAACCTGTGGGTCACACATGCAAGAGAATGTGGAAGAGGGAGGAAAACTGGTTGTAGGGGAGAAAGTGTGATGGTATGGAATGGGGGTAAGGGTAGGTGGTGGGTGAAGAAAATACACTAATTTATTGTTAATGCAACTATACATGAGGAAAAGTGAGACTCAAACAAAAAAAAGTCGAGCAGAAATCTTAGAAATAAAAACTCAGTAAATAAAAAAAAATCTCAGGGTAAAGCATTACCAATTATCTATTCCACTGATGGAAGACAGTGTGGAGGAAATGCTGCATGCTGACACTAAAAAGGAAAGCAAAACCAAGGAAAAAAAGCATAATCAGAACTTTCAAGAACTCTGGAATATAATGAAGGAATCCAAGAGTTAGAAGAAGGAGCTAAAATACTCTTTCTAAAGGTGTATAAAGCCCATTCAATGGAATTATAGCAGAAAATATCTCTGAAAATAGGGAAAGAGATTTGTTGTAATTTGCCTATATGTTACTGATAAATTCACAACCAAAGAGCTTAGGGGAACAAAGGAGTTTTACTTTTTCTTATAATTTTCAGTTTCAGTCTTTAGTCTAGCTTGGCAGGAGAGCTCACACCAGCACCAAGGGGTCAAGAGAACCGATCACCCATATCCACAGGGATTGTTGAGAAAAGGACAACTTCATTTACCAGACATCAAGACTATCAAAGTCTGCTGATTCACTAAATCCATCCCTTCGTTTTATCTACCTGCCCAGGGAATGGTCCTACTCATTGTGTGCTGGGTCTCCCAACATCAATCAGAAAGTTTCCTTTAGACTTATTCAAGACTTGCTTTAACTATTGATTCTTCACAAATGGGTCCAGAGCTCATCCTTCGATTGTCAAGATGACACCTGTATCTCTCACTATCATAGAGATGGACAACTGTTATGTGAGACTTTTCCTGGTGTGCTGTGAATAATTGCCCATCCAACCCAGATAAGGAGTCGATGACAGACCAAAGTAACAATTACACCAAAATCCAGCCTGACAAATTTACTTACAGGAGCATGAGTGAAGGTTACTTACAGGAACATGGATATCTCAAAGGCATTTACGTCACCAAAAAGCCCACCCTAGCCTGGGTGAGAGCTCACTAAAGTTGCAGTCCTGAAAAACTCTCTGCTCCATATGGTATGTTAGCAACTCCACAAGTCAGTAAACGTCAACTATCCTTATTGCTTTTCTAACCTTGGGGAAAGAGGAACCTTCTGAATCTGGCAGGTCTCAGGGACTTCCTGTGACCTCTGAGTTTTTCACTCTTTCCCTTTTAAGGAAGCTGAATTCAGTGGCTGATTAAAATGATCTTATAATATGATCCACTGACTTCATTCCTAATACACAAATCAATAAATATGATATGTGTCAAAAGCAGATATCACATTACCATCTCTGTAGAGGAAGAAAAGGCCTGCACATTTAACATGCCTTCATCATTAAAAAACCCAGAAGAAACTAGGAATAAAAGGAACATAATAAAGGTTGTATATGACAAGCCAAGTTAAATGCAGGAAAAAATGGAAGTATTTTCAAGAAAATAAGGTATCTATGTATTTCACTCTTGCTTAGAACAATCCATGAAGTCTTAGCAGAAAAATACACCAATCAAAATAAATGAAGGGAATATAGTTTTGAAAGGAAGAAATCAAATCATCCCTATTTGCAGACAATATGTTTCTACATTTAAAGGAGACCAAAGAATTCATCAGAAAACTCTTAGATAGTAACAAATATTCTAGCCAAATGACAAGATACAAGACAACATGCAAAACTCAATAGCTTTCTCACAATGAATATGCTAAGAAAGAAATCAGGAAAACAAATACACAAAGTAAAATTCTTGTGAACAAATTTAACCAAGGAAGTAAAAGATATCTACAATGAAAATATTAAAACACTGTAGATTTTGAGACTGATGCATTACCTACTACACTAAGCAAAGACCATACATTATTCACCTGGAACCAGACCAGCCAAATCTTTCCCCATTCTAAAGCTCGGAGAACTTTGAGGAAGAGGGGACAGTTAGATTTTAAGAGCCTAAAGTTGGGGAGGACCAAACAATACGTAAGATACTCCACACGAATTAGAGCTGCAGCAGCCAGAATTGGACTTTGTCTGACCCGCACAATGGCTGACATGTCAGCGACACCCCAAAGTCTAGCATGTATCACAGGGGAGAAAGCCCCAGGCAGTGGGATCCTTAGAGGCAAGCGATTAAACAGTCATAATAGAGTTCCCATACTAACGGCAGCCCAAGAAGGGGCTCCAGGTTATACCACTGAGTCCTGAACCCTCAAGAGAGTGGAGGACTCAGAGGATGCTCCAGGGGATGGGAGGGAGGAAGGGGGAGGCACTGGAAGAGGGAAAAGGAGGGAGAGGTGAAAGGAAGGGGTAAAGGTGGGAGAGTGCAAGGGTGGACGACTGGGGAGGGGAAGGGGGAGGAAGAGGATGGGGGTGTACCTACTGAGCTTGTGTGATTACAAAAAATAAAATGTGGGAAAAATAATAAATATATATTCAAAATAAAAAGAACACCATAGAAAGAAATCTAAAACAGTAGAAAATAGGAAGACCTCCCATTCTCATGGATCTACTAAATTTGTATTATGAAAATGGCTGTATTGCCAAAATGATCAATATTGTCCATAAAACTCAAATGACTCTTCACAGAATTAGACAAACACCCAAATTTCTTATGGAGGCACATGAAGACTTCTAAAATCCAAGAAAGTCCTGAGCAAAAACAAAGTTGGAGGTATCACAATTCCTGATTTCAAATTATAGTAATCCCTGGTGTGTGTGTGTGTGTGTGTGTGTGTTTTACCTATAATTCTAATATCTGCATGACTGAGGCAGGAAGATCAGACCAGGATCAGGGAGGAAGTTCAAGAAGATCCTGAGCAGACACACAGACCAAAGGAACAGAATAAGGGACCAAGAAATAAGCCCACACAGTTACAGTCTTCTGATTTTTAACAAAGATTATTTTAAAATATGGGGAAAAAAGCATCCCCTTCGACAAATGGTGCTTAGAAGCTGTATATCTACATGTAAAAGAATGAAACTAGTTCCTCCCTGATCCTTTACAAAAATTAATGAAAAAGAAATCAAAGGCCTTAATGTAAGACATATAACTTTGAAATTGTTAGAAGAAAAGCCTTTAAGATACAGAAACAGAACTTCACAAAAAGGACTCCAATATACTAGGAACACAGCAACAATTAACAGATGTGATTTTATGGAACCAAAATGATCCTAAAGAATAGTGGGGAAAAAATCAAGTGAAGAGACATCCTACAGAAATATTTCCTAAGGACAAGTTTGTCAGCTAAACATCTGACAGGAGATTCACGTAGAACATACTCAAAAACTTTAAACTCCGAGGCATCCAGTCAATACATGATAGAAACAGATAGAGGGTCAAAAAATGAATGATTCTCCAATAATTTGAGTAAAGCAAAGATACATTGCAGAATAATTAAATTACATGCTAATTGATCATGTTAACTTGATCTAAAATTTAATGATAATTTAATTATATGTGAAGTCATGGGATCAAAGAATGCAAGGAGAGACATAGACATAGGTGTCCTTGTATATTTCTGTGATTTTTTTCAGGCAAGAATTCTTAGGCCAAGGGATAAGATGTGATTGTCCAAAGTTGCCCAAAGGGTTAAGATTAGAAACTTAATTTTTATGAATAACTAACGTAACAATTCTAAATGTTAAGAAAGAGAAAATTGACTTTTAGAAAACTGTTGATCATACCATTAGCTGGCTCTCTCTCTCTCTTCTCTGTCCTTCTTTTTCTTCCCACTCTGTAACACAGTCATATTGCACATTTACTAGCTAGTTTTTCATCTTGAAAGCTGAAACTCTATATACCTTAATTAACTTTCCATTTCCCTATTCTTTTTTTAGTAGTTACCAAGCAGCAGCTTCTTATTGTTTTCTAACCTTTAGAGAAAGTAATAAACAGTAGAAGTTGACCCATTCTTAAAATTTTTTGACATTTTACTTGCCGATTCTCTTGAGTTTAGGCAGTTTTTGAAGTCATCTTTGGCCATGAGTTTAATATCATCAATTCTCACTGGTCCATTAAATTATGTCTAATTTAAATATGCTTGCCTATTATATTTTTCTAAGAACTTCTCATTCAGTCAGATAGATGGAATAACTCACAATATATTTTTAAAATGTTTTAAAGTTTCTGCAGTTCTCATTTTTATGTTATACATGGATTAATTCTTTTTTCTCTCCACTGAATCTTACCAAACACCTTTCTCTGTTCTAAGACTGAGAGAATAGCCTTTGTTTTAACTTAATTCTTGCTACTTTCTGTTGCTTGCATTTTGCAGAATTTTGTCATTTTTTAAAACTTTTTGTTTGTTTGTTTGTTTAGTTTTGCAAGCATATTGAGTACTAATCCCTGCTTCCCTCCATTCCTCGTTGTCCCTCCCATTTTCCTCCCTTTCCTTCATCAATCCATTCCATTCCCTCCCTCCCTCCTGTCTGGCCACTTCCAGGGTTCCCTCTAGCTTGTCTACTTTTGTGGGGGTTCAGGCCTCTGTGGCGTACCAAGTTGCCCCTCCTTGGATCACCCACTGATAGGGGCATTTCCCTTTACTCATCCAGCTCTAGTCCGTAAGGTTTCCACCGTGTAGTTTTGCCATTGTTAAATTGCTTCTAACCTTGCTTCCTTGCTATCCTTCTGCATGCTTTACCTGCATGTTTAGTTCACTTTTTTGCTTTCATATTTTTTGACATATATGTGTATTTAATATTCATAATATTTACATTTCATATTTCTTTTTCTAAAGAGGGACTGCTTTTTCATAGCATGGCATTCATTATCATTCACTTCTAAACACTTCTTAATTCAGTTGTACCATTGTATGAGGAAATGAGGATGGATGATTTAACCTTTTAAATTCACGAATACTCTCTTCAGGTAAATACTACAAAAATGTAGTGTAAAATTTATGAGGAATACAGAGAGCTGAGATTCCACTTTATTTCACTGAAGGAAGCAAGCCCTTACATGTAAGCATGGGAAAGGAAGGAAAGAAACCATTTAAACAAGATGTTTTTTTTTTTTTTTTTTTTTTTTTTTTATTAAAAATTTAATTATACATTTTAAAATTTTTTACCAGTTCCCTCCCTCCCCCCTCCCCTTCCCCCAGTGTCTCCCCCCCAATTCCCAGAGAGTCCTTTATTGTGTGCGCCTAACTCTCCACTGGGTCCTCCTCTCCGATGACATATAAGGACCCAGTGGCATTTCCATAAGCCCTTTCTCTTGTTCCCCTTAATCATAAGACTACTACTATGGCTGTCAATCCCTTGCCTCCAGGGGTCTCGGTGCCCTTAACAGATGCTAGACTTTATGAGGGCAACAGTGCGCTGGACATTGCGCAGGGCATGCAAAGTTCCATTATGATTGCTTTGGCCCCAACTATTGTTGAGAATCTTGCAAATCGTTGCTCCTCCCATCCTTTTGCTCTTACAATCTTACCGCCCCCTCTTCCGCAAATGTCCCTGAGCTCCAGGATGGGGAGAGATTAGGCTGTCCTAGTTCTATGTGATTGATATAGAGTCTCTGAAGTTCTGGATTGTGGTTTGTTGATTTTCTTTTGCAGTTTTTCTGCTCCTGCAATTCCCTTCACTCCATTCTGCTGGGCACTGTATGTCACCCCCTGGCCAGAGACAAAAAGCTGTTAAACTGGAGTCTTGTTGTAATAGCACATTCAAGGGTAGATGTAATAAGAGTAGGAAACCTCACTGAGGGCGGGGTCCATTACCCATTTGCACAATGATTACTTTTTATCTGCTAGACTATATGCCCTCCCCTTCTGGTGAGATCAGGAAAGAACGTCTGTGAACTTAACCAGGTTTCTCATTACTTACTTGCAGACCTTGATGGAGGCCTATTTTCTCTGCTGTAACATGGTCTCCTCTCTCCTTGTTTCTGGTGTGGCCCTCCTAACCCATCTCTCTTGTTCATAATCCTTGCAATTACTGTGTTACATAGGTTTACTTTTGAGTGTCCCAATGTGGGCTGGGCGAGTTTGGTACTAGGAGCCACCTATTAGGGAGTACATACGGCGCTTAATTTTCTGGGTTTGGGATACTTCACTTAATATAATTCTTTCTAATGACATCCATTTCCCAGCAAATTCCAGTAATTCATCATTTTTGATGGCTGAGTAGTACTCCATTGTATAGATGTACCACAGTTTCCTTATCCACTCGTCAACTGTTGGACATTTAGGTTGATTCCATGACTTTGCTATTGTAAACAGTGCTGCTATGAACATGGTCGAGCTTGTGCTATCGAGGCGAACCTCTGCTGCTTGGGGGGTTATTCCCAAAAGTGGGATAGCAGGGTCATACGGCATTTCAATCTTTAATTTCTTTAAGAATCTCCAGACGGCTCGCCAGAGTGGCTGTATGAGCCTGCATTCCCACCAACAATGTAGGAGAGTTCCCCTCTCCCACATCCTCTCCAGCATTTGTCGTTGTTTGTACTGTGGATTTTTGCCATCCTGACCGGGGTGAGATGATATCTCAGGGAAGTTTTGATTTGCATTTCCCTGATGGCGAAGGAAGTGGAGCATTTTTTAAGATAATTGTTAGACATTTTAATTTCATCCCTGGTAAAGTTTCTTTGAAGTTCCAGGGCCCATTTTTTAATTGGGCCAGTGTTTTCCTTGGAGTTTAATTTTCTAAGTTCTTTGTGCACTCTGGACAGTAGAGCTCTGTCAGATATGTGGTTAGTGAAGATTTTCTCCCATTCTGTGGGTTGCCTTTGAGCTCGTGCGACAATCTCTTTATCTGAACAGAAGCTCTTTAATTTCACAAGATCCCAACTGTTGAGAGTTGGTAGCAGTGACTGTGCCATTGGATGTCTGTTTAGGAAGTGTTGGCCTAGCCCAATCAGCTCGAGGGAGTTCCCTATCCTTTCAACTATGGCTTTTAAAGTCTCTGGCCTGATATCAAGGTCCTTGATCCATTTGGAATTAAGTCTTGTACATGGTGACAAGTACGGGTCCAGCTTTAATCTTCTGCATGTGGAGATCCAGTTTTGCCAACACCATTTGTTGAAGATGCTGTTCTTTTTCCATTGGATTCTTTGGGCCCCTTTGTCAAAGACCAAGTGGCTGTAACTTTGTGGGCTTATATCTGGGTCTTCAATCCTTATCCATTGATCTGTGTGTCTATTTTGGAGCCAGTACCAGGCTGTCTTTATAACTGTGGATTTGTAGTATAGACTTAGGTTTGGTATGGTAATACCTCCAGCTGTGTTTTTGTTACTCAGGATTGTTTTTGCTATCCTGGGTCTTTTGTGCCTCCATATGAACTTTGAGATTGTTTGGTCAACTTCTTTGAAGAATTGCTTTGGGATTTTGATTGGTATAGCATTGAATCTGTATATTGCCTTTGGTAGGATGGTCATTTTTACAATGTTGATTCTGCCAATCCAGGAACAAGGGAGGTCTTTCCACCTTCTGGTGTCTTCTGCAATTTCTTTCTTTAGGGTTTTAAAGTTTTCATTGTAAAGGTCTTTTACCTCCTTAGTTAGGTTTATACCAAGGTATTTCATTTTTTTAGGGGTTATAGTAAATGGCATGGTTTCTCTCAAGGCTTTTTCACTTCTTTCATTCTGGGCATATAGGAAGGCCTCTGATTTTTGCACATTTATTTTGTATCCTGCCACCCTGCTGAACTTCTCAATTAGTTCCAGGAGCTTCCTGGTGGAGTTTTTGGGTTCACTCAGGTATAAGATCATGTCATCTGCAAATAGAGATAGCTTGACTTCTTCCTTGCCAATTTGAATCCCTCTTATGTCCCTTTCTTGTCTTATGGCTTCGGCTAAGACTTCAAGTACAATATTGAATAGAAGTGGTGAGAGTGGACAGCCTTGTCTTGTTCCTGATCGAAGTGGGAATGCTTCCAATTGTTCCCCATTGAGCATAATCCTTGCTGTGGGCTTGTTGTATACAGCTTTTATTATATTGATAAAAGTTCCTTCCATTCCTACTGTCTCTAGCGTTTTGATCATAAAAGGCTGTTGGATCTTGTCAAAAGCTTTTCTGCATCTATCGAGAGTATCATGTGGTCTTGGACTTTGGACTGGTTTACATGATGAATTACATTTATTGATTTGCGTATGTTGAACCAACCTTGTGTGCCGGGGATGAAGCCTACTTGGTCCCCATGAATGATCTTTTTAATATGTTTTTGAATCCGATTTGCTAAGACTTTGTTGAGAATCTTTGCATCTGTGTTCATCAGGGAGATCGGCCTATAGTTTTCTTTTTTAAGTGAATCTTTATTAGGTTTTGGGATTAAAACGATATTAGCTTCATAGAAGGAATTTGGTAGTGTTCCTTCCTTTGCTATTTGGTGGAACAGTTTAAGGAGTATTGGTGTTATTAACTCCTTAAATGTCTTGTAGAACTCTGTGCTGAATCCATCTGGTCCAGGACATTTTTTGGTGGGAAGATTCGAGATTACTTCCTCAATTTCCTTATATGTTATAGGACTATTTAAGTAATTCACAACTTCCTGATTCAATTTAGGTAAGTTGTGTTTACTTAGAAATTCATCCATCTCTTTTGTGTTGTCAAACTTCACAGAGTATAAGTTTTTGAAATATGATGTTATAATTCTCTGGATTTCTTGGGTATCCGTAGTGATAACTCCATGTTCATTTCTAATTTTGTTAATTTGGGTTTTCTCTCTCTTGCTTTTGGTTAGTTAAGATGTTGTTTATTTAAATCTCAAATGAACTGTCTTCTAGGATTATGATCTTGTTGTAAACAAAAATTCCATGAGACTTCTTGCATATTTGTTGCCATTAAGTGAAAAAATTACACCTTTTATTTTCAAGTAATATTGTTGGCATTTCTCTTGATTACAGTAACCTTTTCAGGTCTCATTTTATAAATGTCACATTATTTCTATGGCAATTAAAAATTAAATTAAACTACATTCTGGATGTCAAACAAATTTATTTTTTAGCAGTTATGATTTTTCTTTTAAATTACATACATGATGTTTGATCTTAATATGTAATGTAATTTAGAAAATCCTCCTTAATCTTAATTCAAGTTTTATTCCATCATTCTCCACAACAGAACATCAAATATAATACATGCACACAAGCATATATCTACAAATAAATTATGTATTTCAAAAAATATCACTTTTTACAAATTAAATTATTAAATTTAAAGAATCATTGAATTATCTTCTTTCAATAACTTATAATGAATTAATATTTTACTATGTCTTATTATTTAGTATTATTTCTAAGAAGAATTGTATGTGGTGGAGATTTCTGTATGCACTGCCCTGTATCTGCATCAATAAACAATGTTCTACTTTTACTTGATATATTAATGTGAGTTAAGCTAATGGATTACATTTTTTTATTTCATTAGTTTTGCATGTGTGTCTGCGTATGTCTCTGTGTATGTGCTAGTGTATCAGAGTGCACTGCGTGAGTCTGTAGAAGTCTAAGGATGACTTTGGAAATCACCCTGGATTGCTTCTACCACCTATTCGCTTTACTCTGGGAATTCCCAGGCTCTGCCTTCCAGGACCAGAAGTACAGGCTGCTGCCATTTTTGCCTGGTATTCTTACGTGGGATCAGGGATTCAAGCTCAGGATCTTCTGCTTGGGAGTCAGAGGCTTAACCCCTGAGCCATCTCTCCAGCACCAAACTAATGGATTTAAAGATAAGGCTTGGCAATGCTATTTAGGTTACTCAGAATACATTTTTATTTGTTGATCCATAACTGATTTTGATGAGAAAAATTCATATGTGAAATATGTAATATCTAAATAAATTTTTATAAAACATTTTACTTACAAAAGTGTACAGAAACTCAAAACATTTTTAAATGTTTTAAAACAGTTTAAACATTTTAAAACAGTTTTAAAATGTTTCAGAGTATCTATTCTGTTTAAAAGGGTAATTAGGTTCCGGGGGTGGTGGTGGTAATGGTGGTGGTGGTGGTGGTGGCGGTGGAGGTTAGTCAGATAGCTCAGAGGTTAAAGCAACTGTTCATAAACCTGAACCTGAGTTTGATCCCTGGAAGACCACATGATAGAAGGAGAGAACTGACTTAGTTTTTGCAAACCATAGTTCCTACAATTAGAAAAAAGTATCCACAATTTTCCTTTTATTTGTCATGCTGGCACATTCTTTAACAAACTGTCAATGGGTCATCTGATGATCTGGTGTTGTGTGATCTCATAGAATGTATCGTGGTGATTCTACCAAAGGCAATATACAAATTCAGCACTATACCAATTAAAATCCCAAAGCAATTCTTCAAAGAAGTTGACCAAACAATCTCAAAATTCATAAGGAGGAACAAAAGACCCAGGATAGCAAAGACAATCCTGAGTAACAAAAACATTGCTGGAGGTATCACCATACCAAACCTTAGTCTATACTACAAATCCATAGTTATAAAAACAGCCTGGTACTGGCTCCAAAATAAACACACAGATCAATGGATAAGGGTTGAAGACCCAGATATAAACCCACAAAAATTACAGCCATTTGATCTTTGACAAAGGGGCCCAAAGAATCCAATGGAAAAAGAACAGCATCTTCAACAAATGGTGCTGGCAAAACTGGATCTCCACATGCAGAAGATTAAAACTGGACTTGTACTTGTCACCATGTATAAGACTTAATTCCAAATGGATCGAGGACCTTGATATAAGGCCAGAGACTATAAAAACCATAGTTGAAAGGATAGGGAACTCCCTCGAGCTGATTGGGCTAGGCCAACACTTCCTAAACAGACATCCAATGGCACAGTCACTGCTACCAACTCTCAACAGTTGGGATCTGGTGAAATTAAAGAGCTTCTGTTCAGACAAAGAGATTGTCGCACGAGCTCAAAGGCAACCCACAGAATGGGAGAAAATCTTCACTAACCACATATCTGACAGAGTTCTATTATCCAGAGTGCACAAAGAACTTAGAAAACTAACACCAAGGAAACTAATGGCCCAATTAAAAAATGGGCTCTGGAGCTTAAAAGAAACTTTACCAGGGATGAAATTAAAATGTCCAACAAATATCTTAAAAAATGCTCCACTTCCTTAGCCATCAGGGAAATGCAAATCAAAACTTCCCTGAGATATCATCTCACCCCAGTCAGGATGGCAAAAATCCACAATACAAACAACAACAAATACTAGAGAGGATGTGAAGAGAGGGGAACTCTCCTACATTGCTGGTGGGAATGCAGGCTCATACAACCACTCTGGCGAGCCATCTGGAGATTCTTAAAGAAATTAAAGATTGAAATGCCATATGACCCTGCTATTCCACTTTTGGGAATAACCCCACATACAGCAAAAATTCACCTCGATAACAGAAGCACAACCACGTTCATAGCAGCACTGTTTACAATAGCAAAGTCATGGAATCAGCCTAAATGTCCAACAGTTGACAAGTGGATAAGGAAACTGTGGTACATCTATACAATGGAGTACTACTCAGCCATCAAAAATGATGAATTACTGGAATTTGCCGGGAAATGGATGTTATTAGAAACAATTATATTAAGTGAAGTATCCCAGACTCAGAAAATTAAGTGCCGTATGTACTCCCTAATAGGTAGCTCCTAGTACCAAACTCACCCAGCCCACCTAGAGACACTCAAAGATAAATCTCTGTAATAACTACAGTAATTGAAAGAAATATGAACAGGAGGGATGGGGTAGGAGGGCCACACCAGAAACAAGGAGGGAGGGGACCATGTTATAGCAGAGAAAATAGGCCACCATCAAGGACTGCAAGTAAGTAATGAGACATCTGGCTAAGTTCACAGACTTTTGTTCCTGAGGGGGTATGATCTCACCAGAAGGGGAGGGCATATAGTCTGGCAGATAAAAAGTAACCATTTTGCAAATGGGTGACTGACCCCTCCCTCACTGTGGTTTCCTACTTTTATTACATCTACCTTTGAATATACTCTTATAAGACTCTAGTTTAAGAGCTTTTTTTCTCTGGCCAGGGGGTGAAATACAATTCCCATCAGGATGGAGTGAAGGGCATTGCAGGAGCAGCAAAACTGCAAAAGAAAATCAATGAACCATAATCCAGAACTTCAGAGACTCTATATCAACCACCTGGAACTAGGCCAGCCTAATCTCTCCCCATCCTGAAGCTCAGGGAAATTTTCAGAAGAGGGGGCAGTAGGATTGTAAGAGCACAAGGATGATATGCAAGATACTCCACATAAGTTAGGGCCGAAGCAATCATAATTGGACTTTGCATGCCCTGCGCAATGTCCCACACACTATTGACCCCATAAAGTCTAGCATTTGCTAAAAGCACCAAGATCCTTGGAGGCAAGGAATTGACAGCCATAGTAGTGTTCCTATGCTTAAGGGGAACACAGGAAAGGGTTCAGGGAAAAGCCAGTGGGTCCTTGTATGTCATCAGGGAGGAGGGCCCAGAGGAGAGTCTGGCATGCACATTAAAGGATTCTCCGGGAATTGGGGGGGAGGTGCTGGGGGATGGGGAAGGGAGAGGTAAGGGGAGGGGGAGCAGGGGGGTAGGGGGAGGAGGAGGAGGGAGGGAACCAGTGTACCTATTAAGTTTGTATGAGTGGAAATAATAATAAAAAATGTTAAAACAAAGAATGTATCCTGTTGTTGGGAGTGCTACGTGAGCTATTCTCTGACAGTCCTTAGCCATGTATCTTCTGAACTCTTGGAATATGGGTAGCAAAGAAAGGATCTGAACATTTATCTTCTGTAAGTTTAATTAATTCAGTTTGATATGATACTTGCACCCATATTGAATGCAGCATTGACAGTGTAATATATCTAGTTTGATTTACTATTTACCCATGGTTTATGCCTTTCCTCTCAGAGTTAGATATTAATTTCTAGGAGACTAGAAATTTATGCAATTCTCTACTATTTTATAGGACAACAAAACTATAATTATGGCTTATTAATTTTTTTCACTTAATCAATGAATATACTTCGACTTTCTTTCTTCCACTGATAGTCTGTGGATTATACTTTCAAATTCTCCTGTGACTCAGCTTCACCATCCTGCTGTTTCTGTTGGTAATGAGTTTCTGCTATGCATTGTCATGAATTCCAGCCATACTCACAAGGACGTAGCATGTATGATGGTTTGCAAATTATACTCTGATCTTGCTTCCCGTATGACTTCATGTGATGCCTGCAGAGTTCTCCCGGTCCTCACGTGTCACTCCTGGGTAAGATTCATAAGCAGCTTTCATCTACTTAGTGTTCCAGGGACCACATTCTTGCTTGTGTTTTCCAGAGGAAAAAGTAAGATCGTTACAGTCTCGCAAAGTGTGCAGAACCCCAGCTCTATCGCATCACTGAGTTGCCTAGGAAGAATTCTGATGGTACACGTAACAAGAACTCTACGTGGCAAAACCGCTTTGAGGAATGAACACAGTGTCATCGTCACGTGCTCAGTACAGCACTGTGCTAGAGTTTTTCAGTGAAAACAGGGAACTTGCAGTAAGCAATGAGACATCTGGTTAAGTTCACAGACTTTTCTTCCTGATCATTCACAACTAATGGGGTGTGATCTCACCAGAAGGGGAGGGCATATAGGCTGCCAGATAGAAAGTAACCACTTTGCAGATGGGTGACCCTCTCTCACCGCGGTCTTCTACTTTTATTCCATCTACCTTTGAATATACTCTTATAACAAGACTCTAATTTAACAGGTTTTTAGTCTCTGTCCAGGGGGTGACATCCAATACCCATCCTGATGGGTATTGGATGCAGGAATAGCAAAACTAAAAAAAAAATCAACAAACCATAATTCAGAACATCAGAGACTCTATATCAACCATCTGGAACTGGGCCAGCCTAATGTCTCCCCATCCTGAAGCTCAGGGAAATTTGCGGAAGAGGGGGCGGTAAGATTGTAAGAGCACAAGGATGGGAGGAGTAATGATATGCAAATTAGGGCCGAAGCAATCATAATTGGACTTTGCATGCCCTGCACAATGCCCAACACATTATTGACCCCACAAAGTCTAGCATGGACTAAAGGCACTAGGATCCTTGGAGGCTAGGGACTGACAGTCACAGTAGTGTTCCTATGCTTAAGGGGAACACAGGAAAGGGTTCTGGGAAATGCCCCTGGGTCCTTGCACCTCATTGGAGAGGAGGACCAGAGGAGAGTTCGGCATGCACATTAAAGGATTCTCCGGGGGTTGGGGGGGAGGCACTGGGGGATGGGGAGGGAGGTGTGAGGGGAGGGGGAAGCAGGGGGGTCAGGGAGAGGTAGAGGGAGGGAGGGGACTGGTGTACCTGTTAGGTTTGTATGAGCAGAAATAATAATATAAAAAGAGTAGAAAAAAAAAAAAAAAGAAGGGGCTGGAGAGGTGGCTCAGGGGTTAAGCCTCTGCCTTGCAGGCAGAAGGTCCTGGGTTCGGATCCTAGACCCCACGTATAGACGCCAGACAGAAGTGGGGGCGGCTGCATTTCTGGTCCTGGTAGGGCAGAGCCTGTGAATCCCAGGGCAGAGTAAACAAGGAGGAGGTGGAGGCGTCCATGGTGGTTCCCGAATTCGTCCGTGGTTCTACACACACACATACATACACACACACACATACATACACACACGCACACACGCATACACACACAATTGAATAAACAATAAAAAAATGAAAAAAGGAAAGAGGAAACTCTGCTCCATTAAGTGTGTATCTCTTCTCCAGTGAACAACTGACCTTCCTGAGCCTCTCAGAGGCATCTTTCTGTCCCCATTTTCATTGCAATGTGTACAGTGAAGCCACTGTCATGAGCCAAATAAGGTTGACTCCCGTTCATATGTTGAACTTCCAGCTTCTAATACCTCAGAATGGAACAGTAGATTGAAAGGGAGAAGTTAAGGTAAAATGAGTCATCAGACCATGCTCTAATCCACATTGGTGGCACCCTTACAGAAAGATATAACTTGAGCATCTCTTCAGAGGGAAGATCACCTAAAGACACAAGGAGAATTGGTCACCTAGAAGTCAAAGAGAGACACCTCAGAGGACATCTACCATGATCTCAGTCTACAGCACAGAGAAAAATATCCATTGCTTAATTTTCTAGTTTTTCATACTTTTTATAGCAACTTTCACCAATTAGTATCTTCATTTACAGGTCAAACAGTTATAAAATTATTTAAAATTCACAGATCTCTTAAGAAAAAAATACTTTAGTTTTTCATGCTTTGCATGAATAAGGAAAGACTAACAATGAAGTGAAAAGTTAAGGAAATTGGATAGGGGATTTTAGTATGTCAGGGATTAGGAAAATTTAGTATCTCATTTGGTTAGGAAAAAAATGAAAGAAAGGCAGAAGAAATGTGAACATCAAATATAAATCTGTGGCAGATACAATGTTTTTAACTCAGATTAAGCATACAATTCAAAAACTCTTCCTCAAAAATGATTGAATCATTTAACTAGGCCTGAGTAACAACTGTCCAACATTTGTAGGTTTCTTCAAATCACAGGGTCTCTTTCATGAATGTACAACTCGGCCCCTACAGTGACAAACATAGCATGCAAAAAAAAAAAAAAAAAAATGGAGGCAGACCTGTTCATCACATCTCTTGAATCTGCAGATTGAATAATGGTTGTGAAGATTTGGGGTGAGATTCTTCAAAAGAGTCTTGGTTCACTGGCCGGTCAGTCAGCAGCGAGCTGGTCTAGATATTCTTTCTTTTGACCTCTCATCCTTCAGTGAGCTGTGATTAGCTTGCCATCTTAGTTTTCATCAGGAATCTAAAGCTTTTTAGGGTGAAGGCTCGGGATTGGCATGTCACTTTCCACTGTGTTCTGCAAGCCAAAGCCAACCCCAGGCCTGGGCAGAGTCATCAGCAGAGGAATCGTTTAGAAGAAGGAATGTCAACCTCGCTTTGGAGAGTGACTAGGTCAACAAGATTCAGAAAATCAAGATAAATGTCGCAGTATACCAAATCCAAAGAGTAGGACACCTTATATTGTACTGTGATAGCTTGGAAACTTTTATTTTTTTATATCACAGTTTCCTTAGTATATTTTCATGTATCCTCTAAATAAAAATGTGCTTTGAAAGATGCATCATGTGGAAAATTAATAATTACATGGATTGAATTCTCATTCTCCTCAGTGTCTACCTAATGCAAGCAGTTATTTTAAGTATGTCTGTGTTGCCAACAGATAAAATTGGGTTTGTTTTCCTACAGGAAAATGATGCTTTGAGGAGAGAATGCTTAGGATTTGGGTGGCAATAGAACAAAATAAACCATTTCTCAATGGACATCCTGCAGTTAAAACTCGGGAGGAAAGGAACGAATTTGTTAAATACTTGAAGACAAAGCAATGGGAATGAGACAGGTTCATAGCTCACCCTCGCCATTAGAGCCAAGAGTCACTGGTGGCATAGGTGAAATTCCAGAAGAGCACCTACAGAGCCGGATCCTAACTGATTTCTTCAAATCACAGGGTCTCTTTCATGAATGTACAACTCGGCCCTTACAGTGACAAACATAGCATGCAAAAAAAAAAAAAATGGAGGCAGACGAATTCTAGGAGAATTTTATCTACAAAAATAGCAAATAAAGAGAAGAATAAGATGGCTTAGCAGGTAAAGGCATCTGCTCAGAAGCCTGACTACTCAGGTTCTGTCCTTGGAAGTTTATAGAGAGAGAAATGACTTCTGAAAGCTGTCCTCCCTTTCCCTTTGTCATAAATAAATAATAGCTGGCAGGCCAGCTTTAGAGCCTAGGTTACAGTTTTTCCATTTTTGCTTTAGATAAAAAATCTTTTATAGCCACTGAGGACTAAACTTCTAAGAACACAGGGATCTCGGTATTGAAGTCTCAAGAGAGTGAATGAAGGAATGAAGACAACTATCTAACATAGACTAGTAACAGTCTACTAAAACATGTAGAAACATAGCTAAGAACTGCTGGGAAGGTGCTTCACACCTTTTAGAAGAAGATATTTGAATCTGCAAATGAAAGGGCAGCAAACAGAAACAATGAGAGTGTTTGGTGTGGTGGCTCTTCCAAATAGTCTAGAAGCAGCAGACTGTGGATTCTGCCAGTCACATTTTTCTGGAGACTCTAGGCCAAGTCTGATTTTTCATGGAAGGTCATCTTGAATCACCAAATAATGATAATTAACTGAGAAATTATTCATTGATTATTATCTCAAGGAGAATATTCTTTTCTATGAAAACAAGATAAAAAACTGACTACAATGATTTGTCAGAACTTTAAAAGCACCTTGATTTATTTTTAAAATTGTAAAATATGAATCGTAAAGCCTAAAGGCTTTTTATTGGGAAAGGTTGAAGATTAAAAAATAAAATAAAATCTATCTGAGAAAGGGACTAGCAAGTTTCTTCGTTCTCTTTTAGAACTGAATGAACTTATGGTAAAATGTTCATTATATTTATTTCACAGAAAGAAAATAAATATATTAAACAAAGTGAAATAGAATAGGATATTGGAAAACAAGGGGCCTGGGAAAATACTACAAATACTTTCAAGGAATTTCCTAAACTTTCATTCTGAAGAAACCCTTGGAGAAGCTAAACTCATGAAAGAGAAGAGTCTATCCTTCTAGAAAGTTAAAAGAGAAAAGAAATCAAAGCTAAGAATAACTTGGAGCATTTATTGAAGGAAATTGAGAACTAGATTAAGGGAAACACCTGACTAGGAGACCCAATCAAATTTCAATTTAGTGCAAAATTCAGAAAAACCTAAAGGAAAGGTGTATTTACAAAATAAACAACTTTGAAGCTTTTGAATAATTGCATTGGGTAGCTGAAATAACTGGAAAGCCACCAGTGTGAGAAAATAAAATAAATCAGAGATGACATGATATATGTCTCCTGGATATGATCTTCGTCAACTATAGCTGGAAAATATTGAGGCCATTTCCTGCTCATGTTGATGGATGAGGCATCAGTCAGCCTGGGCTGGAGAACAAGTGAAGAACGTGATGTTTCTCACAGGGCTTTGTCTGTGTGCTGGAAAATGAATATAAAGCCTTACAGTACAATGAAGAGATGGGGAAAGAGTGAAAGATGCAGGTCTGTAAAAGAATCTTCTTTGGAAAATGCACAGGAAAAGAAAACAAAAACAACCTGCACAGAAGAGACAAAAACTTACAGGCAGAAGAAATCAAGAAATGGAGGAAGAATCACAGAGCATGGAAATCCCCATCAGCAATTGATGATGAAAAATTCCTTTCTGCTTACAGTCAAAATCAATGCCACTGCATAACAAAAGGAAGCTTCAAAATCCAGGAATTCTAAAATTAAACTGAGGAATATTAAGTATTAAAATACTCAAAAGAAGTTCTCTAAGTCAGTAGTCAAACTACAAGGTGGACTAGAGTCACTTAGAAGGTTTGTCTTGAGACAAGAAAGGTTGGGCTCTGACCCAAGTTTCTAATTAAGGTTCAGAAGATTTACGGTAAGATTTGGAGTTTTTCACTTAAAAAAACTTGGTGGTAAATTTGCTAGTGACCTTTGATAAACAACACTCTAAATGAATTCTGGTTTTGTACTAGAATTGCCCAGGCCTCTTTTAGATCTGTACAATTGGAATCTCTATGAGTAAGACACTGGCAAATTTTGAGTGATTATAGTCATGATTGTAATACTTCCAAGGTTGAGAACCATTGCAGTTAGCCAACCTGGTGCATTTGACAGTTTACCGAAACTGATAACATGCCACGTGCTATCCTTGCCAGCAACATCGCCATCATTGGTAACTTCCTTCTTTCTTTTTAAAAAAATTTTAAAAATATTTTATTTATTGTGTGTGTGTGTGTGTGTGTGTGTGTGTGTGTGAGAGAGAGAGAGAGAGAGAGAGAGAGAGAGAGAGAGAATGAGAGAGAGACTGTGTGTCCCTGTGGAAGGACCAAGGATGACTTCAGGTAACATCTTGGATTGCTTCTGCCTCCTTGCTTTGCTCTGGGATTTCCCAGGCTCCTCCTGGCATTTTTATGTAGGACCTGGAATCCGAACTCTAGAACTTCTGCTTGCTAGACAGAGTCTTAGCCTCTGATCCATCTCTCCAGCCCACTTCCTTCTTTCTTAATAAAGGAAATTTATCCAGAAATGAACAAGTCTGATAGTGCATTTCCACTTTATCTTAGGGCATCATCTGATTTATTATGCAGTAGTAATTACCTAATCTTGATTTAAGTTCTGGCAAAGCTTCATCGAGGAACTAGAAAATACACTTCCATGACAGCGCAAGCCTATAATTCTAATGTCAAAGAATTAAGCTATGTAATCTTAGGCTTGCTTAAGAATGACATGGCAGCTTTTACGTGCTAAATTCGGTAGCTTTGAACAACACACAAACGGAGCATTTTCACCATTTAAGATAGTATCTTCATACTTCATTTTGATCATTAAAATAATCTCTATTCTATAACATTCTATCACAATATTTTGGTTTCTATCTGCTTTTGAACTGAATAGAAATGCTGGTGTAGATGTTTCTGCATTTAGATGAAATGAAATATCACTTCCTCACTAGACCAACATTTTCATTCTTTCTATTTGTTTATGCAGTGTAATAGACCCTTGTTATCTATAGGGGATATGTTCCAAGACCCATGTTGGATGTCTGAAACCATACATAGTATCAATTTTTTTATCTTTTTTAAAATTTTAGTTGCTTGTTTGTTTGTTTATTGTGTATCAGAGGGCATGGTGTGTGACCATGGAGGCCCAAGGGTGATGTTAGAAATCATCCTTTATTACTCTATCTCCTATTTGCACTGCTATAAGGTTTCTCAGGCTCTGCCCTCCAGGACCAGAAGTGTAGACTGCCACTATTTGCACCTAGCATTTTTGCATGGGGTATGGGATCCGAACTCAGATCCTTCTGCTTGACTCCTGAGCAATCCCTTCAGCACAGTATCAAATTTATATATTCTCTTTTGGTTTTTTTCCTACACAAACTTATCTATGATAAAGTTTAATTTATGTATTAGGCATAGCAAGATATTAATTGCAACAAAACTAATGAAAAATTGCAATGGCATACTATAAGAGAAGTTATATGGAAATAGTCTCTCTTTCTCTCTAGTAGGATGCCTTGAACACAAGCTGTGATACTGCAATGGTTAACCTGACTGCTACTATGCAGGTAGTGCATAAGATACAAACTCACGAGTCAAGGACATGATTCACATCTTGGACAGTACAGATCAGGTTTTATCATGCTACTTAGGAAGGTTATGAATTAATTATTCCTGTAATTTCTCAATTGATAACTTCTGTATTATAGTTGATTGTTGAAACCAAGGAAACAGAAACGTGGATGAGTGGGGCTATTTTATGTAGTTGGTTCTCTTTTACTATTGTGATATTACTCATTTATGGAAAAATACAGATTTCTTTCTTCATGAGTATCCTACATAAAATAATTGCTTAAGAGGAAAATATCTGTGGAACATGATCAAAAGTGGAAATTCCCAAATGTCAGTGAACTTGGTGAAAGTTCAAAGACCCAGGAAGTGTCCTGCTTCAAGAAATCAGGTGATATGTATGTATGCTTATAGTTCTCCGGGGGAGGCCGAATTCTAATAGTTGCTGTGGTAAGACAGCATGCTACATATTAAAAGAAAACGCAGCGCTTAACAGTGGTGCAATAGTCAGCAATGGCCAACAGGTGGCTCCCTGTATCACATTAGTGAGCTGAATTCATTTGCATAACAAGACATTTCCAGAAAAACAAGTAGTGAGTGGAACCAAAGATTTCAGTTAACTTGTGAATAATTAAAATTCTCTTTCTTCTTCAAGGTCTTTGAATTTGTGACTCCTATCATGTTTTCAAGATAAACATGAAGGAAATTCATGAATTCAAAAATATCATAATATCATTTTAGAATTTTTTAAATTAAAATATCCTAGAAGTAAGAAAAACTCAAATGGGTCCACACGAAATGATGAGAAGATGACTCATGCTTCATATTTCCCTTTTTTTTGAAGTCTTCCTAACTTTTATTGGCACTGAAACAGAACATGAGCCAAGCACAAATTCCTCCAAAACAGTTATTTAAAAAACCAAAAATACACAAAAAAAAACCTGAATATAAAATTTATCCTTTCCCCCAAGCCTCTGTGAGATGGGTTATTGACCTTAATGCAACTAGATTGTCCTGTGATTCCAATTTTGAATTGATCCAATATAAAGCATCTTACCAAATGACAATATAATTCACAGCAATGCATATAAGATTTTCCAAGGTTACCTAGGAGGGGTATGGATTGTAGGCTAGGTGTGCTAAATGGAGGAACTGAACCCTTGGAGGGAAGGCAAACAGGAACAATAAAACCAAATACTAAGCATTAAAAAAGGATTGTAAGACCTATGGTGACAGGTAATATCACCAATACTGAAATCTTCTTACATTAATGTTTTTGGAAAAATATGATTTCATAATATAATATATGCTTCCCAGGTGTGGGAGTGGTAAAAGAATGAAGCCAAAATGATTCTGCCCCAAGACAATTAATACCTCAAGTAGAATGTTAGCAAAAAGTTAGAAATCAATATTGAGTTAAGTTAGAATATATAATACTGGTAGAAATGTAAAGAGTGCACATGTGACATAAATGCTCCCGGGGAAAAGGAAGGTATAAAGCTACATGAAAGGAACCAGGCCACAACCTCCAGCAGTTCTCCAGCCCTAAGGAACAGTATTTGGACTGAGGTTTGTCAAAAGCAGAGCGCAGTCATCACCTTGCATCAGGTAGGATGGCAAGAGGCTGAAGAGTACCTGGAAAGGCTGAGTGAACTGAGGGAAGGATAGAGAAAAGGGCTACTCTTCGTGCTCACTATGATGCAACCTGGATATCATGGAGGAGAAACAGTTGCCCAATTGGCTGTAGGGAAAGGGACCAGGATTCCTGGCAGGCAAAATACTGAAGCCAGGGGTGAACGTTTCCTCACTTAACAAGAACTGTGAAAAGATCTGGTTAAGTTTTGGAGTTCTTATCACTACTACTTTAATTGAAGGAGATTTGGAAGTTGAAGGGGGTGGTAGGGCAGATCCAGAAAAGAACCAGGGCCCTGGAATAGTAAGGGGTACCATTGCCCATGGATATTACTTGAGACAATAAATGCTCTAGGAAGGCATGGGGCAGGATCTTTATAACAACTTTGCCTAAATAAAACAGCCAATGGACTGTCAGGATTTTAGTAAGGCCTCTTGAAGGCACTACTATCTCCATCTCTCCTCAAGGAGAAACCAAGTCCCTAAGCTGAGGCACAAGATTTTTTGGCACTGTGTTTGTAACAGGCCGAATCTGGGAGGTAGAAATATCCAATCATTACAAAGTATAAATAACACTAAAAGGGATGGATATTAGGAGGCCAAATCCTAGATCAGGTGGCGTACTGAGCCTACAGTCATGGCCCCACTTTTTTCTTAAAACATTGACACTCCAACCATGCGAATCAAAGTACTTGAAAGAGGAGGGCAGTTGTGGGGCAGGAGGAGGAGTGAACTTTCAATCTACTCCAACTTGAATGCCACAGAACGATAGCATGTGGGAATTCTTGCAAAATCAAGTGGAAGGTGCCTGAGATGGGGAAGGGATATATTCCAGCAAGCAGAGTAAATGGAGCAGAGAAGGAAAAGAGAAGTTCAATTGGTACCTAGCGGTACCACAGTGCTTACCCAGGGATGGGAACAGGGGCTGCAAGGCTAAATTTGGTCCCATAACTAGACTGAAGGCTTAGCATGACTCCAAGGCTGTTTTGGTTAGTGGCTCTAGCACAGTATTGGTTAGGCAAAGGTACAGAAGTGTGGAGAAAAGGAAGGAGGACGGGTCCCTAGAGGCTCAAGGTTTTGTGTTTGTCTCGGCTCAGTCATATGTTCTCCACATGGATCATGTCTTTGGCAGTCTTCTTGGTCTCGTCTGGAGCACTGGCCAGCTCTGAAGCGAGGGCCTTCAGATGCCTCTGCGCACGCTCATTCTTCTCAGCCTCAGTGGTGCATTCCTGTCACCGCGGTCCTTAGCCATAGCACCAGCGCGCAGGTCAGCACCAGCCTCGGCCCATTCTCGTCCAGCTCATCCTGCTGGTTCTCAGCAGGCTGTGCCACATGAGGTGTGCTCACGGCAGTCTTCAGCTCGGCACGAGTCTTCTCCAAACCTTCCCGTACCATCTGGGCCTTCTGTTGCCACTCCACAGCCTCACTCTCCTTCTTCTTTTGAGCCATCTCCAGCTGACAGATCCGTGCTGTCACCTCTGCTGTTTCTGAAGCCAGCGGTTCCTGGGTCTTCTGGTCGCTGGAGGCCTGCAGCGGGGTCTCCTTGGCCTCTCCGGCTTCTTGCGGCTCCTTGGCCAGC
Source organism: Typhlomys cinereus (assembly GCA_023101885.1). Taxonomy (NCBI): domain Eukaryota; kingdom Metazoa; phylum Chordata; class Mammalia; order Rodentia; family Platacanthomyidae; genus Typhlomys; species Typhlomys cinereus. Next base: position 1,660,810 of record JALPQD010000057.1, on the reverse strand, counting down.
TCTCCAGCCTCAGTCTGGGCACGCTTCCGGTCCTGCTCAAGTTCCAGGGCTCTGCGGGTCTGTTCTTCCAGTTCCTGCTGCGCCTTCTTTGTTCCTCAGAGGAGCAGCCTCTCCATCAGCTCCTCCTTCTCCCGTTCAATCTTCTCCTTTTCCTTCTCTGCCATCTCGCTGCTTCTCCTCATCCTCCAGCAGAGCACATTCCATTTGCTTCTGTGCTTCTCTTCCCGGGCCTGTGCCGTCATCTGCGGCACCTCAGTAGTGTCAGGGTTGCGCGACGCATGTACAGTTCATGACTCCCCATGCACAGGGCCAGGATCCTCTTATTAATCCACAGGCGGGGAGCATAGAAGACAAAGTCTGGTGCTTTTTGTCAATAAGCTTGATGACAAACTTTTTTTTGTCATTTATGTTTTAGTAGATATTGTATTTATATGTTAATTTTTTACACTAAAAACTGAAAACTAAGAGCAGAATATGCAACCCATCAGAATATAAGTTCAAAGCAATATGAAAATCCCAAATGTATGTCATAAAATTCTGCATGTCATTATTTTTCTACTGCTACATTTCAGTGTTTTATTTTTTTTTATTTCCACTCATAAAAACTTAACAGGTACACCGGTCCCTACCTCCCTCCAAACCCCTATCCCCCTGTGCCCCCCTCCCCTCCCCATTCCCTCCCCATTTCCCAGTGCCTCCCCCTCCCATCCCCGGAGCATCCTTTTAATTTTTTTATTATTTATTTAATTGTGTGTGTGTGTGCGCGTGTGTGTACATATGTGTATGTATGTGTGTGTGTGTAGAACCACGGACGAATTCGGGAACCACCATGGACGCCTCCACCTCCTTGTTTACTCTGCCCCGGGATTCACAGGCTCCACCCTACCAGGACCAAAAACGCAGGCCAACCCGCTTCCGCCCGGGGCCCCAGAGCATCCTTTAATGTGCATGCCAAACTCTCCTCTGGGTCCTCGTCTCCGATGAGATGCAAGGACCCAGTGGCATTTCCCAAAAACCTTTCCTGTGTTCCCATTAAGCATAGGAACACTACTGTGGCTGTCAATCCCTTGCCTCCCAGGATCCTAGTGCCTTTAGCAAATGCTAGACTTTGTGAGGTCAATAGTGTGTTGGACATTGCACAGGGCACGTAAAGTCCAAATATGATTGCTTCGGCCCTAACTTGTGTGGAGTATCTTGTATTATCATTGCTTCTCTCATCCTTGGGCTCTTACACTCTTACCGCCCCCTCTTCCGCAAATGTCCCTGAGCTTCAAGATGGGGAGAGATTAGGCTGGCCTAGTTCCAGGTGATTGATGTAAAGTCTCTGATGTTCTGGATTATGGTTTGTTGATTTTTTTTCCAGTTTTGCTGCTCCTGCAATGCCCTTGGCTCCACCCTGATGGGTATTGGATGTCACCCCCTGGCCAGAGATAAAAACCTGTTAAATTAGAGTCTTCTTATAAGAGTATATTCAGAGGTAGATGTAATAAAAGTAGGAAACTGTGGTGAGGGAGGGGTGAATCACCCATCTGCGAAATGGTTACTTTCTATCTGCTAGATTATATGCCCTTTCCTTTCTGGTAAGATCATACCCCATCAGTTGTAAATGATCAGGAAGGAAAGTCTGTGAACTTAACCAGATGTCTCATTACTTACTTGCAGTCCTTTGATGGTGGCCTATTTTCTCTGCTATAACATGGTCCCCTCTCTCCTTGTTACTGGTGTGGCCCTCCTTCCCCATCCCTCCTGTTCATAATCTTAGCAATTACTGTAGTTATTACAGAGATTTATCTTTGAGTGTCTCTAAGTGGGTTTCACACTAGGAGCCACCTATTAGGGAGTACATACGGTGCTTAATTTTCTGTGTCTGGGATCCTTCACTCAATATATTTGTTTCTAATTCCATCCATTTTCCAGCAAATTCCAGTAATTCATCATTTTTGATGGCTGAGTAGTACTCCATTGTGTAGATGTACCACATTTTCCTTATCCACTTGTCAACTGTTGGACATTTGGGTTGATTCCATGACTTTGCTATTGTAAACAGTGCTGCTATGAACATGGTCGTGCTTGATATAAGGCCAGAGACTATAAAAACCATAGGTGAAAGGGTAGGGAACTCCTTTGAGCTGATTGGGCTAGGCCAACAGTTCCCAAACAGACATCCAATAGCCCAGTTTCAACAGTTGGGATCTGGTGAAATTAAAGAGCTTCTGTTCAGATAAAGAGATTGCAACACGAGCTCAAAGGCAACCCACAGAATGGGAGAAAATCTTCACTAACTACATATCTGATAGAGCTCTATTATCCAGAGTGCACAAAGAACTTAGAAAACTAAACACTAAGGAAACAAATGGCCCAATTAAAAAAATGGGCCCTGAAACTTAAAAGAAACTTTACCAGGGATGAAATTAAAATGTCTAACAAATATCTTAAAAAATGCTCCACATCCTTAGCAAATCAAAACTTCCCTGAGATATCATCTCACCCCCGTCAGGATGGCAAAAATCCACAATACAAACGACAAATGCTGGAGAGGATGTGGAGAGAGGGGAACTCTCCTACATTGCTGGTGGGAATGCAGGCTCACACAGCCACTCTGATTGAAATGCCATATGATCCTGCGATTCCACTTTTGGGAATAACCCCCCATACAGCAAAAATTCACCTCGATGACAAACTTCTTATCGTTGAAAGAGATGTTTCTGATTTCACTCCAAGGGAAGCTGATCTTGGGAGTCAATCTGTCATTCTGCTCACAGATGAGACCAAGAACATCCACACCCAACCATAGCTCTGAGCCTTCTTGTTCTTGATGCTGAAATAGTTCACACCAGACATCTCCAAGTCTTGAGCAATCTCGAGATCTTCCAGGACAGCATGCTCTCTGAGCATGCCTCTGTGTTCCTCATGCCACACCTGAATCTGTTCCTTCCACTGGTCTTTGTTGAGTTTATGCTGCTCCAAGACTCTTTGGGGCAGCCACTTATCTCCATCCAGATAGCCAGATTTGTGCACCTCCTTATTGAAGTCGCCATACTTGAACTGGACAGCATATGAGACCAGGGACACAGCAGTTTCAGGTGGGCAGTAGATGTCATTGAGAATGCCCTCCTTTACTTGCAGAAAGAACAGGCGCTGGGTGATGTCCTGGATCAGTTACTCAAATACATCCTTGGGGTAGGACTTGGCCTGGAATTTGAACAGAAGGGGGCTTTCTTTTGGAACATCCTGCACAGTCACCTTCTTATTAAGTTTCAGCCAAGTAGAGAAGCCCTTAGTGTCCTGGTACTGCAGACTTCTCTCAGGCCAATAGTTTTCACCACCTGGTCAAACAGCTGCTTGCCAGTGGTGTTGGGCTGGATGGCAAACTCCAGCTCTGCATCCATGGTGGTCACACCACACTGATTGTCTTCGGCATGGTGGCGGTGCAGCTGGCGAAATTTGACTAAAAATCGTTGGGCTGCAGGGACTGGGCTCTCAGCGGGAGAATTGGGGTGCCTCTCCAGCGCCGGAGCGACTGCTCTGCTTCCTGCTAACAGGCCATGACTTCACAAACCCCACCCAGGAAAAGAGATACTTCCCATTACCAAAAGGTCAGGAACCGATTCTCTCTTACTAATGCCGATATCTTCAACAGTTCACACTAGGAATTACTACTTCATAGATTACAAAGCTGCCTCTTAGGCCTAGTAATTCTAGCCTCGAAGTAGGCTTGCTTCTAGTTTACTGACAAAGAGCATGCTATTAAGAAGTGCACAGTGTTCATTCTGAATGGCAGCTGGGCCCCAGCTAAGAGTACAAGCTCCCTAGATGTTTGCTTCCAGGTAGAGTCCAAACATCCTGTTCAATTAGGGATGGCTCCTTGTGCTCATAGTTTCCAAGTAAATAAAGCCTTAGGATTAGACACCCCTTATCCAGCAGTTAATGGTAAGAATTTGTGGATATCCATCTTGTACCAGATGAGACAGGTCTGAGATTCAAGACATAAAAGATAGTGGTTAGACTTGGAGTAGGCAAGTGACTAACTGGCTTAGTTATTTGATGCTCATAGGTCGTGCAACTGATTACTTGCTACCTTTCACTCTTCTTTTATGCTACACTCTGAAGCTAGCACAGTACTCCCTTATAGCATCTATCTAATAAGTCAGTTGCTTAATATGTACTCAGTATATTCACAAAGGACATCCCAAGTTTCTGGAGAGCCCAGAGGATAGGTATGCAATTCAAAAATGAAACCTTTGGAGCATATTCTTTTGTTTAGTTTCTGTTTGGTATGTTTGAGAAAATGTGTTCAAACGGAACTTTGTAGTAAAACTGACAATATCCTGCCTGTTTTCCCCATGTGCTCACTTCTGTGCTACAGTTTGGAGCATGCTCATTGCATGAAGCGGTTAGCTAGTGGTTCCAAATAGTTGGTGTGTACTCCCAATTCCTCAGATTGCAGGTGTACAACATTGTACTTGACTCTTCTTCTTTTGAGATATGAATAGATTCTTGATAATGTAGAAGAGGCAAATCTTGAAGCCTGCACCCCAGACCACTGAGGATCATCTGGGCTAGAAGCAAATCTTAAACTTGGAATCCTCCTATCTCTTCTCTAGGCACACATATGACCTAGAGTAGATGCACAAGTCTTTGTCACAAGTTCAGTTGAAGAGGAAATACTGGCTTCCCATGGACAGTTGGATGAGAGGGTAGATGAAAAGATTGGTGACATGCATGAATGAGGAAGCCTGGAAAAATTTTACTTTCGATAATTACAATTGCTGGGCCCACCAGTATGGGAGTTGGAAGTAATATAAAAAATTCTGTATAGTAATCTGAATTATTAATCTAAAGAATCTGCATTTATTTTGAAGTTAGTAGAGATCCACTGAACTTTTTTAAATTATTTTTTATTCAATTGTGTGTGTGTGTGTGTGTGTGTGTGTTTCTCTGTGTAGAACCAAGGGTGAATTTGGGAATCATCGTGGACTGCTTCTACCTCCTTTTTTTTTTTTTTTGCTCTGCCTTGAGATTCACAGGCTCTGCCGACCAGGACCAGACGCCCAGGCCGCCTCTGCTTCCGCCTGGTGTTTGTACGTGGGATCTAGGATCTGAATCCAGGACCTTCTGCTTGCAAGGCAGAGGCTTAAACCCTGAGCCATCTCTCCAGCCCTTCACTGAACTTTTTTTAGGAAGAAGATTACATCCTGATCTAGTTGCAAGGTTTAGGCAACTATAAATAAGGTTTGAAAAGTGGGTGGAGACAAAAAGATTAAAATTTTTAAAAAGAAAAAAGAAAAGTGGATGGAATAAACTGTGACAAAGGCTCACTTTCCTTTTCAAGATCTGGCCAAAATATGAACTTCTCCATTTAAAAAGGCATATAGCTGTTATTTTGAATCTCTAGATATTCAAAGCCCCACCCCTTCTTAGAAAAAGCAACCATCAATCTCTTAAGGTCTATAGAAAGGTGGTTTAGAATTCCAGAAACTTGAGTAATAAGACAAGGAGACTGAGAATGGACACCTTAGAACACTGACCTCAAAAGGCACAGGTGGAAAAAAAAAAAAAAGGTGAAACCAAAAGTTATCATAAGGGCAGGGAAAACAAATAGAATTTTATACAGAAAACCAAACCACTAGTCCTTCAATGAGATACCTACCTTTGATGAGTAAGGTATGGAGGCCACTGTTTTTCTAACTCCATTGCTAAATTATCCCTTAATGATGATCACAACAGCTCACTGCTGTTACTTGGTATATGAAAACAAGGAAATTGTAAAAAAATTTTTTAAATTATTTATTCAATTGTGACTGTGTGTGTGTGTGTGTATGTATGTGTGTGCGTGTAGAACCACTGACGAATTCGGGAACCACCATGGACGCCTCCACTTCCTCCTTGTTTACTCTGCCCCGGAACTCACAGGCTCTGCCCTACCAGGACCAGAAACGCAGGGCGCCCTCGCTTCTGCCCGGCGTCTATATGTGGGGTCTAAGATCTGAACTCAGGACCTGCTGCCTGCAAGGCAGAGGCTTAACCCCTGTGCCACCTCTCCAGCCCGAAAATAAGTGCAAATTTGAATGTGGAATTTTTAAAAAATAGTTAAAAAACAACAGAATTCCCAAAAAGTTTCCTGCTTATTTTAGTGGAACAGAAAAACAATCAGCCACCAAGAGCATGTTGTACTATCAAATTGGTCACAGTCTTATGTCTCTTAAAAGTAGAAGCAAAAAAGCAATGGCCTCCAAAATCTCTTAGTCGTCAAAAATAAGTGACTTTTTTTTTTTATTTTGAAACAGTTTTTTAAAACGTGTATCCCAGGTTGACATCGAATTTACAGCCATTCTCCTGGTTCAGTCTCCCTTGCTCTGGGATCTCAGGTATACACACCTATGCCCAGCTAATTTCTTCTAATAGTGAAGAAAGGGGATTTCCATGCATATATTTCCATGTGTGCATTAATATATTGGGGCCACATTCTTCCCTATGTTTGCTGCCCTTTGGCATCCCCTTTCTTCCATCTTTCCTCCTCCACAGTCCAATTAGTTCAGATTTTACTCTCATGTCCAACCCCTTGCCTTGATTGACATTTGAGAGAAATATGAAACCTAGTCTTTGTGACACACATACACTCACACACACCACATTTTCTTCATCCTTTCATCTGAACAATCTCTTTGGTTTGTTGATATTACCTGCCTGACTGAATGTTTGAATCTTTGTATTATAGGAAAATTCTTTTCTCCACCACTATTCCTAAGATACATTCATTTAATCATTCTTTGCTATTTATTAGATGCTTGATTTGGGCAAGGAGCTATGCCAGATGTTAAAAATACTGAGACAAATATGAAAGTTGTTGCTAGGCTATTTACGGAATAGTCAATAGAAGCAGGAAAAAAAAATCAGACAGAAAAATCATGGTTTCCATTTGTACAATAAATGAGATAGGGCTGAGGGTTCTTTCTCTGAATTTTTATGCTTTGATCACAAAATTCAAAGCTCTGTTTTCTCCCAGTGAGAAATTTGGATCAGTTACAGGGAGTATAATGCAATCATTTTCTAAAGGAGAAGATGGAATAGTACCAAACTGCCACAAAAGAAGGCATTGAGGAAGTTTCCCTGGATCAAAACAAAAAAAAAAAATGGAAATGAGAAGAGTGGTTTTAGGTAATTTGCAGCAGGATGGTACAGCTGAGACCAAGCTGGTGCAGACCTCAGCTTCAGAGAGCATGACTTATTCATTGCCCTTCTCTGCACGGCTTTGCCCTCAGCCAATGGGGGCTGCTTCCTACAGCTGGTTACATTCCTCTTTTCGGGTGTGGGAGTGAGCAGTGAGGAACATGTCTGTAGCTAGCGACTGGAAAACACAGGAGTGCATTGACCAGATGAGATGTGTGCGTGGCATAATGGAGATGGCCCAGCAAGACCATTCTGACTAATGTGTCCAACTACAACCTGATCTCTTCACTACATTTCTTCTGTGAGCCTTAGTCTGGGACTCTGTTGAAGCTCTGCTTCTAGGCAATTCTTATCAAAACAAAGTCCAATAATGTATTTTTTCTGATTGCATCATTAGCAGAAAAAAATAAAATAGCAGTATCCTTGGGTGTGATCAGATTTCATAAACACTGGATCACATTTTGAGGATTCTCTAAGAATCCCAAGGAGATATTGGTTCCAGGATGCTCAAATATACTAAATTCTACCAGCATTCAAGTCCCTTATATATTATGGTGCGGCTAAATAAAATTCCATTGTATACCACATTTTCTTTATCCATTCATCTGAACAGTATATTTGCATATAGATTCTGTGCATTTTTCTACATAGTTCAAATCATCTCTAAATGATTCATGATACCAAATAGAATGTAGATGTTTTATAAATAGTTGTTTTAGTATATTATTTAAGGAAAAATCAGGAAGAGAACAAGGCTTTTCTTAAACATTTTCTGTGTGCAGTTATTTGAATCCATAAACACAGAATCCCCGGACTCTAATGGACCTTTTAATTTCAGTATAGTTTATATTAACCAATATTAAATTTATAGTTTCCTTCAGAAGCAATTCTGTCCTAGCAGCATGTACATTTTCACATCGGAGATGAGACATTATTGACTACAGTTCTTGTGATAAATAACACCAGTCATGCCTGACTTTCAGGATGCTTCTTGCAAATGTCGTGACAGGAAGGTTGTTTCATCTGGTTTGTTCTGGGCTGGTGGACTCTAGTCTAAGGTAAAACCAAGGGCTATTAACTCTTGCATCTTGCATACCATTTTTATCCATTCATCTGAACAATCTCTTTAACTTGTTTCCAGAAATTGCTTGACCTATAGATCATCCAGATTCTCATTAATTCAATTCAGCAATTGAGAAAAATGAAGTCAAAGTGGAAAACACTGGAAGATCTTGTTCTTACACACAAGGGAAGTTTCCTTATGATCCTGTGACAACTTTGACAGCTGCCTCGTCATCTCTTTGTTCTATATTGTTTCACTGCTCTCCGATTTCTTCCTTCTCTTTCCACCTCTGCTTAGTTTTCAAACTACATGATGCTCAGATCAAGCTTTGATTTTGAAAACCCTGAGGCTCGGGACCTAAGTTCCTCCTGCTCTTTGGCTCCATCATGATGTGACATGACCTTTATCACCAAGATACAATCCAAGATGTCTGCTGGGATTTTAAACTGGCAACAATTATTGAAAACCTGAATAATGAAAAACAGAAGTTGACCTGAGTCCTTTTCTAATAAAAATCCTGTCTATCTCCACTCCCTTTGTATATTCATAAGTTCTACTCCACACTCTATTTCCATCTGATTGGCTGCCCTCTAGATTACTGTCTCTGCCTCACAAGAGAGCAGGAAGGGTGACCTATCAGGGAATCCCTTTACCACACCAAACAGAACTGTAGATCTATATATGAATAGAAACACAAAATGTATATGGATGACAACTTGCAATTCTTGTCATTGATTCTCTTTAAGTCTCAGTAATCTGTAATATAAGAATAATATAGGATTATTGAAAGTACTGCATGACATAATGTTCAAGTACAGTGTTGAATGGAATAATAATTGATACATACTAATTGGCACAATTGTTATTATTACTCTCCCTGATCTTCGGAAAGTTTTATATTTTCTAGGAAAGAAAAGACAAATTCAGGAGATACAAGGATAGTGAATTCTGTATAGGTTTATCCCTAAATCAGCAGAGCAAGTGCATATTACATATATGGGCAGGGACCATAAGGGGTAGACTTAGCTGTGTGCTGCAGACTAGTTGAGGTATAAAAGGAAAAGAAACTTGGTGTATTAAAATGTATTCAACAGCAATTAAAAAAAATCCTTTTCATGTCTGTAATTTCATTTCCTGACAATTGATTTACATATTTACATCATATGCACGAGTCATATTTACATTTCAAGTTAGATATCAGCCTGTTTTGAATGGGAGAAGAGAAGAAAGTTTAGTTTTGCTATATGTGTCTTTTACTAATATTTTCTCCTGTTCTCTTCAAGGAAAAAATAAACTTCATTAAAATATGTAAAGTCTTTGTGCATGTCTGTAATAGAACAGATTCTAAAACACACACACATGCTCCTGAAGATCAATAACATTTGAAAAAAAAGAAAGTATAAAGTCATTGAAATTAGCATTAATGAACATGAGATTTCAAGATAATGAAGGACTTGACACCTAACCCACCTGAATTAGCACTGAAGATAGATGTTGCTTGCTCTGTTAAAACCCCCCTTTTTTAAAAAAGCACACCACTCCCTTCCGGCAACTATCAGCATTCACTCCATCTATATGGTCTTCCTACTGAATTAAAAGTAGATCTTTCATCTTCATGCAAAAATCCTGCTCCTTAACACAGGGAGACCTCCCACAATCCCTGTCTATTTTAATGGTTTCATTTTTTATTTTTTTTATTATTTTTCCTTTTTACAGATCAATGAGTAAGCATCCTTACAACCCTTCTTCCTCCCTCTTTTTCCTCTCTCTCACCCTCTTTGCTCCTTCCCTCCCCTCCTTTCATGAAAACACCTTGCTCTCTCCCACCCTCCTAGCCATCAGCTTGTATTGGTCCAGGGGTGCTCTCTGGATCATGCTCTAGTGAGGGCTCAGGCTTCTGTAGCCATGGTTTCATTTGATATGACATGATATTTTCCAAAATCACTTGCACCAGAACATGTGTAAACTGAAATAAGCCCCGAAATAAAGGTGTCCAACTCAGGCCCACTGCTGACCCTTTGGCTGCTCATTCACTCCTTTGGATTAACTTGAACATGTGATCCTCCTCTGAGCACACATATAATGTGTGAATATCTAAAACGTAAACCTAAAAAGGCAGCCAGAGACAACAACCAGATCGAATATTCATTGTTTTTATATTTTCTCCTGGGATTGAAAGGATGGCCTTCAACAAGCCCTTTGGAATTTCTGGTTTTGAATCCCAAGCACTGCCAGTCAAAGCACTTGCTGCTCCCTGGAAGCAACATAACTTACTTGGAAGATCTTAAGGAAATGGGTGCTTCATGTGCTAAAAATGAATAAAACAAAAACCTGATTTAAAAAAAATTATCACCAGAACGTAAACTGGAAAACATAGAGCAAATAGACACGAGGGGTCCAGGAAATGAGAGCCCTATAGGATCTCAACAGCAACATCAATTTGGGCAAAAAATCTGATCTATGAACCTACATGTGAAGCTGGTGCTGAGGAAGGCAGTGGCTTCAAACACGGAGTGAAAGCCTTGTCTCCCACAATCTTGAGAAGCTTAAAAAGTTGAAGCACTTCATGGTCACATAGAGTTCATGCATAGCCCACAAATGGATCTATGAAATACCTGATCCTTTGTAAAATGTTTGCTTTCTCTCAGTAGACTGGGTATGAGTAGTTTCTGCAGGATTCTGAAGATTTGACATTGAATTCTGGATTTGCTGAGTATAATCCTAGACATCAACCAACACATATTCTGATTCTAATACATTTACCTTTCCTAAACCAGGAAAATGTTTGTTTTAGACCTGGCCATCTTACCTTCGTGCTTACAGCATTTCTCATCCACACCAGCTTCTGGGTGATGCCATTTATGGATAGTTGAATCATCTAAACTCTCTGTGACTCCATGAACATATTCAACTATGAACAACTGTTTGTTAAATTTATTTCCCTTCTAAAATACAAGCTCAGTAAGAGCAGGAGCTTTATTTGTCTTGCGCATAATTAAATGAATGAATCCTCTTTTAGTGGAGACTGCCCAGAATTTTTCTCAGTGTTTAACTGACTGAAAGAATGTGTATCTATTATTATTGCTGGATAACAAAATACTTTATACTTCAGTGACTTAAAGTAGTGGTCAGTGAACTTTTTGAGGGCTAAAGAATAAATTTTAGTAAGTCGCACAGTCTCAGCTACTAACTACCTAGTCCTGCCATTGTAGCATTAAAGATGACTCTCAAAAATTCATGTTGAACTTTAATCTCCAGCACAATATGAAGAAAATTGTTAGGAAGTGAGCAGACAGGAGAGCTCCACACCTTAGGATGGGTTAATGTCCTCACAGAGGCTCATCCTTGGGTGCTGTGCCTCTTGTCTGTTAGGAAACGACATCCTCTTTGAAGCTAAGGAGCATCCCTCACCAGACACCAGTCTTGCCAGCATCTGGATATTGGGTACACAGGCTCCAGAGGAAAGAATTCCAGTTACCCAGTCCAGTGTTTTATTATGGTAGCAGGAACAGACTGAGACAGCTGTGTTCTTTAAAAAATAGACAGCAGGCCATATTTAGCCTAGAGGCTGTGTGATTTGCTACTGCTTGGCTTAAAGTACAACCATTCATTATTCTGACAAATCAATTTATTGGTTGCTCTTAGGCCACTCATGTGTCTTTGGTCGTCCTGTGGGTGAACAAAGGAGTGAAATTTTTAACAAAAGCTTTACTTCTCTGCCGTGGCAATTGCACTGATATTGGCTAAACATAGGGTAGCTGGGGATAACCACCTAGCCTGGGATTGGTCACATGGAAAAAGAGAGAGAGAGAGAGAGAGAGAGAGAGAGAGAGAGAGAGAGAGAGAGAACTAGTTTTTCATCTCAGAACTGATAGTTGATATTTGATCACTTTCGATACATTGTAAGTATAAAATTGGGGATGTAGACATGGCTCAGGGGTTAAAAATCCTTTGGCTCCTGAGGAAAAGGACCAGAGTTTGGTTTTCCAGATCCCATGCAAAAATGGCAAGCAGATATGGTGGAAGTCTGCAAGTCTAGCCTTGGAAAACCTCAAAGCAAAAGCAACAAAAACGTGGAGTAATCTAGGATGATTCCTGGTATCATTCTTAGGCTTCCACAGGCACACACATTCAGGTGCCTTCTTGTGCCAACACACTCTCACACATGTGTATACCCCCCCACACACACACGTGAAAAAGAAAAAAAATTGCAAAATCTCCCCTTCTTGGTGGGAGGGGATTCAAGTCCACATTACTTGTGTGGATAGAACACTTGCCTGACAAATGCCAAGACCTAAGTTCAGTTTCCAGCACCATAAAAGGAGGTGTGTGGGGATAGTTAGAATTGGGACCATTTTAGCCATCAATCTACCAGGTCAGTTCACGATGCCATCAACAAGTAGCATCCATCCATAAGCAGCAGCAAGACCTTTAGTGCAATTGCCAAGCTAAGAAGCTGTCCTTCATGAATAAAGGGTAAGACTTGCAATAACCCATAGCATACTATTCCCCAAAGTCTTTCTGAAGAAGATGACCAACAGATAAATGTCCATCAAGAACTGGGTGCACCATTAAAGGATGCTCCGGGGATGGGAGGGGGAGGCACTGGGGAATGGGGGGGAAGGGGGAGGGCTCTCAACCCCTCACTGCTTCTGTTAGGTTTTGACAGCTCCTTTGGCCTCTGCTTCTTGAGTGCTGGGATTATGAGCCTGTGCTACCAGGTCCAGCTTTACCTGCATCCCTCACATGTGTTGTCACAAACCCTTTTGTTCTAGCTCTTCCTATCTTAGTCTTTGCCATTCTATAAAAAGACTTCCCTTAACACTGTACCCCCACTGCTAAATACCTCCAGAGTGCTTAATTCTCTCAACAGCCCTGTCTCCTGCAGCTGCCATTTTACTGTGAAAGCTCTCAAATGAGGGCACAAATTCCCTGGTCTCTAGATACTGTTTTCTTTCATTTTAAAGATTCATGGTGATACGAAGCAAGCAGAGCTTCATGTCAGAAGCTTAGGTCAGAATCATCAGTCACACTCTTGCTAATAGGTTGGGTAACCTTGGGCTTGTGAATTACCCCTCCCAACCTTAGTTTTCTTTTTTGGTGAAACAATATAACTGCAACTAGCATGGAGAGTTCAAAGAGCATTGAAATAATTTAAAGAGTGAAGTTTCACATTGCAAGAATATTGCAAGAAAATTCCACTTCATACTCTGTTTATTATAATTTCCAGTACTGTGTATAATAAGAAATAAACAGAGACTAGACAGATCCCTGAAAGATCAGGGCTTCCTTATATTAAGACACCAATGGATACCATCAGCATGCTTACCTTTAAGCAATTAGCATGTTTACATGGAGAATTGACTAGATTCATTGTTATAGATATTTATGGAAAAAAGTACATGCTTTATAGGTCTACTTTCCTATTAACAGATTTTGAAATCCTATACTTTTTGTCAGCTGGATCACTTGATCTGAAATCTATGACCTGTACTAAATCCAGCTCCACTCACTCTAACCTTACCAATGACTAGGCATGTGTTACACTACTAAGTTCATTCCCAGTCTTCATATCAGTCTTTTTCTAAAATATTTATTTGTTTTATTTATGGGAGGATGAAAGAGAGAGAAAGAGAGAGGAGAGAAGAGAGAGAGACAATACATGCATGTCATGATGCATGAGTAGAAGTCAGAAGACTTCTTTTCACCATGTGGACTTCCAAGGATTGAAGTCAGATCACCAGGTTTGCAAGCAACACTTTACCCACTGAACTATCACTCTTGAATCAACCTTTTCCCCATTGTTTCAAGTATTCAGTAAGCTAAATATTTCGATGACTACTTGGCTTGTCTGTCACGAACCATTTTATTTATAGGCTTATTGCCAGAATAAGTTTAGCTGGATGTGATTGATCTTAACTGTGCTTATTAATATCACTGAGTATTATAGGGGACATTGCTCTAAGCTGGCTTATTTGGGGTGTTTTTCTAGGATAACCAGCTCCATTTCATAGCTCCATTTCCTATACCTCTCACTTCCTAGGATTACATATGAAGTGGAGCAAGCCCTAAGATGATGTAGTAAATAAATTCTGAAGCTTCTTGCAGAATCTCATCCTGTATCATGCTGGTGTTTCCAAATTGGCCAGAGTAAGTTTCTAGGTTATCATCTGAGTCCAAAGAGGTGATAGAGTAGAATTTTCTCACAAGTTTATGCATATGTCTATACATACCAACTGGAACCAATAATGCAATCTACAGTATCTGCTACTGTGAGAGGAGAAAACCCAAACATAATGTCATGTAGTTGGGACATTTAATCTGGTATCTTAGCAGTGATGAGGAGAGGCTGACGTTAAGGGTAAGGCAGATGCCTAGGACTGAAAGGTGTAGACCCCCCCTCAAAATCACAGAGACCAGCACCGTTTTGAACTGGCATGCAAATGATGATTCTAGCACCAGAGTGCTGCGATCATTTAAAGTCTCTCTTATCTAAAGTCAGAACTTGCTCCACAGAGCTGAGATACTCAAATGACCTCCTCTGAAAAGAGGAGGGAAGAAAAAGATAGAGCAGTCTTTTCTGGCAACTCTCATAAACTTGTTATCATTGACATCATGTAGTCTTATGCCAGAACACAAGCTTAGAAGCAAGCAAAAAAAAAAAATAAAATAACGATCTTTGAATGCTGACTTAATCTTTGGTTATCCTAAAGACCAAAAGCAACTTTTATGATTCCATTTCCCACTTCAGAAGTAGAGAAAGTGTTAACAGGATTAGAGTTAAATCAAAAACTCCACCAGGAAACTCCTGGAACTAATACAGAAGTTAGGCAGGGTGGCAAGATACAAAATAAACATACAAAAATCAGTGACCTTCTTCTATGCCCAGGATGAAAGAAGTAAAAAAAACCTGAGAGAAATAATCCCATTTACTAAAGCCCCTAAAAAAATGAAATACCTTGGTATAAACCTAACCAAGGAAGTAAGAGACCTTTACAATGAAAACTTTATAACCCTAAAGAAAGAAATTACAGATGACACCAGAAGGTGGAAAGACCTCCCGTGTTCCTGTATTGGCAGAATCAATATCATAAAAATGACCATCCTACCAAAGGCAATATACAAATTCAATGCTATACCAATTAAAATCCCAAAGCTATTCTTTAAACAAGTTAACTGAAAATCTCAAAATTCATATGTAGGCATAAAAGACCCAGGATAGCAAAAACAATCCTAAGTAGCAAAAACACTGCTGGAGTTATCATCATACCAAACCTTAGTCTTTACTAAAAATCCACAGTGATAAAAACAGCTTGGTACTGGGTCCAAAATAGACACACAGATCAATGGATAAGGGTTGAAGACCCAGATATAAGCCCACACAACTACAGCCATTTGATCTTTGAAAAGAGGGCCCAAAAAATCCAATGGAAAAAGAATAGCACCTTCAACAAATGGTGCTAGCAAAACTGGATATCCACATGAAGAAGATTAAAACTGGATACATACTTGTCACCGTGTACAAGAATTAATTCCAAATGGATCAAGGACTCAATATAAGGCCAGAGACTATAAAAACCTTAGTTGAAAGGGTAGGGAATTCCCTCGAGCTGATTGGACTAGGCCAACAGTTCCTAATCAGAAATACAATAGCACAGTCAATACAACCAACACTCAACAGGATGGGATCTTATGAAATTAAAGAGCTTCTGTTCAGATAAAGAGATTGTAACTCGAGCACAAAGGCAACCCACAGAATGGGAGAAAATCTTTGCTAACCACATATCTGAGCTCTATTATCCAGAGTGCACAAAGAACTTAGAAAACTAGACACCAAGAAAACAAATGGCCCAATTAAAAAACAGGCCTTGGAACATAAAAGAAACTTTACCAGGGATGAAATTGAAATGTCTAACAAATATCTTAAAAAATGTTCCGCATCCGTAGCCATCAGGGAAATGCAAATCAAAACCTCCCTGAGATATCATCTCACCCCTGTCAGGATGGCAAAAATCCACAATACAAACAACACCAAGTGCTAGACAAGATGTGGAAGGAAGGGAACTCTCCTACATTGCTGGTGGGAATGCAGGCTTATACAACCACTCTGGTAAGCAGTCTGGTGATTATTAAAAAAGTTAAAGATTGAAATGCCATATGACCCTGCTATTCCACTTCTGGGAATAATCTTCCCTACACCTTGATAGCACAAGCGTGACCATGTTCATAGCAGCACTGTTTACAGTAGCAAAATCATGGAATCCACCCAAATGCCCAACAGTTGACCAGTGGATAAGGAAAATGTGGTACATTTATACAATCAAATACTACTCAGCCATCAAAAAAGATGAATTAATGAAATTTGCCAGAAAATGGATGGAATTAGAAAAAGTTATATTGAGTGAACTATTCTAGACACAGAAAATTAAGCATTGTATGTACTCCCTAATAGGTGGATCTTAGTACCAAACCTACTTAATGACATACTCAAAGATAAATCTCCATAAGACCTATAGTAATTGCAAAGATTATAAACAGGAGAGAAGGGGAAAGAGGGCCCTGCCAGAAACAAAGAGAGAGGAGATCATGTTACAGCAAAGAAAGTAGGCCACCATCAAGTAAGTAGTGAGACATCTGGTTAAGCTCACAGACTTTCCTTCCTGGTCACTTGCAACTGAGGGATTTTAATCTCACCAGTCTGGGACAGCATAGAATCTGGCAGATAGATGGTAACCATCCTGTAAATGGGAGACTGACCGCCTCCCCTCACCGTGGTTTAATACTTTTATTCCATCTACCTTTGAATCTACTCTTATAGTAAGACTCTATTTTAACAGCCTTTTATCTCTGGCTAGGAGGTGACATCCAATACCCATCAGGATGGAGCCAAGGGCAGTGCAGGAACAGCAAAACTGAAAAAAAAAACCATAATTCAGAATATCAGAGATCTTACATTAATCACTAGGAACCAGTCCAGCCTAATCTCTCCCCATCCTAAAGCTCAGGGAAATTTGCTGAGGGAGCAGTAAGGTTTTAAGAGCCTAAAGATGGGGAGGAACAATGATAGGCAAGATACTCCACACAAGTTAGGCCCGAAGTAACCATAATAGGACTTTGCATGACCTGTGCAATGACCAACATATCATTGAACCCCCAAAGTCTAGCATGGATCACAGGCACTAGGATCCTTGGAGGCAAGGGATTAACAGCCACAATAGTGTTCCTATACTAAAGGGGAACACAAGAAAGGGCTCTAGGCAGTGCCACTGAGTCCTTACACCTCATTGGAGTGGAGGACCCAGAGGGAAGTTTGACATTCACACTAAAGGATGCTCCAGGGATGGGGGAAGGGGGCAATGGGAGAAAGGGAGAGGGGGAAAGGAAGTGGAAAAAGGGGAAGGGAGCAAGGGGGTCTGGGGAAGGGTGGAGGAAGGGAGGGGAACAGGGTACCTATTAAGTTTGTTTGAGTGGAAAAAATAAAAAAAGAAAAAATATTAGTAGAGATTTTTCAGTATGTTTTACAAATGCTAATTATGGACATTGTGGTCTTTATTCTAATATATAAAAAACTAAATTAAATATTGTTATACAAATAAAAATACTATTTTTTTCAGGATGGGATGGAGATTGATTGGTGAAATGTGTGCTTGCAATGCAGAGATCCTGCCTGCAACCCCAACACTCTTTCTGCACAAAGATACTTTTTTCCTGCTCACACTTACAAACATGAAGTCACTCAAAAATGATGCTGACAATAAGTGATAATATTGTATCTGGTCTGACCGAATAATATGTGTGGAAAAAAGAACAAGAGTTTATCAAGCATATATTTTAGAAGAAAGCAAATTTCACCAGGAGAAAAGAA
Source organism: Typhlomys cinereus (assembly GCA_023101885.1). Classification (NCBI taxonomy): domain Eukaryota; kingdom Metazoa; phylum Chordata; class Mammalia; order Rodentia; family Platacanthomyidae; genus Typhlomys; species Typhlomys cinereus. Next base: position 1,642,712 of record JALPQD010000057.1, on the reverse strand, counting down.
AGTACTAGTGTGAATTATCTGTCACAATTAGAAGAGCAAAACAAATATTATGATCTGCCTGTAAAATGAATATTATATTTAACTTGTTCTATGCTTTTTAGCTTTTAATGTGCTCTTAATGACTTTATACTTCCTAATATATAAATCTCAGCTGCTTCCCTATGATGGACTAATTAATTTACATTATTAAGTAATTAAATCCTTTCTGTAAGTAGGCCATTGAGCAGTGAAAGAGTTTAGCACATTTTACACCTTCAGTATTGCACATACTGCTTCATGCTCTTCACTAGCTTTGGTTCTTTGAAATTGGTCTTTTATGAGAAGATATAAAATGCTTTGGAAATTACTTTTTGTTCACAAGTGAAATAATTGCCTCTAGAAATTTGCACTTCTCAGAAAGGTGGCTTAATTGTTAATTCAGAATGCAAGTAGCTATTTACAAAGTCCTAAGTAAAATTAATGAATTAGTTCTTTTCATAGGATATCTACAATTCAGTATCAGTTGTAATATAGACAAATTAACATAATCAAAGAGAAAAGTAACAAATATTACTAGTAATTATCTATATATTAATAATTTCAGAATAGCAAACTATTCATCTTAGTTTAGGAGTACTGAAGTTGATTTTTGGGGAGAATAAAGAAACTTAATTTAGGACTTGATTAAAGACAATTGGCTGATATGGCATGAGATAAGCAGTTTATTCACAACATAGGGAATGCATGTATACATTTTAACTCATGCATACTACATGCATTCCATAGTTGTGTCCAGTTGAAGGACTCACAAGCACTGATAACCTCATTGTAGTGAGGGCTTCCACTGTGTAGTTCTTGTTTCCTAAACATTATTATTCAACAAAAGGAATCCAAGGTTCTTGGAAAAGTAGTTGATTTTAGAGTATTGACATAGATAATGTATGATAGCTTGTAGTACATTGCAGTGCAAATGAGAAAGTGCTTGACAAAGGATGTCACATTATGAAGGCAAAGAAACCACCTAGAAGAGCAACAGTTGGCTAAAGTCAACACGAATTTATGTGAAAATAATGAATTGAAACCAGTAAAATGAGACCAATATCCATAAATAACTAAACATGAGTAGAGAAGCTCTTCCTTATAGTATACAATAAAACTATAAAATATTGTAGTATAGAAGCATATTTCTTATTTAAGTTATCTTACATAATTGCACATTGAAATAACATGTTGTTGTGTTTAATGTACAATGAATGAGGAAAATAGAAATCCATCATTACCCAAATATTATAATAATCATTCATTCAGGCACAATTTATCAGCCTTTGCTAAAATTAATGGGTGAATTTTTGAGAAAATATTTATATTATCTTTTTATAATTATTTCAAATTCATGCATGAATATGATTGATTTAAGCCATTTTTATCCCATGTTACCAGATCTCATCTTCTCTCCTTCTTTCATTGAATACCTTCTTCTTTTTAATCAGTCTTCCTCTAAGTATATATACTTTTTCAAGTGTGGTCCACTTGTTTATGGAATCTTAAGGTATTTCCTTCATTGTCGGTATTGTGTAAAGAGGAGGAATCAGTGAGTATACAGTGCCAAGCAGTGGGAACAGACGCTTCATCACCAAACCACCAGAAGTAATATTCCCGATTTTTCTCGTGGTGGAAATTGAATCTGACAGGAGCAAATGAGTGGAGGGAGGATTTATTCTAATTCATGGTTTCAGATCATTTTAGCCTAGTATGGTGACCAAGACATGGCTGCAGAAGTGTGTTGGTTTAGTCTAACAGGAGGGCCTGGCAGCTGTTCACATCGGCCAACCCAGGAGCAGAGGGAATTGGACTAGAAGGGAGGCCAGGGTGCAATGAGCAAAGATCTATTCCTCTTCTAACCAGGGTCCCCAGACCCTCTAAGCAGTCTACCCTGTAGGGGCTAAGTGTTCAAACACATGATTATGTGGTAACACTGAAGATTCAAACCACAGCTTTCAACTCCTGCCCGCATAGTTTACTGACAGTTCTAAAGAATGCTTTCAGTTCCCCTTTTAAGAGGCCCCATAGTCTTAATAGGTCCCAACACTATTCAAAAGTCCAAAGTCTCTACTCAAGGCACTCACTGAGTGGTAAACTTCTATAAATTACATATTTCAAACATACAATAGCACAGAATAAACATCTCTGATCTAGATGAATAGGAGGATAGCAAGGAAAGACTAGGTCAAAGCAAATATGAAACCCAGAAGGGCAAATATGAACTCCTATAGCTCCTTTTTCAGCATCTGGGGCATGTGATAGCATCATGTGAGTGTTTCTCTCTTAAGACAACACCACTTGATATCTGCAGCATTCCTTGGCATACTTTCTATGTTCTGGGCATCTCTAGCTCCTAGGTTCTCTATGACAACTAAGGTTTCACCCTCAGTGTCCCACACACCAACCGCTTGGAAGTTCTGTGCGAGGAATCTGACCTTCATACATATTGACTAGCTTTACATTGTCATTTTATTTCATTCTGAAATCATGAAAAATAATACCACATGGATAATGAAAGCTTTGCTGCTAGTGCAACATGTAGGCTGGCCCCTCTGGAAGCAGGACTCCGGTGGCCTTGGGATTCTGTTTGCGCAAGCACCTCTGCAGTGGCAATAGTGCTTTCTTTTCGAGGGAAAATTTCAAATGAGTTTGCATTTGTTTTACACTCTGTAATATTCAGTAGGTGGGGTCTTGACTTCAAGTCCCCATTTATTTTGTCCCAGTGTAAGACCTGAGCAGCTTATTAGTGACATTTTATTCACTTCCAACGTGGCCTTGACCACATCTTTAAACCTACTCATGCTCAAAAACTGCACATTTTTTCAAAACCTTCGTTTCCTTTATCACTCTCTTCTCACTACAAAAGTAATTGCCACGACACAGCCTGAGTGCTCTGCCATCTTGAAATTTCCTCCACTAAACAAATTAGTCTATTACATTTTAATTTAGCCTCACTCAAATTTTCAAGAAAGGAGCAGGTTTATTTTGGGAGAATATAACACAAATGGTCCCTACCAATTCCTAATAGATTCCTTTTCCCCATCCTGAACTTCATGATTATAATCTTTGCTATTCTGATTTCCATACTTCTACTAGAATGATACATCAGACTCTGCTTCCATCATTCTAATTCTCCAGGTAGAAACTCCAAACCTGTCGCCATAATCCTTTCACAAACTAGTTCCAAAAGCCTAAGAAACTCATGGTCAGATTACTCACAGTATGAACTCTGTGTCTCGGTATCAATTTCTCTAAAGTTACTTCCTTGTTTCTTATGATGAAATGCTTGATGCAGAAGTACATTAATAGGGGTGGAGCTTATTTTGGCTCATTGTTTCAGGAGATTCTAGCTCATCATAGAAGGAAGGTAGAACAATGATGCTTGGTCTGTGTTAATGTTCATGTGAACAACTGCTCACAATGTGACAGATAAGAAACAATGTGAACTCAGATTGGGCAAAAGGTTGGGCTAGACCTTCAAAAAGGCCCACCTACCATCCAGGAACTACCTCATAAAGGCTCCATAAATTCCCCCAAACAGTTATGAATAAAGTGTTGCAACGGGTGAGCCTAAAGGGGATATTTCAAATTACAACAATTACCAACAATAAATCCTGGTGAATTCTTGTACTTTTGTAATTCTGATATGGTTTCTCAGATCAAAACCCTTTGATGTTTGGTACCCTAAATGACGAGATTGAGAGAAGTGGAAGCAAGTGTTTAAGATATGAGTAAGTTGTTAAGAGAGATTATTGCCTTTTTTGAGAGTGAATTCCAGCTCTTGCCCAACTGGAAAAATTATGAGAAAGAATTCCTGTAAAGTAAGTTCATTCCTTTCTCTTTTTCATGTGACTTTCTTGCCTTTTAACATTCCATCAATAAGAACAGCAGAAAGTCCTAACCAGATGCAATTATTCAATCTTGAACATACCAGTATCCATAATCATGAGCCAAAACAAACACCTATTTTTATAGATTGCTCAGTCTTATGTATTCTGTTATATTAGCAGAAAAAGATGAAGCTATTCTTTGGCATGAGGCATCTAGAAGGGTTTGGCATTCTTCTCTGTTATTCCTAAAAAATTCATATATTCAACCTAATTCAGAAAAAATAACCCAAGAAACATACATTTCCAGACATTCTACATAACATCTGCGATATATATGGAATTCTAAAATGGTCATCAAACACTCCCATTTGTGTGCATACCTTGCACCATCCCTCTTTCTTCAGTATATCAATGTGGTCAAAATATTCATTCCATCCATAGGTTACATTATACAACAAATGGAAAAGATACTGTAGATTGAAGTCTCAATCAGTTGACATTGGATTAATCAAGCAAAAGACTGCCCTGAGCAGGCATGACTTAATCAAGTGTGTCTTTGAGATGGACCAATCCCTTCCTGATGTCAGAATAGAACCAATAGATAGCTTAGGATGGATGTAAGGGTTAGTGCAGTACTTTGGCCTCACGACTTCAGTCTTAAGCTAAATCTAAGATTCATGCCTGTGTACAAGAAAGCACTTGAGTTTGTATGACTGTGGCAGCCCAAGGTTGACTCCAGGAATCATCCTGGACTGCTCTTCCACCCCATTGTTTGTTCTGGGGTTTCCCAAGCTCCATCTTAAAAGTCTGGTGAAATCCATGGTATTTTTATTTGGGATTTGGGAACCAAATTTAGGTCCTTTTATTCTGAGGCAAAGGCTTTAACCACTGAACTATTAATTTCTGTTTTTATATTTATATGAAAGAAGATTAAGGAAAATAGAAGCAACACTATGTGGGGATAGTCAATAAAACTCAAAAAATTTAAATACAATTAGATGAAAGCTGCTAATCTATCCAAATCTTAACCATCATAACTCCAGTTTCATTTTTCTTTGGTACATGGTCATTCATGAACGTAACAGCTCAGTGGTGTGGTATTAGCATGCAGTAAGGCCATTACCTTGAACTCTGCTACAGAAAACACAAATACACATCCTCAGAGGCCATGCAAGACAGAAGTCATTCATCTCTGCAGTTACTGGAGAATTCTCGCTCCATATTAACTTGCATAAGGAAGCATCGGCATAGGGAGACGTCTTTTGTCCCTTGAAATCTAAAAGGGCTCTTTTACCTTTCAGAAATATCCTAGGTAATCCTTGATGATCCTTTATCTTGTAAGCCTTTCAAAAATGACAGAAGACGAAAAAAAAGAAAAGGAAAAAATGTAGACGTAGCTGCACTCAACTATATGAGACAAAAAGAAAACCAGAGGATTATCCTTTTTGTATCTGTTCTGGAGAATTTTCCTATTCTGGGTATTTCTTTAAGGGAAATTCTCCTTCATCAGCCTTCTTTAGTTAGAATTACATCTCCTTCCATAATGGAGGAGACAAGGAGACAGTGATTTTAGTTTTGCTAAATTTATGTATGTATGTATATAATCTTCAACTACAATTCAAAATCCACTGTAATCTTGGAAATTTATCAATTAAATTATAACATTCAATAAAATGTTGTTTTGTTTTCTTTTGACCGTGACGAGCCACAGGTATGTATTATCACAACCACTGCTCTCCCTGAGAATTCTCTCTAGCAGACGAGCAGAATCCACTCCACAAACTTCAGGCACAGACAACTTTTTGATGACTGCTTTGAGCATTTGGTTCTGAAATGATGCCTGGCAGACAGGTGGAGGCAAATGGCTGCTTCACATGTTCTTCCATGACCTAAAGAACAGAGAGACATCATGCAGACACAGCTTCTCTGGGGCTTGCCATTCTGAGGATCAGCTTTTAAGCACCCAAAGCCATGATTATACAATGGAAGATCTTTGTGTTGACAGAAGGCAGCAGGTTTTTTTTTTTCTTCTAGTTTTACAAGCATAATGAGTGATGTCTCTGCCTCTCTTTCCCTATCTTTTTTTTCCATTCTCCTTTCCCACTTCCTTCTTCCCTCATCAATCCATCCCACCCTCCTGTCTGTCTGCTTTTGTGGGCTCTTGGTTCACTTTGAATTGTCTGCTCTAGTAGGGTCTCAGGCCTCAGTGGCAGAACAAGTGGCCTTTCCTTGGGTAGACCCACTGATAAGGGGCACTCCCTTCATCTGTCTATCCCAAGCCCCTAAAGTTCCCACTACATATAATTATGTCTCTGAGATCCTCTCTAGTCCATGGGGGAATGTTGATATATCAATAACTGTGCAGGTCTGGTAAGGACAGGAACTCATTTCAGTGGGTTCCTGGATGCAGCAGCCCTGTCTTGAGTGGAATGTCTTGGTCAGCAGTGGATCTCCCATCTTTAGGGTCTTGCAATCTTTCTACCCCCTCAGCAAGATTCCCTGAGCCTTAGAATGGGAAAACGTTTGGTTGGCCTGATTCTGGATGAGCGTTTCAGAGTCGCTTGTACTCTGCATTCTGGCTGGTTGTTGCGATCTTTTTTACTGCTCTTCCATTACAGTCAGTTTTTTAATGCTATGTAATAAAAATAAAACAAAAGTTCCATTTGTCCATTGTGCTGTAAAAATTACCTCAGAAAACAAACATTTTTGTTCAACAAATTATTCACAATTCTCAAAAAAAATGAACCTTACTCTTTCTCAGTTTCTGTGGGTCAGAAATCTTGGAAATCTTAGTTGGTTTCTTGTGATTTGAGATACCCCAGAAGATTGAGTCGAGTTGTCAATTAGATATTTGACAACTGTGCCGGCCTGCTTGTAAAATGGCTCATGCACCTGATGGGCAAGTTGGTGCCAGCTGTTGATGGTCTCCATTCCTCTCCATATGAGGCGCCTCAAAGAACTGTGTATCTGAAGAACTAACAGCTGGCATCTCTCACAGCTAGTAACCCAAGACAGCAGGAGGAAGTTGCAGTGTTTTGTGATCTAACATTCAATATTTTCTAAATATCTTCTGGATTCTGTGATTCAGACCCGTGACTCTGATATGAGAGCCGACTGCACAAGGAGGTGGGCATTCTGGAACCATCTTTGAGAATGGTCTACCATACTAAGTTACAAAGCAAAGCATATATTAAAATTTATTCTATCTTGCAGTGGTATTTACAGTTATGTTTTATTTTGTGTTCATGACAATATATTGTGGCTTTACTTTGCCATTCTTGCTTTTTAATTTTGGGGTGAGGTTGGAGCAAATTTTGGATTGTAGTACTTCCCCTTTCCCATGTAAAATCCTATGCCACATGATTCATGCACTATTAACTTAGATTAAGAATGTCTTTCTCTTTATATGCATTGATTCATTCAATATCCATTTTAAGCCTCTTAGATTATGGGTGTTATGCAAGCAGTTTTTAAAATATGGTTCATACCACTTCATTTTTACAGTGCCACAGACTAAGATTTTTGTATAATACAATAAAATGAATTTTTAAAATCAATATAATAGCAATCTGAGTAGATCATTCTTGTAATTATGTTCAATAGACATAACACTACTCTGCCAAATAGATAAAAAATTTTAAAGATATTCTTAATTTCAAGGCTTATCTATTCATAGACAAATAATAATAGGCAGATTATGATGTATGTTCATGGAATGTATTTTAACATCACTAGAAAGCAAAAGACAACATTTACAGATTTCCTTGCAACCAAAGATTGCCTATGACATTTCTGCCAAGCAAAAAACAATACCTTTGTGATATGTAAAAATGAAAATTGAAAAAATGATGTCATAGCTACAGAAGAGAAAGGAGATCTTTGGACAAGTGCATGTTAGAGAAATCAGGCAGATATAAAAGGCAAATATTTCATGGTCATGTGTATGTGGTATCTATGAAAGTTGAATTACAGAAATAGAGAAAAGTGGTAGTCTAAGAACTGTAAAGGAGAAATGTTGATTAAAGGACACAGACTTTCCGTTATTAACAAGTTCTATCATCCTAAAACCCAGCAAGGTAACTGCAGTTATAAAAACATATCATATGATAAATGTGATTAGTGATTATGTGACAAATTTGGACCCTGTTAAGAACATATCCTAAGTATTAATAGCATATACGAATGGTAATTATATGAAGTGAATATATTCTAATTAGCTTATAGAGGGATAAATTATTTTAGATATGCTTATAAAAAACACCTCATTGTGTGCCTTAAATAAATACATTTTTTCATTTGTCAGGCTTAACTCAAAAAATCTAAAGAAGGGGAAGTGTGCCCCAAGAGCGCTCATTTAGAATAAGTACACTAGGGTCCAAGTCCTAGTGTATAAGTACTAAAAAGCAAAGGGGTGTGATGTTATCTCTCGATCTCCCAGTTTTAATTCTATTTCAAATGAATCATTTTGGGGATGGTGCTTTCATATGTGAGGATATGTACACATCTGTATATGTATTCATTTATGACACAGAAATATCAACATAATATATTACATAGCTTTGCCATTTGACAACAAATCTTGAAGATTTTTCCACCTCAAATCATATAATTTTTGCTTCATTCTTTTAAATGTCTACAAAGTATTCTTTGGACTGGATATATCATTTTTCAATACTATCCTCTTTCCTTCTGTGCTGCCATAGATAACATTACAAAAAATTATACAAATATATATTCCTTTGTACTTTTGCACTCATAACTGTAGAATATTCCCTTTCTTATGGGAACTGTCAATCAATTGGCAAAGGGGTTTCAGACCCATCTGGAACTTTCCAATCTGCAGTCTCAGACCATTCCCAACTTCTAGTAGAACAAAAGTGGGTTCTAGGATAGACAACCAACATATCTAGAGGCAGGCCAGGTCTAAAATTGTTGACTTTTCATTTTCTCCTCCTCCTTCTTCTCTTCTTTCCTCTTCTACTGCCTCTTCCTCCTCCTCTTTTCCTCCTCCTCCTTCTCTTCTTCCTCTTCTTTCCTTCTTTTCCATCCTTCTCTTTCTCCTCTTTCTTGCTCTTCCTCTGTCCTGGTATTTAACACACTTAAGCTTCCACTTGGCCAAAAACCAGTTGAACATAAGGGAGACACTCCTACTCTCTAGTTTGTTTAGGGAAGCATGAATTCCACCAGATATGGTAGCCAACTTATATTTAAATTTCTGGACGTGCTCAGTCCTCCTAGGTAGGTTCAGAGGTAGTTCCTGAAAGTTCTCTTATAATATGTTGAAAAAAATTTAAAAGATTAATATAGAGAAAATGAAAACTTACTTTTCTCATTGGTGTTATGTACAATCTTAAGATGTTTTGTAATGTTACTTCTTTATGATAAATTTTCTTTTGTTGTTTTTAATTTTGTTTATCTTTATTTTTCCTTATGTTACTAAAAATCTCTATTTCTATTCCCCCCCCCTCTGTCATTCTCTGAAATATCGTTTGTTGGGTTTTTTTCTGTTTTAAATTCTGTTGGATATTTCAAATGTATTAAAGCACATTAAGATAAATTCATTTATGGTGGAATATTTCCTTTTGCTACCTTCAGCTAGTTTTACATTTCCTTGACAGTATTTAGTCTCTGTGACTTGAATTATGATTACCATTTTAGATATTTTATATATAATCTGATAGTTGATACTCCTATTGTTGCTAAACTTTACTATACTTCTAAAGTTTTGAGTTTGATTAAAACATTTCTAAGAAAATTTATTTCTACTTGAGATTCATAAGCTTTTTGGTTTAATTCACTTCTGGTGTAAACACTGTAATCAGGGAATGTCTTCTCTATTCCTTTTACATTGAGAAGTTTACTTACATTTTCTTTGGTGTTTAGTGATTCATACCTTCTGTCAATACTCTTTAGGTACTTGTATAGCAGAAATAATATTTAACATTTAGGCACAAAGTAACATGTGTAACACATTGTATTATTTGTGTGGTAAAAGTTTATTTTTGAATGAATAATCAAATTTAATTGAATATATGAATAATTCATGCTGAAATTTTTCCCTGTTTTGGAAAAATTGTGTCTTGGCATATGAGAATGGTCCACAAAAGGTGAAATGTGTGAAAAAAAATTCCAAAAAATGAGACAGGCAGTCTTTGTGTTGCATGAAATGCAACTTATTATGGATTTATGGAAAATGTTAAGTGGTGATGGTAAGAATGGAGGATTACTGGGCCCAGAGCAAGAGAAAGGAGCTTTACATGCTAAGTGAGGCCAAAGCAAGTCACATCTTTCTTTCTGAATCCATTACCATGTCCTACAAAAGTTAAGAAACAGGTAAGTACCTGTGGTAACTAGCACAAGACACTGGTTGGCTACATTTTGATACCTTTTATTCTTCTAATGTTTTATATATGACTATAGTGAATTTATGATATTTTTACAACTTAGTCTGCAATCCCATCCCCCTTCTTTTCTCATTGCCATCCTGTTTTTTCCCTGTCAGTCCCCCTCTTATTTTCATGTCTTTCTTGTGGTCCACTGTGTTTCATCTGGGTTGCCTTGATGGCATGTGCCTAAGTACTTGCTGGAGCATGGATCATATATCAGTGGGTATATCAGTGAAGGAAGCATCTTCACTCTCCCCCCCCCCACACACACCTTCAATATTAACCCTCCTCAGTCTCTCAGGAAGGTGTGGGGCCTTTTGAGCCATTTTCCCTTTTTATAATTGAATTTAATTTTTCCAGTGAAAAATGAGTGATTGTCCCTGTCCCTCTCCTTCCTTCCTCCTTCTCTCCCCCTTTCCTATCTGTCTCCCCTTTTCTCTCCCTACCTCCCCTCCCTTCATCAATCCATCCCACTCCCTGCCAACCTCCCATCTGTCTGCTTCTGTAGGCCCCAGGATTCCGTTTGGGTTGTCTGTTATAATAGGGATTCAAGCGTCTGTGGCAGATAAAGTAGCCACTCCATGGGTAGACCCACTGATAGGGGACCTTCCCTAGGACAAATCCTGTGCAGGTCTTGGGGAAATACACAGAACTACAGTGTATTCATGTTCCAACAGACCTGTCAAGTCCTGAAGATAATATCTGGCTGCATCTCTGACTCCTTTAGGTTCTTGCAATCTTATTACTCCTTCTTCCATGATGTTCCCTGAGTTTTGGGGTTCACGGGTAGCTGAGATGTTCTGTTTAGGGCCAGTCATTCCATGGTCATTTATTTTCTGCACTTTGGCCACTGTGATTTTCTGTAATAAACACCTTCCATTGCAAAAGGGAGAGTCTAGGTTGAATGCTGAGTGCTCCTACAATCTATGTGGATAATAACAAATGTTTAGAAGGCAGTTTGATAATGTTTTTATGGCTTAAAAAAGTTTGCAGGTTTCCTTAGGGCCTTTTCCTCCCTTTCATAGGTTCTTGTTCTGGTTTACACTGCCAGGAACGCAGTTCTTGCTGAAAAGTAGTCCCCCTGCCGCTACTACAGTGATGGCTGCCTCCTGTCCAGGTGGCTGTTATTGCAGCTTGTAGATTTCATGGATTAATGAGACATTTGATTGCTTTGCTTCCCCAGCAGATGGCAGAGCACTTTCTGTTACTATGAAAGCTATTCATCAGGGAGGAAACTTCCAGACTGGCTCCACTTGGTACTTCTTAACCACGTTCTGTGGTCAATGTGTGCTACATCTTTAGCAATAGAGTCTTGCTGTCAGTTTCTAGAGGACAACCAAGAGCAATGGCAAAAGACTGCACTGTTTTGGGGGGCTTTAACACCACTCTAACCAATAATTTATTAGGAGCTATCACTTACCTATTATTTGAAATATTGTTTAATTGCCTATAAGTTCTAGTTGAAGCATTATAGGGCATTTTCATACTGCCCTATCTTCCTCTCTCTGTGTTCCTTTGTATAGAGTATGTATTTTTAAACAATTTTTTGCTATACTAATAATATGGGAGGTTTCTCTCTGGCTATATCTTACAACCTTAGTGCTGTTTGTCTACCTCAATGATGTTTGATATACATGCTGGATAACCTGAGGACAAAGTGACATTGAGGACAAAGACTGCTATAGGTCATGTCATGCTGGATCTCTGTTCTTATCTCATTCTCTTCTAGTTCATGTAGTTTGACTTCTAAAATGCTCACTGATATATTATTTAGTACATATATATCCACAGCACTTAGCCCTTCATTATGGATTTTACTTTCTGTTATTATAAAACTTTACTTTAAAAATTAACATGTTTTTGAGACACAGTTCATATGTAGGAAAGTCCACCTGTTGAGCTGGAGAGATGGCTCAGGGTTTATGACTCTGTATTACAAGCAGAAAGTCCTGAGTTCGGATCCCATATCACACATAAAAAACACCAGGGGGAAATAGCATCAGCCTGCACTTCTGTCTCTGGCGTGCAGAACCTGGGAAATCCTGGAATGAAGCATAAAGGAGGTATTAGCAATACAAGATGATTACTGAAGTCACTCTTGGTCCTTCATAGGGACATACAGTATCTTCTGATCACACATACACACACACACACACACACACACACACACATACAATAAATATAAAGTTTTAAAAAGTCCCCCTATTGAAAATACATAATATAATGAATATTTCAGATAAAACAATTACTTTCTTAGTTAATTTTTAGCACATTTTTATTTAAAACAGAAATAACACACAGCTTTATTGGGGTGTAATTGTCATAAATCAAATTTAATCAATTTTGACATATATAATACTTGCATTACCTGCATGTGCACACATCCATATTCCCCCCATACTTGGGAAAAATGAAGAAACATAATCTATCAACTGACCCTGAAAGTTTTTTTTTATACCCTTTGGGATTCCTTGCATTTCATCATCACTTCTGCACACTTCTTATGTTCTAGCACTCACTGACCATGACACAAACATTTTTAACTAGGTTTACTTTCAGAAAAGCTCAGTCAGGGATATTTCATTATATGATTATTTCATCCTATATAGAAGTGAACTAAGATAAGGAAAACTTTGCTTAAGAACTCAGGGAACACATATTTCCCCAAATCAGCTTTATATTTTGCAAATTAAAAAATGGAAGTTTTGGAATAATTTATTTTCCTAGAAAAACCACATCTCATGAACATAACATCTTTAGAATGTCTGCTCTAATAGGGATTCAGACCTCTATGGCAGTGGGTCTTGGTTAAACCCACTGATAAGGCACTCCCCTAGCACAAATCCCGTGCAGGTCTTGTAAATAAAGAGAATTGCAGTGTATTCATGGTGCAACATGTCATGTCCAGAAGATAATGTCTTACTACTCACATAACCACAGCCATGTATTTCTAATCTGAATACATGTATTAATATTCTCCTTTTGTATTCACAGGAGTGATTCTTTGAAAAAGATACATTTCATAGGAATGGGTGGGGATATCAGATCTTTGTTAGACATTGCCAGCTCTGGTATTTTGAAGCTTCCAAAATAGATATATTTCTAAATATTTCCAGAGCACATTTCATAAGAAATATCATGGCTGACAAAAAATTCCTGTTTGGGATAACAGATGTTAATTTCTTTACCAAGTGAAAGGAAAAAAAACTCAGTATTGTTTTTCATACAATGTCTGATATGAGTGACAAATTCTTTCATTAGTCAAAACATAATTCACACTTTTTTATTCAGAATATTTTACATAATACATTTTATTCTCAAGCATTATACCTTTGAAGAATATCTCAAAACATAGCAAGAGGAGAACGAAGAATATCTCCCCTAGATCCAATTTTTCTTGTTGGATTTTGTTATTGTTTTGTATCAAATTAATTAATTTATTTACTGCCTTCCTTGTTCTTCTTTCCTTCTTCCTGACTCTCCACCCTGACTCTCTTTCTTTCTCTTTTTCTTCCTCTCTCCCTCCCTCCTCCCTCCCTCCCTCTGCCCTTCTCTCTCTCTTTCTCTCTCTCTCTTTCTTTTTTTTAAATAATGTGTCTTGTGTAATGGGCTGCCCTCAGGTTCAACAACTATAAGAAAAGATGAAGATAAACTACAAGATAAACTGCAAGATTAACTGCAAGATAAACAAGATGATCCTCATGTCTCCAGTTCTCCTATGGTGGGATTACAAGATTGTACCACCAGGTTCATATATGACTGAAACTTGAACTCAGGGCTCTGTGAATGGTATAAATGCATTGGACTAACTGAGTTGGATCCTCAGGCTCTGTTTAATTAATTTCACATCTGAGTTGGAAGAAAGCTACTATTTGAAATAGCTTTCTGTTTACTGTTTCTGATACAGAATAGCTATTCTTCCTGTCACTGTGTGACTTTGGATAAATTTTGTAACATCTCTGAGTGATGATTTTCATTTTTAAAATGGAATTAGTGACAACTATTTTACATGATAATTATAAAGCAGAGTGTGATTATACAATGGACACACTTTTACAGTAATTCCTGAACTATAAATGTTACTTTTATTAAGTTCTATTCTATATATGGAAATTATGACACTCAGAGTGAATGTTTTTCCTAATGTTAAGAATTCAAGCAGCAGCATCTATATATCTATTACATCAACTATAATGATGCTCAAATATGATCACACAGGCCTCATAGCCTAATATTTTGGGATGATTTTGTGGTGCTAAAAATTTCAGGCAGTAGGATGAGAAATAGCAAAGGTTACTTTGCAGGACTTGGCCCAAGAATATTAAGTGCAAAGAAAACAGCATATATTTACTGGTTTGCTTTCTCATTCTCTTGAGCACTTGCCTTTCATGAAAACACTTGACATTGCAGTCTATTTCTTTGGATGGACCCGACTATTTCCTATTGTCTTCCTTATATTGAAAAGGCCTTTGCAATCACTTGTTGACTAACATGGGGAAAAGCAAAATACCTTTGCCTAACATGTTTAGATGCTCTTGACCTCATAACTGTGAACCTCATGTGGCCCCTTGAGCTTGTGAGACAAAGCCATAAATATACACATGACTTCTCACTTCTTGTGATGGTCATATTCTGGCAGTGGTCCCCTAATTCCAGAGGGATACTAATATATATATTTTATATATTAATGCACAGGTGGCCCAAACCGCAGGGCCCACCTCTGTCCATGTCATTTTCCCCCTTGGCTCTCACCTATATATATTCAGATATCACTTTCAGTCCGGTGCTGACTTCTGGCCAATAGCATGAGCTAAAGATCCTATGTTTCTTCCCCTGCCCCACTTGAGCTTGCTTATAATAAACTGCTACCCACAAACTTCAGTGTATTGGCTCAGTCTACCAGCCGAGTGAGCCAAACTTCAGGGCCTAGGCAGAAGACTCACATGAAGGAGCCTGGACATCGTAAATACCAGGTTGGTATCTGAGTTTTTTTAAAAATAAAACTCACTACTTTCTTACAGCCCTGGGAACGATCCTACAAGTTCTCTCCTAGGTAAAATTATGGAGAAAGAATCTTTTCTTCTTGGATTGTCTATGACTTTTTTGCATGTTTATCTCTTTCTGATAGCAATAATGGATATTTGTTGTTTACTTAATATGCATAAGACATTACATTTGTTTCTATGTTGATGACAGATACTCTTCATTTTCTCTCCACATTAACCTTACATTATTATTTAAAAACTGAAGAAATTAAGCTATAGATCCACAGCAGACAACAGGACCAGGATTTGAACTCAGAACATTTATACTTAATTATTATTAAATTATTTCACTTTCCAGTCGACTTTAAATATCTAGTTTCCTGAGTTGCATAGACTCCCCCATAGAAGTTGTATTCTGATATGACTTCTTTTTTTAAATTATTTTTATTTATTCATCGTATTACAGGGTACAGAAATCATCCCGGATTGTCCTTCTGGCTTCTGAGGACTTCTGCTCCAGGACTTCTGGGCTCCGCCCACCATGGCTAGAAGCACAGGCCACCGCCTTCTTCGGCTGGTGTTTTCATGGGACCTGGGATCTGAACTCAGGACCTTCTGCTTGGGAGGCAAGGTCTTAACCCCTGAGCCATCTCTCCAGCCCTGATATGATTTCTTATCCCATCCTAAACCCCATTCCTTTAGACATTTTTATTCAGAACCTAATAAAAGAGAACAGAAACTATGAACAAAGCCTATTGCATTGATGATAGATGTTAAATATAATGGGACAAAACCTATGAACAAAGTCTATTTAACTCCAGAAGATTGCAATTTCTTTCTTATCTGACCTTTCTATGTTGACTTAGAATTGTTAGGTTTGGAATATCTTTGTTCCACTGTTCTGATGAATAACATAAATCTCATTTAGAGGACGGAAGAAGCCTGTTCTGCCCACTGGAAGTAGAGGGTCATCAGCAAGTGGAATGTAGGAGCCCATATGTTGAAATAAGTGACGGACTGGACAGCAGGAGGTGGGAAAACAAGAGCATGGGGGGAAAGGAAGGTGGCCTAGAAATGAATCCTTGAGTATGCTATATTCTTTGTAATGTCTTCTAGAGTGTATTTATATGAAGGATTGTGGGGGGGGGCTGGTTCTCAAAGGGCCTGTCCCAGGAAGATATCATGTACTCAAGTGACTTGTACTTAGGAATGTGGTAACATAGGAAGAAGGTCAAATAATACTGTATGAGGTAAATATTTTCTGCTTGAAGGTGGTCCAAGCAAAGTTGATGAAGGAGTTAGCTATCATGCTGGTGCTTAACAGAATTATGGGACTGGGAAAGTGGATAGTGGAGAAAAGACAAAGGAGGTACCATATGTCATGGACCTGCAAAAGCAAAGGCATGAAGGAGGAAAGTCCAAAGTATGATAGAGAAATACAAAGTGTCTTAACACTAACAAAGTGCAAGGTGCATAAAGGTATCATTAAGAGATAAAGGTTAAGAGTGAATGAAGATGAGAGGGTTCACAGGTGCTCTAACCTTTTGAGACAACATAATTTGAAGTCATGCTAGAGTCTGAAATCCAGAAGAGCTCGTCACATGAAAGCATTTAAACAAAAAGGAAAAGAGCCAGAGACAGAAGAAAACTTGGAGACATTTTGGATATATCAGAAAAAAAGCTAAAAATGAAGACAGTGAATTAGCAGGATAAAGTAGGCACTGGAGATTTCTAACCAGTATTATGGCAGGGAGAAGCAAAATTATCAAGCCATATTTCAGTAAATATGTGCTGGACCTGTACTGTGTTTTGATCTAAAGAGCTGTAAGGTTTGAGTGGAGATTTGTTATTTCCTAGAGATGCTCTCAAAGGCTCGTGAAAGCCACAGAATGAAAAACAAATATGAGTTTTCCATCTAGGAAACATGCAGGTTCAAAACAATAGGATGAAATAATGAGGAAAGTTGATAAAGGGAGATCTATGTATTCATAGAGACAATACTATGATGGAGAGAGTGCAAACAGAAGATCAAATAAGCTGTCTTTGAAATTCATAATAGATTGGACATGAAGTCAAGTTCAAAGAAGGCAGGGGTAGTAGTGATTGGGAATGGAGTCCAAGAGAGTGAAAAGGCTTGGCATAGAATCTGTGACCAATGCCTTCAAGATTATATTGGATTTTAATCCATCAATAACCAAATATTTATGAAACATCTAGTCTTTGCCCAGTGGTATATGGCAGTGTTATATTTCTGCTTTCCAAAGTGCTGACAGTTGCTGCCAACTTGGCAATGTCAGTAGCTGCTATAAAATGTGTTTTGTCCTCCATAGCAGTCACAGATCAAAAAGGAGAAGCTTTGTCTCTAAGCCCCTAAGGCATTCATTCTTTTTCTAACTTAAGACCAAAGAGAGAACAGCTACATTTTAAGATATTACTTATAGTGTCATTTCATTGTGTCTATGCTGAGCTTACTTGGTGATGAATTCGTTGTTTTAGCTTTTTATTACAACTGATATAAACTCATGGATTATTTTATTTACAATATATTTTTCATCTCATAATAAGATAATATGAGTTTGGTATGATATAGAAAGAACCATTTTGACTTAAGGGTCAATGATTTAATTGAAATGTGACAATAAAAAGAGAGTTTGAGCTTTGAAACAAGAGTGGAAAATGACAAAAGAAACAAGGTAGAGAAATGATCAAATTAAAACTTGGAAGAATCAGGGAAAAAAATATGTACTCTCTGCCAACATTCCACTTTGCCATACACTTTGAGTAAGCAAGCCCAAAGAGCTTCTTTGCCTTCCAGAATTTCATCAGTCAAAGCACAGGCTAGGCCTTGACATAAGCCACTGTCCTCGAGTGATTCTTTAACTCTCAAGGGGATTTAGCATGCAAATATTTCAAATTCATCACCAGTAGTTTAAACCACATAGAAAAATGTGTTCTAACCCATCTTCTGAAGACCTTCTGTAGAATGAGTACCAGTTCTTCTTAGGGGCAACATCTTCATCAACAAGTAGTTGCTTTCCTTTCTTACTGATTCTATGCGATACTTCTCTGCATTTTCCTCCCTGAAGCAATGATATGCATTCAAATTCTTGTCTTAAGCTCTGCTACAGTGGAATTGAGCTTAATGCAGAGACTGAAGCCAAATTCAGTGGAAGAGAAAAAAAATAGAATCCACCAACATGTACTGTAGCCTCTCTGTAAACCACATCTTGTTAAATCACTGCTACCCTCGTCTCCAAGACAGAAACTCTAAAATTATCTTTTACAAGTCTTTCTTTCTCATATATGAGCTATTAGTAAGTTCTAAAAAATCTACCCTCTAAGTATTTATCTGATATACTTCTCTTCATGATCCTTTAGCAGTTGCTTCATCTCCCAATCAGACTTTTACGTGGACCCCTTCTGCCTCCATTCTGGTGCAATATATTCTCTGCTATGCATCCCTAATTGAACTTCTCAGAATCGAGTCTTTAGTACTTGCTCAAATCTTTCCATTGGCTTTCCAACTCTCCTACTGCACAGCCAAGACTCTTTAACAGGATGAAAGTTTTTACATGATCTCGATCCCTCCCACTCTCCATATTTCCAGTTTCACCTCAAACAAACTCCATTTTGCTTTGAACCTTCCAATCACCAAACCATTCTTTATTCAATTCCTCTGAATTTCTCCTTTGTTCAGACCACAAGATGTTTGTTTTCTTAGAAGAATCTTTTATAATCTTTCTTTCCTCTGATGTCTTGCCTACCTAATAATTACTCTTTAAATTTCAGTCAATCACTTTCTCTAGGAAGTTTCCAAAATTCTCTAAGTAAAATTCTGTATTGTAGTCTTTTATAGAACTTTGTCTTTCTACTTTGCATTTTCATCATTCTAAGTTTCATGTATATACCACTAATTATTACAGAAAAGTTGATAATGCTATATATACTGTCTCTTTCTTGATACACTCTTCTGTCTTATCATTTGCCACTTTTGCTTCTTTTATTCTACTCCAAGCAAAATAATTAATACTCAGTTTTATGAAAGCGAGAAAGTGAAATAGCGTATTGAACATGTGCTAAGCTTATATTCATTTCTGTAAGGCATGCTTTGTGATAAAATAAATATAAGACAAAAGATGAAGTTACATATAAGCTTTTATGTTAGTTTCCATTGCTATTCAGACCAAGCATAGAGTAGAACAGAACATGAGTAGACCAAATATGCTTGCCTCATTTAATTCCCCAGCAATGAAGTAAAAGAATGAAAATAAAGCAAATTATCTAATGCAAGGTAGAATTAATAGAGCAGATTAGAAGTCTGTAGGTATATAGTATTCTTTACATACATTTGTGCTTACCACTGATACAGTCAGAGTATTTTGCTTTCCCATTCTTTCTGCTTAATCTAAAATATGTTCCTTAAATTTTTTTCACTAGGAATAAAACTTTCCTTAAGTTGTTTATCTATACTGATAAGACAATACTTTGTTACACTGGGAAGATTTGTTTAGAAAATGATTTAAAGGTTATGCACCCATTTTCAGACATTTCATAGTATCCAAATGACCTAATAAAGATTCCTGATGTCTATAAGGCAGATGAAAGATCAGAGAGAACCTGTTGATGGAGAAATGTGACCATGATGATTGAAACAATGAATGAGAGATGAAGGGGAAAAACAGGGACACCAGGAAAAATATGGATGAGGGAGACTACCTATACCCACCAAGGTGGTCCCAGCAGACTTGTTGAAAAGGTTGAAGTTCTACTTCTCACAAAATTCTGGCTTTTACTATGCATTCACTGTGTGTTTTACTGTGTACATTTACTGTGCATATTTAAAGTCACTGAGAGTGACTTTATTTACATAATATTATTCTGTATTTTTCATTGAATTTTTCAATGAAAATTCAACCTTACTGAATGAGTGAATAATTTTTTGAAACTTGTTGCATGTACAAATGAATAAAATTCAATGTGGCCTTCTTTCAGTCATTATGGAAGGGAAATTTCAAAGAAAAGATTAAGGTTCATAATGGACTCAATGGAGAGCTGAATGTGAAATAAACACTTTAGGGGGATAGAAAAGAGCAGACAAATAGGTTCTTCTGTAAGACTTGTAAGAAACTAATTTGGAGTCCTAGGAAAAGTATAAGCATGTTGGATATAGATGAATGAACAAAAAAAACTCAATGTGATCAATATTAAAGATAATGAGGACAAACACAGAAGACAACAAAGATATAGTAAAGGAATATTGACAGATAATCAAGGCTGTTATAAATGTAGATTCAGGGATTATGAGGATGACAAGATGTAAAAGAAGATAATTGAGGGACTTGCAAGACAGCTCACAGGGACCTGAGTTTGATACTAAAAACTCACATGGCGTTAAAGAGAACTGACTTCCAAAAGTTGTTCTCCATTTCTGCTATGTAACATAGCAGGCATGTCCGTTCTTTCTCAAATATATAAACACAATATTTTAAAATAGAAGGAAGGTAGTGAAAGTTGTGAAGATAAGCATTTATTTTATATATGGCAACATAATATAATTATGACAGTTCATTTACTTTTTGGTAAGGTTTTCTCAATAATATAAGAAAAACATTCTTGTTGCTGACCGTTGACACATTAATTTTCTCAAATGAGTTTAATGAATTGTTCCCAAGTCTTCGTAAACTGCAAACATGCCACTTTCATTTTTCAGAATATTCAGACGTTTCCCTTCTAGTTAGCCTCACGTGATGTCAAGATTCTCCGTGAGTTATAGGGCAGGAAGATCAGAACAAAGCCATTGGTTTTCATGAGTATAGACCCCATGTGAACACAAGGTTTAATTTGCTGAGTGGCAGGAGCTCAAGTCATGCTATCTGTTTTCTCCTTGCTTGACAAATTTTCCAATAGAAGATATTGGATACTGAGGATATTTGAGATGTTGCCTTCCTGCTATAAGGAAATCAAGCCATGACAAATCTAGTGTAAAGCATAAGAGAAAAAAAATATTTCTCAGTTCTACAGTAATATTATTCTTACAAATATGGATTCTGATAAGCAGAACTTTTTGGTGTCACATGGCATGGCTCCATCTGGTATCTTTTAACAAATTTCCAAATGGATTCCATTTCTGATTTCCAGAGAGATGAGGCCAATCAACATGAAAAAAATTGTGCCTCTGATTTTCCATAGCAGTCATCCAAGGAGAAGCAGAAATCTTTTTCCTTCTACCCATAGTTCTTGTCAAGAAACATGTGGCTTTATTTTTAACCATGAAAGCTGCTTCTAAATCTTTAATTAAAAACAATTCTAGTGGTGTATTTCTCCCTGTTTTTTCTTTTGTTGTTGTTGTTTTATGTCACCATAAAACAGCTTTCAACTTTTAAACATCGCTCCTTTCTCAAAACTGTTTCATTCTGTTTTATAAGGGACTGTTTATACTTATGGTTATTGCAGGATTAGAAAATACTTATCACATTATTATAAGTTAAAGACTAATTCAGGAACCAAGTAATTGGCTTGAGTTGGAATTTTTTTTCTTCAAACTTTTCCTCATACTTAAGGGTGGAATGGACACTGTACTGGTTACACTTCTCTGTTGGTGTGAGACAAGACTCAAAGTCAAGAAACTTAAGGACTAAAAAGAGATTTTTATTCAGCTTATGGTTCAGAGGGGAGATACACTCCATTATGATGGAAAAGGTATGGCTGACTGGTAGAAGCTGGAAGTGGTCTAAGTTATGTCCATCAAGGAGATTGAGAGTTGC
The DNA here is from genome assembly GCA_023101885.1 of Typhlomys cinereus. Taxonomy (NCBI): domain Eukaryota; kingdom Metazoa; phylum Chordata; class Mammalia; order Rodentia; family Platacanthomyidae; genus Typhlomys; species Typhlomys cinereus. Next base: position 1,620,726 of record JALPQD010000057.1, on the reverse strand, counting down.
AAAACTTCTAACTGTAAGAGCAGACATCTTCCAGAAGTAGGGTGGGACTAATAAACTGTGAGGTTGTCAGGCCTAAAGCCTGCTCTCTGGAGAATTAGCATCTAAAGTGGACAATTGTTAGGTGGATCAGTTGAGTTTTGCCTTTGTCTGCATAGACAATGGCAGGCAAATTCCTTCCTCTGGGAGTTGCATTTACCTCCTGTCTGTTCTTAGATCACTTTTGTTCTTCTTAGAACTGGTGAAATTAGAATTTCCCCTTACAGTTCCTTCCATATACATTTGAGATATATTAATGCATGGACTGGGTAACTCTGCTGTGAGACATTCATTGTCCATTCCCTTTTAGCAACGAAGTGTCATGCCTGGTTTTAACTCTACCTGGAAACATCATGTCTGGTCCCACACAACAAGTAGATGTCACTACTGCCTTTGCTTTGTTAGCCAGAATGTGTGCATTTTACATAATCCTGTAAAGAATTTGGCCCTGTTCCTTGATTGTTTTCCTACAAACACTCATGTATGCTACAATAAAATTGGCTTAGTGATGGAGGACATCCCAGGCTCCTTCTGACCCTATGCCTGATCAATTCCTACCACTCCCACTTCTTTCTGTTTCCTGCATGTAAATCTGGGTTTATGTTGGTTCTTGGGCCTGGACAATCAATCTCAAGGCCCACTCCTTGTGAGTGCCTTCCTTCGGTAAGGCTCCATGTCTTAAAGGTTCCATGACCTTCCCAAACAATTAAAGATTTGAATACATGAGGTTGTGGGGTCAACTCATATTTCAAACCATGACACTCCACCCCTGAACCCCACGGGCTCATTGCCATATCATTAAGCAAACCATACTCAGCCCAACTTTATAAGTCCCATGGACTACATCAGTAATTCCAACATTCCTGTAAAATCAAAAGACAAGTTACATACTTCCAATATACAATGGCACAGAATAAACATTTCCATTCCAAAAGGGAGAAACAGGAGCTTATCTAGGAAAGATCAGTCTATAACAAAACCGAAAACCAACCACACAAACTCCAAATCCTGCAGCTCCAAGTCTAACAAATGAACTTCCTGTAGAAATGATCTCAGTTCAAAAAGGCTTTAGCTCTATTTCTTTTAACAAAGCTGCTTACAGAACACATCTCTGTCTTTGATTGGCTCTTTCCATGGTATACAGCTTTACAGCTGCTGCATCTCTAAAATGTTCACTTCTCAATGACAAATTAGGACTTAACACCACAGCACAAAATGCTCTCTTTGGGCCTTTTGTCAGACATTCCAATCCTGTCACATGTTGACTGACTTCTGCCATTCTCTGAAACTTTGAAGGAGGGATCCACCACCTCTTACCTCTCACAGCTTTGATGCTTCTAAAACCAGGATCATGTGAACAACTTTGACAAGGTCTGCTGTAAACTTCAGGTGGATATGGCCCCCTTCCATCATAGCTGGTTCAGCTTCTCTGTGTTAATTCTGAAAAGAGTGTCTATCTCTCTTGGGCAGTTGCTTCAGAGGAAGAACAGACTTTTCTTATGGAACTGTGCCCTTTAGCTCTTTCCTTTCAAATGAATATACATTTATATGGATAGAAGCCTTTCCAGAGATTCTTGTCCTCAGCGTGCAGCATATTCTGTTATCCAAATTGAGAGCAGGCTTTGATTCATGTATGCTGCTAATCTCTCTCAATAGCCACCATTTTGCTGTCTACATTCTCTTTAAACTTGCTTTCACATTTTTCATTAAACTTCACAGTTTTTGTTTTCTTCTTGATTTTTTTATAATACATTTTTTATTATTATTTCAGCTCATACAAACTTAATAGATACACCAGTTCCCTACCTCCCTCTTCCTCCCCCCGAACCCCCCTCACTCTCCCCTCACCCTTCCCTCCCCATCCCCCCGTGCTTCCCGCCCCAATTCCCAGAGTCCTATCTTGTGCATGCCTGACTCTCCTCAGGGCCCCCCTCTCCGATGACGTACAAGGATCCAGTGGCCTTTCCCTGAACGCTACCTGTGTTCCCCTTAAGCATAGGTACACTACTGTGGCTGTCAATCCCTTGCCTCCAAGGATCTTGGTGCCTTTAGCAGATGCTAGACTCTGTGAGGTCAATAGTGTGTTGGACATTGCGCCGGGCATGCAATGTCCAATTATGATTGCTTCAGCCCTAACTTGTGTGGAGTATGTTGCAAATCATTGCTCCTCCCATCCTTTTGCTCTTACACTCTTACCGTCCCCTCTTCCGCAAATGTCCCTGAGCTCCAGGATGGGGAGAGATTAGGCTGGCCTAGTTCTAGGTGGTTGATATAGAGTCTCTGAAGTTCTAGATAGTGGTTCGTTGATTTTCTTTTGCAGTTTTGTTGCTCCTGCAATGCCCTTCACTCCATCGTGATGGGCACCGTATGTCACCCCCTGGCCAGAGACAGAAAGCTGTTAAACTGGAGTCTTATTATAAGAGCACATTCAAAGGTAGATGTAATTCTTATATCCAAAAGTGGAATTGCAGGGTCATATGGCATTTGGCAATGGGAGGGGTCAATCACCCATTTGCAAAATGGTTACTTTTTAATCTGCTGGACTATATGCCCTCCCCTTCTGGTGAGTTCATACCCCCTTAGTTGTAAATGATCAGGAACGAATGGCTGTGAACTTAACTAGGTGTCACATTACTTTCTTGCAGTCCTTGATGGAGGCCTATTTTCTCTACTGTAACATGATCACTTCTCTCCTTGTCTCTGGTGTGGCCCTCCAAACCCATCTCTCCTGTTCATAATCCTTGCAATTACTGTAGGTAATACATAGATTTACCTATGAGTGTCTCAAGATGGGCTGGGTGGGTTCGGTATTAGGAGCCACCTATTAGGGAGTACATACGGCGCTTAATTTTCTGGGTCTGGGATACTTCACTTAATATAATTGTTTCTAATGACATCCATTTCCCGGCAAATTCCAGTAATTCATCATTTTTGATGGCTGAGTAGTACTCCATTGTATAGATGTACCACTATTCCTTATCCACTCATCAACTGTTGGACATTTGGGTTGATTCCATGTCTTTGCTATGGTAAACAGTGCTGCTATGAACATGGTCGTGCTCGTGCTATTGAGGTGAACCTCTGCTGTATGGGGGGTTATACCCAAAAGTGGGATAGCAGGGTCATATGGCATTTCAATCTTTAATTTCTTTAAGAATCTCCAGACGGCTCAACAGAGTGGCTGTATGAGCCTGCACTCCCACCAGCAATGTAGGGGAGTTCCCCTCTCTCCACATCCTCTCCAGCATTTGTTGTTGTTTGTATTGTGGTTTTTTGCCATCCTGACCGGGGTGAGATGATATTTCAGGGAAGTTTTGATTTGCATTTCCCTGATGGCTAAAGAAGTGGAGCATTTTTTAAGATATTTGTTAGACATTTTAATTTCATCCCTGGTAAAATTTCTTTGAAGTTCCAGGGCCCATTTTTTAATTGGGCCATTGGTTTCCTTGATGTTTAGTTTTCTAAGTTCTTTGTGCACTCTGGACAGTAGAGCTCTATCAGATATGGGATTAGTGAAGATTTTTTCCCATTCTGTGGGTTGCCTTTGAGCTCGCGTTACAATCTCTTTATCTGAACAGAAGCTCTTTAATTTCACAAGATCCCAGCTGTTGAGAGTTGGTAGCAGTGACTTTACCATTGGATGTCTGTTGAGGAACTGTTGGCCTAGCCCAATCAGCTCGAGGGAGTTCCCTATCCTTTCAACTATGGTTTTTATAGTCTCTGGCCTGATATCAAGGTCCTTGATCCATTTGGAATTAAGTCTTGTACATGGTGACAAGTATGGGTCCAGCTTTAATCTTCTGCATGTGGAGATCCAGTTTTGCCAGCACCATTTGTTGAAGATGCTGTTCTTTTTCCATTGGATTCTTTGGGCCCCTTTGTCAAAGACCAAATGGCTGTAACTTTGTGGGCTTATATCTGGGTCTTCAATCCTTATCCATTGATCTATGGGTCTATTTTGGAGCTAGTACCAGGCTGTTTTTATAACTATGGATTTGTAATATAGACTAAGGTTTGGTATAGTAATACCTCCAGCAGTGTTTTTGTTACTCAGGATTGTCTTTGCTATCCTGGGTCTTTTGTGCCTCCATATGAACTTTGAGATTGTTTGGTCAACTTCTTTAAAGAATTGCTTTGGGATTTTAATTGGTATAACATTGAATTTGCATATTGCCCGTGGTAAGATGGTCATTTTTGGGATGTTGATTCTGCCAATCCAGTTACATGGGAGGTCTTTCCACCTTCTGGTGTCTTCTGCAATTTCTTTCTTTAGGGTTTTAAAGTTTTCATTGTAAAGGTCTTTTACCTCCTTGGTTAGGTTTATACCAAGGTATTTCATTGTTTTAGGGGCTATAGTAAATGGGATTGTTTTTCTCAAGGCTTTTTCACTTCTTTCATTCTGGGCATATAGGAAGGCCTCTGATTTTTGCACATTTATTTTGTATCCTGCCACCCTGCTGAACTTCCTAATTAGTTCCAGGAGCTTCCTGGTGGAGTTTTTGGGATCACTCAGGTATAAGATCATGTCATCTGCAAATAGGGATAGCTTGACTTCTTCCTTGCCGATTTGAATCCCTCTTATGTCCCTTTCTTGTCTTATGGCTTCAGCTAAGGCTTCAAGTACAATATTGAATAGAAGTGGTGAGAGTGGACAGCCTTGTCTAGTTCCTGATCGAAGTGGGAATGTTTCCAATTGTTCCCCATTGAGCATAATCCTTGCTGTGGGCTTGTTGTATACAGTTTTTATTATATTGATAAAGGTTCCTTCCATTCCTACTGTCTCTAGCGTTTTGATCATAAAAGGCTGTTGGATCTTGTCAAAAGCTTTTTCTGCATCTATCGAGAGCATCATGTGGTCTTGGACTTTGGACTGGTTTACATGATGAATTACATTTATTGATTTGCGTATGTTGAACCAACCTTGTGTGCCGGGGATGAAGCCAACTTGGTCCCCGTGATGATCTTTTTGATATGTTTTTGAATCTGATTTGCTAAGACTTTGTTGAGAATCTTTGCGTCTGTGTTCATCAGAGAGATCGGCCTATAGTTTTCTTTTTTAAGTGAGTCTTTATTAGGTTTTGGGATTGAAATGATATTAGCTTCATAGAAGGAATTTGGTAGTGTTCCTTCCTTTGCTATTTGATGGAACAGTTTAAGGAGTATTGGTATTATTAACTCCTTAAATGTCTGGTAGAACTCTGTGCTGAATCCATCTGGTCCAGGACATTTTTTGGTGGGAAGATTCAAGATTACTTCCTCAATTTCCGTATATGTTATAGGACTATTTAAATAATTCACAACTTCCTGATTCAATTTAGGTAAGTTGTGTTTACTTAGAAATTCATCCATCTCTTTTGTGTTGTCAAACTTCACAGAGTATAAGTTTTTGAAATATGATGTTATAATTCTCTGGATTTCTTGGGTATCAGTAGTGATAACTCCATGTTCATTTCTAATTTTGTTAATTTGGGTTTTCTCTCTCCTGCTTTTGGTTAATTTAGCTAGGGGTGTATCGATCTTATTGATTTTTTCAAAGAACCAGCTTTTTGACTGGTTGATATTTTCTATCGTTTTCTTAATCTCGATTTCAGATATTTCTCCCCTTATTTTGCTAATCTCCTCTCTTCTACTACTTTTGGGATCAGATTGCTCTAGTTTCTCTAAAGCTTTAAGGTGCATTGTTAAGTTGTTTATTTCTGATGTTTCCATTTTTTTGATGTAGGCATTAAGAGCTATGAACTTACCTCTTAGAACAGCTTTCATTGTGTCCCAGAGATTTTGGTAAGTTGTATTTTTGTTATCATTCACTTTCAGGAAATCTTGAATTTCCTTTTTAATTTCTTCCTGAATCCAGTTCTCATTCAGCATCATATTGTTAAGTTTCCAGGAGTTAGTGTATTTTCTCTTGTTTGATGTGTTGTAGATGTCCAGCTTTAGGCCGTGGTGGTCTGATAGGGCACAAGTTAGAATTTCAACTTTTTTGTATATGTGTAGATTTGTTTTGTGGCCCAATATGTGATCTATTTTGGAGAAAGTTCCATGTGCTGCTGAGAAAAATGTGTATTCTTTGGTACGTGGGTGAAGAGTTCGATAGAGATCTGTAAGGTCCATTTCTTTAAGGGTTTGATTAAGTTCCAAAGTGTCTCTGTTAAGTTTTTGACCTGTTGATCTATCCCATGTTGAGAGGGTGGTGTTGAAGTCCCCAAGAATTATCGTTTGGGGGTTGATTTCTTGCTTTCGACGCTGTAGGGTTTTCTTAATGAATGTGGAGGGGCCCGTATTGGGTGCATATATGTTCAGTATTGTGAAGTCTTCCTGGTGAATTGTACCTGTGACTAAAATGTAGTATCCATCCGTGTCTCTTATAATTTTCTTTGGTTTGAAGTCCACTTTGTCTGATAACATAATGGCTACCCCTGCCTGTTTTCTGCTTCCATTTGCTTGTAGAATTGTTGACCAGCCTTTTATTTTTAGCTCGTGCCTATCTTTTGTGGTGAGATGGGTTTCCTGCAGGCAGCAGATTGGTGGATTGTGATTTTTAATCCAAGTTTGTAATCTGTGTCTTTTGATCGGTGAATTAAGTCCATTAACATTTAGTGTTATAATGGAGAAACTATTTTTAATTCCAGACATTTATTATGTTTAGTAGTTTTTATAAGTATATTGCTTTGCTTTTAATGGTGTTATACTTGCCTTCTGTTCTCCTGGATATGCCTGTTTTTTTCTTCACGCTTGTGTATCATTTCCAGCATTTTTTGAAGGCCTGGTTTGGTGGACATGTATCCCTTCAAGTTGTCTTTGTGCTGGAAAATTTTTCTTTCTCCCTCGATCATGACGGATAGTTTTGCAGGGTAAATCAGCCTGGGTTGACATTTTTGTTCATTCAATACTTGAAGTATGTCTCTCCGAGCTCTTCTTGCTTTTACTGTTTCGACTGAGAAGTCATTTGTTATTTTAATAGGTTTACCTTTAAAAGTGACTTGTTTTTTCTCCCTTGAAGCTCTCAGCACCAGTTCTTTATCTTGAATGTGGAGTGTTTTAACTATTATTTGCCGTGGCATGCTTCTGTTTTGGTCGAATCTGTTTGGGGTGCGGAATGCCTCTTGTATATGGATGGGCCTCTCTTTTTTTAGATGAGGAAAGTTTTCCTTGATGATCATTTGAAAAATTTCCTCAGGGGTGGTATTTTGAGATTCTTGCTCTGGTATTCCATGAATATGCATGTTAGGCTTCTTCAGGGTGTCCCATATCTCCTGGATATTTCTTTCAAGTATCTTTTTGGCTTTAACAACTTCTTCCATTGAGCTGGTTAGTACTCCCACTTCATCTTCATGGTCTGAAATTCTGTTTTCTGCTGCATTAGTTCTGTTTATAAGACTCTCTGTGGAGTTCTGGGTTGAAGATAACTTGTCTTATAGCTCGGTTTTAAACTCTGCCTGAGTCTGTTTTAACTGCTCTATGCCAGTTTTTGTTTCTTGCACTGTTTTTCTCAACTCCTCCAAATGTCTGTTGTGTTCCTCTTCAAAGCAATTAATTCGATTATGTAATTCCTCCAGGATTTCCTCTTTCATAGTATTGAACATGGTAATGATCATATTTTGAAAGTCGTTATCTTGGGTCAGGCTTTCTTAGCCTTTTTCCGCAGGTTTGTTCTGGTTGGAGTCTAACATTATGGGATTAATTTCTTCAGTAGGAAATTTGTTTACTTGAGAGTTGCTTCTCATGGATTTGTACTTTGACTTTGGCATTGTCGTTTTAACTCTTAAGATCTTTCAATTTCACTAAACTGAATTATTTGGCCTGGGATTCTGGGGGTGGGCAGGGACAGAGCTTACCTAGGTCGCTGATGAGGCCCGGCTGGACCACGCGCGTGTCCCGGCCCGAGGAGCGGAGTGGGGAAGGGAGGATGGGGGCGTTGGCATGGAGCTATTTAACCAGATGGCAGCTGGGGCGGGTCCCGGGCGCAGGGGGAGGTCCTCCTCGTCCCTCAGCCCTACAGGCGGTTCCGGCTGGATGGATGGGGTAGGAGCTGGGTCCCTTTGGGCTGACCTGGGGTTCTGGTGGGCGGGCGCGGGCGGAGCTTACCTAGGTCGCGGGTGAGGCCCGGCTGGACCGCGCCCACGCCTCCAGACCGGGGGAGCGGGGTGGGGAAACAGAGGATGGGGGCTTCGGTGTGGAGCTATTTAACCCGAGGGGGAGCTGGGGACGGGTCCCGGGCGCAGGGGAAATCCTCCTTGTCCCTCGGCCCTGCGCGCGGCTCCGGCTGGATGGATGGGGTAGGAGCTGGGTCTTGTTTTGATTTCTTTGGATCTAATATACCAGTATATGAGAACAAATTTGAAAAATTCTTTGTCACATTGACTGAATTTCATCACAAACATTTTGCATCTGCTAAAGGCACCAAGATCCTTGGAGACAAGGGATTGACAGCCACAGTAGTGTTCCTATGCTTAAGGGAACACAGGAAAGGGTTCAGGGAAATGCCAATGGGTCCTTGTACATCATCAGAGAGGAGGGCCCAGAGGAGAGTCTGGCATGCACATTAATGGACTCTCTGGGGATTGGGGGAGGAGGCACTGGGGGATAGGGAGGGAGGGGTGAGGGGAGGGGGAGCAGAGGGTTCGGGGGAAGGAAAAGGGAGGGAGGGAAGTGGTGTACCTATTAAGTTTGTATGAGCAGAAATAATAATAAAAATGTTTAAAAAATAATTCAAAAATATCATTACTAGGTATGACACCAACAGAAGTGCATTTATGTGTTCACTAAAATACATTAATTAAAATATACTTGGAGGCAATAATAGACACTCCACACTAGGAATAACCTTATGGCCATCCACAGAAGAATGGAAACATAAGTTTTGTCATAATTATTGGACTACTTCATAGCAGTGAAAATGATCCAAACTGTACATAGCATCAAGTTATGACTCATAACTGAGTAGGATAAATCAGATGCTGAATATATATACAGATTGTCACTGTACATGCTGTTTGTAAATAGACAAAACTACTTTGTACTGTTAGAACTCATGACAGTCATACTTAGGAGGTGAGAATCATGTCAAAGGAGTAAGTAAAAGAGATTCGGAGGTGTTAGTCATCTTGTGGATCCTCTGATCACACTTGCTTGGTATTTGTTAGGAAAAATGGATCTCAGCATAAAATTAGTCAGGGCTAACATTTAGTATAGTGAAGTAGTTACATGAAAATAATAATATACAGATGCATTTTTTCAGAAATTTTCTGATCTGAAAATGGTTGAATCTGCAGATGCAGAAACTGCAGATCAAAATGTTTTGGAAAATAATTATATCTGCACTGACACTAAGTGTACAATGAACATGTATAAACATTTTTCTTGTTTTAATTTCTTAAACAAGTAGCATAAAATAATTTATATAGAATTTATATTGCATTGTATACTAGGGGAAATGTAGAGATGATGTTTACAATATTCAGGAAGAGTATGTCAGATTTATAAAACACACCACATTATGTTATATATGTAAGAAACTTAAGGATTCACTTATTTTGGAATATATATGAAATCTTAGAATTCATTCCTGGAAAATACCAAAAAAACACTTCATAGATACAAAAAGACTAGAACAATCTTTCAGGGGTGCATCTTCTGTTGTTTACTTCAGGGATTATTATAAAATCTTAGGTCCAGAAAGACTTGCTGAATATTGAGGTCCAAAGCTCTAAAATTAGATTGACCATATCCCTGTCTTTTAACTAGTCATCTTTCAACTCCAAAGCTGAATCCTTGGTGTGTCCAACAAATCCTCATGCTCATGTAAAATCTTGGTTCATCTTAATCAACTGCTTCAGTCACATAGATAAATGTCATTAGCCATTCATTATGTGATCACCCAGTAATTTAGTTCTGAGTTAAACAAGGGTCATTTCTATGGCTATAGAGGTAAAAGTGAGCAGAGTGAAATAAACTTATTGTGTTAACAATTCTTCTAATTGGTAAATTTATCTTATTCTGTGAATTTATTAAATAAGTATGTTTAGTTTATTTATAAATGCATGTAATGCTTCAAGCATTTTTTAAGATGTGTCAATCTAGAACCATTGAACTTGTTTGAGCAAATAAATACTCACCCCCAGGTTTCCGAAACACTACTGAAATCTCATGCAGTTAGCAAAATAACTTTAGGAAGTCATTGGGAATATCAACAGCAGTAGCAACTCTGAATTTAAAAATGTTGTAGAAAATGAGAAAGTGAATAAAATTCATAATGTTGAGTTTCCAGAATTTAATATAAATTTAGTAGTAATTCTGCTTTCAATTTGTTTTTAAATATTCCATCCCATTCAGAACAGCCAATTCAGGAGGATGGTGGGATTATTCCATGAATAGCATCGGTCACCAAACCTGGAAGCCTGAATTTATTCCCTGTAGTCTGTGCACTAAAAGCAGAAAATCTGTTCTTATAAGTTTTCTTCTGGCATCCACACACTCATTGTGGCACATAACACACACACACACATACATTGAATAAATATCTGAAGAGTTATTCTTCAGATTCTGTGATAAATACATGATCCAAATAAGGGGGTAACAGGAGGTTTATTCCAGTTTATGGGTTTAGATTGCATTGATCATCATGGCAAGTGAGTGATAACAGCTCATTATACTTAAAACTAAGTGACACATTAGCTGAATTGTAAAGAAATATGTAATTCAAGTGTAAATATTTATGAATTGAATTGATCGCATAACCCATGAGATGAATTACCAAAACCAAATATTATTTCTACTTTTATAAAATTTTCAAGTTCATAGCAATACTGAGCAGAAAATTAAGAGATTTTCTATCTATCTCCTTCCTTTACTGTCATAGTTAGATATAGGTATCAACTTGACAATTGAAAGTTCAGACTCTGGGTACATTTGCAGAGAATTAGTAGTTGAGTTAAACCCAGAGTGAATCTGCAGGAGATTGTCTAGCTGACAGGAAGACCCAGCCCATGGTGGGTGGGACTAGTTCCTGGGCAGGTGAATAAGATGGAAGGAAAAGGTTGTCGTTCTTCTGCATACTTGGCCAGACATGGTGGTCTGACAAGTAAGGATTGTCCATTTCTCAGAGGTTATGTGGATATGATGTGGACAGTTCCCTCTACCCCTTGGTGTTAGTGTCAGAAACTATAACAGGGACTGTAACCAGACTATCATAAGAAAGAATAAAACTGTTGTTCCCTTATCATAATTTTAACAGCAACCATGTAGGTAAACTGTTATATTTACCTAACATTATTTATTAGCAGAATTCCTTATTAAAGTGATACAGTTTTACAGCTAATTGGAATACATTGATAAAGCATCGTTACACAAAGTATTGAATTCATTTAGAAGTTCACTGTTAGTATTGAACATTCAATGGACTTAAAGAAATTTATCATGATATGTAGCCATCTTCACACTATCATGCTAAATAGCTTTTAGGGCTTGTAAATGACTTTAATTTAGAACTGAACATTAATATATATGTTCAGTACAAGTTAAGGATCCATTTTAATATTTATTATGGGACTTTCAACAACAACCATATGATGTTAATCTTCTAACTTTTTTTATCTATGCAATGAAAAATGACTCTATCATTAACAAATAGTCCATTTGGTTCTTTAAGAAGGGTAAGCTTAGGTTTTAATGTATTATTACTAGAGAACCACTTGCCAACCTAACAAGTACCATGACTAGACTTGGCAATGTGGGGGACACAGGATGCTAAGTGTGCAAATCTATTTACATTTTAGGTCAATGAAAATGGTAAACATAATAGCTGAAAAAGTAAGTGGATAGCACAGTCTGTGATATAGACATGTGGTTAGAGTAACACTGGAGAATTGTAAGATCTCTAGGGTCCATGTGAAAGAGTAGCATAAACTGATAGGATTGTAGCAGGGCAGAGAAGAGTAAATTACTGTCATGAGAACACTCAAGCAAAAGTTTCTATGATGATTAATCATGATCAATATGACTAAATGTGGAATCATCCAGGAGATACCCCTTCCTATGTGTCTAAAATGTTTTTTTCTAGGGAGGTTTAATTGATAAAGGAAGGTGCTATGATTATCAACAGTACAGTCAGATAGACTAGGCTTCTGTACTGAATAAGAAGAAGGAAAAGGAATAAAGTAAGTTGCATAGAACCATTCATCTATTTCTGCTTCTTGACTGTAGGTGTGATATGACTAGCCAACATGTGCTCCCACTGTTATACTCCCACTGCTAACAGGATTAACTGGATACCCTAAATGATAAGCAAAATCAACCCTTCCTTCTGAAAGCTGTTTCTTGTCAGGTATTTTGTCATGACAATGAGAAAAGTTACTAATAATGGAAATGGCTACCCAGAAGTGGGATTCTTACATTGACAAACCTGACTATGTGATTTATCAGCTTTCTGAACTACTTTGTAAAACACATGTTGAAAAGATTGAAGTTGTGGATAATTCCTAGTGTTTTAAGCACAACATAATAAGTCATTCTCCCTAGAGTATGGAACACCAGAAATGTTAATAGAAAAACAGAATTCCTGGTTCAGGAAATTTTGAACTGTGGGAAAGAATCCATCTGAATTCTGACTCCGTCCTGAGAATCTGAGAGAGTTTGAAATCAACACTCATGAACTCGATCATTATTTTGGTGAAGGGAATTTCAGGACAGCATAACATTCAGTCTGCCATACAGTTAATGCTCACTGTGCTTACTGAAATTTATAATGAGAATTTAAACCAGAAGGCATGAAAAACGTGCAGTTTGGTGAAAAGAGTAGCCATCCGTGAGTTTAATGCTGAAGACATAATAGATGTGGAGAAGGTAGTGGTAATTGTTTAAAAATTAAAGAGAGACCCTGGACCATGAACTGGGACATCGGAAAGTTGCCTCAAGGACAAGATTCAACCCATGGAAAGCTTCAACTTGTGAAAATGCTAAATCTTTTGAAAGGAGAAAATCCAAATTGCTAATGCCACTGAAGGGGCTCCAAGATTGAAAATTACTACATAGGAAGAATTTTCCTAGGTTTAGCCACCAAGGTGTCCAAAGTACACTACTTTTATGGTAGAATACAGCCACATCACATCTCAAGTCAGCAGCAGAATTTTGCAGTTATTGTCATGGTACTAGATTTTTCAAGCATGTAAAATGCAAGAAATATAAAGTTATGGTATTCGGTAATGTTCTACAACTCCACTTGAACAAGGCAATGTGTGACAGGATTGTTTTCCCTGCAAGGAGTCCCTGAGAAGCCACATTACAAAGCTGTGAAGGTGAAGCATGACACACAATGGAGACCCCAGGATTTTGGAGATCCTTGAATCATGGGGCACCTGACAAGAAAAGATGCACTCACAGGGAGGAGCTGACCCAGGAGAGAGGCTACATGTGCTTCAGGCAGCACAATTAGAGGGCTGGTGCTACCCAAGGTTGACAGAGCCCAGATGAACCATTAAGAGATGCAGAGCTGAAGAACTTGGAATTTACCTTGTTGGCTTTGGATTTTTATTCATTTGACCGTTCCTCTCTTTTGGAATGGTAAAGTTTAATCTGTGTCATTGTACCCTAGAATAATACAACATTTTGGATGTTATAGAGATTGATATTTAAGTATATATCTTGAATCTTAGAAGAGACTTTGAATTTTAGATTGTTGAGCAGTCAGTGTTTGGCTTCACATACATACATGTACATATGCACATATATGTGCATACATTGCATAAAAATAACCAGTGCACATTAACACATGGATGGAGAAGGAAGCAGAACTGAGCAGAGGAGGTGACAGAGATAAAATCTGCAGTTAGCATGGCCCACATCTCAGGGGACTCCGGAACAACACTGACCCTTCAAATATGTACCAGATTGAACCAAGATGAGTAGAGCTTTACATCTCTACATCAGTCAGTCATTATATGCAGTCTACCTTGAAAGAGCTGTGACCAGAGATAGCTGATTTTGAAGATGCTGAGTACTGACCACACTCCCCCAAGAGACATCTGCACAGCACATTAAGTATCTGCCACATCAAATTTGTGTTTTCAAAATTACCTAGGGCATAAGAGATTCAAGTTTTTCTGTAAATTAGTAGACAGGGAATGCAGGCAAATAGTTTAATTTTAAATAAACTTCTCAAATGATTTTGATGCACAAAAGCTTGATAACTATTTGTTATTCATTTATAAAAAAAATCAAGTAAAGACAAAAGGCTGATCCTATGATTTTTTCTTTCTTTCTTTTTTATTTTAATGCAGTATACATGAATATAATGACTTCATGATATTTCCATCCCTTATTCCCAAATACCACCCGCTCCTTTTCTCCTGATAACCTTTCACCCCACTGCCAGAGTCCCTTTTTTCAAATCATTTTGCTTGCGTGACCCGCTGTTTCATCTAGACTGTCTTTGATGACTTGTGCCTGATCTGATTCATGCTCCAGCAAGCATCCTAGATCAGTGGATAGACCACTAAGGAAAGCACCTATGACCTTTTCTTATAGTACATTTTTCCCACCTCAAAGTACCTTCCCTTGATTTTTGCAATAATTATATGAAATAAACAGTACTTGCATCTGCATTTTTCAGATAAGCAAAGCAGTTTAAAAAGCGCCAACGGCAAGCCCAAGGTCACACAGCTGTCGATATTCATATCGAGCTTGCTCAGTCCTACTCTCAGATCTTCACCTTCCCTTTCTCCCATACATTGAAAATTTATGATAATATTTACCATATTATTCTTTTTAAAAGCATAAACATTATCACTGTCATTAAAATTGTTCCCAATATTTTGTCAGAGATTTTTTTCCTAACAAAACCAAAACTTCGCTCTTGTGGTAATAATAGATTTCCCACTATATCTTGTCAGGCACAGATGGTCACATGGTGCTAGCTTTTTATCCTGGCAGTAACTTTGGCTTAAGCTCAGACAGAAAAGAAACTGCAGCACTCTCATCTGTTTTTTTCTGAGTAAATCCCTCCTTGATCTCCATAAGACTGAAATGAATTTTCCAGAAAAGGAGGAGTCCATTAAATTCATTTCCAAGAGGCCCCTGGGGTTTCAGTTGGTATTTTGAAAATAAGTTTTAAATGAGAAGTCAAACTAAAATGAGCATAGGGTGGGTTTAGGGAACCTGTGCTTTGTGTGAGTATGTGGTACCTTCTCCTAATCTCTGCTCAACATTTTGATCCTCTAAGTCACCAGGTCTGTGCAAAACAAGTAGAGGTGCTTTATCAGTTCTACAGAAGAATCTATACTGCAGCTTGGTGCAGCTTTACTACATCACAAGCAAATGCAATCTTTTATCATCTATACAGAGGCAATGTCTAACACTATAGAAACACCAGTAGTGAGGTTGTACTTTATCTTTCATTTTCAAATTCCAAATTAAATGGTGGTTTGGGAATGCATTAGTGGACAGTCTTTATAAAATGAGATTTTCTTTCTCATAAAAAAGTCTGATCTTCATCTGTATGCATAACTTTCTAAAAGAATGCAGGATTTCAGTTATATACTCTTGCATATTTGCACTTATACAAGTGAAAAGTCCCATTTACTTGACTGCCTTATCTCATACTTTATGAGCTACAATGTATAAGCAAAGAATGTTTTCTTTTCCTCAATTCTCACAATCTCTTTCAGAATCCTTAGCCTTTCTTTGTGGCAGTGGTCTGACCCAAAGTATTCAAGGAGATTTCATGAAATTTAATACTTCCACTGAAGTTCATTGCCTTAAACATGGGGTTCCCTTTTGGAAAGAGAGCAGAGCTCACTAAATTGGATGAAGTAATTCATTGTTATTTCAGGCACTCCACATTACAACTCTATTCTACAGAATTTAGCTGTCCTTTTCAACTCATAGAAATCCATCATGTTTTCAGTGATTTAGAATACCAGCATTCTTTTTTTTACTTCTTTTTTTATTATTAAAAATTTAATTATACATTTTAAAATTTTTTTACCAGTTCCCTCCCTCCCCCCTCCTCCCCACGAACCCCCCCTCCCCATCCCCCAGTGCCTCCCCCCCAATTCCCAGAGAGTCCTTTATTGTGTACGCCTAACTCTCCACTGGGTTCTCCTCTATGATGACATATAAGGACCCAGTGGCATTTCCATAAGCCCTTTCTCTTGTTCCCCTTAAGCATAAGATCACTACTATGGCTGTCAATCCCTTGCCTCCAGGGGTCTCGGTGCCCTTAACAGATGCTAGACTTTATGAGGGCAACAGTGAGCTGGACATTGCGCAGGGCATGCAAAGTCCCATTATGATTGCTTTGGCCCCAACTATTGTTGAGAATCTTGCAAATCGTTGCTCCTCCCATCCTTTTGCTCTTACAATCTTACTGCCCCCTCTTCCGCAAATGTCCCTGAGCTCCAGGATGGGGAGAGATTAGGCTGGCCTAGTTCTATGTGATTGATATAGTCTCTGAAGTTCTGGATTGTGGTTTGTTGATTTTCTTTTGCAGTTTTGCTGCTCCTGCAATGCCCTTCACTCCATCCTGGTGGGCATTGTATGTCACCCCCTGGCCAGAGACAAAAAGCTGTTAAACTGGAGTCCTGTTATAATAGCATATTCAAGGGTAGATATAATAAGAGTAGGAAACCTCAGTGAGGGAGGGGTCCATCACCCATTTGCAAAATGATTACTTTTTATCTGCTAGACTATATGCCCTCCCCTTCTGGTGAGATCAGGAAAGAACGTCTGTGAACTTAACCAGATTTCTCATTACTTACTTGCAGACCTTGATGGAGGCCTATTTTCTCTGCTGTAACATGGTCCCCTCTCTCCTTGTTTCTGGTGTGGCCCTCCTACCCTATCTCTCTTGTTCATAATCCTTGCAATTACTGTGTTACATAGGTTTACTTTTGAGTGTCTCAATGTGGGCTGGGTGAGTTTGGTACTAGGAGCCACCTATTAGGGAGTACATACGGCGCTTAATTTTCTGGTTTTGGGATACTTCACTTAATATAATTCTTTCTAATGACATCCATTTCCCAGCAAATTCCAGTAACTCATCATTTTTGATGGCTGAGTAGTACTCCATTGTATAGATGTACCACTATTCCTTATCCACTCATCAACTGTTGGACATTTAGGTTGATTCCATGACTTTGCTATTGTAAACAGTGCTGCTATGAACATGGTCGAGCTTGTGCTATCCAGGCGAACCTCTGCTGCATGGGGGGTTATTCCCAAAAGTGGGATAGCAGGGTCATATGGCATTTCAATCTTTAATTTCTTTAAGAATCTCCAGACGGCTCGCCAGAGTGGCTGTATGAGCCTGCATTCCCACCAACAATGTAGGAGAGTTCCCCTCTCTCCACATCCTCTCCAGCATTTGTCATTGTTTGTATTGTGGATTTTTGCCATCCTGACCGGGGTGAGATGATATCTCAGGGAAGTTTTGATTTGCATTTCCCTGATGGCGAAGGAAGTGGAACATTTTTTAAGATATTTGTTAGACATTTTAATTTCATCCCTGGTAAAGTTTCTTTGAAGTTCCAGGGCCCATTTTTTAATTGGGCCAGTGTTTTCCTTGGAGTTTAGTTTTCTAAGTTCGTTGTGCACTCTGGACAGTAGAGCTCTGTCAGATATGTGGTTAGTGAAGATTTTCTCCCATTCTGTGGGTTGCCTTTGAGCTCGTGTGACAATCTCTTTATCTGAACAGAAGCTCTTTAATTTCACAAGATCCCAACTGTTGAGAGTTGGTAGTAGTGACTGTGCCATTGGATGTCTGTTTAGGAAGTGTTGGCCTAGCCCAATCAGCTCGAGGGAGTTCCCTATCCTTTCAACTATGGTTTTTAAAGTCTCTGGCCTGATATCAAGGTCTTTGATCCATTTGGAATTAAGTCTTGTACATGGTGACAAGTACGGGTCCAGCTTTAATCGTCTGCATGTGGAGATCCAGTTTTGCCAGCACCATTTGTTGAAGATGCTGTTCTTTTTCCATTGGATTCTTTGAGCCCCTTTGTCAAAGACCAAATGGCTGTAACTTTGTGGGCTTATATCTGGGTCTTCAATCCTTATCCATTGATCTGTGTGTCTATTTTGGAGCCAGTACCAGGCTGTCTTTATAACTATGGATTTGTAGTATAGACTAAGGTTCGGTATGGTAATACCTCCAGCAGTGTTTTTGTTACTCAGGATTGTTTTTGCTGGGTCTTTTGTGCCACCATATGAACTTTGAGATTGTTTGGTCAACTTCTTTGAAGAATTGCTTTGGGATTTTGATTGGTATAGCATTGAATCTGTATATTGCCTTTGGTAGGATAGTCATTTTTACGATGTTGATTCTGCCAATCCAGGAACAAGGGAGGTCTTTCCACCTTCTGGTGTCTTCTGCAATTTCTTTCTTTAGGGTTTTAAAGTTTTCATTGTAAAGGTCTTTTACCTCCTTAGTTAGGTTTATACCAAGGTATTTCATTTTTTTAGGGGCTATAGTAAATGGTATGGTTTCTCTCAAGGCTTTTTCACTTCTTTCATTCTGGGTATATAGGGAGGCCTCTGATTTTTGCACATTTATTTTGTATCCTGCCACCCTGCTGAACTTCCTAATTAGTTCCAGGAGCTTCCTGGTGGAGTTTTTGGGATCACTCAGGTATAAGATCATGTCATCTGCAAGTAAGGATAGCTTGACTTCTTCCTTGCCGATTTGAATCCCTCTTATGTCCCTTTCTTGTCTTATGGCTTCAGCTAAGACTTCAAGTACAATATTGAATAGAAGTGGTGAGAGTGGACAACCTTGTCTAGTTCCTGATCGAAGTGGGAATGATTCCAATTGTTCCCCATTGAGCATAATTCTTGCTGTGGGCTTGTTGTATACAGCTTTTATTATATTGATTAAGGTTCCTTCCATTCCTACTGTCTCTAGCGTTTTGATCATAAAAGGCTGTTGGATCTTGTCAAAAGCTTTTTCTACATCTATCGAGAGTATCATGTGGTCTTGGACTTTGGACTGGTTTACATGATGAATTACATTTATTGATTTTCGTATGTTGAAACAACCTTGTGTGCTGGGGATGAAGCCTACTTGGTCCCTGTGAATGATCTTTTTGATATGTTTTTGAATCCGATTTGATAAGACTTTGTTGAGAATCTTTGCGTCTGTGTTCACCAGGGAGATCGGCCTATGGTTTTCTTTCTTAAGTGAATCTTTATTAGGTTTTGGGATTAAAATGATATTAGCTTCATAGAAGGAATTTGGTAGTGTTCCTTCCTTTGCTATTTGATGGAACAGTTTAAGGAGTATTGGTGTTATTAACTCCTTAAATGTCTAATACCAACATTCTTAAAAATGAACTTCTCCTTCACATTTGGATTACTTTTTGGACTTTTCTGCTTCATCAGTGTTTGTTTCATATGCATTTGAAGAATGCGAATGCAAATTTCCCTCTTCCTTGTAAAAACTGCTGACCTATTTGTCTTTCCAGCAACCATCCCTGGTTTTCCTCTCTAGAGACATTTTTTAGCCCTCCTTCCCCCTTTAAGCCCTTATTTCTTATGCTGGTGATCGCCTGATGCCTACTTACTCTTTGGTTCTTCTTATTCCATGTTGTTTTCCTAGGCAGTCTTTCTCCATGGATTTAAACAATATCCAAACTGGCATGATTTCCACACTTCCTTATCTAACCTCAGATTTTATTCTTATCACCTAGAATTTAACTCCTCAGCATCAGAGACCTAGAACTTCTCAGGTCTTTCAGTCTCAATGAATAGAAGCATACAGGCAGGAGGGTGGGAGGAAGAGAAAGGGATGGAGGAAGGAATGGCAGGTGTAGGAGGGAGGGGGGATGCAGGGAGTACTCAATATGCTTATAAAAGTAGAAAAAAATAAAAAAGTCTATGCTTTCTACTGCAAACTTTTCTTTCCCTTTTATCAACTACATCTGCCGATACCAGCACCATCTATGAAATTATCCCAAGCATGGGATAGAAATAACCTCTGTTACTTGTCACTCATCTTACCTACCTCTGATTACATGCATCTTTATATTTCCATTCCTTCAGTGCCTCCTGAAGTTGATTTCCTCATCTCACCCAGACTTCTGTTGTCTTATTTAAGCCTTTGATCATTGTCAGAAGTTAAACTCTAGCTCCTTTACTGCCTAGAGCCACATTCCATTCAAGTACATTTCAGAGACAGTCATATTTGAAGTGATAAACCTATACACATCATCCTAAAAATGCCTCAATGACTTTATAATCTTTACAGTGAAGAGATTCAGCTGCCCAGGCAGCTGAGACTCTTCATCGTCTATCTACTTCCTATCTCTTGCTATCCATTGACCAAACACTCTTACCCATCCTAACATGCTGTCTTACGTCTGGGCATCTGTTCTCTATATCTTGGATAATATTTCTTCAGAAGCATGCTTTAACCTGGCTTACCCATCTCAACTAAACTGAAGACACAGATTAAAGGTGTTTCATTTTTTTAGGTGATTTATTTTATAAGCATCACATCAGGATGTCCAACCACAACTAGGTAAGGTATCTTCTATCTTTTTTCCTCCACGTGCTTAAGAGTAATTCTACTCTTATTATTTGTATTGATATTTTGTTTAACTGCTTTTAAGCACTTTGAATTCTTGAAGATAAATGTTCATTTGATGATCACCAATGTTTGAACTTAGGGTTTGACATATAGCTTTATTTTGCAAAATATATGAACCATTAACTACAGTGTCTGTTTAGACTTAACAGCAAAATTAGAAATTAGGTTTCTCAGTAACAATAGATATAAATCAAGTGATTAGTAATTCATAGACTGTAGGATACTGGGTAGATAATATATAGAGAATATTTCTATCAGAGAATTTCTACTGGACAGTGATATGAGAAATATTGAGTAAATGTTGGTAAGGTAATGAGAACACTTGACTATTTTAAGTTGAATTTAATACTTAGTTGCAGATGCATATAGTAGTTGTAAGAAATAATATAGAGACTAGTCTAGTCTTTATCCAGTTTTCTCATCTGTGAAGTTACCAAATATTTAAAATACTATCAAAGCTGAGATATTGACGTTATAATTTGCCATTTTTATGCAAATAGGCTAAGCGTTCTTTGTATTCATTTCTCTCTGTGTATTGTCTATACATTTGTGAGAACATTTGGTTCTATATGGTTAAATGATATGTGTAGGTTTGTGTTTTTACTACCATAATCAAGATACAAATAACCTCTTTAAAAGTCTTAATATCTTAGGATTCTTTTCCTCTAGGCATAAGTCCCTACAGACTTACCAAGTCTACTGTAGGTATCCATTCTTTTTTTGTTTGTTTCTTCTTCTTAGTTTTCATGGCAGACATGGCCTACAGTTTAACCACTACACTTACTGAAAGATTCTTTGCTCTCTCCTGCTTTGACTAATGACAATGAGACTGTTGTGACAGTTCTTGTATGTTGTTCTGTGTAAATCTGAGTTTTCATTGCTTTAGGCTTTTTAATTGTATGAGGCCCTATTTGCCACCTGTCAATCTTAATTCTTATGCAAAAGAGATTCTACTCAGAATGATCTTACTTAAGCCTATCTTTTGACAGGTATTCTTCACTCTTTCCTCTACAAGTTTCAGTTCATTTTAGAACTGAGGACTTTGATCCACCTGGAATTGATTGGAATGCTCAGTCAGAAATAACAAAATGCCACAAATTGAGTTGATAATACAAAATGGAACTTTATTTCTCATGGTTCTGGAGACTGAGAAATCCTAAACAGTAGTTCATTGTCTGATGAGGACCCTCTTTCTGTTACACACATAGCCAGCTTACGTGATGAAAGGGGTGGGTCACATTCCCTCAGAACTTGTACAGGGACCACAATTCTATTCACAAGGATTCTTAGTCCTCCCAAAGGCCCCACTTCCTAAGAATATTGCATTGTGGAGTTGTATTTCAGTGTATGAATTACAGAGGACATGAAGTCTCAGTTCATAGCAATCCTCAAGGATGTAAGTCCTAATTTTCTAAAGATCTACTTTTATAAGAAACTTTCAAATCATTTCTCAGAGTGCCTGTACCATTTCACATTCCATAAGCAACAGGTTGAGTTTATCTTTTTTTTTCTGTGTTCTTTTCAGCATTTGTGTTATCATTATTTTTTTTGGGGGGGAGGCAGATTAGTGGACATCTAGAGATATCTCATTATGGTTTCAATTTGAATTTCATTTTTTGTTTCATAATTAAACATTTTGGGAATCCAGAGAGATGTTGCAGCAGATAAAGGCACTTGCCACCAAGTATAATGATCAGATTTTGGTCCCCAGAACCTACATGGTAGAAGAAGAGAACCATTTCTCATTCCTCTGACCTTCACATACATGCATAGCATGTACAAGTCTCCATACATAAGTACAACAAATAAATACATACAATAAATAAAGATAAACAATAAATATCTTCTTGAATGCCTGCCTATTCGTCATCTGTGCATCCTTTTACCTGAAATATCTGTCCTATTTCTTGAACCATTTTCCTGCTTAGATTTATTTGCTTATTTTCACTGTTGAGTTTTCATAGGACTTTATATATTATATATTTCAGAGACATGGTTGAAAACATTGAAAACATTATAAATTTACTATATTCATATATATGAAACACTAAAATATGAAAGAATGGAAAAAGAAAGACAAGATAATAGGAAAAAGACTGGCAAGGAACAGGAAGAGTTGTAGTTGGAAGGTAAAGAAAGGTGGGACTGGGGACTGAAGTATGAAAATATTTAAATTTACTGTATTCACTTATAAAACAATAAAATAATAATTAAAAAGAACTCAACCACATGAGCCTATTGGGGGACAACTCACAATCAAACTTTGAAATATGGGTATTGTTTCCAGACCCCAAATTGATGCATGCCTCACTCTGTCAGTTGTTAGACTGATCTGTGGTGTTCTACTTGGGTTTGATTAGATAATTTAAAGTGATTTAGCTTGTTCCCTTGCCACAGATTACTGCCAAAACCACGGACTAGGGGCAAGTTCCAAGAGTATTGCTACCACAGGCTAAGAATCTTAGTATCTATATCATAGATGGGAGAAATCTTCAAGAGGTAGTCATGAATGAAAGCTAAGCCTATGTCTTCATTCTTTCTCATATGCTTTCCCAGAGAACATACTTTTCATTTTTATGAGACTCAATTTTTGACAGATTATGATTTTGAACTAATGTTAAGACTTTTTGAGTCTAGATCAATGTTTTCCATTGAAACCCATGATCGACTTCAAGTCAGTTTTGTGACAGGTATGAGATTGAGGTTCATTTTGCATTTTGATTGACTGTGCTTTTATTGTGGCAAAATATGTATCGGAAGAATTCAACATTTGTACTGCTTTTAAGTGTATATTTCAATAGCATTAAACATATGCATCCTTTTTTCTTCTGTTATTTTTTCCTGGTAGTGGGGATTGATTTTTGGGTTCTTGCATAGTAAGCAAGAACTTTCCCACAGAGATAAATCACAAGTCCATGCATATATATTTTATAATCATCATCATCCTGTGTCTTTAAAACTTTTAAACCACAATAAACTGAGTTCAGTACCCATTAAACAGTAACTCTTTGCTGCTCCGTTCTAGTTGTTATTAACCACCAATCTACTTTGTCTCTATGATTTCTACTATTCTAGGTGCCCTATGTAAATGGAATCACACAGTACTTATGATGTAGCATTTCATATTTTGCATGCTTCAATGAGTACAATGTCTTCATGATTTGTCACTGTAGCATGTATCAAAATTCCACCCTTGCTGAGTCCATGAAGTATTCCATTATCTAAACATGTCTTATTTTGTGTATTCATTCATCTGTCTATGGGAATTCTTTCCCTTTTTTGATCACTATATATAATACTGTATATAATCCACAAGTCTCTCTACAAGTCAATTCTTTCATATACATGCTTATAAATAGAATTATTAGATTCCTATAATAGAGCAATCTGTTTAATATTTTTAGAGAGATACCAAACTGTTCTCCATAGGACCATACCATTATGCCTTCTCATTAGGAAATTTTTTTCTTTTCCCCAAGGAATTCCAGTTTCTTCATGTTCTTGGCAACATTTATTACTTTCTGTTTTTTTTTTAAATCATTGGAATAATGGATGTGAAGTTGTATTACACTGCAGTCTGTCTGCATGATTTTGAGTATCACTCCAAATGTTCATGACTATCTATATAACTTTCTTGGAGAAATATCCATTCAAGTTTTTTGCCCATATTTTAAATAGGTCATTTTAATATTGATGATTTTAGTAGTTCTTTATGTATTCTGAATATGTCTTTCTTGTCAGATATGTAATTTGCAAATAACGTCCCTCTTTCTGTGGATTCTCTTTTCACTGTTAGTTGTGCTCTTTGTATAAAACCTTTATATTATTGCATTTTAATCTAATTTTTTCTTTTGTTGTCAATGCTTTTTGTGTCACATGTAAGGACATGCCAAACCAATGTGATGAATAGCCATATTTTATGTAATATGTTTTATGCCCTTTGTTCATCTACGTAGGTTTTTGATCCATTTTAAGGTAATTTGCTATACAGCAAAGTACCTATTTCATTCTTTTCAATGTGCATATTTGGTTTCCCCAGAATGATGTATTGAAAAACTACCATTTCCTCTGTAAATGGTCTTGGTTCTGTTTTATGCTCATACTACATATTTTTGATTACTATAGCTCTATTAAATGTTTGAAACACAAGATGTGTAAGTCTTCTAATTTTCTTGCTCTTGGTTGCCCCCCAAGAACCCCAATTGTAAGACCATATTGCTTAAAACACTACATACGAGGGTTACAGGACATGGAAAAACAAGCAAGAATGGTTATGAAAGGTTTCTCCTGCTGTGTAGTCTTCATAGTGCCAGAAGGTATAATGTAGGCTGCCAGGAGAGAAAAGCAATCATTGGCTTTATACACCTGTGAATGATACAAGTTGCAATGACAACTACTTTGGCAAAAGATGATCATTGGTACAATAGTAGCATGTAAAGAATAGGGTAACCAGTTGCTTTCTGATTGGATTTAAGGAAAACTGTGCCTAGTATTGTAAGTCTAGCCAAACACCTATGTAAGGGGAGATCATAGACCGAAACTAAGAAAAAAAAAGACTATATAGTATTAACTATAAGTACCTGATAGTAAACTACCATCAAAACACTCATTATTTTACCCACAAATCAGAAAAGTTCTCAGCATTTGACGAAGAAGTATCTTTTGCAATGGAAGATGTATAATGCAGAGAATCACAACTGGCCAAATAGCAGAGAATAAGTGACTATGGAGTATTCAGTTCTAAACAGGACATCAAAATCAACCTCTATCCCAGGGCTGAGAGGTGACAGAAGAGGTGGTGGTAAGAATGTAGGAGCTTAAGGGTGGGAAGTGGTGCTATCAGGCATTATAGCCTATGGTCACAACAGGGCTTCCATACACAAGGACTCATGGAAGTAATGCTAACTTCCACTACAGCTCAAAAATACGATCTCTCTCTTTTTCTTCTTTTAATGGGATAGATTTTTTTCCTGCCACAAAAACATTGTTTAAACTTTTCTAACATTTGAGATTAGTTTGGGAACTCCTAACAACATTAAACAACCCATGAACATGAGTCATTTTATATTTATTTACAACTGTAATTTTTTGAGCAATGTTTTCTACATTTTAGCAAATGAATCACCTGAAGTTAATCTCATTAAGTTAATGGGCAAGCAAGAATAACACTATTATTATTTTTTAAGTCATTGATAGTGGAATGAATTGGCCTAATTTTTCTTTCATACTGTTCATAGTCAGTGAACAGAAATACAACTGATGTTTATGCATGCTGATTTTTTTTATCCTACATCTTTAGTGGAGCTGTACAATTTTAGTGTGGTGTGTGTGTGTGTGTGTGTGTGTGTGTGTGTGTGTATGTATGTACTTCAGGATTTTCTACATGTGAGATCATGTTGTGCAAAAACAAACATAATTTTATTTCTTCCTTTTAAATTTGAATTCTGTTTTCTTCCTGCATGATTGCTCCATCTAAAATCTTCTATGTTATGTAAAAGTAAGAAAAAATAACATTTTTATTTAGTTCTTCTAATGTTAGAGATTTTTTTAATTAATTAATTTTTATTTATTTCTTCCACTCATACAAAGTTGATAAGTACCCCATTCCTCTCCCTCCCTCCACTCCTCCCTGGATCCCCTTGTTCCCTCCCCCCTTTCCCCTTTCCTTTCTTCCCTTCCCTCCCTTTCTCCCAGTGTTCCCCCCACCCCACCCCATTCCTGGAGCATCCTTTAGTGTGTATGTCAAACTTCCCTCTGAGTCTAGAGGACATATCTTAAGTATCTCACCATGAATATGTTGTCAGTTGTAAGGAGATTAATCTTTTCCTTTGCCCATAAATGTTCAATCAGTATAGCACCCTTAACTGAAATATTATTTTTTCTCATGGAATTATTTTGCTCAGCATGGTGAACAATTAGTTTTTCATTTTTATATGAGTCTATTTCTCAGTTCTCTGTCTGTTGACCTAAGTGTTTATCTGTTGCCTTAAGTGCCATAATTATAAATATTAATATTTGTATAAATATTAATATTGCCTAGCTATTTTAGAGATATACCTTTTCATATGCATTTAAGAATAAAATTATCTGTGTTCTCTTAGTCCTACTGTATGTTATTTAAATATTTATATTTTATAGTGTTTTGAATATTGTTTAAATTTTTTTTCAATTTCTTCAAACTATGGGCAAGTATTTGTGTGAACACTTCTGCTTCCTGGTGTAGCTCTTCTTCATCCACACATACTTCATACACATTAGTTTATGATGCTGAAGCAGTCATTTCTACCTTCTCTAACTGTGTTAATCTAAGCAAATGTCTTACACATTCATAAGGTCCAGGTTGGTACTATTGCAATTGTATCTCATCGTTTGGGGAGAAGAGCTGCTTGCTGATAGCACAGAAAGAGAGAAAAAGCTGAAGCAGTCTGGACCTAGATTTTAGTGACCTGTCTGTAGTATCTTCCTCTACCAATCTATTGAGTTCTCTAATCCAAATTAAGGTCTTTTCCTAGCTTTTTATGCTACCAAGGTTAGTTAAAATTAGTTTCTCATGGTCTATTGACTTGGCAACAACATTGCTTTACAGAAAAATACTCTTCCCTTAAGGTCTTCTGTCAGGAGTTTAGCTTCACCTGTCTGCCCCACCAGCATTCAAACTACTCTGGTGACATCTTTGGAAAAGAAAAGTGAAGTGAAGTAGATAATGTTCTGGTTAATACAGAGGCACGATGCCATTCTCCATCATTTCTGGGAGAAGATAAGAAAGGCTTCCATGGTTTGTAAATTAGCCTGCTTTGTGAGTAAGCTCCTCTTTCCATCTTGAGGCCTGAGTGCTGTGTTCCTACTGGAAGACAAAATGGATGTAAGGTCATCATATAAAAATGTGTTGTTAACACTGCACAGTAGTAACCATTCAACATAGCATTAAAATCATTAAAAATTAGGAATAAGTTTAATGAAATGGCAAGATGGCAAGTGAAGCATTGTTGGGAGAAATCAATGAGAAAATGGAGCACAGTGGAAGGAAGGATGCTTGGACAAGGGTACAGTGAAGAAAGGAGGCAGGGAGATGAAGGGGAGGAGCAAGGGCGAAAACCAACCACTCTGAGGTGTGCATCAAGTACCCGAGGGACACTGTCACTTTGTAAGCTAATTTACAAAATAAAAAGGAGCTAAAGGAGAACCTAAGCAAGGAAAAAAATCATCCTACATTTATATGCACTCAAAGACTGGGTATTGCTAAGGTGGTAACATTGTATCTGAAAATGATCTATGGATTCTATCCAACCCTTATCACAGATCCAACTGATTTTTTTTTGAAGAAATGGACAAGCCAATCATGAAATTTATAATGACAAGTATTATGGTTTGAATGTAAGTTGCCCCCCACAGTGTTTGAATCGTTAGTTGATATTGGGAAGGTCATGAAACCTTTGGGAGGTGGAAGAAGGCATGTCACAGAGAGATCTCCAATGGTCTGCTCTGGAAGTTTGCCATTGGCTTTCTCCACCTCCACGATGTCTGCAGTGACCTGAGCTGCCTCTGGCTTCTGCTGACTGCCATGTCATTTCCGTCGTAACGGACTGTATCTCCGCTGTGAAACTATGAACCAATTAATCCCCCTTTCTCCCTTACACTTGTAGGTTGAGTGGTGTCCCACAGCAGCAGAAAGAGTAACTGTCGGAACAAGCAAAGGACTCTATTCATTGGAAAAAATCTAGAAAGAGGCAGAAGGATAAAGGTATTTTGATTATAAAACTTTATCCAAATCTCTAGTCACCGGGACAGTGGCATGGAAACAATGAAAACTCAGGACAAGACATGGAATTGAAAGAACATGCTGCATATACATCGAAATTCAACATGCTTTTTCTTTTAAGACACTAGCAAGAATGCGAAAAAACCATAACATGAGAGAATATACTTGAAAAATCATAAATGTGAAGTACAGCAAAACTTTTCATAGCAATAAAAAGGCAAATTACCCCCAAAAGTGGGCAAACAGCTTAAGTGGACATTTCTTTCCCAAAAGAATAAAGGATTTTTTTTCTTCACGGAAGATATAAAACCAGACAGTAAGCACATGAGAATAACGCTTAATATCATCAGTCACTGGGGAAATACATATCTACATCAAATGGACAACTACTGCATACTCACTAAAATGGCCAAAATTAAAGACAAATGTGACCACGAATGTGGACCAAGAATGAAAGAGAGCTGCCAGACAAGCCAGAAAATCTTCTGCTAGTTAGATATCCAGGAGAAATCAAGATACAAGTTCATGTGGAAACTTCAACATCAGTATTCACAGCAGAATTGCGTTTAAGAGTTTAACATAAAACGACTGATGTCAATCAACCGGGGAACATATGAAGAAATCGTGAGACACTCATATAATGTAACTTATTCAGTTATCAAGTGGATGAGCCCCTCTGCACAACTCGCATGTGTTAATGATTCCATTCAAATGCAGTGTTCTGTACAGGGGAAGCCACAGAAGGGTGGAGCTGTTGGATGAAGATACAGACAGCTATGGGAGGCCTGAAGGGTCAGCAAAACTGTTTCAAAGGAAATATTGTAGTGATTGCTTCACAATTCTAAATAAATAACAAACCCACTGTCTGGAGCATTTCAATGGGGTGAGCTTGAGCATACATGAGCTATGTCTCAAAAGAGCTGTTAAGTAAAAGATAATAATGATAAAACCAAGCATGTCAACAAAACATGAGTGTAGAATAATAACACAGGAATTTTGCCTGTGCTTGCTTTACTCCCAAACATGAGAATTTTGACTTGACCTTCTCCAGGTGGCTCTTTGCATGTTTGGAAACTCAAACAGCTGCTGATCTATTTATACAGTTTGGATCTAGAGAGATGGCTCAAAGGACAAAGGCACTTGCTGCACAAGTCTGGCAGTCTGAGTTTGATTCCTGAGATCCACATCAAGGTGGAAGGAGAAAACCAACCACAAAGTTGTTCTCTGATCTCTTCACGTGTACCGTAGCATGCACATTTCCCCCCATAGGATAAACACACAATAATGATAATTTACAGAATATTGAATGATAATGTTCCACAGTTTCACATTTCATTCCATCATTTACTATGAATGGAGTGCTTACTGCCTATCTCTTAAACTGGTTCTGAGGATTATAATAGCTCTATTTTTTTCCAGAAACAAAATTGAGATCCAGTAAGTAAAGTAAAGAAAACCTCCAAAGCTCAAATAACTTCTAAAAGGATTGAAACCCATCTGTTTACAGCCTACTTTCAATTCTTGTTCCATGTCAACTGATTAAAACCTAAAATCTGCCTCTCTGGAATGGCTAATTCTGGTTTATTCCATAGCTTTCCCTCTTGATGAAGTTGAAATACTTGCTGTGTTTCACTTGCTTGAAAACATTTTCATCTCTAGTGTTCTCTACCTTAAGGTGTCTGTGACTTCTGCCTTAGATGTCCAAGTCAATTCTGAGCTCATTCCACATCTACCTTAAAATCTGGGGTCCACAGACCAAAAATGCAAAGGACTTGCTTCATTTAAGCTATCTTACATATCTTAAAAACAAAATGCTTGCTTCCTTCCAAAAAAAGAAAAATATTCTTCAAGTTACTATCTAGTCTATTAGATTTATTATTATTTCCCCTTCAAAATTATCACATATACATATTGCCTATATAATGTCTGCAATAGAGAGAATGAGCACAGACCAGTATGATAAATCATAATTAAACTTCAAGAAACCTGAATTGGTAATGCATTCTCAGTTACTGATTGCAGTTTATTTTCCAACTTTTAAGTCTCAAAGCCAGAGGGAGAGTCTATTATTTATTTGTAATCCCTCTGACAAGTTGTTAGATCACTACATTATTATTCAAAAATGTTTTCTTTAGTAACTGTATATGTTTTGCTCAGATCTCCCTTAAGGAAGGATTCATTCCTTTAATGCTCTTCCCCTTCAGGGATCACTAAGGCTTCAGAGAGCTTCCTGACCCAAGCTTAAGCCCATTTTGGTGGCAGTCCTTGATTACTGCTGGCCTGTAGTTAGGAAGTCTGGGCATCTCTGACCATCTAAGGGAATTTCTAAAGAGTCATCTTTTTATACCTGAGCCCTTGGGGGGCTGACCAAAATTTTCATTTGCCTCATCAATGCTTGACCTCTATGTCTGCTCCTTTTGCTTGTCTATCCACTGGTAGTGGTCCTTCATCACTATTCTGTATGCTAAACTCTTAAGAATTAATGTAATATGCAAAGATAACTCTTAGTCTATCATACAATGCAGTAATCACAGAAGAAGAATCATCATTCCTCTTTCATTTTTACCTTGCATACTTTCAAATTGAATTTAAGGCAAATAACAACAGTTGTCCTAGTTAGTGGGGGACAGACAATGGTACAGACAGAATGTTTGCAAGCAGAAGGCTATTCTTATATGTTTTCATTTCAGTATTTAAA
This sequence comes from Typhlomys cinereus, assembly GCA_023101885.1. NCBI lineage: Eukaryota > Metazoa > Chordata > Mammalia > Rodentia > Platacanthomyidae > Typhlomys > Typhlomys cinereus. The sequence continues at coordinate 1,589,661 of JALPQD010000057.1, read as the reverse complement.
ATGAAAATTATAATTGTGTCCAATCAACCACAAATAAGCTAAATCTCAAAAAAATATTTTCTTCTTTTGGATTTGTATGGGTTCAACACAGGAGACTCTAAATAGAAAATTTTTATGTAAATAATCATGGGCAGCAATGGAGAAAACAGAAAGTCAGAACTATTTGAGAAACTTTATGAACAGATAAATTTACAGCCTGCTGGAGGAGAAAAGTTCAACAGTTGACCCGGCTATTAATCCTGTGAGCTATAATAAGGATGTGATCACTGGAGAAATAGTAGCATGATTTCTATGGGGCAATTACAGCTTTCTGATTAGATTTAAGTTCCTATCACAAACCTTGTTAAGAGCTAAGGTGTGGGAAGGTCACAGGCCCTAGGCCACAATCTACTACTACTACTGTTTTGCTAAATGGACACACTATGGAATTGCTTTCTAAATACTTACCTTTAAAACCATTGACTAATGCAGTTCTCAGACTTCATCTCAGAAGCTTGTTTTTATGCAGTAAATGGCAGTTGTGAGAGATTATATGACCGTGGAGTGCTTGGCCCTAGGTGGGATGTCTAGCCCTCACCCTGAGGATCAGGGAGCATCGCTGATAGAAGAGTTATCCTAGGTCTCAAACAAAGGAGCCTTTTGCAGCGGTGAGCAGTGGTGGACGCAGAGAACCACGGTTGAACAAGGCGCTGATAATTACAGAAAACTGAGGATTCAATCCTTAGTGTGGTATACATGCTTCCCCTAAAGCCTCAAGGATCTTGGCAGAAAGGAGGGCAGGAAAAATGTAAGGGTTAGAAGACAGAAAACAATTGTCAAGTGCAATCCTTCAGAAGTAGCATGATCATGGCACACATGAACCCACAACACAGATGGTTACTGATACTAAATCTACAGTGAACCTGTCTGATCAACAGTCAATTAAGAACTGAGGAGAAGCATCTGCAGTCCTACAGAAAGCTAATGAGCAAATGGCAACTAAAAGATCAGGGGTGCGTGCAAGGATATTCACTTGCATACTCACAGAAGAGCCTCCTAGGTAGGAGTCAAGATGTATAGTCCCAGGCTTAGAATCACGCAAAAGGTTTTGGTTAAATTTGGTGGGAAACAAAGCAAATCAAAACAAAACAGAAGGACATGCATATGAGAGAAAGATTTGTGTGGAAGGGGAGCTGAGAGAGGAGGAATGAGAGAGATAAGAAACAGTAGGGGACAGAGACCTCAATATTCATATTACATAGGCGAAATTTGTCAAAGAACAAATTCTTCAATAAGGTGAGTGGGCAGAGTAGATGGAGAATAAAGGTCATCACCCATCTCTCATGACTGTATTTTGGTGTGGCAGCTATGTATCGAGAGCGCTGTGTGAATGACAAGGCAAAGGAAAATGGTAAGTTGCCATTAACTGGAAACTGTCTAAGTTATTAGACTTAATGGACTGCTAAGAAGAAAAGATCACTTTGTAACCTGTCCTTCAGTTGTAGGGTCTACTATGTTCTCATGAGCATGACGTTTCACTCCCTAAGCTGAAGCCTCGTGTCTATTTTTGCGAATCTCTTTTACTCTTTTGTAGACAGTAATTATTCTTAATAATGTTGGAGGCTTAAGGCCTTGGGAGGGTTAGACAAAGGGGAAGAGGATTCTAGTTGAACCACAAGGTACCATTTCAAGCGTCAACCCAAGCCATCACTCAAAGTAAAAGTCCTTGGTCCCCAAAGGCCCTAAATTCATGATCTGTTTATCTTAACTTTGCCATTACATTGAGTCGTTGATGCATATCCTGTTTTTTGTCATAGCAGGGGGACAGGCAGGGGGACACGAAGACAGACTGGTTCAGGCTTGAATGGAACAGGTCAGTTGACCGCCCGCTTGCTAGCCAACTAGCAAAGTGAACATGAAAAGGTCCAAGTGTCCATCTTCCTATGGGACCCAAAGCAATCATCTGAGCTCTATGTCATTCAAGTAAAGGCACATGACACACCTTCACTGGAGTTGCTTCTACCAGAAGCACGAGGGTGACTCCTACGGACAGGAGAGATCATTGCTGATAGATTAAAAGACGTGATCAATCAGAGGGCACAGATGCGTTTTTCTTTGATCTTTGCTTCTTCCCACATGATCAGAGGAACCAAACGGAATGTTAACATCTCTCCGGAAGTTGTTCGGTTTTCAGAGTCTCAGGGCCAGTCAAATGAATCAAATTCTGTATTTTAATTCATGAGCTCATTAAAGTTGCAGAAACACTGGTTCTGGCTGTGGCAACCTGGTGTAGTTTAGCTCCTCCTACCCATCTTCGCCCATTATCTTCGGTAATCCTCAGCCCTGCAATGGTCCTGCACAAAATTTGGACGAACCAAATTTGGGAGAGTGTGGGGAGGGGTCCGTCATACAGGAGTTGGGCCAGCTGGGGAGGGCAGAGGGTAAACGTGAGGGATAGGCCGCTTTCTCCAGCTCCGGAGTGCAGACACTCCCTCTACAGCCCCCCAGCTCCCCCCTCCCGCCCCACGCAGCTGCTACAGTCACCCTCCAGCCCGCTGCTGCGAAAACCCGGCGCAGCGGAGTGCGGAATGCGCTGAGCTCAGAGCGCAGTCCTCCGAGGGGCGAAGCCGGGCAGCTGGGCATGCTCAGTAGCTAGGAGCGCTCTGCTAGGAAAGTAGAAAGCATTGGCTCTGCCCCCACCTTTAGCTCCCGCCCCCCTTACCCCTACCCAGCCGTAGTAGTTCCCTAGCGTGCGCCTGGGGAGAGCAGGAACATGGCGCTTGGAGCGACGTAGCCTCGGAGAAGCGGATCAGGCACCGCCGCTAGCTGCTGACAGCCCCACCAGGTAGGCAGGCGCGCGGGGCTGGTCCGCCTGGCTGGGTAGAGTCGCGAGGTGGGGACTTGCCGGGATGCGCGCGGCTGGTACCCCGGGCATCTTGCTTTGCCGGGAAAGGATGTGAAGGAGACCTCCGTGACAGCACGATTAATAGTGCATCTCCTAGAGGATGAGAAAGGCTAAGGACCACTGCCTTAAGGCAGGGGAATCAGGGGACCGCCCACTCCCCAGCCCCCAGCCCATGCGCTGCTACCCAGCCGGAGCTCTCCACCGGTCAAATAAAGGATAGTTCCTTTCTGTTGGTGAGAGGGCGTGGGAGATCACCCTGTGTCGCCTCTGGGAGAGCGCTGGTACCCCGAATGCTAGCAACCCCAGAGCCAGTTCTTTGTGTATACCTCTGCGCACCCCTTCCCCAGGGGATGCCACAGTGTCTGCTTCTCTGGGAGAGCTTTGGTTATCTTGCTAGGGCAGGATCTCCATATGGTTTTTGTCTTTTAGCAGGTGTGGACCAGAAGATGCAATCGTGGTGCCTTTATGGGTCCGTGCTTTTCCTTTGTTATTTGCCTTGGTGTGTCTGTACGCGTGGTGGGTAGCAATGGAGAGGGAGAGAACTTCTGCGGGTGGACACTGAAGGGCAGAGCGTGCAGGAGAATCTCACTTCGAAACTCTTGTAAGAATTGCGTCCAATGTCAGTCACCTGGAGCGTAAACTTTAAAAGAATTGTGGCCATTAGTGCCCAGTTTCAAGGAGGAGTGGGAGCAGAAGCATCCTTTTTGAAACCATGTGTGTATATTTGGAGCATTCCATCGGAATGGAGTGGAAGTTAATTTGCAACATTCTCATCCCAGTGAAGGGAATCTGACATTGTGCGTGGTGGGTATCTAAGGTGGCCCTTTAAAGGCCAGAGCAATAAAGAAAAAGAGAATCTGATATAAAAGCGGAGAAAAGTGCCATCCTTAATAGTTGGTAACAGCTTGGAAAACGGGATGAGCTTTGGGAGAAACTGGAAAACCTGACCACGAGGTCTTTGGTAACTCTCAAGATATCTTTCTTCCGGGTTTCAGTGGTGTGCGGCCACGGTTCTCTAACTGAGATACTCCTCGCAAGAGCTGGTCCTCAACCAACTATCTATGAAATATTTCTACAATAACAGTTGTGCCACCTTACATTTGTATCTGTTATGCTTAACAGCTTGGGCTGGCAAAATTAAGGGAGGTAAATTTAGAACTTGCCTTTTAGTATTTGCTTCCTAATTTAAGGGTGGACATCTGCCTATGAATATGAAGTTTAGAGTTAGTTACCTCTGTGCTTAAATTATATATATTTTATGATGGTATTAGATGACAAGAAATGAATCAGTATCATCAAAACGAAATGTGAACTACATAAGGGAAGTGCTCTTAAGTGAATGAAAGCTATAAATGTCCAATATGGTTATACCTCCACTTCCAATACACACCTGAAAAGAAGACCAGTCAATGGGACAATAGAAGTTGATGAAAAGTTTATTAATAGCATTCGTCTTGGGATAAAATTACATGTTCCTTTGTGAATGGGATGAAATTTACTCTACCCAGTCCCTATAACTTGTTATTTCATTAGTAATTTTAGGCATTGAAAACCTGAATTCTCTTAGAGTTTGCTTCAATGGAGAGGCATGAGAGGCAGGTGCTGTGGGGTGTATGTAGTGTCATTTTGGAGATGAGAAGAAGCTGCATTTAAACTTTGTCTCTTCTATTGTTAACTTTGACATCTCAGCAAACTGTTTAACTAACCTAAGCCTTAATTTCTCATTCCCCAAACATGATTAAGAATAGTAATAACAAGCTATGGGCATTATTAATGATATAATCTTCTTGAAAAATGTTGAAAATCATTTAGAGAAAGGGAATGCTTGCTTATGGAACACAAACTATATCATGCCCTTTTATGCAAGATGCATTCAGACACATGATTTCATGTAAATATTTCCAATTTTTTTGCTTTCTAGGACTCTCAGAACAAATTACTATATACTTAATAATTTAAAACAGCAGAAATTCATCATCCATCCAAACAAATTACTACAAATTTCATAGCTTAAACAGCAGAAATTTATTGTCTTTCAAATGTGGACAGTAAAATATAAAATCAGTGTTGACAAGGTCATTCTTCCTCTGAAACTTTTAGATGAGTGTCCTTCTTTCCTACTCAGGCTATTGTAGTCTCAAGCATTCCTTAGCTGTGATGATATAGTCCTATCTCTGCCCCATCTTTATATGGTGGCTTCTCTCTGCATCTGTCTTCGTGTCCAAATATTCCTCTTACCATTCATATTGGATTTAGGGTCCACCCTAAATAGTGAGTCCAGTATGACTTTACTATTTCTAGAAGACTACCAAATTAGCACACATTGACTTGTTCTGGGTTACCATAAATCTTGGGGGAACATGAGTTAGCTCAGTACACTAGTTTTTAATAATACTGACAAATCAGTATTATGCTAGCATAAAAGTTTAAGGTAGACATAGAATAGCATGAGTTGAGAAAGCACTTTAAAGTTATTTAATCCAACTAATTGTCTGAGCTTTATTTTTGTAACTACAGTGGTGAAGATCAGGGTTCATATATATGTATATGCATATGTATATGTGTATATATATGTATATATCACTCATACACGTCACTTATCTAAAGGTCAAAACAGTCTGGTATCTGAGTCTGCTACATATATTCCAATAAAATTTGCTTAGGTGGGCTTCTCCTTTTTGCTCCTCCAACCAACTCAATGTCAAATACATAACAACAACAACAACAACAACAACAACAACAACAACAACAAAAGAACAGCAGTGGAAATATCCCAATAACTTTGTATTCTTACCTTGGTGAATGATTCCCTAACCTATGGAGTAGTAATTCCAAGGACCACTTTTGACACCCCTTTGTCCTTTATTCTCAATACTTCAAACAGACCCATAGTCTTATAAATTTTATTTTATTCTCTTTTACCTCTATCTTTAAAAATATATTTAAAGCTTCTCCTTTCTATGTCTGAAGCTAGCACTATTGAACTTTTTGAATCATCATTCTTACCTAGATCATAAGTGTAACTTCCTAATTGGGTCCCTAGTTCTTCGGATAGCCCTTCTGATTCCTCTACACAAGCTGCAATAAATGAATTGACATGACCTTATCTCCTGTGATAAGGTCATGTCAATTCATTTATTGCAGCTTAGGTGTCATATTATATAATTTACTGAAGTTTAGAACTACTTGTCTCTGTGCTTGTATGTATTTTTATGATCTTATTAGGTGTCAAGAATGAATCATTATCATCAAAATAAAATAGGGAGGGACCACATGAGGGAAATGCTCTTAAGTGAATCAAAGCTGTAAGTGTCCAATATGGTCATACCTCCACTTCCAATACACACTTGCAGAGCAGACCAGCCAATGGGACAAATGAAGTTTATGGAAAGGTCATCAATGACATTCACCTTGGGATAAAATGTTCCTTTGTGAATGGGATGAAATTTACTCTACCCAGTCCCTGCAATTTATTATTCATTAATAAATGTGCATTTTAAGTATAGGCATTGAAAACCCAGTTTTGCAATACTTCTCCAGCGTTCTCTCAGAGTTTGCTGCACTTGCAGGTGCTCTGGGATGCATGTACTGTCATTTTGGTGATGAGAAAGAGCTGCGTTAAACTTCGGCTCTTCTACATTTAGTTTTGTGATCTCGGGCAAAATACTTGACTAACCTAAGTCTTAATTTCTTATTGCCCAAATAGGATTAAGAATAGTAAAACCTACATCAATGGGAAGCTATGGGCATTACTAATAATATAGTCTTCTTGGAAAATGGTGGAAATAATTTAAAGAAGGGGATTGCTGCATAAAATGACCCCCAAGCGACAACAGTTTCCAGAGACTTTCAGAGTGCCCTACACTTGGCCATCTTTATCATGGACATCTTGTTTCTTTCACATTGATCCATTTCTTGGACAATCCTCAGCCTGTCCCCTTGTATCTTGCCAGTCCAGTCCATTCTTATCTTTGACCTCTTTTCCTCGCCAAGCTCCTTAGCACAATTTCCTTTTCTGTTGTAGCACTTCCTGTTGTAACTTACTGTTTACTTATTTATCTGATTAATTTTCATAATCTTTGTTGTGGATATTACTTATGCGTTTTATGTAGAAGATGCTCAGTCTGTGTTTGGTGACTGAGTGAAGGCATGAACATTCTATCTCAAAGCATTTTTTCTGTGCCAATTTAAAGATTTTTTTTCAAAAGCTTTTTTTTTTAACTAGTATGAAAAGAACAATTTAAAGCTTCCTTCTAACTTGAAAGGAGGAATATTCTTGGCTTTAGTAATGCATCTTCTAAGATTTAGTTTAAAAATTAGTCAAAAATGTTTCCTGAGAACTGAGATTTTTTTGTAAAAATATATCGATCAGCATTCTGAAAGTATTTGTTGCGTAGATTTGTTTGTTATGATCATGGTAAATTAGAATTTTGGTCTTCTAAAAATTAATAACTAATCATGCTACATATCATAATAATGCAATTAATTATTAAGCCTACATTTTTATCAGGTTCTCTTAAGTCTCTTCTAATATTCATTGTTATAACTGTCTCATTTTTTCTGAAAGCACAGAACACAACACACATCAGGAGCATAACAAACATTTAAAAAATCAATCATTAGTAATTATTATTGTATTGGTCTTCCATGACCACTTCCACTTACGCCTGTAGAAGAAGAGATCTGTTCCTATATCAAGGAATGCACAATGCTGAATCTATTCATGCGAGTTCTGTTCTGTTTTAAAAATATGTCCTGGCTTTGGCATTAATAGAGGAGAAACATTCCTCTTCTTATGGGATCAAGTTTCTGGTGCATTTCAGTTAAAATCTATAATTTTTTTATTCTTTAGTTGTTCTATTTAAGTCAAAGGAGAGGAGATTTCTTGTCTCATTTGGTAGGGTATGATACACAGGATATGTCCACAGGAAATAAGTGTAGTTCAATATTGGAATATATCTTGTGTTTTATAACTTATGAGTAGTTTTAGAATCATGTCAATTATTTTTCTATTCTTACTTAATTTTTAACAGCTTCATGCATGTTTACAATGAATTATGATATTTACCCCCGTTACCCTCTCTAGTCTCCTCCCATTCCTTTTGACCCCTTCTTCTTCCCAGCTGATTCCTCTCTTACTTAAATGCCTTATTTTGTGTGCAAGACTTGTTCATGTAGCCAAAGCTGCTGAATTTCATGATAACAGTGATTATGTCACGGCCAACAGAAAGCATTTCCTAGTTCTCCTTCCCATCCTCTATCTCTTGCACTCTTTCTACCTCAACTTCTGTCATGTTCCCTGGGCCTTGACAAGGAACTAAGAGTGCTCCAGTCATTTAATTTAAGCACTCACTGTTCTCTTAAAAAGGTGATTCTAAAAATAAAATAATAAAATAATATTTAGTTAATATATATTTATTTATACTATATATTTATAATTGTATATAAATTAATATAATTATGCTCATATATATGATATATGTTATGCTCATATATATGATATATATGAGCATATATAGAGAGAGCATAATATATAACTAATGCTCAGTCTGAGAGTCAAAAATCAAAGAGTATTACATGATTTTTTTGGGTTACAAGTAATGGATCCTGGTTCTAAAATTCATGTTCAAAAGTGAATGGTTACACTATATGCTATTTTTATTCACTAAAATAGAGTGGGAAAATCTTATTTATGAAACTAAGTTTATAAAATACCTAGGAAAAAAGGAAATATACATAAAATGGTTTAGAATAATAAGAATTTGTAAAACTTATGCTAAAAGCAATGAAAGTTTTCTGAAAACTTATGAAACTAAGAAAAAAAAAGAAATGAAAAAGAAAACCAGGAAGAACTTGACAAAATGACTCTAGTAGTATATATTTGAAATAAAGCCTATGTGAAGATAGAAGACAAGCTTGTAAAAAGATGTTGGGGTGATGACTTTGGAGGGTTGAGATCAGAGCTGAAGTATGCTTGGTGAGAGTGAACACCACATGGAAGGCTGCAGGAGGGTGGGACTAGTGGAGGCAGTGAGAACGTGTAGAGGGATGAAGCTGGTAAGGTGGCTGGGGCGTTAGGTGGTGGAGGGGATGGTTTTCCTCTGTTGAAATAAAGAAATTCTGGCCATCAGGCTGCAATCATGATTGCAGCATAGCACTGGTATAAGAACTGATAAATAGATCACTGGAATAGAATAGTCTGGAAACAGATTTAGATGATTTTTAGAAACAAAAATGGATTGGAGAAATATTAAACAATGTGGACTACATGACAAAACTCTTTAAGGAAATGGCTACATAAACAGAAGAATGGTGAACTAAATATCTTACAGTCTCCAAATTAAATTCCAAATATTTTGAAAAATTTATATGTAAATGGCAAAGCAAACTAGAAAAAATATTTAATTACCTTTATGTAAGGGAATCCTTAAGTATAAAAATCAATGGAAAGAATCACTAAATAAAATATAGACTTGGATGTTTTATATTTTCACATGGGAAAACATACATTTTAAAATGGGACTTAACATGAAAACAGCATGCCTGGAAGTTATTACAATAACATACTGGAGACCTCTTTTACATTGGAAGGAGATATTGTCACCCTAATTGTCCACCTAGATAAACAAATTCAAAAGACATAAAAATCACCAATGCAGGCCTGAGGAGATGGGTTCATGATTAAAGCACTTGCCACCCAAGCAACAGGAACAGAATTCAGATTCCTACATCCCATTTAAACTGCTGAGTGGGTGTGATGGCTCACATGTATTTTCAGGCTCAGAAGGTAAAGACTGGAAATCCCCACAGCAAGTTGGTTGTCCAATCTTACCCTGGTGATGAGTCTAGGCTCAGTTCGGGATCCTAGTTCAAAAGAATAAGGTGAAGGAACAATTGAGGATTATTCCTGATACCAAACCTTGGGCTTTTACACACATGTGCATATGCATCTACACACACACACACACACACACACACACAAACACACATACAAATATACACATACGAAGCCCCCTTACACACCAGGTAAAAGACCAGTGCAAATGTTTAGTGTGTTTTCTTACTATTAAACAAAGAAATATTAATTAAAAACAAAAAAGAGGGGCTATTTTTCATGTACTACATAGTTAAATAAATAAATAACATTACTGACAGGGATGTAGTGGAAAAGAACCATTCACGCCTAGAGGAAATGTTACATGAACTCTTCCTGAAGAAGAGCAAAAATATTTGTCAAATTTTTTCTAAAAGTTTACATTGTTTGATATACTTACTTTTAATTTATTGTTTGATATACTTCTATTTTATTTTTATTTAGTCTTTTCTAAGAAAGTAGATACCTATAAATTTGTAGTGAAGGGTTATTTGTTAGGAGGGACCTTTAATAATTAAATGCATCATACATAATTAGATGTTAGAAATAAGTTTCCAAAGGGATAAACTGTTCTATAGATGTTGAATGTGACTGTTGTAATATTATTTAATGACATAGCTTTAAGTAGAAACTACCAAACAGCAATACCATACACAAGTATCATTAATGTGTGCTTGGCGACACTGAAATATCATGTAGTATGTAGACTAGACGAAAGCAAATGCCTGGAACATCAACATATGATTGGAGTTTCTTTTTTTCAATGCTTCTATGAATTTTTCACAATTTAATTATTGTAGCACTGTGTATAAATCAGAAAAAATACTCTTTTATAGACATAATGATCATATACTTTCAGGTTACAATTACTCATGCAGCAAACATCTATTGGTGATCTGTTGTATTAGGGACTGTATTAAATGTATCAGCAATGGCTCTTAGTTTGTATACAAATGAAAGAAATTTCCAATTTGAGTGGAAGGAATTCATTACAAGGAATTTATTACAAGGATGTCAGGTGGCTAACATGAATACTGCCACAAAAGTGGACAAGGAGCATTCCCAAACCAGACATACAAGGAAACCAGCTAAGAAGCTAAGTTCTGGGGTCTGGATAGCTGTATGAGGAATTTGAGAAACAGGCTCCAGAAAAGACCAGCCTGCTCAGGACTTGGCTATGTTCCATAAGTTACTATGCTTGAGACACATGACAATCCCCAGCCCACATACAGTGTATTCCACTGAGACCCAGGGAGGGCATATGCCTTGATGAGCATGTTATTTACTGCTTTTCCAATGAAAAAAAATGAGAGAGGAGTGGTAGGTACTAAACAGTCAAGTCAAATCAAACCAAAACAAAGAATTAAAATGCTTCTTGCCTGGGGAGGTGGTGGTCAATGGGGCAGAATAGCAGCCATCTATCTCTTCTTTGCTTTCTTTCTTTTTTTTTAATAAATATCTACTTATAAGCCTTTATTCGTCATGTCACTGAATTTAAATAGATTCATTTATAATTCATTACAAAATATATTTATTTTGCAACAATACCATTTTAAATTTGTTGATGAAATTATTTTTAAGAATTAAACTATGAGAGATATCAACAAATTTTTGCATGTATTTACAACTCTGAATTAATTTTTATGTAGTTTTTTTTATTAAAAATGTAATTATACATTTTAAATTTTTTTTACCAGTTCCCTCCCTCCCCCCTCCTCCCCCGAACCCCTTCCTCCTCCTCCTCTCCCTCCCCATCCCTCAGTGCCTCCCCCCCAATTCCCAGAGAGTCCTTTATTGTGTACACCTGACTCTCCACTGGGTCCTCCTCTCCGATGACATATAAGGACCCAGTGGCATTTCCATAAGACCTCTCTCTTGTTCCCCTTAAGCATAGGAGCACTACTATGGCTGTCAATCCCTTGCCTCCAGGGATCTCGGTGCCCTTAACAGATGCTAGACTTTATGAGGGCAACAGTGCGCTGGACATTGCGCAGGGCATGCAAAGTTCCATTATGATTGCTTTGGCCCCAACTATTGTTGAGAATCTTGCAAATCGTTGTTCCTCCCATCCTTTTGCTCTTACAATCTTCTGCAAATGTCCCTGAGCTCCAGGATGGGGAGAGATTAGGCTAGCCTAGTTCTATGTGATTGATATAGAGTCTCTTCTTTGCTTTCTATAGAAACATTGACGGTGATGTAGAACTCTTCCTAACATATGGTTTATTCATCGTGATTTACACACTAGGAAAGGTTAGTATGGGTGTCCCATATTGGAGATGCATTTTCCTCCTGTAGTTAACAGTGTCATATCTGGAGAGTTTTGCAAGACTGAGCTTCACATACAAGCAGGACTTTGAAGGGAGGGTCCCATGACTGGGCAGAAGAAGACACAGGAAAAGGGCAATTTGAATCCTTGAGAGATGGGTTGGGCACCAAAATAGCTTAAGGCATTTTTTTCAGGTTTATCTGACATGTGATATTTTCTAGTTTAAGTTTAACCATCATGAATGTTGGGTTCTTGATTTAAATTACTTTGATCAGTTTGAAATCCACTGCAATTCCTAGAAAAATTAGAAATATGTGCAATTATCCCAGTTATATGTTTTTGCAATTATTTATATTTTTCCTTAAGAAAAGATAGTTTTTTAAAAAATAGAAGTCAAAAACAGTGATTTTTTTTTCAATTTTACTCAAACAGAACAGATAAAAGAATTTTAAACTGTCAAGAAAAGTATTGCTCCAGTGACCGTATGACACATGGTCTCGTTGCTCTGCCTCTATGTTCTCTGCTTTGCTCAGCCCTCTGCACTAAATGAAGATTCCATATGGTACCTGGAGCACCTTGATCATCTTCTGAGCTTTGCTCTGTGAATCTTGGAACTTGAATTTGGTGATCATAGGTGAATTCCTATGTCTTCTTCTGCCCAGTCATGGGACCCTTGCTTCAAAGTCCTGCTTGTATGTGAAGCTCAGTCTTGCAAAACTCTCCAGATATGACATTGTTAACTACAGGAGGAAAATGCTTCTCCAATATGGGGCACACGATGAATAAACCATATATTAGGAAGAGTTCTACATCACCGTCAATGTTTCTATAGAAAGCAAAGAAGAGATGGCTGCTATTCTGCCCCATTGACCACCACCTCCCCAGACAATTCTTTGTTTTGGTTTGATTTGACTTGACTGTTTAGCACCTACCACTCCTCTCTCATTTCTTTCATTGGAAAAGCAGTAAATAACAGGCTCATTAAAGCATATGCCCTCCCTGGGTCTCAGTGGAATACACTGTACCAAATACATAGTACCAAATACATAGTACCAAAAGGAACTGCTTATTGAATGTATAGATGGACTTGTACATACAAGTATGCATGCATACAAAGGCACTAGACACCCACACAGATAAGAGAATGGAAAGTTGGCAAGGTTGGATCTCTGCTTTACCTTGCCTTTGAATTCAAACCTGGCTTCTCAGCTGTCACAAAGGGATACACATAATCAACTATTCATGCAACAGCATATGCATTATGCAAAAAAGACTATATTTATGTGGTTATAGATAACATACTAAACAAAATGTCAGCAGCTATCATCAAAGTATGTTACCTATGCATCTTAATGAGGCTTTATAAGAATGTTAGCAAATAAGTCACTCAAATCCAATGTCCTCCTGCTATATATTTTTGAGAAGGACTAAATTCTGGATTGTTTTCATTCAAATTCTATAAATACAGAAATAGGAAACTCAATGGAAATGAAGAGAAGACTTATGCCTTGAATCTTCAATTACTGAAACATCATTGGATTAGCAAATTTATTTTGACTTCAAAATGCTCTAATCCTCAGAGTCAGCATCTCTGGGTTCACAAAGATTTCTTCATGAAAGAGAAAATGAATGCATGTACTGACTCTTGTATTCAGTATTATGATTAACTGCATGATCAAATGTAAAATGAAAAGTCAGTGTCTGGTTGCTTACATTTTTAAACCAATGTTCTTTGCCTTTTTTTGCCAATTTTAATGTCCTTGACTATGAAAAATATCTTGATTTTTTCCTTCAAATCATTCTATCACACTACTAGTTAATATCCTTACTCCACTAATGTCCTTCTGTCCTTGTCAATTGACTATTATATTACTCATAGCTTATGAGATAGAGAGAAAGGAAAGGGAGAGTAGGTCCAAAATATAAGTTATATGAGAGATTCAACTGTTATTAATGTCACTTTTCAGTTAAACTGCAAGATAAGAGTTAAGAAACTCTTATACTATTTCCTAGTTAGAACTTTATGTTTGCTTCTAGGAATAATCATTTGGATTATGCAAATGTCTTTGCACAAGACTGATGTTCCAGCTAATGGTTTTCAGTTTTTGATCATATTACCTCTTTGCCTTCTCTTTTCACTCCATTACATTGTCTTGACCCACGAAACAAGTGGCTTCAGAGAGAGCATAATTGTTTAAGACAAACATTCTTCCTCCAAAGTTAGAACAGTTGCTACGTGGGTATGTCTTTACATCTAAAAATAAAAACACTGGTGGAGGAAGGGGAATAAAAAAGAAAAACTTATAGAAATAGTAATAGAGTTTACTTAATCTATGTGGTTTTTTTAGGTCAATGGAAATAAACTGCAAAGGAATTTTCCAATAATATTTCAATAACAGTTGTTCATGTTTTGAGTTAGCATTACGCTTAGCCATTTGCAACACGGAAACTTCTATCAGGGAATTCAGTCATCCACAGATCAAAAAATATTTGGAAAAATGTTTACCTGCACTGAACATTTTTCTTGTCCTATCCATCAGGTATTATAATATATCAACTATTTTTTGATTGTTATTTCATTTTTCTAATTTTTACAAGCATATTGAATACTCATCCCTGCTTCCTTTCATACAGCTCCCTCCCATACCCTTCCCTTTCCTTCAGCCCATTCCATTACCTCCTACCCTCCTGTCTGCTTCTATGGACCCCAGAGTTCCCTCTGATTTGTATGGTCTTGTGGGGATCAGGCCTCTTGTGGCATATAAAGTTTGCCTGTCTTCGGACCACTGAGAGGAGCATTTCCCTTTATATTCCTAGGTTTTATGAATAACCTAGAGGTGATTTAAGGTTTAACCTTAGTCCTGTGGTGTATCCTCTCTCCTTTCTATTCCAGATAGTTTGTTCTTCCTCCCTTTATTTTTTTAATTTTTATTTATTTATTTATGTGTGTGTGTGTGTGTGTGTGAGAGAGAGAGAGAGAGAGAGAGAGAGAGAGAGAGAGAGAGAGAAGAGAGAGAGAGACAGCACTGTGTGTCATCCCTGGTCTCTGTGGAGGAACCAAGGGTGACTTTAGGAATCATCCTGAACTAAATTCACCTTTTTTTTTTTGCTTGCCTTCAGGGTTTTCCAGGCTCCACTGCCATTTCCAGCTGGCGTTTTTCTTGGGATGCAGGTTCTGAACTCATATCCTTCTGCTTGTGAGGCAGAGTCTCTCCAGCACTCTTCCTTCCTTTCTCAGCCACAGTCTTTCAGCTTCAGCAGCTGTAAAATGCTTGTCCTCTTCCCTTTCCCCACTGCCAGGCTTCTTAGCATCTCTGGCTTAGATTCCATGTAAGCCTGCTCTCTGTTCTTGTCATCATTCCCACTGTTGAAATGAATATACAGCCATCTGATATCATCTAGTCATTGCACGACTCCACCCAAAATTATCCTATAAGATCTGGTTTCTCCTCCTCAAACATTCATCAAAGTGTTTTATAAATTGAAAAAAAAACCTGAATTTCCATCTTGCACTAGACTGGACATTTTAAAGCAGCTGTCTTGTTTCTTTATCACCATTATCAATATTTAGCTTTCTGTGTGCCAGGCTTTTGTGGAATGGTGGACATATTATAGGTTAAAAGAATGACATTGCACACACACACACACACACACACACACACACACACACACAATTCCTAGTACTGTGAATTTAAGATTCTGGAGCCTTGAACTGATGTACCTATTTCTTTTAAGAAAATACGCATTAGCCTGTGCCTGTGCATTTGCTGGAACATAGAGGATGTATCAGTGGGTATACCACTGAGGGAAGTAGCTCTCCTTGCCACAGCCAGATGTCTCCTGAGATGTGACTTCTCCTGAGATGAGGCCAGATTTTGCACATGTTTTGGGGAAATAAACGCAGCTGCAAGAGGAGTGAGCTCATGAGGACAACAGCCCTGCTATGTCTCAAAGATATAATCTCTGGCAGCACTTCTCCAGCTCTTACATTCCTACTACCTCCATTTCTTCAATGATCCACGTGACTCAGGTGAGACTCAGTCAGCCACACACATTCAAAAGGACATGAAAGAGGGAGAGAGACTGGTTGAGAACAAAGCTTCGGTGGAACGAGGAGGGGGGATCAGTTAATGTGGGGTGAAAAATGACTTTAATACATCATGTTCATATTTGAAACTTCCAAAAAATAAAAAAAGCAATCTGTACAGAACAGGACCATTGTATTCATGAATTAACTGCAGCTTCGTGCATCTCCAGAGGACTGATGTGGGAATTGTCCTATCAGTGTTTCACCATGGAAGGAACTTTCCTCAGTGGTATACTCATAATTCATGGTCCAGCAAATATTCAGCCACATTTCATCAAAGGCAAATCAGATAAAATCCAGTGGGTCACACATGTGAAAAGATTTGAAAATAAGGAGACTGGCAGGGGAGAAGACGACTTGTAATGGGAAGAAGAGGAGGATGGGATTGAGGATTATGATGTGAAAATATCATAAATTCACTATATTCATATATGAAACAGTAAAAAACATAAAAAATAAAAAGCAAAGTCATTAATATTAATTTCCTAATTTCTATCAGTGAAAGATAGGTAAAGGGAAAGATAAATTGTCCCCAACCTGTTTCTTAGAGGAAGACAAAAATTCTAGTATTAGAAGTGGGTAAGAAGTGGGCTGGAGAGGTGGCTCAGGCGTTAAGCCTCCTCCTTGCAGGCGGAAGGTCCTGAGTTCGGATCCCAGATCCCACGTATAGACGCCAGGCGGAAGTGGGGGCGGCCTGCGCTTCTGGTCCTGGTAGGGCGGAGCCTGTGAATCCCGGGGCAGAAGGAGGTGGAGGCGGTCCATGGTGGTTCGCGAATTCGTCCGTGGTTCTACACATACACAGACACACACAGACACACAGACACACACGTGCGCACATACACACGCATATGCACACAGTTGAATAAATAATAATAATAATAATAAAAAAGAAGTGGGTAAGAGGGTAGAGATTCCAAACAGAATGAAAACAGAGGTGATGAAGCAAGTCAATCATTAGCTAAGAGCCAGACTTCCAGTCACAGTTAAAAGAAAATGAACTTCTTGAAAACTATTCAGAATAATTATTTGATTACTAGATTGTAAAAGACCTATTGCTCTGTTGTCCAAACCCTGGCGTGAACATGCCTGATTGGGTATGTGATTCCTGCTTGAACATCATCTGATCTTCCCATTGAATACTGGGGTTTTAGTCAGTTCTGCCAAAGTGCTTGACATCAGTGTTTCCATAGCAACAGCTGTACTATCAGTGAGTGAAAGCTTGAAAGACAATGGGAATCAAAGCAATTAGTCCAAGCAAAGGGCTCACATGTGACTTTCAGCACCTCTTCAGTTCTGAGTTAGTATAGTTGTAGAAGTACTTAGAAGATTCTGTAAGAGTCTCAAGTAAGAAATGGAATTTCAAAGGCAGTGTGTAGATACCTTGAATACTTTATCCTGGATTCCTAGATGACTACTTATGTCAACATGTTATGTGTCTGCACTGGGGGAAATCACTACCTGCTCCCATTTTGCCCTGCATGTGTGATCCATCAAGCCCCATCCAAGACGCCTACATTGGCAAGTGCCCAGGCACCTAACCATTGGACAAACTTCAACACTTGTGAATTTTGTCAGGTAAGAATGTGTGATAACAAGTACTTAGAGCAGAGTTTCAATGGTATGGATAATGTGGTGCTCGGTGTACACAATGTGAGGTTTTAGAGGGAAATCCAGATCTCTGGTTCTTGGAATTTTATTATTTATTTTTAAACCACAAGTGCGCATGCGCACACACACACACACACACACACACACACACACACACACACACAGAAAAACTGACAATCTTCACTGTGTTTATTCCTGGAAACCATCATGGAAACATTTCTGTTTATTCCTGGAAACACAGCATTTAATGCAAGATCAGATGATGTTCAAGCAGGAATGACATCACCAATCAGGCATGTTCATGCCAGGGTTTGGACAACTGACACTCTTCACTGTGTTTATTCCTGGAAACCATAATGACAAACATCTTCTGTATGTACCACAAACATATCAGTCTTTACTTTGCCACAGTTACCGCTGTTTCCTTTTGCCCACTAGCATGCCACTTTATTTGCAACATCCTCTTAGTCCTTGAAGTCTTGACTTTGTCACTTTTAGGTCATAGGGGAAGGTTGCCTTATATTTATGGAACATTTGTTTATCCTTAATTATTGTGATTTTTAATTATTTCATGATAATACAACTATTTATTTAATAATTTATAGGAAAAGTCACTTTAAAAAGATACATTTTTGTGGTCTACATATTTTATTCTTTTTAAAAATTATTGTTCATTAAATACTATTGAAACAGTTATAAACTTCCATCCAAACAAGACAGTTAAATAATTTTGATGCAAATCCTAAAATATACCAATAAAAATAATAAAACAACAATTATGTATTTATTGGAATGATATTCAGCAAAATGATGCTTTTTAAAATTTAAACAATGTCCAGCAAATATCTCATATTCATGGGACACATTTATATAGTCTGGCTTTAGAAACTAATTTTTTCAATATTTTGCCCATGGAAAAAAATCTTTAAAAGTTTCCTGTTGTGTTTTATTTCAATTAAACAAAAATAGAAAGAGAAGCATCATGGGGGCTGGAGAGGTGGCCAGGGGTTAAGCCTCTGCCTTGCAGGCAGAAGGTCCTAAGTTCAGATCCTAGACCCCAAGTATAGCGGAAGCGGGGCGGCCTACTGTTTCTGGTCCTGGTAGGGCGGAGCCTGTGAATCCGGGGGCGGAATAAACAAGGAGGAGGTGGAGGCATCCATGGTGGTTCCGGGATTCGCCCGTGATTCTACACACACACATACATACACGCACACGCACACACGCGCACACACACACACACACACACACGCACAATTGAATAAATAAAAAAAATTTAAAAAAAAAGAAAGAAAAGCATCATGTTGAACTTGCTGGAGGGAGGGATTATCAAAACCTGAAAGGATGACATTGCAGTCCCTATGACATTATCATCTGGAAAGTACAACAGTGTGAGCGGGACGGTTGAGTAGAAACTTATACAAGACATGCATTCTATAGAATGGCTGGCAAAACCTCAAAATCAATATTGGAATCACCCAAGGCAACTAAGAATAATGATATCACTGTACCTTACTGAAAAGTAATGAAAAACAAATGAGATAGCAAATTCCAGAGCTGTCCCCTGGGGTTTTTATTTGTTTAGAAAAGGAGAATGATAGTTTTCCATTTCTTTTCCAACTTCAATGTTATTTTAAATGCAAAACACAAGTTACAGATTGAAGAACACTTTCTTTTCCTATGTAGACTAGATGTACAGATGCTACTATAAAACAAAAATTTTGGTTTTAATCACTTAACTGGTGGATTAAAATAAATAAAGATAATTAAATCTGTCTATAAGGTGATGTCTACATATGTCTGCTTTATCTTTTGACAGGAAGATAGCAAAAAAAAAATATTGTGGCGACTATTGAAACTCATCTTCCATGTCTTAGTTAGATAGCCATGGGCTCTTTTGTGTTTATTTTAGAGACATAAAAGCATGAATGAACACATGAGGCAAAAATCCCTCCTGTGCAGAAAGAGACTGAGAACATGAAACAAGCAGAGTAAGTAAAAATATAGACTATCAGCAGCTGACTTAGGAACAAACAGAGGGTAAAGTTACCAGAAAGACTGGAATGCCTTTGGTCACAAGTGTCATTTGAAAGAATTCTTTATTTAATTATCCAGGGTTACTTAAGGCTATTTCCATGGAAGAATATAATGTACTCTGAGCAGGTTCCTCCCGTATTATTAATCTGCTTGTTCTCCATAAAGTTTCTCTTCTATATTAATGTTATCAGCACATATATTATTTTATGTATCTATAAAGTCTAGAACCTGCAAGTGAAAGACAATACAGTATTCATTTTTCTAATATTATCTTAATTTACTTAATAGGAATATCTTTTGCTTCCACTTTCCTAAAAATGACATGATGTCATTCTTTTTAATGGCTGAAAAGCTTCATTATATATATTCAATAATAAAAATGATAAAGAAGATATGATATATCATATTTTATACCATATCTTCTTTATCCATTTTTATACAATTTTTCTATTATTGAACACCAGATTGGTTCAATAACTTACCTGACATTAATGTGAATATCTCTGTGAAAGTATGAAAGACTGACTTGTAGCCTTTTGAATAAATACTCAAGATTGAGATACTATTGAACTATATGGTAGATGATAACTTGTTTGAGAATCCTCCATAATGACTTACATAATGACTGGGCCAGTTAACACCTATATAGATATTTCCTTTCGCCCACCTCCCACTCAACATTTGTTGTTTTTTTTCCTTTACGAATGTCATTCTTGCTGAGATGAAATTAAATCTCAATGTAGTTTTTATTGGTATTAGTCAGATAGCTACTGAATTTGAGCTTGTTCATATATTGGCTATTCCCACTACATTGATAAATGAGATTTCATGAAACTAAGAAGTTTCAGAATAACAAAGAAATCTGCTGATCAAGTGAACTGAAACTTTACAGAATGGGAGAAAATCTTTGATATCTGAATATCTCATAGACAAAAACTAGACACTAAAAAACCAAGCAGCTCAACCAGTCAATGAGTTAATGCAAGGATAGTTTTCAAACAATGAAAACATTTATCTTTTGATATCTAACCATATCTATTAAATCATTTTGGTAGACAAGAACATTACATATGTGGTGGAAAGATGGACATTGAGCCAGAATGTTAAGTGGGACTCAAAATCATTTCAAATAAGACAATGGAACTGTAGGTACTGAATTGGATCCCTAGAAGATTAAGTGTACAGATGTTAAAAATATCCAATTTTGCAAAATCGAACAAAACATAAGTAAGCCCATTATAATTGACCTTGTGATGGGATAGAAAGATGAACTATCCCAGGAGTGAAGCATCCTCCCGTGTAATGCAATTGCATGCTTGAAGGGTACTGCTGGCCAGTTGGTAAACTGTGCCTTCCAAGACATTAAAGGAACTCTGTGTTCTGAGTGGGGCTGGTCATGCCTATGTCCATTTTTTAGAAACACACACTATGAAAGTAACATGAAATGTACAGAACACATAATAAAACTTATACTCAATGATACTGATAATAAAAATAATTCTGAGCCCAGAGTTTGCTAAAAAAAATTCTAAAACTTGGGGCTGGAGAGGTGGCTCAGGGATTAAGCCTCCGCCTTGCAGGCGGAAGGTCCTGAGTTCGGATCCCAGATCCCACGTATAGACGCCAGGCGGAAGTGGGGGCGGCCTGCGTTTCCGGTCCTGGTAGGGAGGAGCCTGTGAATCCCTGGGCAGAAGGAGGTGGAGGCGTTCATGGTGGTTCGCGAATTCGTCCGTGGTTCTACACATACACAGACACACACACACACACACACACACACACAGACACACACATGAACACAGTTGAATAAATAAAAAAAATTTAAAAAAAATTCTAAAACTTATAAGGAGAAAGTAAGAGAAGATAACAAGTATTCTAGATGTATAGTATTTGTACTTCCTTGCAGACTACAATAACTGTTAGCAATTTTAGCAGGTATTGAAATAAACTTGATAGGGAGAGGTAAGTAATGTATATTGAGTGGTAAGAAATGTGTAGTAGTGTTTCAAAAATAATACCTAGTGATATAGCAGGGTCATATGGCATTTCAATCTTTAACTTTTTTATTTAAATTTTTAATTTTTTTTTCCATTCATACAAACTTAATAGGTACCCTGGTCCTCTCCCATCTTCTTCCCCTCCCTGAATCTCCTTGCTCCCTCCCCCATTTTCCCCTTCCTTTTCTCTCTTCCCTCCCTTTCTCCCATTGCCCCCCCCCCCAATCCCTGGAGCATCCTTTAGTGTGCATGTCAAACTTCCTTCAGGGTTCTCCTCTCTGATGAGGTGTAAGGACTCAGTAACATTGCTTAGAGCTCTTACTTGTATTCCCCTTTAGTATAGGAACACTACTGTGGCTGTTAATCCCTTAGTGCCTGTGATCCATGCTAGACTATGGGGGGTCAATGATATGTTAGTCATTTCACAGGTCATGCAAAGTCCTATTATGTCAATCTTTAACTTTTTTAGATAATACCCCATAATATAGAAATTCATTACAGTGACATAAACACAACCATGTTCATTGCAACACTATTTATAATAGCAAAGTCATAGAATCAACCCAAATGCCCAACAGTTGATGAATGGATGATGGAAATGTGGTACATTTATACCATGGAATACTACTCAGCCATCAGAAAAGATAATTAATGAAATTTGCTGGGAAATGGATGGAATTAGAAAAAAATTATATTGAGTGAAGTATCCCAGACACAGAAAGTTAGACACAGTAATTGGATCCTGGTTCCAAACCCACTTAATGACATATTCAAAGGTAAATCTCTGTAACACCCACAGTAATCACAAAGGATTATAAACAAGAGGGAAGTGGAAGGAGGGCCTCAAAAGAAAGGAGATAGGGGAATCACACTTCAGTAGAGAAAATAGGCCATCATCAAGTACTGCATATAAGTAGTGAGACATCTGAGCTCACTATTGCTTCCCTTCCTGGTCACTTGCAACTGAACAGGTTTGATTTCACCAATCAGGGAGGATATAGGGCCTGGCAGATAGATGGTAACCATTGGGCAAATGGGACACTGACCTCCTTACCACACACACACACACACACACACACACACACAC
The DNA here is from genome assembly GCA_023101885.1 of Typhlomys cinereus. NCBI lineage: Eukaryota > Metazoa > Chordata > Mammalia > Rodentia > Platacanthomyidae > Typhlomys > Typhlomys cinereus. The sequence goes on along the minus strand of JALPQD010000057.1, from coordinate 1,566,827 downwards.
ACACACACACACACACACATACACACACACACAGCTACTCTTCCATCTACCTTTGGGTCTCCTCTTATATTAAGATCTTCATTTAAACAGTCATTTATCTTTGGTTAAGAGGTGACCTTCGATACCAATCAGGATGCAGCCAAGGGCAGCGCAGGAACAGCAAAACTGAAAATCACCTGGAACCAGACCAGCCAAATCTCTCCCCATCCTAAAGCTCAGGGAACCTTGAAGAAGAGATAGTGGCAATAGTGTAAGAGCCTAAAGATGGGGAGAACTGATGATATGCAAGATACTCCACCTAAGTTAGGGCTGCAGCAGCCTAACTAGACTTTGCCTGACCTTCACAATAGTTGACATGTCAACGACCCGCCAAAGTCTAGCATGGATCACAGGAAAAAGGCTCCAGGCAGTAGGATCCTTAGAGGCAGGGGGTTAAAGTCATAATAGAGTTCCCATACTAGGGGAGTCCAAGAAGGGGTTCTGGGCTATGCCATTGAGTACTAAACCCTCACTAGGATGAATGCTCCAGGGGATGGGAGGGAGAAAGGGGGAGGCATTGGGAGAGGGAAAGGAAGGGAGGAGGTGAAAGGATTGGGAGAAAGGAGGGAGGGTAGTGTAAGAAAAGGGGGAAGGGAGGAGAGTGCAATGGGGGATGACTGGGGAAGGGAGGGAGGGAGAGGACAGGGGTACCTATTGAGCTTGCATGATTAGAAAAAAATAAAATGTGAGGGAAAATAAAAAAAATTAACACAGCAGTTTCCTTGATAATAATATATCTCTATAATGGTAAAGAAAAAGTGTTTTGACATTGACTGCCTCCTTCAACTGACCATGGAACAAGGAAGGGATCCAAAATTAATGGGTCATATCAATAGTTGCAAAAACTATTGGGATTCAGCACTGTACTATTAAAATAACAACTGGTAAGTCTTGATTTTAGATAGGAGCTGATTTAAAGAAACTCATCTTCGCTGTTACAGACATGTGATATATGTAGTGAGCCCAGATGTTGAACCCCTACCAAGAATTGCAGACAATTACAGAAAATTCTCCCATAAATTCTGTATCCCCAAAGGAATAAAGAGAAGCAACTTGGGCTGGAGGAAGAAAAGTAAGTCTTCAGCGGTCCTAGTTCGGCAACACCAAGTTCTTCCTTCCTCTTGAAAGCTCTAAATGTTGAACCTGAATGTGATGGCTCTGCCATATCCTACTCAGAGTATCAGAGCTAACCCTTCAGTTCTTTTATAGCACAACCTCTGTGTTGCTCGTTCAGAGGACAGCTTTCACATCTGGATCGTGTGAATGAGATCTCCTGTAATGAGTCAGTCCATACTCCAAATGTCCTTCCATGGAGATTCTACTTACTTAGTTCTTTCTTTACCTCATGTGATGCAAAATGGTACTGCTGTACCTTGTAATTCTGTGTTTTCTGAATACTTTCTCTTTCCCATTGGGTTTAAAGAAACTACAGAAAACAGGCTAGGTTTCATGCTTGTAAATACTTTTTTTAAAGAAAAAAGCCATCTCACAAACTGCTTCTGCTTGAGTTCAATAAATCTTTATTAAAAATATTCACAAATGATACTGTGTACTTATTGATAGTTATATATTGGACAGTGTGAAAAATCTTAACTGCTTGTCTTTTAAAATTCAACCTCATGAGGTATATATTGCCTCCTCTCTCTTTAATGTTGTATTTGTAACAAGAAGGAATAGGAAGTAGGGAGTTCACATCTTCAGCAAGATTCTGCTTGAGAGGAGCAAACTAATCTCAGCCTAGGTCAAGAACTCAAGGAGTTCATTGACCCCAATAACTAAAAAGCTCAGAAACTCAGTTGGCTGAGGAGCTCTAAAATATCAAACCATATGATGGTTCTTTCCCTTCATTCACATCTACATATTTCAGTGTGGGCTTTATTTCCAGGCAAGCTTTTCCATTTTTCTACAGAGATGGTCTTCTATAGCTCTTGGCTTGGCTCCTATTGATTTGAAAATTAAGTAGAAAATGCAAGTCCAACAGAAGTCTCAGGAATTTCATCAGTTCTAAACTGACTTTTGTGAGTCAGTACCAGGACCTTTTCCTAGTGCAATTTTTATAGCTGAGGGGGAATGTATTCAATGCCATCCTAAAGGCCTAATTTGGAGTAGAGTGAGTCTCTTTCTCCAAAACCACCTTGGTGAAGTGGAAGTCCATAATAGAAAAAAAGGCTGTGAACTTAACCAGATGTCTCATTACTTACTTGCAGTCCTTGATGGTGGCCTATTTTCTCTGCTGTAACATGATCCCCTCTCTCCTTGTTTCTGGTGGGGCCCTTCTTCCCCTTCCCTCCTGTTTAGGATCCTTAGAAGCTAGGGATTAACAGCCACAATAGTGTTTCTATACTTAAGAGGAACACAAGAAAGAGTTCTAGAAAATGCCACTGAGTCCTTACACCTCATCAGAGAGGAGGACCCAGAGGAAAGTTTGACAAACACATTAAAGGATGCTCCAGGGATGGGAGGGGCACTGGAGATAAGGAGGGAGGGAGGAAAGGAAGGGGAAAAGGGGGGAGGGAGCAAGGAGGTCCAGGGAGGGGTGGAGGGAAGGAGGGGACGGGTGTACCTATTAAGTTTGTAGGAGTGGAAATAAATAAATAAATTATTTTTTAAAAAAAGAAAAAAGACAACAAAAAAAGCAAAACCTAGTGTTCACTAGAGTAGGTGAAAACACAGTGGAGAAGGGTGAATCTAACCTCCACAAAGATTTCTGATCCAGAGAATTTCTCTGGTCACATTGTTCAGTTAGTCTGATTTATTGAACTAATTGTATTTGCAACTGTCTATCTTTCCTGGAAATGAATTATATTACTCAAGACACCATATATAGATTCTTCTTCCCTAGCCTCCTGTGATCTCAGTTTTTCATTTTTGTGTCCTAATTTTGCCATTGTACTGCTGCTTCTATTTTGGAACCTTGGTAAGAAAGAGGTTTATGTTGATAATTCCAACTTAGAAACTAAAGTTAAAATGAAAATTCATTTGCATATTCAGAGTCTAACTTAATGGGAGGAAAAATCAGTGATAAAATTGCATCTTTCATGATGTTCAGGAAAATGAACTTACCATTAGTTACTGAGGACATGCTTTTTCAAACTAATATGACATGTATGTATCTAAGCCCCCAGCTCATTCTGAGGAACTCCTTCCTCTTGGGACTTCTCTTTCAGAATCTATTTTCTCTTGGTGACTTAGACAATTAAGTTTTGCAGTGTCCTGTGCAGGACTAATGCTTTGTTGGGTCAGTTCAATTCTGGGACAAACAAATTGAAATGTAACTTTTGTAACCACTGTGTGCTACTGACTCTTTTTGGTTGCAATGATATGCAGATCTTCCTTTCTGTTATTTCCACAGTTCTGCCATTCGTGCAGGAATAGTGAAACAGCATTTTGTTTGTTGGAGATATTCTTATATTCTTGAGAAAGCAATAGGCTTAAAGTCCTAAGTCATAGTTACCTTCAGGTCCTCAAAGACCATGCCACTTCCATTGTTCTCCATAGGCTATACTTTCAAAAATTAGCTAGGAATATTCGGCTTGTCTGTTCAGGCATACTTGTGTTCCCTAAAATATTTTGTAATCATAGGTCTTTTAGAATCTTCCAAGATACAGAATTGTAAGGTAATGTTCCATGTTGACGGATTATTTTAAAGAAAAAAATCAATAATACTTATTACTACATTGAAGGAAAACATTATACAGAATCATCCCAATAGATATAAAGGACCTAGCAATAGGATTTTACATCAGGAAAGTTGAGCTAAACTCTGAATATACCACAGGAAAATAGGAATTTAGAGTCAGGAAGGAGGTGGAGGTTAGGGTATGGAAAATTGCCAAGGTAGAAACCTCAGGGGGTAAAGAGATTCTGGGTCAACCAATATAACACGACTCCTGCTGAAGACAGTTCTATGCAATTAGAAATATCTTGTGACTAGGGCAAGGAAAATTCAGTCTGATATTGAGGATAGTCAGATAAGTGTGGAAGTATTTTTTTCTAAATTAATCGGGGTATTTTTCTAAAATTGAATATTGTAAGGGTGCACAGAGGGTCCCAGGAATATTTTCAGAAACCTGATGAAAATTTGTCAAGCAAAGAATCTTTGTTAATTGACAGTGCCTGTTATCCATCTTTTCTTTCTTTTGGCTGCATAAAATTTCTGGGTTGCCATCTTAAAGAATCTATTTCTCCACTTTTTCTTCCAAAAAAGACTTAAACCTGTTTTCCTTCCAGAAAAAAATAATCCCCATTACAATTTTTTTCTTTCAATTAAGAATATCCAGATTGAAGAGAGATTATAAAGATATTTGAGGGGAGTGTTTATTCTAAGTTTATGTATCATCCTTTTCTTAATTTTTAAAGAAATAGTTTTTATTTTTTGAATAGAAGCAATCGAAAAAGTGAATTTTGTTTCAGACTTGGCAGCTGAATATTGTGTGACAAAAGTTGATGCGTGACAAAAGTTGATGACCCAGCTTCCCTTGTGACTCTTTGGGGAAGGTCCTGCTACAGCTTCCTGGTCATGCCTGATACACACTTGGCGTGAACTCATTAATTCAGAATGACAGCTTTAGACTGTCATGTAAATCATGGGAAATTTGAGTACATCTCTATATGTAAAAGTAGTTTTTCAGAGTTGTCTTAGTGGATAAAGCAACTGCTGTACAATCCGAATGACCTGACTTCAGATTGTCAGACCCCATATGAAAGCCTGATGAGGTACCATAAGCATCTGGGATCCCAGCATGCCTATTGGGAATGAGAAGAAGAAATCAGAAAAGCTCATGGGTCAGACAGTCTGATTCACTAAACAGCCGAGAAGACAACTAGTCTCTATCAAAGTGGAAAGGCAATGAATAACACCAAAGGTTTGATTTTTTTAAAGCTCCTCAGCCAACTGCATTTCTGAGCTTTTCAGTTATCAGGGTCATAAAGTCCTGTAGTTCTTGACCTAGACCAACATTAAGTTTGCTCCTCTCAAGCAGAATCTTGCTGCCTTTGACCGAATGTATGCTATGATACACACATACCTGCAGCTCCACATATGCACACATATTACATGCATACATACATACATACACACATATACCCATCTTGCACAAACATCCTTTGATACCCACTCCCATACTCCTTCCCATTCCACCCACAGGTTTTCCTTCCCAGTCAGATGCCTTCCCACTCCCTTGTCCCTCTGTGCATGAGGTCCTTTGGGCCTCATCCAGAATCACTGTATTGGCAAGTACCCAGGCACTGGATGGGGCTTGAATGGAGAGTAAAGAAACTCTTTGGCTCTCCTGTCCAGCCCAGTACCATATCTCTTTCATAGGAGAGCCATATTTCCTGGGATCCTTCCTATTCCATGGTGAAAAATTAATAGGCCAGCGATTGTAGAGAATGAGCAGTTCCTGAGTTTTGAAAAAAAGAATAGAAATTAAAGGTGTCTCATTTGGGTTGTTCTTGATGGCTGTTATTCTGGTTTAAATGATCTATCTGGCTTATTATCCACAGATGTTTTTGTTTGCTCTTTGAAATTGCCTTGTTTACTTGTCTCTGCTTTTACCTCCTTTGTCTCTTACCATTAAAACATCCTCTTCATCTGATTAAGCCCTCATCTATTTTGTTTACCTTTCTACCTCCAAGACTTGCCACATATTAGGAGAAGAGTAAATATGTGACGAATGAATGAAAGTAGCTTAGTAGACACTAATGTATATGATGATACTTGTTGATATCTGAAGTTTTTCTCTGTGTACATTTTGAAGCCTTCCATTTACATAGAATTTTGTTTTGTATACATTTAAAACCTTGATAAATCAGAGATTGAAGTTTCCCTTGTTTGAGTCTCCCTGCTAGCAATAAACCACTGTTTTTTCCCCCAAAATGCCTTTATTTAGGTAGTTATTTCATACATATGATTTTGTTTTTATAAAGGAAGTATCTAGAAATATGGAGACTTGTTCAGTCATAAACAGTTAGCAGCAGATACAAGAATCCTTACGTCATCTCCTATGCTCTGGTTTTCTTCATACACTGCATTGTTGGCGAAGAGGGACAGAACAGTAGAAATGGTACTGATGTCTGCATTAATCAACATTCGCTAGAAAAAAAAGACATTATTGCAAGATATTATTTACATGATGATAGAGCTGAGATGTCCTGTGATGCAATCTCTTCAGGCTGAAGACCAAAACAACCCAAAAAACAAACAACAAACAAAAAAAACCAAACAAGAAAAGAAAAAAAGATAGAAAGACAATGACATAACCTAAATATCTAAGAATGCGAGAGCTGAAAGTTTAATTCCAGCTCAGCCCGAAACTGAAGACCAGAGAGTGCTTATTTCAGTGGCAGGAAAGGATGACACGCCGGCTCAAGCAACCATGCCTTCTGCCTCCTACTCCACCACCTTTTGGTTCTATTCAGATTCTACTTGGTTGGATGTTGCCCAACAACATTGGGGAGAACCTCTGACTTCAGTCACTCTTTATTAATCTCTTCTGGAACACTGGCCTAAACTGAGAAGTCATGCATAACCAGATGGGTTGGCATCCCACCGTCTTGTAAAGATGAACTGAAATGAACCATCACCAATAGTAACCTCTACTTCACTGTTCATATAACAGATGATCTCATGATAACTCTGTAATATTAGTACTACTGTAGCCTCTGCATTTCAAGCGAAGGAACAGATTTTAAGTAAATCTTACACTCTGCCATTTCTGATCTTGATTAGCCAGATCTCTCTCCACAGTCCACCCCCATAACTCCAGAGCAACACTGACTCCAGAGTTACAGCCTTCAGAACCTTCATCAAATTAGAATGACCATTACCCAGCAATTCCTGAGAACTGAGGAGCTTTGGTCATGAGACTGAGCCATCTCAATGGATTGTGCTTTCCATGTTTTCCCTACAAGAAGCTGACCCTTCTGGAGGGAGGGTACACTGGAGAAATGGCTGTTAGTGTGAGTTACTTCAAATTGGGTCAGAAACTACCATTTATGTTCAGTAGAAATGCATTGGATCTTGTTCTCCTTTGAGTGTGTTGGAGTAACCGAATTTATCATTTTGGTAGGCAGGAAACAGGGAACTTTACAGACAGCAATGACACAAAAGAATTACTGTAGTGATCTTTTAATTATTCAGACTAGGATCGTGGTTAGAAGAACAGAAATCTCAGAACACAACGAAGCAATATATGGGATCCAGCACAAAGTTGTAATGAGCAACCGCTTGACAGGTGAAAGTACTTAGTGCTCCACGAAGTTGGGAAGGGTGTGACTTTGCTACAAGAGCAGTGAGTTTCGTTTAGAATTTCACGTGGGTATTTGGAAGACTGCTTTAGGATGGAGGAGAGCCTAGTAATATTACTGGCTCTTAATAGGATGTTTCTTTCCAACAACATCTAAATCCTTGCTTTCTATGTACCCAAAGATAGGGAAAAACATTCAAAATTATATTTTGAATGCAGATATTGAACTAGATTAGCATGGTCAAACCTGAAGATATATACATGTCACATGGTCTAGTGGCCACCCTCATGCTGTGACCAGAGTCCACACAAGAACTCAAAACATGGAGTGTGAGGTCCTGAAAACAAAAGTGACCCTAAATAGATTGTTAAATAAGAGACAATTTATTGAGAATTCATCTGAATGTTTCATTTATGTATTCATGCTTACCTGTGTGGTAAAGTGATATAGAATGACAAATCGTGATCACTAAGTCTCACTAACGAGGAAACCGAAACATTTGAGTGGTAAGATAAATGTGTGATATATTTTGATTGCTTTTTTATTATCCATTGTATGAAATAATGGGTTTTTCTATATATGTATAAAGTATACCTTTGTCATTCTGTCTTCTTACTCTCTCTTGTCCCCATTTCCATTGTACTTAAAAAATTAATTTTTTTTATTTCCCAGTAATTCATAAAACAAGGGCATGTATTTGAAATTCCGTAAAACATGGTAATAAACCACAAGCTTTTCTAAAGAAATGCTATATGCTGCATTGAACCCTTTATATACACTATGTGATGGATGGTTGCCATCTCACCAATGACGAAAATGTGACTAAAATTATTTAAAACAAAAACATACATCATCTCATGGCCATTCCTATGGGGAACATGTCAAGTCTCTCACAACTTCATGTAGATAAGAGCCTAGCTCCTTATGTAAGCCGTGATGCCCTTTCATGATGTGTTCTCACCCGTGTTCCCACTCCATGCCAGCCCTTGCTTGCTCCTCCTCAGCCACCCGCCCCCATTTGCCATTCCCTGGATTGCCTTTACATAAAAACTTGTCAGTGGCTTATTCTTATTCCATAGTTCCAATAATCCTTCCTGCTTGGAAGGATGTGCGTGAATTTCAACCTAAAAATCCCTGTTAAGTCATGTGACTTCATTTCCATTCTTCTAAAATATACTTTGTGCTATGCATCACCTTTATATAAAAACTATAATTCTTTGCAACATGACTTGATAAGTCTCACAAAGTGAACTCAGAAGCCCCCATAAGTCCTCTCTCTCTTTTCTTATAGTCACCCTACTCTAAATAATTCATATCATACCTCCATCATTAAAATTAGAATCATAAAGGAAGTTCTTGTTTATGCCTATTTTGCTTGAATATTTTCCTTGTGATGTTCTATGTTGTTATGTGTAGTAATATAAATAACAGTTCACTAATTCTATATATTTCATGGTGTGGCAGTAGCATTATTGATTAATTGAATAGTCTGTTGACAAATATTAGCAGCTTTTCCACCTGCAAGTATTAGAAACAATATCACGATAAAATACTCCTGCACTATGAAGTGAATAAAATATTCTCATCTGTGTGTGTGTAGGGGAGTACTGATAGTGTGTGGCTGTGCTGGGTGTTTCTGTGGTCTTGGTTTGTTAGGGAGGAGAAACTGAGTCCATTCTTTAGAGAGGTGTACATATATAGCCTGATTCAGGTGGGGTTGCCAGGGGAGTGTGAAGTTGCCAAGTGCATGTGTGCCCAAGTATGCACATATGTTTTCCATATGTAGGTTAAAAAAGCTTGGATGTCAAGTGAATTCATAGGAAAGGAGTGTATGTGCACAGCACAAACTAAGTAGAGTCACAGTCAAGTGAATTCATAGGAAAGGAGTGTGTGTGCACAGCACAAACTAAGTAGAGTCACAGGTTACTAAATACAACTTATACTTTCTTGTTTCACTAAGGCAAACATTATATAAATTGATTTTAATTATATAACATAACTTCTATACATTTGTTTGTTTAAATATTTTTCTGTATGTCATATTATTCCCATCAAATATAGTTTTTTATGAAGAGTTCTAAAAACACCTTGTTTATTTTTTCTTGAATTTGCTTGCCTTAAGCCTTATGTAAACATAATTGTAATATGACAAACTATATAACTTTAAATATATACTTTTTTGAATTACCACGATCTGGACAAAGAGCGTGCCTTTCATCATCCCTCCCCCATCAAGTGTGTTCTTGCTCCTTAGTAATACCTCTCTCCCTCCATTCCTGTAGGGATACCTACTTTACATAACCGTGAATCTGCTTCCAGTCTGTGTTCATTTTGCAAAATCAAAATTTTATATACATGGAATTATACATGATATTTTGAGATTCATCCATATTGTTATGGAACATATTAAAAGTTTGCTATGTTTTATTGATGAGTAGTATTCCACTGCATAGTTGTGTGATAATTTGGTTAGCCATTCAACTGGTGCTGAATATTTGAATTGATTCTAATTTTTACTTTTAACAAGTAATACTGTTGTGAATATCCATGTACATACTGTTCATGTTTTCTCATCCATTTTTCACACATATTTTCATGCACATGCTTCCACTGCCTTGGTGGTATGTTTAGAGAGGGAAGGACATTTAGATCTCATGTTAGGAGGATGTTTAAGTCTGTAAGGAGCAATTTATCTGCTTTCTGTGTGAGTCCTAGTTGTTCAGTCTGATTTCTTACATTCCAAATGCTCAGTGTTTCTTTTTAACTCTTCCATGTTAGCCATCTAGTGGATAACTAATGATGCTTAATTTATTTTTATATGTCACTGTTGTTTTTATATTTTATTTGCTAAAGACTCAGATTTTTAAAATGAGGCTTTAAATATATATAACAAGCCTTTGGTATGACATTCAAAAATTCGTTTTGCAAGAATGACTTAAAATTTGACTCTTACAATCTCTTTTATTTTGCTGCTATTTAACCAGGAAATAGAAGGAGATATTGGCACATATTATCATACCAAATTTGTTTCTTTAAAAAAGCACTTAGTTCATGGGAAAGCACTCACCCCACTAACCTTACAAAGAATGTGTAGAGGGAACAGAGAAACTTTTCCCAGGTGAGCAAATGTTACATTTGAAGGTTTGAAACATGCTTAAAGTTCATAACTTAAAAGAATTTTGTATGTTCAAGTGTTGACTTGAGATTGATTGAGTTTCTAGTTGTTAAATGAACTGAATTCATGCTTGTTACCCTCCATCAGAGTGAAAATACTTGGTCTCAAGTCATAGCTTCCCCCTCTTTCAACAGTATTAAACCCGATTTCCATCCTGAGATGGCAAATGGTCTTCCTGTGTCAGCATTTGACAAATCTGCATGTTCATGTTTGTACTGAACTGTTCTTTACTTGTAAAAACAAAATAAAAATCAATAAGAGCTTTCTTCTTCCCATCTCTAATTCTACAAAGCCACACATTTATTTTGGGAGAACACCTACTGGTGTGTACGTGGACATTTCAGTAGCATTTTACTATTGCTAGGTGGTCGTTGGTAAGTGACAGCAAAAGAAAACTGAGATATTACATAATGTCATTAAAAAGCACATTTAAAGGAATAAATTTGATATCTTTGGACAGATTAATTTGTATGGAGAAGGACGCTGGCCTGCACTTGGTAAACAATCTGGTGCTCATTTTACTCAATTTAAATATTACATAAACATCAAGAAAATATTCAAGTAGTGCTTTGGCAGCATAGAATGCATGAAGTACAGCAAGTCATGCTGTCTATAGAAACCATTCCACAGTGACTATTGCTGATGTGGCTACCAGATGTCTCTTTTGTGAACTGATTTCCACAGTGTTTCCCATCTCTAGAGTTATTCCAAGCCTCCTTCCTGGATGTGCGTCAGTGATGTTTGCATATGTGTGGCTGCTTGCATATGCATTTTATATATATATGTATTATATATATATGCAGTTGCATGCATGTGAATGTTTGTGTGAGATCAACATTAACTTTGCAAATCTTCTACTGACCTGTGTGAAGGAACTAATAAAACTGGACTTTACAAGTCTTTTTCAGTGCATGTTGCAGAAACAAATCCTCCACAAAAATTTGGCTCCATTTGCAGGTAGATTTCTTCAGAAGTTACAGGTTAAACTATGGAAACTCGTCATAGTATCAGAAATATGCATTGATATATCCAGGTTGCCAAAAAAAAAACCTCTCTTTTCTACTCGCTTAGGTAAATATTGCATATTTCCTTTGATATATTCTTGGATTGCTTTATTGTTTCTGTTTTCCTAAGGAAGCCAGCTGAAGTTACCTGTGGAGCCTTAAATTACTTATCTCTGAGCCCTAGTCCCTGAGAATGTGGTTTAATTGATCTGTGGGATGGCTAGGACCATAGATTTATTGGGAGTCCTGCAGGTGGCACAAGTGGTTGCAAAACCTTGTAGCAAAGTGCGAAAAAACAGAGGCATCTGCAACCCTGGGTTTCCCTCTGACCAACAAGTGTAAGACAGTGCAATGAAAGCAATGAGTCATAGGAAGTATCGGCGGTGCCATTGTAGGCAGAACTTTGGGGTTAAGAAAACACTTGCAGGACAAAATGCCAGTGGAAAGGTTCATAGTATCCTCTATCAGGGGCTCTCCAAAGTTTGACAACCCAGGAGGACGGAGACATCTCAGAGTAAAATATGACCTTACAAGCCTTCAATGACATTTTGGTGCACATTGTATGTCGAGTAGGTTACAAACTTGCAAAAAATCACTAGGACCTCTGCATTTAACATATACTAAACATGAAAGTCAAGCCAAACATGCAATTTCATGAATTTACATGCAATCAATAAGAAAAAATTTTTAAGTTAGTCATTTGAAATTGGTTTGAATAAAGCTATAAATGAATGTACAGATGGTATGTGGTGATGTATAACATGAAGAACTTTTAAATGTTTTAGAAACATTGAGCCATTGAAAACAAGAACTTTCTAGTCCTTCAAATTAGATTTGCTTTTCATATTTGTTCTTTGTCCTTGGCTTCTGGTATAGAGCTCCTAGCACATTCGTGATACTTTGAGTGGCAAAAGTATCTGTGGTATGTAACACATGATTTTTTGGAAATAGACTCTGAGAAGTTTGCAGAAGGGGCCAGAGAGAACAAGAAATAGCTAGATGTCCAGAATCTTCAGCCCTCCCTTGATTTTCCAGGTGAGTAGATGGAAGATCGAATTGATATTAGGATCACAGTCATACCCACATAGCTACTTAAACTTCCATAAAAACCTAACTGGCAGAGTTTGGGAAACTTCTGAGATAGTGACCACAGGCACATGCTGTGCCTCAATGTAACGGAGACAGAGAGAATCTTTGGCTCCTGACCACTTCAGACCCGTCTCTAGGAACCTCTTCATCTGGCTACTCATTTTCGTCCTTTAAACCAACTGGAATAGTAAGTTCAGCAAAAGCAGTGAATACAAAATGCAATGAATACAAAATAAGGCATCCTAAAAGTAATGAGAGCACCAAGAACCCCTAACTCGGAATTCAAAGGACTACTGTTTGCCAGCATAGGGGACCATGCGGCAATGAAAAGCAAGCCACGCTTATGGACAAATGGAGTGGACGGTTTCCAAGTACGTGAACATATGCCATTGATGTGCTGAAGCAGAAAGGGTTAGTTAAGCCCAGCATGAAAGGGCAAATCATATGAAGAAGAGATAACAAAGAGAATAAACAAAAACTGTTCAAATTTATACCATTTAAATGTGATTCCAAGCAGCAGCATGGACAAGAACCATAAGCTCAAGGTGAATTAAACAGTAGGAGACTTCAACTGTGCACTCGATTACACTCCGACAACATGGAAAGTTATTTGCTAATGTGATTGTTCAATAGAGTCAGTTAAAGTCAGGTATCCAGGGCTCATGTTAGGATTTTATTTTCTGTCTTTTATTTTGTGAAACAGTTACCTCCGAACCCTAGAATCTGAGTCATTATGATGATGAAGATGCCAACAACCTGAGTAGAATGTTGGAATGCATCAATGGAGAAGTGGAATTAGTTGCTCTATAGTGGGACATACATATATATATACCTATATATACATACATATACATACATACATATATACATATATATATACATACATACATATATACAGCATAACTGCTCTGCCTGTTCATGGGCCGCTCACCCTCACAGAGGCTCTGAGATCCACATGCTTAAAGAAGCACTATGGATATACTTGGTGCACAGGAAAGGTTTAGAATATTGGCTGAGGACACGAGTGCGATGCTAATGATGACTTCTATCAGGACTCTAGGGATATCATATCATATGTCATCGATTATAAAGAAGTCATATACCAAGTAGAAAGAATGACACAATGAACATCCAATAATGGATAGTATTGTCCTGCAGCGCACTTCTCAAACTGTATCCCTTTTTTTTTTAGTTCTTTTTTTATAATACATTTTTATTATTATTTCAGCTCATACAAACTTAATAGGTACACCAGTTCCCTCCTTCCCTCTTCCTCCAACCGAACCCCCTGCTCCCCCTCCCCTAACCCCTCCCTCTCCATCCCCCCATGCCTCCCGCCCCAATTCCCAGAGTCCTTTCTTGTGCATGCCTGACTCTCCTCTGGGCCCTCCTCTCCGATGACGTACAAGGACCCAGTGGCCTTTCCCTGAATCCTTTCCTGTGTTCCCCTTAAGTATAGGAACACTACTGTGGCTGTCAATCCCTTGCCTCCAAGAATCTTGGTGCCTTTAGCAGATGCTAGACTTTGTGAGGTCAATAGTGTGTTGGACATTGCGCCGGGCATGCAATGTCCAATTATGATTGCTTCGGCCCTAACTTGTGTGGAGTATCTTGCAAATCATTGCTCCTCCCATCCTTTTGCTCTTACACTCTTACCGCCCCCTCTTCCGCAAATGTCCCTGAGCTTCAGGATGGGGAGAGATTAGTCTGGCCTAGTTCTAGGTGGTTGATATTTTCAGTTTATTGCATGAAGGAGTTACACTAGTCCAAGTTAAAAGCGGACCCCAAATGGTTACATTATACAAGCTGTGAGGTTTTTAAACTTGTGACAAGGGACAGAAGGGGAATTCTACTCATTGCAAGAAAATCCTCACTTAAGCTTCAGAGAGCCACAAGCACTTAAAACCCATAAACCTTCAGCTGATCGTCCTTGGCCAGTCCAATCTCTATCAGGAAGTGGCATATGTTCTTGCGCTGGTCACCCTGTAGCTGAATTACTTCTCCATATTCTGGATGCTCAATTACAGTGCCATTGCAGGCAAATTTCTTCTTAAATGCCTTCACTAGTTTCTTTTTATCGTAATCATCAGCGATCCCTTGGACAGTAGTAAGGGTCTTCCTGCCGTTTCTCTGCTGAATTCTTACATGGATATAATCCTCAGTGCCAGCAGGAAGCAGGTCATCACCCTTACTTGCATCAGCAAAGGGGTCGAAAGAGTGGAGGTTCTGGATAGCGGACATACGATACGATTCCTTTTCCTCGGTGGAAACGGCCTGTGGAAGGCGGCTGCGGGAGAAGGCGGGCGGGGTGGGGGGGATGGAGCGTCGGGAACCGAGGGGGCTGGAGGGGGAGGCAGCTGAGTCCTCGGCGGCGGCTCAGTGACTGGGGTCAAACTGTATCACTTTTTGCCCTGCAGAGATAATCATCTCTAGACTTTTATAAATATCAAGTTTACTTAGATGCAAGCTATAGTCCACACAATCGAAGTATATAAATCACGAGCATTTGCAGAATTGTACGGTCTTCATCACCATTATTAGTTTTATCAACTCTAGAAAAAAAAACAACCACCATTGCAGCCCGCTCCCCCATCCCCAACTAGCTGAAATCCCAGCAACCACTAATGTATTTTCTGTGTCTATATATTCACATAGTCTAGATATTTGTATTAATGTAATCACAATCTGTGGCCTGTGCAAGTGTCACCGTGTTTAGTTTATTGTCACCCTACACGCGCTGATTCTTTCACAGTTTATGTGCATCTGTGGAGCTTCCACTTGCTGGCTGTTATGAACAGAGCTTCTGCAAATACTGTGAACACGTGTAAAAATCTTTCTGTACACGTGTCTTCAGTTTTCTAGACTATGTATCTAGATGTGGAGTTTCTAGGTCATATGTTCACTCTAACTTTTTGAGGAATTGTCAAATTTTTTTTTTTTTTTTGCAAAACTGTGGTTCCCATGCTTTTGGTGCTTATCATTTCCATACATTCTAAACTTCTGTCTATGCTGGTACTTTCAGAAAATACACAGGAATGGTGGGTGTGCTTGGAAGCTTAGTGAAAGACTTTCATTTTGCATTGCACGTAGCCTGCAGAATACTTTGCTTGTCATTCTGGGTGCAGGATTCATTCATGCACATATAGGATGTGTTTGCTTTCAGTGAGGATACCCTTCTCTTTGTCCATTTGTTTTCATCTATTCTAGACTTGCTCAGTTTCCACTGTTAATACAAATACTTGAAACTCACAATAAAATAATCATTTCTTGCTCATGTGAGTGTTTTTGCCCAGAAAACCAATCTATCTCTATCTCTCTCTCTCTCTCCTCTCTCACTAGTTCCTGATTTCAACTTTTCTACCTGTTCCACTTTCATATTATATATTTCCTAAGTTCCCTGCTGGGTAACAGGATATATGAAACTTAAAAAAATAGAAGTTCATTGTCTTATTGTTTGCATTGACCAAAACGTTACTGCATGACCACCAACTGTGCCTGAAGAATTGGAAAGGCTAGGCTGTGTAATCTTCTGGGGGAGAAATAGGGAATGGTTAATAACTACCCACTCTATGCCCTTTGGATTTATAAATTTATTCTACCTGTATCCGACTATAAATAATACCACTCTGAACACTTCTGAACATGTGTTCATGCAGACCCCAGTTTCTCTAAAGTATGTGTATGTATGAATGGGATTGGGAATTAAATTGCATATTGCATCTCACAAGGTTTTTTTAAACTGTTCTTCAAAGTGATATGCTTGTTGAAACTGCACATAGCAGTAAAGAGTGGGAGATTCACATTCTTGCTGGTATTCAATATTAGGTAAACTCTTTTTAAAATTTTTTAACTTAATTATTTAGTGTATATATATATTTTAGAGGTCACTCTATATACCTGTGGAGGCTCAAGGATGACTTTGGGAATCATTCTGAATTGCTTTTACAACCTTTTTGCTTCGCTCTGGGATTTCTGCACCAGAGCTAGAAGAGCAGACCACCAAGCTGTTTCTGCCTGGTATTTTTACATGGGACCAGGGATACGAACTCAAGGCCTGCTTATGCGGCAATCTTAACCCCTTAACCATCTCTCCAGCTCTACACAAACTCTTATACTAAAGAGACTGAATATTAAAAGGAAGGTGGAAGATAGGATGGTGGAAGGGTTTAGAAAAGTAAAATCTAAAAGAAATGTTCGGTATACAGAATAAAGACCATTCAGATATGATTAGATTTTGATCCTTAGAACTGCAAAACACATTGGTTTATGGAATTAAAAGGACTTTTAATATATGATTAAATGAAGAACTCTGAGTTGGAGAGAGGATCCTATACAATCCAGGTGAGTGCAGCACAATCACAAGATGATTACAGGACAATCAGAGAAGAGGAGGGAGTAAGTGTGAAGACAGCACCCCATGCTCTGTGGGTGCTGCGAAGACAGCACCCCATGCTCTGTGGGTGTTGCGAAGACAGCACCCCATGCTCTGTGGGTGCTGTGAAGACAGCACCCCATGCTCTGTGGGTGCTGTGGGAAGCTGACTCAGTGACTGATGTAGTGTGCACCTAAGATTTGCTGAGGAACCTTCCAGTTACACTTCAGCCTTAATCCTGGTTAGTGTCCAGCTTTAGAAGAGTCTGAAGAAGGTTTGGAATGCCATCGCCATCTCAGAAAGCCTGGGATTTTAATTAAAATCCTTTTCAGTTCTCAAGTAACAGGTGTGAAATCTTTGATCTTCATTTAGTCATTCTACTTGAACTATCATTTACAACTTTCCACTGATTCATGAGTAGTATTGCTGCTGCAGCCCTTTAAATAAAAAGGGATTTTTTAAAAAATGAGAACTGCACCTAAGTTTGATTGGGAGTATATTGGAAGAGTTTCCAACCAACACCAAAATCTAATTTTAGAATATTTTTAAACTCACTAAAAGAAATTCTAGGCCCATCTTCAGAAACTTCCTGCTATGGTTACCTATGTGTCAACTTGACAGTTGCAGACTGTTTGGGGCGCAGCTGTGGAGAGTTAACGGTTGGAATGGTCCCTGAGCAAGTCTGCAGGTGCTTGACTGATTGCTGTGGAAAACCCAGCCCATAGTGGATGGTATTTTCCAGTGGTGGACCAGATAATAGGAAGTACAAGGAGGAGGGACTTGCTCTTCCCTTATCCAGTGTCGACTTGCTATGTTCTTCACTGATGTCAGAGCCCAGCTGTTCTTCATTGACATCCAAATCCAGCATTTTTGACCCTCCAACAAAGTAAAGGTTTGAGACCTTCTTGGGATCTTTTGACTTTGAGGGGCATTCCAGTCAAGAACAAAGCAGCTACAGGCAGTTACTTTGAAGGACACTATTTTTTATTATAGGTTAATTTAATAAACATATATGTGTGTATGTGTGTATATATATATGTTACATTCTAGAGATTCTGTTCTTTAGAAAACCCTGGCTAATACACTTCCCAACCTCTTCCCTAAGATACTATTAATCACTTGTTTACTCCCCCATTTCCTTTTTGAAAAAACAATGTGTTGAGTATAGTACAAGAAAGCAGAAGGCTGGACAGTTAACTAGAGCACTGTCTACAGCCAGGAAGTCCTTTTGTTCGTGGGAGTATTGGGGATGGAACCGATGACCTCTTTTTTTTTTTTTTTAGAGGATTAAGGTAGAGTTTATTAGAGAAGAGAAAGGTTGGACTCCAGACGTGGAGTACCATGAGGAGCTAGGGCGCCTCCACGAGAAACAGAAATGAAACAGAGCTCATGGCACTAGAGTGCCATGAGGGGCTAGGGAGCCCATGAGAACTCACGGTGCCTAGGTATGGAATTCATGAGGAGCACTGGAGTGCCATGAGGGGCTAGGGAACCTCCAAGAGAAGCAGACAGTTGGAAATGGACTCGTGGTGCTAGAAGGCCATGAGGGGCTAGATCGCCCAACCGATGACCTCTTGCATGACAGGCAAACACCCTATCACTGAGCTGATGCCCTAAATTTAGCTTATTATTTATTTCTGGCAGGTCTGCTACCCTGGACATTTTCTATAAATGCAATTTATATTTAATAGGAGTTAATATCTAGTCTTTTGTAGGATCCATCAGTAATCCATAGACATTAGACCAATTATCCACTGCCATTGCTTTCCCACTATCCTGTAATCTTCCTCAAACTGTGAGCCAAAATGAATCCTGATTTACATTGCTTCTTTCAGACATTTTATCATTGTAATGAGAAATGTAATTAATACAGAAATTTATCACTGCACCTGGTGTTGTTGCTATGAAAACCTTGACCCTGTAACTTGCTGATTGCTGGAACTGCTTTGCAAGGGGAATGTGAAAGGTTTGGAGTTGTAGGCTACAGAAGCCATAGAGTGCTGTAAGTAATTCTGGTAAGAGTCCAGAAGAGGACGATGCCAGCAAAGATGGGGAGAAGAGAATGGATTTATGTGGTCAAGAGAAATAAGGACTCTATTGAAAACTGGACTAGAGCCTTTCATTTTACATTCTGCTTAAGAAACTGGCTGTATTTTGTCTATATCCCATGTTCAGTGAAGCTGAATCTGAAAGTAATGGACAAATTTATTTGGTGGAAGAAATTTCAAGGCATCATAGCACCGAGACTGATTATAGCTATTGCTTACTATATTTAGTGTGTGTTTTATATTATGAACTTGAAGTAGAAAGTAGAATAAAATATAAGAAAAAGTACAGTTTAGGGAGGGGAGGATTATAAGTGGATTTAAAGCTGTGAATAAAGCTACAATGCTAAGTTAATTCAGTTAATTGCTAGATACAGATAGGGCTAGGGCCATAGGAATAGTCCCTCAAAGGCGACCTCCCACCCACCAACGTCTCCAGGGTGTGTCTTAACTTAGCTTTGCAGACTTTTGCTACAGTTAAAGGAAGCTAGAAGATTTTTTTTATTCATGTTCATGATTTCAGGTTATAGTTGATCATGATGGCAGAAGAGTTATCAGTAGATCCCAAAGGAAATGGCCATAGCACATCCACAGCAGGAGTAGAGGAGCAAGAACCAGTGCTGCTTTCTGGCTTGCTAGTCTACCAAAAGATGTTATTTCTGTATGGTATTTGATCACCACACTGAAAAAAGTAGCTAATGCAAAACTTTACTGGTTATGCAATTTTAATACATTTTGCCCAATTTGTGAATTGTGTTTTCACTCTTTGAAGTTCTTTGTACAATTTTTTCTTAGTTTTGACAAGGTAACATTTGTCTATTTTTCATGCATTGTATGTGTAACATGTAAGAAGCCATTGCCAAATCTGAAGTCATCCAGATTTATTTCTGTGTCTTATTCTAAGCATTTTATAATTTCACTTTTTACATCAGGCACTTGATCCATTATCGTTGACTTTTAATGTATGGTGTGAGGTAGAGGTGGTCAAATCCATTTTTTTTGCAAGTGGATATTTTGTTGTCCTGGCAATGGTCATTGAAAATATTATTATCTATGAGCTGGAGAGATGGCTCAGCAGGTGTAGAGTCCAGCACCCTCGGCGTGTCCACCCACACACACTCATTCACATGATTGAGCAGCCCGCTGCAATGACGAAGAAAGGTAGGTTCCACCATCCCCACCTCCGCCTCAATTCCCCAGAGACTCGGCCATGGGACAGGGAGTTTGTCAAAAGCAAATCTCAGTTTATTGGGGGTAACAAAACAGCTTATATAGACAAAAGACTACAAGGCGCCAAATGGGCACTCAATTGTGTCAAAGATCAACACGTCCTTCAGGTGCTAGTGGTCAAGTCCAATGTCAATTCAATAAGGAAGGCAGGTCAATACCTGAAAACCAATTAGGGCTCTCTGTAATGTGATCAGGGTTACCAGGACATTAGCCCTCAGCGCCATCTTTAGTCCCATGTGCTTGGCCATGCCCTGGGGTAAATCCTGGGCGGGCCCAACAAGCAGGAGAGATGACTATCTCATAAGCAGAAGGTCCTAAATTGGGATCCTAGGTCCCATATAAAAACACCAGGCAAAACTGGCCACAGCCTGCACTTCAGGTCCTGGTGGGTGGAGCCTGGAAAACCCAAGAGGGAAGCAAGAAGGAGGTAAAAGCAATCTAGGATGATTCTCAAAGTCATCCTTGGTCCTCCCCAGGAACACACACTGCCTTCTGATACATATACACACACACATGCACACACACACACACACACACACACACACACACAAAATAAATAAATAAATAAATAAAACATTTTAAAAGAAAATATTACTATGTCCCTCACTGAATTGCCCTGTTATCAAAATCACTCAACAATAATAAAAAACACATTATTATTTCACAATCAATAAAACTATCAAAATCAATTGACAATAGATATTGTGTATATTCATGTATATCTACCCTCTGCACCTAATTTGAGAGAATCTTTGAAGTCATTGATTAACTTCCTTACTTGGCACATCCTGGATTCGGCAAATCTGAGAGGCTCTAATAAATCCCTGTGTTTTATAAGCACTGTCAGGTGACTCTGGGGTCAATACAAAACTTCTCACATGCCACCAAACCACTGGACCTCCTGGGAAATTCAGATTCTAACCTAGCAGTTCTGAATAGATTCTGCGATTCTGCATTTCTAACCAGTTCTCAGGTGGCTATGATGATGGTGGTCCATCAACACTTCTGTTTGTAGCAAGTGGTGGAAGGCCTCCTACTATTGCAGGACATCCATGACCATGATGCCCAGTTGGACCTTTGGAGCACCAGTAAACTTAAATGTATGTATGTATGTCATTTCTCAATATACTGCTTTCCTAGTTTAGTTTTGTGATATTGAACTTCCCCATCTGGTACATGGTGCTTTCCATGTCAGCTATGGAGGGACATTTCTTTTAAAAAGGTTCAGCATCCTAGATGTGGGTTTACACGAAAGGATGTGCTTGATTGAAAAGGGGAGTTACTGGTCTCTGAACAATGTCCTATTTGTTTTAATGTTCCCTTTTCCTAAAAGATGTCTGCTAGCAGCTTATTTTTCTCTTACAGTTGATACTTTAATGCATATACATAATTGCATCATGTTTGACTAAAAATCCGCTTGGATAAATCACAGGTGCTGGATGACATCAGCTTTTCCAACATCCATTCAATCTTCTTTCATTTCCGAGAAAAGCGATGTAGGAGGTTGATGTGTTTCTCCTATATTTTTCCATATTTTCTCTTCCTGTTTTTCTTTAAGTCATTTGTTTTTATATGGGATTTTAATCATTTTGATATAAAATAAATCTAATTTCTCATTAGGAACCCTAAAATTTCCCGTGCTCTCTCAGGAAAACTGCAATTTACAAGTACTTTGGTAGAGGGAGTGGGAATTTAGAAAAATTGCACTGTGGTCTCTTTCCTACTTCCCTTTGTTTTCCTCTGCTTCTGAAGAGTATGTAAATTGTGCCTTTATTTTCAGACTCGATTTAAAAAAAAAACACCCTAAATCTTGAATAAGAAACTCATTCATATTTACAATAATGAAAGTCAAAGTGTTCCTTCCCTTCCCCTCATTTGTGAATTCACTCTTCCGGCTGGTGAGCAGTGTGCTTCACGTCTGTGTCTCTAGACTCTGCTGCAGCAGCTGTGTGTGCTCGCCAGCTTTCTCCTCCTGTTACATGTGTCCACAGTGAGCACTGCTTCTTTGCCCTTCAGTGCCCCTTGCCCTCCATCCTCTTCCAGTCCCTGCAGGGTCACCAGCTCACAATGGCCTCCAGCTACCATCTCACAAGTGCAAGCTGGTGCGTACATGCTGCCTGAGCCATATGGCTCTGCCTCCTGCCCCAGGCTGGCCTTGCTTCCATCCAAAGCATGGCACTGTAAGAGGTCTTGCTCTTTACACAGGAACACGGGATGCAGGAAGAGAGCAAAATAATATCCATAGTGTTATTCTTCAAGGAATGGGAACAGGAGTCAGCTAAAACATTCCTGTTCCTTTTACCTTTATACTGACTGACCTATGAAGCTTTCTTCATGGCCTATCCGAGAATGTCTGTATGAGATCAGGAGAAACCTGTCACCTTTACTGGTTGTCAGTGCCAGAAAACATTTCTATATTGACCCTTCGCTTTAGACATTCTTTATTCTGCTTTCTGAGATTGCATTCCTGAGAGGGTGTCTGCACACAAACCCCTTTCCTCTGTGCTGTTATTCAGGCCTTCACTTGGAAGTACTTGTCTATATGTATAATTAATATTAATTTATCTCAATCCATTCAAAAATGGAATGACTTACTTCCAAATCATTTTTCTTACATTCTGAATTAGTTTTTATTATACTCAGACGTTGAGTTACAGATCTTATCAATATTACGTTTAGAGGTAAAAGAGATGGCTCAGTTAGCAAAGTGCTTATTAGGCATGAAGACCTGGGTTTTAATTCCCAGCACAAGCGTAAAAGAATAGTACAGTGGCACATATCTATTTTTCCCAGCACCGGAAGCTATAGAGCGGAGGATCCCAAGTGCTTACTGGCCAGTCAGCCTATCTTTATTGTCATCTGCAATCTCTAGTCAAGTTTGGTGAGAGATCCTGTCTCAAAAACTAAGTTGGAGAATGATCCAAGAATATACCTAATTAACCACTGGCTTCCATATGGATGTGCACACACATGCATGCTCATGCACGCACATATACACCCACTCATACCCATACCTATACCTATAACATTTAAAATGGATATGAAATCATGTGAATGGAGAGACAGAGAAATTTTAGTTCTTCTAGTTGGAAGAACTAGTTTGCCTGTCTATATAATTTATTTATTTTGTCTACATAACTTATATTATCTTGTCTATATAATTTATAAAATAGTCTCTGAGAAAGTTCTATAACAACCGGTTCTAGCACTTTTATATTTTAATACATTTAATATAAATAGCATATTTAAGTATTAACCAAATATTAATATGTGTAGGAATATCATATATTATTGATAGTATCGATAACTATTAATGTAAATTGGCTTAGATATTAATTAATTAGATGTAAACTTTTAGTTCTATAGAGACAGAAGACTGAACACCTTCTGCAGTATATCTCTAAGTGGATGGGGACATGGCCTACAATTCCTGACTCCTGAGTGGAGGGAGGTTTATGGATTATTGTCCAATAGTCATGTTTTATGACAGGTTTAAACTCTTTAGAGAAGCAATCTGTAGCAATTTATGATTTAATATTTATATTTACTTCTTAGAAAGCAAACTGTGTAACACCAAAGGTTATTAGGCCAAAAGAATAGTTGTGAGTAAATTTACTGGAAATACCACAGTGAAGCATGTTATTATAAATTTAAACACTGGGCCTGGTGTTACACCTTCATTTCTTACTTGCCATTCAAATTTATCATTCTGTCAAAAGTAGTCCTACTTTAAGTGTGAGGTTGACTACATCCTTCTTGCTATCTTGCCGGCATGATGTTCAGAAAAAGGTCCTTAAACTTCACAACAGTCACAAATATGGATATGAGGGTTTTGAAAGTCATTCTAATAGATGCTGAAGGTTTAAAAACAAAAGTGACCTTTAACTCCATGCTCAAAGCTAAACTCAAATCATTTGGCTGGAAAAACAGACTGTGTTAGAAATTTAAATGAGAGCAGCAGATAAAGTGTGTTATCTCTGAACTAGAAAGTCTCAGAGCATCCTGGATGTCAAATAGGAAGAGTTGGTTGATCTAGCCCAGAGCTATGTCAGAAACTTCAATCAAGAATCCCTGAAGGACTAGAGAAGGCAGCTTAATTTTATTACAAGGGCTTTCTTTATGATACATTCTGTTCCCTTATAAATTCTTCCCACCTTTGCATCTGTGTAAAGAATTTATGATGATGAAATCCACACTGTCTTTCATTTGTCAACTACTCAGGTATTTCTTTGTGGATGTTATAATAGTTTCTCATTCCTTTTTCTCTTCCCTCTAGTTTAGCTAATATTCACAAAGCATGCATTCATGTTTAGTGATATTAGAACAGCACTCTATCGGTATTGTAGAACTTTTCATTGTAACCCTATCAAAGTATTGAATCCAGGAACACATGCAAGACCTCTGTGAGCTTTTCTGGATAGAATTGAATGGGGCACTCATTTTCAGTAACAGGATTTTAATCATAGTGAGAACTTGTGTGTTTCAAGACAATTTTCGACCCTGTCCTCACATGTTGTCAAAAGCATTCTCATTCTGCTCATGAACATTCCATTTTAGGGACATAAGACAGTAAATGGTAAGAAAAAAGTAACTTAAAAAATAATAGTCAAAAAGATAGTACTTTCATTTGTTTCATTTTTCAGGTTATTAACCCAAATACCCAAGCTTTCTACTATAAATAGATCTTAAGTGGAAACTAATATCCTTAATTTCTTTTTAGTTATTGGTTAAAAGCTGATGTTGCTGATTTTGAGAGCACAACTTTGAAACCACTGCTCTGAGCAAGCATAGCCATTAAAGAGTCACACTGGACTGGTGTCTCTACCAATTTACTAACTACCTACCTAAGTTAGTTCACATGGAATTCAATATTTCCATGTTCAGCTTACATGGAACTTTTAGCAAGCTTGCTTTTCTATTGTCTACAATGGATTGAATATTACCTTTTTCCTTCCATTTTACCTTGTCTGTTCATGTGCACATAAACACACACACTCAGGAAGATGGCTTGCCTATACTTTCTGGAGAAAGCAGAAATTGCCATGTGAAAATTGCTGAAATCTTATAATAATGTAGCTGGCAACCGAGCTATTTTTCCAACCCTCTCTTTAAGGAAGTCAGAGAACCAATGTTGCACTTTGAAACTCATTGCTCAACTCTCTTCAGTACGCTGTGCATTTTCCCCTGTGTCACCATATTAGATTACTCTCATTTTCTAGCTCTCCAGCCCAACCTCGGCCTGAACTCTTTGTGCTATACTCACAATCATTGTCCTTCAGTTTCCTGGAACAAAGTTTCTCATTATGGACATTGCCTATGCTGCTGCTTGCAACCTAGCTTCTTTTCATCCTCTCAACGCATGGGCTTCTGTTCAGAGTGGTCTTCTTGCCCCATCTGATATAAGTCACAATCCTCAGTTTTCCATTTTTACTTTTGAATGGTATAATTTTAAATGTAAACCAACATTTCTTGTTCATAAGGATTCTGAGGTTAGACATCTTAGCTGATTTGGCAGTTTTTAAATTTTCAGAAGATATAGACATTAGGTTTTTCCCTTAATGGTTGAAAGTGCCAGAGTTGGGCCTGTTGCTTAGTGTTTATGTGCTAAGTTATTACTCACTGTGAAATGGAACACCATCAGAACATTATCAATGTTCTGGGTTATCAATTTAATGATCACATTGTAGGTCAATCTATTAAAAAAAAAAGGTGTACATGTTGATGTGGAAAGACATAAGGAATACCCAGTTAAGAATGCAAGTTTCTAACTTCCTCAGACTCCAGGGATTTCACTGATTTTCTTTCAGGGAGTGGTAATACAAGATGAGAATAACTTTTTTAAAAACTTTAACTCTTTCTGAAGAATTGAACATTAACATTTTTGTAGTTTGCATATTCTTGTGATTACATCATCTTTTAAAATGTAAAGATATTTTAATGTGGTCACAAAATTGTACAAATATTGCAGTTATTCATTCTATAGATTTATTCATCCTTCATTCATCTCTAAGGTTTAGAAAGTGCAGTGAGATCCATTTTTCTCTCTGTGATTGGGTATCTAATAGCAAGAGAAAAGCTTGAGAGAGTTCCATTATACCTTCTTATGTTCAAATTTTCAGTGGTAAGCATGATTAATTTACTTTTTTATAAATATAAATTACTTTTAAAGGTATTTAAATACTGTGTGGAAAAATATTTAGCAATTTTCAGGCCCATTTACTTAGCTAGGTGAATATTTTTCAATTTAATGGGGAAAATCATCAATTGTGTAAACACTTGGTATAGATGGTGTTCAGAGTGGCCTTCTTGCCCCATCTAATATAAATCACATTCCTTAATTTTCCATTTTTACTTTTGAATGGCATAATTTTAAATGTATTTTAAATGTAAACCAACTGTAATTCTCACTGCAGTTTAGAGTGTTTATCAAGTTGCAACTCTTCCAAGAAACACAACCCCAAATTTGTTCTTCTCAGTGACAGATTTCTTTAGCATGGTCTAATGACACACTCACTCTTGGAAAATGAGTTCTTGGGAGAGTTCTGCTTATGAGTCAATATTAGTAGTACACAGCTGAGGATATCTATAGAACCCAATATTGCAACCTAAAATGCAAAGCGCACTGGGTTGTAGAACTGAGTTGTAACCAGTGAATGTTATATGTGGGTAGGAGAGGAAAATCTGAGTTTGACAGGATAAAATGATTGCAATGTGAAAAATAATAGGAAGAGAAAAGCCATCCTGAAAGCCATCTATATTAAAGTCATGGTCTTTTTATTGAAGGCTGATACTTGCAGAGACAAAAGAAAGCCAGCATTAGATTTGGGCACCATTACTTTAAAGAATCACAACTTTTTGCAAATCTCTTCATGACCAAAGTTGCCCCAGTTAGAGAAGCGCATTGCTCCTTTGTGCCTCACCCTATTCTTAGCTCACCTATGTTCTCCTGTCATAACTTTTGATGCATTTGACTCTGCTCTAACCCAAGGTTCCCTAACCATAAATGCGACTACTTTCAATATCACAGTCCAGTCACATTTAACAACTCTCTGATCAGATTTCTTCCCCTAACTCACCTGCCGATTTTCTCCTAGAAGCAACATCCTCATCAAAACTGCTATCTCGTATTTCACATCTACACATTTCCTCTGTGTTCTTTTAATCCATAGTCAAACACATTATCGACGTCACTGCCTGCCTCGTTCCTCTTCATTCTTTAATCTTTTTTATTTACAAAAGGAGATGCAATAACTTGCACCTACTGTTTTGCCATCTTTACCTTATATATCTCCTTTTCCCTTGAAATTACCTTTTCATTCTAGGTCACTGAATCAGCTTTCTTGATACTTTTGAGTAATCTGAAAATAACTTATTGATGTAGGGATCCTGCTGCAGTGGATTATTTTCTAACAATGCACACTGCAAGTTTTCTACAAAATTTCATCTTCAAATAGTTATGTGCTAATTTGCTTTACGCTTCATACCAAGCAATGAGCTTCACAAGATAAAGTATATAGTTCTAATCCTCAGGAAATGTGTTTATTTGTCTGTGGCAGAGTGACTAGTTTAATAGTTGAGCAAATGGATGAAATTAGTTCTAACGAAAAATGAGAGGTAGAGGGATGCACGACCACTGCATTGATGTAATTCATCCACTCTGCCTACATGGGACAAAATTACTGTTATGGTTGTGCTGAGAAGTGCAAGAGGCACTGTAACAGTTTTTTCAAAATTTCCCCCTGTGTTACTCAGCTTCATGTGACTGAATGAATAGCTGATACAGGCTACCAAAGAAGTAAAGAGGCTATGGTGAGCAGTAGACTTCTTGTGCAATATGTTGAAGGTCCTAGGTTCGATTCTCATGACAGACCAAATGCACATCAAGAAAAGCTTATTGTGGTTCATGGTTCTGAAGGTTCGAGTCAAAGATTGAGCAGCTCAAATGGTTTTAGCTTGTGACAAGAGCAATTCATTACAACGGGAATGTGTTTGAGCCAGTGCTCATGTTACATGTCATGAAGTAGAGAAGATTAATCAGGGTTCAGTAATCACCCCCAGACTACCTCTCAGTGACCTAATGACTTCCCAGTAGGCCTACCTTTTAAAGCTTCATAGCACTCCCATATCACGTGATGTAGAACAAGCTTTCTATAACTTGGGGAGATACAATCCATATTCAAATCATAATATCCTCTAGGTTTCCAAGGCATCTGCAACAAGCAAGCTCCCCTTTGCCTTTCTTCCCGAGCAAGCACCCTTTAAGCTGTCTGTTATCTCTCTGCCAGCAGTTTGATTGAGTCATGCAGTCTGATTCCTAGAAGGATTTCAGGTGCCAACTTTAGCTTGCTCTGAGGTTAATTATATTTCCTGTAACCTCTGAGTTTCACACATGGTTTTCCTGCCTGTTGCCAGGGATTACTACTCTAACATAGTAAAATATAAATGGAGGTGTCAGTCATCTCTGGTAATTTTTTCTGAAGCTTTTTAGTCAAATATTTTTCTTTGAGCTTGTGTCTTTGAGGTCTGTTATTAAGTGGTCTCAAAGAGGTTACCTTCGTTTCTATATCTTGAAAATTAAATTGGAGATGAGTTCGAAGATATGTCTACCAAAAGTTTCTGTTCTACTTAAAAGGTTCTTGGTTTTTTTCTCATGCAAGAATAAGTCATTTTATGGTTTGTGGATGGAGGAGCACTAATTCCCACAGACAGCCCCAGTGAAAAGCTCCTGAATCAGCTTTGCTGCAGAATTATTTTAAGTACTTTAAATGCAGAAGCCAGAACCAGGGACTTGTTTCATTTTCAGTTATCAAGTTTCTTTCCATCCCCAGTTTGTTAACTTCCTGCTTCTGTTTTCATTTTTTTCTGAATGTTTTTGCATGGTATAGTGTATGTGTGAGTGCATGTTTATGTGTCTGGGCTCATAAGAAAACAGGTATGTATACATCTTCTCACAACCTTGCAATATGTTTCTGTTTTCCTTTTTTCCACCTTTCTTTGCCTCTACTCAAAATAAAATCTCACCTGATCTTGTATACCTTTGGTTCCATTTACACTTACGGGTAAACATAAACAGTATTAACTTGCTATATAAAGTAATTCAGAATGACATTTATCTTCTTCCCCTGTAGGGTGAGCCTTAGCTATGATTCTCAGAACCTTGAGTTAAAGAATTCAGTTATCAGAATTTCAAATAATAATACCAAAGTAGAGGAAGCTTTGGAGGACACTGTTTCTTTACTTGCTAAAGAAACGGCTTTATTATCTGTTGGAGGAAAGCTGTTTGGGAGATGAGGCAGACCGATCCAAAAGAGAAATAGTACATATTATCAAAATTTAAAAAGTTGCAAGGAATGAAAGCATATGATGCTGTTTTACTAGTTTTCTATTTCAAGAATGCATGATAGGGTAACAGTCAAGTTAATTAATCTTTTTTGTTATGGATGGAAATATAAAATAATAAAAATTAAAAAAAAAAGATCCCTCAGAATTAGTTCTACAAAATGAAACTTTTTCCCCTCCTCAACAACTTTGAATTGATGATTGTTTATTTGCTTGCATCTTGGGTGTAGAATAGACTCTTTCCTGATGAGCGGCACCAAATGAGTCTTTTTGGCTTACCGATATCATTCCTTCTGTGCTTTTTAATGATACCCGTGCATCAATGTTCAGATGTGACTCTGCACCAATCTTTGCAGGTCACAATACAGGAAATACTTCATTTCATCCACTCCTAGAATGTGGGAAGAAATTTGGAGGTAATTCGAGTTTTCTAAGAACTCGTGGTTTTGCTTTTACAGGCCGCTATGAGCAGAACCATGAGAGGGGTTGTGCTGTTATGGCACCAACCACATTCACTGAATATGCAAAAGGCTTCCAAGTTCCTGCAGGTCTAGATAGCAGTGTTCTCCATGTCACTTCTATTACTAACAGCTGCTGATGAGAGGAATAAATGTCTCATATAAACTATGCTTGGGGAAAGAAACTTTCATTGAGAGAACGTGAAGTTAAAAGATCTTTTAAAGTGGGGCTGAGGAGGTGGCTCAAGAGTTAAGGTTCCGCCTTGCAGGCGGAAGGTCCTGAGTTCGAATCCTAGACCCCACGCATAGACGCCTGACGGAAGTGGGGGCGGCCTGCGTTTCTGGCGGAGCCTGTGAATCCCGGGACAGAGTAAATAAGGAGGTGGAGACAGTCCATGGTGGTTCCCGAATTCGCTCGTGGTTCTACACACACACACACACACACACATACATACACACACACGCATACACGCACAAGTGAATAAATAATAAACAGTATATCTTTAAAAAATTTAAAAATCTTTTAAATTTACACAATACTCCTTTAAGAGTTCAAGGTTTTCATTTGAATCATGAAGGCATGTTGTGCACATTTGGAAGCAAGAGCAGCATGATAACCATCTGTCCCCCCAAAAGTACAGCCTTGGCAGCAAGACGAAGCGAATGTCACCTGCTTGGACTGAGTTATGATTTAGGAATGACTTTTGCCACATAAAGCGTTCCATAAAGGAAGAACGATAGCCCACCAAGATAGATCTTCCGGAAACACTCAGATGCGCACGAGTTGCCAAGGGCTAACCACATGGCAGTCAGCACAGACCTACAAATCCTTGCTTCATTCAGTCTGAATGGCACTTGGAGAACTTCAAGTGCAGTCCAACTTCTGGAAAGAGGGGTAGAGGGTTGAATGTGCGCAGATACAAGAAAAAAGACTAGGCCCTTTAATAAAGCTTGTTTCTTGTTTATTAGTTTAATTGTTTTTGCAAAGAGATAACCAGCTTCCTTCTTAATGTATTTTTTTTATTTTTTCCTAGTTTTACAAGCATATTGAGTATTTATTCCTGCCTCCCTCCCTCCACCTCCTTCCCTTCCCCACTCCCGTTCCTTTCCTTTTTCAATCCATCTCATCCCCTCCCACCCTTCTGCCTGTCTGCCTCTATGGGGACCAGGATTCCCTCTGGACTGTCTACTTTTTCTGTAACCACTGAACATGTTTTTCATGGAGATTACTTTACGTTGCAGTTCTCGTGAGGATGCTAGTATTATAGACTTGCCTGTTTTGGTCAGATTCCCCCTTGAGTAATCTATTGAAGCTAAAGTGGGTGAACAGCTTGGAGCTTGGGTGATGGTACAGACAGAGGTCTTCAAAAATCTAGTTTAAAGCTTGTCTGGGTCTACAATGGATGGAGAGTGTATGCTGGCAAACTGGAAATTTGTCAGGGGGAGATGGCAGTGTACCCTATTGTAACAAAAACGTCTCAGCGAGAAGTCATCGTATTTCTACAGTTCTATGTTTGGTTCGTTAAGAGTCCTTTGTATTCTTAGTTTCATATGCCTTGCACCTTCTGTGATCAACATTGACATTATGGTTGCAGGTTTGAACTCCGGGAACATTTGTAGAGAATTAGTAGCTGAGTTGAGCCCAGAGTAAACCTGGAGGAGATTGTCACTGCTAGGGAAGGCCCAGCCTATGGTGGGTGGGATTAGGCCCTGGAATAAATCACAGAGATCTGGTTGAGAGAGTCAGCATCCTTCTGTACACTTGGCCATACATGCTGGTCTGGCAAGTAAGGATTGTCCATCTCTCAGCCATTATGTGATGACGGTGTGGCCAGTTCCCTCAGCCCCAGTGTTAGTGTGTGCTCTCCCGTCAAGCTGGACTGAGAACTGTAACCAGTAATCATAAGAGAAAATAAACCTCTTATTCCCTTAAGCCTTTTGATGGTCATTTATCAGCAACCATGCAGGCGAACTGCAACAATGGTCATGCTTTTCTGATTAAGCTTACTGTAGGCAACCACTGATATAGAATCAAACCCAACAAAGCAATGTTTTCTTTTGTATTTGTGTCTGTTTAGAGAAAAAAAGCCAAATGCTCTGATGTTTTCCCTGTAAATAAGACTGGTTTCGATAGTGCACATGTTGCATATAAATATGTGATCACAGAATTGCATTGGCTGTTTAGTCACTATCAAATATAAATTATGTAAACATACTATTAAAATTTAATTAAAAACAAACTTAAGAGCATTCAAAATGCATCATTCCCTCGTTATTTCACTATATTTTACTGTTGTCTCTGTCATGTAATGTTTCATGTCTGTTGCATCTGTATGGGAGAAACCTTATATGACAATAGTGTGATTATAGAGCTTCCCCAAATCTGAGTTTAGTAACATCATAAGTTTTCTTTTTTTTTTTGAAAAGCGAGTTGTTACCTATTTACCAGCTCATAGATAAAATTTACATACAAATGTGCCTGCACATATCAAATCATTTTTTTAACCTCACAGGGTAGAGATTATCTTGTAGTTGAAGAAAACTAAGGCTGAGAAAGTTTAACTAACTCGGGGACCACCATGTCATAGCTCCCATACCCCTGTAAACCTGAAGTCAGAAGCAGTCATTGAGAACAGTAAGGAAGTCTGAGTTGTACTGGAATAGAATTAAAGAGCAGAGATTTGAAGGCAATGGAAGAAGATGACCGACCATATAAAAAATTAAGCAGCAGGCATTCCAGGCAGAGGGCTTAGTTAGGGCAAAGGGCCTTGGGTGAAATGTGCTAACAATTAGGTTCCTTTAGGGCTGAAACAGAGAAAAAGGGATGGAACATCTGGAGAAGCGAGGGAAGCAAGTCAGAATGCTTGGTGAATAACTAACTTTACCTTTTTATGCTGTATTTCCTATCTCCACCTTATGCTCACGGCAGGTAGTGACCTCAATACTTCTTAGAAAAGATAGTGTTCCTAAAGCTAAGCTATCACTGTGGCTCCACCCACACTCTTTTGACTTAAAAACAGTTTTAAAGTAGAATACTTGCAATTTTCAGCAGCTACATGTTAAGCAAGAGTGAAATACTTCAATGAACCTTTCACAAGCACCTCTAAATCTATTTCAAATGCAGACTAAATTCACATAGAATCAATAGAACCAGCCTTCTTCTATCTTGCTAACAACATGAGAGAATTCCAATTGGACAATATTTTTCCAAAGACCAGCCTCAAATTTCACACAAGGCTAAAAGATATTAAAATATATTCTATATTTTGAAAAGTCAAGTCTTCTGATTCTGGAAGCCACTCATTATCCATAAAATAACTTTCTGAGTCTTCTCGCCTACATATCAATCATAGGGGAATATATCTGTCTATATAAAGGAGCAACACAGATGTAAGTTAATCTATGGATTTGGTAATAGTCTGTTCTTAAGAAGTGTGTTCAGGGGTTAAAATCTCTATCTCTCAAACACGAGAACCTGAGTTCATATCCCACATAAAAACTCCAGGTGGAAATGGCCACAGCCTGTACTTCGGGCCCTTGAAAGCAGAGCCCAAAAACCCTAGAGAAAAGCAATAAGGAGGTAGACTAATCCAGAGTGATGCCAAAGTTACCCTTGGGTCTCCATGGCCATACCTACTCAATGCCCTCTGGTACACACACACACACACTCTCTCTCTCTCTCTCTCTCTCTCTCAAAAAGAAGTGTGTTCCACATACTAAAATTGGTCATGTTATCCATTTAAATTTTGTTATTGTTTTTGTGTTTAGGATTTTTTTTCAAGAGGAATGAGTAAGATTTCAACAAAGGTAAAGTGCTTTAGTAGATTGAAGATTAGATGAGAATTTTATTTTAAAAATGTGGCTTGTGCATCAGTGTCACACACAGAAAACCAACCACAAAAAATACACAAATTTAGGTTACCATTGTGTGTGGGATATTCTGAGGTCATTCTCCTTTGCCTGCCTTTTCTAAAATAAAATTGTTAGAAAGATCGAAACTCAGTTTCTAAACTCCCTTTCATAATGGCAACATGAAATTGCTGAGCAGGCTCAGAAAATGGCTTCTTAATTTTTGTGTATATTCTTAACTGGTATGTAATATTTACATGTATTTTTGGAACACAGCAATTTTATACAAATATACAATGTGAAATAATCAAATCAAAGTAATTAGAAAAATTATTCCCTCTTTTGCACCTCTGAAAAAATCTATCCACTTTATTTCCCTGAAAATTGAGAAAATGCGTAAACCTTCTCTACAGGTCTAGTCATCTAAGTCACTCAAAAACTTCAGTAGTCATCCAAGTCTTCCTTCAAAGAAGTTTTGTCAGCATCTTCTGACTTGTGTTTTCCTTCTTGTTTAGCTCTTAATTTAGCACCCTTTTTATTCTACTTTTTTTCTTCTGGATAAAACTAGAAATGCAAATAACTGTAACCTATAATTAAGGAACAAAAAAAGTGACTTAGAAAGTACTAGAAGGACATGTAGAAAAAGAAGCATTGAAAAAATTCATAGATCAATAAGACTCCCTAAACAAATGGAAGCTGAAAGGTTGCACATTTCAAAGATATGAAATGGAGATAGAGGTGAACATTCTGGATCGGGTAAAGGAAGAATTCAGAGAAGGAAAACAAGATTTAATAGTGATGACAAATGTGGTACAGCTGAACCAATGAAAAGAACACGAAGTGAAAGAGACAGACAAACCTGCACCAAAACATAAGAAAAGAGAAAATGGTGCAAGAGATAAGTATTTTAGTATAATTTTTTTATTCATCTTAATTGGATTTTAAGCTGCTTTTTGTCTTTGGAGTCTTTTAAAAGAAAACCAAATTAGGGCCACTTCAATGTCTACCTTTATAAAATTTTTATTGTTTCACTTCTTGTTTTTGTTATCCAAATGAATGTTTTTACAATGTATAATTCTGTTTGTGTTCAGATGATTCAAATATGAAAGGGAAGATTTTTTTTTCTTCGTTGCCTTTGTAATATGAGAATACATAGTACAAACTTATAAATATATACTACATAAAAATAAAAAGCAAAATAGTTAGCATTATTTTCTCCAAGCATTTATCCTTTTTATGTACAAGAAATCTTCAGATTCTTCTAGTTGTTTTGAAATATATCATTCATCCTTTTTTGATAATGCAGTTATCCTATAATGCTGTAGAATACTAAACCTACTCCTACTGTCCAGTTGGATTTGGGTACTTTCTCTCCAACCTCTGTCTGTTCTCTTTTTCCACTCTTCCTAGTGACTATTATTCTACTCTCTTCATCAAATAAGTGAGAACATGTGGTCTTTGTTTCTCTCTGCCTGGCTTATTTCACTTAATACATCTTCCAGTTCCATCCACATCCCTGCAAATGACAGGATTCCCCTCTTTTAATAATATTTTGTTGCATATATATGATGCATTTTCTTTTTTCCATTCATTTATCAAGAGGCATTCTGGCTGATAACTCATCTTGAAAGATAGTGCTTATACCTGGTAATGCTCTTCCTTTCGCCTTCTTTCTTCTCGCTACTTCTTTGCTTCTTCCTGGAACGAGGTCACAGTTCTTGGCATCAGGTAGGAAAACTTCAGCTGTGACATGCCAAGCATCAACACCAGGCCTGTGTGGTACAGACAGAGTGGAGAAACGAAGTCCAGTAGGAGAGCATTTCCCACTGGTTGTGCAACTGCCTGAGAGTCGGCGAGTGTCAGATCAGATAAGATGTCACACTTCTGACCTGAAACTGCCCCAAAAGTTACTCATGGCTACTATGATACCGTAGTCCATTGACATACTACTTTAACAATATATCTAGATGCTTTTTATTATTTTAACATATTTTTGCTCTTAATGAATACAATGAATTTTACTCCTTATTATCCAATCTCAATCCTACTCCTTTTCCCATTACATATTTTCTTCTTTCTAGTGATTTTTTTATTCCTACTTTCATTTTTTTGTGTGTATCTGGCCCACTGGATTTTATTGGGATGCTTGTACTGGCACGTATCTGAGTATTTGTTGATACACGAGTAAGTTAACAGTGAGAGAATCATTGAGGAAAACGACTCTCCTCCTCTTTAACATTAAACTTCAATAGTCTCTTTTGAGATTCCCCCCAACACACACCCACTTCCATAGTTGAGATGGGACAAAAATCGGGCAGGTCTTCTGGAAATAGTTATTACTGCAATGAGTTCTTGGGTGCAGCAGCTCTATCATGACTAAAAGATGCTGTCTGGCAGAATCCTCCTCCCTGCAATCCCAGATTCTTGCTTTCTTTTTATTCCAAGCTCTTTGAGTGTGTGTGTGTGTGTGTGTGTGTGTGTGTGTGTGTGTGTGTGTATCTGAGGGCACGTGCCTGTGGAGGTCCAAGAATGCACTTGGAATCATTGCTCTACCTCTTGCTTTGCTCTGGGGTTTCCTGGACTCACCTTCCAGGGCCAGAATTACAGGCTGCCACCATTTGTACTCTAAGTTTTTTATGTGAAATCTGGGGATCTGAAATTAGGTCCTTTACAAGGCAAAGGCCTTAACCTCTGAGCCATTTCCCAGTCCGGCTCTTACATTCTTACCATTCCCTCTTCTGAGAGGTTCCCTGAACCTTGGGATGCAGAAGTATTTAAATGTCCTATTCAAGGCAGAGCAGGCCATGATCATTTATTCTCTACACCTTGACAGTAGATATTCTCTATATTAAACACCTTCCATGCAGAAAGATGCCTCCTGTAGGTGTTTATTTCTGATATGCTAGATACACTCTTGCAAGTAAGAGCAGAAATTAAATAGGACAAAGTTTTGGTGACAACTTTTTCAGTTACTAGCAGAAAGTTTGATTTTTGCCAATGAAAGCACTTTTTCTCTCCCACTCCTTGGACTTTTTCTCCCCTTAAGATAGGAATCTTTGTCACCCTAGCCTTTGAGCAATTCTCTGTAAAGTGAAACATTTCCAACATTCCCATGTCTGGAGAGATCACTTTATATTCATGTGGTTACTTGGTAACTATCCAAGAGATACACACATGGAAATGGAGAGACAGGAAAAGAGTTTGATAAAGTTGAAAAGTTGACAAAACAGATGTAATTCTTTCCATCAAGTTAACACATTTTATCATAACCATTCAGAAATTCTAGCATTGAAATTCTTTTTATATATATACATATATATTATTTTTACCGCTCATACAAACTTAATAGGTAGACCAATTCCCTCCCTCCCTTCTCCTCCCCCCGAACTCCCTGCTCCCCCTCCTTTTCCTCCCCATCCCCAGTGCCTCCCCCCAATTCCCAGAGAGTCCTTTATTGTGTATGCCTAACTCTTCTCTGGGTCCTCCTCTCCGATAATGTACAAGGACCCAGTGGCATTTCCCTGAACCCTTTCTCATGTTCCCCTTAAGCATAGGAACACTACTGTGGCTGTCAATACCTTGCCTCCAAGGATCTTGGTGCCTTTAGCTGATGCTAGACTTTGTGAGGTCAATAGTGTGTTGGACATTGCGCAGGGCATGCAAAGTCCTTTTATGATTGCTTCAGCCCTAACTAGTGTGGAGAATCTTGCAAATCGTTGCTCCTCCCATCCTTTTGCTCTTACACTCTTACTGCCCCCTCTTCCGCAAATGTCCCTGAGCTTCAGGATGGGGAGAGATTAGGCTGGCCTAGTTCTATGTGGTTGATATAGAGTCTCTGAAGTTCTGGATTGTGGTTTGTTGATTTTCTTTTGCAGTTTTGCTGCTCCTGCAATGCCCTTCACTCCATCCTGATGGGCACTGTTTGTCACCCCCTGGTCAGAGACAAAAAGCTGTTAAACTGGAGTCTTGCTATAATAGCACATTCAAGGGTAGAAGTAATAAAAGTAGGAAACCTCAGAGAGGGAGGTGTCAATCACCCATTTGCAAAATGATTACTTTTTATCTGCCAGACTATATGCCCTCCCCTTCTGGTGAGAACATACCCCCTCAGTTGTACATGATCAGGCACGAACTTCTGTGAACTTAACCAGGTGTCACATTACTTACTTGCATTCCTTGATGGGGGCCTATTTTCTCTGCTGTAACATGGTCCCCTCTCTCCTTGTGTCTGGTGTGGCCCTCCAACCCCATCCCTCCTGTTCATAATCCTTGCAATTACTGTAGGTAATATATAGATTTACCTATGAGTGTCTCAAGGTGGGCTGGGTGGGTTTGGTACTAGGAGCCACCTATTAGAGAGTACATACGGTGCTTAATTTTCTGGGTTTGGGATACTTCACTTAATATAATTGTTTCTAATGACATCCATTTCCCAGCAAATTCCAGTAATTCATCATTTTTGATGGCTGAGTAGTACTCCATTGTATAGATGTACCACTATTCCTTATCCACTCGTCAACTGTTGGACATTTGGGTTGATTCCATGACTTTGCTATTGTAAACAGTACTGCTATGAACATGGTCGTGCTTGTGCTATTGAGATGAATCTCTGCTGCATGGGGGCTTATTCCCAAAAGTGGGATAGCAGGGTCATATGGCATTTCAATCTTTAATTTCTTTAAGAATCTCCAGACGGCTCGCAAGAGTGGCTGTATGAGCCTGCATTCCCACCAGCAATGTAGGAGAGTTCCCCTCTCTCCACATCCTCTCCAGCACTTGTTGTTGTTTGTATTGTGGATTTTTGCCATCCTGACCAGGGTGAGATGATATCTCAGGGAGGTTTTGATATGCATTTCCCTGATGGCTAAAGAAGTGGAGCATTTTTTAAGATATTTGTTAGACATTTTAATTTCATCTCTGGTAAAATTTCTTTTAAGTTCCAGGGCCCATTTTTTAATTGGGCCATTGGTTTCCTTGATGTTTAGGTTTCTAAGTTCTTTGTGCACTCTGGACAGTAGAGCTCTATCAGATATGTGGTTAGTGAAGATTTTCTCCCATTCTGTGGGTTGCCTTTGAGCTTGTGTGACAATCTCTTTATCTGAACAGAAGCTCTTTAATTTCACAAGATCCCAACTGTTGAGAGTTGGTAGCAGTGACTGCCATTGGATGTCTGTTTAGGAAATGTTGGCCTAGCCCAATCAGCTCAAGGGAGTTCCCTATCCTTTCAACTATGGTTTTTATAGTCTTTGGCCTTATATCAAGGTCCTTGATCCATTTCGAATTAAGTCTTGTACATGGTGACAAGTATGGGTCCAGCTTTAATATTCTGCATGTGGAGATCTAGTTTTGCCAGCATCATTTGTTGAAGATGCTGTTCTTTTTCCATTGGATTCTTGGGCCCCTTTGTCAAAGATCAAATGGCTGCAATTTTGTGGGCTTATATCTGGATCTTCAACCCTTATCCATTGATCTGTGTGTCTATTTTGGAGCCAGTAACAGGCTGTTTTTATAACTATGGATTTGTAATATAGACTAAGGTTCGGTATGGTAATACCTCCAGCAGTGTTTTTGTTACTCAGGATTGTCTTTGCTATCCTGGGTCTTTTGTGCCTCCATATGAATTTTGAGATTATTTGGTCAACTTCTTTAAAGAATTGCTTTGGGATTTTAATTGGTATAGCATTGAATTTGTATATTGCCTTTAGTAGGATGGTCATTTTTACATTGTTGATTCTGCCAATCCAGGAACATGGGAGGTCTTTCCACCTTCTGGTGTCTTCTGCAATTTCTTTCTTTAGGGTTTTAAAGTTTTCATTGTAAAGGTCTTTTACCTCCTTGGTTAGGTTTATACCAAGGTATTTCATTTTTTTAGGGGCTATAGTAAATGGGATTTTTTTCTCTCAAGGCTTTTTCACTTCTTTCATTCTGGGCATATTCTGATTTTTGCACATTTATTTTGTATCCTACCACCCTGCTGAACTTCTCAATTAGTTCCAGGAGCTTCCTGGTGGCGTTTTTGGGATCTCTGTTAAGCTTTTGACCTGTTGATCTATCCTATGTTGAGAGGGTGGTGTTGAAGTCCCCAAGAATTATCGTTTGAGGGTTGATTTCTTGCTTGAGATGTTGTAGGATTTTCTTAATGAATGTGGAGGGGCCCATATTGGGTGCATATATGTTCAGTATTGTGAAGTCTTCCTGGTGAATTGTACCTGTGACTAAAATGTAGTATCCATCTGTGTCTCTTATGATTTTCTTTGGTTTGAAGTCCACTTTGTCTGAAAGCATAATTGCTACCCCTGCCTGTTTCCTGGTTCCATTAGCTTGCAAGATTTTGGGCCAGCCTTTCATTCTTAGGATGTGCCTATCTTTTGTGGTGAGATGAGTTTCCTGAAGGCAGCAGATTGTTGGATTGTGGTTTTTAATCCAAGTTTGTAATCTGTGTCCCTTAATCGGTGAGTTATACCATTTACATTTAATGTTATAATGGAGAAATTATTTTTAATTCTGGACATTTTTTATGTTTAGTAGATTTTGTAAGCATGTTGTTTGATATTTATGTTTTGGTGGTATTATACTTCCCTCCTGTCCTCCTGGATATGCTGTTCTTTTCTTCAAGCTTGAGTATTATTTCTTGCATTTTTTGAAGGCCTGGTTTGGTAGACATGTATCCCTTCAAGTTGTCTTTGTGCTGGAAAACTTTTCTTTCTCCCTCAATCATGACAGATAGTTTTGCCGGGTATATATCAGTCTGGGTTGACATTTTTGCTCATTTAATACTTGAAGTATGTCTCTCCAAGCTCTTCTTGCTTTTACTGAAAAATATGGAACGCTTCACGAATTTGCATGTCATCCTTGTGCAGGGGCCATGCTAATCTTCTCTGTATTGTTCCAATTTTAGTATATGTGCTGCTGAAGCGAGCACTGAAATTCTTTGCTTGATGTCACCAACTTTTTATTCTGTTTGTATTTTGCTATAGTAATAAATGTTAGATTATGAGCATATTAATTCATGGTGATCATTTAAACTAGATCAGAATTATTAATTTGTCATCTCTGAGGAAGAAAATGGATTGAATTTCTTTAATAATTATGGAATAACTTTTAAATCCTTTGCCATGACAATTCATGTCAGTAATTAACATGATGTTCCTATGATACAAACTGGTAATTAAGTTTGAGACTGTAATAGTTGATATATGTGTTTTAAAAGCCAGCAGAAAATATAATAGATGAATCCAACCTAAAATAAGGTTAAAGACTTATTGATTGACTGAAAAGGGGGCACCATGTTAAAATGAAAAAAAAAATCTTTGCTTGAAACTAAACTGCATTTGGTTCAACGTGGCAGACATTGAGTCAGTTTTCTCCTTTATTTGAGTATGAAGAGAACCAAACTTAGGTGAGAAAGGCTGAAATCTACCCTGATTCTGGGACTGCAGATCTTTTAGTTTGTTCCCTTGGTTTTTATATCTAAAACTATCTCTGTTTCACAGAGAATGCAGTCCAGCTGTGTCATATAGAATGTATATGCCTATATATGCATATACAACGAATATGCATATATATGCATAACAAATATATGCAGATATGGATATATGCATATTTGTAAACATATACAAAATGTATATATGCACACACTTATATACACATACACATGTACTTGTATACATATTATATATGCTTCTATTTGGATCCTGCTTGCTAGCTCAACCTGATTCTGAACTTACCATCTTCCTGTTTCTGCCTCTTAAATGTTGGGATCACTTTGGACCTTTGACTGCATGCTCCTATCTTCTCTAAAACATTGCTACCAGTTAAGTCCTCTGTTTTGCATGTCTATTCAAAGAATTTTTCTTGGCTTCCTGTTTTCCATCTATAAATACTATCAGTAGGTTTCCCCCACTTGCTTTTCTTCTTAAGCAGCTGAATTCATCACTCCTTCCTCTCAGGACATCTTGAAGAGTGAGTATATTTTCTTCACCCTTCCATGCCCAGGACAATACTTTATTCATTTCCTTTCCCTCCGACTTCTGCCTGCAACTTCATCAATGGTACAATTCTAGCAAAAGTAAAAAAAAAAATAGAGTAATAAAAATTTTATTGATCATCTTCCTGACCTCTCTCTTCAGCTCTCTCACTGCAGGATTGCTCCATTATTTTCTTCACTTGTTTTCCTCCACAAGTTACTTCATCTTATATGATGGTGTCCAGTCTTGCTGTAGTCTATAGAATCTCTAGAATGGGTTTCTAACTTTATCCTCCATCTGACCATCAAGGCTGTGTTTCCATCTTATTCTGGATATCTCCAAATGGCTTATACGTTTGTACATATTTCCTACCTGCTGTTGTCTTATTTGAAAACACTCTTCCCCTTTTAGCCCTATAATTCAGTAACTGAGCTCCAAAAGTTCAAAAATCATTCTTTTTTAATAATATAGAATTGAAACCATTGCATGAAGAATAGTTCTTTGATGAACATTATAACGAGTGAAAAGCAATGGCTTCTCTATTTCTTTCTTTTCTGAATTTTCTGTTGGTTTTATCATTGTGGATTACTCAAAGAAAGATACTGGCTTATGACATTCAATTTTATATTTTATAGTTTCGTGAGACTGAAATTATAGTCTTGAGGATTGTAATTGATCAATGTACTTTCTTGCCAAAGTCCTCTGCTATAAATTATTTGACTCATGTATTAAAAGACATGAAATAAAAAATTAGTATGCAGCAATATCAACTTGGAAGCATGGAATGACACTTTAGTTGGATATATTATTTAATTCCTCTTACATCAGTGCTATGATTTCCCCATTTTCATAATTCAGGAAAAAAAAACACAGCCATGTACATTCTGCTTTTATTTTTGGAAGTGATAGGTGCTGTTTTGGGGCTTCTTTTGAGGAACATATGGTCATAATAGCAAGTAGCAGTGCAGTTTAATTTGTGATTCATTGTCAGACTTCCTACTAGATTGACAGTCCCTCCAGAGAGCTGTGCAATGTCTGTGCAAATGTCTGTGCAAAAGTAAGTTCCTAGGAAGACTAATGAATGGACACTAACTAGGAGTAAAAATGTTGATGTGCTCAGTGACTCACCTCCTGCCATGCTGTTGTAATTCTGTATAAGAAGAAAAGGATATTTCCAAATAAGCATTGCCTACCACCCACATGCCACTGATTCTAAGGTACATGCATTTCCATATGCTGTCATCCTTGAAATCAAATTCTCATAATTGATGGCATATCACAGTTTGGCATGTCAATGCAGGATAAGTGGTGTGACTCTCAGTTGACAGCATCTTAGCTCCACTGATATTTACTAATTTAAAAGGTGACAGTGTCTAAGTAAATGAGAAATGTTGAACCATGCTGGAATACAGGGCAGGGAGGGATGTTGCCTTATTAAAAAGGATGTTCAGGCATCATAATTGAGGTGGTGATCTGAGAAGCACTAGCAGGAATTGAGGTAGGGGCTGTGTAGTCCTCAAGAAGCGTGCTACTTGAAGGAGAACCCATGGTGCTAGAAGAGTCAGCACGCTAGAAAAGTTTGTTGTTTAAATGTTTTAACTCAAGTCTCTAGAGCTAAGCAGACCTAATGTATAATGTCTGCTAATACTTAATCTAATATATATGTATGCTAATATATAATAACTGACCCACCTCTGAACTCTGGACCAATCAGATATTTGTGAACTTCCTATGCTCACAGGAGCCACTTTGTCTGAAATGTAACATGGAGACCTGATCCACATGGTTTTTCTAAATTTTCTTCTACTCTTTCTTGCCTTCTATTAGACAAACTATTAATTCTTCATGGTAAATTCATAAAGGATCATGCTTTAATATTTTAAGAAGAAAAAGTTTCAGTTGCTATGTTCCATGCAGTTATATTCATAAGCTTCAGTCAGTGGCAGGTACCAATGTTAGACAAAATACCATATGCTGTCTATTTGATTCGTTTCACCTGAGTTCCAATTAATGTTGTGTTAAGCACTTCTGGTTTCTTAAGAAAATAAAAAGTGGTACAAATCTGAGATTTTTGCCAATGGAGGAAAATTCATCATCATCCTCATCATCATCATCCTCATCATCCTTAAATGAGCAAAGGAGTCATCAGAGTAGAGTGCTGAGCACATATGAAAGGAGAAGCCAATAACTTACCATATGATTATAGCCAGTAAAGTGCATGACTGATGGGTAAATTACTCTCAAGGACATACACTCTGCTTCATATCCACATGGTTGTAAAGTATGAAAATGACCACTCAGAAGGAGCCACTGTTCAATGTTTCCATGTTTCGGATTTTTGAAGCAAAAGAAAGAAATGGGGAATGAGAAGAAAATAACTAAAATATGTGGCTACATATTTTTTAATTAGACGTAGAAACCTGCTCTTTATCATATGGATTAGTCCTAGCACATGTATACATTTCTTAATAAATGTAACTAATTTAAAATATGGCATGTATATCTTAGCATCAGGATCTGGATAACCATTCTGATTTTAATTGTTAAAAATGCTGTTTTTAGATTGTTCACACTAAAGGGTTGATGAGAGGACTCAGTGAGTAAAGGCATGTTTTTG
Source organism: Typhlomys cinereus (assembly GCA_023101885.1). Classification (NCBI taxonomy): domain Eukaryota; kingdom Metazoa; phylum Chordata; class Mammalia; order Rodentia; family Platacanthomyidae; genus Typhlomys; species Typhlomys cinereus. The sequence goes on along the minus strand of JALPQD010000057.1, from coordinate 1,522,395 downwards.
CAAATAAAGTTTACTCATTATAACTCATATAGTGGAAGATGAAAACTGACTGCAAGTTGTCTCATATCTCCACATGCAAGCCATGCATGAACATACCCCTCCATTCTCTCCCCTTCTTTCTGTCTCCCTTTCTTTATTATTCTCCCTCTCAAATTAAATAAACTATTTAGATTATTCAAGCCAGAAATGTAATAAATAATGAATAGTGTTCCGAACACTGAAGCTCAAGTAGCATAAGGTAAGCTTATTTGGCCTAAATATTACTTAAGTTTCTACCCTGCTATGTCACATGAATTTCTAAGTACTATCTCTTCCTTGCTATGATTTAGTGTTCTGGGAGAATGAAGGGGAAATATCCTAGAAGAGATATTTAATGTGTATTTTTCATGCAGTAACTCCAATACTAACAATAACTACTAAGAACTCCCCACTCCCAATAATCTAGAAAAGTTATTTGGAGTCCTTCAATTCCTAATTTTCAGAGCATGCAGAAAATGGAGTAATGTAAGACTTCATGGCAGATTTTCTCAGGAAGGCTGCTAGAAACTAGAAGAATACTTCTTCATACTGCACTATGTATATTGCCACAGGAAAGATATATTAGAATCGATATCACTGGTAAATCTTACCATGTATACTGATTCAGAATTCCTTCTGCTTTTGTCCTTCAACTTATTAGTAAAGAATATATTTTCATAAATGCTTTGGCTAATATGTTTCCTCTTTGCTGCTAATTAAAAGCAAAAGTTTTTACACATCACTGTATGGGCTTCATGCTCTCCATGTGCAGACCCCAGGAGATGCTGAAGCAGTGTGAGATTTTAGCCAGAATAAAACAGAAAGAGAAAAAAAAGCAAAAGTTTTTAGTAGCCTTTAGCTATCCTGTAGTTTTAGTTGTAATATTGAATAATGTAATAATAAATGTGGTCTTAAGGGACTACTGAGCATTAAATACAATATTAGAAGCAGTATGAAATTCTGTAAAAATATAGTTAGAAGAAACAATGCTAAGAAGTAGTGAGCTCAGTGGCCACCCAACTAGTAGCAAGTTCTTTAAATCTACAGGAAAATTATAATCCATTAATATAATGTAATACCAGTCAAAATGATAATATGATTTTATGAACTGTCAACTCGGATTCTATAAAGAATCTTGAAAAGAAAATGCTAAAAACAAAGAATAAAAGTCAAAAGGCTAGCCTATGAAGATGCCAAAACACAGTTTAATAATTTAAAATATGAAATTAAAAATTAAAATATGAACACATTTAAATATGTTTAAATGTATGTGGCACAGTGGCTACATACAGGAAGTGAGGAATTAACTAGTTGTGAAGGACTCTAGGACAGAGACTCAAAGAGTTTAGAGAACTTGCAATGCTGCTTGATCAGCTTAAAGGGTAGTTGGCCTAAGATGTCACTGAAGAATTATTCACTAAATTGTATGAGTATTTTTTGTCCCCTTCTATGTATATCCTATAGTTTACAATAGAAAAATATTGTCTTGCTAGAGAAGTAACCCGATAAGTCATTTGAAAGAGATGATACACCAGAAATAGATTCATGTCAATCTGAGAATTTATTGTGGGCAGGATTTCCAATTATTGTGGAGAAGGTGAATGATGAAATAAATTATGATAGCTCCATGTAGAAAGATTTTCCATTTCTCATGCTTTAGTCTAAATGTAAAGTAAATGTCAGATTAGATGACAGATAGATATATACATAGATAATTATATGTATATGTATATACATGCATAGATATGAATGATAACATAGAAAAAGCACACCACTCCTGCTTTATTCTGTGTGGTAAAAAATCACCAAATCCAATCTACATTTAGAGGAAGGGAACTTAAGCTTCACTTATTGAAAGGAGAAACATCAAAGAGTTTGTAATCTAAAACCACACTTTCAGCAACAGAATGCACACTCAACATTGCAACATGTGGGCTGCTACTCAACTGCATTTTATCAGTGCTCAGAAGAGAGGGCTGTTTCTTAGACATCCATTGAATGAGTGAGTGAATGCTGTCTCTATCTCCTAGGCAGCAAAGATAAAGGTTGTGGATTTTACTGCATGTTGCAGTCCGCCTGCATGGTTGCTGATAAATAACCATTACACAGTTTAGGGGAACAAGGAGTTTACTTTCTTATGACAGTCCGGTTACAATTCATAGTAAGAAAGAGCACACACCAACACCAGGGCCGAGGGAACTGGCCACCATAACGGCTGAGAGATGGACAATCCTTACTTGCCAAACCAGCATGTCTGGCCAAGTATACAGAAGGATGCCAACTCTCTCAACCAGCTCTCTGTGATTTATCCGGAGCCTAATCCCACCCACCATGGGCTGGGTCTTCCCCATCAGCTAGACAATCTCCTTCAGGTTTGCTCTGGGCTTAACTCAACCATCAACTCTCTACAACTGTGCCCAGAGCTCAAACCCTCAATAGTCAAGTTGACGCCTATGCTTAACTATGACACTCCACCCCTTGTCAACTTGACACAAAAACAATAGCACTTTTAAACTGTAACCTTCAATCCTTGTCCTCACAGATGTTGAAAATATAAATACATTCCATGGGCAAATTTAAAATGTTCTCATTAAAACTTCAGCTCCAACATTTTAAAAGTTCAAAGTTTAACTTTAAAAAGGTATTAAATCAGAATAAGTTAAATACTTTAAAACAAATAAAACATTAAAACAGAAGGATCTTGATACAATAAGAAAACATTTAAATTAAGATCGAAGTCCAGCAAATTACCGCATCCTGTACTTCAATGTCCATCTTCTGTTGCTCATCATGTAATCATGGTGGCCCAAAGATTTCAGGAATTCCCAGTCCCTATTTGCAGCTCGAAGTTATAAAAGCAGAGTTCTTTGAACCAGGCTGAATCTCCACTCCCAGTCATCCTCAACAGCAGTCCCACAGTTCTGGCCTCTCAAACACCATTCTGGGTTCTCCTCTGCAGCTTTAAGCTTCACCATCTCTTGCAGGAACTCTACGCCTGCCACTTGGTGCCAAGCTTTTGCTGCTCTCCATGAACCCTTCAGTAGTACACGAAAACCAGTATCACCTGAGGGACGCTGCCAGATTCCAGAGCAAGTTCGAAACGTAGCTTGGTCCATTGGAGCTACAGCTGCACCAGATCTTGTGCTCTGATGCTGGAAAAGCCTATTCCAGGCACCCAAACTTCCGAAGGGCAAGAAACAGCTTTAACTGGGGCTTTCAGCCCCTGAAGGAATCTGGATTTTCAAACCGCAAACTTGCCATACAGTGGTATTCACCTCCTCCACCGTCACAGTGCAAGTCAGTAGGTTTTCCTTCACTGATGTTCATTTCTCCAACAATGGCAGCTGTTCTGCTGCCTGCCCTTCCCTCATCCAGAGCTTCACAGCCACCAACACAGCTCTCCTCAATCAAGCAAACCAGTCCATTGTCTGTAAATTCAACTTTACCAAAGTCCCTGTTCCTCTCATCACAAATTGGGCCCAAACAATGTCTCTCAGCAATTGGCCCACTAAACTCTGAAGAACGATATTTGTAAATCCACAAAGTGAAAATTCTCAAGCATTTTCAACTTTGTCCAGCGAAACTGTTCAAAAGACACAAAATCCACATAGTCATATTTATCAGCAACACCCCACTTCCTGGGTACCAAATTCTGTTGTAGTCCACCTGCATGGTTGCTGATAAATGACCATCACACAGCTTAAGGGAACAAGGAGTTTACTTTCTAACGACAGTCCGATTACAGTTCTTAGTCCAGCTTGACGGGAGAGCACACACCAACACCAGGGCCGAAGGAACTGACCACCATAACGGCTGAGAGATGGACAATCCTTACTTGCCAGACCAGCATGTCTGGCCAAGTATACAGAAGGATGCCAACTCTCTCAACCAGCTCTCTGTGATTTATCCGGGGCCTAATCCCACCCACCATGGGCTGGGTCTTCCCCATCAGCTAGACAATCTCCTTCAGGTTTGCTCTGGGCTTAACTCAACCATCAACTCTCTACAACTGTGCCCAGAGCTCAAACCCTCAATAGTCAAGTTGACGCCTGTGCTTAACTATGACACTGCACATAGGGTAAGAGTCTAAATTCACATTAGCTATAAACTTTGGTTGCATAAATTTCTGTGAATCTCAGTTCGTACCTGTATGCTCTGTGAACTATTGCTACCTGCTGTTCGGCACTGCACCTCAAGTGTTCTGTGCAAGACCACAAACGTTAGAATTGCTTGCTTTGTTTACTTTCCATCTTCCCCAATACTCAAGATAAACAGAATTTCTTTACTTGGTGGTGTGAAAAACTCCAATGCAACTATTCTCATAAGGAACTACATATATTTGCTACTTATATGTTGGAAAAAAATCAATTTATATAATGCTAGAAAAACTTTTATGTAATTACTTAGTCTCTATGATCCCCCAAGATAATTCTAAAATACACTTGTGGGAAAAAAGTAACAAAGTAACCATATGGAAAAAGAATTCTTCAGTGTAGGCTGTACAAATGGAACTTAAATTCAATGTTCTACCTGAAGAAATGTACATAGTAACACTCTGTTCTGGAGAGAGCATTAAAGGTTCCACTGTTGTTGAGTTTTTTTTTCCATGGGCAATAACCACAGTGCATATTTGGGAATTTATTCATTCAGGGAAGATTAAAGCCCCAATAACTCTCCCCTGGAAATGATACAGTTTGACAAATTCAAAATCAGAAAAGACAACAAAGAATTTACCCAGATGTCCTCACGTTGTGGAGTCATGTGATTCAGTTCTTCTTCCTTTTTTTCAAACTTTTGTGTCTTTTATATTAAGCACAGGCAGAAATCTCAGTTTTATAGTCACATGAGTTTCCATAAGCATATACACAAAGTAACCACATCCAAATCAAGGCAGAACATCTATATCATCTTAAAATGTCCCTTATGGCTCCTTCTAGTCATTCATCACCACCCCCAAGGCAACCACTGATCTGACATCTGTCATTACTAATTAGTTCAGCCTGTTGTAGCAAAAATAGACCATTATGTTTATTAGGATACCTCTGAGAGCCATTTCTATGGCATCCATAGTTCCTTTTCTGTTGTTGCTTGTTAATAACATCCCAGTATATGACTATGAAAGTTATACATGTTGAGCATCCCTAAACTGGAAAGCTAAATTCTATGACGCTCCAAAATCCAAAACCCTTTGACTAATATGACACTGCAAATTGAAAACTTCATTCCTAACTTGGTGTGGCAAGCAGGTCATGCTCAAAAGACATACTCTGAAAATATTATGTAAAATTGCCTTCATTCAAAGTACATAAAATGCATATGGACTGCAAATATTGTAACTAGGTTTGGGGTGTGTGTGCATGTGTGTGTGTGTTTTGGTAAATAAAGAAAGCAAGTATCCTGGCATACCTGATAGGGATTCTCTACATAAACTTGCCCTCTGAGCAATTTGAGAATGATTGTCCTATTTAAACATTGCACAGAAACCCAGACCATCTTGGGCAGGACCATACCCCAGACAGGTAGTCCTCAGAAATATATAAGAAGGAGAAAGCTAACTGAGCAGGAGGAACCAAGCACACACCCCATCAGTTGCTTTCTGTTCTTTCTGCAACTGGAACTAGATTCTTCAAGCTCCTGTTACTATGACTTCCTTACGCTATTGGATTATATCCTGGCATCACGAGCTAGATTTAAATCTTTTCCCAGAAGCTACTTGCAGCCTGTCAACTCATGTCTCCTGGCACTCACTGTCTTGGCTAATGATCACATATTCCCAGTTTCTATGCACCTTTTCTTTCTCTGTCCTCTTATTTCTCATCCATATCAAGCTATCATGCCATCTACATTGTACTTTTCCTTTTTGCTTACAGATGTAATTACGAAAAAGTGACCCTGAGAAATGACAGGTGACAAAAATGTGTGATTCATCATACTTGTACACATTAATGTTTATGCACCATAGAGCTTCTGCCGGAATAGTTGTGCTTTTTTCTGTTATTATGCTAACAGAATGTGGCATGCTTTTGTTAAGCTCAGCTTCTGCATAGATCCTACTGGGTGACCTTGTATAATTTATTGAATTGTCCTGGCCCTGGTTTAAATTGTAAAATGTTCAAAGAACTTAAATATTCAGCAGATTAGTTTACCTTACACCTGCCTCAAAAGCAGCCACTTTGAATATATTCAGGAAAGAGGTATAGAGTATGCCTAGATTGTCTTACTGAAAGGCAAGACTGTTGAGATATTTTTCAATCCCATACCTGCCTCTCTTTGGTTTGCCTGTGGTGTGTTCATGCTAGCGTGCTTCCAATCTGACCTGTTCACAAGCTAAGCAGATCTTCTGACTCAGGACAGCTAGGAACACAGTGGTATAAGGAAACACTAGGGGAGACCCAGGGGATATTGCATTCGCTTCATTCTTTCTTAAACACAGATTCACATTAGCCATGCTTACCAGCTATAGACACTGATGTAAGAAAGAAAAGCAAATTGCTAATTTGTTAATATGCAAAAGAAACATAACCTGTAGGAATTCTGAATATGTGTCTTCTAAGGAAGAAAGCCTTTCAAGTCATGTGAGAGGCCGAGTTATCTTCACAAGGAGACTGGTTTTTCATTTTGTTTGTTGTTGTTGTTTGTTTTGTTTGCTTGTTTCCAGAGGTGGTGACAGGAGCTTCCTGTCAGGTGTCACTAATCACTGACAACATTCTTCCCAAAGATGATAGAAATGTTCTCCCACGGGAATGGAATAGAAGACCCCACACATGCAAAGCCCCCTGTGTCGAATGTGACTGGTTTTTATGTAGTTTTGTTTTTATAAATGTCTTTCTGACCATTCTCTTCCTTCTGTTAAGTGGTGTAATTCCTGAGCCACAAGCATTGTATTTATGAGCATAATCCACTTATGTCTCCCTGGGTCCCTCTGCTTTTGAAGATCAACACTAATCCCTTGACCACAGCCACAGCCGGCTGCTCTGACCCCTCACCTCCAAATCTTCAACATTTACCCATTAGAAGGTAAATTTAATTTCTGTCTCAGGAGGTTCTATCGTCTTATCTCCTTATAGCTGCCTCCAAAAGTTTTCTGAATAGAATTTAGAAGTTTACTGAGGAATGGGTAGGAACAGTTTATTTTTAAAACTCCCTAATATTTGGTGTGTTCTTATCACACTGCTATGGAAACACAGCTAGAGTGCATTAGGCTGAGCTACACAAATTGCCAATATTTGATGATTTTTGACGTTTAACATGTTAATTTCCTATGGCTCAGCCAACCATAAAGAGGACAATGCTTCCCATTTTAAAAAGCAAGGTGAGGTATACATTAGGCAAATTCTTCATCTTTTTGATTCTCATCAACTCAAAATGGGGTTGGCTAGAAAAACTGTAAGAACTTTCAAATCATAATAGTCTGAATTATTTGTATCTTTCTGAATCCTGAGTGTTACTATGGATGTCATAAGAAAATTTATCCTCAAGGTGCTTTTCCTAAAAGTTTTACTATGTATTTTTCTAAACTTTTTCCTTTTTCTTAGTTTTTGGTGGTATTGGGGTTTGAATCCAGGGCCTTGGGCATGTGAGACACACCCTCTACTTCGGAACTGCTTATTTTTTTTAAATTTTTGCCTTGTTAGACAAGTCCCACTAGGAACAGCTGTACTAAGAGTTGGCTGTTCAGCGGCTGCCATCAGGATAGGTGACTATGTCTGCTTACCTTTCCTTGACCACTGTGTCTCCATTCACACACAGAGCCCTGTGAGGCGACTGGGATAGGGGAGTCAGTTCTTGTGGACTCTGTTCTTAGCCTTGACTCTGACAGCCCTTCACCCACAGGACGCTGGTGGACCCTCCCTCTTTTTCTCTGTCACTCATCCCTTTTGCGCTCTGTTCCAACTCAGCTTCTTGTCCTTACTACTGGTAGTCCTCTTTGGCCCATGTTTCCTTTTTTCATTTCTCTCGGTTCACTTGGAAGAACTCCAATCCTAACTGCAGTGAACCCTTTACCCATACCACATAAGCACTCTCCCAGCTCAGCACAGAGGGAGAAAAACGCACCATTTCATCACAGTTTCACTTTACACTCATGACTGCAATGGACTCATCAGCTTCAGAGAGGCTGATGATGTTTTTTGTGCCCATTTTTTCTGCCATTATCTACAGTTATCATTGAACATCCTTATTATTCCCACTCTTAGCTGAAGTTGCTTTTTGTTTCATTAAGAAATTGATGCCGTGCCCTGTCACCTCACCCATCTCACATCTTTATGCATGCTCTGTGTCCACTCCTTTCTCAGCGTTTACTGTCTTTCCCCCTTGAGCATCCAAAACCTCCACTCATGACAGTCACTAGCATCCTGTCCTGCCTTGTCGGCAACATTTTGACCATGCTTCCTTCTCTCCAGCATCATCAAATTATCACCCAGTTTTCTGCTGCCTTTTAGAGCAAAACTCCAACACTTATGTAATTTGACAAGACCACCATATCAACATCTCTCAGTTGTATATTGAGCCAACAGCTACCAAAAATTTCTTTGCACCTCACCCACTTGTAAAGAACTACTTCCTCTGTGATATTTTACTTCAATTCCAGAGGTTGCACCAGATGGAGCTGGCAGGTTGGTGGTTTAAACAAATTAAGAAAAGAGGAAAAGTATCCAAACACTGAGAAAATAAGTGAGGCCATTCCATCAAGTTGCCATTTTTGAAGCATCTCGATTTAATCTATACCTTGGCTGTGCTCTCAATTCCACAGCTGAGTTAAAAGGACATCAAGTCTGCATAACTGGGCTTGAAGGAAAGCTTGGAGACCATTTGTTTTCTTATATCTCTTTAGTTTGCAATTGTCAAACTCAACTTTGAGGGGAATAGTTCAAAACATCATTGAAAGTTAAAAAAAAAAAAAAAAGAAGAGAAAGACAGTAAGGTAGAAAACTGCAGCCAGATCAGATAAACTATGTCAAAGTCTTCACTTTGCAGCATTTTTAGCAAAGACGTATTTTTAGCAGTGATGGCTAAAGGGGAGAATATGTCACAGGGACACCTGTGTGGTTATGTAGACTGGCAGGGATGAGGAGTTACTATAAAGTGTGCCTTCTATTTCAATGACATGTTTCTCCACAGACAGACTTTGCAGATAATACTGTGCTGATTAAGAGAAAAGATAGCTACATGTCCACACTCAGAAATGAGGCCTGCTCCATGTTGACCCATTTGTACTGCAGGTCGAGCTGCACCCCCACCACCCCCGTAAGCCTGTGCTTTCATTTCACTGATGAATATTAATTACAGTGGATTCACTGTTCTGTCCTATTGATGAGTCAGAGGTTCAGGTTTAGTAAGTTGTACTTCTGTTTTCTCATTGTGTCCATAGGATGCTTCTCATTGTGTTATTTTGAAAATATTCAAAAGCCATGGCTAGAGGGGATTCTGAGCACTAATCAACTGTAAGGGTGACATACCTACTGATCTTTTAAAATCTCCTTATATATGAACTGACAGCGCAATTTAGATAGCAGAACTAAATCCACTGGAAGCTTTGAGAGCAGGACTAGATAAGTTATCCCCTTGAACATCAAATATAAGTGAGAGAGGACAAAACTGCTAACAGAATGATTGAACTCCATCCAGGTGAATGAAGGGCCCCATTCTCTCCAACAGAAATTCGAACTTAAACACCATCTAACAGTGCACATTCCCTCTTTATTCATTCCCTTTAAAAGTGCTCATGGGTCTCACTCTGCCAGGCCCAATTTTAAACACTGGGGAGACCACCTTTGCCAGACCAGAAGAGACTGTGTGCTCCAGAAGAAAAGCAGCAGGCAAAATGCACCTTCCTACAGAAAAAGATCAAGGCAGGCATGGGGAGAGAAGGTGTTCTGGAGAAACTCTGGCTACTTTTAAGGAGGCAACCCTCAAGTGTGTAGGTGAGTGAGCCTGATTTAACCACTAAATGATGGGGATCATATCACACACTATGGTGGCAGTACTGGAAATTACTCACCCGAGCAGCTTATTCAGTCTTTTTTGAAATCTTCTCATTGTTCTTCATAGACATAGATGTGCCTCATCCACAATGAAAATCACTGAATGACATAATTATGTTTATTCTAACAGATGGAGACAGTGGCTCAAGCTGGTCGCCAAAGGTCTGAGTCTGCCTGCAGGGACTGTATATTAGTTGTGACCGATAGTTGATACGGTCTGCACAGTTCTGGGCTTTTGGGTTTTACACAGTCATATTTTAATGTCAGAAGAAAAAGCTAGGTCAGTCTCTTATGTGTGTGTCTCTCTCAACTTCTTTCTTTAAAAAACTCAATAAAGAAAACTGTAAGACATATCTTAAATATATGTTACATGTTACCTTTTTACACATAGAACTGACCCGGCATCTTGAGAGAAACTGAATGTAATTAGTACCAAGGGAGTCTCCCTTATCCAGATGTAATCAGCTGCATCATTTTTCATTTCCAACACTAAAGATTACATGACACACTCATATTAGCCCCTTTCTTCTCTTAAAATTCATAGCCATTTTTATTCATTATTGGAAATTCCACTGTCCATACTACTACTGATGAACATTGGAACAGTAAGCAGTTTGAGATTATGAATACTGCTACAAAGAATATTCCATTACATTTCTTTTAGTGGTCCAATATACATACTTACATATACATGTTTCTTTTCAGACATTTAGTTTGAAGAGTGGGAAGAATTTTTTGAAATCCTGTATCTAATTTCTTCTCCAGCCCTTTATTCAGTATGGAGTTATACCTTCATCCTCTATTGATAACAGAAACTGGATGGGAAAAAGATATCCAGAAAGGGACCTTCTACTAAATACTAGCAGCCAGCTTTGTACAAGAAGTTTAAATAGGGACAGGAAAGGAGAGAAAGTGGAGGGAAGGAAGAAAGACTGCTTTATAGCATTTGTCAGTTTCCCACCACAGTTGCATGCACATTATCAACCATCTTATAAAAACAGCGCTTGTGACCAAGCATAACCCAGCTCTAACGCAGCACTGAAAATAGTCAGTCTGCCCAAGAAAAGTAGGGTGAGAGGAAGGAAGGAATAGGGTTGAATACTTTGTGACCAATATTTCTCTATAGCTACTGAGTTAGTGCCATGGAAGAGTATTAAATTACCGTGCTAACCCAAATATTGTTTTATAAAATTCAGTCTATTGATGAAAACGATGAATAGCTTGTGGTGACTGTACTTAAGACAGATTGAGCTTTCACTGCGGCCATAGCAACCTGAGATTGTAGCAGCTCACATACAGGAGCTTCCTTCATCGTGCCAGCTCCTCCACAGGTCCAGCCACCCTCCAGGGCAGTAGCTGCTGCTGCAGAAATGCAACATCCATACTGTTACCCTTGATTTTAATTCTCAGCCTCCATAGTCACTACTAAGACAAGCAGAAAGTCAAAGAACATGCAAGGCTTGCAGGGCTTCAGACAAAAGTGACTTGCCAATTCTACTTGCATATTATTGTCTGGAACTACCTCCCAGCTCCAAGCACAACTGGCAAACAGGGAGAATATGTGAAATGTAGATGTACTGCAAACGTCTCTGCCACAGAGACATACGCTTTGAACCATATGTTATCTTATGTCTACACTTTCATATATATAATTGTTCTGAAAGAAGAAGTATATCTGGCATAATCAGAGAGTGCTCTATTTGTATTTTATTAGCTTACAAAATAGAGGAAAGTCTTTATTAAACAATCACAAAGTCAAATCTGAATGAAAAATGCTTTTATGCATGAGTTAATGGGTTCTTACATTGAATTCTAACTCTAGCATATGTAATGCCTTAGGAATTCAGCTTATTTTATGATCATTAGAGTAATAATTGATATAGGCAAGAGACATGAGTAGATGCTGAAGCCACTAAGTTAAAAGCCATTGGATGGGAGAATATTCAAAAAGTCTTGAAAGCATAAGTCACATTATTTATTATGTTAACATGAAGCTCTTTGGCAGGTTTTGCCTTCTACAATTGATTAAGTTCAAGATTGTCCATAACGGGACAAACTGAACACCATATGAGAAAAGAACATGATGTCATCCATGCAATACTTATGCCAAAGGTATTAAATATGAATAAAAATAAAAAACAGGTCCAAATTGAGGGCCATTCTGTACAAAGTGAGCTGCCTTCTTCAAAATGTCAATATCGTGCAAACATGATGTTCCAGAAGAAAAGAGATCATGAATCAGTATGGCTAGACCAATTATGTGATGCAGGATCTAGTCCTGGAAGAAAGGACACATGGAGGACACTGGGATGCATACAGCTTTTATTTTCTTGTGTATTTGGGAATGGATACATTTCTCACAGGCAATCAATCAGTATATTCGGTTATGTGGATGACTCTGCATAATGAAAAAATCCTAACAGTTATTAGTGAACTGTATCTATGAGTAATTTCAAGTGATTCAGAAAATATATATGCTTATGTTTATATACATATGCACATAAATTTATGTCATGTGTCTATATAGCTATACCAAATATATATAAAGAGAGGGAGCAAAAGGGCTGGAGAAACAGGTCAGTTAATAAAACCTTGCAGCATTCAGGCAATAGGGTTTGAGTTCCAATACCTAGCACCCATGTAAGAAAACGGGCATGGCGATACACATGTATAATGAATTCTCAAATCAAAGAAATAGAAATAATAGGATCCCTAGGACTTACTGGCCAGTGAGTCTAGTCACATTGGCAAACTCAAAGTTTTATTAGAAACCTTGTCTCAAAAAAAAAACCAAGATAGAAAAATTAAAGAAGATATTTTTTTCAGAATTCTTGTCTCCACATGCACCTGCACCCATATATGCCCCACAAATACATACACGTGCATACGCCCCAACAAAAATAATGAAAGGTGGACAGAAACAACTCTGGTGAAATCTGAACTCATGAAAAACACAAGTATCAAAACAACACGAATTCTACTTTTGCAACTCGTCTTTGGATTTAAATGGTTTCAAACTTTGAATAAAGGAAAATAGCACTCTTTGCCCTTTATTCCTCAGACTCACAATTTAATTTTCACTGTAACATATGGGAAAAATATTAGTGCTATTGGGACCAATTTCATTCTATTGACTAATTCCTATTTAAGTTGGAATTAGACTAGGCTGTCCACTCTCATCACCCTTGTTTAATATTATGCTTGAAGTCTTAGCTAGAGCAGAAGAGAAAAAGGGAGACCAACAGGAAAGGAAGAAGTCAAGTTATCTTTATATGCAAATGGTATGATTCTATACCTGAGAGATCCTAAAAGTTCTACCAGGAAACTCCTAGAGCTAATAAGCATGTTCAGTGGAGTAGCATATTACAAAATTTCATATTGAAAAGTCAGTGACTTTTCTATACATCGAGGATGACCAAAGCAAATAAGAAATGAGAGACACAATCCCATTACCATGACTCCACATTTGTATATTTGGAAATCAGATAAAAATTATGCTTCAAAAGGAAGGAATTTTTTAAATTAACAGCTTAGGAGTTTATTTTTATTCTTCATTGTATATGTGTGTGCATATGAGTGTGTGTCCTATGTGAGCATGTATATGTGGTTGTTCCCACATCCATCTGCATGGAGGCTAGTGGAACGTGTCAGGTGTCCTGCTCCATCACTCGGTGCCTTCTCTTTTGAGATATGGTTTCTCACTATACGTGGCAGGCTGGTCATCAGCAAGTCCCAGCGATTCTTCTGTCTCTGTTCATCACAGTGATGGGGCTACAGCCACACACAGCCATGCCAGATTTTCACATGAGTGGTGGGATCAAAACTCGGGTCCTTATGCTGGCATGGAAAGCACTCCTATCCACTGAACCATCTCTCGACCACAACACTTTTATATGTCTATACTAGTTAGAATGTTAGATTTATCTTCATAAATCACTCTTTAAATTATTATTGGTATGTAGAAACTGTACATATTTAATGTATACAGCTCTATACCTTTTGGATAATGCTATGTCTATCACTACCCTCAAGTCATATACACATTCATTATTTGTCAAAGATTCCTATTGTTTAACGTCTGATGTTTCTGTGAGCCTATAAAAAGAATGTTTAACATAAGACCTACACTTAGCAGATTTTAAGTATGCAACTCTATATTGTTGTCCAAGATACTATGGTGTATAAAACACAACTATAGGAAAACACAATTAACTGTAAATTTATCTGAAACTTGGTCACAATGAGCTGTCTCTTCCTATGTTAATTAGCTCTTGCATCACTGTGACAAATATCTGTTCAAAACAAGGAGGGATCTGCTTTCAATCATAGTGTCAGGCAGATCCCAGTTCCTCAGTCTAGGCATCTGTGCATATGATTATGGCAACAGGAACAGCAGGACCGACCTACTTCCTGCTTTCAGTGACCTGCTTCCTCCGGGTCTACTCCACCATGTAAGTTTCATAAACCTCCCAAAACAATGGCAACCTATGGATCCAACCTCCAGTTGATGAACTCATGGGTGAATTACATATTCAAACCAGAATATCTCCCCATGGCCTCTCCTTCAGCCTCTCACAGTCATTCTACTTGCCTTCTGAGTTCGGTGATTTAGACTCCATGTGAGTAAAATCATGCAGCATTTACTGTTCTGGGTTTAGCTATTGTAATCTGCTGTGTGTGATTGCAGACATCAAGATTTGATTTTCAAAGCTGCATAATATTCCATTATACATCTGCATTGCATTTTCTTTATACATCCATGCATTGATGGACATTTAGATTGCTTTTGTATCTTGCTTATTGTGATAAATAAGGAAATGCAGTTATCTCTTTGAGATCTGATTTAAATTCTGGTGAATAAATACCTAAAAGTAGGAATGATAGTTGTACTTCAATTATTTTAGGAGCCTTCAGACTGTTTCTTAGGATGTCTAAAACAATTTGCATTCCTACCAACATTATACATTCTTGTCAGCACAGAACAGAATTTCTCATTTTGTTTGCCTTTGATAGCGTGAAAACATTTCACTGTGTTTCCCACACTGGTCTTGAACTCCTGAAACCCACCAATCCTTCTTTCTTAGTCTTCTGGGCGGCAGGGACTGCAGTACATGTCATCACCGTACATAGGCTTTTCAGTGTAACCTTTCCTTGCATTTCCCCGGTGACCATTTATTTTTATAGCATTTTGTCATTTTTTACATTTGTGTGAGTCTATGTATATTTGTAGTTGTTTGATTATTATAATTGCATCTATTCTCATCTATGAGCAGAGGATATAGTTAAATTTATTTGCATCTTCTTTAATTTCTTTCACCATTAATAAGTTTCAGCATACAGCTCTTGTGAGAGAAAGGACTCTTAGCAATTTCTTTGCAATCGTAAAGATGTCTGGGACAAGCTAAAGAGCTTGCCAGCAGCAGACGTGTGTTTGGATTGGCCACTGGGTTAATATGGCAAACTGCTTGGGAGATGATGTCACTTTGCTGTAAAAAACAGTGGCATAGGGAAGAGCCAAACTGAAGGTAACTCCTGCTCCCTATTATCCTCTGCCAGTTCAGCTCTGTCTGTGGGGTTTGGCAAAGCCAGGATGCAGTCACTGTCTAATTGTGGAGTGACACAAATTGTCACATGCTTACACTATTAAGGAAGCTACTTAGCATAATTGTACTAAATGTTTGAATTGGTTTCTAGAACAGGTACTGTAATTCTGCACAAAGCATTTAAGTAGCAGATGAACTGATACAGACAGTGAACTTCAAAATGAAACCTCGTTCCATTAGGTTTGCATTTTCTTTAAAGTATCCAAAATGGAAATTCTGTGTTGGAAATCTCTGGAGTCTCTCCTGACTACTCAGAAGTAGGTTGACTTTATGAAGACAGCATTGACATAGCGTGCCTTTCTATAAATTTCATATCATTTTTAAAATAATATTTGATTCATTTTGAAAATGTCATACAGGTATACAATGTATGTTGGTCACACAGGTATACAATGTATGTTGGTCACATGCACCCCAATACTACTCCAGACTTTCTTACCCCCAACATGTCTAAGATTGTTACATACAGCTGTCAACTCAACAATTGCAAGCTGAGCTTTTGGCACATCTGTAAAGGATCGAAAAATAAAGCAGGCCCTAAGCAAATCTGCAGGACATTGTCTAATTCTGGGGGAAGGACTCAGCCCATGGTATGTGGAGGGGGGACTACTCCCCAGGCAGGTTGATAAGATGAGGGAAGCTGGTAAGACCAGTAGGTTCCATGAGCATGAGCCCACTGCTGTGCTTTCTTAGCTGGTTCAGCAATGCATATGGTGTGGCCAGTTCTCAGCATCTGGTATTGGTATGAACTTTCCTGCCAATCTGGATTAAGTTCTTTTTTATATACATTTTTATTATTATTTCAGCTCATACAAACTTAATAGGTACACCAGTTCCCTCCCTCCCACCTCCTTCCCACCGAACCCCCTGCTCCTCCTCCCCTCACCCCTCCCTCCCCATCCCCCAGTGCCTCCCGCCCCAATTCCCAGAGAGTCCTTTCTTGTGCATGCCTGACTCTCCTGACGTACAAGGCATTTCCCTGTGGATTAAGTTCTGTAAGTGGGCAATCATAAACCAAAATAAAATCTCTTGTTCCCATAAGCTATGAATCTATCAGCAACATAGAGCTGTGACATCACCCTCCCAACTTTTTGTCATTTTTTAATATCTATATGAGCCAAATTAGTGCTTTCTATCAGTTAGGGATGGAACCTCAAGAGCCAGACCACCATCTGTTCAGGAATTTTGATTGGCTCGATTCTGCAGAGTACTTACAGGCTGTCATGGTTTGAGCGTATCCCCTACAGTCCCATGTGTTTGGGAAGATCATGGTACCTTTAGAAGATAGAGCCTCCTTGCGGGAGGAAAGCAGACAAAGCAGTCAATGGGATGGGCCTTGCAGTGAATTAGTCCTACCCTACCTCCACGAGAGGTCTGCTCTTGCAGCTTGTAGTCTTGCAGTCTTGCAGCTCTCAGCCCTCTGGATGGGTGTGACTTAGGGTGCCTCTAGCTTCTGCCACCAGTCATGCTGCTTCTGCCATGAAAGACTATATTTACCCTTTAAACCACAAGTTGAATAAATCTCCCTTTCTCCCTTAAGTTGCTTGCATTTGGGTGTTCTCTCACAGCAACATGATGAGTAACCAGTACACAGACTTACCTGTCATGGATGCAGTAACCACGTCATGTCCAGACAACAGGACTTTACTGCAGTCCTTGCCACCCTCAAGCTCCTGTATTCTTTCCACTCCCTCTTCTGTGACATTTCCTGTCATAGGGTTTGATATTGATGTCCCATCTGTGACTGACTCCCTCATATTCACTTCATCTAAGCACTTTGACCAGTTAGAAATCTCTGTATTAACTGTTGGACACTGAAAAAAGAAGGTTCTCTTAGCAAGGTTGAAAGTAGCACAAATCTATGAGCATAAATTTATTTAGAGGCAAATGGCAACAGGACCGTTTAGAAAAACAATAACATAGGTCCCCCCACCCCAAAACCTCTGACCTCCCCATCCATGGACTTTTGACAAGGTTTAAAGTACCAGATATGGTACTCCTGTGGAGCAGTCCCCAAATCTAATCAGAAAACAGTTAATTGAGCCCTTAACATTCATACCACCATTGCACCAGTGGGCATATCTTGCCTGGAGAAGAAAGTCAGTGTTTTAGCATGCAAGGTCAAATGTTGGTAAGACTATTGATGTTTTTCTTCCAGTAGCCTACATAGAACATTCTAGCTGTATAAAATCTACCTATCAGGGACAGAAATCCCTGGATAGTTCAACATTAATTTCTCTATATCCTGAAACCAAAGCGTATAATGTCTTCAGCAATAGGGTCTTGACATCTAATTATGGTGACCAACCAGGAGTGATGAGAGTGCCCTGTGTTGTTTGGAAGCCTCTGGAGCTTCCTAACCAAGAATTAACTCATGGGTTTCTGTAAGACTTCTTCATGTACTTTTAGCTTTTGTTAACCCATCCTACCTTTCATCTCACTTATCCCTATGTCCCCATCCCTTCTTAAACCTTTAATTCTCCATATCCATTCCCATTCTTCCATATCACATAGACCCTCTGTCTTAGTTTCTTATATTGTTGTCATGACAAATACCTGACTAAGGCATTTGGAGGGGAAGCAAGTTTTATTGAGCTCACAGTTTCAAGTTATTGTCCATGTGACGGGAGAATTACAACATCAGGAACCAAGGAAACCAGTGATAGCACATCTACAGCAAAGGATGATAAGGCAGAGGACAAGGACCATGTATGTGTGCTGCTTGCCTACCTGCCTGCTTACCATTGCTTGTCCAGTTCCCTTCTGTGGGGGAACGGTGCATCCACCGTGGGCTGGGTTTTCTCACATCAATTATGACATCAAGACAATTTCTCAAAGGCATGTCCAGGAGGACAACCTTAATCTAGAGAATATAGTGGAAATTCTGCTTCCTAAGTGCCAACATATGAACTGTTGCTAATAATCATACTTTCTAATCATATTTTTTATTTGAATCTCAAGATTGTAAGTTTCCATCTCTTCACTTACTTTATCTATAGTCTAATAGTCCCACTCCCTTGTTACATAACTCTAACAATGACCCATTTCTAGTTTATGTATTCCATTTATACTGCAAGTTAAACACACACAAAAAAGTTTTGAACTAGAATCCACATATGAAAGAGAATTTTCAGTACAGTGTAGAGAAACCATGTTGTTTTTTTAAAGATATGTTATCATTGCTTCAATCTCATTTGCAATCATGTACCTATATAAATTATTTATTTTACCTTGGCTTTGATTTGGTATGGTACATGCCTTTAGAAATTCATCCATTTCTTTCATATTTTCCAATTAGTATTTTTATGTCCTTATTTTCTGAATTTAGTCATTATTTATTGTAATGTCTATATTTTTCTTCCTAATTCTATTAATTTGGGCCTTCTCTCTTCTTCTGGCTAAATTGGTAAGGATTTGACAATCTTGCTTATCCTTTCAAAGAACAAACTCTTTGTTTTTTGTTCATTGAGTCTTTGTTTAATTTTTAACTATTTCATTAATGTCCTGGACTTAATTATTTCTCCCTGTGTACCATTTTGGGTTTGTTTGGTTCTTGGTTTTCCAAAGCCTTAAAGAACAGGCTCTTAGTGCTATCTTTCCCCTAAGGAATGTCTTCATTTTTCCCATGTTTTGGAAACCATGTTGGTTTTCATATGTTGCGACTTCATTTTCATTCAAATCTAGGAATTTTTTTTACCTCCTTCGTGATTCCTTCAGGGACACATTTACCATTCAATATTGTGTTGTTTAATTGCCATGAATGTGAGTACTTTCTACAGTTTTTGTTTCTGTTGATAGCTATCTTTATTCCATTGTGATGAGACAAAATATAAAATGTTATTTTTATTTTCCAATGTTTGTTTAGACTTCTTTTGTGCAGTAGCCAATGATTTAATTTGGAAAATTTTCCATGGGCTTCTTACAAAAAAAGTAAAAGAATGTGCATTCTTTAGTATTTAGGTGAACTATTCTGTAGATGTCAGTTATATCCATTTGATTTATGATGTTATTTAACTCTGTTTTTCTGTTTAGTTTTTGTCCAGATGATCAATCTACTGGTGAGAGTGGAGTATTGAAGTAAGCCACTATCTCTTTTAGACTAGCTCTTACTCGTTTCCTGTTTCCATTTGCTAGGAATACCTTTTCCATCATTTTACCCTAAGATGGTATAATGCTTACTCTTCTCTGTTGCTGTGAAACACCACTCAAAGTTAAGCAATATATGGGAGAAAGGGGAGATTTATTCCACTTGCAGTTCCAGAGGAAAGATAAGAGTCCTTAATGACAGAAAGGTATGGCTGGCAGACACTGGAGGTGGCTCAAGTTACATCCATCAAGGAGGCTGAGAGCTGCAAACTGCCACTGCTACAAGCAGACCTCCTCAGGAAGTAGGGTGGGCTAACCCACCCTAAGGCTCACGCCCTGTGACTGTCTTCCTTCAGCAAGACTTCACATCTTAAAGGTGCCATGACCTTCCCAAACAACTCAAGACTCAAATACATGACCCTCTGCAGGGCATCTCACATTTCAAAACATGACAGATGATGTGTATCATTGATGACAAAGTGTGTTTCTTGGAGGTAGCAAAAAGATGGATCCTCTTTTCCAATCCAGTCTGTTACTATATACCTTTTTATTGGGCAATGAAGCCTGGAAATATTCCAAGTTGCTACTGAAAAATGTATATTTTCATGTCATTTGTTAATTTTTTATATTTTCCTAAGTTTCTTTGTATTGATCATCCTGATACTTTTTTCTTTTCTGCATCTTCTTCAATGTGCTTTTCCTTCTTTTCAGTGAAATTTATTCCTTCCAGTGTCCTCCATAGATGTAGCTTACTATGCACAAATTCATTTAATCTGTTTTTGTTGTAAAAAATATTTCTCTGTCAATTGTAGTTTTGATAAGTATAATACTCTGGGTTAAGAGTTATGGATCTGTAAAACTAGAAATATTCTTTTTCTAGCTCTTTTAGCTTCAAAAATTTCGATCAAGTGATAATCCATTATTTTGATGGTACTGTCTTTATATGTGACTTGACTTTTTTCTCTTGCAGCTTTCGATACTCTTTCTTTATTCTGTGTTTTGAGTGTGAAGGGAATTTTCTCTTTGGGCCTTCTGTAGTGTTCTGTAGCCTCTGGTACCTCAACAGGCATGTCTTTCTTTAGATGCAAGAAATTTTCTTCTATAATTTTATAAAAAAAAAAACATGACTTTTGCTTTTTCTTCCTTTCCTCCTCCTCTTCCTCCTTCTGTTTCTTCTTCTTTGTTCATAATCTGAAGAATTTGTCTTTAAATGGTGTACCAAAGCTCTTCTGTATTACAATAATTTTTAAGAAATTGTCATTGAGTTTTATTAAATGGTTCAATTCCTCATCTTGTCTTTTAACCTGATAGCCTGTTTTCTATATGGCCTATTCTATTTATGAGGCTTTTTTGCTGAGCTTTTTATTTGGATTATTGAGTTTTTCCCTTCCAGTATCATTTTATTTGGCGTTTCCTCAACATTGTTACCACTTTACTGAATCTATTTCCCTATCTTCAATTGGATTTCTTATTTCATTTGACTCTTTGTTGTTCTTTTGAAGTACCTACATGTCTGCTTTCGGGTATTTCAATATACTACTGCACAGCACTCTCTTCCAGGCCCCTCATGTGTGCCTACACACCTGCAAATATGCCTACATGCATGTGTGCCTTCCGTACACATAATTTTTTTTTCGTTTTCGGGTGTTTATCTTGTCCCAACTATTTCCTATGACTATGTATTGGGTACCTATGCAAGGATTCTGTAAGTTGTTGGAATAACTGTTTCTATTGTTACCCCAATGAGTAAACCATAATGTACAAGACTAGAAAGAACATCCTTACCTTGAGCTTTTAAGTAAAGGACTTAGCAGCCATATTTCTAACTAAACATTTCCAGGAGTTAAAGGCCAACATGCATACAGTTCTTTATTTTCATAGAAAGCTACTGCATAGGTTTTCTCTTGTTGGAAATATTTAGAAACCTATTTTCTAAAAAAGTAGTATCTAGGTACAACATAATTTCTGGAGGAAACCTCTCCTACAAAAAGTCCTGTTATTTATGTACCAAGAGCAACAAACTTTCGTTGGTACCTGAATCAATGTTTGACTGTTTTTGTCACCATGAAACTTGAAGTTTAAGACACTGTGATAGTGAATTTCTCTCTATATGATAACAAAGTAAATGCATTGCATCTGGGGATCTGATTTTATTATTACAATCACCATATTTGGAAAGAAGAGGAAAAGAGTTTAAAAATAGACAAGATTAAAGGAAGTCATAAAACTGTGGATTAAAATGTCCTGGGAAGACCTCATATGCGGACAATTTGTCTCATTAATATAGTCAGGTAGTTCATGAAGTGATGGTAGAAAATAGCCCCTGCCCAGAGAATATGGAAGAATAACAAAGCTCCCCTTGCATTACAGAATTTCTGAAGGTTCTTTAGAAAAAAAATCCTAGAATAATCTTAAAGATAGGTAGGGAAGAGATGTAAAATCCTCAAAAACTGGGTTGAATGTAACCAAATATGATTTGGGAGTTGTATGAGATTTGCACTTGATTTTCATATTCACATATTTTATTTTCAGCTCATCTTGAATAAAACAGAACTGTGTCTGGAAGTCACAAGAATAGCACAATGCTTCAGCTTAAGAAGCCATTAGGTAAAGAAAGAACTGGAATAATACTTCTCCGCAGGTTCAGACACATGATATCTAAGTGTCTTATATTTCTTATTGTCTTAACTTGGGTTCTTCAGGCAGCAGATCTTGCAAGAGGATTCACAATCACTGGAAGTAGCCCACAAAAGAAAAGGGAGATCAATAAACAGCATGTTTTGAAGTGATCTTTAATAAAGATGACTGGTGAGATATAATGTGTCATTTTCAATATTCCAGGAGGCAAATTAAGAATAAGTGTCAGGCCAGATATCATACTTGCAAAAGAAGTGCATGGGAACTGTCTTATCAACATCTCACTATAACGTCAGAAGCTCCACACCTTTTTGAGAGAGTGACGAGGACTAATGCTGATGGGGCAGTAAAGGAGGACGCTTTCCTCAAAGGCATATCTAGGATTTAGGATGCTTGCTGGAGCATGAATCATGTCAGGCATGTGTCATCAAAGACAAGCTAGATGAAACACAGTGAATTGCACAAGTAAAAATATTTGAAAATAAGGAGGGAGATGAAGGTTGTAAAGGGAAAAGGAAGGAGGGGATGGGATTTGGGACTAAGAGGTGAAATAATATAAATTCACCATATTAATGATGCGACATTGAAAGTTAAAATAAAAGAGAATTAAAAAGCATAAGTGTCAGAAGAATAATTTTAATAATGTATTTTGAATTTGAACATTTTAAATAATAAAAAAATTTTAAATGCTAAAAATTTCAACATGTAGAAGTTACAAAACTATCAAAATACTGTACATTTCTGGCCATTAGGAATGAATTCATACTGTATTAGTGCTGCTGGTGACTTCTTCCAGCTCAATTCATATTTTCCATTTTGCAGTTATGCAGAACTGCATAATTAGGCAATGCTGTTAGGAGTGCCCTGCCTTTTGCCCACTATTTACTGGATTTTAAACCATAGCAGAGTTACTTACTCTCTAAGGAACCCTGAAAGTGTTTATCCCAGAGTCCAAATGTATGGAGTCAACTTTTTATTCAGTTGGTATGTGGGGGATCAGGTGTAAGTGGAGGCCAAAACCAGGCTCCACTTGTATTCTTCAGGCACAATTCACTTTTTCTTTTTCCTTCTTTCTCTCTTTTTCTCTCTTTCTTTCTCTCTTTCTTTCTTTCTTTCTTTTTTCTTTTTTCCTTCCTTCCTTCTTTTCTCCCCCTTCCCTCCTTCTCTCTCCTTTCTTTTTCTTTCTTTCTTTCTTTCTTTCTTTCTTTCTTTCTTTCTTTCTTTCTTTCTTTCTTTCTTTCTTTCTTTCTTTCTTCTTTCTTTCTTTCTTTCTTCTTTCTTTCTTTCTTTCTTTCTTTCTTTCTTTTCTTTCTTTCTTTCTTTTCTTTTCTTTCTTCTTTCTAAGACAGGGTCTTTTAGTGTCCTGAAATCACCACATAAATCACCAACTAAACTAGTTGACTAGTGAGCCCCAAGAATCTACCTGTCTCCACCTCTTGAACACTGAGATAACAAGTGCACCTGTTTCGGTTTTCTGGTTTTTTTGTTTGTTTGTCTTTTTTTTTTTTTTTTTTTTTGATGGGTTGATGTTTTGTGTTTGGCTTAGTTTGGTTGCTTGCTTGTAAGCTTCCTAACATGAGATCTAGGGTTTGTCCTGTGGTTCTTGCATTTGCATACCAAATACTTTTCTGACTGAGCAACTCTCTAGTCTGATGCTCTCTTTACTTTTTTTCATCAAGATTATGTTTTTCTTCTTACTCCTCCTCCTTCTCCTCATCCTTCTCCCTCCTATTCTTCCCCCTACTACTTCTTTGATTTTGATTTTAGTTGTTTGAGATTAGGTTTCACTATGTAGCCCAGGCTTGCCTTGAACTCACAGTGGTTCTCCTGTCAAGAGTACAGGCAACAGACACCATGCCCAGACCCTCACATTTCATAAGAAACAAAGTATTTGATGTTCAGCTTATAAAATTATATTGAATATTTATATTTACAAAACTATAATTTTCATTGTTTCATGATAAGTGAATTTGGAGTTTTATCAGTGAAAATTATGTCCCCATGTTGCTCTTTGTACTGCTCCCTTCACCCATAAAATTTTGTTGAATCGTTTCTGTCAGTCTGACAATTGTAAGCATAGTGATCCCTCAGTGAAGAGGCAAGGCTCATCTTCATGGAGCTAGTGTTTCATAATATTTCAATGGGAATGGCATGTGCATTTCATTGCATTAAAGCAGACAGTTAACACTAATGTCATACAAATATGAAAATGTTATGGAGAACAGGTTCTTAGCAAATGACTTTAGCAGAGTTACCAGGCTTTATGCTTCCTTTAATTAATGCCATAAATTAAACTAAGTCACTTAGGTACTGTTTTTGGCCTTAAAAAGGGATTTATTAACACTTTTCACCTCATACTTTCTCTAATTAAGGAGAGCTTTGATTTGATTCTTATACATATTAACTTTATTTTTAAATCATATAAACAATGAGTTTATCTGTTTTCATCGTCCATTCCTTACCCACATCCCACATCCCTTCCCGCCCCTCCTGTTCTTCCCCCACCCCCTGCTCATTTCCCTTCCCTCTCCCACATCACCCTACACATGTGAACCACTGGGTCTCCTTTAGGATGCCTACATTAGTTAATGCTGTAGCACCTGTCAGGGTGCAATGGTCCACCCGTAAGCAAACTGTAGAGTGTAGAGATTCCCCTCTCTTTTTTTCTAGCACCAGTCCCATGCAGTCGCTCAAAGTAGCATTTCACTTTGATTTTTGTTGAACAAATTTACAGGGAACCCTTTAGGACCTTAGCTATGCCATGAATGAGGTATATCAAGTCTCCTTTGCAATGCTGTTAGGCATCCTGTCTTGCATCCCTAGGTGCCTGAAGCATACAATTCAAAACATACTCCCCAGGCTGTCAGATGTGTGTCAGAATTCCAGTTTTTGGCATCCTCTGTGTGTGAACTTTACAGACCTTTGAGCGGTTACTGCCATCAGGGCAGGTCAAAGACTGCATTTCCGTGTCTCCAGTTGGACTCTGGAGTGTGAATTTCAGTCACTAAGGTGAACTGTGATCTTTCTATTAATTAATATTTTCATTCACTGGCAAATGTGAAAGCGTTTAATAATTTAAATACTTGGTGCTTTCAAGACATAATTGGCTTTGAGGCTTGAGACACTGAAAAAAAATGTTAAACTGAAGCAACCATGATTCTACTCCCTCCGGTTGTATATGCAAGATAATAGTTGGACTGTCTTTTGTTCTGGGAAGATCCTTCCAGTAGGATTTTGCTGGCTGAGTAAAGTAGATCATTCAGTGCATAATAATTGCCTTTAGTGGGTGTGACTATTTTATGTGACTGTTGGAATCATACTACTACAAGTTGAATTGAAAAAGACAGCATTGGCTTTTAAATATTTGGATTAACACAACAGATTGGGCCAATTTATGTTTTGTTCTTGCAGATTTATGTTTTTAGAATAAGTTCTTTCTTAAGACTTCTTAGGCCATTTCTCAATGAATAAAGAGAGGTGAATTCCTTTCTACATTTTATTTCCTTGTGTGTGTGTGTGTGTGTGTGTGTGTGTGTGTGTGTGTGTGTGTGTGTCAGAGGGCACTCTGTAGAGACCCAAGGGTGACTTTGGGAGTCATCCTGGGTTGCTTCTAACTCCTTTTTGCTTTGCTCTGGGAATTTCCTAGGCTTCACATATCCAGAAACTGAAGAACAGGCAAAGCCATTTCTGCCTGGCATTCTTACATTGGATCCTAGGACTCAAGTCCTGTTTGTGAGGTAGTCTTAACTCCTGAGAGTTAAGAGTTGTAAGTCCAGTCCCTTATGTCCTATTATTCAGAGATTGGTGGTAAAATAGAAATTGTCATAAACTCTCAAGCAAGAAGAATTTGATATGAAAATTGAGTATGGATTCACAAATAGGTAGAAGTCAGGGACACTATAAGGTCATCTTATGCTGGGGACTCTAGAAGTAGAAACTGCAAAGGAAACTCTTGTGCAAATGGATTATTGAGAGTGTTCTCTGCAGAAAACTGTGAAAGAGTCAGCACAGAATATGCAGAATCATGCAGAAGATGGAGTCTAGATGAAGTCTAATCTCAGCTTGATTCCATGGGAATCAGTAGAGTTAAAAAAGAGTAGAGAATTATTGCAGCTTAAGGGAAAGACCACCTTCTTGTGCTCTAGTATCCATCCATCCTTGGCTATGGGGCTGCTTGTGGGTGACACATAACCTTCCAGGAAATGATATGCTCTGTGGGAAGATGAAGAGTGATCCAAGACTAAATTGTCAGCATTTGCCAATTCCCATGGTATTAATACTTATATCATGGTCCACATACATTACCAAGGAGAAACTCCTGAACATCTAGTTGGAAAAAAACACACTTGATAAGCCCTGTGAGCCTGTCTGAACTGCATCCAGCAAGTCCCTGCTTTCATACATCTACTGAAGAGCACAGTTCTTGGAAGAAACGCGTAACTGAATGGTATTAGCAAACAACAGACACCACCATTGAAGTTTATGTTTCTCAGACCTTAGACACCACAATTGAAGTTTAAGGTCTGAGAAACATGCACATGAGGCTGAAAACCTCCAGAAGCAGAGCAAGCCGCTCACAGAAGGATTACTGAGGTCAGAGGCAGCTCTACTTATGCTGCTTCCTCTTTGGCTACCAACTAACTCATTCAAAATCTAAATCTTGGGCCTGAGAGAAATGGTCAGGGGTTCAGCCTTTGCCTTGCAAGTAGAAGGTCCTGACTTCAGATACCAGATCCCATGTAAAAACACCAGGTGGAAAGGGTGTCGGTCTGTACTTCCAGCCCTGGAAGGCAGAACCTGGGAAACTAGAGCAAAGCAAATAGGAGGTAGAAGCAATCCAGGTTGATTTCCAAAGTCATTCATGGACCTCCTTAGGCACACACAGTTCTCTCTCTCTCTCTCTCTCTCTCTCTCTCTCTCTCTCTCTCTCTCTCTCTCTGTGTGTGTGTGTGTGTGTGTGTGTGTGTCTCTGTCTCTCTCTCTCTGTATCTTTCTGTATCTCTCTGTCTCTCTCTCTCTGTCTCTCTCTCTCTCTCTCTCTCACACACACACACACACACTCACACACACACATGCAAAAAAAAAAATCCAAATCCTGAAAGCTGGTACCAACTGATCCTGTCTAAGGGATACATCCCCTCTGGTTGGCCAGGAAACTTACAGAAAGATTTGGCTCATTGTGCTTTACTGACAGAAAGAACTATCTTCCACCAAAACCATACAACACTGGAGGAATAGTAATTTGCAAACAAAGAGTAGGAACTCACTCTTTGAGAACTGAGAAGCAGGGATGTATAGGTAGGATCAGGCACAAATACAGAGTAAGTATTGGCAAAATCAGAACACAGGGGACTCATTTTTTTTCTAAATGCCAATGCTTATTGCTTATCAGCAATTATTTGAACTATTCCCTGTACTGTGGTAGAAATTGTGGGTTGCCTCTCTATATCAGCCTTTCTCCCAAATTTCCCCCTCAATGGCAGAGTCTCACTAATATTAAGAAGCTAAAAATGCCAGATATTGTCTTTCACAGTACCTATTATATGCAGAACGCAGGCACCTGACCAACTCTGACCAAGATATTTGCCTTTCTTATGAAAGACAAAGAAAAGAATATCAGTGTTTTTTTCTTCCTACTTTAAATGTCATGTCCAAAGATGATGCGTACAGCTATGGCAGCTAACTGATGATGATGAGAGGAAAGCCAAAGAAAGTAGAACAAAGATGACTGGTAGACCTGATATTGTGTTGTTAGATTAACTAACTCTGAAGCCACATATTTCTGGTGTTATATGAGATTATAAGCCTCCTACAACTTACTTTTATTTGAGTGGTTCGTTTATTTGATGTATTTACTTAATCCCATCTCAGTCATGAATGTTTCTCTTTTCTAAGAGGCCTGGATCATTTAGATAGATGCAAGCAATTTAACCTCTCTGAGCACATACTCAACTGTGCGGGTAATATCAATGATGTGACAGTTGTTAGCATAAGAATACACTCATTAGAAAACAACATTATTAAGTATAAATACTTTTTAATTATATATATATATGTATGTATATATATATATATATATCTTTCATAGCTGGAGCTGGGGTTTAAAGGAGAAGGAATGGAGCTGTCCTTTAATGCCATGGATCTGTAGACGCATTACACTGAGGGCAGCTCCACTTAAATTAGACTTAGAGCTTTAACTTGGGAGCTTTAATTAGTGACTTTACACTGGTTCTTAAGTAGATTATCGACCAATGGTAGTTAGAAAATCTATTATATTCTCATTAATAGACTTTATAGAAGAGATGAAGGAAGCCTAAAACATAGGGGTTTTCTCTGTGATATTTGCCATATTCCTGTCATAGTTAGATGTAGGTATCAACTTTAGAATCAAAAGTTGAGCTCTGGGCACATTTGTAGAGAATTAGTAGTTGAGTTAAGCCCAGAACGAACTTACAGGAGATTGTCTAGTGGACAAGAAAAGCCCAGCCCATGGTGGGTGGGACTAGTCCTAGGAGCAGGTGAACAAAAAAGAGGAACCTGTTTGAGAAAATGAGTATACTTGTGTATACTTGGCCGGAGATGCTGGTCTGGCAAGTAAGGATTGTCCTTCTCTTAGCTATGTAGACATGTATAGCCAGTTCCCTCAGTCCTGGTGTTGGTGTGAGGCTCTCCTGCCATGCTAGATAAGGAACTGTAACCCAAAATTTTAAGAAAAAATAAACCTCTTGTTACCTTAAATTGATTAGTGATAACTTATCAGCAACAATTCAGGTGAACTGCTGCAGTTCCCATTGAGATCATCATCACAGCTGCCTATATGAGTAACGTGAGGTACAAGGAGCCAGAATGACTTTATAAGGATACATTGCGGTGCAATTGCTTATCTCTTGGTCTTTCTCCAATTTTATTTCTACAAGTCTACAGACTTGCAGCTATCTCAAATCATATTTTCAGCGGGCTATGACAAAATTGTGTTATGCTATGCATGGCTTCTAAGTGGGATTTCCCTTTGTGAAATGATAAGAGTAGCTTGTAAGTATAAGTATGTGTATGTGTGTGTCTGTGTATATGTGTAGGTGTTAAAATAAGTGGGTAATAATATGTTAATTGACTTTTAGGATTAAAATTTCCTCTGTGAAATCTAACATATAAAGTACTATATTATTAGCATTTTTAGTTTGTATAAACTTAAATAATCAAAATTTATCATACAAGTTATGATTTGTCTTACATCTTAATATAGGTCCACCTTCCAATGATGCTGTATGTTCTAATCGCATTACCTTTCTCTTATCAAAATGGAAATTACTTTCCCTAGAGCTATCCATACAACAAAATAAAATGTTACCTTTCTTGAGTTTGACATTGAAGTTTTTGTTTATGTGTGTATCTATGTTTGTATATATGCGGGTGTACATGTGTGTGAGGGCACTTGAGTGTGTTTGGTGGTGGATTTACAGGCTATTGCCATTTCCCTGCTAACAATTTTATGTAGGATCTAGGGATCTAAATTCCGGTTCTTCTGCTTTCTAGGCAAAGGCTTAACACTCAAGCCATCTCTACAACCTGGCACTGTAGTTTTATAAGTTAATTTGTATAAAAGCAATATATAGTCTATCGGTATAATTCACACTGCCTAAAAAATTCAGTAATGTACAATGTGAAATGTGTTAACATAGTGGTCCACATGTTATCAGAAGTAGTATATGGATCCAGGATTGGTTGTTTGGTCTAAGCTGATTGATTGCACTGAACCGGTGATTTTAGGGTTGTCTAGTTTTAGGGCGCCCATCTCTGTTGGGATGGCCAGAATGACTGCACTCTTTCCATAGAGTCACATCTCATTCCAAAAGAGTTGGCTGAGCTTGCTCTTATGGTGTATTAGTCAGAGTTCTCTGAAGAAGCAGAATCTATAGAATGTAATATATGTGTGTGTATGTATATATATATGTGTGTGTGTGTGTGTGTGTATGTAAACAAGTTTATTAAACAATAACTCACAGTAAAAATAGCGTCCTTCAAGGTAGCCACCCACAGCAGCCTCCTTCCTGGCTGGAATGTCCCACAAAGCCTAAAGATCCTGAGAGGGTCTCAAGCCTTTGCTCCTCTGAAGGGTTGGAGACGCTGGGTTCCGACCTCAGTGAAGAACAGCTGGGCTCCGATGTCAGTGATGAACGGCGAACGCAGCAGGCCTAGAGACCAGGCTCCAAAGGCAGCGGGGACAGCAACAACATGATGGAAAAGGTGAAGCTCCAAGTCAGCTAGGGAAGGAGGCAGCAGCAGCAGCAACAAAGAAGGCCACGATGCTCCAAGGCGAACAACGTGCATGCAGAGTGGACTCCACAGCAAGTTGACACCGGAGCAAGGAAGAGCAAGTCCCTCCTTCTTGCACCTCCTATTATCCGGTCCACCACTGGAAAGTGCCACCCACTATGGGCTGGGTTCTCCACAGTAATCAGTCAAGTATCTACAGGCTTGTTCAGAGGCCATTCTAACCCTTAACCTTCCACAGCTGCCCCCAAACAGTCTGCAACTGTCAAGTTGACATCGAAATGCAACCATAACATATGGTGAACAGAGTTCTGAGAAATAGAGAGAGAGAGAGAGAGAGAGAGAGAGAGAGAGAGAGAGAGAGGTGAGACTACAGGTTTCTTGAACAAAGACTCACAGAGTCACTTCTTTCTTCTTCAATTAGGAAAAGCATGTTGCACAGTAAAGTCCAGGCACAGAAGCGAGGAGGACTCCTCTTCCTGATGGGAGGAGCTCAAAAGTCACATTGCAAATTCTACCACAGAGAAAAGGATGGAGATGTGGTCATTTCATAATTTTCCACATACTGATTCCCTATCTTGAGTCAGTTAGGAAATTCTTGTCTATTCACATCATTAGTGTTTTTAAACAACGCATCCACCTATCACCACTTCTAATCTAAGTCACTATCTTCTCTCACATGGGAGACCAAGTTAATTCCCTGTACTCACTTGCAACTATTCCTAACTCGTTTCCCATCATCTACTCTGTGCACTTCTTTTGTAATAGTGTTCACTTGGGTAATTTACATGGTCATTGGCTGTTACTTGTACATGATATGTGCTTCAAAAGTCAAAGACGGATTGTGCACATCACTACACATAGTAGTCACCTAACAAATATCCATCAGTGTGTTGCAGAGCTAATTTCCCAATGTAAATTTTTACTAAAAAAATAGGGGAATTTTTGTATTTTTTACACTTAAAATGTGTTTTTATTTTCTTATATGTCATAAGATTTGATCCTGACAAATCATCTTTCATTATGGAAATAGAATTTAAATGGTCCAAGGGCTTTAAAGTGGATGCATTTGAAGCTGTGTATGTGATGACATTTACAAAAGAAATGTGCAAGCACTGCATAATTGACACGATGCAAGTAAGCCCAGTCAGAAAGAGGGCTCAGCCAGATGAAGGCCTCCATATTCAGAATCTTATTTTTCTAAAGCAAGATGGAAGCTCCCTAAAATTTAATTTTACTCATGCTTCAGAGAGAAATGAAATCTCTCCATCATGGAAAATGGGTATCAGGTGCTTTTGATTTCCTTTTATTGGCTGTTAATCAGAAGAGATGAGGAGAGCAGAACAAGCTAATGAAGGAAGCAGCCATTGTGAAGGCAGCTGTATTGTGGGAAGCTTCACGGTTGTTAATTAGGTGATGGCCTTGGGAAATACACAGTGAGAGTGAGAAATGGAAAAGGAAGTGGAACACTGCGATGCTTCTCCCTGGGTGAATAGCATCTGAATGTGTTTGTGCTGAAACATTTTGAGTCATTGGAGATCTGCATGTTGAACATGAGGCATCTGCTGTTCAGAAGACGCTGGAGGATCTTTGCAACTTACAGACCTCTGTGCATTAGCGATGGTCTGTACCAATGTGTTAGTGATTAGTCAGATCATCTGTTCAGATGAATAATTTGGAAACACATTGTAATGTACATTTGTAACTTTGGAGGCTGTCAAATATCTGAATTCTCTTTTACAGCAAGCAGAACTCTAGGGTTTGGGGGTTTATGGAAGCCCTGTATGTCCCAATGATGACATGGGGATCTGACTTGGTAATAGACAAGTTCAGTACTTCCAAGACTGTGACGTGAGGAAGGGAGGCAGGACAATGTACTGAAGACCAAGTGGCACCACAGACTCAGAGAGGGAGGCAAAATATTTAGGTTTTTACTCACAGCAAAGCACACTAGGTAGGTTAAAGTGAGATTCTAGTCAATATCCACTTGCTAATTTTCCTCCTCTTGATTGTCTATAGATGGCTCCTTGTAGAAAATGCTGTGAGTTACTGCTTTTCTTTTTAATAAATGGTTTTAATCTTCACAAAGTGTAAGGTGCCTTTTTTTGCTTACACATTAGAACCACGACTAACTCACACCATTAGAAAGTGACAACCACTTTCTGAATGCCATATAATAGAGAGCTATACTTCATCACATAGATGATATTTTGTAGAATTATGTTACCCAGGGTCACTGAAATATTAGTATATATATTAGGAGGATGCAATGTTTTGTCATTTTTCCAAAGTATTGTTTTAAAAGTAGAATCTCGTGACTTACTGTCATGTTTCATGCTGTTTAAAAGCAGGTTTCTTTTACTTGGGCACAGAATCTCATTAAATAGAAATTAGTCTTTTTGTGACAGTCTTTTTCTTGAATCTGATCACAGCGTTGTGTGTCTTGGTATCACCAAGAATAATTTCTTTAATGGTAGAAAGGCTAAGTAATAATTGATCAAGAGCAATGTCTACAAGGTGCCAGAACATCTTTTTATTGAAAATATTTTGTTGCTAAAATAACTGTTAAAAAAAACATAAACAACAAAGTACTCAGTTGCCCAAAAGGCACAGTACTTGATAGTTTCCTTTTCATGAGACAGGATTCTGAAGAAATTATGGTCTAGGTAAGTGTTACTCGATGTGTGGCCCACAGACTGGTGCCATGTGGAAACTATTCTGGTTCACCAAGGAGATGTGGAACTGGGACCAGGATGGAAATCATTCTGTTTTGTACGGATGACAATTTCTCTCACATAAGAAATTCTTGAAGAAGGAAATTATCACTTTTCACAGGAAACAGTTGGTGCATTGGCTACTTTGAGTAGTAGTAATTTGATGGATAATAAATATGAACCTCAGAATATAAATGATTAAAACACACAGTGGAATAGCAAAATATTACCTTACATTAACATTCATTTCAAAACAAACTTTCAAAGTTGCACTTATTTTAGGACTCTCACTTAGTACGTTTTCCATATTGAGCACTAGGCAGGTCCAGGGATAAAATAGCTTTCTGGATTCTACAGATTTATAAAAAGGTATAAGATAATTAGGGTTCTGAGGACTTTTCAAACTCATAAATAATATTTAAAATCAATGACATTTAAATATTAGATATAGTATTTTTAATAAGAATTATACATTATAATAGGGTGGGGAGATAACTCAACAGATAAAGTGATTGCTGTGCAAACCAGAGAATCCAAGTTTAGATACTCCGATGGGCATGGCTTTCTCCTATAATTCCAGTCTTAGATGGCAGAGACGGGATACTTAGTGTAAGTTAGCTGGTAGGAATAACAGTATCAGCAAGCTCTGCGCTTTGTGTAGTTCTGTCTCAAGGAATTAAGATGGAGGAGCAATCAAGAAGAGTTCTAATATAAACTTTGGTCCTTTCTATGCACCTGTAAGCACAAGCACCACATACACACACACACCCCACAAACATACACATGCAAATTAAATAATAGTAACCACATTAATAATAATAAAGGAAAACATTGGCTTGTTTTATCTTCACCTATGGAGTTATTTTCAAATTGTTCTGCCATCATACCACTAATTCTAAAAACTTTTTTTCTAATTATGAATTTAAACTAGTGACAGCCAAGACTAAACTATAGAAGTAGAGGCCAGAAGAGGGGAAATCTGCTGGGGTTACCAGCAAGGAGAAGACATGAGAGAAAATTGTGAGATGCTGGAGGCTTTGTAAACCTGAACATACTGACCGGCACAGCAGCCAGGAGTCACTCTGGTTATTTATATTTAAAAGAATCAAGAGGGAAAACTAAGTTCCTCAGTCAAGCTGGCCACATTTAAGAGCACTAAAAGGGTGTTCAAAATGTTTCAGAATTTGAAGCATTTCACATTTCTGATTTTTAGGTGCTCTACCAGTAAAACATCTGCAAGTGTTTTAAAATTAAAAAAAAAAAAAAGCCAAAGCCTGAATTACATGTGGCCCCAGGTATTCTCAATTTATCCAAATTATCTCTCTTAAATAATGAATTTTCACTAATATTAGTCTTGCTTAAGGTCTCTTTAAAAATTGACTTCTACTAGATGCAAACGCTTTCCTCATCTCTGACTTCTAGGGAAAGGAAAAAAACAGACAGACAGGAACTAATTTTGAAATTTCACTAGGCTGGATTCAGTTTCCCTTTCTTTTTGGTTTTGCCCAAAGTAACTGATATTTCTTCCCTCCCCTTTTCTTTGTTCTCTCCAGAGCTTGAGAACTTCATCGATGGTAACTCACATTTCCGTTTTTTTCATGTAAAATTTTCCCTCACGAAGTGGAGTCCGTGGAACAGCATCAATTATATGATCACAAGGTCGTTAAAAAATGCAGATTATTAGATGCAATCTGAAACCTACAAAGCCAAAACATGCATTTTAACAAAAGCTTCAAGCAAATATTGCAGTTAAAAAGGCACCAGTACAAAAGTTTAAAATTATGGTTGAAGACAAGACAGAATATTTCATAACTACACTAATAAATTAGGTTGTCAAGAGGAGTTATAAATATTAAATTGATAGCTAGGAGAGATTGCTTCCTTCTTGCCAGATTTCTGATCTCACAAAGAAACTGAGTCACCAGGGCTGTATAGTCTGTCTCTGACAGTGCAGAATGTCAAATGTGCTTCATACATCAAAGTACAAGTTGCCTTTTGATGTATTGTCACAGAAAGAAAGATGGCATGCAAAAGGACAAATGCATCACTTTATGCCTTTGACTAAATGATGGCAATTTAATAAGAAATAACTTGGGACTGACAGCTTTCATTTAACTGCCAAAATTATGAATATGAGCCCAAATGTTGTATAATTAATACAATTCATCATTAGCCTTGTGATATATGTGCTGCTTCCTTTTGACTGGAAAGTCCTTCATTTCATACTGTGTGCTGAGAACATACTCTGAAAATCTGATTTGGAGACAGTAAAGATCTTTCCACTGTCTTCTTTCCGCCCTATAACTATCTGTTATTGAAATTTTTTGTGCAATTCAAAACATGGGCAACTAAACAGACCCCTACCCAGGGGGCCTCTTAGCAGACCTGATTTGCTTAAATCACAAAACAGGAACCAAATTCCAGTAACGTGGAAAGCTAACTTGAAATTCAGAATAATGTGGAAACAAAATAAGAGCATAAGGATCCTAAGGGTGCCAACAATTACACTGAAAGCAAGAGGAGATATGAACTAGCATGAGCTAGTCTGAAATCCTAACATAGATATGGACCATCACTGAAAACAGTAATTCTACTACAAACATCTCATAAATGTAAAGGATTCCAGTGTTTCTTTTCAACAGACAGAGTCACGATGATTTGAAAACAGTACAAATCTAGTCATACGGTCTGAAAAGCAGAAGTCTGAAGCTGACAAAAATTTGCCACATGGCACCAAAATCTCTGGAGAAGATCTGCCCTTGTCCTTTCCAACTTCTGGTAGCTGTCACTATGCTTTGGCTCGTGGTCATATCATGTCAATCTTAAAGGCCAGCATCTTCAAAATCTCCACTCTACCTTCTCACTCTGCCTTCCTCAAAGGATGAATGAATGACACTTACATTACCCGTAGAAAATCAGGACAATTGCGCCAGCTCAGGATGCCTTTGTCACAGATGGTAACTTTCTTAGGTTCTTAGATATAGGATTTGTTTATTTTTGGAGGCACCATGTTTCATCCTGCCATAGACTTCAAAGATTATTAGAGCATTTTCCTTTAAGATTTCATTTATTTTCCAAAAATAAACATTTATCTTGAGTAGTGTGTTTTTTTGCAAGGACTTTACCCACCACTAAATGTCACTATTATTGAACAAAGAATCTGAGGAAGAAGTAAGCACACATTCAACATTCGTCTACCAAGCCCATGGTTCATAAAACTGCATTTTTTCATGTTGGCGTGCATTTTTGGTTTAGGAAGAACCAACAGATGATATCTACAAATGTAACTCCTTACTTCAAATGAAATCATCTAGACTTGAACTTTTCAGTCTATATACATATTAGAGTGCCTAACTAGTTAAAGTCCATTACCTAGCACAATATATTCCACAATCCATAAATTCCAGGTTAATTCCACATCACAATCAAAGTAAAACTGGTGTGCTCTTCAAGCCTAAGAAAAGAAACTTTTGGGTTATATTGTGCTAATAAATCTCAGTACATATAGTAAGATCTATTCTTGGCAAGACCAGGAATGCCCGTGACACATCCGAGGAAGGAGGAAGTAAGTGAAAGGCTCAACATTAATTTTTTTTTTCTCAAAGATGCTTTAGTTTTAGAGAATGTTCATTTATGATGACAATGCTTAGTACTAGTGGCACTTTTCTGGTGACACATTTTAAGACCATTCAGAGATCACATGAATGAACAAATCCTTAAAATCACATTATTTTTAGAGCCATCCTGGTGTGTGTGTGTGTGTGTGTGTGTGTGTGTGTGTGT
Source organism: Typhlomys cinereus (assembly GCA_023101885.1). Taxonomy (NCBI): domain Eukaryota; kingdom Metazoa; phylum Chordata; class Mammalia; order Rodentia; family Platacanthomyidae; genus Typhlomys; species Typhlomys cinereus. Next base: position 1,485,300 of record JALPQD010000057.1, on the reverse strand, counting down.
GTGTGTGTGTGTGTATGCGCATGAGAGAGAGAAAAAGAGAGAGAGAGAGAGAGAGAGAGTACAGTAATATAAAACAAACACCCAAAATGAAAAGAGACCAGGGTATCAGTAAGTATTGTGGGAATCCTGTCTGCTGCTTGAGCAGAACTTGGTGTATTTGCTTAAACTAAAGATGCCTTGGGGACTTCAACAAAGAGAATGATCATCGGTGTGTGTAATTTATTTATGGGATATTTAGATGCCCTTATTGCACAAGATTAAAACAATTAAAATCTCCTTCCAACTGATGAATGAGATTAACTTGAATAGAATTAACACAGCTCTTGTTTTCATTTGTAGGGACTGCTTTAGTTTCCATGTTAACCTTTGTTGCAGACACAATAATAAAATGAGGATGACTTTCTTTCACTTTTTATTTTAGTTTTGCATGGAATAAACAGTGCATACTTGGCACCTGATATTTATAATGCCATCTGTCTGCTGGTTTCCTTGCTGTGAACAGATTCACAGAAGCATGTGGGTGGGAGAGGATCCTTATTAGAATCTTTTCAAAGAAGGTCAACTCCGTACACTGAATGCCCTTGGGTGATGAGGGTTGGAGTGTATATTGTTCTGTTCAGCTTTCTGTTCTCTGTGCCTTAAGAAATCTCACTCGTGGTGGACCACTGTTGGTTTCCAACCCCTTGTTACTTCTTTCTAAGGTACTATGAAAGTAAAGACAAAAAGACAGATCTCTGATTAGCTATTTCCAATGTCAACATTAATAGTTTGTCAAGTCTTACATTTAGTAAAAGAGATAGGGAAAATTTTCCCATCTGTTTGGCCATGGAGATCTTTGTTAGCATTACTGACAGCAATAGGTAAAGAACAGATTTCATGCAAAGTTTTGAGTCTTAGCTAGCTGTCTTATTATTCGTTCAAAGGCTTTCATCCTTAGCCACTGTCCTTGTGGTCCTATAAAGCATATTAAGGATTTTACAGCAGTTTTACAGATATTACCACTTTTTATTTATATTATTTGGGGTCTTTTTACCTATGTATTTGTATCATTTTCACCCTTGAATACCCCCATACCAATCCCCATCTTTCCCCATTTCTCCTTCACCATCTATCTATCTTTCATACTCTTGTCCTTCTGTGCACTTATGCTTCACTTAGTTCCATTTGAGTTCCTAAAATGACATGTGCCTGGGCATTTGATAGAGTGGAGACAGTGTACCAGTGGGCATATTCCCAGGAAGAGTTGCTCCCCTTCTTTCCCATCTTTAGCCTCTAAGAGCAATGTGGTACTTCTTAAGGTCTTTCCCCTTCATGACTTAAAGCAGATAGGCCAAATACTGTAGTATGATAGAAGTCTACCCATCTGCAATGGGTTCATGTTGTAGAGTCCTGGTCATATCCAGAAGATACTATCTGGCTGCATCTCTCTTCAGCATCAGTCTCTTTTTTTATCTTTATTGCCCTCCCCTCCATGATGTTCCCTGAGCCTTAGGGTAGGAGTGGTGTCATGGTTTGAATTGTGTCCCTCACTGTCTCATGTGTTTGGCAAGGTCATGTCACCTTGAGAGGTGGAGCCTTGCTGGAGGAAGACAGTCACAAGGGGTGGGTCTTGAGGTGGATTAGTCCTACCCTACCTCCAGGAGAAGTCTGCCTTTGCTACAAGCAGTTTGCCTCCAAGATGTCTGCAGTGACGTAGCCTCCTCCAGCTTTGGCCAGCCAGCCATACTGCCTCTACTTTGAGAAACTGTATCTCTCCTCTGGAACCATAAGCTGAATAAATCTCCCTTTCTCCCTTAAGTTGCTTGACTTTGGGTGCTTTCTCACAGCAATAGTTAAGAGTAACGGTTACAGGTGGTTTAGATGTACGGTTTGTGTCGAAGTAAGACACACTCACTTGCTTTCTATACTTTGGTCAGATGAGATAGTATTGCTTTCTGTCTTTGGAATAAACTTCTGAAATAGTTTGACAGGTACTAATGTTCAATTTATCAATAAAAAAATTGTGGATAAGAGAAGCCCAGCAACCTGCCCAAACTCATATTATACTAAATCAAAAGAGTAGGACTAGCCCTTATTTCTCCATGAACCTTATCCAAAAATCTTTTTCCTAACCATTTTATTTATATATACTCAAATTCCCACAGGGACTATCTGAATAGCACTGTACTTGACTAGTGCAAGAAAGTAACCCCAAAAAAGTGGAAAGCATTCTTTATCACAGCACCGCATACTAGCTTTCTATCCCTTGTACAAAATACCTAAGATAAATAACCTCAAAGGAGAAAAAATTGATTTTGGATCAGTTTGGGTGATTTCAACTTCATGACAGAGAGTGAATATTACAAAAAAAACTATTCCCTTCCTGGTGGCCAAGAAACAAAGAGAAAATAGGGGCCTAGGATCTCAAACTCTCTGTAAGAGTCACCTGCAGTGACCTACCTACCTTCCACTGGTCCCATCCTCTAAAAGTTCTACCTTCCTATAACACCATAATGTAGTAACTATGTCTCTATCACATGTACCTTAGGGTATATTTAAGAGCCACACTGCAGCACACTCCTTTTCTTCTGTTCTGTCTAGTTGCTTATTTGGCGGTGCAGGCCACATCTCAGACAAATTGAGATTCTTTACAAATGATGAGAGAAGCATTTGTGTAAGGGGAGTATAAGAGCCTGACTCTATCGTTTTTCAATTTTACAGAAAATTTGAAAGGGAAATAGCCAAAGCTTTATGAATAGCGATTGTCCAGTAAAAAACTTTTCATAAACAAGGTTAATCAGAGGCCAATTGTGGAGTAGGGCCTGTTAGCCTGCCTAGAATAAATGGTTTGGATGAAAAGGGGAAGAGATTTTGATACATCAGCCCAAGATCTTGTATGCCTCAGTTGCATAAGGCTACATGGAGCCTGAGAGATCACCCAGTTAAAACCTTTCATATCTAAGCATTGCATTGTGTGGGCAGCATATCAATTATCTACTGCTATGATAATGTGCCATAATAACCACAAAGCCTTGGTGGCCTTCTGGCTTATTGTAGGAGATGTTTATTGCTCATGGATTTTGATTACATTACAGGTTTGGTTTGTCAGCTCTTATGATCTAGCATTATCTGGGTTCACTCACCTCTCTGTGTATAAAAATGACCAGGCCGAAATGACCAGGATAACTCTGCTCTGTCCCATTTGTCTTTCGTCTTCCTGTAGATTAGCCCAGACATATTATTTTTTTTAATTTATATTCATTTATTTTTCCCCAATCATACAAGTTCAGTAGGTACCCCGGTTCCCTCCCTCCCTCTACCCTTCCTCATTCCCCCTTTTCCCTTTCCCCCCTTTTCCCCTTCTTTTCATCTTCCTCCCTTCCCTTCTCCCAATGCCTCCCTCTTCCCCCCTCCCATTCCCTATTCCCTGGAGCATCCTTTTGTGTGAATGCCAAACTTCCCTCTGAGTCCTCCACTCTAGTGAGGTGTAAGAAGGACTCAATGGCATTGAGTCCTTCAGTATGGGAACACTATTATGACTGTTAATCCCTTGCCTCTAAAGATCCTAGTTCCTGTGATCCATGCTAGACTTTGGGGGATCATTGATATATCAGTCATTGTGCAGGTCATGCAAAGTCCAATTGTGGCTATTGGGGCCCCAACTTGTGTGGAGTGTTTTGCATATCATTGGTACACCCCATCTTTAGGCTCTTAACAATCTTGCCCTCCCCTCTTCCTCAAGTTTCTCTGAGCTTTAGGATGAGGAGAGATTTGGCTAGTCTGGTTCCAGGTGATTAATGTAGGGTCTTTGGTGTTCTGAATTATGGTTTGTTGTTGTTTTCAGTTTTGCTGTTCCTGCACCACCCTTGGCTCCATCTCTGACTGGTATTGGAGGTCATCTCCTAACCAGAGACAAAAGGCTGTTTAAATGAAAATCTTAATATAAGAGGAGATTCAACGGTAGATGGAATAAGAGTAGAAGACCTCAGTAGGCAGGGGTCAGTCTCCCATTTGCAGGATGGTTACCATCTATCTGCCAGATTCTATACCCTCCCTTTAGTCACAAGTAACCAGGAAGGAGAGTGAGAGTGAGCTTAATCAGACAGACATATTATTAATGGGAGGACAACAGTGAGAAAACACAGTAACTGATGGAAGAGGCTTGGATTAAAAACTGCTGGCTAGAGTGTGTGGCTCTGATTGATGTTTTACAGTTCACCTGCATGCAGTCAGTAAATTCATGACAAAATGGCTTATGGGAACAATAAGTTGTATTCCTATGACCTGGGTTGCAATTCTTTGTCTCGCTTGGCAGGAGAGACTGCATAGCAATACCTGGAGTCAAGGGAACTGGCTCCATGTTCATTACTGAGAATGGGGAAAACTTCCCTCACCTCCAAGCTGAAGAACACTAACTTCATGAACCAGCTCCCTCCATTTTATCCAGCTGCTCATGGAATGTTCCCATCCACCATAGGCCAAGTCTTCTTCATCAATTAGACAATCTCCTTCAGGCTTGCGCAGGACTTGCTTTAGGTATGAATTCTTCACAGATGTACCCAGAGCCCAGCCGGCAATTGCCCAGTTGACACTTAAGTGCTATGTGAGTATCACAGAGGGATTATCAAGTCTATCAGTCACTTAGAAATTAGGGTGAAACAGAAGACAAGAGTCAGGTTCTAGTTCCCCCACCACACCTTGCACAGATGCTTCTCTCATCATTTCTGAAGAATCTCAATTTGTCCGAGAGTGGCTTGCACCCCCCAAACACGTGACTGGTACTTAGAGCCTCCAATTTGCCACTAGGCTCCTCCTAATCCTTCAGTTGTTTTGAGGCATAATTCTCTGCCAAGAGCCATCTAATCCCTACCAGGGCATTACTGCTTCATCAAGGTGTTTATTGATTAAGTCCAGTAGTGGCTGTAACATTTTATCAACAAGAACACATTTTTTATTTTTCCATTTATTTTCCTTGTACAGTGTATGTTTGAAAATTGTTTTGCATCAGAGTTCTTAAGAATCATTTTCCCTCGCAAATTTCCATATGAAATGTGGACAGCTGCCAGGTTGAGCCTTGGTTGGCAGAGGGTAAAATGAGCAAAAGGTAGACAGAAGTGAGAGCTGTCGGCATGTCAGTTATCTTGGACTCTTGCCCTCATGGGGAAATATCCAAATAGGGGTAGCCCTTTAAGCCCTCATTTCTGTCTTCACTTATCCCAGATTCAGCTACAGGGATGAGACATGCTTCAGCCTTAGGAATTCTCTTATAAAAGATTTTTTTTTCTTGTGGATGAAGCATTCTTTTCTTCTATCATGTAGTACATGTCCGGTGTTATCAAATTTGATGAAGTGTCACTGACTATTTCAAATGAATTTATTACTCTCAGAAAGATTATTAATTAGTCTCAGAAAGATTATTGATTACTCTTAGAAAGATTATTAATATGACTCCTGCACTAAGTAGAACATACTGACTCAGAGTTCCTTGTTCGTATTCTAAACTGCTAACATTTAGCTCTTAGAAAAGACTATTTTGTACTTTGTCCTGGACAGGTAAAAGCCTACCTATTTCTGAACTTTTGGCAACTGTAATTTAATAGTATATTTCACAAGTGTCAGTAGTGTCCACAATACATACAAGTTTCTATTTATGTTCATTTCACAGGAGAGATTATATATGGAAATGTTTTTACCTATCTAAGTATTTATGATATAGTCGAGTATAAAAGCAGATGAGTACTTTTTAAAAATTGTTGAAAGCTGCAATTTAAAAAAAAAAATTTAAGTAGTGGGGACAGTGGGTGGGGGAAGAGATGAAAAGCCCTGTGTAATCTGTGTGATGAGGCATAGCAACTGAGGGATATTGCACCTATTGCAGGATTATTACACACAATGGATAAGGCATGTGTGAGATGAAGAACATCACTGTAAGCTTCTTAGTAGTTCAACCATTAACTGTCATGCAGGAGTTAGATGTGACAATGCCATGGAACCCTTCACATTGTCAGAAATGCTTCTGAGCCACACTGACTGTGCTGTAGTTATCACCCTCTGACCCCCCGTGTGATGATCAGTCTCTTGAAATGTGGCTGGTGCTGCCAAGGAACTTTATTGAATTTTAATGGCCATTATTTAAAGTCTAAAATTTGATACATGTTGACATACAAACAGTCATGAAGCTTCACTCTGGGAAAAAAATTTCTGGGCCGTTTAAAGTGTCTATCATGTCTCTCTCTGTTGTCCCCACATCTGTACCTAGGCGACCACAGGCCTTGCGTCTGTCAGGACACGTTAGTCTCTTTCCTAAAGAGACACCTTAATGAAAGGCTCTTGGATGTGTCTTTCACGCAGCTGGTTTTCTGAGATTCACAGGTGCTGCAGCATGGATCTAGTGCATTTCACTACATTGGCAACAGTATCCTATAGTTTGATGATCCTCGATAATGAACATGTGTATCTTTTCCAGTTTGGAACTCCCATGAATAGTGCTTCTTGTGTAAAGAACAGACAGAGTTCTCATTTCTCTTGACTAAATGGTGGACTTTGCAGCAGCGAAATAGTTAACATTCTTAAAGCTGCCAAAGTGTTTCCCAAAGTGCTTCTGTGATTGTACTTTCCCACCAAGAACTGTGAGAGTCCCATTGCTTCTACATCCTTAAAACACCTTTTCAATGCCAGCAGTTCTAGCAAGAATATCATGTTATATCATTATGTTCTCATCTTACATGGTTCTAATGACCAATGATGTTGAACATGTGTTTGTGTGCATACCGGCCATGACTGCATTTTCATCAAGAATCTGTCCATGAATCTTTTAAAAATCTTTTGCCTGTCTTTAAGTTGGACCCACTATTATGTATAATTATTTCTGAAATTAGTACTAATTTTCTGTCTAATCCTTCAGTTTCTAACATGGCATGAATCTCCCATGGCAGTTGCATGTTTTCCTATTTCTCCTTGCACTTAGGTTTTCTTTCATATTATGTATTTTTGGAACTGCCTTTTTAGGCAGCTAAACAGCTAGTATTACTAGGTTCTCTTAAATAATTTTCTCATTTATTGTTATAAAATATGACCTACTTCACCCTTTCTGGTATTTATTGCTCTGAAACCTACATTCTAGGGTACAAATACAGAATTTCAACTTTTTTGTTTAGATTTAGCAAATATTTTTCCAATATTTAGTTTCAATTTATTTCTGTCTTTATAAAAGTGCTTCTTATGAGCAGCACAGAGACCTTGCTTTTACTCTCCAATCTGACATCTCTGCCTTTTAGCAAAACGTTTAAACTGTTTACATGTAATATGATTGTTGTTGTTAAACTATTATCTCTGTTATTTCCTTTGTGTATTCCCATCATGGATTATTTTACTATTTTCTGTTAAAATATTTTAGTTTCATCTTCATTTTTTTCTTTTGGCACGTTGAAGATTTTTATTCTATTATCTTCTTAGCTCTATGCCTGCTATTTGTATATGATATTATGCATGTAATTATGATATATACGCATATCATAGACAGATAGAGAGACAGATAGATAGATAGATAGATAGATAGATAGATAGATAGATAGATAGATAGATAGATAGATAGATGATAGCTTTCTCTTTTGATTTCTTTTGAGATTTTTCTCACTCTTCTACATGGTGTATCTTGGTGCATTTTGTTGATGTTTCTTTTTTTTTATTTCCGCTCATACAAACTTAACAGGTACACTGGTCCCCTCCCTCCCCATCATTCAGTGCCTCCCCCCTCCATCCCCGGAGCATCCTTTAATGTGCATGCCAAACTCTCCTCTGGTCCTCCTCTCCGATGAGGTGCAAGGACCCAGCAGCATTTTCCAGAACGCTTTCCTGTGTTCCCCTTAAGCATAGGAACACTACTGTGGCTGTCAATCCCTTGCCTCCCATCCCCGGAGCATCCTTTAATGTGCATGCCAAACTCTCCTCTGGTCCTCCTCTCCGATGAGGTGCAAGGACCCAGCAGCATTTCCCAGAATGCTTTCCCGTGTTCCCCTTAAGCATAGGAACATTACTGTGGCTGTCAATCCCTTGCCTCCAAGAATCTTGGTGCCTTTAGCAAATGCTAGACTTTGTGAAGTCAATAGTGTGTTGGACATTGCGCCAAGCATGCAAAGTCCAATTATGATTGCTTCGGCCCTAACTTGTGTGGAGTATCTTGCAAGTCATTGCTCCTCCCATCCTTATGCTCTTACAATCTTACCTGCCCCCTCTTCTGCAAATTTCCCTGACCTTCAGGATGGGGAAAGATTAGGCTGGCCCAGTTCCAGGTGGTTGATATAGAGTCTCTGATGTTCTGAATTATGGTTTGTTTATTTTTTTTTAGTTTTGGTGCTCCTGCAATGCCCTTGGCTCTATTCTGATAGATATTGGGTGTCACCCCCTGGACAGAGATAAAAATCTGTTAAGTTAGAGTCTTGTTATAAGAGTATATTCCAAGGTAGTGGGAAGAAAAGTAGGATACTATGGTGAGGGAGGGGTCAGTCTCCCATTTAAAAATGGTTACTTTCTATCTGCCAGACTATATGCCCTCCCCTTCTGGTGAGATTGTTCCTCATCAGTTGCAAATGATCAGGAAGGAAAGTCTGTGAACTTAACCAGATGTCTCATTACTTACTTGCAGTCCTTGATGGAGGCCTATTTTCTCTGTTGTAACATGGTCCCCTCTCTCCTTGTTTCTGGTGGGGCCCTCCTTCCCCATCCCTCCTGTTTATAATCTTTACAATTACTGTAAGTATTATAGAGATTTATCTTTGAGTGTGTCACTAAGTGGGTTTGGTACTAGGATCCACCTATTAGGGAGTACATACGGTGCTTAATTTTCCATGTCTAGGATACTTCACTCAATATAATTGTTTCTAATTCCATCCATTTCCCAGCAAATTGCATTAATTCATTTTTGATGGCCGAGTAATACTCCATTGTATAAATGTACCACATTTTCCTTATCCACTCGTCAACTGTTGGACATTTGGGTTGATTCCATGACTTTGCTATTGTAAACAGTGCTGCTATGAACATGGTCATGCTTGTGCTATCAAGGTGAATTTTTGCTGCATGGGGGGTTATTCCCAAAAGTGGGATAGCAGGGTCATATGGCATTTCAATCTTTAACTTCTTTAAGAATCACCAGACGGTTCGCCAGACTGGTTGTTTGAGCCTGCATTCCCACCAGTAATGTAGGAGAGTTCCCCTCTCTCCACATCCTCTCCAGCATTTGATGTTGTTTGTATTGTGGATTTCTGCCATCCTGACAGGGGTGAGATGATATCTCAGGGAAGTTTTGATTTGCATTTCCCTGATAGCTAAGGATGTGGAGCATTTTTTAAGATATTTGTTAAACATTTTAATTTCGTCCATGGTAAAGTTTCTTTAAAGTTCCAAGGCCCATTTTTTAATTGGTCCATTGGTTTCCTTGGTGTTTAGTTTTCTAAGTTCTTTGTGTGCTCTGGATAATAGAGCTCTATGAGATATGTAGTTAGTGAAGATTTTCTCCCATTCTGTGGGTTGCCTTTGTGCTGGAGTTACAATCTCTTTATCTGAACATTTGAGCATTTTGTTGATGCTTTATCTGAACATTTGAGCATTTTGTTGATGTTTATTTGAACATCTGAGCCTTTTGTTAATGTTTCTTATTCTCAGGTTTGTTAAGGTAAAATAGAGACCAGGCTTGAAAATCCTCTGAGCAGGAAATGCCAGTTAGGTAATGCCACATATGTGAAATTTAGATTATTTCATGCAAGCATCCCTGGTGGATCATAAATAAATCTTAAAATGACTTCAAATATGTTATGTAGTAAGTAATATCCACTAATCCTCTGCTGTCTTGAAGCCGCCAAGGTAATACCACATCATTGTAAAGGTTAAATAACTTCCACTTTATGATGCTGCCTATAGTGTCACAACTCAGATCTGCTGGATATCCCTAATTAAAAAAACAGCTCTTTCATTTGCATACTAAATTTAAACCTTTTTAAACTTTACTTACTCATTTATTTGTGTGTGGGTGTATGTGCGTGCATGCATGCATGTGTGTGTGTGTGTGTGTGTGTGTGTGTGTGTGTGTGTGTGTCAGAGGGCATTGTGTGTTCTTTGGAGGACCAAGGGGACTTTGGGAATCATCCTGGATTTCTTCTACCTCCCTTTTGTTTCACTCTAGAATTTCCCAGGCTCTGCCCACCAAAGCTGGAAGTGCAGGCTGCTGCCATGTGTTTCCACCTGGCGTTTTTATCTGTGACTTGAGATCTGAACTCAGGACCTTGTGAGGCAGTCTTAATCCCTGAGCCATTTCACCAACCCTAGACTTAAAATTTTTAAAAATTGATCAAAGTTTATTTGTGAGGGGAGTTTATTAAATTCTTGTCTATATATTTTTCAGCGTTTGGAAATTTTTCTCAAGCATTAAATCTTCAAATATCTTTTCCTTTTGTGTGTGTGTATATGTGTGTGTGTATGTATATGTACAAGTGGAAAGGGCATGTGAAAGCCAGAAGTCAATGCCAGTATCTTCCTTTATCAGTTTCTTCCTTATAGTTTGAGATGGGATCTCCTACTTAACCTGGAACTCCTCAATTCAGCTAGACTGGTTGGGAAGCAAATCTGAGGCAACCAGATTTTCATGTGGTTGCTGGGTGAGCAATTTACCAACTGAGCTGTCTCCATGTCTCTTTCAAATATTTTCCTGCTTTCTCTTCTGCATCTCCTTCACTAGGGAATTCAGGTACGTTTACATTTTGTCAGTTAATTGTTGTTCCACAGATAACTGAATGTATTAGTTTATTTTATATCCTTCCTTTGTGTTTCATGTTAACCACTCTTATTACTATGTCTCCAATGTCATAACCTCATATAATGCTTTGTTTTTTTGTAATCTCACCCATTAGTCTTTAGACTATTGTCTTAAATTTTTTCTCATCACATAGAAAACAATTGTAATAACAGTTTTAGAACCTTATTTGTTAATTCTGTTATCTGTGCTAATATGAATTAGTTTTGATTGAAAGATCTGTTTTCTCTTCATTTACCACTTTCTTTGTGCACACACACTTTATGTCTTGTATGTTAGATACTTGTAGGCATTTAGTAAAGTTTTATATGAATAAAAAAATAAAGAAAAAGAGCGTTGGAGAAATGGCTCAGGGGTTAAGACTCACAAGCAGAAGGTCTTGAGTTCAGATTTTAGGTCCCACATAAAAACACCAGGCAGAAACGGCTGTGGCCTACACTTCCAGCCCTGGTGGGCAGAGTCTGGGAAATCACAGAGCTGAGCAAAAAGGAGGTAGAAGCAATCCAGAATGATTCCTGAAATCACCCTTGGTCCTCCACAGGAACACACAGTGCCCTCTGATACACACACACACACACACACACACACACACACACACACACTCACTCACACAGAAACAAGAAAAAAAATTAAAAATGCCAGGAAGCCTGTTTTAAGTTGTTGCTTCAACTGAACTGAAAACAAAATTTATGCTTAATTAAGGTAACTTTATTTCCATGTCAAAATGCAGAGTCATTTCTAATGGACAACCATATGGAAATAATTTACACATTTTCACTAAAACTGCCCAGAGTATTTGTTTAACAAAAGCTTTACAAAGATTTTCAAATCATCACAGTAAATCGTAGATTTAGTGTAAGTCTCAGCGCTAAATATGAGAACATCTAGTCCATGCAGCTGCTGACACATGGCAAGCAGAGGCTTCCAATAGAGATGAACCCTAAGCATAGATCACATAGCAAATTTCAAAGGCTTACTGTACAGATGTGTTCTTGGAACAGGTGAAAGGACCACATTTTTGTTACACTGGGCAAAATTAAATTTTATTGATAAATTAATTTTATTTTTCCCATTTTACTTTTTTTTTTTTTAGTTCCCATTTCATGTCTACTACACAGTGCCATTGGAGAGAGTGTTTTCCTCACATGAAGATTTTTCTTACTGCATCTGGAAGCGTGGGATTTTCCCCCTATTCTTAGTTCTGGTGTTTGAGAAACATACCCATCTAAACATTAACATATGTGAGTCCCTATCATTTATCATGGAGCAAGACTGAGTCTTTATGCAAGAGATCACAGGTTTCGCATGCTGATAATAATTTGAACTCAGTAATCATGAATTTAATGAAACAGAAAATCACTTGCATGGGCAAACAGTTGCTGTTTGTGATGTATTTTGCGTGTTGTGCATGTCTTACATGGAACTCAGCAGGTCATGTGGGACAGACACTGTTTCTGTGCACGCTCCTCCTCCAGACTCTGCCCAAGCATTTTTATTCCTTACAAAGCATTTTTAGAGCCTCAGGCACTCTTAACAAGGCACTTTTTTTTCTTGCTTTTTGTTAAGGGTTTGTGATGCAGAATGAAATGATAACTAGGTATATTCAAAGCACAGATTTGACATTCATAAATATCTTACATTGTTGAGTTATTATGAAAATGTACAAGTCTCTGTAGGAAAGTGTCACTATTAATTTATTTTTGTGGAAACACAGCAGTATGTTACTGCTAATAAACAGAAATATTCTTTTGTCATGCAGTTTCGTTGAGAAAAGCTTCTATTTAGTTTAAAATGGTGTAAAAAAATCAGAACAGGTTTTATTATGTTGTATTAGCTGTATAAACTATTCAATAACCTTTTGTATTTTAATTTTGATGCTATCATTCATTTAGTACATTTAATATTCATTAGACTCATTAATCATTTTAAGCTGGCTATCATGTATATGAAGAAGAATATGATTTAGCATTTGTTTGAATCTTCAGTTCTCTTGAGACATTCGGCATCTGCATATAAATGCTGAGGCCCAAAGTAATCTAGAGATCCACTTTTTTTTGTCAAATCGTGTTTGAAATTATATTTATATTGCTCTGTCCAAGAGAAATACTTCATCTCTGAAAGGATTTTATTGAACTTTCAGAAGCATTTGATAAGCTGAAAATTCTCTAAAAACATTATTTCCGTTATTTCTTTGGTTTCCTTCTGTTGATTCTACTGCCGTATCAAGCCACAGATCTCCAGTTATATGATGTGTGGTTTTCTGTTAGGATTCTCCCTTCTTGAAAATACACTGAAGGAAACACAAAATACAAAGGAAGCTACCAGGTCATATTTCTTCACCTTTTGTTGAATGTGGCTGTGGAGTGGAAATCCAAGATGGGTGACATGAATGGGCGATACAATGGAGATGGCAAAGTAGATGGCTCATGCCCAATGTATACCATTTAGGAATTCTATTAGCTGATGAATACAAAAGATGGAAAGTAAGAGTGAGGTAAATAGTATATCTCTCTATCTGTCTCTCTATCTATCTATCTATCTATCTTTTCTCAATCTCTCTCACATTAGGTCAGGAGCCTCAGACTGTGTAAGTAATTGCATAGTTTTCATAATACAGGTTCCTATTAGTCCATTATCATTGAAAAGCAAGCTACCTCAAGCACAGTGACTAAAATAAGAATACACTATTCCTCATGAGTCTGCAGATCAGATGTTCTGGCCTGATACACATATCAGGAGTCACCATATGGATAAATAACTTGCTGTAGTTGGCTCTGTCTTCCGATACATTTAGGTAATTGTCTGCACGTGATAATTGATACCTTAGAGCATCACTCTAAATCTATACTTATATTGCTACTCTTCTATACCATGAAACATAAGGAGTCTGTGTCTTGAATTTTTATTCTATATATCTGGCTATCTGGACACTAATGTTTTAAGTATAAGACAAAAGTCCTAATGTGTGCATTTATTTTAAAGCACAAACTAAGTTATGTACAATTTTTGTTTTCTTAAAAATTATGAGCTAAATTTTGGTCTGCATTTGGTTAACATCAATTCCACTTAGACTCACCTGACCTTCTCAGGATATCAATTTATTGATTCCTATTGAAAATGGATTGTAGAACAAAGCACCCTGTTAAAAATCTCTATGTGCAACTATCAAAAGAGAACTTCTGTTGTTACTGAAATGTCCATGATATTTCTAACACAGTTGCACCACAGTTGTGCATTATGTAGACATCTCAACTGACTTTTAAAATTTGAATTTAAGACGAATTACAGTGTGAAATATAGTAGTCAGTGGGCCAACAAACAGGGTCTATGAATCTGCAAACCATCAGTTAAGCAAGCATTCAAATCTAAGATACAAATCTAAGTGGGAATATTCTGAGTAAGAAAATCATACATAATAAATTATGAGAATAAATAAATCTGGAAAAGATGGTCATGGGAAAACCAAATAATTAGAAAGAAAATATATTTTGTTAATAATATACCTATTCCAGCTATATTGTATCTTAACCTCCATATATATTGCCTATAAAGACTCTGTCTCTCTACCTTAAAAGTAAAAAGTGTTGAAAATCTTTCTGTAGAAAGTATAATAAATAGCATTTCCTCTAGGATGTCGAATTTTAAAAAGCTTTTATTGCCCACATTTAGAAATTCTTATCAGCTTCCATTAATTGTTATCACTAAAGACATGAAAACTTCTTTAGTGTTATCAGAGTCTACACAGCTTCTTATTTATTCAATATAGATTTTAGTGTATTTAAAGTTACCTCTGAATATAATTATTTTTAATATTCTTAATGTTCTATGAATTAGTGAGGCATAGTTGCTCATCAATATCTTCTTTGCTATGACTACAATGAATTGTATGCTGACTTCATATTTAACAGTATTTTGTTAAATATGTCAATCAGGAAGAATCTAATATTTCTCTGTGCTTATATGTTACTCTTTTTCATTGGTCATCAAAGAAGAAACACCCCATTGCTCTGATTCACAATTCTACCATTTTCATCCTACTGAAATATTTCTTTTAGTGTAGTCTAAGAATTGTTCTAAGGGGGGCTGTAGAGGTGGCTTAGGGGTTAAGCCTCTACCTTGCAGGAGGAAGGTCCTGAGTTCGGATCCTAGACCCCAGGTATAGACGCCAGGCGGAAGCGGGGGCGGCCTGCGTTTCTGGTCCTGGTAGGGCAGAGCCTGTGAATCCCGGGGCAGAGTAAACAAGGAGGTGGAGGCATCCATGGTGGTTCCCGAATTCGTCCGTGGCTCTACACACACATATATGCATACACACACGCACACACGCATACATGCACAATTGAATAAATAATAAACAATTAAAAATAAAAAAAGAATTGTTCTAAGGAATTTCTTATTTTTAGAATGACTTCTAAAAATTATTGATCATTTATTGATCGTTTATTGATCATTTTCATTGTTCCTGTTTAGTCTTCCATTTTTTTCTGTTCTTTAATAAGTAAACTTGATGATGACCAATATGTATCCTTCCTATACAATCCACATCAGAGTTTAAACTTTGTTTTCCTTTAATGATATCTTAAAACAATTTTCCTAACTACATTTAAATGACATATTCAGATTTGCTTAAGATACTGTTTACCAGTGTCATAGTGTACATTTTTCCCTTTTCTTTTCTTTTTTAGTATTTTTATAGAATTTTATGCTAACAGAGTGAATTTATATACTTACCCTTCACCCCACCTTTCCCACTTTCCTCCTTTCCCATCCTCCCAGTTCATCAATAAGTGGAGCTTCCCCACCTGCATGTCTGCCCACTGGCGGGCCACTTGCAGTAATGACAGATACATGGACTCAGAACAGGTGCCCCCCAAAAGAGCCTCTAGGTCCACACATGTGAAAGGACACAAGAGGGAAGGGACATAGCTGGATGGCTTTATTTTTGAGGTAGGATGTTACTGATGTTGCCCAGGAAGCACATAAACTCATTATCCTCCTGCTTCAATCTTCTTATTACTTAGTAATGTAGTTTGTGCAACTATGGTTGACTAAACATGCCCTCTAAAAGGTAACTCCATGCATATACATCAGACACTACAGGACACATGTATAATGCACCAGACCTCGAGTCTAGCATCATTGTGCTATGATAATGAGTTAGAGTGAATCAGACCTCCTAGAATTCATTCTTACATTAGGATGGCTCATAAAAGCTGAACTATATTGAAATCTTTTGCAAATATATACATATTTCCTACTAACTGCAAACAAAAGTATCCCCAACTCAACTTCCTCTTTACAGCACTCAGATAACTATTTCAATCCCAACTTTGTGCAGCAGACAAAGAAATGTGGTACATGGAGAAATTGGAAAGAGAAATTGGAAAGAAAAATTGTCTTTGCGAATTTCTTTTACGTTTTCTTTTACATAGTATGTAAAAGATAACTATGTGAATTTTTTACTAGAACCTTCCCAGACACTTGATGACCATGAATGACTGCTTTGACCCTTTAGTTTTGTTGGATTCACAATCACGGACACTTCTCTTCCTCACCTGTGCTTCTTCAGAAAGGCATTGGAAGCAGTTTCAATGAGTTCATGAATGATAAACAAGTACTGACAGTTCCAAGAAGATGAAAATAGCCCGAAATCTTGCACTTGATGGAAAGTTCTCATATTTGACAATAATCCTTAAAAATTACCAAAACTTAACTAATCCTTCCCAGACAATAGATTTAAATTACTTTATTGGTTAGTTTTTCTTGAAGTATTCTCATTCAAGTAAGAGAGCCTAGACTTTGGGGTTCATTCATTCATGGATGATTCAAATCCAGTTACTGATTCGTACAACATTTTGTTTGTAACACATAAGCAACTAGAATGTGAGAGCTGTATATTTTCTCTCACAGCATTTATGTTTGCCTGACACGAGTTGCCAGCTATACTACATTGCTTGTATTTGGGTAACAAGGTTTCACCTTGAGTTAGTTTTTTAGTACTATCAAAATGCTACCCAACAACCAGCCACACACAACCAATCTACACGAGGTTTGTTCATGTGTCCTCGGTCAACTAGCGTGGGTGAACAGGAATTCTCAACTAATGTGAGTGGGTTGGCATAAATGCCAGGTGACTTTCCCAGTCAGGATGCCTCTATCATGTCCCAGACCACAAGGTTTTCTTTTTATGTCTCCTTCCATGTCTTATAGTCTAGACATGTTTTTATGGTAAAGGAAGAGGACAATAATACCATAATATTATAACACAGAGGGGAAAATTCCTGAACATATAGCTAAACTAATCTAAGTAAGAATACAGTGGAGATACCTATACACCCAAATTTGTTGTGACGCTCTTCACAGGAGACAACTGTAGCATGAGCCTATCAGCTTGAGTGGGTAAAGCAAAAGAAGGATAAAAAGGTGAAATACACACATGATGGAGTTTCTCTTTAGTCACATATGACAAAATCTTGCAATTTCAGAAAAATATATGAAAGTTGAGATCATAATGTTTAATGAAATAAGACAGAATTAAATAAATAATACAGATTTCTTTGTCAGACGAGTCATAATTAACATAATTAATATCACCATGTGTACTACATATAAAGACAAAATACACAGGGAAGATTATTTTCTATTTTCCATGCTGAATGTTGCTGATAAATTCATGACTAAATGGCTTATGGGAACAAGAGGTTTCCTCTCTTTCTACCATGTTGATTCTGCAAATCACACTCAGGTTATCAGGCCTAGAAGGAAGCATCTTTACCCACCAAGCCATCCCATTGCCCCTCCATGAGCCTCTTTTGCAACCTCAGAGAGATCAGAGACCAAGTTTTAAAATAAGATTGTTTTGTTAATTTATTGAGATGAAATTTACACAACATGAAATCAACCTTTTTAAAGCAAACAACTCAATAGAATTTATTGCATTCATAAAGTTTCATAGCCACCACCTCTATGTAATTTCAAAACACTTCCATCACTCCAATGTAAATTCTGTCAATATTAAACAGTTCTTCTCATTGTGCTGTCATTGTTGTGGGAAGGTAAACTGGTGCAATCACTGTGAAATCAATGTCTAGGTTCCTCAGAAAGCCAGAAATAGAGCTACCATGTTCCCAGCTACGCATATTCCGAAAGGGCTCCGTATTGTACTTCATGTTTGATATTCACAATAACAAGGATGTGGAATCAGCCTAGATGCTTACCAAATAAAAAATGGATAAAAATATGGAATATATATGAATATTATTCAGTCATTAAAGGCAATGAAACTCAGATTAGTGCAGCACTTAGCCTTGACTGAGAAGCTTCCTTTTGTGGTGAAAAGTATTTCATGAAAAGAATCACAATTGATCGCAGTGCAGACAATAACTGACTGTGGAGTGTTCATTCCCAAAGGGGACATCTATGTCATCCTCCACGCAAAAGCCTTCTCAGAAGAGGTGGGAGAAAGAAATAAGAACCAGAAGGCGAGTAGGAATACCGCCAAACAGTGTCCTGTGGACATAGCAGGGCCACTGAATCCATGAACTACTGCAACTCTGCTTGCTCCCAAAAGACATGCACAGGATTGGGCCTGTCAACACTTTATCATGAAAAGATGATGACCTCACGAGGCCTCAAGCCTCCCTTAGGAACTACTGACAGTTAATACTGGCTATGGGAAGGGAAACCACCTGCTTTCTTGGTGTAACCACTAATATATCACTCAAGCTCCAGCCAAGTGCCCAGGCTCGTGCTAATGCCCACCACCTCTATTAAACTCAGTGTCAGAGAGAAAGCGAGACAGAGACAGAGACAGACAGGCAGGCAGATATAAAAGTAGGAAGGAGACTTTTTCAGAAGATTTTCAGTGAGAGGAAGGTGGATGAACCACAAGAATATTGGGTGCAAATGAATAGCATTCATTGTATTCACATGTACCGAAGAATTTTTTAAAAAGTGGAAAAAGAAAATAATTAAAGATGCCATTTTTCTCTCACTCAAATTCACAGAAGCCTTGAGCTCTATGATCTCAGGGGTCTGCTGTGAAAGTCTTCCATTAAGAAGCCCAACCCAAGAGCATGACCACCAGTGGCCACTTCCTTCTCTGCAGCCCCCTTCTTTGTAGCTCTCTAGCCACTATTCTCCCGTGTGTCTTATGTCATAGCAGCGCTTGTCTTAGATCAGAGTCAGCAGGCGCACAGCCACTGAAAGTTGAGATGAATTCCTCATAGTTCAGAAAATCATCAGATTATAAGTGATCATCTTTTTCTTGTTTGCTACATCAGATTAAATCAGTTTCTACATAATGCAAACACTTAAGAATCGAAGTAACATTCTAAACCTAATGTTATCTTACATATGCATGACTGCATTTAATCCTCCTCTCAAAAGTGTGTAAGTTGTACCATTATCTTGAGTTTAAGATGAACGAGTCCAAATACAGAATAGTTGTGTCAATAACTTCAAGAAAGCAAGTATTTCTCGAAGTGACCAGAACCTGGAGCAGCTAATGCTGCTTCCATCTGACCAGAAAACAAGAATATCAAACCTTAATTGCGCCTGTTTCTTTTCAGTGTAAAGAATAGTTACTCTGAAGATAAAAGCTAGCCCATGATGAGCCCTCTACCAGAAGGAAAGCATTACAGAGCAAAATGTCCTGAAAAGGAGGATGCTTCCGCCACCCCCCTCAGGAAACATTTGCATGAATAGATGCCAGATATTCAAATGGATTTTTTCCTCTGGGGAAAAAAATGAATGTCTTTTGGAAACGAGTTTCATTATTACCTGAAAAGAAAAGCAAAACAGCATTGAGTCCATATTTGGGGAAAGCCAAAGCACCACAGAGCTCTGTGAGCAGCTTCCCTGGAGAAGTCTCGCTGCTGGCCACAGCACATGAATAATTACTGCACAACACAGACCCATATGTTCCAGGTATCTAGGGCTGAGTGAAAGAAAATCCATTTCCGAGTGGATTAGGTTTTAAACTCCCCTGACATCATTTATTGAAAATTTTAGTGTTTCTACGATGTTGTTTTCTCCCGTGGAAGCTGAACACACCTTATTCTAACAGAGAGGAAAGCAGAAAGGGCTCTGGTTATAAATATTTTATTGTAAATAGAAAGAGATCACAGGGGAGGCAGATGAGAACAGGAAACAAATAGGATATTGTTTTCAAATCCTCACCGTCGCTTTCTACTGGTCTCTGCCAATTTGCTGTCTGCTTGGCTTTGATACCTTCAAAACTGGCAGTGAAACCCTGTTGCAAATCTGTAGCTTACCTCTGAGAGGAAGAGGCTGGTATCCAAATTGTCCATTCTGTAGTGTACACACAAAGAGACCTGAGGAACAACAGCATGGTGGTAAAGACAAATTTTCATGAAAGATGGTCCATATTAATTTCCTTTGGAAATAGTTTCTCTTGCTAAAACCAAGAGTTGAAAGCATAGTGTGTTAGGCTTTCTCTACCCAAGTTCCTTTTCTCCCCTCACCCCAATGCCTGGATGTTAGTGGGAGACTTTCATCTGATCAGATTTAGTAACTTTTGTTACAGCAAGTAACTTGCTGAAGTACATTCGACCAATGCTCAGTATTGCTGATACCAAGACCTTCTTTATGTCTTCTTTGTGGAAAGAAAAAAGAATCAATTCTAAGATGCTTCATGTCAGAACCACCACTTGTAAGTGGGGAGCAGATGAAAGGGCATCTAATGCAGCAGGTGCTATCAGACTGTCCATCCGGTGGGATTGATGTCAGCCCCCCATGTGACACCACGGAAGCATGTCCGCCTGAGTGTTGTTATCCCTGCGTGTGGGGAAGAAAGCAAGGAAGCATGAGGTGGCCAGAATTCTTTGTACCATGTAGCTGATGGTAAATTTCAGTGAATTGTCACTCTACCCGGTGTGTCCACATCTCAAAGTCAGGCGCTATTTGTACTGCGGCATTTCTATGTCTTGAATATGTAGCATAAATGTCGCAGGGTGCTGTACACTCCCAATACCGACGGCCCAAATTGCCAGAGAAACAAGGAGATGAAATGTTCAAAACAGCATAACTTTATGTGGAAACTGCTTTTTTCATAATGCACATTCCATACAACCATGGGGATGCTTGTTATAAGTCATAATGTGAGAGAGTTGAGGCATTTGTGTTTTGTTTGGTCTTCACCCTGGCTCAGGAGCCAAAAATCAAAAGGTTGTGTAGATTGGTTTGTACTAGTAAAAACATAAGCTGACACTTTTTATCATTCACCATCAATCAGCTATTTTACAAGGCAACTTCCATTTTATCCTGCAGACCACTCCATGCTCTAGAAAATCACATTTGTCTCCATTTTTTTCAGATAAGTAATAAGTTACCTTGATAATGCAGCTAGTATAAGATGAAACCAGTTCACTGATACCAAGGCCACTCCCTTTGTGAAGATGAGAACTGTAAATACTAAATTTAATTGATATCAGAGTCTGCTATCAAAACATACATTAGTAACTAGCCCAGTTGCATACCTGTTTTCTGAATATGGTCCACTAAGCATTCACATTATTCTATGTATGTGCATGTGTGTGCACACGTGTGTGTGCACGTGTGTGTATGTGCATGATATGTAAGTGTCTCTGTTTATAAGCATAGGTATGCATGTGTCATTAAGTGCTTTAGAGGTAGAAAACAACCTTCAGGTCTCCTCCCCTTTCTATCTTGTTTGAGATGAAGTCTCTTCACACCACTGCTGTATAAGGCAGGCTGGCTAGCCAGAACTTCTAGAGATTCTTTCTACACCACATCCATTTCCCATGGGGGTGCGGGGAATGCAGACACTTGTGCCACTGCATATATCCAGTGTTGACATGGCCAAGCATCTGATCGGGTTCTCACTCTTGTACAAGCACTTTGCATTCAAGCCATCTCCCCAGCCAAAATTGTTTCTTTTTTTTAATAAAGTCAAGAGTAGTAAGATGACTTTTTCAAAGGCTATGAATAAAGGCTTCAAAGTGACATTTGAAGAGAAATTTGAGAAAGAGTTTTTATGATGATCTAGCATTATTAAAGTACACATAGGATGTTTCATGTGTATTTGATTAATCTGGCTGTTTTCAGTATGAATAGAATGTGTTAAGTAATATGAGTTCTTAAAAATTAAATGCAAAGTAAAGTATGGTTAATCATATAGATGAGATATAATGGTGCAATAAACCATAAAAGAGATAAATGCATTTAATTAGTTTTATTTTTCTGGTTCAAATTATTATTTTTATAAAAGATATTGAATTGTCTTAATATTGTATAGTATGGTCATTATTACATCATTTGCAATATTGTAATTTATGCAGCAGTGACTTGTTTTCTCATATTCTGAAATATATAGCAAGACTTCCATCACTCTTTGAAAAGCAATGATGTCTACTTATATTTCAGCCAATTCTGAATTAAGCTAAAACCATGTCAGCAATGTTCAGGTCCACTCTTCTAGTATTCTTACCAATTAGCAAGATTGGGATTCTTACCAAAAGCTATTCCTACTAGTCTTCTGTAGTTTAACATACAGAATGTACTTCTGAAGAGACATGCTCAACTGCAAATTCTTTTTTCCTATGAACCACAAATAAATGGCTATTAAAGTCACTTAAATAGTTTAAGGATCAAAAATATTAAGAAGTAAACTTAGCTGGATGATCTTTGTAATAACTTTAAGACATAAATTCATATCTTAAAGGAGCTGTAAATACTTTTTCAATAAAAATGGAAAATAGGTATTGAAAGTGTGATTTTCTTTGCCTATGTCTCAAACTGCTGGCCTTTTGTGCAAAGTAGGCACACTGTGTATCTTCAATTTAATGATTTTCATAATGAAATAAAATCAAAGAAATCTTATTTCAAAGAAAAAAATGGAACAGTGTTCTCTGACTTCTCCATGAACAGTGTGAACTATCACCTAGAATTACTTTAGAGATTTTTTTTTCCTTTGGACACATCTGAAAATTAGATGAGGAATGATTAACCATGCAGAAGGAAAACCCTAAGTCTGGAATTTATCTTTCTGATAGAATACAAGACAGTAACTAATTTTTATTCTAAATCTTCCTGAAACATATCAAAGAGGTGTTAAGTTCCTTTGTATTCTGTATATAACACTTATTTATTGACTTTCATGACAATATGGTTCATGTTATATATAAAAGGTAATTATTTCTTTCTCTTGTCTGATTTTTCTAGCTAAGAATTTAAGCACTCTATTTAAAGTGCAAAAAGTAGCTAGTTTTAACTTGTTCCTGTTTTTAGTGGAAATTCTTTAAGATTTTTCCCATGTAGGATAATGTAGGCTATATATTTGCAATGTTTCTTCTATTCCAAGTTTCTTCAGTACTTTTATTATGAAGAGATATTGAGTTTTATCACAAGACATTCTGGGTCTATTAAAATGATCATGTTATTTCTGTCAGTCCACTTAAGTGAAATATTACATTTATTAATTGACTAGGAGAACAATAGGGACTAAGGAAAAATACAAATGGGTAAAAGGGATAAACTCAAAATACATTCCATCTAGTATTGAAAATAATACATGTGTAATCCAGAACCATGTACAAATTATTGGACTAGGAAGAAGTCCAGAAACTGTGATGATCTATGTTGTCAATATGATATCCAGAAGGCAAGTCTTTGGCCACATCTTGAAATTACTTAGATTACCTAGATTAAGGTTAGCTTCTGAGAATGCCTGTAAAGATTTTTTTTGATTACTGTAATCAATATGGGAAGACATATTTAATTCTAAGCAGGACCATTTCCAGAGTAACATAAAATGGAAAGAGCCTGCATGCCTTAATTTGTTGGTCTTTGTTCTTGGTTTTGGATGTAATGAAACCATCTCACTCAAGTTCCTGCTGCTCAGACTTCCATTCTATGAGTTGAAATTGTGAGCCAAATAAACCCTTTCTATATTAAGTTGCTTTTTTACAGTATTTTATCACAGCAAATGAAAAAGAAATTTAAAACAGGAACCAGAGACACATTCCCTATTCCCTAACTAACCATGCATTGCAGAGAAGGTTTACAATGGAATGATTACATGATATAGTAGAGGAAGTGTTGCAGTACGTACAAGCAAGATGCTAAGGGGAGCCAAACAGCATGGAGTAAGGAGATACACAGGTAACAATGTAAATTCATGGATCAGTAACAAATTTCTTGATAACTAATATAAATTGTAAAAGAGGGAGAATATAAAGCAAATAGGGTATAGTTCTAAATACAGCATTATTATATCAGTGGATTCTAAGTCATGATGGTATCATGTCGTTGCAGAAACACTGTGGAGAAATGCTTCTGCCCATTGCAAAATGAATACTGAAGAACAATGAAGAAGACAGAGGAGCTTCAACAAACACTAACACAACAGAAATAGTCAAACTCTTCTGGAGTCTTTTAATTCATCCACAGCCATCGTTTAAAAAGTAAGGAAGCAAGTTACATTAAGGCTTTCCCCTTTTAATTTTTACCTTTAGGCTTTCCCCTTTTAATTTTTACCTTTATTTCTACAATGCTAGAAAAGTAGAAAACTGTAGTTATTAAATCAATAATTACACAGAACTTGACCTTTGCATGTCTGCAAAAACTATTCTACCTTCTAGAAACAAAATAGCAAGCTGGAACATTAAAGGCACAGTCTTGGGGCATAACAATTTAGTCTACATAAGTAAATAAACAAACTGGAAACTGAGAGAAATTGGAGATTTTTATGAACGTGCAGCACAAGGATGCAAACAGGGCTGCTTTAGTTTTGAATCTCAGAGCAAATTGACCTGATAATTTGAACTTAGAGTTGAGCGATTTCAAAAAGAGTTTCAAGATATCACTTTCCATGAGTCTGGTGGATATGATGAAGACTTGGAAAACAAGCCCATGCTGCTCAGAGAGAGCACCATGTGTTGAAGCATGATGCAATGCAGGGAATGAAGCTAGAGAACCTTTTGCATGTGGAAAAGTTCAGGTTGGTTCACAAAATATTTCTGATTCTGGAGCATTGTGACTTTTGAACTTTTCACCAGGATTGTAAAACCAGTAAAGTCTATGCAAATCCTAATTCTGAAATCAGTAATACTTCTAGTCCTAAGGGACACTCAAGTTTTGTTAAATTTATAAAGAATATTCTTTTTTTACTATAACCAACAGTAAAACATAAGAAGTTGATAATGTACAGATGGGTGTGTTCACTCAGATAAGTCATGCTGGTGAATTGACTGAGGGGAATATAGTATTGGAGACTGGAACATTTAAATCATCATGTATGAATCTTGCTCTCATATGTATAAATGCTATCCATTTGTGTTGTAATGTACAATAATCAAAGCACTATTCTGCATTTTGAGAGAATTGATAATCATGTCTGTGGCCTGTTTCTGGTACTTATAGTAGATCCATATCGAACTTTGAAAAGAAATAACATTTTGTCCTGTAATCTCATATTCCCTGTGGGTTACCTTGTAGTTTCAGAAAATTTTAGCAAGCCTGCCCATCCATACACCAGATGAACTTTAAAAATTCTTCTTTTCCTTCCTGCCTGGTTCCTGACTTCTAGAACAGTGTTATTAAAACCACTGAGAAGTAGCCTATGTGAAAGGTGCCCTTTCAGATAAAAGCATGTGAAAACAATCTTGAAACTTTTGTGTATCTGTATGTGTCAGACGGTACTGTATCTGCCCAGGGAGGCCAAAGGGTAACTTCAGGAACCACCTTAATCACTTCTACCTCTTCTTTGCCTTACTCTGGAGATTCCCAGGCTCCATCCTCCAGGAACAGAATTACAAGCTATAGCCCTTACCATGATCCAGAATCCGAACTCAAAACCCTCTGCTTGCAAGGCAGTGGCTTAATCCCTGAGCCATCCCTCTAGCTCAGCATATATAATTTTTAAGAATGAATAGCTCTGTCAGTAAGGAATTAGTTCGGCAGGAATACTTCCATACTGGGTTACTCCTAGGCAGAAAATTGAGGAAAACTTTTAAAGCAACTTTATTTAAAAAAGTGTACTTGCACAAATTAACATACTCATCAGTGAATGCTTCATGTCTTAGAGTGCAAAACTTATATGCAAAACTCATAGGGATCGTAAGAGGATGAAGAATGCATGTATTAATCTTGACAGGTAGATCCCAAAGCCATGAGCCATTATTACAGTATACACTGCCTCATTCTGTGGTCATACGTCTCATCTTAGTAATATTTTAAGATCTCAGTTAAGTAGAGAATAGTGCTTTCTAATTCTCATAGCTCTGAGATGGTGCTAAACTCAAACATTGTAGGACACTTCTTTTCTCTATCCCAGACCCCACTCAAAAGACTTTGGGATTAAGAACAAAGTTTCTGTGGCCTTAGAACAATTTCATAGTGTCATAGAAGTGAAGATTTGTATGTACATAAAACTGTAATAACATGAAGGATGTGGCATAACAGAAGAAAGAAGCACAGAGAGGCATCGGAGATGTCTGAGACTTCCAGCAAGGCTGCCAGCATCTCTTTCAACATTGCCAGGGATGCACTTCATCCTCATGTCATAAAGCAGAAGATGCACGTGTGACACTGTCTCAGAGGAGCAGAGACACAAGCTTACCTGGAGGAATTTTTTAAACACAAAATAATATATATATATATATATTATCTCATGGATATGGAGTTAGGGGAAATGCTATTTCCTGTTTCATTATTTTTTGTTTTTTTTATTATTATTACTATTTCCGCTCATACAAACTTAACAGGTACACAGGTCCCCTCCTTCCCTCCACTTCCCCCGACCCCCCTGCTTCCCCCTACCCTCCCTCCCCATCCCCCAGCGCCTCTCCCCAATCCCCAGAGCATCCTTTACTGTACCTGGAGGAATCTTAAACCCTACAATCCACATTTCAAAAAGCAGGCTTCATGACCTGATTAAAAGACAAAATCCATCCATATTTTCTCTTGCACATGTGTTTGCGAATGCATATGCTTGACTTAGGTGTCTCTTCTCAGGTACTGTCTGTCTATCTTGTCTTTCTAAGGCAGAGTCTATAACTGGCCTGGAGCTTGCCAAGTAGGTTCGATTGGCAAGTCAGTGTGTCCCCGAGATATGGCTGCCTCACACACACACAGCTTTTTTATGTGAGTTCTGGAAGTCAAACTCAGATTCTCTTTATTTACTGAGCTATGTTCCTGGCCCTGTTTTCAATAAATAGCACATTCAAGTTCTGGGGGAGTTTTGTATTTTTAAAAACACATTATAAAACACTGACTAGTACATTTTATCTGTGTCCTAACCACATTCAATATCATGGTTCCACATGCCAAGAAGATAAATATAGGGTTACCTATGATCAACTGCAAGTTAATGTCTTCTCACATTCAGAGAATTCTGTCAGAGAATACCCAATGACAATGTACCACATTCTGTGACCCATCTTGGACAGAATACAACTATGAATATCTTGAAATATTAAGAGAGATTAAAGTTTATAGAGGAACTGCTTGGATTCTGGAACTGATTGGATTCTGGAGCAATAAAGATAGTCTAATCCAGAGAATAATAAATTCTTAGTTTGGTTATCCCTGAAGCAGAAAGTAAGGAAAAAATAACTATTAGTGTTTCTCTGGGAAGTAATGTCAGTACACCATTTTAAGGGAATAAGGTTGTGAGAGAGGAGAAGAATGAAATAAAAGGTGCTCTGTCATTTCTGTGACTGAGGGGTAGAATCCTACCCAGTAACTCCTTGGCACAGTCTAAAGGACTCTTTGGACTTATCTTACCAAAGGTAAGGGAACTAAGATATTCAGTCAACTGCTCCTATCTACCTTGCTTGAACAATGGCTGTTGCCTAAGGAAGGTTAGGGTAGGGAAATGTTACATCCCATAACATCCATGGCTTACCATACCATATGGACTGCCCAGAAGGAAAATAAGAAAGCTTTCAAGTTGAATACCAGGGCTTTGTCATTGAAAGACACCTTTAGGATATGTACACACAAAAATAATAAATGCTAAGGGGCTACAGTTAGAACATACAGGATGTTTGTTGGAAGGACAACAGTGGCAGTGATGCCCATGATCATATCAAGAGAGATTATGATGTTCTATATCATATCAACGGAGATGTGTGCATTTGCAGAATCAAAGCTAGGCACCATACTAAATCCTTTATTATATGAACTTTATTATTTAATTTTTATTCATTGAAAACTCACTGCATGCAAAGACTATAGATTCTCAAAAGACCGAATTTCTGCATCAGGCCTCCAAGAGGCTCCATGACATCCAGGGTATTTGCATTGAGATCTCTCCATTAAGGTTTATATGTGAAATAGGAAAATTATAGTTCCTAGATCTTTTCACTTCGTGACTGAACTATATAAATTAAACATCATTCATCTTCCACAGTTTTCCTAAGCAGCTTCTACTGTCCACCTAGGCCTGTATTAAGAATGGTATTTTCCCTTCAGAAATTTTGGCATGAGGTTTAGCAGGACAACATCAACACCCCAAGCTTCCTAGTAGCTGAATGAAAACTTGACTATGGAGATAAATGCAATAAAGACAAGGATGGAGAGCATGGGCCCAAATAACCACAGTGTGTAAAGATGTACTGAATTCACTTTTCACTCCCAAAGGGCTTGATAAATTCAAAAAATTACTATTCCTGAAAAGTGAGATGGATCTTTTTAAAGAAGTAGAGAACATAAAATAATCCATCCAGTAGAAAAATCACTAAAATGGTAAAGCTGACATCAAAGAAACATGACCAATGAGTACTCACTGGGAACTTCATAGTGTATTTACTAGTTAATTAAAACTATTTTTCCTTGAGAACAGAGCACCTCCTGTGACTCTGGGAAGCTCTCTCACCTCCATTGCAGATGTAACCTCTGAGCGCACTTCAGGACTTTAGTTCTCTTATTTAAAAAAATTAGTTGAAAAATGAACATCTTGTGCAATGTATTGTTAATTTTACTTTTTATTCTGAGCTTTACTGATGGGCACATTCATGCAGGCCACAGAAGATATGCACATCTAATTCGAGATGTTTCTAAAGTTCAGTCATATTGTCACTGTAGCTGTAATTCATATTCATGCAGATCAGAAAGTTACTTGTTTTCTCCTATTATGAATACCAATACTACAATCATCTCATGTACATAATCTACGCCAGAATACACCAAGAGATTTTCAGAGAAATACACACTGTAGGTCATTGTAAGACAAAGATGACAAGATGAGAATTTCCCTGGGTTGCAAGCTATTTATTCCTATGTGAAGGACAGTCTCAGGGAAACTAGAATAAATGATTCTTTTAAACATGCACATGTTCTGTCTTATAACAAAACACTGAACTCTTTTCCACCGAGGTGCTAACAATTTGTACCACAGATGAACAGGATACGAGTATTGCCTTTAACACTGTTCTCTTCACGCTTGATGTTCTCAGTACCTTAATTTTTGCCAATCAATTGAGTGTGAAATGGAATCTTATCATAATTTGATTTCCCTGATTACTGATGAGCTTCAGCAACTTTTCATATTTTGTTCTGGTTTTGTGTTTTCTCCTCTGTAAAGTGTCTTCTTTATCTTTCATCATTTTTTTCTGTGGGGTTGTTTTATTAGATTCATTTGAGGTTTCTTGTCATATTTTCTCTTAATTTTTCCATCATTTAGACTTGTAGCAGTAGCACCAATGACATTTTATATTGAATAATTCTTCTGGAATACCATGCTGTTTAGCAGTCCCCTTGGACCTTACTCATTATCTCCAATAGCATCTAGTTGTCACAAAAATGCATGTAGATATAAAAATAATTCTACCGAATGTCCCCTGGGGGAACAAAATTGTACCTGGTTGGGAACAACTGACCTAAATCGCCTACATGAAGAGGAAAAATCAAGGAATAAATTCTCTTTCCATTTCTCTTTGATAGGCTGTTCCAAGGCTTGCTTTTCTGCACAAAGTGTTCAAAGGTTGTCCCATAACACAAAGCAGATATATGTGCTGGCCACTATTGCTATGGTTTGTGGAAGTACAAAACAATAACTTTATCTTCCCATCCTTCCCTGCCTCTTTCCTTCATCTTATCTCTCTTATCCTAGAATTATATCTTCTACTTAAAGTGTTGACACTGGATGTTGGTCTCAGAGTTTCCTCAGGCAATTGAACTAAAGCAAGTAGTTGTAGCAAAGAAGTCTTATGGATGAGATTTTTGGAATTTGACTACTGACCTCTCAGAAAGCAGTAGGAATCTCATTTTTTTAGTGGTTAATTGTGATGAAAATAAATCTTGGCATGAAGCTGTATCACACTTACTCAAGTTTTTGCCTGTAATAAATTAGGATGCAGCTTGGGATGAGGTCAGGTCTAGAAAATCTAGAAGTGACAGCACACAGTGAATATAAAAACAATGATAATTATGTACCCTGTCAAGTAGAGGAACTACTTATGACCCACATAAAGAAAATGTTATGCTATTCGGCTAATGACCAACTAAAGGTATATTCTGAAAACCAAAGGATATCAATAGCAAATTTCAAGCAGACTTAGCTGGTCATGTAGGGCAGACTCTGATGTAATTCATGCCCAGGTTATAACTACATGGTTAGCAGAGCTTCAAGGAAACTTGAGGCCTGGGTCAAGTCCATTTGGGGGGAAGAGCCGGAGGACATTGAACTCACAAACTCCACTAACTCACAAGGAAGACATGAACAGATTCCTGAGATCAGTGGTTATGTGGGAGTCTCCTCCACAGAAGATGCATTTTTTATTTCATCTCATTTTTTGAGACTTTTTCATATATAACCAAAATGAGTTTATGTCCTTGTCCCCTCCTCCTCCCTTCCTACCTTTTCTTCTCTCACCTTCCCCTCCCACCTCTTCCTTTCTCACACCTCCCTCCCCTCATCAATTCAGTCATGTCTCTCCCACCCTCCTGTCACTCTGCATGTGCAAATCACAGGGCTCCCTGTGGGGTGCCTTAGATAGTAAAGAACCAGATCTCTGTGGAACTATAAGTGCCCCTTCAGTGGGTAAACTCCCAAGTGGGAAGGCTCCCCTTCCCTTGTCCAACATCTACCCTAGAGAGTTGCTTTTCCTGAGTTCCTTGCTGGTCTGTGGGTCTCATAGTTAGGCACAGGTGTCAACCTGACAATTGAGAGTTTGAGCTCTGGGCACATTTGTAGAGAATTAATGGTTGAGTTAAGCCCAGAGCAAACCTGCAAGAGATTGTCTAGCTGATGAGGAAGGTCCAGTCCATGATGGGTGGGACTAAGCCCTGAACAGGTGAATAAAATACTGAGAGCTAGTTGAGGAAGTCAGCATCCTTTTGTTCACTTGGCCAGACATGCTGGTCTAGCAAGTAAGGATCATCCCTCTCTCTAGCTGTTGTATAGAGATGGTGTGGCCAGTTCCCTCAGCCCTGGTGTTGGTGTGTGCTCTCCTGTCAAGCTGGACTGAGAACTGTAACCAATAATCATTAGAAAATAAATCCCTTGTTCCCTTAAGCCTTTTGATGGTCATTTATCAGCAACTATGCAGGCAGACTGCAACAATGGGGTATTGTTGATATGACAGTCATTGTGTAGATCTAGTGGTAGACAATCTCACTGCAGTAAGCTGTGCAGTAAGATGCAGCAGCCCTGTTATGATTGGAGTGTCTTGACTGACAGTACACCTCCCCACCTTTAGGCTCTTACAATCTTACAGCACCTTTCGCTACAAGGTTCCCTGAGCCTTGGAATCAGAAGAGATTTTGATGATCTGATGAAGACTGAGCATTCCAGGGTCACTGATACTCTGCATTCTGACCAGTTGTGGTTTTCTAGCTCATTAATTTTCCATTATAATAGGGTGCATCTTGGTTGAGCGCTGGGAGCTTTTATTATCTAAGGGTATAATAAGAAGTGTTTATAATGTAGTTTGCTATCAAGTATTTCTAGTTAACACTGAGACATCTGTTCCTGTTTATGGCCATTTTCTTCCCTTCTACTGTTATTTGGACAGGGTTAGACTACCAGGAATGTGTTCCCTGACAATAAGAGAAGGGCGATTTAGAACCCATTCAGAGAGTAGTTGATTACCATTAGGTCTTATATACCACCGTTGTTCCACTGGATTCTTTTTACCAGAGTCGTTGTAGCTTGAAGTGTTTAATAGCTGGGTCAGACCCTTGATCCTTAATCCTCCAGCCACTTATCTTTCTTTTCCTGACTCCTTGCCCTTTCTTCCCTCCTCTTTAAGACTTTTCTTCTAGAATTGTTTTTTTCATCTATTTGCCCATGTTCTTTTGTCTCCACTTTTTTGGATCTTCCTCTCTCCCCATGACTTATGTTCTGTGTACTTTGTGGGTGTTATAGAAGTTTGTCTTTTGGTGTATCATTATGAATGTTTAATGCTAGGATCTACTTATAGAATCTGCATCTGCAATATTTCAGTCAGTTTAATTTCTACCAACTCTATCCATTTATTGGCAAATTTCATTGATTCCTCTTTGATAGCCAAACAGTATTCTGTTGTGTATATGTCCCACATTTTCATCAACCATTCGTCTACTTTTGCAGTAGATGTCTTACAAGATGATTCCTTTTTTCCATAAGAGCTGTCTCTGCAACTCCACACTCCCCTAATCTGACAACTACAGAGAAGAAACAATTCTCCAAGAACAAATACTCAATCCACTAAAAATGAAGCACCTACCTAATGTGTGTTATTGAAAGCAAGGAAATCCATGTAGGTAAGGACCTTAAATCTACTGGAATGATTGAGGAATTTGTGCCAGACCCAGATATATTCAATTATGTAAGTACTCACCCATGACTGAAGATTTATCATCTCAAGAATAATTGAAGCTGATTCTAATCCTCATAGTTTTCTGGGATGGTTCTTATTGTTAAATTTATTGTTGTGTGATATTGCCTATAACAAATGAAAAGCATCTTCAAATTCTTGATGTTCTTGGAAGTCAGATGGGTCAGGGAGGAGGACTATTGGAATGTATGCTAAAACAGTTTTAGTGCAACAAGGAAGGTTTCACTATATTCCCAGTGAATATACCTTTACAAAGCTAGTAAGGTTTTCAACCTTCAGGAATGTGATAGGCTGCTATTATGAAGAGTGGGAGATGACAGTTGAAGAAGCTGTGAAGGACTTGAAATTTCCTATAATATCGATATGACAGAACTAAAAAATCAGAAGCAAATGACAACATATATAGTTGGAGGCAACATGAATTTATACTGCAGGTGATAGCAAAATCAAAGTACCAGTCAAAGTGCCCTAACTGAAAATGATCTGAAAAAGTGGCTTAAAAGAGTCAGGAAATCTTTGAGACAAAGTATTAAACAGTTGGCTGAGGTGTTCCAATCTGTCTAATCAGGGGTATAGGGGGAAGGGTATCAAGAACTTCTAAACATGGAATATCATGGTTTTTTCCATGTTTTCATTTTTGACTTGTTTCATAGCCAGCACAAGAATTATGACAGCTTGCACTGTATTTTCACTTCCATATATTTATGTTGATCTCTTAATTCTAACTCAGGAGCAGAATGGCTATAGAAAACCTGTTGTTTGAAGCTTTGTCAAATGATGCTTTTTCTTCTTTACATATCTCCTTATATTACAGGGAAGAGTTGGCTCCTGAGATTAAAATGTGGTAATTCTCAGGGCCCAGGTGGGAATGTGTACCTATAGAGAGTGTTGCTTTTATGTCCCTTAGGAGTCATAAAGTTCAAGGTCCTTCTTCTAGGATCTCACTCCAGGGACTGACCCTCATGCTTAGCTGCCCAGCGTCACTATGCTTACCATTTGTTGTCCTTCTCATGCCCCTGTCATGCACCCACAGGACAATGTCGCTGTTTTCATTAGGCTAGTTGTTATGTAGATTCTTGTTTTCACTTCTTTTGTTTACTTCTGTGGATTGGGGGAGGATGTCAGATATTTCATTTATTAATTAGAAGCCCTAGCAAAATTTATTGCATTTCAAAAATATATCAAAGATGTATCTGAATTTTAGCATAGTGATTCTTTAGACAGGAAACTAAATTGAAGTAACTTGATTCTTGACTAACATCTTCATCAACATGAAAAGACTAAAACCAATTCAAAGCAACCTAGTGCAACAGTCATAATGGAATGAAGTTTAGTGCAGAAGTATCTAATTGCAGGGATCCAAGAGATTGCTTTTACCATCTTTTGTCAAGTATATGTTCGCATGTTTAGCAGGTGTTGATCAGAAGTCCTGGCCTGTGGGTGTACCTCCTGAGTGTAGCCACTCTGGGCAGATGAAGGGAACGTACCTAACTCTCCTCACCCTGCAGTCCTAATTACACATCTAATATGTGCATTCATGCATTTGTCCCATACAGAGGTGGCTCTCACATGTCAATCAGTTTTCGAAAGCATGGTTACTCTACAGTACTTTTTAGGGCAAGCTACACATGTTTCAAAGTTTGACAAGATAAACTGTTAACTGACTGGAACACTGTTATTTTTGAAGTTGACAAGTTTCTGTGCTCTAAATGATGGAACTTGATTGACAGATCAGAGTAGAGTATAATTCTTATGCCATATAGAGCAGTATAGGAGACTGTAAGCGGGCATAGGATCTTTGCACACAGGAACGTATGTCAGTCTTACCACATTGGCTTCATCTAACTGCCTTCTGTTATTTCTGTTAAAGTGTGGCTCAGATCTACCAAATACACAGTCTTAAAAAGAGCACTTTAAAAGTAGAGATTTCTGATAAAAGACTTCCTAATTTTTATTTTTGATGGAACCCCAAAACAAGAAAAAGATTAGTTCTCTTTTTCTTTTTTTTCCCTGAGAAATTCATTTAATGAACCTGACTATCTTAAAGTTGCCTTCCATTTTGAAAATGACAATACAAAAAGTCTTTGCCACCACTAAGAGGCTGCCAGAGGCAGTTGAATGCCATCTTTTTTTTTAACTCTACAAATGTCAATTTGTTTTATTTGTTCATAACTCTTTTTTATTATTATTTCCTCTCATACAAACTTAACAGGTACACCGGTCCCCTCCCTCCCTCCACCTCCCCCTGACCGCCTGTTCTCCCCTCCCTCCTCCCTCCCCATCCTCCAGTGCCTCCCCCTCACATCCCCGGAGCATCCTTTAATGTGCATGCCAAACTTCTCCTCTGGGTCCTCCTCTCCGATGAGGTGCAAGAACCCAGGGGCATTTCCCAGAACCCTTTCCTGTGTTCCCCATAAGTTTAGGAACACTACTGTGACTGTAGTATCTAGCCTCCAAAGATCCTAGTGCCTTTAGTCCATGCTAGACTTTGTGGAGTCAATAAAGTGTTAGACATAGAGCAGGTCATGCAAAGTCCTATTATCATTGCTTTGGCCCTAACTTGTGTGGAGTATCTTGCATATCATGACTCCTCCAATCCTTGTGCTCTTACAATCTTACTGCCCCCTCTTCTGCAAATTTTCCTGAGCTTCAGGATGGGGAGAGATTAGGCTGGCCCAGTTCCAGGTGGTTGATATAGAGTCTCTGAAGTTCTGGATTATGGTTTATTGACTTTCTTTTGCAGTTTTGCTGTTCCTGCAATGCCCTTCACTCCATCCTGATGGGTATTGGATGTCACCCCCTGGCCAGAGATAAAAACCTGTTAAATTAGAGTCTTGATATAAGAGTATATTCAAAGGTAGATGGAATAAAAGTAGGAGACCACGGTGAGAAGGGGTCAATCACCCATTTGCAAAATGGTTACTTTCTATCTGGCAGCCTATATGCCCTCACTTTCTGGTGAGATCGTACCGTATCAATTGCAAAGGATCAGGAAGGAAAGTCTGTGAACTTAACCAGATGTCTCATTACTTACTTGCAGTCCTTAATGGTGGCCGATTTTCTCTGTCGTAACATGGTCCCCTCTCTCCTTGTTTCTGGTGGGGCCCTCCTTCCCCATCCCTCCTGTTTATAATCTTTACAATTACTGTAAGTATTACAGAGATTTGTCTTTGAGTGTCTCTAAGTGGGTTTGGTACTAGGATCCACCTATTAGGGAGTACATACGGCACTTAATTTTCCATGTCTGGGACACTTCACTCAATATAATTGTTGCTAATTCCATTCATTTCCCAGCAAATTGCATTAATTCATCATTTTTGATGGCTGAGTAGTATTCCACTGTATAAATGTACCACATTTTCCTTATCCACTCGTCAACTGTTGGACATTTGGGCTGATTCCATGACTTTGCTATTGTAAACAGTGCTGCTATGAACATGGTCATGCTTGTGCTATCAAGGTGAATTTTTGCTGTATGGGGGATTATTCCCAAAAGTGGAATAGCAGGGTCATATGGCATTTCAATTTTTAACTTCTTTAAGAATCGCCAGATGGCTCGGCAGAGTGGTATGAGTCTGCATTCCCACCAGCAATGTAGGAGTTCCCCTCTCTGCACATCCTTTCCAGCACTTGATGTTGTTTGTATTGTGGATTTTTGCCATCCTGACTGGGGTGAGATGATATCTCAGGGAAATTTTGATTTGCATTTCCCTGATGGCTAAGGATGTGGAGCATTTTTAAAGATATTTGTTAGGCATTTTAATTTCGTCCATGGTAAAGTTTCTTTTAAGTTCCAGGGCCCATTTTTTAATTGGGCCAGTGGTTTCCTTGGTGTTTAGTTTTCTAAGTTCTTTGTGCACTCTGGATAATAGAACTCTGTCAGATATGTGGTTAGTGAAGATTTTCTCCCATTCTGTGGGTTGTCTTTGTGCTCCAGTTACAATCTCTTTATCTGAACAGAAGATCTTAAATTTAACAAGATCCCATCTGTTGAGTGTTGGTTGTAGTGACTGTGCTATTGGATGTCTGTTGAGAAACTGTTGACCTAGCCCAATCAGCTCGAGGGAGTTCCCTATCCTTTCAACTATGGCTTTTATAGTCTCTGGCCTTATATCAAGGTCCTTGATCCATTTGGAATTAAGTCTTGTACATGGTGACAAGTACGGGTCCAGTTTTAATTTTCAGCATGTGGAGATCCAGTTTTGCCAGGACCAATTGTTGAAGATGCTGTTCTTTTTCCATTGGATTTTTTTGGGCCCCTTTGTCAAAGATCAAATGGCTGTAGTTGTGTGGGCTTATATCTGTGTCTTCAACCCTATCCATTGATCTGTGTGTCTATTTTGGAGCCATACCTGGCTGTTTTTCCAACTGTGGATTTATAGTATAGTCTAAGGTTTGGTATGATGATACCTCCAGCAGTGTTTTTGTTACTCAGGATTGTCTTTGCTATCCTGGGTCTTTTGTGCCTCCATATGAATTCTGAGATTGTTTGGTCTACTTCTTTAAAGAATTGCTTTGGGATTTTAATTGGTATAGCATTGAATCAGTATATTGCCTTTTGTAGGATGGTCATTTTTATGATGTTGATTCTGCCAATCTAGGAACAAGGGAGGTCTTTCCACCTTCTGGGGTCTTCTGCAATTTCTTTCTTTAGGGTTTTAAAGTTTTCATTTTAAAGGTCTCTTACTTACTTGTTTAGTTTTATACCAAGGTATTTATTTCATTTTTTTAGGGGCTATAGTAAATGGGATTGTTTCTCTCAGCGCTTTTTCACTTCTTTCATTCTGTGCATATAGGAATGCCACTGATTTTTGAACATTTATTTTTGTATCCTGCCACCCTGCTGAACTTCTGTATTAGTTCCAAGAGCTTTCTGGTGGAGTTTTTGGGATCACTGAGGTATAAGATCATGTCATCTGCAAATAGGCATAGCTTGACTTCTTCCTTGCCGATTTGAGTCCCTTTTATGTCCCTTTCTTGTCTTATAGCTTCAGGTAAGACTTCAAGTACAATATTGAATAGAAGTGGTGAGAGTGGTCAGCCTTGTCTAGTTCCTAATTGAAGCAGGAATACTTCAAGTTTTTCCCCATTGAGTAGAATCCTTGCTGTTGGCTTGTTGTATACAGCTTTTATTATATTGATAAACGTTCCTTCCATTCCAACCTTCTCTAGAGTTTTGATTATAAAGGGCTGGTGGATCTTGTCAAAAGCTTTTTCTGCATCTATCGAGAGTATCATGTGGTCTTGAACTTTGGACTGGTTTATCTGGTGAATTACATTTAATGATTTGCGTATGTTGAAGCAACCTTGTATGCCTTGGATAAAGCCTACTTGATCCCCGTGGATTATCTTTTTGATATGTTTTTGAATCAGATTTACCAAGACTTTTTCGAGAATCTTTACATCTATGTTCATCAGAGAGATTGCCCTATAGTTTTCTTTTTTTAAGTGTATCTTTAGTAGGTTTTGCAATTGAGACGATATTAACTTCATAGAAGGAATTAGGTAGTATTCCTTCCTTTGTTATTTGATGGAACAGTTTAAGGAGTATTGGTGTTATTAGCTCCTTAAGTGTCTGGTAGAACTCTGTGCTCAATCCAGAAGATTTGGGAAGATTCAAGATTACTTCCTCGATTTCCTCATATGTCATAGGACTATTTAAATAATTCACAACTTCCTGATTCAATTTAGGTAAGTTGTATTTACTCAGGAATTCATCCATTTCTTTTGTGTTGTCAAATTTCACAGAGTATAAGTTTTTGAAATATGATGTTATAGTTGTCTGGATTTCTTGGGTATCAGTAATGATAACTCCATTTTCATTTCTAATTTTGTTAATTTGGGCTTTTGCTCTCTTGCTTTTGGTTAATTTAGCTAGGAGTGTATCAATCTTATTGATTTTTCCAAAGAAACAGCTTTTTCTTTATAATTCAATTGTGCATGTGTGTATGTGTGTGTGTGTGTGTGTGTGTGTGTGTGTGTGTGTGTGTGTGTGTAGAACCATGGACAAATTCGGGAACCACCATGGATGCCTCCACCTCCTCCTGGGATTCACAGGCTCCACCCTATCAGGACCAGAAACGCAGGCTGCCCCTGTTTCTGCCCCACATCTGTACATGGGGTCTAGGATCCAAACTCAGAACCTTCTACCTGCAAGGCAGAAGCTTAACTCCTGAGCCACCTCTCCAGCCCCAGAACCAGCTTTATGACTGGTTGATTTTCTGTATCGTTTTCCTAATCTCGATTTCGGATATTCTCCCCTTATTTTGCTAATCTCCTCTCTTCTACTACTTTTGGGATCAGATTGCTCTAGTGTCTCTAAAGCTTTTAGCTGCATTGTTAAGCTATTTATTTCTGATGTTTCCATTTTTTTGATGTAGGCATTAAGAGCTATGAACTTACCTCTTAGGACAGCTTTCATTGTGTCCCAGAGATTTTGGTAAATTGTATTTTCATTATTGTTCACTTTCAGGAAATCTTGAATTTCCTTTTTAATTTCTTCCTGAATGCAATTCTCATTCAACATCATAGTGTTAAGTTTCCAGGAGTTAGTGTATTTTCTGTTGTTTGTTGTGTTGTGGATGTCAAGCTTTAGGCCGTGGTGGTCTGATAAGGTACAGGCTAGAATTTCAACTTTCCTGTATATGTGTAGATTCATTTTGTGGCCCAATATGTGATCTATTTTGGAGAAAAATGTATATTCTTTGGTGCGTTGATGAAAAGTTCGATAGAGATCTGTAAGGTCCATTTCAGTAAGGGTTTGATTAAGCTCCAAAGTGTCTCTGTTAAGTTTTTTACCTGTTGATCTATCCCATGTTGAGAGGGCAGGTGTTCAAATCCCCAAGAATTATCATTTTGGGATTGATTTCTCCCTTTAGATGTTGTAGGGTTTGCTTAATGTATGGGGGGGCCCGTATTGGGTGCATATATGTTAAGCCTCTGCCTTGCAGGCAGAAGGTCCTCAGTTCGGATCTTAGAGCCCACGTATAGATGCCAGGCAGAAGCGGGGCGGCCTACGTTTCTGGTCCTGGTTGGGCGGAGCCTGTGAATCCCGAGCAGAGTAAACAAAGAGGGAGGTGGAGGCGGAGGCAGTCCATAGTGGTTCCTGAATTCGTCCGTGGTTCTACACACACACACACACACATACATACACACACGCACCTACGCATACACACACAATTGAATTAATAATAAAAATTTTAAAAATTTTTTTAAAAAAATCAGCATATCTGATTATTTCATGTCAAGGAAAATCAATTCCTTTCTTATGTATATTTGGTTTCGATTGCTTCCTGGTGTGTTTTGTTTGTTTTGCTTGAGACTTTTTTTTTCTCCTAGTGAGACTTAAAGACTTAATGATTATTCTAAAACTTTATATTTTTTATAGGTGAACTTAAAAATAGTCCCCGTAGGAGAATATCCAAGGAAAATTAGTGCATGATGGATCAGTTAATAATAATCAAAGAATACAAGTCAGAAGATAAACAATAAGAGAACAACAAATAAAGCTTGGTTTAATTGAATGGAATACTTTCCCAAATGCTGAACCAGCTCTCTCCATTTTACCCACAGACCCAGGCAACAGTCCTACCCATTATGAACTAGGTTTTTCCATATCAATAATGCAATTAGACAATCTCCTATGTTTCCTAGATAATTACTCTTAACTATGCCCAAAGGCTCAGTTCTGAAACTAACTGCCACACATTTCTTCTTCACCATGGTTATCTGCATTGTGAATGCCAGTGAAGGTATGCTGATTCCTCCAGGATGTAATAGCTGCTCTTTTCAACCCAGTTTCTCCTCCTATGGATACAAGTTGCTCTAGCCATCACACAAGTTTAGCTTCCTGTGAAACCTACCCGCCATGATAGTTTGTGGTGCACTACTTCTCTGTGTCCACGTCCCTCATGCTTCCCAAGCATCCTAGCTGCTCCTTGGTTTTACGTAGCAAAGAAACTCATCTCCTTTTACTGGAAACTTTAGTATTCCTTTCAGGTTTCTTAAGGATTAACATTGGGTGAAGAAATAAGCACCCAAATCTGTTTCACCACTGCCAGGTATTTGTTTGCCTCTGATTGGTGCTTGTGCCCTACAGTCAGGAAGCCCCTGATAGGTATCAATTAGAAAGTACTTAAACAAACACCTACTTTGTTTTGTTTTGATTTTTTGTTTGTTTTGGCATGTGCTCTGTAGGGCAGAAAGGGAGTGGGAAAGAGTCTATGAACCAAAGCTGTAACTGAAGAAGCAGAAGCTCACACTGAGCCCTGGGGCCAGGAAGGGCTTCTAGAGATACAATCAAGACTGCACATTCCTAGGCAGCAGGAAAAATACCTGCTACTATAGCACATAAGGCTGAAGTGCAGCTACCCAAGGCCTGGGTGAAGTGCAAGGCTGGGGAGCCTTGTGTTTGTTTTTCAAAGGCTGT
The DNA here is from genome assembly GCA_023101885.1 of Typhlomys cinereus. Taxonomy (NCBI): domain Eukaryota; kingdom Metazoa; phylum Chordata; class Mammalia; order Rodentia; family Platacanthomyidae; genus Typhlomys; species Typhlomys cinereus. The sequence goes on along the minus strand of JALPQD010000057.1, from coordinate 1,444,286 downwards.
GGCTCACAGGCACTGGCATTCCCAAAGGATTCCAAAGTTTCATTTGTAGCTCTGCCTTATTAAACATTGCTTCCCAGAAGATAACACCCCGGAAATATTTCAGTCTCTACAAAGCACAGGACTCATATTCATGATGGGAAAGATAACAAGATTTGGAAACTGATATTTGTGTAAACTTCCAATTATATTTCTTATTGCATAAAAGTCAGGTTAATTCTCATTAGAATACACATCATATGTAGTTTGGCTTTCTATGTTTGTTTGTCAAAGGAAACAGGTGACTTTTGGCTACTTTAGCTCTTACAGATTGTAATGAAGTTTTGAGCTTAACTTCTTTTCTCTCTCCCTCATGCTCTCATTTCATTCTGTGTATGACTTACTAACTCCCATCTATGTTACCATTAATGACATAGTTCTGGAGTTTGCTTGAGCAAGGGCAATATACCAGCAGGCATGGCATGGGGAGAGTAGCCTTCTCCTTCCTTCAGCATTAACCTTTGTAGTCTCTGAGGGACGGTGGTGCCTCCTGAGATGTTTTTTTCCTCTTTCATTGTGTAACAATGATATGCTAAATCTCGTGCAGGTGCTGTAGAAGTAAACACGGTGGGTTCATGGATGCAATGGTCCATGGGAGATGCCATCTGGATGCATCCCTTGCCACCTTTAGGGCCTTCCATTCTCACCATTCCCTCTTCTGCAATGTTCCTGCAGCCTTAGTTGGGAAGTATTTTGGATGTCTTTTTTAGAGCTGAGCAGTAGCAGTTTTTTACACTCTACACTTTGGCCAGAGAATGATTCTCTGTATCAAATAACTACCATTGCAAGAAGAATCTTCTAGATCGAGTCATTGCTCAGTCTGTCTTAATAATGCTAAGAGAAATCAATGGCAGGTCTGTTTCAAATTTAGTATGAAGAGAATTGAAAGATGCCCTAGAAAATTGATCAATGTTAGATGAATGAAAGTAAATGGCTAGAGAAAGAGTTCTAGGAAATGCCATTGAGTCCTTACACCTCATCAGAGAGGAGGACCCAGAGGAAAGTTTGATATACACATTAAAGGATGCTCCAGGGATGGGGGGAAGGGGCACTGGGAGAAAGGGACAGAGGAGGGAAAGGAAGGGAAAAAGGGGGGAGGGAGCAGAGAGGTCCAGGGAGGGGTGGAGGGAGGGAGAGGACAGGGGTGCCTATTACAGTTGTATGAGCAGAAAAATAAATAAAAATAAAATGTTGCTTCCTCCTGAAAAAAAAAGAAAGTAAATGGCTAGAAAGTCTATCAACCATCCTTAGATGATTTGCTCTTTTATTGTTACATGCTATTATGTATGCTATTACAGGAAATGAAAGTGGCATTATTAGGAATGAAAGGGTAACTAGTGAGCACACTCCTGGTGGGAAGAAAGGAGATATGGTGTTACATGCTTGGGCACTAAGTTTTCTTCCAACTTCTCTTTCTGATTACCAAATGTTATAGTTCAGTAACTGCATTTACTTATTTCTAAAATACAAATATCAATATCTAGTACCTTTACCTACTTTGTAAGTGTATGCTAAACATAGAAGATATCTGTAATGGTTACTCTTAATTATTGCTGTGAGAGAGCACCCAAAGTCAAACAACTTAAAGGAGAAAAGGAAATTTATTCACCTTAGGGTTCCAGAGGGGAGATACAGTCCTTCATGGCAGAGGTAACATGACTGGTGGCTGAAGCTGGCAGGCTGCATCACAGCAGACATCCATTAGGCTAGTGGGTGACAACTGAAGGCTGGAAGATTCCTGGATATTCTGTCTTCTCCTTTGTCTTCTGTTCTATGATTCCTTTTATCTGGTCCATTGCTGGGAGGTTCCAATGAGATCTAGGGATCTAGGGCTGGTCTTTGTGTTATCCAGATAATCTCTAAAGGTGGTCTCAGCAGATCTTAGTTAATGACAGGTGTGTCAAGTTGACAACCAGGATTAACTATCGCAACATTGCACTTGTCAGTAGGCTTTGAAAGTACAAACAACTTCCCAGGGGAGATGATTCAATGTATAAGACATTAGTCCACAAGTGTGAGGACAACGGACAGTTCAGGGATCCCCACTACCGAGGTGTTAAACATCTGCTCCATGGTAATATTCTTCCAGGTGGGGATAAAGTCATGATCCAAAACAGCATCTTTACTCTTACCACACACATCTCCACTAAAAGAGAAATTGCATGGTAAGAAGTTTTGGGGAAGAAGAGGTACACTCCTTGAAAACAGAAAACAGGATGATTCCATGTTAGAATAATACCTGTCTCTGCCACGTGCCCGTAACTGAGTTAATGATCATCTAAAATCAAAATGAGACTGAGAAAGTTTCATCTCAAATCCATTCACTCACTCCATAAATATATAGTAAAAATACATTAGGTGTTTGTCTCTGTTCTAGGTGCCAGAGATACTACAATGAGAAACATTAGAGAGACCCCCTGCTTCTGAAAAGACATTAACCCAGTAATGTTAGATCTTTCAAGACCATTCATATACTGTAAGCTAGAAAAATAAATGCCAAAAAGTTATAAAGATTCTTCCAGTAACTCTTCACATATCTACCTTATGTGTATGGAGCTAATAAAGGGAAGTAGCTATTTTCTTGTCTCTGTAATGCAATTTCCTTTCTCTGAATATTACTGTGTGACCCCAAGTCTTTGCTTCTGAAAATTTAATAGATTCTTGTGGCAAAAATCATAAATATGGTAAAGTGATTTGTAGGAAAGAATTCTAGCAAAAGTAGAAGAAAAATAGCAGAGGACTGAGGATGGGGGTGTAATCAGAATGTATTATACATAAGTGTGAATTGCCAGAGAACAAAATTTATTAATAAAATGAAAAAATAGAATCAGAAACAAACTTTTCCTCATGCGTCTATTTCAGAGAATGGTAGAGAATTTGTTACGCCATGAGAAGTTTCATTTGGATATGACAGATGACAACCTATGAGATGCCTCAAACCAGGGTTTACTTGCATTAGGCAAGAGAACATATCTGCAATGTTGCATGACAAAGTTAATATTACTACATAACACAATGAAGCAAGAGTATGCATGTTATGTCCCAGGATGCTTGAACACCATCAGGTTCTCAGAGACACAGATTGTCAGGGCCACCACTGCGGATTCTTCTTCTGAACGAATGTATGTTCCTTGAATCCCAAGTGATGCCTGAACTGATAATCCACAGACTACATGTTATTCTATAAAAACATGGCCACAATATCAATATAACACTGGTTATTTCATAGAAATGTCAGCTGTAATATTTATAAAGGAAAGCACTATACTTATAAACTACCTGTGTCTGGATAGCCTAAGACAGTAGCCACAAATGATACATGTTTTCAATTTCTTGAACTACAACTAGGATCATGTGTTGAAATTAAAATATTGTGGATATTTTACAATAAATAAAATATATTACTAAAATTAACTTCATATGATCCTTTTCATTTGTAATTTTATTTCTAAAAAGGTTTAAATTAGCATACATGTCTTTTTTAAGTGTCCACTGGATAACACAAACCATTAAGTTTGTGCAACTGTGTATGCTATTGTTTTGATTCTTATAATTTAGAAAAATTCTCTTTTCTTTTTTTTTTTACATTTTTTATTATTATTTCAGCTCATACAAAATTAGTAGATACACCGGTTCCCTCCCTCCCTTCTCCTCCCCCCGAGCCCCCTGCTACCCCTCCCCTTATCCCTCCCTTCCCTTCCCCCAGTGCCTCCCCCCAATCCCCGGAGAATCCTTTAATGTGCCTGCCATTCTCTCCTCTGGGCCCTCCTCTCCAATGATGTACAAGGACCCAGTGGCATTTCCCTGAACCCTTTCCCGTGTTCTCCTTAAGCATAGGAACACTACTGTGGCTGTCAATCCCTTGCCTCCAAAGATCTTGGTGCCTTTAGCAGATGCTAGACTTTGTGAGGTCAATAGTGTGTTGGACATTGCGCCAAGCACGCAAAGTCCAATTATGATTGCTTCGGCCCTAACTTGTGTGGAGTATCTTGCAAGTCATTGCTCCTCCCATCCTTATGCTCTTACACTCTTACCCCCCCTCTTCCACAAATGTCCCTGAGCTTCAGGATGGGGAGAGATTAGTCTGGCCTAGTTCTAGGTGGTTGATATAGAGTCTCTGAAGTTCTGGATTGTGGTTTGTTGATTTTCTTTTGCAGTTTTGCTGCTCCTGCAATGCCCTTCACTCCATCCTGATGAGCATTGTATGTCACCCCCTGGCCAGAGACAAAAAGCTGTTAAACTACAGTCTTGTTATAAGAGCCCATTCAAAGGTAGATGTAATAAAAGTAGGAAACCACAGTGAGGGAGGGGTCAATCACCCATTTCCAAAATGGTTACTTTTTATCTGCCAGACTATATGCCCTACCCTTCTGGTGAGATCATACCCCCTCAGTTGTAAATGATCAGGAATGAAAGTCTGTCAACTTAACTAGATGTCTCATTACTTACTTACAGTCCTTGATGGTGGCCTATTTTCTCTGCTGTAACATGGTCCCCTCTCTCCTTGTTTCTGGTGTGGCCCTCCTACCCCATCCCTCCTGTTCATAATCCTTGCAATTACTGTAGGTATTACAGAGATTTACCTTTGAGTGTCTCTAGGTGGGCTGGGTGGGTTTGGTACCAGGAGCCACCTATTAGAGAGTACATACAGTGCTTAATTTTCTGGTCTGGGATACTTCACTTAATATAATTGTTTCTAATGACATCCATTTCCCAGCAAATTCCAGTAATTCATCATTTTTGATGGCTGAGTAGTACTCCATTGTATAGATGTACCACATTTTCCTTATCCACTCACCAACTGTGGGACATTTGGGTTGATTCCATGACTTTGCTATTGTAAACAGTGCTGCTATGTACATGGTCGTGCTTGTGCTATCAAGGTGAATTTTTGCTGCTTGGGGGGTTATTTCCAAAAGTGGAATCGCAGGGTCATATGGCATTTCAATCTTTAATTTCTTTAAGAATCTCCAGACGGCTCGCCAGAGTGGCTGTATGAGCCTGCATTCCCACCAGCAATGTAGCAGAGTTCCTCTCTCTCCACATCCTCTCCAGCATTTGTTGTTGTTTGTGTTGTGGACTCTTGCCATGCCTGCCTTCCCTGATGATATCTCAGGGAAGTTTTGATTTGCATTCCCTGATGGCTAAGAAGTGGAGCATTTTTTAAGATATTTGTTAGACATTTTAATTTCATCCCTGGTAAAATTTCTTTTAAGTTCCAGGGCCCATTTTTAATTGGGCCATTGGTTTTCTTGGTGTTTAGTTTTCTAAGTTCTTTGGGCACTCTGGATAGTAGAGCTCTATCAGATATGTGGTTAGTGAAGATTTTCTCCCATTCTGTGGGTTGCCTTTGAGCTCATGTTACAATCTCTTTATCTGAACAGAAGCTCTTTAATTTCACAAGATCCCAACTGTTGAGAGTTGGTAGCAGTGACTTTGCCATTCGATGTCTGTTGAGGAACTGTTGGCCTAGCCCAATCAGCTCCCCTTAAGCATAGGAACACTACTGTGGCTGTCAGTCCCTTGCCTCCAAGGATCTTGGTGCCTTTAGCAAATGCTAGACTTTGTGGGGTAAATAGTGTGTTTTGATATGTTTTTGAATCTGATTTGCTAGACTTTGTTGAGAATCTCTGTGTCTGTGTTCACCAGAGAGATTGGCCTATAGTTTTCTTTTTTAAGTGAATCTTCATTAGGTTTTGGGATTAAAACGATATTAGCTTCATAGAAGGAATTTGGTAGTGTTCCTTCCTTTGCTATTTGATGGAACACTTTAAGGAGTATTGGTGTTATTAACTCCTTAAACGTCTGGTAGAACTCTGTGCTGAATCCATCTGGTCCAAGACATTTTTTGGTGGGAAGATTTGAGATTACTTCCTCAATTTACTCATGTGTTATAGGACTATTTAAATAATTCACAACTTCCTGATTCAATTTAGGTAAGTTGTGTTTACTTAGAAATTCATCCATCTCTTTTGTGTTGTCAAACTTCACAGAGTATAAGTTTTTGAAATATGATATTATAATTCTCTGGATTTCTTGGGTATCAGTAGTGATAACTCCATGTTCCTTTCTAATTTTGTTAATTGGGTTTTCTCTCTCTTGCTTTTGGTTAATTTAGCTAGAGGTGTATTAATCTTATTGATTTTTTCAAAGAACCAGATTTTTGACTGGTTGATTTTCTGTATCATTTTCCTAATCTCGATTTCAGATATTTCTCCACTTATTTTGCTAATCTCCTCTCTTCTACTACTTTTGGGATCAGATTGCTCTAATTTCTTTAAAGCTTTAAGCTGTATTGTTAAGTTATTTATTTCTGATGTTTCCATTTTTTTGATGTAGGCATTAAGAGCTATGAACTTACCTCTTAGGACAGCTTTCATTGTGTCCCAGAGATTTTAGTAAGTTGTATTTTCATTATTGTTCACTTTCAGGAAATCTTAAATTACCTTTTTAATTTCTTCCTGAATCCAGTTCTCATTCAGCATCATATTGTTAAGTTTCCAGGAGTTAGTGTATTTTCTGTTGTTTGTTGTGTTGTGGATGTCCAGCTTTAGGCGTGGTGGTCTGATAGGGCACAAATTAGAATTTCAACTTTTTTGTATATGTGTAGATTCATTTTGTGGCCCAATATGTGATCTATTTTGAAGAACGTTCCGTGTGCTGCTGAGAAAAATGTGTATTCTTTGGTGCGTGGGTGAAAAGTTTGATAGAGATCTGTAAGGTCCATTTCTTTAAGAGTTTGATTAATTTCCAAAGTGTCTCTGTTAAGCTTTTGACCTGTTAATCTATCCCATGTTGAGAGGGCGATGTTGAAATTCCCAAGAATTATCGTTTGGGGGTTGATTTCTTGCTTTAGATGCTGTAGGGTTTTCTTAATGAATGTGGAGGGGCCCATATTGGGTACATATATGTTCAGTATTGTGAAGTCTTCCTGGTGAATTGTACCTGTGACTAAAATGTAGTATCCATCTGTGTTTAGACAAATTTTCATTAATTTAATGTGCTATATGGCTCCTTGAGATAGAAATGGCTATAATTCCTATTCATTGAATCTATTAAGATTACACAGTATTATCATTGTCTATACAATAGACAGAGAGAAGGATGGAGCAAAGATGAAAATAGATAAAAGGGATGGAAAAGAAAGAGAGGTTGAAAGAAGAAGAAAAACACTACTGAAACATATTAACCTTTTCTACTTGGGAAATTAATGGGTCAAGTCAATTGTGCTTGCCTTTCTGTGCTTCAGAACACTACATTAAATTGGAACTGTTTCCCACTCCCAGATTAGGCAAGAATAACATCAAACTTAAAAGAAGCATTACTTTTATCTTTTTCCTAAAAAAGATAAGTTGTATTGCTTTTCTCATCACTATGACAAAATACCCTGCAGAAACAACTCAAGGAAGGAAAATCTTTTTCTGAATCATTGCTCAGGAGTTTCAGTCTACAGATGGTGGATAAGATATGACAATGGCTCTAGCTCCTGTCTGTGGCAGTAGAGGTATGAGACTACTCGCTCACATCCTGGTGGGTCCAGAAACAGACAGTTTAGGATGAAAGCGGAGCTGCCCTGTAATCCTCAGTGCTCGTCTTCCTAGTGATCCATTCCTTCTAGCTAGGTTCTACCTGCTAGATTCCCCCAAGGTTTCCAAGTAGCTCCAAGTAGTACATCTCCTAATGTAAAGTGAATTCATTGAGTCCAATTTCAAAAGTCTCCATAGTTTTAGTTGCAACACAATTCACAAATCCAAAGTCTCTTTTAAGGTTCAATCCAGTTGTTCATGCCTAAAAAAGTCAGAAGTTTGCAGCATGCAACAGTATAGAATAAACGTTCTCACTGCAAAAGGAAGGTATGGGGCCATAGCAAAGAAAGACCAGCTCAAAACAAGACATAAATGTAACAAGTCCAAAAGAAACCCTTTGCAGCTCCCTGTCCAACATCTGGAATCCATGGTGGCATTGTCCAATAGCCTTGTAGAGTCCCCGCCCTTCATCTCTGCTGCCAGCTGCCTCCTTCTTGTCCCCTCTGTGTCTGCAGCAAAGATCCCACATTCCTAGCATCTACATATTCCAAGATCTCCATTGCAACTTAGTCTTTACCTTCACAGATATATACATAACTCATTTGGAAAACTGACCCTGCTACATACTGGTTATCCTCAACAGCTTGGTATAAGCCTCTATAACCTTATACCTCTTGAATCCTACTTAACTAAAAATCAAATGTTATGTGCATGGCGGCACCTCGTTTTGCTGTCAGTTTGAGATGTAGTTTCACTCCCTTTCACCATAGCTACTGGAGCCTTTTTGGATCTGGGCACCTGAACCTCGGAAACACTTCCCTTGGTGGCCCTGTTGGATTCACTTCTGTAACGTTCTCTCTTTAGTCACTCCTTTTTTTTTTTTTCAGGCATTTCTGAGAATCTGTTTCCAGGAAATTGTAGGGCATTCAAGATATGCTGCTCGTATAAGTGGCTAGGTATATTTCTTAGGTAGATCTAGGTATATTACCTAGATTTCAAAAAGGCCCTAAAAATATCAAGACCCACGTACCTACAGCAGAAACTTACCTCAAATTGACAGCCTTCCTTTCCCTATTGTGTAATTTCCCTACTATTGATTTCTGAAATCATTTCACAGGTAAATTCTTTTTTATTTATTTTTCTAATTTGACAGGCATATTGAGTACTTATCCCTGCTTCTCTTCATCCCTCTTCCCTCCCATTCTCTTCCTTCCCTTCATCTATCCATCCTACTTGTTTCCACCCTCCTGCCTGTCTGCTTCTATGGATCTTAGGGTTCCCTCTGGCTTGTCTACTCCTATATGGGTTCAGGCCTCTTGTAGCATACCAATTTGCCTCTCTTCAGGTCACCCCACTGATAAGGGCATTTTCCCCTCACTCTTCCTGTTTAAGTCCCTAAGGTTTTCACTGTATGTTCTTATCTCTCTTGAGTTCCTCAATAGTGTATGGGGGCATGTTGGTATGACAATTATTATGCAAGTCTGGTAAAGACAAGTTGCATTTCAGTGAATTTCTAGATGCAGCAGTCCTGCTTTTAATGGAATGTCTTGTCCAATGGTGAACCTTCACATGTTTACATTCTTAAAATTTCACCCTCCCCTCTTTTAAGAGGTTCCCAAGACCTTAGGATGGGGGAGAAATTAGGTTAGCCTGATTCTGGGTAAGCCCTTTTGGGTCACCCGTATTCTATATTATGGCTGACCATTGCTGTCCACTTCACTCCTCTTCTACTGCCTATACTGCATCCTCTCAGAGTATTAAGACTTCTTCTATAACACAGGTAAATTCTTTACATTCATGTTCTTATTGGACAATCTACCTTCTGAGGAGCTCAACCTCAGACAACTTCCCCTTTTAAGAATGATATATATCCTTCTCTCCAAAGTTGTGTTTCATCAAAGATACTTCTCTCTGGCAAGTGCATAGTATGAAACTTCAGCAGTCACCATACACTTCAAGTGGAGATTTCGTGATGCTAAACCACTGTCAGCCTGCTTTCTGTGTGCTGCCAGTCATCTTGGTTCTCCTCCCATGACCAGAGCCAGAACTCCTGATAATTTTGTACTGGATCATCTAAGTGAGTTAAATCCAATCATTTAATACTTCACAGAAGAAAGAACTGCTTTGAGAATGGAATGATATAGAATATACTCTGAACATCTAAATGGACCACTTACTGTCCTCAAAACATAATTGATTTTCCTATGAAAAAATATGTATTAGAGATCTTATAAGCTATTTCTACTTCATATTGGATGCCTTGCAATCATAGAGCCATAGAATGTCCTGGAAATTCTGGTGTATTGCAGCTATCTATGCACATGACTATCAATATAGCTTTTTTTTACAGAGAAACCAAAGATTTATTTTTGCTGCTATTAAACTATTGTCTAAATTCCAAGTTAACTCAAACTGCAAAGAAGCAATTATATGATATAAAGGATCACAAATCCATTTAAGATAAATATTTAGAACTTTAAACTATTTATCTAGCACGAGTTACCAAAATAGCTTTCTTCAAGCTGGCTTGCAGTAAGCTGTTTGATTATCAGAAGTTACATCGCTAGGTTCCAGATCATTAAGCACCTGAAACATGAAGGCTAGGGAATGAGTAATTATTGGTTTGGTGAAGTTGCAAGGAGGTTAGGGAACCCAAGGGAGAGAGACCAGGGTAAAGAAGGAGAAATAATGAAGAGCGTGTAAAATCAATCGCATGTCCATCTGCTATTGAACTTCACTGCAACACTGAGTTCAGGTAATTGGTATTTGGCTGAGTTGATAATTAGGCTGGGTGCAAAATGAAAGGAAGCCAAAAACTGCCGCATTTATCCTGCACTGTCTCTCTGAAGCAGTTGAGGACAGGGATGTGGCAGACAGAACTTCCCACAGCTGCTGCGGAGGGAGGCTGTTTGCAGCTTGGCGACACTTCCTGATGCAGAGTGAAGCAGTGCCTGCAGGGAGGCATTCCAACTGCAGACCTTAATTATCAAATACAAAGGCAATGAGGGCTGTTGCTTCTTTGGAAATACCTTGAAATACCACTTTTTTTTAAACACAAGTGGAGTTGCTAGTTTAAGAACAGACTTTCTAATAATTCAGAACACAGTTTCGTCAATAATGTGAATCTATATTAAGATCGCTGCTCCCACAGTGATAGAACTCTATCTATGATAATGCACCTGTACTCCCTACTCAAGTAATCTGTGAACTATCACTGAAAAGAACTAACTAGAAAAATGTACATTAGAATTCATACAGCCCTCTTTTTTTTCCAGGTAAATTGTTTTTGTATAATAACATTTTAACAACCCTGAGTCAGTTTTTGGTTTGTTTTTTTGCTGATAGAGAAGCTGGGACACAGAAACTCCAAATTGAAATGTAGGGGTGCCTGGACCCAAACCTTATCCTTCACTTATCTCTGGACACTCTAATCTTGCAGAGGATTGGAAGATTTATGAATGTTTCCCAGAGTCTCTCAGCACTACCTTTACCTGGGGAATAGCAAGAGGAGAGACCACCACTAAGCAGACGAATATATGCATCAGCCTTGTGATAGGAATTCCAACCTGTAGCACCCTGTGCCTACTGAGGCCAGAGGAGCAGCCTGCCAAGGGCGACCGGAGTTGTGGCTAGTTGCCATGTACATAGACACCCAGTCATGTTGCCCTTTCTGTAATTCCTCATAAGGAAGCTGCTCAATTGTTAAAGAAATGTTCTTCCATCTCCTAAGGATGCAAAGTGCTGGTAGAAGAAGGTAGAACTTCTTTGCATAACTTATTTAGCTAATTATGGGACCCTTCAGAGACTAGAATCTACCTTGAAGTAAGATGAAGTTCATGGTCTGCCTCACTCTCTCATGAGCCCATGCCAGCAACTGATTTCCATCAGGACTACTTCTAGCTCTTCGAAAGGCAGTAGCCTCAGTGTCAGCGAGACTTGTCCTTATCAGACCTGCATAATAACTAACATACCAATATGCCCCCATAGAATATCAAGGAACTCAAGAGAGATAAGAATATACAGAGGAAACTTTGGAGACTGTAGCTTGATGAGTGAAGGGAAATGCCCCTATCAGTGGGGTGGCCCAAGAAAAAGCTCGAACCCCCACTGGATTAAACAGGCCAGGGAAAACCCTGGCATCCATAGAAACAGACAGGCAGGAGAGTGGGATTTATGGAGTGATAGAGAGAGAGATGATGGAGGGAAGCAGGGATAGGTACTCAATATGCTTGTAAAAGTAGAAAAATTAAAAAAAAAAAAAGAGTAAACAGGCCAGAGGAAGCCCTGAGGTCCACAAAGGAAAAAGGGTGGGGAGATGAGCTGGGAAGAAGAAGGGAGGGGAAGAGAGGAGTGGAAAGGAAGAGGGAGGGAAGTGGGGATGAGTCCTCAATATGCTTGTAAAACTAGAAAAATAAAATAAATTAAAAAAAGAAGAAAAAATTTAGATCATCTTTATCCCTCCGACAACCTCAGTCCATACATACCTGAATAATCAAGTGTCAGCTCTGAACCTTCCTTGATCCAACTCTCACTTGGTCTCCCACATATGTGCATATAATCTCAATGATCACCCATGTAGATCCCTTGGTCTTGCCTCTTTTTAAGAATTTACCATGTGGGGCTGGAGAGGTGGCTCAGGGGTTAAGCCTCTGCCTTGCAGGCAGAAGGTCCTGAGTTCGGATCCTAGACTCCACGTATAGACGCCAGGTGGAAGCGGGGGCGGCCTGCGTTTCTGGTCCTGGTAGGATGGAGCCTGTGAATCCCGGGGCAGAGTAAACAAGGAGGCAGTGGAGGCGTCCATGGTGGTTACCCAATTCATCCGTGGTTCTGCACACACACACATACATACACACACATACATACACACATGTGCACACACGCATACATGCACAATTGAATAAATAATAGATAAAAAAATTACAAAAAAGAATTTACCATGTGTTCCTGCAATAGTCTCACTGTTAATGGAAACATATCCTATCATAGCATCAATACACTATCAGTACAAGACAACTGAAGGACACAGGACAAATAAGTTAATCCACCTTAGGATCCCCACCAGTATGTTTGGCCATATACAGAATCATGCTGTGCAGCATTCAAAATTAATCACCTCCACTGTCGACCCTAAACAGGATACCTACATCACCCCTTGCCATAGTTACATGCAGGCGTCAACTTGATTGTTGAAGGTTCCAGTTCTGGGCGCATTTGTAGTTAATTGGTAGCCGAGTTGAACCCACAGTGAAACTGCAGCAGAATGTCTACTGCTGGGGAAGCTCCAACCCATGAGGAGTGTGACTAGGCCTGGACCTGTGAATAAAATACAGAGAGCTGGTTGGGAAAACTGGCATCCTCTGTACACTTGGCCAGACATGCAGTCTGGCAAGTAATGATCATCCCTCTTCCAGCTGTTATGCAGATAGGATGTGGCCAGTTCCCTCGCTCCATTGGTGATGGTGCAGGTCAAGCTGGACTAAGACCTGTAACCAGACTATTTTAAGGGGAGAAAACACCTTGTTCCCTTAAGCCCTTTGATGATGATTTGATCAGCAATCATTCAAAGTAACTGGAACACCCCTCATCCCACGGTTTAAGGAACCTTGCTGAAGAAGACGTAACAAGAGTTTAAGAGCCTGAGGTTGGAAAGAGCTATGGCCAAATAGTAGCTTCCATTCGTATCAGAAAGAACATACCCAAGAACTTAATGTAGAGATATCTACTCCTACTAGAGCTCCACAGCAGCTTGCCTACCAACATTTTGCCACGGAGGAGAGGACTCAAGAGATATGGCTTCACTCTGAGAGACTGATTGGGACTGGTCCTGGAGAAAACACGGGGCGCTTCTTTACACATCCCGCACACTGATGAGCTATTCATGCCCATCATTCTCTGTGGGTGTTATTCATGCTCTTCGTGCCCTGTGGGTGCCTGGGAACTTGCCAATATAGGGATCCTGGATGAAGCCAAATGAGTCACATATGCATAAGGACATGTGAGCAGGCGAGAGGCTGACTGAAAAGGAGAGTGAGTGGGGTGGAAAAGGAGGGGGTGGAAGGTGGGGATGGGTGGATAAAAAGATATAAATTTATTGCATTTGTATGTAAAAACTTCAAAGAATGTATGCATATATGTCTAGATTCTGAGAAATAAGAAGCTCTGCTGAATTATCCAGAGTAGCCCTTGTATGACAAGAATTATGAAAAGAAGTATTTTCAGTATGTGATGAAGGAAACTAGAATTCAAATTGACAATATAAGATTAGTGTTTTGGATTTTAAAAAGTTATAAAATAGTATAGAGAGCACAAGGGGGAGGAGGAATTGTTTAAAAATGAGTTGGAAATGGATAAACTACAAGTAAAATGTCATTTCATAGTTTCCTGTAAGAATGATGCAACTCAAGTTTCCTGAAAATGACGACCTGGATCCAGGAGATGCTTCTGAGCCCTTCCTTCTCTTACTTTCCTATCTACACTGTGCAATCTGGGGCTGAGTTCTTCTTTTGATCCAGCCCAGGGACGAGATGGACTGGAAGTCTTAATGGATTAATCCCCCTACACACACAGACACACACACACACACACACGCACACACACACACACACACACGAGTACCTCTTTGAGACTGATCTCTCAAGAGGTGATAGCTCCTTAAGTCTTTAGTCCTGAGTTGGAGTTAAGTATTTAATACTTGATTCTTAGCAGTTACCTTAATTGCTCGCTACTGAAATGTACTTATCCATAACTCTTCATTAGCTGCTATCCCTTTAGTAACTCTTGCCCCTGTTTTCCTAATAATGGTCTCTGTGGGTCTGTAGCAGAGACAACCTCAAACTTCAAGAATATGTCAGAGTGTAAGTAAGAACGAAAGCCAGCAAAGGACCTTGAAATCACCAAGGGTAGTAGCAGCAGAGAGCCTTTACTTTCTCTAAGCCAAGAGGACGAGAAACGCAGTAGGTCTTCAGAAACTGTCAATGGGGATAAAAGAGCTGCAGTCCCCTTTCTAGGAATTAAGTACCAAAGCAAAAGGGACAAGTAAGGAAATCCTCCAGTCTTTATCATTTCCTTCCCTTCATCCTCTGCCAGTGCCTCCCAGTAGTCCAATCCCCTGGGATGGCAGTCACCCAGGAAGTCTGCGTCTAGTACTACATGTAACTGCCACCAAGGCACAGGAGAAGGCAGATCCTGGATTTGGCAAAGCACAGAATAGACCACCCACATGGTTTTCCTGTTTATCCCATTAGTATCTCAGCTCCTGCTGATCCATCTGATCTTAGATTCTATTGCTAAAGAATTCTAGGCGTCTTGCCTTACTTCAGTATAGAGATGATCGCATTGAGCTCCATTAGGGAAAAAACCCTGAGGTCCATTTAGTTCAAATACAAACACTGAAAGGTCAATTAATATTTTGCCACGTGTAGCAACACACTGTTAATCAAGAAGATGGGCTCCAAAGTAATGTGGCCATGCGGCTAGGTCAGGGATGGAAGCCACGCAGGCAGATGGATGCTGCAGGACGTGAGCAAGCAGGGAGCATTCACTGAGCATTTGCTGTGGACTAGAAACTGTGCCATGAGCATGAGTGTTATGTCCTGAAGTCCTCGAAACAGTCTTTATGATGTTTTGCCGCATCCCCCGAACCTTATTAATCTGCTCTGATTGTTGTAGCAAAGCCCCACAGACAAGTGACTTACACAGTGGACATTCACCTCTCTAATCTCCGGAGCTGGAAGTTCAATCAAAGTCCTTCCTCAGCCTGCTCCATGCCTTCTACTAGCTTCTGGTGACTTCCTAGCATCTCTGGTACTGTAATGGAGGATCGTTGCAGAGTCCTTGGTGCAAATGTGTCACTTGCACACAAATTTTCCCTCTCCATGACAACAGTCACATGGATGAAGGTCTACACCATGGAAAAAACAGGAGTTAGGGCTACAACATGCAGCTTTTGGGAGGACATAACTCAGCCCATCATACCATTAAAAGATGAGAAAACTGTGTATTAAGCCATTCAGCCATTTAGAAATTGCATGGAAGATGTTCAATGTGATAGGAAACATTGATCAGAAATGAGGTTAGGGCTCTAAGAAGGAGAAAGATGAAATTGAAGCCTAAAAGGAAATAGTGTGTCTGTAGACCCCAAGAGTCAGGCTGGCCGGTTTCCCAGGAGACAGAAGAGAAATCAGCTCAGCCCTCTGTACTCCATCCACTAAGTGTGAGGACATGTGCAATGGTAGGTGTAGCCACCCCTTCAAAGACCCCCTAATTACCAGCAGGTCTATCTACCCGCTCAGTTTTTAATCTAAAAACAACTCTTGATAGCTCTGGAAAGGGGGAGGTGTGCCCATCTTGTAAGAAGTTTAAAAATACGGACAGGGGCTTGGAGAGATGGATCAGCAGGCACAGCACCTGCTTGCAAAACTGGCAGCCCAAGTTCAATCCCTAGAAACCCCCGCTTTGAGTCATATTCTCTGTCTCTGTCTCTGTCTCTGTCTCTGTCTCTGTCTCTGTCTCTGTCTCTCTGTCTCTCTGTCTCTCTGTCTCTGTCTCTGTCTCTCTCTCTCTGTCTCTGTCTCTCTCTCTCTCTCTCTCTCTGCAATGTCAATATTAGAGAAACATCCAATGTGGATGTGTTTAAATAGTTTCATCGTTAATGTTTTGTGACATTGGTTTGCTTGTTTTTGAGACAGGGTCATACTCTGAAGCTCAGATTGCCCTCTAATGTCCTATGTGACCCAAGTTGCACCAGTATTTTATGTGTTGCCCAGACTGGCCTCATGGCTGTGGTCCTCCTGCCTCTGCTTCCAGAATGCTAGGATTTATAGGTGATGAGCCTGTGGAGATCATCAGGGTTTTGTTCTGAAAATAGAGAAAAGAATGCTTCTGTAGAACAGAATGGAAGTCATGTAAATGCATTGCAAGCATCTATGGGAGAAGGGAAGAGAAGATAGGCACGTCAAATTAGCAAAGTGATGTGCCCGTGTCAGTAGAAAAGTAATTTATAAAGAAATGTTTTACCAAAAAAAAAGCAAAAACAAAGAAAACTGGCAAATTGTCATTGCTTCCTTCCTGTACATTTATAAAACTTAAATCATCCTTTCTTGAAACTTTTTATTCCTTGATTTTAACATCTGATAATATGGTTTAGCCAAAGAAGGCACATCACTGTAAAAAGCAGCCTCAGTGATGGTTGGGTATGGCAGCCTGCCTGTACTCTGAGCCTCAGAGTTGGAGAATCAACAGAGCCAGTGAGTTGGGCATACTATCCCCTACTGTTAAGCTCTGGGTTTAGAGACCTTGTCTCAAAAACAGAAATAAAAATAAAGAAGATAGAAAAGCAGTGGAGGATGTGTACTCATCAACAATCTGCCACATGCAAACACACACACCTTGCCACATGCACATAAACATGGAAGTAAACACAGCTTCAAAATTCTCAGTGGGGAAACATTCAGTATTGTGCTCAGTTGTGTGTTCTGACACACACAACTCAAAAGTGTTGTCTATAGTCACCTTCCTGCCCAGCTCCTCGTCACAGCCTCTTACCGTGCAATGGAGTCCATAGATGAAACTTAGTACTTACTGGTCAGTTCCCATCCCAGGCTCCCTACTGCTCTCCCCAAGCCCTGGTTCTACTCTTAACTCCTGTGGAATCAACTTTCTGTATAGCAGTTGTTAGTGAGGTCATGTGGGGCTCTTCTTTCTGTGCCTGGCTTCTTTCCTTTAATACATGGTCTTCTGTTTGCTCCCTCTTCAAATAATAAACATTCTCTTGATGGTGTGATAGTTAATCCTGGGTATCAGCTTGACATACCTGGTATTAATTAAGATCAGCTGAGACCACACCTGGAAGGATCAACTGAGACCACCCAAAAGGATTATACCCACCCTAGATCCCATGGGAACCTCCATACATTCCATAAGAACCTCCCAGTAATGGGCCATATAAAAGGGGTCACGGAATATAGGAGAGGAGACATTTCCAGGAATGCTCAAGCCATGTGGAGGTCTGCTATGACTTAGCCTGCCACCTGCCTGCCAGTTTCAGCCAAGATGCTTCTGTTGCCTTGAAAGACTATATCTATTTACCCTCTGGAACTGTAAGTTGAATAAATCTCCCTTTCTCCCATAAGTTGTTTGACTTTGGGGGCCCTCTCACAGCAATAATAAAAAGTAACCATTACAGATGGCTAAATATTATCCTTTTATGCATAATTTTAACCATTCATGTGTTGATTATTTTAATCCCAGTAACTTTGCACAATCTATGTTTATTTCTTCTTCATACCCTAGTGCACTTCAGCAAGCCTTCCATGCACCTTCCTTTCACTAATTCTGGAACCAGAATCCTGAGGGAGTTTTCTAGAGTGCCACTTGAATTGTAAGTGGCAGAGCTGTAATCTGAATGTGCTCCATTTCCAGTAAGCCAACGCGTTCCAGACAACCTGCAGAGCTGGTGCCAGCCTCTCTCTATAATCACAAGTGGATAATTTCTGCAGAAAAGGGTCCAAATCCCCGTGGCTTAGCACAACCAAGGTGTATTTCCCATTCCTTTCAGTCCAGAGGGAGATGGCTCGGGAGGCTGCTCTCCTCGTGCTCTGTCAGGGACACAGACATCACCTGTCTTGAGGTTCCTCTGACCCTCAGAAGGCAGCCGAAGGGAAAGGAACCAAGGATCAGTTAGAATTTTATGGCCTATACTGGTGTGAACTCAGTCATGTGACTGTACCTATCCATAAGAAAGGCTGAAAAACATTGTTTACAGGGCTCGAGTAGAAGGACCTGAGTTCAATTCTTAGATCCCACATAAAAACACCCGCTGGAAATAGCAATGGCCTGCACTTCCAGCCCTGGAAGGTAGGGCGCGAGAAACCCCAGAGCAAAGCATAAAGGAGGTAGCTACAGCAATACAGGATGATTCCCCATGTCACCCATAGGCCTCCACGGGCACACACAAATGCCCTGTGATACACAGACATGAACATGAAAACACCAGGAAATGGCTTTGGTCAAACTTTACAACTCAGACTGATCCAGAGTAAGAGAAGGAAGAGGAAGTAAAAAAAAGCAGAAGGTATGTCTCCCAGGTTATACTGATTCTCCTAAGGAGTTAAATATACTTTCCTCTGGACATGGATTCAAAAAAATCTGCATTGTGTTCGCAAACATAGATGGCTTCACATTTTGAAATATCTGAGAAGCATAATTCATCTTTAGCACAGAAGGGTTAGTATAGGAACTTCATTTCCAAGAAATGGCTAATTGAGCCTCATTCGAACTAAAAGCATAATTATTCACAGACTGGGTGACATGTGTTTTTCCATTGCTTCTGAGAGCAGAACCAGAGGCACGAGCCTAAATTGCAGCATGAGATATTTTTAGTTAAACAGAAGTTTTAGACAGTTTATGTGATTCTTTTTGAGCAGCATTCCTTTGAAGGTTTGTGAAATCTCCTCTGGAAATTTCTAACTAACAATATAGAATTACTTCAGTCCCTAAAAGCAAGAATACCAACCTAATTTTTAGTATCCTGGTGTTCTGAAATAGAAAACCTTTACGTTTTTCTTTAATTTGGAATTTTTAAATTCTTTTAGTGTTACACATAGGGATATAATATTTATGATATTTCCACACTTTAATCCCATTCCCATCCCCATACTCTTCCCCATAAAACTAGACTCCCTCCTATTTTCAAGTCTCTTTGCCTGTGCGGTCCACTGGGTTTCATTTGACTTGCCTTTGATGACATATGCCTGAGTATTTGCTGGAGCATGAACATATATCGGGGGTATACTATTGAGGAAATCATCTTGCATTTCCTCCCTATCAGCATGAATCCTCATCAGTCTCTCAGGGAAGTTTTGAGCCTCTGAAAGCTTTCCATGATAGTGTTGATAGGATAATTCCCATGCATGTTTTATGGAAATATACAGAAACTATATCACATTAATGCCCAGAATAAAGTTTTGGTGGGTGCTAATTATGTAGTTTCTCTCATAGTAGCCATAAAGTTGTGGGAAATTGACTATGCTTCTTTGTCCTTTAGAACATTGGGCCCTCACTTGTTATCATCTTAGTATTTAAGTTTTCTCTCCCAAGACCGTAAGACCACTGAAGTCTCAGCTCAGGGTTGTAACCTTTTCATCTCTACTTTGTGCCTGGATCCTCAGCCTTTTCATCTAACACACTTCTGAGCAAATGCCTTGAGAAGAAATGAAGATCAGCATGTTAGACTCACTTCAGGAACTCCCCTTCTTTCCAAGAACATTACCTGTTAAGTTCTGATTATGTAGCAGCTTTCTGGCACTTGAAAACAAAATTTAAAAACAAAACATACTTTCAAGATTTGGTCACTTTTGAGTTGAGGACGGAGTTTGTATTCTGTTTCAGACTGTAGAACGACAATTTTTTTCCTTTTCTTTTTTTTAATTTATTTTTCTGTTCATAGAAACGTAATAGGTACTCTGTCCTCTCCCTCCCTCCACCCCTCCCTGGACCTTCCTGCTCCCCCTTTTCCCCTTCCTTTCTTCCCTCCCTCCCTTTCTCCCAGTGCCCCCTCCCCCCATCTCTGAAGCATCCTTTAATGTGTATATCAACCTTTCCTCTGGGTCCTCCTCTCTGATGAGGTGTAAGGACTAGTGGCATTTCCTAGAACTCTTTCTTGTGTTCCCCTTAAGTATAGGCACATTATAGTGACTGTTAATCCCTTGCTTCTAAGGATCCTAGTGCCTTTAGTCCATGCTAGAATTTGAGGGGTCAACAATATGTTGGTCATTGACAGATCATGCAGAGTCCTGTTATAATTGCTTCGGTCCTAACTTGTGTGGAGTATCTTGCATATCATTGCTCCTCCCATCCTTGTGCTCTTACAATCTTACCGCCCCCTCTTCCACAAATTTCCCTGAGCTTCAGGATGAGGAGAGATTAGGCAGGCCTGATTCCAGGTGGTTGATATAGAGTCTCTGATGTTCTAAATTATGGTTTCTTGATTTTTTTTCCAGTTTTGCTGCTCCTGCAATGCCCTTGGCTCCATCCTGATGTGTATTGAATGTCACCCCCTAGTCAGAGATAAAAAGCTGTTAAAATAGAGTCTTATTATAAGGATAGATTCAAAGGTAGATGGAATAAGAGTAGGAGACTGAGGTGAGGGGTGGGTGGGTCAGTCTCCCATTACAAAATGGTTACCTTCTATCTGCCAGACTGTAGGCCTTCCCTTTCTGGTAAGACCATACACTATCAGTTGCAAGTGACCAGTATACTTTCTACTTTTCATCACAGTTTCTCGCCTTCCCTCCTCCCTCTCATCCCCTCTCTTCCCTTTACTATTACCTCCCACTCCCTCCCACCCTTTCACCTATATGCCTCAATGGACCTCAGGGTTCAGTCTGGCTTATCTACTCGGGAGGGGGGGTTCAGGCCTCCATAGTATAATAAGTTACCTCTCTTAGGCCACCCCACTGAAACGTGTATGTTTCCCTTCACTCATCCAGCTTTAGACCCAAAGGTTTCCAGTGTAAGTTCCCATTCTATGGATATGATAAAGCTTCCTATAGAGTAGTTTGATGTGCTGTCTTTCTACCTACAGGTTTATTGGCTGTCTTCTCTACTGATCTACTTCCTTCCCTTTTTAGGGTCTTGTTCTAGTTTGCAGTAACAAGGATGGATACCACTCTGACAAGTAGGTCTTGAGTCTAATCAGAGTAAAGTTATTGGCTGTCTCCTGGTACTCATGCCACTATTACACTGGTGATCACCTGTTGCCAGGGTGATCTACATAGCAATTGACAGGTATTATGCTATTGATGGGGCTTGTGATTATTTCTCTACAGTATTCCTTGGTACTGTATAAGCTATCTAGCAAGGAGAAAGTCCTCGGACCAGTTCCAGCTGACACACTTTGCCCATGTACTGTAATCAATTTGTGTTGCATCTTCAGTAATAGGGTCTTACTGACAGTGTTCGGGGGCCTTTAAGAACTCTTTGACCAACATTTTATCAAGAAGTGCCAGTAAGTTCCTGTTACTTCTAGTATAATTTTGTCCCTGGGTTCTAAGTGGATCAGCTCAAGGCTTTTATTTTATTTTGTTGTTTCATATTTTCCTCACTCTATGCTCCTCTGTATAGGGACTGCTTATTCTTGTTCCTTTTTTTAAAAGACATTTTTGACATATTACTAGCATAGGATGTTCCTTTGGGGTTGTTTCCCACCGTTTTGGGGTTTTTCTGTAAGTCCTTCTGTCCCTCTTATCTCCTATGTCCCTTCTGTCTCCCATTCCCTTATTTCACGGTATGTATTTTTCTCAATTGTTCCCTCCCTCATCATTGTCTTGAGATTCTAAATATCCCCTTTCAAAGGTTTCACCATAATCATCCCTTTATACCTTCCCACTCTTAGATCTTTTTCGAGTTTTCTGGCTCTTAAAATGCTTCTGATTCAAATACATTGGCAAGGACATCAGTTAAATCATCTGAGTACTAAAAAGAACGTGCAGTGCTTAATGTTCTGCATCTGCGATACCTCACTCAATAGTAAAGCTTCCAGTTCCATCCGTTTGCCAGAAAATTCCATCATCTCATCATGTTTGATGGCTGAGTAATATTTCATTGTATATGCACCACAGTTTCATTATCAATACCTCTGTTGATAGATATGTTGATTGATTCCTATTTTTTCACTATTGTGAATAGAGCTGCAATGAACATAGATGAACAAGTGTCCTTGTTATAAGACGTAGAGTCTTTTGGGAATATTCCAAGGAGTGGTATAGCTGAGTCATAGGACAGTTCCATTTTTAGTTTTCTGAGGAACCTCCATTGATCTCCACAGAGCCTATACCAGTTTACACTCCCACTAGCAGTGAATAAGTGTCCATTTTTATCCACAGCCTCACCAGCAATCTGTTGTTTATGTTTTTGATCTTAGCCATTCTGACTGGGGTAAGATGGCATTTATTTGCATTTCTCTGATAATCAGGGAAGTTGAGCACCTTTTAAAGTATTTGTTTGACATTTCAATTTCTTTTTGGGTGAAATCCCTGTTTAGTTCCAGGGCCCATTTTTTTAATTGGAATGTTTACTGTTTTGGTGTTTAATTTTCTGAACTCTTTGTATACTCTGGAGATTAATCCTTTGTCAGATTCATAGCTAACAAAGATTTTCTCCCTCTCTCTGGGTTGTCTTTTTGCAAAGTTGACAGGTTTTTTTGCAGAACAGAAGCTTTTTAATTTCATGAAGTCTCATTTGTTGAATTATTTGTCTTAGTTCCAGGGCATTTGTTGTTCTGCTTAGAAAATCTTATCTAGGCCTATCAATTCAAGTGTACTTCCTACTTTTTCTAAATAGTTTCAGAGTTTCAGGTCTAATATCAAGGTCTTTAATGCATTTAGAGTTCACTTTTGTGTAAGAAGAGAAGCAACAGTTAATTTTTATTCTTCTATAAGTAGATTTCCAATTTTCCCAACACCATTTGTTGAAGATGCTGTCTTTTCCCCAGTGTGCATGTTTGGCACCTTTGTCAAAAATTAAGTGGCTGTATGTGTGAGAATTTATATCTGGGCCCTCCATTCTATCCATTGGTTGATGTATCTATTTTTGTGCCTGTTTTTATTACTATAGCTCTGCAATATCTACTAGGGTGATACCTCCAACAGTCACTTTATTGCTCAAAATTATTTTGGCTAATGATGATTTTTTGTTTTTCCATATGAATTTTGAGTTCATTTTTTCCAGTTCTTTGAGGAATTGCATTGTGATTTTAATTGGAATTACATTGAATCTGTATATTGCTTTGGATAGAATTATCATTTTCCCAATATTGATCCTACCAATCCATGAACAATGAAGGTCTTTCCATCTTTTAGTATCTTCCTTAATTTCTTTCAGAAGTGTTTTGTAGTTTCCATTGTATAGGTCTTTTATTTTCCTTGGCTAAATTTATTCCAAAGTATTTTATTTTCTTTGTAACTATAGCAAATGGGCTTGATTATCTCATTTCTTTTTCAGCTTGTTTGTTTCTGGTGTATAGGAAGGCTACTGATTTTTGTATGTTGGTTTTGTAGCCTGCCACTTTACTGAAATTGTTTATCAATTCAGGTAGTTTCTTGGTGGAGTCATGTGGATCTCTCAGGTACAGAATCATGTCATCTGTGAATAGGGCCACTTTGACTTCTTCCTTATTTATCTGTATCCCTTTTATTTCCTTCTCTTGCCTTATTAGTCTAGCTAAGACCTCAAGTACAGTATTGAAAAGGAGTGATGATGGTGGTCAGCCTTGTTTTGTTCCAGATCTAAGTTGCTTTAAGTGCTTTCCTATTTAGGATGACGCTTGCTTTAGGCTTTTCATGTATAGCCTTTATCAAGTTGAGATAGGTCCCCTCCGTTCTGTTTTCTCCAAAACTTTTATCATGAAGGGATGTTTGGATTTTTTTTAATGCTTTTTCTGTATCAGTTGAGAGGATCATATGATTTTGATTTTTGAGTCTGCCCATATGATGAATCACATTTATTGCTTTACATATATTAAACCATCTTTGCATACCTGGTATGAACCTGACTTGATCATGGTGTATGATCCTTTGGATATATTTTTGGATTCGATTTGCTAGTATTTTATTGAGGTTTTTTGTATCTCTGTTCATTAGTGAGAATGACCTGTAATTCTTTCTTCGATGTGTCTTTGTTTGGCTTTGAAATCAGAGTTATATTGGCTTCATAGAAATAGTTTGGGAAGATTTCTTCCTCTTCTATCTTATGGAATAATTTTAGGAGTAGTAGTATTATTTCTTCTCTGGAGGCCTGGTAGAATTCTGCACTGAATCCATCTGGGCCTGGGCTTTTTTTAGTTGGGAGACTTATAATTACTATTTCAAATTCTTCTCTTGTTTTTGGCCTATTTAATGTATGTATTTCATCTTGAGTCGATTTTGGTAGGTCATATGTGTTTAGGAATTTATCCATTTCTTTAGATTGTTCTATTTAAGAAATTATAAATTTTTAAAGAATGTTCTTATGATTCTCTGGATTTCTCCAGTGTCTATTTTCATTTCTGATTTTGTGAATTTGAGTGTTCTCTCTTCTTGTTTTGGTTAGTGAAGCAAGGGTCTTATAAATCTTGTTTATCTTTTCAAAAAAAGCAGTTCTACATTTCATTGATTTTTACAATGGCAATTTTATAGTTCTAGATAGATAGATATACAGACAGATAATATAGATGCAGATATAGATCTAGATTATTTTAATATAACTTAGATATAGATAAATGATAGATTGATAGAACCTTTCAAAATATGAGGCACAGTAAATAAGTAAAAGATGTTCGCAGACTATTATAAACTGAGTTCTTTACTGAAATAAAACCACTTTCAGCAATGAAATAAAATTAAAGGAAACAGCAAAGGAAATACAGCTGTATAAAATGCTATCTTATGTGGTTATTAATTTATATAGAAATATAAAATATGGTATAAGTTAAATGGAGTATAATAGTACATAAATGGAGCAGGAAAATACTAAAATATAATATACAAAAACTGCAAAGAGATGAGAACTAACTCCAGAGAAACCATGCAATATATAATTAGCTAAGAAAAAGATAAGAAATAAATGATAAAAGTCATTAATTCCAAAAGACCAGAAAGCAAAGAGCAAGGAACAAAAAGTAAGTCAAGTTCAAATATGTTATTTTAGATGCAAAGGAACTGAAAAATTGGAAGTCAAAATTTTTCAGTCCCTGTTAAAGATACTATATGATGCTTATACAAGATCTATATATACTGATATATAGTAGTTAAGGGAAAATATTATCTAAAATATACTAAAAATAAGTATAATTATGTTTCTAGAAAACTAAAGTAGATTTTGAAGTAATAAGTATTGTCAGAAATAAAAAATATATCATGTTTCATAAAATTAAAGAATATTCCATCAGAAAAATATAACCAAAAATAGCTCTTTGATATAAGTTAGAAAAAATCGATAAAACCAAAAGGAGAACTAGACATATTCCAAATCATTAATATCATGGTTTGAAATGTGAGTTGTCCCCTACAGAAATGTATTTGAATCATTAGTTGATGTTGGTGTTAGAAAGGTCATAGCAACTTTAGGAGGAAGAACCTTGCTGGAGGTGGCACATCACAGGAGATGGGCTTTGAGATAGGTAAGCCCTGCCCTGCTTCCTCCAAAAATATGCTCTTGCAGCTTGCAATCTATTCTTCAATTTTCTCTCTCAGCTTCTATGATGAACATGACTTAAAATAACCTCCAAATTCTACCACCTGCCATGCCTTTTCCACCATAAAGGACTGTATCGTCCTTCTGGAACCATAAGTCAAATAAATCTCTCTTTCTCCTTTAACTTGCTTGAGTTTGAGTGTTGTCTCACAGTAGCAGAAAGAGTAGGTGCAACATTTGGTTACTAGTAAACCGAATGGAGCAAAAGAAGACTTGGTGAAATTTACAAAGTTGAAAGATGATGCACACAAAAATGGTACAGAATGTAGGACATGTTTCTTCACACACACACACTGGTTATATACTGGGCTAAAGGTCTTCATCTGTCAAAGTACCTCTGAGATCATCTGTCCTCTGGAACTTATTCCTAGAACAGTCTTACTCTTGTTGAGAGCAGGCCTTGTCATTGTTCCTTAGAATACATAATACTTGTAGTTTCTTTATACAGACACCTGACAGTCTTTCTTCAGGACTTTCTCTAGATGCAGGAACTTGCTCAAGACACACACATTCCATGATGTAAATGTCAAGGGTTAATATCCCAAGCAATAAACAATGGGATTTGCTACACATGCACCTTACTTCCTGTCCCCTGATTGGGACTACTCTGAGTTACATTCTATACTGTCTCTGAGAGACAGTTACCAATTGCTCAAGTAGTAACCTGCTTGAGAACACAGCCTGTATTGACTGTTTTTCACTTGATGTCTCACTTCTTCCCACTCTTACCCTGGCTTCCGACGGAACACAAGAAAAAACAGATTCAGGCTCTTGCCTGAGTTTCTGCTTCTAAAAACTAGACTAGGAGAATGTTCCACCTGTGCTCTCTGATATAACTTAACTGAGTAAACATAGATTTTTTTCCACCTCTTCTTGTGAGCTCTTTGAGAACTCAGTTTTTAATCTCTGTATGTTAAATCTTGACGAATCACCTATCACATTGAAAATATCCAGCAAGTATGCAATAGCCATGGTTTAATTGGCCAGTGAGAGATGATTGGAAACCCATCTTTAGGATCTATTGCAGTTAGTTTTTTTTTTGCATGTGTAAGTGTGGGTGTGTACATGTGTGAGTGTGCATGTAAGCATGTATGTATGTAAAAGAGTACTTGGTGTGCCTGTGGAGACCCAAAGGTAATTTGGAAATCATCCTGGATTGCTCTACCGCTGTTGCTTTGCTCTAGGGTTTCCCAGGCTCCACCTTCCAGGACTGGTAGTGCATCTGCCATGATTTCCCCCTTGGTGTTTTTACATGGATCTGGGATCTGAACTCAAGTCCTTTTGCTTTCCAGACAAAGGTTTAACCCCTGAAAACCATCTCTCCAGCCTCGACTTTTTTTTTTTTTTTTTATGCGTGACAGTACTCATACTCAAGCACGTTAGGGGAAAAAGGACATTATTTGGTTTATGATTTCAGAAGGGATAGTCCATTATGGTGGGAATCCCACAGCAGAAGGTATAACGATAGGCAAAACAGGAGGCAGATCAGGTCACCAAAATCATCAGGAGGCAGAGCCAAAAGAAGCAGGGCTGGTCTACCAACAATGGCACAACCTTCCTAAACATTAACACCAGCCTAAATACCTGACTTCTTGGAGGAAACTCACTCAAACCATGATGTGGTCTCAGGTCAGAGCACCTTGAATGGATCCTGCAGGCATTTTTTAAGGGAGTAGACAGACAAGTCTGCGCGGAAAGCAGGCATGAGACAAACGCTACAGGGAACATCCCGAGACATGCCAGAACGCCAAGAGCCCTGGAGGCCTCTGCAGGGGCGCTCAGGAAGCCTGCCTGGATGAAAGCCTGCGCTGAGAAGGAACGTCAAGGGCCTGAGATAAGTTTTTGCCCATCACAATTTTGCCTGGAGCCGTCTTGCTGACACATGAAGAGATGCTTTGTAGTGCTAGGATTTATTTGAAGTCAGTCAGGAATTTGATCTGAAGGGGAAATGATGTTGGCAAATGAGAGAACTGCACTGTGCTCAGCAACCATCATTGAAAGCAGATTTCTCCCACGTGGCTGTATTGGTTCAAACCTGGCTATTTAGAATGTTTTATTAATCCATTTTCCCCCCAAGAAAATAGCCTTGCTTTAATTCCTTGAGCATTTTTTGAGGATCTGCAACGTGACAGAAAATGAAAGATGAAAAAGTGGTATTTATCATCCAGAGACCTAACGTGTGATGTTAGAGACAGGCACACACTCAAAACTAAGACTTGCTAAAGACGAAGATAACGAATATGTCAATAATCTTAAAAACTGAAGAGATACCATGAACGTCTTACTAGAAATAACAGGTAAAGATCTTTCTCGCTTAAGTTCTCTAAAACAGTTTCACAGAGCACATTTTCTTGTAGAATAAAACCCCAAGCAAAGAGTTATGAAGTAGGCGAAGAAGCATCTTGCTATAGTGGAAGTGCTGAACGGGTAGAGAGAATCAGTACAAACTGAAGCAGAAGCAGGCTTAGTTTGTCCCATAGGGCAGCAAGCAGCCTGATAAAATCAGTATTTAAAGTTATGATAACATTAGAAATTTCGTGATATGTTATATATTCTCTATTACCACATTAAGTAACAAGACCCAACTATAGACCAAATGATTACCATAATGGTAATCAACATGCAATATGACAACATTTCAAAAAGTTACCCTGTTGTCCCAAGAAATGAAAAAGTATGTGATTTTCATCAGAGGAAAATGTCACCATTACTACTGCCACAGTTGTGGTCTGTTGCCTTTTAAGCATAATTTAACAGAGTAATATACTTTCACTTTAAAGAAATTACAATATCTATTTTTTTTCTTATCAGAGGTCACAGTCCTTCCCTGCTATTCCACTCTGGAGTACCTACACAGAGAACTCCAAATGAACAGATGTCATGCCCATCAATCTTTATTGCAGCACTGTTCTCCACTGTCAACCTAGGTATCTAACAGCAAAGAAATGGATAAAGAAAATGTAGTGTACACACACACACACACACACACACACACACGATGGATGTTTTCCAGCCAAAATAAAATGAAGTTAGGTCATTAGAAAGAAAATGGATGCAATTGGAGATAATCATATTATGTGCTAAACTAATCTTAGAAAGGCAGCTATTATTTTTTCTTGCATTTATGGCTCCTAAGTTTTATACAGATACATAAAATCATGAGAGTAGATATGACATGAGAATAGAAGTAAAACTCTAGACAAACAAAGAGGACTAACAGGAAGACAAAAAGAGTGGGTGGGGATTTTGAAGTTAGGAAATATATTCAATATGCAATATATCTATAAAGAATTAAGACGAATATTTAAAAAAACAGAAATTCTGGTAAATCAGTTTACATGCAAAGCAACTTGGAAGATAAAGCCAATGTTACTGAATCACTCACTCTGAACTTCCTCCTTTATCGCATCTATTCCTTCCTGTAAGTGGAGAGGGTTAAACTGGGTTACAGTATAAAATCATGGGTACCAATGTGGTGCATATTGTAAGAGTACCAAACTATTTTAGACTTGTTAGAGAGAGTTCAAGCACAGAAGAAAGCTTGAACTTCACATTAATCTGAAATATACTATTAAGAGAAGTAGAATTTCTTACTGCTTTAAAGCTTTAAAACTGTGCCTCTTCGACACTTCCAAAAATACCATTTTGATGTGACTCTAAGAATGCAGTTCCCAGAAAGATACATTCCTTCTCAATCTTCAAAATTACTGGTAAAAATATTAGTGTCCCTAACACTAGCTTATGACTTTTTGATCCAATGCTTTTAATTTTTACTGTATGAATACCAGCTATGGATTTAATACTAAAACTCACCACATAAGTCAAGCAATGTTTTTGCCTATAATCCCAGCATTCAGGCAGCGGAGGAATTCAGACAGGAAGGATCTCAACTTCAAGACTGTCCTGGACTAAATAGCTAGACTTTGTTTCACAAGATCAAAGACCACACTGTCTCACATACTAAAATATATATAAGATTAATATAAATTATTAAAATTATTAATATAAATAATATAAATAAAGCATATGTGATAGAGATGCATGCTAAATATTGTGAAGTGCACAAAACTCTGGAAACAATTGGAAGTTGAATGGCAGAATTTGTTTTGCCTCTGGAGACTGAATTATCACTGACCAATTTGACTCCGTACCAGACAAAACATGTTCCTATGTATGGATATATTCGAACATGAGTATATACTGATTTACTTTTTTCAGTATTCTGTTCTGTCACTGCAGTGATTCTAGGACCTCCATCTCTTGCAAGGTCTCCGTCTAAGGATACCTGTTTGCTCAAAGCATCGTAGTCAATATTTAAAGGTATTGTTTTATTCCCAGGAACCAGAGTGCCTACCTAGGATACAGTGTGTAGCAGATGCTGTACATGTCCTGCCCAGTTCTTCTGATCTTTCTTCCTAGGCTTGTGTGCCATCCCAACTTCCATGTGAGAGAGCTTTAGAGGAGCTAACAGTTGGCCCCTGCTCTAGAGCATGACTCTTAGCTGTCAATCATCTCTACCTGATATGCTATACTCACAGTGTCTGAACAAAGAGCCCAGAATGTTAAGTTAAAAAAATGCCTGGAAGGCAGCACTAATGTTCCCGACCTTACAATCATCAACTGAGATGAGACACCTGTGCTGGACTCCTCTTCCTCCTTCCTGCCCTTTTTTTCTGAGAATACTGTTCAAGTAAACCTTGCACATAAAATCCCTGCCTCTGTTTCTGCTCCTACCACAGTGAGAATCATGGCAGATGTTGTTTTCTTTGAGAGAAACCAGCGTTTCAGCCTGCACCATGTGATTTTCTTCATATTAACATTAGGAACATGACAATGGATGTTTCACTCAATAAATAGCTATGTATATGTATGGTCAAGCAGTCACCCCAAACTATAAGGAAACCAGAAATTTTCTACTGCCTATCCCTAGTAATGCCCTTATACCATACATTACTCACGTGCTTCCCATGAAGCCAGTGCAACAAGCCTACTTTTGTCATTCCTATGACATTAAGACAATGTAATTATGTCTGCCCATGAGATAATAAAGAGATGCAATAAGGAGAACTTTGAATTGGACCTACTTACTATATTACACTTTGGAATTTCTTTTATTGTTTGAAATTTCATGGGTATTTTATTTTGTTCATTTATTTATTTATGTATTTATGTATGTATGTATGTATGTATTTGTTTATTTGTTTGTTTGTTTGTTTGTTTGTTTGTTTATTATGAAAGTGTTTCACTGTCTCACTCCATAGTCTAGGCTAGCCCAAAACTCAATATGCAGCCAAAACTGGTCCTGAACTCCCAATCCTCTTTGAATCTACAGGCATAGGCCGCCATGTCCAGATTGCATTATATTTTTATCACTATTTTAGAATGCACTATTTCTAAGACAGAGAAAACAAGTTAGTGGTGGGACACCAGGCCATAATGGCAGAGCAGTTTCATACATCTCATGTTGATCTGGTTTCTTGATTGCACTGAGGTCATACCTAGTGATTGATCCTGACCGCCTAGACCTATGTAAATATTATCTGTGTGAGCAATGTAGTTAGCAATGTGTTTCACAGAATGTATGCCCAGCATTAAGTGATGCACCAGTGTGACAGAATCAACAAGATGGCAGTGTCAATGATTATTCCACTATAGACCTATGAGAAAAGACCTGAAATGGATACCTTTAAAAGGATATGTGTATGTGTCTTGTTCTTTAAGGATGGTTTACAGTTAAATCAACTCTACAACCTATGTATTCTCAAATTCATTTTAGGTAGGAGGCTGGGAAAAGGGTTCACTTCTACATGTGTATGTTGTGTGTATGTGTGTGTGTGTATGTGTGTGTGTGTTTTACTGAACACACTTTCTCAGGTTAGCCCAGAGATGAGGGAGGATTCACTGCAAGAACTATAGGGCTCAGTGATACTGAAACTAGTCACCAAAGTCAAACATTTTGAAATCAAGCCTTGCCTATTTGGAGCTGAGGCAATTGCACAAAGCTACCCCATTCTTACTCTATTTCTGCTGCTGAATTTCCTGACTTCCTCAGGGCTTTTTTCTTTATAATTTCAGTTTACATGAGGTCATTATGTTGCCTGGATTCTTTTATAGGGAAACAAATCATAATGTATTGCTTCGGTCATTCGCATGCAAACAAGAATAAAGCTCCCAGTTTTCTGATTCCAAAACAAATCTGAATGGCCCAGTTGAACTTTTCTCAAGATTTTAAGTTACTAATTGATTAGTGTGAATAGACTCCAATCCAGGTGTTGGAAGGTGATAGAAGAAGTCATGAAATATACAACAACCTGCTTGCCATTCAGCAGAACTGAGATAGGTTAAACAGCCCAGAACCGAATCCATGGGCATAAATATCCCATAAAACCTGAGATGCAGAAGTATACTGAGGGTGTTTTCAATCTGATTATTGTAAGAGCAAAATTTCTGTGAAATCTATCAGATGAATTACAGCAGAATCATTTGTGCTCCTTAATGTCATCTCAGAAAACAAACTCCAAGATTTCAAAGATGTACTGTTCAAGGCAATATACACTTGTGATTTCAATTTAATAACATCTAAAATGTGATAAATAATTCAATAAAATAAATTCAGACCTTCATTCAATAGTTATTCTATTGACAGATATTAAATTATATCCAGCATATATATTGTTTGAAAAGCTATTGAAAAACTCAGTTTGGGAAAATTGTGATTTTTCAGTACAGGCAATCTTAAAGAAATCCAGTGGGCCACAAATCCAGGAAAAAGAGAGAGAGAGAGACAGAGAGAGAGATAAGGAAGGAAGGAAGGAAGGGAGGGAGGGAGGGAGGAAGGAAGGAAGGAAGGAAGGAAGGAAGGAAGGAAGGAAGGAAGGAAGGAAGGAAGGAAGGAAGGAAGGAAGGAAGCAAAGTGGAGGGACATTAGTTGGGAAGAAGGTTTCAATGGGAGAAGAAGAGAAATGGAATTGAGTAACAAGATGTAATGACTTAAATTAATTGTATTAATTAATGGAACTGACAAAAGAAAAAAAAGATTTTTTTTAAAAAAGAAAAGTGTTATGTCTTTTACTTAAGGAAAGAGGTCCGAATATCTGAAAGATCCTTTACTCTTTGAATTCTTCTTTTTTTCTGATGAATATGATAATGAACACACTTTGAGTTTCTTTCCTGGAAACACAGCAAGGAAGAAGCGCCAGGTTCCTTCCATCTGTTGAAGCAGGAAGGACAACTGGTATTTTGTGGTTATTTTTAAAGCAATAAAGATGTTAAACGCATAAAAAAAATTCCTGTCTGCCCCTTAGTGCTCAAATTTCTTTATCAATCATGTAATTCTTCCTTTTGCACAGAGATGAAGAAGAGATAGACATTATTATTTGCCTCTTAGAGTCAGAAGGGACCTCGTGCTTCCAAGTCGCCTGCCCATATCATGTGACAGCTGCATTTGGTATATTCTTCATGCTGCCTCTATTTAAGTCTTTTCAAAGTTAGATTGTCATCTATGAGATATGTGTTTTCGTTGTAGATACTAAGTGTTTTGTGGGAAAAATGAAGAAAAATGATTTGGGGTAAAATTTTCCATTGAAATAATTTTAACTTTTTTAGTGTGTGTGTGTGTGTGTGTGTGTGTGTGTGTGTGTGTGTGTGTGTTTGTATCAGAGGGCACTATGTGTTCTAACTCCTTTTTGCTTCACTCTGGGATTTCCCAGACTCCGCCCACCTAGGGCAAAAGTGCAGAACCCTATGTATCCACCTGACTTTTTTACATGGGACCTGGGAATCCGAACTCAGGATCTTCTGCTTGCAAGGCATAGTCTTAATCCCTGAGCCATCTCTTCAGCCCTCACTGAAATAATTTTAAAATTTGATACATCCACTTCTGAGTTGCTTTCAAGTACAGATTTACTCCATTATGTAAGATCCATTTCCAACATGACTTCTCTAAGAAAACCCATTTTTTCCCTCTAAACTGGCTCTTCCTTTCTTCTCTTGCCTGTTTATTCTTTCCTTCAACAAATATGAATTTAAAGACTAGGTAGAAAGTTCTCCCTAATCCAGGTTTCCATAAGATATGGTTGATTTTCATGAAAAGGTCATGTGCTCTGTGACAAGAGCAGCCCCATGTTAAAATCATTAAGGTCTGGATGCCTTTACAAGACTTGTGATTGGCAGAATGTCTCCTGACCCAAACCAGTAAAGAAGCTCTAGCCTAGATGCTGCCTAGGCAGTGATACATCAGGTCCTCCTGCCTTCCTGTGAGAAAACAATGTGATTTTCAACATATTTAAAGCATAAACCATTGGAGACATTTATTCTTCTAGAAGGCGAACCCTAAAAGTAAACCCTAGAAGAAATTCTACTCTCATGAAAATAATCACTGCTAATATAATTGTGCCTAACTATAGATACAAGGGCAAATGCAAGTAAAATGAAAAAATCCATTGCATTTAGATATTTATAAAAGGATTCTTATATATTTAACAATGCCATGCATAAAGTAATTACATATTTGTAAATTAATTATCAAACAAACATGATAGTTGTATAGGTTCAAGAGAAACTATACCAAATATACTTATCAAATGTTAAATTGGAATCAAATCGTTTTTTTCTTCAGAAAAAATAGCTGCCATCTGTCTTCAATATCTGCTGCTTAGTACCTATAAGATGAGTTATGACACATGAAATTACCATTGCAACAATTTAAAAGAAATTTCTATTGATTCTGCAATTAGTACCAGGTGGATTTCGTGTTCCATAGGTTGTAATAATCTTCCTTTTTGATTCTGTGGACCTAAGGAAAGGAAAGGCTATGGGTTTGGCTTTACTTATGAAACAGTATCTTATTTTGTACCAAGTCCATCCTCAAACTCACTGCATATTCCATCTTTCATCTCCTGGCCTCAGCCTCTCCAACGCTGAGATCACGAGCATATTCCACCCCATTTGGCTAGGAAAGAAAGTCTCAGCATTGCCATGGATACTAGGCACTGACAGTGCTGGAAGTGTTCGAGCTGGTCTGTCTGAAGGCTCCATCATGCTTCCTGCAGAAGAAATCAACAGATAAGATCCTGCTCTGTTACTTTTGCGTTTAGGGGATTCTGCATTTAGGCAGCTTCCCTAAATCAAATTAGCAAGACCAAAAAGTCTCAATTTATCTTCCATGTAGAATAGAGATTATTATATCAATCTAGTCAATGACATCCTTATGTCAGAAACAGGCGAAAAGTGCTTTTCTTTATTGGTTGGTGCACAACGCGACAGTGTACAGAAGTGTGCTTCTGGCAGTCACTATTAGCCTCTTATGAAGTACGTGGGTTCCCTTTTCAAGTAATAAGTTACCTTCTAGCTGACATCAATTCCCAACCAACTTTAGTGATAAGGTAATGTAAGGGAAAAGGAGAGAATGACTTTTTGCTTTTCCCAATAGAAAGGCAACATCTTGCAGAAGGCTGTTGGCTATAATCTGTATGCAAATGTAACATTATGTGTTTCTTCTAATCATGAAGGTTTTAATTCAGGCAGAAACTTACTCCTGCCTACAATGCTGTCAACAGATCACAATAAGGAAAGAATGAAAATTTTCGGTTCAAAAAACAAAGACACAAGCAGTTTTACATTGCTTTGTGCTTGGTTCCTATCACCATAAGTTAGTTTCCTTTCTTTTGAATATGAATTCTAGAGTATATGCACTGTTTTCTTAGAATGCTGTGTATGACAGATGTTTAGTGTCCCCAATACTTTATAATTTCTTTTTAAGTGCAGATCTAATTAAAAGCAGTTCTTTCTTACTAGAACTTATAACAACTCACATAGTTATTTTAAAAAATTCAAGGAAGTTCTGTTTAAATTTCATTTCTGTTTGTAATCTATCTAGCATAGTTTTAAAGTGAACATTCATAATATTAACTAGCTACTGTTTCTTTTTCTCTTTTTCATGTATGGTGTGTGTGTGTGTGTGTGTGTGTGTAGACGTGTATGCAAGTATGTGTGTAAGAGTGTACTTGATCGTGTATGTCTTAAGAGGAGCATTCGGAATTGCTCATCTACCTTATTGCTTTGCTCTGGGATTTCCAAGGTTCTGTCTTCCAGGGTTGGAGCTCTGGAATTTTTACACGGAATTTGGAGATCTGAACCCAGGGCCTTTTGCTTGAAAGGCAAAAGCTTTAAGTACTAAGCCATCTCCCCAGTCCCCAGCTGCTATTTCTTAAGTCATTGAGATGCTATTAAACATGTGAAATAAGAAATTCTTTGTAGACACATTAACAGAAGCTTCAGTAATTCACTGAGAAGTCAGGAGCAGGATCCCTATTCATATCACACGGAGTATTGTGATCAGTAACATCATGCAAAGCACTCAGAATATTTAAAATGCTATTTGTAAGTGGAGTGCTGCACTTAATCTGAAGTCGCACTGAAGGACAAGAATGAGGATGAGGGCATATTGTAGTAAGGAATGAACAAGTCTCATAACGGTACAATACAAAATGACCTTTTGCCTCTAAGTTTTGGGTTTGTTCCTTTTATTTTCTTTGGAGTTTTTTGTTTTGTTTTGTTTTTTGATTTTTGGGGTTTTTTTGCATAAGCTCATTGCAGCCAAGGCTGTCCTTGAACACATGCCCCAGCCTTCTGAATGTTAGGATTGCAGGTATGAGCCACTGTGCCCAACTCCATTTTTTGTTAGTTGCTTTTGTTGTTGTTGCTACTTGCTTGATTTTGGTTTTGTCCAAGAGACATTTTTTCCAAAATTGACATCTTACTGAAGAACGATGTCCACACTTTCACTCTTTCTTTTTTTACTATTTTATTGATGGATTCTGCTCTTTGTCCATACATATGCAAAAACCATTTCATTTATTTGCCACTATGTTCTTTTTCCCTCCCTGCCATGCTTTCTGCCTTCAAATTTTCCTTTATATTCATGCCCTTCTGTTTTGTTGTGTATGCACTGTTAATCCAGGATCCCCTATGTGATTCTGGGGTTGGAATCTCTGTGGGCACACAACTTGGTATTTTTCTCTCTCCTTTCCCTTGAACCTGTTGTTTGCCCACTATTCATCAGTACTTTGTAGAATTGCATGGATTTCCCCTTAATTCATAGGTGATCATTGGCCATGTAGGCCCAAATGTAAGTAACAACCTCTGATGTGGTTCTTGATTGCCACAACTGTGTTGTTTTTAGAAGGATTAAGTATTTACAATCTTTCCCCTGTCTTCTAACTCTGGCCTTCTTTCCACCATCTCTTCCACAGAGGTCATTTAGTCTTTAAGGATGGTATATAATGCCATGCTGACAACTGACGCCTCACCTTTCACTTATTCTCAGCATCTTGTGCAACCATGATTATCTACATTCACGTCAGTCATAAGGATAAGAAATCCCTCTGCTTAAGGCTAAAGGTTGTTTTTGCATTCTTTCTCCTCCTTATTCTGTGATATTCTGTCATTCTCCACATCTATCTAGTCTCTTCCAAACACCATCTATTACAGAAATAGACTTTCTGCAATGGAGGCTGAGAGTTGCACAAATCTTTGTTGAAAGTTAAGAGCCCAGAAGAAAATTTAATATAGGGGTTTGTTAGTGCAAGGTTAGTAGTAGGTTCCTCCCATAGAGTTAACGACCCTTCCAGCTGCAGGTTCTTATCATAGTTTAAAGTAACAGGCATGTATTCCTTCCTGTGTAGTAGCCTTGAATCCAACTGGAAAACAGTTGGTTATCCCATGACATTCATGCCACTATTATACCATTCAGCACATCTCGCCAGGCTGGTCCTTGTAATTCACAAAATTCATGGCCGAATAAGACTTAATGACTTTTGCTTCTTCAACAGCCTGAATAATATCTTCTCATAGGAAAGCTAACCATCAGAAAGGAAGCTTCCAGATGGATTCTAATTTAATTTATCCATGCCCTATGCCTAAAGTGTGTTATATCTTTAGAAATAGGGTCTTATCATCAGGTAATGGTAACCAAGAGTAGTGATATAGTTATTATTCTATTGCTTTGAGAAAATTCTCTTAACCAAAGCAAAGGGAGAAAGGATTCATGATTTAGTTCATTATGGCACAAACACATGAAGCTGAAGCAGGAAGTTGGTTCTCATCACAACAACCATGAGGAAACAGAAAGAGTAACAGGGAGAAAGGAAGTGGTAGCCGATTACCAAACCTCAAAACCCACCTTCAATGACATATTCCTCTATATCCTAAAGGTCCCACTGCCTTCCCTATATACTACAGGGACTACTATAGCCTGGGACAAAGCATTCGAACATATGATCTCCTTGGAAGCAATTTACATTCAAATCATCACAAATAGCAACAGACTCTATTAATTTGGGAGTTGACAAACAATTCATATTTGATATCCTGTTCCTTGTCCTAAGAATTTTGCTTAATCACCTATGGCTTCTGGGGAGATGCATCTCAAAGCAACTTCTGCTATTCATTTTCTCCTTTCTCTCTGTGTACCTCTGCAGAGGGTAACTCCATTACAGTGTTTTGGTTTGTTATGTTTTTAAATAATGTAGTAAATTAGTAGGCTTACATTTGGTTTTCTCTAGTATTCTTAGAGTTGTTTATGCCTCCCTTACTCCTCCTCTGCACTGTCCCTTCAGTCTCCTTTTCCAGTAAACCTTCTCCCCATGACCACTATTTTCATCTTCCTACAATCTGCATTCCACTAACTCCCCTCCCTGAAAGCTCACCTTTCTTAATGACCCCTTTTTAATTTCCTGACTTTCAGAGGTGTTCCAAGTTAAGCACACAGACCTGAAGTTTTTAAGCTAGTATCCACACATAAGAGAACACTTGGCATTTTTCTTTCTGGGTCTGGATGGCCTCATTCAGTATAATTTTACCAGTTACATCCACTTACATGCAAATTTCATATTTCTTAATAGCTGATTTCAATTTTATAACTCAAGTTATTCCCGCTAAATAAGTACATGTATAGAAATGTATTTTTTACATTATAATACATTGGTTTCTTTTTATTTATGTTACTCTTAATATAGTATAGTACTACTTTTGTATCCATCCTATTTTTTTCAGCCCTTTTACATGTAAAGGTAAAATACTGTCTTAGCAAGTTAGTTAAGTAAAAATTGAGATATTTATTTAAAATATGCAGTTTGCCAAACAAGATAGAAGGTTTATTTCTCTGTTTAGTGCTCCACAGGATGATATAAGCAGAGCTCCACAACATAATCCAAAGATCCAGTCTACATGAACAATTCTCTGACAGATATGATTGCTAAGGTTCTGTGATCTTGACCAAGGCAGTAGGACCAAGACCAGGACAAGCATCTCTATAGCTTTAAGAAAACGCTTAGAAATTTCTTACATAATTTCCATCTATTACAATGGCATGGCAATACTAGCAGCAAGAGAGTCTAGGAATTAGTTTTTGCACAATATACATGTGACCAGGAAGAAGGGACTTAAGGGGAGGGTTGATGTTGTATGACATACTTCATTATATGCTACATCGCTGCTTGAGGAAATTGCTGTTTTAATCGAGGATATACAAGGCTGATTATTCATTGTGTCCTCTGGTGCTTCCTCTACACCAACAAAATGTTCTTTCAAGATGTGTCTCCAGTGCCAATTTAAGAGAGATTCTTCTCTAATAGGAAAATTTAACATTTATGGGTCAGAGCTCTGTCTCAGGGAATTTTTTGTGTGTTAAATGTCTTTATCCCATAATTTAGCATTTATTGGTCAGAGCTGTGGCTCAGAATGTTTTTACTTTAAATGCCTTATCCCTGTATTTATGAAAGCTGTTGGCCAAAATCACTTTTTAAAGCTGTCGCTATTATACATACCTGACTTTAGCTTTTGGTATTGGCAAGGGAAACAAAATATGAACTCTAGAAGAATAGAAGTGTAATAATTTAAAATATCATCATCAGAAATCTCCCATTTCCCTTATAAAATGAAATGATATTCCTTAGATTTAAGAATATCTGATAAGGTTTTGCTGTCTAGCCAAAATGCTTGTTCCTGGGTAGATTATGTATTAAAGATAGTATAATCTTTATATCCATTACTGAGGAAGTGCTTGCTAATTTTCAAATCCCAATATACAAAACACACAAAAGCAAAGAATTCTGGAACAGATTGAGGTCAGATTTACTGTGGGAAACCAATAGAAATTGAAACAACTCTGTAATCACTTTACTCATGTAGGGACAGGATGTAAAATCCTTATAACACTTGAAGAGATAGAAATATTAAATTTCTTTCATTTGAGAGTCAAATTAAAGTTTGTGGACTTGGTTAGTAGGATCATAATCTCCTTTCCCAGGTTGGATCAAGTAAGGTAACTGAGTTCAAAGTCTGCTGTTTCCTGTGATTGGTTTATCGTTCCTCTCACTGGAAGTTCAGGGCATGAAGCTCTGGGCTGTCAAAAGGACTATGATGGAAGGGACTTATCTGCCTGTGCCTGACATATTTGCACAGACCCCTATCGGAAGGTAAAGTATGCACTCCTTTTAGCTGGCTTTCCTTTAGCAAACATTGAGTTTGAGATGCTCACCATTTTTGTATATGTGTAGATATTGCTCATTGCTCTGCGACATATATTTCATTGCAAGAATAAGCTACAACTTGGAGTTGGTAAGTTAACCAAGTGGATAAGGGACCTATTTACAATTCTGGCAACCTAAGTTCAGATCCCAGAAGCCCACATGGAGGAAGGAGAGAACTGACTTCCAAAAGTTGACCTCTGACTTTCACCACCTAAAACTTATGTGCTGTGATATGCACATTCTCTATATCTATCTATCTGTCTGTCTATCTATCTATCTATCTATCTATCTATCTATCTATCTATCTCCTTAATAAAATAAATGGAATATTTTCATAAAAGAATAAACCACAACTTAGTTAAGCATTCTAGTGCTGATGGGTATATATATACTATATGTGTAGTGTAGAATTCCTAAACACGTAAGTAATGAAATCCACCATGCAGAAAAGTAGAAGCATTTAGCAGTAACTTTAAATGTTCTCATTCAGAAGACATCCATCTTTTCTATGGAGGAAATATACTTGTAAAATTGACCTTCCCAGTGGTCCTGTATGTTCCCTGTCTGTACTTGAGAGTTCAGAAAAAAATTCCCATGGCTGTGGACTGCACAGTGTAGCCTTGCCTTATATTACCAAAGGGATGGGAAATCCTTGCTGAGTTCACATATTTCATAATTCTGATATCATAGAAAGGAGGAATAATAGGCCTGTTCCCTTTAAAAGATTCCAAGTCCTGCTATTCTCCAACAAGTGTACCTAAATGAGACAGTAGTAATAAGCTGAAGGAGAAAATTCATTTTGGCATTTTTTCAAAGGATTTGCATTTCAAAGAGTTATTATTGTGCATAACAAAGAAAGGGAAATGACAATGCTATTTAAATAACCCTGACTAGAATCTTCTATTAAATGCATTGCGGACACATTTTTACAATTTCGGAAATTAGAAATTGGTATTCTGGCAAAATTTCCTTCCTTGAGGTTATCTAAGCAGGCCAAGAAGCTGCCAGCTGCAGAATGGGAATGCTCCTTAGGAACATAAAGCTTCCAGACTGAAATCAAGATTGAGTGAGAATAAAACATCACTCCCAAGCCACTGCAGATACTGCCAACACAATGGTTTTGACTTTATTATTTCATATATTTAAAGAAGAAAAATTACAATATTGTCTGTCTTCAAAGCCATATAATTTTATTTGCCACTTCATTGACTGTCTTCCTGATGTGTGTTACTGTAGAAAATTTGCACAATGGCTAATAATCATCATTATTGCTAACTCATACTTGTATTTTATCCCTTGCCTTCTAAATACAATATGAAAGGCATACCTTAAAAGCCAATGTAGTTGTACATGGGTCCTGTATCTGTCAGCACCCAGCTGAATGACCTTAGGCAAGTGATTTCATTATGATGCTGAGCTTTTTCCTCCTTTCTATGAAGCTAATACTGTTTGCTACCAGCATAGTGCTGGGGGAAGGGGAGAAGATAACATGTATATTAAGCTAAAGCTCACTGAGTTTCCCCTCAGAGTCTCATTAGCTCATATTTTCATTAGCTCGACACAGTAGATTCACAAATTTTCCCTTTACTTGGACTTCAGTGTGCATGCTATCAACTTTCTGATGGGTCTTCTCCATGCAGCAATTGGAAACCCATGTTTTTTCACATTGACACTTTATTGCCCTGTGTCTGAAATCAATATGACATCCCTGCTAAAAAGCAGAGTCACTTTGGTACTAGATGCTTTCTCTAGCCTATAGGTTAATGACAATACCTGCACGCAGTGGGAATTGGGAATATATAGTTGCTCAGTTTCCAGGATATGGTCCGTGTTGCAGAACATGCAGCAGGTAAAGTCCATGTAGGCCGTCAATCTGTAGATGCTCCTCCCCCCTTCTCCACAACATCATCATTCCTTACTAGCTCTCCCACAGATCACATTGAACCTAGTGTCTATCCTCTTGTGAAAGACGACCAAGAAGTGATCATAGAAATATATTTGCTATCAATTCCCAATTCATGATGTATACCAGTGCCAATATTTTGTTTACTTCTCCAAATTGTAGTAGTTCCTCTTTACCCACATTTTTAGTTGTGCATTGTTGACGATGGTCCTAAAATATTAAAGGAAAATTCCAAAAATAAGTAGCTCATAAGTTTTGAGTTGCATGCTATTCTGAGTATCATAATGAAATCTCACACTATTCTGCTCCATCCAGCATGGCAAGCGAATCATCCATTTGACCATGTACCCACTATATATTCCACCCACCTATTACTCAGTAGCCATTTCAACTATCAGGTTGACTGGCAGTACTGCAGTCAGTGTATGTAAGTAATACTTAGTTTATTTAGTGATGGCCCCAAAGTGCAAGAATACTATCTCAATCGGGTCATATACGCCAAAGAAAATTCATAAAGTATTTCCTTTCAGTGAAAAGTGAAAGTTCTCTACTAACAACAAAAAGGATAATATTCCTAAGATGAAGTTGCTAAAATTCATGATAAGAACAAGAAGGAAAAAAGAAATCCCTGCTAGTTTTTCTGCCATATCCCAAACTGCACAAGTTATAGTCAACGTATGTGGTAATTACCTACATAAGATGAAAAATACCTAAAATTACAGGATTCTGTATTAACCCACAGTTTCAGGCATCTGCTGGGAATCTTACAATGCACCCATTGACGAGGAGTAGGAACACCTGTATGCTAACCATATAAAGATATGAAGAAAAATTCCTACAAAGTATTTCAAGAACCACAGTGAGAAAAACCAATGTTAGTATAAGAGCAACATATGATCTTCCAGGACTAGTCACTGTCCAGAGACCAGAGGAACT
Organism: Typhlomys cinereus; assembly: GCA_023101885.1. Lineage (NCBI taxonomy): Eukaryota > Metazoa > Chordata > Mammalia > Rodentia > Platacanthomyidae > Typhlomys > Typhlomys cinereus. The sequence continues at coordinate 1,401,126 of JALPQD010000057.1, read as the reverse complement.
GAAGAGAACCTCAGGGAGGACACACTTCAAGGAAGCAGGACCTAAGTGACCACCTACTGTGCTGCCCTTCATGATCCATGAAGCGAATATACCTAGAAACTGCATGATAATCTCATCATAGCTGGCAGGGTTCTATAAGCATGGACATTTCAGTTTGAATGTGACACCAACAAGGGGGGCTGTAGTTCCTCTTTGTTCAAGGTGTTGGATTGTTTAAGGATAAAACAATATCCAGTGAATTATCCAGTAGCTTTACACATTAAAAAAAAAACAGAAAAGACAAGAACTAAGAACTGAACGTCTTTGTCTACGTTTACATTATGGTTGTGTAATGTGTTGTTGCGTACATGTCTTCTCCATGCAGCAATCGGAAACCCATGTATGGTTATGTAATGTATGTTATGTATTCGACTACCAAGAAGGTTCCATTCTTACTCCAGCAAAAATGCCTTCTCTCTTTGGCTAATCTTTTTCAATAAGTTTCTTATATCCAGTGTTCTATTTTCAATATGTATATAATCAGAGGTTTTAGAAGGGGGTTATCTTGCCCAGTTACTTTTTTCCCCCATAATTTCAGGCAGGTGCTCAAAACTATAAGGGCTTTCAGAAATTGGTCACAATGATAACTTATTTTTGGAAATAACACAGGCACCCTAACTGTTGCCCAGTGGAGTCTACAGTCTCAGCAGGAGGTGGTATAAACATATGACCCTGAGAAGGAAAAAAAGCAAAATTAGACAAGTGTTTCTGTGAACCATGTGACCAATCTAAAAAAGGCAAAAATTATGTAAGGTTCTTCAGCTCATTGTAAAATTCTTGGGCATCAATTTTTGCCTTCAGAGAAACCAAAGGAAAGTAAGCAAACTTTAAGTTGACAATATTTCAAGTTGTGACTTAGAAAGTCTAATTTTGACTGTCATCTTCTCAAACACACACACACACACACACACACACACACACACACACACACACACTCTCCCAGTCTTAATTATATAGGAATGAGATGATAAATTCTACTATGTATCCTTGTACTCAGTTTGGAAAGACTTTTCCATATTTATGGAACATTTAGCCCACCTTGCTATTTTTGAAGAGTGGACAGAACACTTTAGAGTGTATCTCAAATTGGTGTGTCAGAAATTGCAACAGCCAAGTGCCAAGTCTTATATTTAGAGATTACTCTCAATAGTGTCCTGGAGGTATCTCACATAGATTGGTAAAGGTCAATTGTGTTCATGTTATAAATTTTTTTTCATTTAAAAACATGTTCAGTAGTGTCATATCAAGAGCTGGAAATCAGTCAAATGAAAATGTTTAGCCACAACAATTGACAAACATTACAAGGAAGGCTTGTTTGCCTTCTCCCCAGAAGCAGTTATTTAACATTTGCTGGAATACTCCTGCCATTTATTTTGATAGACTGCAAATGTGGTCCTGAAAAACACATTGATTATAATATAACACAACTTTGCACTTCCTCCCTTTAAGAGGAAAACTTGTTTATCCATCCATTGAATCTGTGGGAGTCGGAGGGCTGTGATCTGAATTAGTTATATAAGTTAGCAGAATCTGTTCTGTGTCTTTTCCAAACCTAGTTCTCCAAAGGCCTTCTTATGATTCCTGAGCCACAACATGAGAACAGCCAATGTGATGCTTTTTAAAGAGGAGACTTGACAGGAGCATCCTAGACTGTTCAGTCTCTAGGTCACTCGTAACTGACCACAAAACACATGAGTGAGCAGAGATGAGACCAAAGCATTTCCACCAGAATCCCACACATATGGTAGCCCACCCTGTTATGAAGCAAAGATTAAAAGTTGCTAAGTGTCAAAGTTAATCTTCTTTGAGACAAAGGCTAGTATGATACTGAAAAATTCTACTAAGATTTAAATTAATAGCAATATTGTTGCCAAGTATGATACTGAAAAATTCTACTAAGATTTAAATTAATAGCAATATTGTTGCCAAGGTTAAAAGATGGGCTAATATCACACCGTTTAGGAACTTGTTCTGCACCTATAAACTTACTATGAAAATATTCTCTGTATCAAATTCTATATATGACTTCAAAAGTAGATAGGGTATTTGGATATTGGGTTAGTGAGATAGAATAAGAAAAAGAAACAGATGGGGAATCCAGAGCTCTGTAGACAATGTTACAAGATGGTCAATAATGCCTTTCTGCATTCAGTCAGCATTATTCCAGTCACGCAAGCTGGTTGTATTTCATAAACCTGGCTTGATTCTTTCCCTCTTGGAAATTTATCTTTATGGTTTTTTTTGGCTCAACTGTTCTTTCTCACTAGGAAAATGTGATACATTTATACAGTGGAATACTACTCAGCCATCAAAATAGATTAATTAATGAAATTTGCCAGGAAATGGATGGAATTAGAAAAAAATATATTGAGTGAAGTATCCCAGACACAGAAAATTAGGCACCCTATGTACTCCCTAATAGGTGGATCCTAGTACAAAACCCACTTAATGACATATTCAAAGATAAATCTCTGTAATACCTACTGTAATTACAAAGATTATAAATGGAGGGAAGGGGAAGGAGGGCCTCCAGACAAAAGGAGAGAGGGGATCACACTTCAGTAGAGAAAATAGGTCACCATCAAGTATTGCATGTAAGTAGCAAGACATCTGGTAAAGCTCACTCTCACTTCCTTTCCTGGTCACTTGCAACAATCAGGGAGGGTATAGGGACTGGCAGATAGATGGTAACCATCCTGCAAATGGGGCACTAACCCCCCCCCACTGCTGTGTCCTACTCCTATTCCATCTACCTTTGAGTCTCCTCTTATATTAAGATCTTCATTTAAACAGCCTTTTATCTTTGGTTAGGAGGTGACCTTCCATACCATTCAGGATGGAGCCAAGGACAGTGCAGGAAAAGCAAAACTGAAAACAACAACAAACCATAATTCAGAACACCAAAGACCCTATGTTAATCACCTTTCACCTTCTGATATGTAAAGGCACACAAAAGATTCTTCACTGCTAACCACATCACAAGTAAGCATAGCTATTCTCCTTAAGGCAACTTTGTCTTTGTACTGTCCAATAAAAATTTGAAGTATGCATCAAACATTATTCTATTGTTGATATTTTTAAAAGAAGATGAAATTAGTTTTAAGTACATATTTCACTTAATCCATTTCTCTATCATTTTAATATATAACAAATAAGTAAATCACTAATATACATATCCATAAAAAACTTTGACAATATTCCTAATATCAGTTTTTCTCATAACTGAATAAAACAAGAAGCATCCAAAGTCTTCAATAGTGGAATGGTTAAATAAATTTTGGTATCTTAATACCATGAAATGCTACTCTGCGGTAATAAGAAACAAATGTGGTACTCCCACTAGGATAGACCTCAAGACCATGGTGCTAGCTGGGGAAAAATAGCCAAACTCAACTAGCCATATATTATATGTCTTTATCAATTGAAAGGTAGAAAGAAATTACAGTTTGCACAAGTCAGGGATGGTGGTGTTTTAGGAAGAGATGACTGTCAAGCTGAAGCGTGAGGGAAATCTTTGTAATAACAGGCCAATTTTGTTTCTTGTGAGTGCTGAGAATTGCACAAATCCACACATGTAATAAATGGTATAGACATCTATGTACATACTGTTTTGATGTTGAACTGTGTAACATATATAATAAAAGTACAGTGGGTACAATTTAAGTAAAGAGAAACTTTTTCTTGAATTATTATAGAAATGCAGAAAGGAAAGTAAAATTATAAAGAGATCCCATAGACATTTTACCTCTATAATATTTTTATTTCCTTTTGTAACAATATTTAACAATGATTGGATAATCATTCCATGCTAGGCAGTGTTCAATGTGCTTAACAATGATTATTACTAACGATTGCAGTAAACTTTTGAAATAGAAGCTAATTATTAATTTAATTATTGTTGAGATGCTCAGAACAGATAAATTGCCCCTGTGAGTATCACAGCTGGGATGTATATGTGTCTATGTGTGTCTGTGTGTCTGTGTTTGTCTGTGTGTGCATGTATGTGTCTGTTTGTGTGTCTTTGTACATGTATAATCTGTGTGTGCATGTATCTGTATATGCACATGTGCATTTATGAATAATGATACATGTGGAATAAGTGCCTGAACATACTTGTGAGAAGGTTGTAAGGTCTCCTCCTCTATCACTCTTCTTCTATCACTCTGCACCTTATTTTCTTGATTCAGGTTTCCTACTGGACCTACAGCTTATGCTATTTTCTGCTAGGCTGAAGTTGGCAGGCCCTGGTGAGCCTCCTGTCTTTTGTTGCTCCTTCCCCTTCTAAGAGGATTCCCTGGCTGCTTTAATCTCTCTCTCTTTCTCTCTCTGTCTCTCTCTCTCTCTCTCTCTCTGTGTGTGTGTGTGTGTGTGTGTGTGTGTGTGTGTGTGTGTGTGTGTGTGTGTGTGTGTGTGTGTGTGTAGAAGAGGGCACTGCGTGTGCCTGTGGAAGCCCAATAGTCACCCCCCTCCATTAATTCTGGAATGATAAGCATATACCAGACCATCCTGCACTTGTTTTGTGGGCGCATGGATCTGAACTGAAGTACCCTACAAACATGTACTGGCTGCGGATAGATGAAACAATCAGAGTCAGTAGCTATGGTTCTCTCACAAACTCCCAAGTTGGAACTTCTCTGTTTATGTTGTCCCTGCAGACAAACAAGATTTTCATCTACATACATGTGTGGGTGTGTGTATACACGCGCATGCGTTACTTAGGATTGGTTTTTAGTGTATGTATTTGGGTTGCATATAAAACAGCAACAAAAAAAAATAAAACAACGAAAAAGAGCAAATATAGGTTGTCTTCACACTTTTAACCATTGAACCATCTGTTCATCCCAGTTAGAATTTGAAACCAGAAACTTGCTTGTCTTTATCCTGCTTGCTTCCTTCCTTAAGATCTTAGCACTGCTTTGCTTGCAAGACTTGGTGTATTGTTCATTCTTAATAAATGTTTGCTAAAGAGAAATTACAACACATGCAGAGAAAGTTTAAAGAGACTGGGTTCTCTTCTCGCCCTTGGCAAGCACTATGTTCAGATGTGTTCCTGAGGAGCACAGCCTGGCGTGGAAATTCTAAGGCATTTCTATGCCATGCATCTGATCTCACCTTGTGGGCTGTCAAGACTAGTTAAAAATAGAAATTGTAGATTGGATAGATTTTGAGATAAGAAGGTACACACCATGGCTACTATAATTTAAATGTACCATAAAGTCAGGTTTGGTGACACACAACTATAACCAGCACTTATGAGATCGAGATAGGAGAACTAAAAGTTCAAGGTAAGTCTGCTCTATGTACTAATAATACAAGTCTCAAGAATATAATAAGATTAAAAATTTTAAATCCTCTGCATATTTCAAAATAAATACATTCCAAATGTCTTTCCATAAAAATACAGTTATGAAGACAAGAAGTATGTTAACCAACCTGATTAATTCATGTTATATTGTACATTTGTATATAGATAAACAGAATACCCCATAGATATATACAATAAAGAATTATCACTGAAAAATAATGTACTTTGAAAAGCCACTCTGGTGAAACATATGGTTTTCTCGAGCAAACGTCTCACCACAGTGACCTTTTAGCCACTCCTCATCCTTACCAACCATGCCCTATGCACAATCAAGCTATAGATCAACTTATGGAGCTAATAGTTTCCCAAGGAGACCCATTTAATTTTCTATTAGTGTTGGACAGAAAGAAAAATCATCTAGACTTGCTAAAAGTCAACTGATCAACATTTACCAGAAAAAATTAAAAATATCTACAAATTTATATGAGCTAAATTGAGTCTTCCCAAAATGAGATTCTATTTGGGTGTTAGTGACTATAAAAGTATTTAAATGAAAAAGTAGGGATATAATCTAAAAGACAGACATCCCTAGAATAAAGGATATGGTATGAAAGGATACAGATATGAAAACCTAGGAAGAATAGATAGGGTCATCTATACATCAGAAAGAGGCTCCAAAGAAATCAGCCTCATTGCACCTTGACCTTGGATTTTTTAGCCCACAGAAGAGTGAGGAGAAAATAATCTTCAGTGTGAGCAGTCAAGTCTACAGTGCTTTACAAAGGCGGCCCTCACAAACTACTGCGTACTATATGTCCTTCATCCAATTATTCCATAGCTGACAATCTGCACCCAGAAGGCAGGTTTGCAATATGTGAAATTATTTATACATCAGAAAGTTCACTGAAATGCTGATTTAAAGATCAAAATAGGGCTAGAGAAGTGGCTCAGGGGTTAAGCCTCCGCCTTGCAGGTGGAAAGTCCTGAGTTCGGATCCCAGATCCCACGTATAGACGCCAGGCGGAAGCGGAGGCGGCCTGCGCTTCTGGTCCTGGTAGGGCGGAGCCTGTGAATCCCGGGGCAGAAGGAGGTGGAGACGTCCATGGTGGTTCGCGAATTCGTCCGTGGTTCTACACACACACACACACACACACACACACACGCACACGCACACACACGCGAGCACGCACATGCGCACAGTTGAATAAATATAATAATAAAAAAATTTTAAAAAATCTCTAAAAAAAAAAGATCAAAATAAACTTCAATGTTAATAAATAAAGAAGTCCATAGATAATGCCTTTTATTCTATTAAATATCACAGAGCCATTAATTAAAAAATGAAAACGGATAATATGCATATTGCTATATGAAGACAGCCTGTATTTGTTTTCTTTCATTGTTTGTTTGTTGCTGTTTTACATATAGCCCAAATAAATGTTCCAAAACCTAATCTTACATAGTACATATATATTATATATTTTATACATTATGTATTATCTATTATAAATTGTATATTATATATGCATTTTATATGAGAAAATCTGGTAACTCTGAAGGGACAGTATAACCAAAGAAGTTCCAACTTGGGAATTTGTGAAAGAACCATAGTAACTGCCTCTGAATTGTTTAATCCGTCCACAGCCTGCACATGTTTGTAGAGTACTTCTGGGATCTGTTATAGAAGAGCTTTGGGAGTACATATGAAAATAAGTGTGCTGGGACTCACAAGAGGTCTCTCTGAGGAAGTGGTTCTTGATATGAATCCAGGAGACTACTAAGAGCCAGGATGAGATGATGGGACAGGGTAAAGTGGAGACTAGAGGGCTGGGAGATTGTGAGGGAATGAAGGTGAGCAAAGGATAACAAGGCTGACAGGAGAGAAGGGATTTACCCAGTTAGAAATGTGTCTAAACAGTCTTAGGAGCTCAGATCAGGAGCTTGATCTGTGTTTGTAACAACAGTGAAAAATCACAGAAAAGGTTCAGGAGAAACAATCTGATGTAGGTTTACAGTTTAGAAAGACTGGTCTGCCTGCATCAAGGAGCCATTGCAGGAAAGGGTCCAGGTTCAATGAAAGGGAAACTTGTGGTAACCTAGGTAATGATGATGGCTCTGGTGGTGTAGTAACAACGGTGTGGATAGCAGGTAAAATTATGCCCCTTATACCTTGCAAAGGTTGGGGGGAAGTCAAGGTTGCTATGGATTTACCATTGCTGATGTACTAATCTTAAAATAGATTATCCCGGTAAGCCCTATGGAGATTCTGAAAGAGCCGCAGAAGTAGTGGCAACAGAACAGGCAGGGCTGGGTGCATTACTTGCGCACAATGAGGGAGAAGAAAAAGCAGCGCATGTTCCTCAAACTGATTTCAGCATTTGGATGCACTGCACAGCTGCATGTAGGATCAAGATCCACAGAAAAGGAACAGGGAGAGTGAGTATGAAGACAAAAAGCTAAATATTAGAGATGCTGAAAGTCAGGAATAGGGAAATCCTGAGATAGATTAGAAGAAGATTCTGTGTCCCCACATTTAGGATAATCATCATGAAAAAATACATTCGAAGTGTGCAACCATGATGAAATAGTGGCTTTCAGTTATAGCATTTAACACAGTCTTCTGACAACGTTTTGATTGTCTACTATGTTTTTATTGCTCTGGAACCCATAATTTTCTTTTTTCAATATTATGGTATTATTCTGACACTGTGAAAATGATGAAAATTTAAATATCTTTTCTTCAAAACATGCCTTTTGTCTTCCTAGACCGAAACGTTGGAAATTAGATTCCTAAACAGTAGGAAATTAAATAAATGGGTTGAAGTCAGTGTGAGGAATCCAGTGAATTCCAAAAGGTCCTGAATGCTGCAAACTGACACAGTGTGTAGTTGGATAAATGAATGTGCTAAATCCAACTGTGGATATGCACTCCAAAGTTGGGGAAGAATCAGAAAGCTAATATTAGAAGAAATAATCATAGAATCACATATGTCGGAAACAACATATCTTCAGGTGTGAAGACTGAGTGCACATCCAAAAGACAGAGCTTAGAAACCAGAGTCAGATCCACAAAGGAACAAGGGGACTGCAGCTCTTGAAAAGGCAGCATGGCTGAATGAGGACTTGGCTCAGAAAAGTTGGAGTAAGAGCACAGAGCAGGATCAAGAGCGACTCGGTCATGAACATCATCCTGGCGGAAATGGGCACAAGATGTAAGAACCACTCTTTTTTTTTGTCAGCCAAACATTTCAATCAATTTGGGGTTGGAAATACCTAGTGGAGAACGGCAGAAATTGCTCCGTGGGACATCTTCAGCAGGAAGTGAAGTAAAAGAACCCATGGAAGGGAAAGTGCTTCATCCACAGTATTTTTGACTTCATTTTTAGATCATATTATAAACCCATTGACATTTTAAAAATATTTTCTGCTGAATTCCAAATGTGTACTTCCTATCACATTTCTCCTAAGAGTGGCATAGCTGACCTCTGGTGATTCATTTGTTCCTGATTCTGAGGCCATGGTAAATCTGTGTTATGATAAGCCTGTGTGGTTGGCACCATTTCCTCTGAAATGTGATTTTTGAAGCAGCCATTTTTCTTCGACCAATAGACAGACCAATCATTAGACCTACATTTTCTGAATACAGGTAGGGATTTCTGAAGTACTTAAATATCCATTATTACATTTGCCAAGTCTTTCAAGACAGACCAGAGGCAAAGAAAAATCTCTTCAGAGAACCATGAGAAATGATTTGCTTCTGAGATGTATATTGCACCTCTTTTAACTCTGCGGTTTTGTTTTTTCAATGTCTTCAGGTATCTGTGTGGCTTAATAATCCAATGATTGTATTATCTCCTCACTTCAGCTGCCAGGCTTGAAAATACATCCCTAATTAATTATCAGGGCCACAAATTAAAGGGCAATTTTATCTCCAACACTGTTTGAGATGTGGAGAGGGATAGTAATAATGTGTTTAAAGATCAACTTCCGTTCTCCCTGCTTTGCCCCTCCCTGCCCCATCTTCAGCATGGGCACTATCAGCTACTTTATTTCTCCCATGCAAATCCAAGATTCAAAGACATATCCTGTTACAGTTGTTATTCTTCTACAATATGTATGACATAAGCTTACCCTTTTAATTCATTTTAAATGCACAGTTCATTTATATTTTGGTACATTCACATGTATGGATGAGCATCACTATTATCCATGCCATTTATCTTAAAATGCTGCTGTGGTTGGTGAGAGATCTACAGGTGGTCGAGTGGGTAAGTACTTCAAAATACTGGAGCCTGCACTTGTTGTAATAAAATCCAAGTGAATGTGGTTCTACCTGAGCCTGTCCATCTTATCGATGAGCTGCCACTCATGTGACCTGATATAGAGTAGAGAGCCTATCAATTCTTTCTAAGATTTTCCTATTCCATCCTCTCCCCCCCAAAAAAAACAATTCCAGTTCACATTTACAAGGGCTAGTGCACCAGCAAATGCCAAGCATTTTATCTGTACCAAGCTCTGATCTAAGCCTGAAATCCAACAGCAACAAAATGAGGTTCATAGTACTATTCCACCTTTCAAGTGAGCATTCTGGAGGAAGGGAAGAAATGCAGCTTGACAGCCATTGCAGATATGGCAAAACGGGTGGGGCTCGCAGCTGTCAATTCCGAGCTTTCAACCGTTAAGCAAGTAATCAGGCTGCCTGATGGGATGGAAGTATTTAATTAAATAATTGCAATATTCTCTTTTTTACATGTTCTCATAAAGAAAACTCCTTCATAAGATGACCATCTTGCTTTTAAATCCCAAGGAGGGGGAAAAAAAGACAAGACAGCAAGGAATAAAAAAATTAGTTAAAGCAGTCACAATAAAGTTCCCATACTAATGGGGAGTCCAAGGAAGAGCTCCAGGCTATGCCACTGCGTCTTTATCCCTCACTAGGGTGGAGGACTCAGAGGAAGGTTTGGCATTCACACAAAAGGATGCTCCAGGGGATGGAAGGGAGGAAGGGGGAGGCACTGGAAAAAGGGGCGAGAAGGAGGGGGTGAAAGGAAGAGGAGAAGGGTGGAGAGTGCAAGGGAGGACTGGGGAGGGGAGGAGGGAGAGAGAGGACAGAGTACCTATTGAGCTTGTGTGAATGGGAAAAAAATAAAATGCGGGAGAAAAAATAGTTTAAGAAGAGGTATGAAGGAGCACACGGGGGGGGGTGGGTTTCTGCCTCTGCGAAAGTAAATACTCAATATTCCTAATATATCTGAAGTTAAATAATACTTTTATGTTGCTGCCTAGTCCAATTCATCTAATATGTCTTAAAGTTTATGTCAAAATGTCAAACATTTCGAATTATTTTGAATAAATTATTTTGAATAAACTAGAAAGTTATTAAAAGTTATTACCTTATGAATTTTTATCCTATGGACTCAATTCCATTCAAACTTTTTTTAAAAAATATTTATTTATTTTTTCCACTCATACAAGCTTGATAGGTATCCATTCCCTTCCCTCCCTCCACCCCTCCCTGGATCTCCTTGCTCCCTCCCCTTTTTTCCACTTCCTTCCCCCCCCCCCGTGTCTTACTCCCATTGCCCCCCCATCCTTAGAGCATCTTTTATTGTGCATGTCAAACTTCCCTCTGAGTCCTACTCTCTGATGATGTAGAAGGACTCAGTAACATTGCCTAGAGTACTTTTTTGTGTTCCCCTTTAGTATGGGAACACTATTGGGGCTGTTAATCCCTTGCCTCTAAGGATCCTAGTGCCTGTGATCCATGCTAGACTTTGGGGGGTCAATGATATGTTGGTCATTGCACAGGTCATGCAAAGTCCTATCATGATTATTTCAGCCTTATCTTGTATGGAGTATCTTGCATATTGTTGCTCCTCCCCATCTTTAGGCTCTTACAATCTTACCACACCCTCTTCTGCAAATTTCCCTGAGCTTTAGAATGGGGAGAGATTAGGTTGGTCTGGTTCCAGGTGGTTGATATAGATGTTCTGAATTGTGGTTTGTTGATTTTTTTTTTCAGTTTTGCTGCTCCTGCACCGCCCTTAGCTCCATCCTAATGGATATTGGATGTCACCCCCTGGCCAGAGATAAAAGGCTGTTAAAATAGAGTCTTATTATAAGAGTAGATTCAAAGGTAGATGGAATAAGAGTCAGAGGCTGCTGTGAGTGGGGGGAGTCAGTCTCCCATTTGCAAAATGGTTACCTTCTATCTGTCAAACTGTATGCCCTCCCTTTCTGGTGAGATCACACGCCAACAGTTGCAAGTGACCAGGAAGGAAAGAGAGGGGATCATGCTACAGTGGAGAAGATAGGCTATCATTGAACACTGCAAGTAAGTAATGAGATATCTGGATAAACTCACAGACTTTCCTTTCAAACTTCTAAATGAGCAAGTCAACAGCATGAAAACTACAGGTATCCCCCATGACTATACCTTTATTCCTGATGATTAGACTAACTTATAAATTAATGAAGGCAGGATTTTAAAAGTAAAATAAGAGCACCATCTTTAGGAAAAAAATGTGTATATTGAATTTACAGTACTGAACCTAGTTTTGCAAACCAAAAATATGAAGAATAAAAAGAGTTAGGGTAATTTTCTGGTCCAGTAAGCATGCTCAGAGTCAAGTAGACTTTTAAATTTTATGAGCAAGATCTCATCATTAGTTTGTGAATATTTTCCAATGTGCACAAAAAGTGTACCTTATAAATTCACTTCTCCATGCTTATACCCCATATGGGCTAAGGCACATTCTAGTGAGGATAGAAACAAGTGTCATTAGAGTGTATTCCCAAGGGTTTATTTTACTTGTGTCTATCTACCCATCCATCTGCAAACATGAAATGCAAGTTTCAGAGTAACAACTGTATTTTCAAGCCTGCTTTCTGTGGACATGTTTCCCACAGAAAGATTTAGGGACTGCCTGTTAACAATAAACAGTGATGGAAATAGTGATGGAAATTAACAATAAATTATGATGGAAAAAAAGAGTGAAAGAGCCCAACATTAGAAATCAACTTGGAGCTCACAAACCTTGATGAATACACATCTCTATGGACTGCAGCCTTGGGCAAGCTGTGTATCCCAATGGACTGGCACCATTTGAAAGGCCATGTTCTCATCCGATGTATTTCTCAAATAATACTACCTTCTGAAATCTGTGACTGTTCTAGACATGATTTCAAAATGGCAATGAGAAACCCTCTTTATATTCTACTAACCATGAAAATTAACCTCTTCTCTAAATATCAACCCGGAGGATGAATTTTTAAACTTTCAGTTGGAGATATTCTAATATATATTATTTTTATGTGCCACATTCAGATTGGTTTTTAAACACTCCAGAAAAGAAATCACATGCTTTAACAAAAGTATAAGAAAATAATTGACAAGCTCTATGACAATTTTCAGTTCTACTTTCTACCGTGGCATTTCTTTAGGTTAAGCTATTTTTCCATGTTTTTACATATATATAATGTGATATATATATGTGTGTGTGTGTGTGTTATGATATATACATTATATCATACCTCACATACTCATACATACATATGCACCAAACATATATACACAAACAAATATATATTATCTACATATACACACCTGCATACACCAAACATACACATACATAAATGTATAACACACACTTATACATATTTTTAAAACTTCTTTCCTTTTATTTTTCTGCTATTATACATTTAGAATTTAGCTTTATTTAGCAATGTTTATCTCTACCCTTCTAGAATCACATTTATCTGTTCATTTCAACAAATGGCTGTCATATTTTTGTTGTTGTTTTTTTTAATTGATGAGTCAGGGCCCATTCCAGTGTTTATCTTTCTTAATGTTTCTTATTGATCTTTCTCTTTTGAATGACTTGTTTATTTAAAAAAAAACTATCATATGACAAGGTAACATATTTTTATTATTGCTCATCTCCAAATTGTGATGTCCAGTGGTGTTGGAGAGGGTCCCTTTCCCCACATTCTATGTGTGTGCATAACTCACATTGCCTAAAAGTCATTTTAAGTTAACAGAATTCCATATAAAGAGTAAAATAATACTTTGAAATCTAGTGGTCAAAAACAGTGCTCCAGAGCCACTTGTGAAGGTTAGGTTGACTTAGAATGGAATCTGTTTCTGCCTCCTGTTAACCAGGTGACCTTGAGAAATCAGGTTAGTAGATCTTCCTAAGTCTCTTTGTATGCTTGTAAGTGGCCCCTAGCAAAGCGCCATCAGCCCAAGCTGCTGCTTCTCTGGATCTTTGCTCACTGCTCCTGCTGATGGGGCCCTAAGCCAGGGATGTCTGAATCCAGAAGTTGTTTGTCCCTGCAGAGCCCACCAGAGAAGACCCCTGAGGTGGGTTGTCCTTGAAGGCAAGTTAAAGACTGAAAAGACTATGAAAACATGCATGCAGAAGCAGGAAACTGGAGTTCACGTCTTTGGATTCCCTTGTCTCTTCCAAGACTCGCCTTTCATATAAGAACCTATGTGAACAAAATCCTATATCATGGCCCTGTTTGCTCTGAGTTTTGAAAGACACTTTTAAGCAATCCAGAGGTCTGTTCACTGTCGTCCTCTGTATCTTAGAAGAGATATGGGATGGTCCCACAATGGAAACTTTTATAAAACATTGCTTCGATGAAAAACCAACTCCCCTCTAACCACCACTTCAATTTATTTTTCAAGTCACTTCCCTTTCCAGGAACCTTGCTTTAGTTAATGTTGAGATAAACTAGAAGGCAAATATCCACAAGCATATTCAACAGTGAACCAAAGTGAGCAAAAAGCTCTCAATAAATCTGGAAATGTCCATCTTTAAATCTGCTGACCAGGGCATACCCTTTCATCTCTGCAAAGGGTTGTCTGAGCTCACTGCAGCCAAACAATCCTTCATCCAAACCTAACTGACAGAATTTGTAGTTTCAAACAAAGGGTCTTTCTGGAGAGATTTCAGAGGCAGGCATGAAAGAAAGACAGCAAATGTTTATAAAATATGATATGTTAGGAGTCATTATGATATGACTCCAAAAGGATGGTGTTTCTTTAAGTCCCAATTAGGAAGTAAGGTAAGGGGAAGATAATTCTCATCTAAGTAAATTAACATTTGAGCATTATGTAACATAATAAATTGTTATACTATATTAATGTTAATAAAATCCTTTTTAAAAAAGAGTGAAAACTCAGGGGGCATGAAAAGGGTCGGGGTCCCTCACGTCAACATCTGATCTGGAATCTGAAGCTTCAGCAAAATAGATCAAAACAAAGTTGCCTACAGAGATGATATGTTTCCCTAAAAGCATCTCAAAAAAGGATGTTAAAAATGAACTCGCCTCCCCTGGGACAAAAATGATTGTGAACTTAAGTTTAGCAATGTGCGTGCTCTTCCCCCTCCCCAGATTGAAACAGCACACTTCATAAGATCACTTTATGATTTCATTTACAAAAGGAAATTCTTTGAGGGAAATATTTGAACTAGCTTTTTGTAATTTTTTTTTTGCTTGTTTTTTAAACTTTGCTTAATTTTTGAACCCTGCTGTGGTAGATCACTATGTGTACAAAGTCATGGGCTTTTACCTATGGCCTCCATGGAGACATCTCGAAATTGCTCTTTCTAAGCACCCATGCTTAGATGTCTAGATCTTTAGTCTAAATCACTAGTCTCTACTTAATAAGCTCGCTAACTTTGCTCCATCCTTACTTGTCGTGAAATGTTTTTGGAGTAGTCAAGGATCCATTTCAGCTGAGTGGAGGCTCCTAAGGGAAAGCTGCTCAAGTTTCCTCCTGGTGTCAGAAATGGTACCACATGGCAGAGGGTAGCCATGTGAGCAGTACCCCTCAGTACAACCCTCAGGTACTGTGTGAAGCTTCCCTGGTACCTAGCATCGCATGCACAGGAACCATTCAGTGTTGCACTGTGTGTGCACCAGAAACTTTGTTCCTACATGTCTCTGGACTTGGCCCTATGCCCTTTCTCCTTTTCTTGTTTTTTTTTTTTCCTTTCACTTCAATAAATCACAGCTATGATTATGACTAAATGCTGAATCTGTGTGTCTGCTAATGTAAAACCCAGGTGTCTTCTTGGGACCCGCTGGCCCAGTGATATTGTGAATCATTCGCACCGAATGTTTTAAGACCCTAAGTAGACATGGCATGTCAAAACAAAGTCATGTAGTATCGTTTTTTTAATCTTGATCTTCAATTGAGCATCATTTACAATGATGATCATTACAATCATAAAAAAAAAGCTCTGGGAGTATATGTGAGGAAGTTTCTAGATTGATTCACTGAGGTGGAAAAACTCACCCTAAATATGTACAGCATCATTCCTTGATTGATGGGAATGGTGATCTCAGACTGAACAGATGCTTCAAGCTCCTGCTGCCATGACTTCTGGCCAAATAATTCTCTACTCTGAAACCACGCACCAAAATAATCCCTTCTTTCTGGAAGTTGTTTGTGATAGGCGTTTTGTCACAGTAACGAAAAAAAGTAACTAATGCATCTATCAACCATATTCTCTCTTTCCTACTAGCTGTCCTTTTGTTGCTTGGTGTTAAAAAAGTACCAGATCCCTGTCTGCATCTTTTACCTGGGCTTTCCATGATAGCAAAGTAAGAGCCACTGAGGATGAGCCCTCACAACACCTGGGAGCTCCGTCTGTGATTCAATCAAGTGTGACTTTAGTCATGCTGTTGCTTTAGGATTTGGAGCTATTTTTAATATATTTCAAGTGGCTACCTCCATAACTCTCATCATTGTTTTTTTGTTTTGTTTTGTTAGTTGCATGGTTGATTGGTTGATTTTTGAAATAGGAGCTTATCATGTAGCACACCTTGTCCTCAAAACTGGGGCAATATTCCTCTGCTTCTCTAGTGCTGGAATTGCAGGTAGGTGCCACCACACCCTACTGCCTCCCCCACAACTCTTTAATTCAGACTTACTAGACATGTAGAACTGTTATAATTAGCATTTCAGTTCTGTCACATAGCATCATGGGGTGGTGTATGGATAGACTAATGGAGTAAGAAGTTTGGGCTCCATAATTCCCTTATTTAAAAACAGCGTTAGTTAGTTTCTTGATATTTTGTTCTCTGATATACTGTCATCAACCATTGGGAAATTCACGGTCAGGAAGGAAATAGCAAGACAGTTCTCATCCCATTTTAAAAATATTTTATCTAGTATTTTCAATACTTCTTCAAGTAGAGATACATGCAAAATAACTTGCACTGAATGATTTTATTGAAATAATGTCTTTTCATTTTTAAAATGGTCATAGCTAAAGTCTACTGAAATGTCAAGTTGACTCCACCAGTGAATGATCAAATTATATTTTTAGATATGTGTTACATTCACTAAATAAAACTAAATGATGGTTTATAAAGCCACTAATTTGGAGAAATTTTCTACCACTGAAAATGTTCCAGGCCTTCAATCCCCCAGGTAGTAGTCTCATAATCAGGACTTCTTTGAGTTAAGGTGACTGTGTGTTAACTGATGTAGTCATCTAGATTAGACATTGTTACTTGAAACTTTGGAACAACAAAATTGAAAAACAAAATGACGAGTACGTGAAGATGCTAGATACAAGATGACAGTCAGATGCTTTCTATTATCCCATTAGCCTATGAAGCGCTCCTCTTTAAATCCCCAGTGTTCTAAAGTGTTGGTGCTCAAATTCTGCGGAACAGAGCCTCAGTGTCCAGTGTAGATGGGTAGTTGTCAAGGGAAGAGCTGAGGATCAGCTAGGCAGCTCTGTTTCTAGAACTTGGCTGTTGACCAGCTGAGGCAGAAAATGATCTTGTCCTACAGCACATCTTTGGTTTTAATATGGTATCAAGTTACTCTGTATGTTGCCAATAAAGTCATGATCAAATGGCTTAATATCTGGTTACAGTTCTTAGTCCAGCTCCAGCCTGTCAGGAGAGCCTACACCAATAGCAAGAGCTGAGGGAACTGGACACATCGAATCCACATGACTGCTGAGAGAGAAATTCCTTAGTTGCCAGACCAGCATATTTGGTCAAGTATACAGAAGTATGTCAACTTCCCTAACCAGCTCCTCCATCGTATCCACCAGTCCAAGGACTAGTCCCACCCACCATCATCTGGGCTTTTCCTATCAACTAAGCAATCACCTATGGACTTGCTTGGCACCTAACTCAACCACTAAATCTCTACAAATGTGCCCAGAATTCAAGTCAACCATCAAATTGACATCTATCTAGCTATGACCTATGGACATGCCCTAAAGTAGAAGTGCATTGTATGCCTCTATTTTATCTTCTTTCGTGTCATTAGGACAGAAAATTACATATCCAAGTCCAGAGTCAGGACTGGGTTCCCGAATTCGTCCGTGGTGTGTGTGTGTGTGTGTGTATATTTCGTCCGTGGTGTGTGTGTGTGTGTGTATATCTATATATATCCTATGTTTATTAACCCATTTATAGCAAAGCAATTAGAGACTTTTAATTTTTATTTGTGTGAGATATGGTCTCACTCTGTAGTACAAACTGACCTAGAACTCACTGTATAGCTCAAACTGACCTCAAATTTGTAGTGAAGTGATCCTCCTACATTTGTTCCCAACTAGCATTGCAAACGTGAATGAAACACCATTTCCAGATAAATAATTTCTTTTTCTTATATTTAGGAGGCTGAGCAACACAGTCAAGTATTATGAGCTGTTTCATCAGTATCCAAATTAGACTGAAGTAAAAACGAGAATGAGCATATATATAATTTTTCTGCTAATCAACTTTCTCTCGCCATGATAGAATACTCGAGAAAATCAACCAGGAACATTTATTTGGGTCACAATTTCAGAGGAGTTGGTTCATGTTTGCTAGCCTGAAATGAGGTGAAAGGTCATGACAGAGAATGCATGGTGGAGCAAAACTTTAGTGCTATTCAGGGATCAGAGAGATCGAAGACTGGGACAAGGTACAGCCTTCGAAAACAGACCCCAGTGACCTGCCTCTTCCAAATTGCTCCTGACTCCTAAATGTCCATTCAGCACCCATGTGGCACCTTCACTTCTCAATAGCACCATCACCTGGGAACCCAGCCACATGAACCTTTGTGGACATTACAGATCCGGACTGTGTTAACAGTGTTCATGGGTTTGAGACACTGAAGACTAAATGATCACAGGAAGATCCTGCCTGCAAGACAGAAATAAATGGTGAAAATAGGAAACCAATGAATTTTTCTTTTTCTGTTTATTCACGTTTATGTGGCTGGCAGGGGGGAGTTCATCATGCAGGTGTCCACACAAGTGGAGTTCCAAGGTTGATATAGAAATCATCCACAACTGCTCTTCTACCTACCTTATTCTTTTTGAGACAGGGTCTCTAATCAAACCCCGAGCTCTTCAATAGGGCTAATCTGACTAGCCAACTTGCTTTAGGGATTTCTGGCTAGAATTCAGGTGACACACCATACACACCAGGCATTTTACATGGGATATGGGGATCTAAATGAAGTACCTTTGTCGGTGAGGCAAGTATTTTAACCACTGAAATATATATATCCTCAACTCAAAACAGAAATTTTAGTGGAAGATGAAGCAAAATAGAAAATGGGGAAGAGAGAAAGTGGGGGATATATTAATCTCCATGAAGCTATGTCCCAAGATGTTACTGTTATTGGAGTTATTAAGTTCTGGACTTGAGCTGTAACAGCCCCCATAATAAGCCAGATTTAGTCACCCACCCTTAAGAATAGTAATAGTGAAATACAGAAATGAAGATGTATCCAGTGTGGCCACATCTGTCTTTAGGGTGACAAGATGAGGTATGTGTTTAAGTAGAAGTTGCTGCAGGTTGTCTGCCTACTGTTGATAAATATATAACCAAACAGCTTGGGACAACAAAGGTTTATTTCAGTGTACAATTCTGGTTAGAGTTAATAATCCAACTTGACAGGAGATTTCATACCAGCAACAACGGCCTCACCATACTCACAAGGATTGCTGAGAGAGGCAAACTTCACTTGCCAGACTGCAAGTCTGCATAGCTTAAGCAGTACCAGTCTTTTCTTCTCCCAGCATGGGATCCCTGGAGGAAACACTAATTTCTTGGGAACTAACTTTTAATGGCTTTGTAAGTATATTGCTTCACTTTTAGTGGTTCCTTTCTGTTCTCCTGGATATGCCTGTTTTTTTCTTCAAGCTTGAGTATCATTTCTAGTATTTTTTGAAGGCCTGGTTTGGTGGACATGCATCCCTTCAAGTTGTCTTTGTGCTGGAAGATTTTTCTTTCTCCTTCAATCATGACAGATAGTTTTGTGGGGTATAAGAGCCTGGGTTGACATTTTTGCTCATTCAATACTTGAAGTATGTCTCTCCAAGCTCTTCTTGCTTTTACTGTTTCCATTGAGAAGTCATTTGTTATTTTAATAGGTTTACCTTTAAAAGTGACTTTTTTTTCCCTTGAAGCTCTCAGCACCATTTCTTTATCTTGAATGTGGAATGTTTTAACTATTATTTGCCATGGCGAGTTTCTATTTTGGTCATATCTGCTTGGGGAGCGGAATGCCTCTTGTATATGGATGGACCTCTCTTTTTTTAGATGAGGAAAGTTTTCCTTGATGATTGTTTGAAAAATTTCCTCAGGTGTGGTATTTTGGGATTCTTGTTCTGGTATTCCATGAATACACATGTTTGGCTTCTTCAGGGTGTCCCATAACTCTTGAATATTTCTCTCGAGTATCTTTTTGGCTTTAACAACCTCTTCCATTGAGCTGGTTAATACTCCCACTTTTGTCTTCAAGGTCTGAAATTCTGTTTTCTGTTTTGTTAGTTCTGCTGATAAGACTCTCTGTGGAGTTCTGGGTTGAAGATAACTTGTCTTGTAGCTCAGTTTTAAACTCTGCTTGAGTCTATTTTAACTGCTCTATGCCTGTTTTTGTTTCTTGAACTGTTTTTCTCGACTCCTCCAAGTGTCTGTTGTGTTCCTCTTCAAAGTGATTGATGCAGTTATTTAATTCCTCCCGGATTTCCTCTTTCATAGTATTGAACATGGTAATGATCATGTTTTGGAAGTCGTTATCCTGGGTCAGGGAACTAACTTTTAAGACTGAGGCTGTGGAAGCATCATCTACCTGAGAGATCTATGGCAGATGCCCAAAATACAAGAGTTAAGGGACAGACACAGTGTTTCCAAACACCTCCAAATCCAAACTGGCTTATTGTCCAAAGTTCATTGGTCAAAACCAAATACCAAATCAGTGGGACAGAGAATTCCATTGGGTCATGCAAGAATAAAAATTGAAAATGAAACTATCTAATCTCTATACCCTGAAATCCAGCTTTTATCTTTTGCAGCTAGTGTCTGGAGGGATAACTTTAAAAAGTAACCGACTGAATTAAAAATGTCTTGTCTTCTGGTAGCAAAAACTATGGACCTACCTGTTTTCTGTTTGCATTCCACAGGTTTTGCCACCATGTTTGGAAAGAAAAAGAAAAAGATTGAAATATCCGGCCCATCCAACTTTGAACACAGGGTTCATACTGGATTTGATCCACAAGAGCAGAAGTTTACTGGCCTTCCTCAGCAGTGGCACAGCCTGTTAGCAGACACGGCCAATAGGCCCAAGCCCATGGTGGACCCTTCATGCATCACACCCATACAACTGGCTCCCATGAAGGTATGTGAGGAGTCTGCCCTGACTCACATAGTGTACCATCTTCATGGGAAAGTATCAAATGCCTAGACCATGGGATCTTCTTTAACCCCCACTTTTTAACCACAACTAATCTTTTTTTTTCTGTTGTTAATTTCTTTTTTTATTTTTTATTTTTTATTTCCGCTCATACAAACTTAATAGGTACCCTGGTCCCCTCTTTCCCTCCACCCCTTCCTGGACCCCCTTGCTCCCTCCCCTCTTTTCCCCTTCCTTCCCCACCTCCCTCCCTATCTCCCAGTGCCTCCCCCCAATCCCTGGAGCATCCTTTAATGTGTATGTCAAACTTTCCTCTGAGTCTTCCTCTCTTAACCACAACTAATCTTGATTACTGCATATTATAGCACAAGAAAGAAAACTTGACTTTCAGATAATAGTCATTTTAGACAGGCAAAATTCATTTATGAAATAAATTTTTATTTCTAGTTTTAGTGGTGATTTTTAAGTCTTTATATTAAAGAATGTTATTCATCTCTTCTGACTAATATTATGCCAGACATCTTTCCAGTATTTTATATTTACTCTCAAAACCATACTTTTATGTGAAGTGAAATACTATTTTTAAAGGATATAATTCATAATACTTGCAAACAAATACATAATTCATTTAATAAAGGATATATTTTCAATTTTGCCTTCATATCTTAAGAGAAATCTATTTCAAATAGTAGCAAACAATTTGAATCCTAGAATAGACTATAATTTTCCTGAACAAATGGCTAGTAGATTCTTGACAAGGAATGTTCATTAAAATAACTGTGTATCATCACAATGCCTATTCAGTAAATTTCAGATTTTCCAAGTTACTACAAAGAAAATTTAGGCATTGCCAGTTACAAAGTACTTCAGAATAAGAAGTCTAAAAGCCAAAAAAGACAATTACCCAAAAGTTCTCCATGAGAGTTAAACATCATAGAAGTCTGCTGTCCAGAGTGTTCCAGTCCAGAGCATGAGATGACTATTCTTTTACTGCTCATTATGCTAATGCACACCTGCTCTCTAAGGACAGATTCTTTGCTAATATAAGTAATGCATAAGTTTTGCTTAAGTTGGATATAAGGTTGTGAAAAAGAAGCATTATTGACATATTATAAGGGAATCTTTTGTCACTTGAGCTGACCGAATTAGAATTGTGATTTTATCATCTATGTAAGCTTTGGATCATTCTGCTCTACTATTGAACATGAAAGAACTTCACATAGCTCTGGCAACTTGTCAAAGTACCTTGTAGGAGAGACTAGAGCCACCCATAATGGACAGAGACACACCTCAGTAACTAGATATGTATGATTCTTACCCTATTTAGACCAAAATTTCACATCAGAACCTCAAGAGACTTTAGAACATTAGAAAATCCTCTTCCCAATATGACCACATTGAATAAATTTTCTTTTACTTCTTTTCACTATAAATTTGATTTTCTTACTATGTCCATGAACAGCTCTGTTCTGTCCAAATATCAACTCTCCAATGTCTTATAATTTGATTTTCTGATGTGGTTTTTAAACTTTTTCTAATAGACAAAATGTTCATTGTGTAAAAGATAGTATTGGGAAAGCTAAATCTTCATAGGCAAAATGAGCTTTCCATTTTAATCAGGTTTTGTTTGAGAGTTAATAGAAACTGGGCAACTAACTGCTTTTCTATTAGTTAATGCCAGACAGTATCCTAGGATTGAATCTTATTTTCTCCCAAAGAGAAGGGCTAACCTTTTGCTAATGATAATATGATAGAATAAGCCATATGTGACAAACAATTGATATAAAAAAGAGCTTTCCTTTCAGTTGTTTCCTCTTAAATCCTACATTTCTACAAGACCCAGAAAATGGAATGGGTATTGTATTTTATGAGATTCCTCAATCTTTTGAGCATCTTAGTGAAATAAAAATTTCCAGGTAAACTATAAGGCTAATTTTTGTAATCAAGTACCATTATCGACATCTTTGAATAGGAACATTCTAGAAGGAGGCAGAGTCACAGATACATACTACCTAAAGACCAAGGACATGTGCCATCTCGTTATAGAGTGTGCTTTCTATTGGACCATAACCAGGTATCAGTTATTTCATCATGGTTTTTCATTTATTCAGGTTGTACCTGGCAGAAAAGAAAGAAACTCCCATCTGAGTGTTAATTCACAAGTTCTGTGACCACGGAGCTCAAAAGTCTTCTTGATCACTCTCTCATCCTCTGGATGAAATGCTGATTGTCCTTTCCTTTCTGACAAACTCTGTCACTTCCACTCGAGGCAACAGCAGGACTTCAAAGCACTAAACTGTCTTAGTTTTATATTTCCATTGCTGTAACAAATACATGACCGAAACATTTAGGGGAGCAAGATAATTTATTTATGCATATGAATCATAGATTACAGCTGATCATCATACCAGCTGAGTGATAATCAGCATCAGCAGCTAAGGGAACTGGTCACACCATCGCCACAGGAAGCACTGAGACAGGAACAAGGACCAAAGCATATTTTGCAGTTCGCCTGTTTGGCAGCCCACTCTATGTCAACGAGTTTTCTTCCCATCTTATCTATGTGCCCAGAGAATGATCTCACCTCTCATCTCCTAGAGGATATAATTAACAACCTTCTCTGAGGTCTCCTACACACTTCAGAGGTCTGCCTTTACTAGAAGTTCCTCATAGGTGTTCCTGATTCCTAAAGACAGTTCTCAGTGATACCTGAAACTGCCACATGGTCTCTTGAGTCCTGTGATCCTTTTACTGATTTTGTGTGAACTTTATGTCCTTATTCTGATGTAAGCCTGTGGGCAATTGGGTTTGTTTCCTCCATAAAATAATGAATTACTAAATGGGAAGTGTTGAGAATGTTTACATTTATTTTTAAAGCAGAAAATAATAGGACTCAGACTATGTAGATATAAATTGGGAATCTAGGCAGCTGATGGGAAGATGCATGCTTACAGACTGAGAAGTGGCTACGTAGTGAAGAAGATAGAATCTTTAGGAAAACAGCAAAAAAAATCCTGAATATTAGGAAAAGCATTTTCATTTTTATGTGTATATATGAATGTGTACAATAAGGCACTTGAGTGTGAATACCTGTGGAGGCACCAGGATGACTTTGGGAATCATCTTGGATTGTTCATCCATATTATTACTTGTTCCAGAGTTTCCCAGGATCCACTTTCCAGGACCAAAATTGCAGGCCCCAACCATTTCTGCCCAACATTCACCTGGGGATTCCCAACTCAGGTCCTTTCATTTGCCAGGGAAAGACTTTTAATCACTGAGCCATCTCTGTAGCCCAAGAAAAGCAGTTTTTAAGAAACAAGAAAGGAAAAGTTTCATTCTGTAAGCTAAAGGTTCAAAAGTGAAGAACTTACGCATAACATGTTGGCAGTTTCATAGTTCCTGCTTCTGCTCCTCTTGCTGAGAGAGAAACGAATGAGAACACTTCTGGCAGCAAGGTGGACCCCTCACATTCCCCAGCTTACCTCCATGTGGAACAGATTCCCTGAGGGAGGATATCAGGGCTAATCTAAGGAAATAACAGCGGGCCAATCAAGACCCACAAGCGAAACATATTCACAGATAGAAGCAGAAACCAGCTTAGGGGGATTAAAGTAAAAACACATTGCCTGCAAGGATAGAGTAGAGAATACCACGGAGACAAGTGGGAGATGTGGCAGATAGAAGCAGGGATGAGATAGAGAAATCTGGAAGTCATTGTCAGAAGTAATCCGTGGATGAGGATCACAGGTCTCATATGCAGAACCTATTCTATTAAGAAATGAATCGAGTCATTTAAAAATCAGATCGAATTTATTTTTTATGTATAAATAAGTTTATTAAAATAACTCACAATGAAAAAGAGCGTCCTTCAAAGTATCTGCCCACAGGTGTTTAGCTCTTTTTTATTATTAATACATTTTTATTATTATTTCAGCTCATACAAACTTAATAGATACACCAGTTCCCTCCCTCCTCCTCCCCCCATACCCTCTGCTCCTCCTCCCCTCCCCCCTCCCTCCCCATCCCCCAGTGCCTCCCGCCCCAATTCCCAGAGAGTCCTTTCTTATGCATGCCTGATTTTCCTCTGGGCCCTCATCTCCGATGACATACAAGGACCCAGTGGCATTTCCCTGAATGCTTTCCTGTATTCCCCTTAAGAATAGGAACACTACTGTGGCTGTCAATCCCTTGCCTCCAAGGATCTTAATGCCTTTAGCAAATGCTAGACTTTGTGGGGTCAATAGTGTGTTGGACATTGCACAGGGCATGTAAAGTCCAATTATGATTGCTTCAGCCCTAACTTGTATGGAGTATCTTGCATATCATTGCTCCTCCCATCCTTTTGCTCTTACACTCTTACCGCCCCCTCTTCCGCAAATTTCCCTGAGCTTCAGGATGGGGAGAGATTAGGCTGGCCTAGTTCTATGTGGTTGATATAGAGTCTCTGAAGTTCTGGATTGTGGTTTGTTGATTTTCTTTTGCAGTTTTGCTGCTCCTGCAATGCCCTTCACTCCATCCTGGTGGGCATTGTATGTCACCCCCTGACCAGAGACAAAAAGCTGTTAAACTAGAGTCTTGTGATAAAAGCACATTCAAAGGTAGATGTAATAAAAGTGGGAAACCACAGTGAGGGAGGGGTCTAATCACCCATTTGCAAAATGGTTACTTTTTATCTGCCAGACTATATGGCCTCCTCTTCTGGTGAGATCACACCCCCTCAGTAGTAAATGATCAGGAACGAAAGTCTGTGAACTTAATCAGATGTCTCATTACTTATTTGAGTGCTTGATGGAGGGCTATTTTCTCTGCTGTAACATGGTCCCCTCTCTCTGTTTCTGGTGTGGCCCTCCTACCCCATCCCTCCTGTTCATAATCCTTGCAATTACTGTATTACAGAGAAAAAATCAGATCAAATTTAAAGTGAACAAGCTGCATTAATCTGGTGCGTAATCCTACAGGTTTCCAGGGATTACTAAAAGGGGCATGAAGAGTTGGATGAGGAATTTTTTTCCAACTGCGTAAGTCTAAGACACAAGAAAACTATGAAGCTTCTTACAGAAGAAATAATATGCTATTTTAAAAGATAGTTAAGTTCATTGAAAACAGAATGGGATCATAAAATGAAACCCATTGAGCAAGTTTAAAACAAGTACTTGTCAAAAATTGCAATTCCAAAGAGCCACAGCAATGTGTGCCCAGCTAATGGGAATGGAGACTCCCATTTGGGACAACACTTATTAGTCCCTTGTCAAAGCATCCTACGTTCCTACCCTTCCAAAACTACTGAGAACGACAGGCATGTGTTCTCCCAACTTTCTTTATGCCTACTACATTCTAGATTCAAAATGTCCCTTCAACCAGATCACCAACTGAGGGACAGACTAAAAACATTTCTTACTTGCCGGAATCTAGGAATTTGGAAAAGATAAATACAGTTTAAAATAAGAGAGGTAAAGACAATTCTATTGTGTTCTCATCTGGGTGGTCCCTCCATATCTGGCAAGTGCTAAAAAGTCATTCTCCGTTGTATCCAGGAGGTCATTATTTGATGTGTACACCCTGATAATATGTCCCTTCATCCCCACAAATAATTCTCCTTCCCTTCCTTCTCTCCTCTCTCTCTCTCTCTCTTTCTCTCTCTGTATATATATGTATATACACATATACATATATATATATCCTTACTATCTCTGAACTTCATTTTTGTTGAAAATTTTTCATATTCAAACAAAATGGGTTTATATCATTGCCCCAATTCCCTTCACACCCATCCCCTCCTCTTCTAGCCTCCTGTCCCAGCCTTTTCTCCCTACTTCAGTCTAGTCATGTCTCACCACCCTTTTATTTCTCTGCACCCCATATCTCCCTTTGACGTTCCCATGTTGGCAAGAAAGCCAGATTTCTGTTGTAATATATATAGCTCTTCAGTGGAAAAGTCATAAGTAGGAGGTTCCTTTTCCCTTGTCCAGTTTCTGCCCCAGAGATACTCTCCGAGTGTAGTTGTTTCTTCTGAGATTCTCTCGAGTCCTTGGGGGCATGTTGATATGTCGACCATTGTGACAGTTTTGTAGTAGAACTTCTCATTGCAGTGAGCTCCTAGGTTCAGCCGCCCTGTGATGGCTGAAGTGTGTCAGTCTGAAGTATATCACCCTATCTTTAAGTTCTTGCAATCTTACCTCCCTCAAGGTTCCCCAAGCCTTAGGATGGGGAAAGATTTTGATGGCCTGGTTAGAACTGAGCTTCCAGGGTTGCCAATATTTTTCACTCCAACCAGTCGTAGTTTACTGCCTCACTCGTCTTCCATTGTAATAAGGTGCATGTTGGTTGAACTCTGAGAGTATTAAGTGAGAAGTATTCAAGATGGTGACTTACTATCAAATCTTTACTATTAACACTAAGATATCTGTTCCTGTCTAGTGTCTATTTTCTTCCCTTCTACTCTTATTTGGATAGGTTTACAGTATCAGGCATGATAAAATTGAAACAGCATCCACCCCTTATGAGTATCACCTTCCTTACCTTCAGTGCTTTGTAGAATTGTTTTTAACTCACCTTAACGCTCTTTCAAAACTTGAAACTTCAACTCAAATTACCCTAATGTTATTTATAAACAAAAGATGGAATTTTCTGGGTGGTATCCCCTCAGAGAACTCACTGAAGGTGAGTTGAACAGGGTGGAAGATTGTCCCCGCCCTGCTCCAGATCAGGCTGCCACAAGAATGACATTTCTATGATCCTAAATGGATGACTCCACGACTGTTGCTCAGTGGAGAACAGTAAAGATAACTGGACTTTCAAGTTTCAAGGCCCTGATATTTAGAAAATAATTCTCAGGTTCACAATTGAACTATACCACTGAGACCCCCTGAGGGAATGTATCTAGGTTCTCCTCCACAAGAGTTTCACATTCCCCGTCACACTCGAGACTGTAGACAGAAATTAACAGCTCTAACTTCAAAGGGGACATGGGCAGTTTATTCTGGAGACAAATATAGAGTGAGCATGGCCCAGGAACACAGATTCACTTTGCCCCAAATTCCATGTGTTTTGCTATGGTAATGATTTTTCAAGGTTTTATGATCACAGAATAAAGGAAACCATAAAACAAATACATTGGCGGGAACATAAGGAAAATCTCTGTTATAGTTCTTAGATGTTCTCTGATGACATTCTTAACCTTTTGGTTGGTAGAAAGCAGTGACCTGACTGTACAAACCAAAGGAATTGTCTAGTAGCTGTAATTATGTAGGTCACATACAGAGGTGGGTTAATAAATAGCTAGTAAGAGGCCTGAAGCTGACCCCGAGATATTCTGGCTCTGGACTTGTTCTGGAATGTTCCTTCATTAACAGGTTTTCTACTGTAACTTCAGGGAAGAAGGGAATGAGCAAATCACAGGCCAATCAGAATGCACACAGGGTCTTGTGACCACCTCACCAAGATTGTTTTACCAGCTCTACTCCAAGGACAAAGGCTGAAATGAAAGAGAAGCAGACCTCAGATTACAGACAGAAAATCACAACTTTCACTTCAAAGGGGTTAAGTAAGAGGTAGTTTACTCTGTAGTTAAGTATGAATGACAATTGCCTGGGAACACAGATTCCATGTGATCTGTTGTGATAACAGTTTCTTCAGACTTTATGATCACAGAACATAAAAAAATAATAAATCAAGGCACTTTACACATTGATGGAAACATCAGGCAGGCATCCCAACAAAGCACAGGCATCTCTGTCATGGGCCATCAATCCCAGTTTTGTCATTGCAGCTTTTCTTCAGGAACCTTTTATTCCCTTTGAGATGACAGTTATTTTCTGCTTACAAGATCCATAATGATCTTACGTTTGTTGAAATATCCCAGGAAACACACTTGACCAAAATGGAGGATATCATTACTAAACATTAGTGTTCTATGGCACATGAAATATGTATTCAATAACTTTGGCATTTATATGACCATTAATGAATAGTGATTAAACTAGCTGATGAGTGGAGAAACTTTGATTTAGTACCTGCTTTTGGAAGAAAAACTTCTAAAACTATATAATTATAACTCCAAGCAAAGACCTTGTGTTGCAGTATCAAACAGGTGAGTGACATGACAGTAATGATTTTTGGTTGCTTACTCCCCTTCTCTTCTCCAGCTGCCAAGATTACCCACATCAAACTCCCTCCCTTTCTCCCACTGAAAGACTTCCTTCTGACAAGCTTCCCTCCTACCCCACTGCTCCTTTGTGTGTGTGTGTGTGTGTCCATCTGTCCCACTGAGTGCAAATGGAGATGTCTGTATTTGCATATATCTGGGTACCCACTGCAGCTTCAGGGGGGATACCAACTAGTACATGATGGTTCACTTCCTCTGGCCAGCTTTGACCTCACTCTGAGAGAGGTGGCATTACCTAAGTTCCTTTCTCAGTCAACTGTGCCATGATGCTGAGTTAAACTTAGTTGCTGTGAGATCATGGTTGCATGTGTTTTATGTCTAGAGGATTTGATCGTTTTCCTCCCCCTGCTCAAGCCCTCACCTTCTTTCTGTCTCCTCCATCTGTGGTGTAGTGTACCCTGGCCTTTGGCATAGAGATAGGAGGGCTTCAGATGTCCTCTTTGTGGTAGATACTACTCAATCACTTTCTGCCTTTAGATCAGTTATGACTCTCCATATTGACTAATTTCCATGGAAAGAAGTCTTCTTAGATGCAGGATGAAACCTGAACCCATCTAAGGTCTGAAAGATGAGTATTTGGAAAGTGGTGTGTTGTCTGCATAAGAACACAGCAGTCATTAATTCTCTTCTAGGGACTAGGACTTCCCCATCCAAGAACTCCAGGCCAGGTTTACAGTGAGCAGGCATGGTTCTTCTTTTGATCAGTGGAATGTAATCCAATCAGAAAACAGTTGTCACCATAACATGGTAATAGTTTATTTTACAATGAAGAAACTTTCTAGTTTGTTTCATGTAGCAAAGAAAGATTCCTGTAGAAAGTTTATAAGGAGTTCTTGATGGGAAATATCAGCAGTCAGTCATGACTTTGTGAATCAGATGCTATAAACAGTGTACTTGCCGGTTCAGACAGCACAGATGAAACTCAGTGGATCACACATGCAAAAAAAAAAAAAAATGTAAAATTAGAAGGGAGACTTACTGGAAAGCAGAATGTATGAAATGGGACAGGAGGTAGATGGGATTGGGTAGTAAGGGGTGAAAATGCATAAATTTATCATATTTATATATGAAAGTGTCAATGAAGTAAAAAAATCAAATTTAATTATTTTTTTAAAGTTCTATATTGGCAGCTGCAAAATCACAGATTTAAGCCTCAAAGTTATCTACCTCTCAAATTCCTGCCGGTAATTGCTAGGCCACCCAGACTCTTGATTATGGCTTATTGGGGTATGAGCAAGTGGTACTGCACAAATGATGCTGTTCTTGAGCTGATACCATAGTTTTTTCCAAGGTAACTAAGCAAGTTATCATTAGGGTGCTATAGGTAAGAAATGCCTTTGGTTCTGGAATTTAGACAGCCCAGATTTAGCCTGTAAACCCTTGCGTACATGAGAAGCTGATAAGGATATCATTTTAAGCACTGTCTGACTGATTTTCTCTCAAGATGGCCATATGACTTTAGTTTCCACTTGCGGTGTACTCAGGCCTTGTATGCAGTCAATGGTCTCTTCAAGTCACTTAGGCAGAATAGAGCAGGTAAAGTGGTTGCTACACAAGCGTGAGTACCTGAGTTTAGATCCCTAGTGCCCATATAAAGCCAAATATGCACCTGTAACTCCATTGGGTTAGAGAGCAGAAACAGGCAGATTCCATGATTTAGTCAAAATTCAAGCCCCAGGTTCAGTGAGAGACTCTGACTCCAAAATTAAGGTGGAAAGCAATTGAAGACTTCCAACACTGACCTCTGACCTTCACACACACAGCTACACGCACACACACATGCATATCGACATGCATGCATGCAACACACACACACACATACACACACACACACACACACACACACACACACACACACACACACACCCCTACCAAGAATTAAATGAGCAAATTTTGAAATTCATATTACTCACTTCCTACAATGATCTCGTTTCATGGCTGGATATTGGTTTCAACTTGGCAACTGAGAGCTCTGAGCTCTGGGCTCCGAGCTCTGGGCATAGTTGTGAGAAATTGGTAGTTGAGTTAAATCTCTAGCAAGTCTTCAGAAGATTGTCCAATTGATGGGAAGGCCCAGCCATAGTAGGTGTGGCCAGTCCTTGGGCAGGTGAATTAGACAGAAGGAATTGGGTAAGGAATATGGCATCCTTCTGTTTACTTGACCAAAAGTGATGGTCTGGCAAGTGAAGATTATCTTTCTCTCAGCTGCAATGTAGATATGGTGTGGCCAGTTCTCTTGTCTCTTGGTGTTATTGTGGACTCCACTGCCAAACTGAACTAGGAACTGTGATGAGACCATCATAAGCAAGAATAAAGCCCCTTGTTCCCTTAAGTCATTTGGTTATGAGTTTATTGGCAGTCATGCAGAGTAACTGCAACACCTCACTACTCAATGTGTTCATCATTTTCTATGTCAAACAACACCCCCATTCCAATTACAAATCTTTTCAGATCATAGAGATGGGCCATTCTGCACCCCTGACAGCTAACTTTCTAACGATGAGTGTACCTATGCTTTTATGAGTGGAAATTCTGTATAAAGTAAAAGAGCATTCTCAGAAATCCCTTATTGACCCCAGTTTTCTCCTGACAGGGGCCCAAACTGAAAATAACCCTTCTAAATCCAAAGGAACAAAGCCCTCCCGTGGCTCTGTGACTCCTACTCACACTTGGAACTTGAAAGGTGTAATTTTATCTCTCGTTTAGCATCTAATAGAAACCAGGACACTGGAACAGTAGCTGTGAACTTCTCTGGTAGAATTGCCAAATATTAGTTTTTAGACACATTGCCATGGAATTTTAAGTAAAGTCATTACAATGTTGAGTACTTTGTACTATTGACAAAACTAACATGTCAAGCATTTCCAAGCAGCACATTTCTGTCCAGTTGATTGCATGCTATGGCTGCTGTTACCACTAAAGCTTTATGAAAAAGGCTGCACACAAAACAGGGCTGGTCTGAGAGTATACTACTCACTCGGAAATCATCTTTTAAGAATTTTTGTTTTAGTCTTTCACTGCTTCATGACAAATTGCCATGTATTTGGATTATACAGCCCCAGGATGGATTACAAGTTACTAGTTACTTTGCTCATTGCTGTGACCAAATACTTGACAAAAAAAAAATTGAGAGAGGGAGAATTTTGTTTTGTTCATCATAGCAGGGAAGGCATGGCAATAGGAGTCCTGTGGTCTGAGGTGCTAAACAGGAAGCAGAAGAGCAGAAACACCAGTTTCTAATGGTTTTCTTTCTCCTGTTTCCTTTTTTATTCTATCTGGGACATTAACCCATAGGTTGACATTTGCCCCCACTCAGGAAAGGTCTTCTCTTCAGTTAAACCTCTCCTGACACACCCTCACAGATATATCCAAAGTTGTGCCTCACTAAGCTTCTAGATGGTGTTAATCCAATCAATATGACAATCTAGATTAACCTCCAGAAAGAATAGGTTATCTGTCACCATTTATGTATGTTCAGAAGCTAGGTGTTGCCTAAGAGCCTCACAGTACTGTAATCAAGGGACAGCTGCACTTTATCCCCTTTTGGAGGATTAAATGAGAGAAGAATCTTCTTCCATTTAGTCTGTTGACAGAATTAGTTTCTTTACAGCTTGCTTTCTAAGGTCAGCAGGGAAGTGAGAGCTAGTCTGTTTGAAGCCTGCATGTATCTCACAACAATAGCTCGCTCCCTTTGCAACATAATGTAAGGCCACCATGGAATAGCATCCCATCACATCTGAACAATAATACAACTGTGAATGTGTTGACCTGCCAACTTTGTCATAATCAAGTGGTTTTGAAGCAAGACCCAGGTCCTGCCTATGCAACATCAAGATGATTCTCCTGATGAGGTGGGAATCATCACACAAGCTTCTGCCAAGGGTCTGTCCAGTATGGTCCTCAGTATCCCTGCCATATGCAAGATACATTCTTTTGAACCCAAGTGTCCCGAAGTCACATCCCATTGTAGCGTCATCATGAAGTTTAAATTACCCATTGTCTAAGTTGGGGTTGGGTGGGACCAGAGCATGTAGGAGTAATCTGTTGAGTACAACTGCCCACCACTCTCCACCTGTGGACCAGTTAAACTGGAGACAAGTTCAGCCTCCAACCTGCCCAGCATAGCGGCAGACATAGTGGGTATAAAAATTCTGACTCAAAATGGGGAGGGCAAGGAGACAGGTGATTTAAAGGGGGATATGCTGGTCAATGTCTATCCTAAAGGTATGAGAATCCTCATCTGAGGTGCCACCTCACCCTTGCATCCCTTTCTGGTTGTTCCTTCTACTTTTCTCGTGAAAGCTCTCATGTATTTGTAGGCAAATTCATTTTACCTGCCAGCTTTCTTGCTGCCAGCAGACTCGGGGAGGTCTGGTAGCCTCCTTTGTTTCACTGTCTCTGCTGCCTGCAGACCAAGCTACCAGTGAACTGTTTCTTCAGAGCCTGCAGACTTTGTGGAATTTACTCCATTAGGCAAAACTCATATCCACAGATACTCCAAAAATAACCCTCCTGTGGTTCTACCTTCCGCTGGAGCTTCTTGAAGGTTATCTGATTCCAATGTTCTGTTGGTACCACTCATAATCATTCCAAAGGGGCCTCTTGTCTAACTTTTGAATTGAAGTTGTTAACAAGGAGTTGTACAATCACCCATTCAGAATCACCCATTCTTCTGAGAGCAAATTTCTCCATTTCAGCATCTTTGTTGCTGCCACCTACAGAGCATCAAATTTTTTCCTAGGTCAGCAGATTCTGACTCCGTTTTTTTAATGTAAAGAAAAATCCTTCCTTCCCCATAGCAGAAAGAAATCAGTGGTTCCTTCAATTCTTTCTTAGCAACTTCTTCAGCTATAGTGTGTGTATCACTTAAAAGCTCTGCTTTTGCACAACTGCAGGGAAAATTTCTCCAAGCTTTATATAAAGATTGTCCTTCCAGTAACATGTTTCTCACTTGCTTCTCATCTGCAATATCCACATCCTCAAAGTCTGGACTTTTGCTAAGAGTCTATTTATAGCAATTTAGGTTTTCTTGCTATTCCTCCAAATTTCTCCAACTTCCTGCCACGATTTTATTATAAAACCCTTGCCTATAGCTATGCATTAGAATTATGTCCCTCCCTGAATCCACATGTAGAAGCCCTAATTCCAGTGTGAGTGTGTTGAGTGTCTTTCCATCCTCCGCTGAGGAAGAATCACTTCTAAGTTCATTTCGGTTGCTGGCACAGTATTTCTTTACATCTCTGAAGGAGTGGAATTGTGAGAGCAAGAGAGAGGAGAAGAAAGGGTTTGTTGAGGACTAGGCCTAGCAGCTGGGCTGTGCTAGATTCCTCCTCGGCATGGACTCAGCGAAGACCAAGGTGCTGACACGTCGGTCAGTCTGCTCTGATCCCTCACCAGAATCAGGCTGCTAGAATCTAGTCCCTGAGGGCTCCACATCGCGCGTTCTACAAC
This sequence comes from Typhlomys cinereus, assembly GCA_023101885.1. Lineage (NCBI taxonomy): Eukaryota > Metazoa > Chordata > Mammalia > Rodentia > Platacanthomyidae > Typhlomys > Typhlomys cinereus. Next base: position 1,366,494 of record JALPQD010000057.1, on the reverse strand, counting down.
AGACAGAAATGCCTTTAAGTCGAGACTCCATACACTTTTCATGTAGAGAGGAAGTGATTGCAAAAGGACTCAGGGTAAATGAAGGGGTGGAGGATTGCACAGATGACAACAGCTCCCCATAGGACATCAGCTCTCATTTCCTTACATAATAATATTGTGTCCTTATTGTGATCTTGTCAATGAAACTCTAGAGAGATAGTCATGTCCCATGGCTGGAGTGTCCAATCTAATGAGAGACATAGGCTTCTAAAACATTACATAGTACAGTAGATACTATAACAAAGGCACAAGCATTTAAGGAGTTTAGAGAATAAAATGTTTATCTCCTAGAAATATTTCAGAAGATGGGAGTTATGTGACTTTTCCTAGGGTGATGTGAACTAGTTATTCACATGACATAGGTTATTCACAACAGACCAAATAAACAAATGCACCAAATCTAGCTTGATGAAATGATGAATTTATTGGAATTATAGGAACATATTCAAGGTGTTAAGTATGGAAACGTGGGTGACTCAAAGGCAGTCACATCACTCAAAATCCCACACCAGCATGACTGACAGCTCACGAAACCTGCATCTCCAGAGCTCCTTGTGGGACTCTGGGGCAGCTTGATGGATCATAGATTTCCCTGTCCATGGAAAATGTTATTGTGTATAATCTTAGGGAGGGTTGTTGTGAATCTTAAAACTTCCCGAAGCTTCCTGAACCTGGGTGTTCCACTTGCTTTCTAGGCTTTGTATTTTTTGTTTGTTTGTTTGTTTGTTTCCTAAGCTTTGTGAGCTTTTCTCTCTCCAGGAAAGAATGTTTCAGTTCAACTAAAACATTCAGACAACTTCATGATTTTGGACTCTGTAAAGAATGTAGTCTTGATATAGAGTCTCTGATGTTCTGAATTATGGTTTGTTGATTTTTTTTTCAGTTTTGCTTTTCCTGCAATGCCCTTGGTTCCATCCTGATGGGTAGCCTCCTAATCTCTCCCCATCCTGAAGCTCAGGGAAATTTGCAGAAGAGGGGGCGGTAAGATTGTAAGAGCACAAGGATGGGAGGAGTCATGATATGCAAGATACTCCACACAAGTTAGGGCCAAAGCAATTATAATAGGACTCTGCATGATCTGCACAATGATCAACATATCATTGACCCCTCAAATTCTAGCATGGACTAAAGGCACTAGGATCTTTAAAAGCAAGGGATTAACAGTCACAATAGTGTTCCTATACTTAAGGGGAACACAAGAAAGAGTTCTAGGAATTGCCACTGAGTCCTTACACTTCATCAGAGAGAAGGACCCAGAGGAAAATTTGATATACTCATTAAAGGATGCTCCAGGGATGGGGAGAGGGGGCACTGGGAGAAAGGGAGGGAGGAAAGGAAAGGGAAAAGGGGGGAGGGAACAGGGAGGTCCAGAGAGGGGTGGAGGGAGGGAGGGGACAGGGGTTCCTATTACTTTTGTATGAGCAGAAAAATAAATTTAAAAAAAAAAGAATGTAGTCTTACAATCAGGCCTCATGAAAGGCTACCCTTACATAAAAAAATAACTTTGGCTTTTCACATGGGCAATAACAGTATTTTGTTTAGGAGCTTTGTAGAGCCACACACTACATGAGATGAATGTAAATTTCAAGTTTCCTTACTCCAGCTGTATGTCCGTGTGCAAGTTACCCAACATCTGGTAATTCTGTTTTCTCTTCTGTTAGTAGTGAATATAGTCGTTACCTCACAGGGTTGGTGTGAGTGAGCACAGAGCAGAGCATAATGCATATGAGATAATAATAGTCAGGGCTGGGGAAGAGCTTCAATGATTAAAGGCTTTGCCTAACAAGCAAAAGGACTTAGGTTCAGATGTCCAGATCCCATGCAAAAATGTCTAGCAGATATGGCAGTACTCTGTAATTTTTACCCTGGATGGTGGAGACTGGGAAATCTCAGAGCAAAGCAATAAGGAGGTAGAGCAATCAAAGATGATTCCCAACATCACTCTTTGGCCTCCACAGACACACACACACTTCTGTCCTTTTATATACATACCTACACACACACACACACACACACACACACACACACACACACACACACACATACATATACACATGCAAAACACGTGCAAAAAAGATTAGTAGTCAATAAACTTAAAAGCAAAATGTAATAAAATTACCTTTTAAAGAGCAGAATTATATTTTGAATGTCTCCTCATTGTCAATGACAAGATATATGTTTATATTTCAATTGTTTTGTGACTATACTCCAAAAATGTTTATTTAAAAAGCTCTAAGCAATTCAAGTGTGAGTTCATAGACATTTGTCGATTTCAATACAAGACATACCAGATCTCTTTCCCCCTGGAGACACTGGAGGGTGAATTCCCTAAGGCAAAGCTTCTTTTTTTTAATTTATTTTTATTATTTCCACTCATACAAACTTAACAGGTACACCGGTCCCCTCCCTCCCTCCAACCCCCACCCTCGCCCCCATTCCCATCTCTGGAGCATCCTTTAATGTGCATGCCAAACTCTCCTCTGGGTCCTCCTCTCCAATGAGGTGCAAGGACCCAGTGGCATTTCCCTCAACCCTTTCCTGTGTTCTCATTAAGCATAAGAACACTACTGTGGCTTTCAATCCCTTACCTCCAAGAATCCTAGTGCTTTTAGCAAATGCTAGACTTTGTGGGTTCAGTAGTGTGTTGGATATTGCTCAGGGCATGCAAAGTCCAAATATGATTGCTTTGGCCCTAACTTGTGTGGAGTGTCTTGCATATCTTTACTCCTCCCATCCTTGTGCTCTTACAATCTTACCTCCCCCTCTTCCGAAAATTTCCCTGAGCTTCAGGATGGGGAGAGATTAGGCTGGCCTAGTTCCAGGTGGTTGATATAGATGTTCTGGATTATGGTTTGTTGATTTTTTTCACTTTTCCTGCTCCTGCAATGCCCTTCACTTCATCCTGATGGGTATTGAATGTCACCCCTTGCAGTCCTTGATAGTGCCCTATTTTCTCTGCTGTAACATGGTCCCCTCTCTCCTTGTTTCTGGTGAGGCCCTCCTTCCCCATCCCTCCTGTTCATAATCCTTGCAATTACTGTAGGTATTACAGAGAATTATCCTTAAGTGTCTCTAAGTGGGTTTAGTACTAGGAGCCACCTATTAGGGAGTATATACAGCACTTAATTTTCTGTGTCTGGGATACTTCACTCAGTATAATTGTTTCTAATTCTTTCCATTTCCCGGAAAATTCCATTAATTCATCATTTTTGATGGCTGAGTAGTACTCCATTGTATAGATGTACCACAGTTTCCTTATCCACTCGTCAAATGTTGGACATTTGGGCTGATTCCATGACTTTGCGATATTGTAAACAGTGCTGCTATGAACATGGTCGTGCTTGTGCTATCGAGGTGAATTTTTTCTGTATGAGGAGTTATTCCCAAAAGTGGAATAGCAGGGTCATATGGCATTTCAATATTCAATTTCTTTAAGAATCTCCAGACGGCTAGCCAGAGTAGCTGTATGATCCTGCATTCCCACCAGCAATGTAGAAGAGTTCCCCTCTCTTCACATCCTCTCCAGCACTTGATGTTGTTTGTATTGTGGATTTTTGCCATCCTGACTGGGGTGAGATGATATCTCAGGGAAATTTTGATTTCCATTTCCCCGATGGCTAAGGATGTGGAGCATTTTTTAAGATATTTGTCAGGCATTTTAATTTCATCCATGGTAAAGTTTCTTTTAAGTTCCAAGGCCCATTTTTTAATTGGGCCATTAGTTTCCTTGGTGTTTAATTTTCTAAGTTCTTTGTGCACTCTGGATAATAGAGCTCTATCACATATATGGTTAGTGAAGATTTTCTTCCCGAGTTACAATCTCTTTATCTGAACAGAAGCTCTTTAATTTCACCAGATCCCAACTCTTGAGAATTGGTAGCAGTGACTGTGCTATTGGATGTCTGTTTAGAAACTGTTGGCCTAGCCCAATCAGCTCCAGGGAGTTCCCTACACTTTCAACTATGGTTTTTATAGTCTCTGGTCTTATATCGAGGTACTTGATCCATTTGGAATTAATTCTTGTACATGGTGACAAGCATGGGTCCCGTTTTAATCTTCTTCATGTGGAGATCCAGTTTTGCCAGCACCACTTGTTGAAGATATTGTTCCTTTTCCATTGGATTTTTGGGCCCCTTTGTCAAAGATCAAATGGCTGTAGTTGTGTGGGCTTATATCTGGGTCTTCAACCCTTATCCATTGATCTGTGTGTCTATTTTGGAGCCAGTACCAGGCTGTTTTTATCACTATGGATTTGTAGTATAGACTAAGGTTTGGTATGGTGATACCTCCAGCAGTGTTTTTGTTACTCAGGATTGTCTTTGCTATCCTGGGTCTTTTGTGCCTCCATATGAATTTTGAGATTGTTTGGTCAACCTCTTTAAGAATTGCTTTGGGATTTTAATTGGTATAGCATTGAATTTGTATATTGCCTTTGGTAGGATGGTCATTTTTACGATGTTGATTTTCCCAATCTAGGAACAAGGGAGGTCTTTCCACCTTCTGGTGTCTTCTGCAATTTCTTTCTTGAGTTTTAAAGTTTTCATTGTAGAGGTCTCTTTCTTCCTTGGTTAGGTTTATACCAAGGTATTTCATTTTTTAGGGGCTATAGTAAATGGGATTGTTTCTCTCAGGGCTTTTTCACTTCTTTCATTCTGGGCATACAGGAAGGCTACTGATTTTTGTACATTTATTTTGTATCCTGCCACCCTGCTGAACTTCTGTATTAGTTCCAGGAGCTTCCTGGTGGAATTTTTGGGATCACTGAGGTATAACATCATGTCATCTGCAAATAGAGATAGCTAGACTTCTTCCTTGCCGATTTGAATCCCTTTCTTGTCCCTTTCTTGTCTTATGGCTTCAGCTAAGACTTCAAGTATAATATTGAATAGAAGTGGTGACAGTGGACAGCCTTGCCTGGTTCCTGATTGAAGCAGGAATGCTTCAAGTTTTTTCCCATTGAGTATAATCCTTGCTGTAGGCTTGTTGTATACAGCTTTTATTATATTGATAAAGGTTCCTTCCATTCCAACTGTCTCTAGCGTTTTGATCATAAAAGTCTATTGGATCTTGTCAAAAGCTTTTTCTCCATCTATCGAGAGTATCATGTGGTCTTGGACTTTGAACTTTGATTTGTGTATGTTGAACCAACCTTGTGTGCCTGGGATAAAGCCTACTTGATCCCCGTGGATTACCTTTTTTTAAAAAAACATTTTTTATTATTATTTCCGCTCATACAAATAGAAGGTACACTGGTTCCCTCCCTCCCTCCTCCTCCCCCCGACCCCCCTGCTCCCCCTCCCCTTACCCCTCCCTCCCCATCCCCAATGCCTCCCCTCCCCCAATCCCCGGAGAATCGTTTAATGTGCCTGCCAATCTCTCCTCTGGACCCTCCTCTCTGATAACATACAAAGACTCAGTGGAATTCCCCTGAATCCTTTCCTGTGCTCCCCTTAAACATAGGAACACTACTGTGGCTGTCAATCTCTTGCCTCCAAGGATCTTGATGCCTTTAGCAAATGCTAGACTTTGTGGGGTAAATAGTGTGTTTTGATATGTTTTTGAATCTGATTTGCTAAGACTTCATTGAGAATCTTTGCATCTGTGTTCATCAGAGAGATTGGCCTATAGTTTTCTTTTTTAAGTGTATCTTTATTAGGTTTTGAGATTAAGATGATATTAGCTTCATAGAAGGAATTTGGTAGTGTTCCTTCCTTTGCTATTTGATGGAACAGTTTAAGTAGTATTGGTGTTATTAGCTCCTTAAATGTGGTAGAACTCTGTGCTGAATCCATCTGGTCCAAGACATTTTTTGGTGGGAAGATTTGAGATTACTTCCTCAATTTACTCATGTGTTATAGGACTATTTAAATAATTCACAACTTCCTGATTCAATTTAGGTAAGTTGTGTTTTCTTAGGAATTCATCCATCTCTTTTGTGTTGTCAAATTTCACAGACTATAAGTTTTTGAAATATGATGTTATAATTCTCTGGATTTCTTGGGTATTACTAGAAATAACTCCCTTTTCATTTCTAATTTTGTTAATTTGGGCTTTCTCTCTTTTGCTTTTGGTTAATTTAGGTAGGGGTGTATCAATCTTACTGATTTTTTCAAAAAACTAGCTTTTTGACTGGTTGATTTTTCTCTATCGTTTTTCCTAATCTTGATTTCAGATATTTCTCCCCTTATTTTGCTAATCTCCTCTCTTCTACTGCTTTTGGGATCAGATTGCTCTAGTATCTCTGAAGCTTTAAGCTGCATTGTTATTTATTTCTGATGTTTCCATTTTTTTGATGTAGGCATTAAGAGCTATGAACTTACCTCTTAGAACAGCTTTCATTGTGTCCCAGAGATTTTGGTAAGTTGTATTTTCATTATCGTTCACTTTCAGGAAATCTTAAATTACCTTTTTAATTTCTTCCTGAATCCAATTCTCATTCAGCATCATAGTGTTAAGTTTCCAGGAGTTAGTGTATTTTCTGTTGTTTGTTGTGTTGTGGATGTCCAGCTTTAGGTCATGATGGTCTGATAGGGCACAGGCTAGAATTTCACCTTTCCTGTATATGTGGAGTTCGTTTTGTGGTCCCATATGTGATCCATGTGCTGCTGAGAAAAATGTGTATTCTTTGGTGCGTGGATGAAAAGTTCGATAGAGATCTGTAAGGTCCATTTGTTTAAGGGTTTGATGAAGTTCCAATGTGTCTTTGTTAAGCTTTTGACCTGTTGATCTATCCCATGTTGAGAGGGCGGTGTTGAAATTCCCAAGAATTATCATTTGGGGGTTGATTTTTCGCTTTAGACGCTGTAGGGTTTTCTTAATGAATGTGGAGGGGCCCGTATTGGGTGCATATATGTTTAGTATTGTGAAGTCTTCCTGGTGAATTGTACCTGTGACTAAAATGTAGTATCCATCTGTGTCTCTTATGATTTTTTTTTGATTTGAAGTCCACTTTGTCTGAGAGTATAATGGCTACCCCTGCCTGTTTCCTGATTCCATTAGCTTGCAGAATTTTGGACCAGCCTTTCATTTTTAGGATGTACCTAAGGCAAAGCTTCTGATAATTTCTCACCTTAGTCTTCAGAGCTGCCACAGACTCTTGCACCTATAAGAGAGCAAGACAGCTCTGTATCCCTGGGCAGCATCTGTGACATCTACAGGCCCGCTGCGCATCCTGAGCAGCAAGCCAAACCAGCTGCTAAGTCACGTTCTCCTCCTGGATGCTTTCTGGTGTTTGACCAGGGTAATGATAACAGTGGAGAAAGCAATATGGACACAGGTTTCCTTAAAAATCCCCTGCTTCTAAAGTCAGAGTTTCTGTGGAGCCACAGGCTAGACAAATCAAAGGTAAAGTAAATCTTCCCCAGGAACAGAGCCTAGGTGTGCTCCCCAAATATTTGCATCACAAATGCAAACTTGTTTCTTTGTAGAGTCATTTTTAATAACTTGTGTTTTTTTTTCCACAATAGAAGCAAAGGAAGGAACAATGGAGAGAAAAATTCTCACTCCTCCTGCTGAATTTGACTTTTATTACTAGTTTATTATTTCTTTCTATTATTTGAGACCACACCACAAAGAACAAAACTTGTAGCACTATTAGTGCATTTTTATCTTTTTTTATATAAGAATTCCCAAACTTCTCTGGTTCACGGTAACTCTTGTCTCTCACCAATTCTGTCCCAGCTCCTCCTAGGTAAGAATATGTAAAACAGATTTCACCTAAGTTGAAATTTGAAACAATGATGCAATCTATGTTGGACAGTTGGAGATGGCACAACTTAACTTTGAAACCAGGTTGGACACCTACCCTCCTTTCACTTAGCACTTGCTTTCTGCTAAGCAGATGCACAGCTGACAGTGCCAACAAAAGACATGTCCTATAACCTAATTGCAAAAACTGAACTCTCTTGAGTTACTAATACATTAGGTGCCTGGCAGCTTAAATACTACTATTTTCTTCAATTTTTTAAAATATCCTGCCACACTTTGTGATTTATTGCACTCCCCTAGGGTACTTTTGCATACATTTTGTCCTAAACACATACACACACAACTAAGTGCAGGTGCACAAGCATGTGTATATACACATATACAAAACACACACACAAATAATAATAATAACTTCAAAAAAACAGAAGATAGAATATTTACCAAAATTGCCAGGCTGTGAATCATGACTTAAGGTCTTTTTGGCTCTTCCTCAAAGTGACTCTGAGTGACATCTGTAGTTCATGAGTTGTAATTTAAAATGCCTCCTAAAACTGCTAGTTTATTTTTTACTGATAAGTTCATTATCTTCAAAAAGGAGGGGAAAAACAGGAAATGATGCTTAATATCTATTAATTCCAGGGAGAAACACCTGGAGTTTGATGATGGTAATCCTGGGCTACATAGTTAGAGTTCTAGGCCAACCTGGACTACAGGGTGGTACTCTCTAGGAAAAAAGAAGAGGGATAAGAGGAAGAAGATGAAGAGAAAGAAGAAGAGGAGGAGGGAGAGAAAGTTTCATTCTTAAGTGCAAAGATGGAATGCGTCAACACACACATACTCCCATAGTTATTTGGCCTGTTTCTATCCTTCAAGTCTAATTAGTCTAATTAGCTGGTATCACCTACAGCCTTGAGGGCTCCAATCTACCAGATCTTATGATCTTCAAGGATTTGGTTTCATGAACAAAGAGTCTAAAACAGAAGAGATATTTTTTAAACTCATTAGGGATGCATCAGGTTTTCAACTTAATGAATAAAAATAGAGCCAAGGATTGGCAAGGCTTCACAAATTAGCAGCAACAACCAGACGGAAATTAGAAAATGAGAGAACAGAGGAGGAAAAGTGAAGACAGAAGTAATCTCAAAACTTATAAAAGTCTAACTTGATCAGGTCACATTGAAACGCTGCACTGGGCACAGCCTCCAGCCTGGTGGGTGAGTCAGTAAGAGAGGATGTCAATGCTGCTGCTCCTCTATGGATAGTGGCAGTTAGTACACAGGAGCAGATCCTTGCTGGATCATATTCCTCCAGCTTTAAACTCGATCTGCAAACCTCAAAAGGTTGCTGTGTAGATCGAGTCCAAAGGACATGGAGGGGGATTAGCATTTCATTCATTACACATTTTTGAACACTGTGGATCAAGAGCTAGGTGTAGCTTTGGTCCATGCTGAGACATTTTAGCATATCAATGATGGAGACTGATAACCAACAGAAAATAATGTTTTATAGGGATATACAAAAGTCATAATTCCAAGTACACTTTTCACGTGCTTCTTTTTTTTTTTTTAGCTTATAGAGCCATCATTCTGGTTTATTTTTGCATTCCTAGTCATCAATGACAAACCATCACTGAAAGCCCATGCTTCTTGTGGTAGCGGATGAGCCTACATGTGAATAGTAATGGCAGGACTGTGTTCTGATTATATTCCCCACACCTCTAGTAGACAGTTTACTATTTTTTTCTTTTTTTTAATACATTTTTTATTATTACCGCTCATACAAACTTAATAGGTAGACCAGTTCCCTCCCTCCCTCCTCCTCCCCCCGAATCCCATGCTCCCCCTCCCTTCCCTTCCCATCCCCCAGTACCTACTCCCGCAATTCCCAGAGAGTCCTTTATTGTGCATGCCTGACTCTCCTCTGGGCTCTCCTCTCCCATGACGTACAAGGACCCAGCGGCATTTCCCTGAACCCTTTCCCGTGTTCCCCTTAAGCATAGGAACACTACTGTGGCTGTCAATCCCTTGCCTCCAAGGATCTTGGTGCCTTTAGCTGATGCTAGACTTTGTGAGGTCAATAGTGTGTTGGACATTGCGCAGGGCATGCAAAGTCCTATTATGATTGCTTCGGCCCTAACTTGTGTGGAGAATCTTGCAAATCATTGCTCCTCCCATCCTTTTGCTCTTACACTCTTACTGCCCACTCTTCCGCAAATTTCCCTGAGCTTCAGGATGGGGAGAGATTAGGCTGGCCTAGTTCTATGTGGTTGATATAGAGTCTCTGAAGTTCTGGATTGTGGTTTGTTGATTTCTTTCGCAGTTTTGCTGCTCCTGCAATGCCTTTCACTCCATCCTGATGGGCACTGTATGTCACCCCCTGGTCAGAGACAAAAAGCTGTTAAACTGGAGTCTTGTTATAATAGCACATTCAAGGGTAGATGTAATAAAAGTTGGAAACCTCAGAGAGGGAGGTGTCAATCACCCATTTTGCAAAATGATTACTTTTTATCTGCCAGACTATATGCCCTCCCCTTCTGGTGAGATCACAGACGTTCGTGCCTGGTGTAAGTTCACAGACGTTCGTGCCTGATCATGTACAACTGAGGGGGTATGATCTGTGCTTCTTTTTTTTTTTAATGTAGCAAAACTTATTTCTGACAAATTCCAAGAGATGTTCAAGTCTACAGCACTGTAATTTTTAAGTTTTTCCTTGGGTTGATATATTCCGTGATGTGAGACTTGGGTATAGCACTGAGTTAGAATGTGCTGAATAGCAGACATACCAAGCCTCTAGAATGGGCCGGTGGAGTCACGAACGCACCACACACACAGTTAAGTGTCAGATGGGTCTCCAGTGGTGGGAAAGTGTAAGCTTCTCTGATATCTGCACTTCCGAGGATTAACTTTGTTTTGCTTTTTTCCTCAAATTTCACATGCATTTGAGCTTTTGTTTTAATGTACCATTTTCTGTTGGACCACTCATTCTGTGGACTGCCAATTCAAATTCTTTACCAGCTTTCCCGCTCTCTTGCATTTAATCTTCCTGCATTTGCGCATTTAGCTTTAAATGACTACTTCTCTAACATTTATATTTCCAAAACTGATTTTCTTTTGTACATTCCTTCTACTTAATCTTATATTTTTTCTTTCTGTTTATAGCTGTCTTACTTCCATATTTCATTGTTATAATAGATATATGACCCAAATAATTTAGGGAATCAAGGGGTTGATTCCAGCTTTAAGGTTTCAAGTTACAACCCTCAGGCTCAGGGACCTTGTGGAAGAGGGGACAGTAAGACTTTAAGAACCTAAAGATGGGGAAGTCCACCAATAGACAAGCTGCTCCTTAAGACAGGGCTGCAGCAGCCAGGAACTCACTGCAATGAGACTCTAGACTTGCACAGTGGCTGACATATCAACATGCCCCATAAATTAGCAAGGATCTCAGGAAAAAGAATTTTAAGCAGTAAAATCATTTGGGGTAAGGGATTAAACAGATGTAAGGAAGTACCCATATTAATGGTTAGCCCAAAGAAGGGTCTTTCTCTGCCATAGAGGTCTGAACCCCAAATACAGCAGTTTATCCAGAGTGAATCCCGGGACCCATACAAGTTGATGGCCCATTGAGCTTGTATTCCTAGGGAAAAAAATTAAAAATAAGTTAAAAAAAGATTTCAGGTTAGTAGTAGTTCCTTGTTCATCTTATCGATCTACCTGGGGAATGGCCTCACTCACTATGGGCTGGGTCTTGCCACATCAATTAGATAATCTCCTATGGGCAGGCTCAAAGACGTGCCTTAACTAAATAGTTCTTCATCGGTGTGACAGTGGCTCAGTACGCAGTTGTCAGGCTGAAACCTGAAACCAACTGCCACACTACCTGCCAGCATTCCCCCGTGTGCAGCAGGTACTGTGCCTGTGTGATTCCATCTTCATCCAGCCTGTCCTTTGCTGGAAGAACTCGGTGCACGTGTATTTAGAATTGTGAGTCTCCTATTTGCTTTTACTTTTGTATTACTTAGGTTGCTGCCTCCTGTCACTTTTCCTTTTCTTAATCACCGGTTGCTTTGGTCACACCATCATATTGCAAACTCACGTGACCCACTTTCAGTTTCACTAGTGGATTGCCTTTTTCTGTCCTTTTGTCAACTACCTCCTTCCTTGCTTGTAATTAGTAATTATTCCCCAAATGTTATGTGTCTTATAATTACTTACTACAATTCCCCAAATGTTATATGTCTTCCCAAATTCTACAATCAACAATAACACATTCCAGCTGTCCAGCAGGTAGGCGACTCTGCAGTCTTTTTCCTCTTCCTCCTCCTTCTCGAGTTCATTTCTTCCTGAGGTAGATGTTCAAGATACTACCTGCCCAGTGGAACTAACTACAGTGATGAAGTGCCCCTGTGCCAGGTAGAACAGGGCAGATCAAGATGATCAGTTGGTTAATCCCCACTTTGGGACAACCCCTAACTAAAGGGATTGCATGAATACTTTTGCTTTCTTTTTTGTAATACATGATCATACATAATACATATATTTAGCTTCTGTTTTGCTGGTATGTGAATTCCATAGATTAAACATACACAATCCAAAAAATCTGAAATATTGCAATAATTGAAACTCTTTCATTGTCTATTGGCACATAAAAAGTTTGGAATGGTAAAGCATTTCAAATTTTAGGTTTTTAAATTAGAGATGTTCAAACAGCAAAATTTATGCAGATATTCCAAGATCTGCAAATCTTTAGAATAGAAAATACTTCTGCTACCAAACATTTCAGAGAGTACATCTAGCCTGGCTGAGCCTAAAGGTATAGCCTTGTAATCCCATCTACTTAAGTGGGATTACTACAGGCAGAAGGATCACAAATTCAAGGCCTGCTAGGGCTTCAGAGGAAATTCAATAAAAATATGGGGCAGAGGCAGTGAAATAAATCAGCAGGGTAAAGGCCGCACATAAACCTAGTGACCTCAGTTCATTCCCCAGAGCCCACATGGTGGAAGGAGAGAACCCACTTCCTAACCTTCCAACAGGTATCTTCTGACCTCCATATACTCATCATGCACCTCTCTCTCTCTCTCTCTCTCTCTCTCTCTCTCTCTCTCTCTCTCTCCCTCTCTCTCTTTCTCTTTCTCTCCCTCTCTTTCAAAGATTTAAAAAAATATGGGGGAATGGGGATGTAGTAAAATGATAGAACACTTCTCTAGTATCCCTAAATCCAGTTCAATCCTCAGAGGGAGAGATGAAAATATGTGATTTACCTATAAAGTGCTCACAGGATAGCAGAATGAGGCAAAATAAATCATCAATAAATAGATGAAGATGTGGCTAAGCCAGAATCTAGCTAGCTTCTGGGAACTCGTGTGTGCACTGTACCAAGGGAACTATCTCATTTTAAGACATTGAGTCTGATCTTTTATTTCCTGTATTGAACAGTCACTGTCTGAAGCCACTCAAAGAAAAATCACCACTCAAACTGACTGAGACGGAGGACCATGTCCCCACAATCCAGGGTAGTGCTTAGAGGAACAGTCAACTGCTACAGTTTCAGTGTCCCACCAAAAGTTGGAACTGAATCTCCATTGTCCAAAATGAAGACATGGGAGCAGGGGAAACCTTTAGGAGGAGATTAGGTCTTGAAAGCTCTGCTCTCAAGAATGGATTAACATATTTACTGGTTAGTAACAAACCTGAAGAATTAGTTTAAAATCAAAGCCAGTTTGGCCCTGTCTCTTGCATGAGCTGTTCTTACTGTGAGGGACCTCAACCACCTCAGAGAATCTCTACTAGCAAGAAGACCCTGATCAGATGAGTCTTCCAACCCTGGAACTCAAGACTTTGGAACCATAAAATTTGCAATACTTTTTTCGTGCTATCCATGGTCCATGGTATTCAGTTAACCTTAATGAAAACTGGCTAAGACAATGGCTGTGATCTACAAACTGCAGGCATGAACCCTGTCCACTGCAGAACTCCATGCCTTTAAACTTGGGATTTTAGATAATGGGCCCATTAATATTCTCAAACTTTTTCCTTTCCCAGAAGTTTTCTTTCTTTGAGGAAAGCAAGATAATACAGAAGACTGTTCTAGAATCTAGACAAAGATGTGCTCTCAACTAGAGTGTAACCACTATGTGTAAGTGTATCATTTGTATTTATTAAATAGTGGCCCACGGATATTCTTTCTTTCCTGAACACATGTAAGAATTCTTCTCCTTTCTTAGAGTATAGGAATTTTCTGAGAAATGTGTAATTATTTTTTTTTCTTTTCCAAATAACCTCTGGCTTAAATTCAGTGAAGCTTTACAAGTTACATACTGGAGTCTATTCAGAAAGTTAATATTGTGCTGGATAGAAGACTCAGGAGTTAAGACGCTGCTTCACAATCAGAAGGTCCTGAGTTTGGATCCTAGATCCCATGTGAAAATGCTAGAAATGCAGGGACCTGCACTTCTGTCCCTGATGGGCGGAGCCTTGGAAAATACAGAGTGAAGCAAAAAGGAAGTAGAAACAATTTAGGATGATTTTCGATATCACCCTTGGTCCTCCACAGGGACACATGGTACCCTCTGATACACACACACACACACACACATACACACACACACACACACACACACAAAATAAAGTTTTTAAAAAAAAAAGTTAATATCTTATTTGGTAAGTCACACCTTCCATTTTGCTCTTTTTCATTTTTTGCCCTTCCTTTGCTTTGCTTATTCAGTCTTTTTCCCCCTCATGATTTCCATCCTTTGTGTTTTTGTACAGATTTTGATACATTTTTCCCACTTCTCAGGGTCTGTATCCCATCCCAGCCTGCCTTTCCTCCTCCTTCTCAAACCATGCACAGGATTGCTTGGGCCTCAACACTTTCTTTTGCCCCACTGTGAGTCATCAGAGCAGCTTTAACCACCTTTTACTGCTCTATGACCTGCTGTCTGTCGTTCCATATACCACCCTTTGATGTGTATGAGCTTAATTTGTTTGGAGTCATTGTCCTCTCTGTGTGTCTCTGTCTCTGCCTCTGTCTCTCTCTCTCTCTCTCTTTCTCTCCCTGCTAGATTCACCCTCAAAAGAACATTTCCATCAACGATTGCCTGTATATATGTCAGTAATTGCCATATAAAATATCTATGTAGTTGGTATGCAATCTAGATTTGTGCAAATAGATTATATTATGACAAGCAATCTAGGTTAGTGTGAATATATTGTGCTGTCTGAGCACTGGGAATTCACCTGCTGATTGTTTCTCAGACATGTCCTCGTCCTGGTACTCATGTCCAGACCTGGCTCCTTTCCTTCTCTGAAACGTATTTGTGCCCTGATTACAGGGTATCAGAATGGAACTCCCACCTGGGGATGAGTGGCATAACACAGCAGGCTGCCTTTCCTCCTGAGACACAGAGTGAGGCTCTAGGCCCGCTTCTTCTCCCCCAGCCTTAAGAGCAGAGACTGTGGGTCTTCGGTTCTCTGTATTTCAGTATCTTCAGTTCTGCCCTCCATAGCCAGAAAGTCTGTAGTTTCCAAATCCACTGTTGCGAGTCCTCGTGGCGCTCTTTGTGGGATCTGCCTGAGCTCCCATGTACAGCTGGAGTCTAGTTTCCTACCCCTGGAAACAAGCTCACAGGCCCTGCTTCTGGCAGCCGTGGTGCCCTCCCCCTCTTGCCCATGTCCCACTGGTCCCAGAAGCCGTTTAGTCAAGGGTCTTGAACACGGAGACATGACCTGCTCTCTAGTTGCAGTGACAGAAGAACCTTTCTACTGTGCGCAGTCCTTCTGAAGGGGCCTGAATTCAAACGTCCATCCTTGTATTCAACACATGCCTGCCAGATGCAGAGCCAAGTGCTATATGCTGGGGACACAGTGGTAAATAAATCGGATAAAGCCTTACAGAAATATTACTGCAGAGGGAAAGGCTTACGGATATGATCTAGATTTCTAATCATAGACTGTCAAGATGGGAAAATGTAATGTTTCATGGGAAAGGGTAAGACAGAGACTGACATGTCTGTTCTCTCGTTTATTCCCCCTTATCTTCACAACATACCTCCTGCCACGTTATCTGCACTGTAAACACATCAGTTCCATTCCCTTTCTTCCTTGGTCACTGTTTAATAAGCACATTAGAGGTGAAGGGAGCAAGACCATGGATCATCCAGAACTGGCAACTTCCCGAGTGGTTGAGAACATGGGTATCTGTCCAAGACTTGGGGAAGGAGATACACAGCAGCAGTTAGCTCTTGGCTAACATTGGATGGCTGCCCACAAGAGCAGAATTTAGTGTTCTCTAGGAATCTTCTGGAAAGAAAAGCAGAGTCACGTAGAGAAAGCAGAGACACTGAGACCCAATGCCTCACTCACTGGAGCACACCTTGAGGAGTGCGGCTGTCCAGCAGGAGAAGGGGCGACCTTGGAAAATAGAGACCACCCAGCCATCAGGAATGCTCGAGTGTTAGCCCAACTGCTCACACAAAACAGATCTGAATACAGCTGGCAAGGACGGAGATGCAGCCAAGAAGGACAGGGACTTCACAAATCTAAGGAGCCATGTGCGAGGGGCTCGGATGCCCCCGAGAGCCGAGAGCGCTGCGGAGAGTGCAGTCAGAGCTCATCGCTCTCCTTGTCTCCTCCCAGTGAAAGCAAAAAAGAAATGGGCCTGTTACCCAGTTTTCTTTCCCCCTAAAACCTAGATGGCATCTGAGGTTCCTAAGATAAATACAACAACCATGCTTTTTCCTTTCAAATTATTTTCTTGGACCTACCAAGCAAAATAATGCCTAGGAAGAGCCCCTAGAAAGGACCACTGTCTGCCTCCTTAACGTCCTCTCGGAACTCCACCTCTGAAACATGTGCAGCATCATGAATATATTCATCAGCTAAGCTGCTCTTTAGTTGAATATTTGTTTCACTTACAGAACTGTGCCTGTCACCCTATAGGTGCTCAATATTTAATGAGCAAGTCCAAACTCACAAAAGACTGGTTTTGACATATGTCTCACCGTACTGGAAAGAGTATCTTAGCATAGAAAACACCAAAATCACATAGAGTTGTATTTTTTTTTCAATTTGGTTAATAACTTAATAGATAATATTTGGGAGGTTTTTAGTGATTTTCATTAATGTACATAATTTCATAAATTAGACATATGCTTTACATATACATAGAGTATATGTGCTAAAATCAAGTTTACTGTATTGTCTACCTTTGTGTGCTATATGCTGTATAATCCAAGACTTCAAGGAGCAGTTCACTCATCCGTGTCTGTAAAGGTTGTGGATTTACTAGAGTATGCTGCCATCTGCTGGTTAATATGTCACATTACAAGCCTCTGTGTTTCAAAATATTTGCTCTTCATTCTATTAATATTTGTATTATTATGCAATCTGTGAACTAATGTTCAACAGAGTAATGGATTGTTGCATGATTTCTTTTTAGTGGAGTTAATCTTTCTCCATCTGGTTTCCTTATCTTGAGGACACAAGTTAGAGGTTTAAAGAGATGTTAATGTTCCACAATAAATTTTAAATTTTTTCACTTGTTTTCCTTAATTTTGTAGGAAGACCATTATGTTAAAAGTTTGAATTATTTGATCCCTGTCTTTTTATTAAGTAAAAACAGCCTCTCAGCTCAGCGTCCTTGTTTTCTAATGCCAGAACATTGATCAACTGGTACAGAAAATAGAACTTATCTGAAGAAAATGACTTAAAGTCCATATTCCCTGGGCCCTACTCTCAGGGCCCATGTCTTTGGGAACCATTGTATTCACCAGTTTCTTTCCCTTGATTTCAGCTTTGAAGTGCAGATTTCTCAAAAACTATGCAAATCTGCCCCCTGGTGTCAGGCAACAGTATCACAGCCCCACGGCTTGATGGCTTTGAGGGGATCCATCCAACCAGGGACCGCCCGGTTCACACTCCAGGCTGCCACTCTGGGTATGAACACATTGCAGCTGTAACTTGTCAGTGCTTCTGCTGATAAATTCAAAAGAATTTGCATTTTAATTAGAGAACATGATACCGTACTGTGATAAACAATTGTAGCCCATCAACTCGCTGGAATAATTGGTTTGTCCTCTTTTTTGATTTATAATGTGAACTTTTCCAGGTATGCCTCTTACCCTTGTTGCATCTGGATCACATGCTACTGAAACAGCCAAACTTTTGGCAACAATCCACAGCTTTACACGAGTCCAGGAAAACCAAAGTGAAATAATAAAGGACTTTCCCAGAGGAAATTGGCAATTTCCAATTCCTTCCTATCTTACTGGTCATGATATAATTAATGCTCAGGAATTCAGCAATCATTTGCACACCATTCGTCCAAGATTTCTGTCTCCAGTTATCACTGCCCACAGAATTACCATGGTTACTAGCAAGGTTGGCATGTTCTTCCAGGGTCACAGGGCCTTGTCTGGACCCTGAACCACAGTATTGCATCCCTACTGTCATTTTGCTTCCCGATTTGCTGGACAAGATCAGTAGTTTCCATCTGCAGAGGGAGCCAGTTAGATACAGAGTG
This sequence comes from Typhlomys cinereus, assembly GCA_023101885.1. Lineage (NCBI taxonomy): Eukaryota > Metazoa > Chordata > Mammalia > Rodentia > Platacanthomyidae > Typhlomys > Typhlomys cinereus. Next base: position 1,348,227 of record JALPQD010000057.1, on the reverse strand, counting down.
GCAGACTTGCTGATCAAGAGTCCAAATCCTCCCAAGATGTGCACAGAGAAGCACCACTACAGGAAACACAAAGCTTCAGTCCAGAACTCTTCGGATATGCTGCTTCTCTTTGTTGCAGACACAGTACCATGTTACAGTTCAAAGGGATGAACATCAGGCAGGTTTGCCTTAGCACCAGAATGTGCCCCTTTACTACCTATGTACCTCGATTTTACTGCCCAGTCTCTCTGTATCTCTACTTTCTTATCTGCAATAGAGGAGCTGAAATGTCAATGGTGGACTGTGAGGCAGTATTATGAGTCCTGGCTCATCTTCCCTCCTCTCTTCTTCATAAATACTGGTTCCTTTTTCTTATCTGCTCCCTGTTGCCAGGTAAAAGTATAATTGAGTATAGCTTCAACATTGCCTTCTATGGTAGTTTTCACACTGTCCGGTTCATTTGTCAGATTTCCTAGCCAAGATGGTGCCTGCCTTGGATCAGGGAGGCATGTGACTCGTTGTAGCCTGGAGAATGGAGAAGTGGTGAGGGATACTGCAGAGCTCACAAGACAGTAAGGCAAGGCCATACCAGGTTTGCTCTTGGGATAAGAGCCTTGGGGAAAAACCTGCTTCGCTTCGTGCAGGTGCTGACAGCCTAGCAGAGACCTGGGCCAGCTACTACCGTGTATCTCTCTCTGGTTATTGCAACCCCAGCTGACGTCCAGCTCTAGTGACTGGTAGCTGCCCAGAAGATGCCCTTCCTAAACACCCCGTCCACCTAACACGGAACCAAAATGAAACAGTTGCTTATGGATGATTTGCTACACAATGACAGTAACTGGAACATTCATTTTTATTCTTGCATTCATGCCTTCAACAAAGAAATTCATCAGAGGTCAGAATTCAAGTAGCTATGACCCCCTGGCCAAATTCAGTCTGCCATCTTTGAGAAGTTGGACTCTTTCATGTATTTTATTTTTAGACAAATTTGAGATTCATGATAGCATTAAGTAGAAGGTACGGAGACTTCCTATAGCTGTACACATACTAGCCACTACCACCATTAAAAAGTCCCCACCTGACTGGTATAGACTTGTGATTGATAGATCTGTACTGATAGCCTATCAGACATAGTCCACTTCTTACAAGAGGGCTCACACTTGGCATTGTATAGTCGATGGGTCTCAACAAATGCATGACTGTGTCTACCATGCACATCACCAGAGTGTTTTAACTCCCTAAAAGCCCCCATACTCCACCTCTTCTCCTCATCCTCCTTATCGACTCTGGCAATCATGGACCCATTCAGTCTCCATAGTTTTTGTATTTTTCAGAATGCAATATACTTCCCCACCTTTAGGTCTTACAATCTTACTGCCCTCTCTTCTACAAGGTTTCCTTAAAACGGAAAGAGATTTGGATCCCCTGATTAGGACTGCGCATTTTGGAATTACCAATACTCTGTACTCTGGTCAAGTGTGGTTTTCTACTTCACTATTCTTCCATTACAAAAGATTGCATCTTGGTGAAGTGTTGAGATATTTTCTTATCTAAGGATATAACAAGAGATGTCAAGATGGTGGTTTACTGTCAGGTATTTATGGTTAATACTAAGACATCTGATCCTGTCTAGTGTAGTTTTTCTCTCCTTTTGCTATCAATTGGACAGGTTTACAATACCGGGCATGTGCTCCCTGGCATTAAGGGGAGAGGGTTAGAAGCTAGTAAGTAAGTAACTGGTCACATGAAGGCTAACCCTGCTCTGTACTGAGTCTTATCTCTGTTCTTCCCTCCCCTGAGAAGCTTTTCTTTCATAGATAGATGACTTATTCATCTATCTGCCCATGTTCTTTTGTCACTTCTCTTTTGGGATCTTTCCTTATACCCCTGGATTATGTTCCTGTGCTGTTTGTGGGTGTTATAAAAGTTTCTATTTGATTACATCATTCTGAAGATTTAATGCTAGATTCTAATTATAAGGGAGAGTGTGTGGTGTCAGTTTTTCTTTGCTCAACATAATTTCTTCCAGTTCCATCCATCTACCAAATTTCACTCCAGTCACGACAGAGATACTGTATCTAGGAGCTCCCTGTAGTGAGATCTACCCCCAACGGAGCTACACAACGGCCAGCACAGCAATATTTCCCCACAGTCCAGTGAAGATCTCAGGAAAAATCACTACACGCAACAAGTGCCACCTGTACTGCCACAGAGGTCTGGTACCCTTCTAGTACAAACAACTTGAAGGGAGCCCCGTGGTCCACACGAGAAGAGAGTCTTGAGGGTGTGAGAGTCAGGGATGATTGGGAAATGGAGGGGAAGGGAAGGGGGAGAAAAAAGGAGAAGGTAGGACGGGACAGAGACAACAACATATTTCGTTTGTAAAAAACAAAATTTAAACTTTTAATTAATAAACCATAAAAATAAAAAATTATATAAATAAATCATTATCTGTACTGAAAAAAGATGTAACATATTTGAACTCCCTTTCAGACTGACTTCTTTCTGACTTAGTTCAGGCATTTTTGCTGAGACTTTGATTGGGATTTAATTAAATTATAGATTAAGTTAAGGAAGGAAATAGTAAATATTCTCTGCCCATGAATGTGTCTGTACTTATATATGCAGGGTCTGCTACTGTAAATGGTATTTTGATTTTTATTTGAAGTACCACCTCATATATAGGAAATCAGCTAACTTCTTAAATAAAAAATCTTTTCATTGTACATTTTCATACCATTTATTTTTTTTCTTTTTCATTAATTTTTCTAGCTTGGCACACCAAGTGACAGGTTTTGTGCTGACATATCCAAGCATCCCTGTCAGTACACCTTGTTCTCATTCCTCCTCTTCCTCATCCCATCCTCATCTCTCCACCTCTGCTCTAGCTAGTGAGTCTTCCTTCTCCTTTCCTATCACAGATATTCCATTACCCTGTTTCCCATGTATTATAATCTCTCCCTCTCCACTCATAATCCCCTTTCTCGTTTTGTGAACTATATACATGTGTACTAATAAGCTGCATTGTAAAATTGGTTTTGTATATCAGTTGACTTCTTCCATCACTCTCTACCTTATTTTTTACAGATTCTCTCACCGAACCTTGAGCTCACAGATTGACTGAACTAGCTTGACACTGGGCTCAGGGATCTATCTGTTTCTCTTCCCCAGTACTGAGGTGACAGAAGCTGGCTGCTATGCCTGGCTTTTCCACGATACGGGAACTGTCAGAGTAACTGCATGCTGCATGAATTCACAAGCAAAGACCTTAGGGGAACAAGAGGTTTTAGTCTAGCTTATGATTGTCTGGTTACAGTTCTTAGTCCATCTTGTTAGAGAGCTCATGCCAACACCAGGAGCTGAGGAAACTGGCCACACCATCTCCACAGGACTGCTGAGAGCGAACCTCACTTACCAGAGAGCATGTCTGTCCAAGTATGCAGACGAATGCCAACTTACTGACCCAGCTTCCCTCATCTTATCCCCCACCCAGGGAATGGTCACACCCACCATAGGCTGGGTCTTCCCCCACCGATTAATCTCCTACAGGTTTGCTTAGGATTTGCCTTAGCAATTGATTCTTTGCAAATGTGCCCAAAGCTCAGCCTGCAATTGTCAAGCTGACACCTGTATCTAACTGGCACAGGAGCCAAGCTCAGGTCCTCATGCTTGCAAAGCAGGCACCTTACTGACTGGCCCGTAACCCCAGCCCCTCATTGTTCCTTTAAAGTCTGCAGTGTCTGTAAGTGATGCATCTTATTTCCTTTCTGATAGTGGTAATTTGAGTTCTCTCTCTCTCTCTCTCTCTCTCTCTCTCTGTCTCTCTCTCTTTCTTCTCTTCTCTTCTCTCCCTCTCTTCCCTCTCTCCCTCTCTCTTCCCTCCCTCACTCTCTCTCTTCTCTCTCTTCTCTCTCTTCTCTCTCTTCTCTCTCTCTCTCTCTCTCTCTCTCTCTCTCTCTCTCTGTCTCTCAATGTCATTAGTATCTGCTCTGATTTTTATCATTTGTTTTCTCCTTCTTAAGAATTTGAATTTGATTTGTCCTTTTAAGAATAGTCTCCTGGGGCTGGAGAGGTGGCTCAGGGGTTAAGCCTCTGCCTTGCAGGTGGAAGATCCTGAGTTTGGATCCTAGACCCCCACGTATAGACGCCGGGCGGAAGCGGGGGCGGCCTGCGTTTCTGGTCCTAGTAGGGCGGAGCCTGTGAATCCGGGGGCAGAGTAAACAAGGAGGAGGTGGAGGCGTCCATGATGGTTCCCGAATTCGTCCGTGGTTCTACACACACACATACATGCACACGCATACACACGCACAATTGAATAAATAATAATAATAATAAAAAGAATAGTCTCCTAAGGTACAAACTTGCAGTATTAACTTTAGATAGTTCTTTTATTTAAAAAAATCTCATCACTATTGCATCTCAAAAATTTTGATGATATACTTTTTTAGCTTCATTAGTATTTTTTCCATTTTCATGTGTATGTGGAGAGTGTGTGTGTGTATATACATATTTACATGTGTGTGTGTTTGCACATGTATGTGGGGGATGTGGAGTCAGTGTGAGTGTGCGCATGTGTGTGTGTATGTATATGTATGGAAGCCCAATGTTGAAATTATGGGTCATCTTCACTTACTTTTCCCCTTATTTCTTGAGGCCGGTCAATCAAACCCAGAGCTCACCAGTAGGACCAGTCTGGCTAGCGAGCTGGCACTGGAGATTCCCAGTTTCTGATTTATGAGGTTAGAATTACAGATGAACTACCACACCCAGCTGGCATTGTAGGTGGAGTCTGGAAGCACTTTCTCCAGACATAACTTTATGTTTTAAATTTTCCCGGGATTGTGTGTTATCTAGAATTGTATTGTTGCATAACTATGCATCTGGGGGATTTCTGGTTATCCTTCTGGTGTTGGTTTCTGTTTTGATCCTATTGTTGTCTGAAAGAGGCATTGGTTATTATTTATGTTCTTTTAAACTAATTAACATGTTTTTCATGGCCCAGAATCACATTTGGCAACAGGAATCACATTTGGCAACAGTCTCCTGTGAACTTGAGAAGGAAATGTACTCTGTCGTACTCTGTCGTTACATGAACTAATCGGTGAAGGTGAATTATATCCAGTGAATAGTGGAGCCACTGAGTTTGCTTCACTGGTTAAAGCCTGCTGGACTTCTCTAGCATGATAAAGACTGTGGGAACCTCCAACTCTGAAAACGGATTCATCTGTCTCTCCTTTGGTCCTCCCAGTTTCTGCCTCCTGTGCCTTGATGCTTCATGCTTAGTTAGGTTCATATGTATTAGACACTGTGATCTTTTCAGAGTGTTAACCCATTCCTCATTGTGTAATACTGCCTTTTATTCCTTGCAACTCTTTTTCCTCAAAAGTCTGCCTTGTCTGAAATGATTATGACAAGCTACTGCTTTCTTTTGATAGTGTAGTATATTTTTCTCCATCCATTTATTTTTAATTCATGAGTCTTTATAAATAAAGACTAAGCAATAAATTTGGGGTCTTAATTTTTTACCCATTTCTACAATCTTCATTTTCTTACAATATACATTGTGGAAAGACACATTTGACCACAAATACTCAAAAATGATCTCTGACATCATTGATCTCATATTTGCCATGTTTGCTTCTAGTTTCTGTTCGTTGTCTCATTATTTCAGCAGAGCAGTTTTATGATTCTATTTTCTTTCACCATATCAGTTGTACTTAGAAAATCTTTTTAAGGCTGGCTGGAGAGATGGTTCTGGGGTTAAGTGTCTGCCTTGCAAGCAAAAGGACCTGAGTTAGGATTTCAGATCCCATGTAAAAACACAGAGCAGAAATGATGGTAGATTACACTTCCTTGGAAACCCCAAGGCAAAGCAAAAAGGAGGTTGAGCAACCCAGGATGACTCCCAAAGTCACTCTTGTGCCTCCACAGGTAGAGTGCTCTCTTACACCCATAGACACACACACACACACACACACACACACACACACACACACACGCACACATGCACATGCACACGTGCACATGCACAAAGCATCTTTTTAAAGTAGTTGTTGGGCTGGAGAGGTGGCTCAGGGGTTAAGCCTCTGCCTTGCAGGCGGAAGGTCCTAAGTTCAGATCCTAGACCCCACGTATAGACGCTGGGCAGAAGCGGGGGGGCGGCCTGGCATTTCTGGTCCTGGTAGGGCGGAGTCCTGTGAATTCCGGGCAAAGTAAACAAGGAGGAGGTGGAGGCGTCCATGGTGGTTCCCGAATTCGCCTGTGGTTCTACACACACACACACACATGCACACACGCACAATTGAATAAATAATCAAAATAATAATAATAATAAAGCAATTGTCCTAGTGCTAGCAATATACATTTATAACTAATCCAAGTCCACTTTCAAATAACACCATATGATACTTTATGATATAACAACTTTATACCGTATAATAATACTATGATTCTAATTCTTTCCTCACATCCTTTGTAGCATGACTGCCATTCATTTCCCTTATACATACATATACAAATATGCATATCATCATATGAATATATATCTTTAGTAGATTATTTCTATTATTGATCTGTTATCTCAAGAGAGTGAATGTTTTCATTTTATCTTTATTTATTCCTTCTTTAATGTGTTTCCTCTATTATAGAGATAACAGATTCTAGTTTTTATCATATTTTTCTCTCTAAAGAACATATTTTAACACTTCTCAAAAAGTAGATCACGGAGGTGGCTCAGGGGTTAACCCTCTGCCTTGCAGGCGGAAGGTTCTGAGTTCGGATCCTAGACCCCACGTATAGACGCCAGGCGGAAGCGGGGGCGGCCTGTGTTTCTGGTCCTGGTAGGGCGGAGCCTGTGAATCCCGGGGCAGAGTAAACAAGGAGGAGGTGGAGGCATCCACCGTGGTTCCCGAATTCGTCCATGGTTCTACACACACACACACACACACACACACACACACATACGTACAATTGAATAAATAATAATAATAATAAAGTAGATCACTGGTAACATATTCCCTCAACTTGTGTCTGAAAAAATCTTTATTTTTAAGGAATATTCATGTAGTAGAGAATTCTAGTTTAACAAAGGGTTGTTTTTTGTCATAACTTTAAATATTTCACTTTCTCCTTTCTGGCATGGCTTCTGAAAAGATGTGGTATAGTTCCTCATTTCTCTGTAAGCCAGTTCTGATGGACGCACACCCCCAACTTCTTTCAGAGTTTTATATTATACTTAATTTTTCTGTGGATTACACACTATATACTTATTAGGCAAAGATTTATTTTGGTTTTTTTACGTTTATCCTACTTATTGTCATAATTTGGTTACTGATTTGGGAAAATTCTCAGTCACTATTTTATCAAACATTTTTTATTCTGTCCTTTTTCTTTTGGTATTCTCATTATATGTAACATACCTGCCATAATTAACTCATTGTTCCTGGATATTTTGTTCCACTTTTTCTAACTTTTTCTCTTTATTTTCTTTACTGGAATATTTCTTGTGAGATATCCTCAAGGCCAGAGATTCTTCATACTCTCCAAAAGAGCCCACTAAGGAATTCTCTGTTTGGCCAAGTCATTTTTAATCTATGACATTTCTTCTTATCTATTTCTCCTGACTTGCATTGCCCACTTGTTTATCCACGATGTCTGCTTTCTTCACTAGAACTCTGGGCATATTAATCATTCCTGTTTGGGATTCCTGGTCACATCATTCCAACAGTTGGAATACAGCTTGTTCTGATCTTTCTTTGTCGCACCGAACTATTTTCTGCCTTTTCAGTGTGAATTTGTAATTTTCTTGTGCTAACCATATTCAAATACTGGCAAAATTGGGACAAATAGGTTTTGGGAAACGTGGAGGTGGAGTGTGGGAACTCTGGATTGCTTCTCTACTCTGTGATTAGATCCCAGCCTTTCAGCCAGCCTATGTCACATGTGACTTGGTGTTTTCTGGTGAGACAAGGTGGAGAGAAAAAAAGTGAAAAAATGAAATGAAAAAAAAATCTCAAGAGTTTAAGATCTGGCAGTTTCTCTAGACTCTAGGCCCTGAGAGAGTGAGGCAAACTACTGAAGTTTATGTATAACTATTTGATACTGAACTACCTTCCAAACATTTACCATCATACCCACAGATCGGAGGAGCTATCAGCACTCAACCTAGAAGTTTCCTTTTGCAATGGAAGGTGCTTGATACAGAGAATGACAACTGACCAAAGTGCAGAAAATATGTGACCGTAAACCTCTCAGCCCTAACAGGACATCTGAATCACAGCCCACCCCATGGCTCAGGGAACATCACGGAAGAGGGGGCAGTAAGAATAAAAGACACAAAAAGTAGGGAGGGGCGTCACCAGACAGCATCTTCCGAGCGTGAAAGGGCTGCTGCTGCACCCATGAACTCACTGCAGCTGCGTCCATCTCCACAAGACCTGCGCAAGCTTTGCTTTATCACCATTTCACCCTGGAAAGGCAGAAATCTCAAGAGATACCATGCCTCCCTGAGACACTATTGAGGGTTAATGATGGCTGTAAGTGAAGGAAACGACTTTCCCCAATCTTATGCCCATTTGCTCGAGCAGGTGCTCAGGCACATGTCATTAGTTTTTTTATATATTTATTTATTTATTCCCAATCATACAAGCTTAATAAGTACTCTCCTTCCCTCCACCCCTCCCCAGTCCCCCTTGCACTCTCCCCCCCTTTTCCCCTTCTTTTCACCCCCCTCCCTCCCTTTCTCCCAGTGCCCCCCCTTCTTCCCTCCCATTCCCTGGAGCATCCTTTAATGTGAATGTGAAATTTCCTTCTGCAACCTCCACTCTAGTGAAGTGTAAGGACTCAGTGGTATTGCCTAGAGCCCTTTCTTGGGCTCCCTTTTAGTATGGGAACTCTATTATGACTGTTAATCCCTGGCCTCTAAGTATCCTAGTGCCTGTGATCCATGCTAGACTTTGGGGGAGTTCATGGACATGTCAGTCATTCAGGCATATGTCATTAAAGATATCCCACATGAAATTTAGTAGTCACATATGCAAAAAAAAAAAAAACACATGAAAGTAGGAGGGAGACTGGTGGGGAAGAAGGTTTGTAGTGGAAAAGGTAGTGAGAGGTTAAAATTGCCTACATTCATTGTATTAATGTACAAAACCCAAACAGAATAGAGCATGGTTTCTCCAGAGGGAAAGTTTTGTGAAAGACCAAAGCTGTGGCATATTTTAATGGCTTCTTTTCTCCTCCCACTGCCAGAAGCAAAAGTGGATTTTTCTCTATTTGTGACTATGAATACCTGACTAAAGTCCTGTAGGTAAAACTCACAAAGTGTGGGTATTCCACCAAGGACTAAGACACTCCTGGAGTTTTAAGCCCTCAGACTCATCCACACTGAATTGCCAGATCCATCCATCATCCTCCTATCCCACTAACTCCCCCAATTCTGGCTTGGACTCGCCTGTGATTGTCTGTGGATCTGGGTACTTCTGCATCCCCAGTTTGGAGATAACAGTTTTCCTGTGACACCACACTCTGGCGAAACTAAGAATTCTTTCTTTCCTTTTTCTGCTAGTTTGGGTCTTCACTTTTTTGCTACAGTGATGTCCTAACTTCCAAACTTTTTGTGTGCGAAGCTGGAAATGGAGAGGCTCACCTATTTTTGTAAATACAGTTTTATTAGCACACAGATGCGCTCACTCACAGGTACGCTGTCTAAGACTTTTGTGCTCTGCTGGCAAATTGACAAGTTGCGGTAAGGCTGACTGGTCCACAAAAGCTAAATTAGCAGCACAGAAAATTTTGCTAACCCTTGTTCTAAGTAATAGGAATCCATTAATATGTAAAATAAACTTGCTTCTGTGGAGCTTTTATTCTAATAATGGGAAGACCTGGTAAAATGCAATAAATTTTAGATGGTGATAAGTGTCAAAGGGAAAAATAAAGTAGAAAAGGGGAGGGGCAAAGACTGATGGGAAGGAAACATGAGTCAGGAAGAAAAACACATGACTTCAGGAGAAGGAGCCTGCCCAGGAATAGCTGAGTTTATGCTGTTCAATCAAAGAACAAAAGTGTCAAGTATGCTACGGGGAATAGAGCGAATAAGCGACCAAGTACAGACACCCAGAACGTGAGGGCCCTGAAGTTTAGTCCTTGCCGAGAACACTGGACTTGGAGCTGGCTGCTTGTCCTGCTTCTGGATTCAGCTAGCACGGGTCACCAGATTACTTTCATTCTTGACCAGTCATCTTGTGCCTGAGGAGGGGCTACAGTCACATTCTTCATAACTGCCTAAAAACTTTGAAGAGAAGAGCAGGACCCTTTCAGGCTCAGCAAGTAAAGTACAAAAGGTTTGTGAAAGACGTGCCCCCGGGGAAAACAGGGAATGAGAGAAGCAGACAGGAAGGGGAGACGATGAGTAACGAGACAATATCACATGAATTAGCAGTTGCAGCCTGATCTGTGAGAAGTTCTGAGCACAAACCACCCATCGGTTTATTCCTGCTTTGGACCAAATATTAGGCTCTCACTCTACCATGTAGGAAAAGGGTGCCTTTAGGGAGTGACCCACTCTGAACCCCTACAACCATCAGTTATTGATGAGAGTCATGTTCCACGGGGGCTAGAACACACTCACGGACATTACTGGCTATCTGCCTATGCTGTCCAACTGGCCCAGTAGTTTTGGATAGTCCCTTACAGATGATTGGCTTAGTTCCTTCTTGCTGCCACATCAAAATTCCCAGCAGTAGGTACTTCACGCAGTTCAAGATGGAGGTGTTGACCCCTTTAATGTCTGACAAGGGCTCTGCTTCCCAGACAGTCCCTTGAATGCTGTTCCTGAATAAGGAAGAGATGAGCAGGAGAAAGGATTTAGTTAGTCTCCTCCCACCTTCTTATAAAGCCATCTTTATAAGGCCATATCTGAAAATCTCCACCACTTAATCTTATCACATTGGAGTACACATGCTGGCCTGTGACTTTTGAAGGAATACATACATTCGAACGATAACAATGAATGACAGCTGTCAGAAACAGAACCCAAGGGAGGCAGGGATGTGCCAGGACAGTTAATGAAAGCCAGATACCACCAGAATCTGCTATACAAGCAAGAAGTGCCGCAGGATCTATAAAAATGTTGCTATGCTACATTGCTTATTTATGTGCTGTTCAGTCAAATGTTGAAACAATGTGAGTTCAAAGCCAGAGTACGGCACCCCAGGTATGGCACCCCAGATCTGTATTCCCAGGACTCAGAAGCCTCAGGAAAGAGGATCCGCTGTTCAAAGCTACTCTGGGATACATGGGAACACCTCGTGTTTTTTTAATAGGCCACATGTGCACTACCACTCTAAGAACACTCAACTGTAAAGCTCAAGAGCATTTTATCATTTTAGATGCCCAGAGAAAAACAACACAGATAGCTGGTGGCATAGGACTACCATGTCCAGACATATTCATATTGTCTCCTGGTGGGATGTAACCCAGATGTTTAATAGTTGTGTGGTTATCAGGCAGGAAAATACACTCTTCAGTTTCTCTGATGTTAACATCCCTCATAATGACTGTCCAAATTCTGAATTCATTCTGAATATACCTGAGGGTTTTTTTTTCTACAGTTTGTGTGAGTTCAACCTTATGATCCAGTCTTTCAAGAAAACCTTGCAAACTGCTTGTATTCATCTGAACAGCAGGTGGCAGACTTGAGTCCTTTCAAAAACTAGTTCTCACAAAACAATAGCTGAACCTAACTGAAACACACACACACACACACACACACACACACACACACACACACACACACACACGGTTACCTCTGGAGAAAATTACCATTTGGCATTTCACTTCTTTTCCTGTCATTTGATGATTACCCACCTTCTGTTGGATGGACTGAAAGGTATCACCCACCCATCTGTCCTGTTTCTTTCTACTCCAACTTTTGGGAACCCGTTTGAATTTTAAACAGAAAGATATGCTGTCTCTGCTAAGACCCACTAACAAATATATGGGCCACAGTTTTAAAATTTCTAAAATGGAGAATTTGCCACAAATCATTTTTATTATTGTGTGTGTGTGTGTGTGTGTGTGTGTGTGTGTGTGTGTGTGTGTGTGTGTGTGTAGGGGTGTGTGTGTGTGTGAGTGTGTGCCTATGTCTGTGTGTCTGTGTGAATCATAAGGCACTGTGTGTACCTGTGGAGGCCCAAAGGTGACTTCAGGAATCATCCTGTTTTGCTTCTACTTCCCTTTTGCTTTGTTCTGGAATTTCCCAGGCTCCACCTTGCAAAACCAGAAGTTCAGGCTGCTTTCATTCTGCCTGGCATTTTTACATGGGATCCAGGATTTGAACTCAGGTCCTTCTGCTTGTAAGGCAGAATATTAACCCCTGAACAATCTCGCCAGCCCCAAAGGTCATTTTTAAAATTTTGTTTTTCTAGTACAAAATATTTCGGGCATGCCCTGGCCAAATACAGAAAAATTCTGAGATCCTCAGTGATGGCTTTGGATAGGTTAGGACTGCTGGCCTTGGAGCTCTGAGACTGGCCCTCTCGTGGGCTGTTTGTGAAGTGTGACACTCACCATTAACACAGGCCCCCAAGAAGGAGAAGAATGATTTCCATCCACACTCACCTTACCCTCTGTTTGGATATCTGGGCACCTGGTCAGGTCAAACTGTGATACCGCTGACTCTCACCAGACTGGAATGAGATTCTTCAGGGCACAAATGGGCTCCGGCTTCTGATGGCTTCTTCATTTGACTCATTCTCTTGACTTAAATTCAGTGTGAAGGTCGGAAAGAATTTCCAAATCAAAGCCACTGGTGCAGGTACAGGGGAGAAAGTCCAGTCATTAATGAGGAACCACATAGAACACAGTCCTTGCAGCACCCTATTGCCACGTATTCACCTAGACCCTAGGACACAGAGACACAGCGCATGACTGCAAACAAACCTGATTCTCGTTTGGGACCCTTCCACCAGGAGGCAGGGAGATTCATTCATTAGATCTGCAGAAGCTTCGCTTTATTCTCGCCACTGTGATTATTCCTCACTCTTCTCCATTCTTGTTTCCATTGCTAATAGCAGAAAAAGCTGCTAGTTTACAATATAATTCATTAGAACTGTCAGTCCCAATGTACCACTGATAAGAGGACATGGAGGAAGCAATAGATTTAAATTACTTAAATCATGAAGGTATAATTATGTCCTCTCATCTAGAAATGGCGATGGCTTCTTGTCAATTTAAGTCTAATCCAGACAGCATATATCCACCTTGTGTTCTAAATATGGTCAGCTGTTTTCTGAGATCTAAAATCTTCTTAGGAGGAAGTAGTTGATAGGAACTACTTTTCATTATTTTTTTCAAATAATCTCAAATGTGCACAGAAGTGGCAAGTACCTTGTAAGGAACCTTCTGTCCTGAATAGGTTGAAAATAAGTTGCCAGCCTCATGCTTCGTCACCTCTGAATACCAATGTATGTTTCACAACTCACACTGAATGTTTGAGTCCCCTGAATTCATCACTTGAAATCCTCAGCCCCAGGACGGTTATTTGGAGACACAGCCTTTTGTAGGTCATCTGAAGTCTGTCGTTATAAAACAGACCCAGAGAGCTCCCGCAGCCCTCCTTCCATGTGAGACAGCTGTCAGTGAACCAAGGAGTGGGACTTCCCCACCATGCAATGTGTTGGCACTATGATCTTGGACTTCTTAGCCATCAGAATGTGAGAACTTAATTTCAAAGGCAGCCACTCTGTCGTGTTCTGACAAAAAAAGCCTTTTGGACTAAGACGCTATCAAAAGCAAAACCTCTTTCTGTTAGCCCGACTCCCATCAAATTCAGGTTCAGGAGACATAGCGATGCTAAGTCTTCCCATTGCATACGGCCAGATGGCATGGGATCCACATGCCCCGTGACTACTGGCACTTACTTTGATCACTCGGTGAACATGGTGTCTGCCAGGAGTCTTACTCTAAGGTTGCCCTGTGTAAGGGAGAGGGAGTCAGTTAATAAAATGCTAGCTTTTCCTTAATATTAGGTTTATATAATAAATGGGCTGTCTTACTTTTTTTGTTAAAGATGAGCACAGAGGGAAATTAACTCTTGGTGCCTATTGTCATGACTTTTTGAATGTGTCCCTCACAGTCTCGAATGTGTTTGGGAAAGTCATGGCATTTTAGGAGGTGGAGCCTTGCTGGAGGAAGGCAGTCACAGGGCTGGGCCTTGAGGTGGATTAGTCCATCCTACTTCCAGGAGAGGTCTGTTCTTGCAACTGGCAGTTTTGCAACTCTCAGCCTCCAAGATGTCTGCAGTGACTTAGCCTACATCCAGTCTTCCCTTTCTTCCCTTAAGTTGCTTGACTTTGTGTATCGTCTCACAGCAACACAAAGAGTAACTAGTACACCTATAGTTATTGTTCCATGGAATATTCTGGAAGGCTTTAAAACCAAGCCCTGTGCTCCCCAGTCTTCGCTGTTTAATTGACATGCAACAGATTTAGAAAAGTGTGTCAGTCATAGGAGCAGTCCAGATTCTTTCTAAACACTCTGCATCAGAGATCACAATATTTTAAACCCCCTCCCCTTGATCAGATGCCCACTTCTCTTCTGTCACCCCTAAGTAACCATTATTTAGCATAGCTTTGTTTTTGAGCTTTATTTCAATGAATTATAGAGTAGCTGTTCTACTCTGTATCATGATGATGAGACTGAATATTCATGCTGCAGTATAACAGTGATGGTCCTGCTCTGAATGCTCTGTAGATTTAAGTATATGATCTATTCACTTGACAAACAACTACTAAACATCTGTCTTTGCAAAGACACTTTGATGGCCTTCTGGCCTGACCCAGTTTCCTTCACTTTAAGCCCATTTGAAAAAGCAATAATAAATGACCACTCTCACATTGCACCAGGTGCTAACACATACCTACCCCACCTCATTTGATTCTCTCTCTAATGAACCCAGCAATACATATATTTATTATTAATAAATATTAAATATAATTGTAACACTATATATGTATAAATCTTAGTTTTGGAAATAAGAAATACATTCAGAGAGTCTTCTGCAGTTTATATGAGATCTTATCAATAGTAGAACAGGTATCTAATTCTGCATCTATGTATAAAACCTGCAATGATAGTCATGTGGGTGCTTTATCTCCTATCTCTTTGAATGCATCTGAGTTTACTTGCAGTGTTGGTGGGATGATCATATGAACAGGTTCAGTTTATAATCTTATAATCTTCCCTGTGACCTTTCTTTGACATGGCAAGTCTGTCAGAAACACACAGGAAATCTTAGCCAAAGCAGGAAGGAATTGTTGGGAAATACATCCACTTCCCTGTTCCTCAATGACAGGCATTCTAAGTGAGTCCTCAGAGGATCTGTAGCAGGACTGGGCCACTAGTTCACTGTGGTAATCAGCACATCAGTTCGTTCAGTTAGGTGCCGTCACTATCCTACTGCACCTTTCCCTGTCCCTCATGTGGCTTCTTAGAATCGCCTTCCAGTTAGAGGAACTGCACTGAAGTCCTTCCCCGGGGTCTGCTTTCAGCAGAGCTCAAATTAAGACACGTGTTCTCACAGCAGCAACTCCTGCAGACACCTACTGTCTCTGGATAGGCTAAACCCCCACAGAGCACCTGGACCTGAGGTTCTTTGTGGCCTAGGTTTCTTCATCCTTGATGCAGAATACCTGCTCCTAGGTGTTGCATTCCAAAGCTTCTCTGCAGGAGAACAGCAGCATTCAGACACCAGCCATGTCTGAAAAGAGAAAGGTGATTTATGGTCTGCAGGTCAGAGGCCTCACAGAGCAGGTGAACCCAGCAGAGTTCATAAATATGGACACGATGGTTTTGAATAGATTTATAACTGCTTATAGGTATATAATTTAGGAGCTGGGGAGATGGCCCACTATTTGGGCCTTTGCCTCACAAGCAAAAGGACCTGAGTTCAGATCCGCAGATTCTACAAGCAGAAGGACCCGAGTTCGGATGCCCAGATCCCACTCTGCCAGGCAGATACAGCAGCAGCCTCTAATTATGGCCCTGGAAGGCAGAGCCTAGGAAATCTCAGAACGAAACAATAAGGAGGAAGAGCAAACCAGAATGACTTCTGGTGTCACTCTTGGGCCTCCACAGACACATACACTCAAGTACCTTCTTGTAAACATGTCTACACACATATGTACACATACACACATGCACAACAGACACACACACGTGCATGTTAAAAAAAAAAAAAGTAAATATTTTGGTCTAAGAGACCTAATTTCAAGACCTTTTCCTCTAGTCGAATTAATTTTGTGATCTCAACTAAGAGACCTAAGTATAACATGCCTCAAATTTCACATGTTGAGTGGTGGTAACAATTCTTCCAGTCCTATTGTTTTGTTGTAGAATAGGAAAACAGGAATTCTGTTGACATAACTTTGGGGAGGCTGTCACTCGTGCTAGGGTAAGACTTTTCGGGAACACCATGGCTTCTGAGTCACCTCTACTCCTGTGGCAATGACTGGCATCACTCTTGGGATAACTTATGAACTTCGAATATTTGCAAAAGAAAATAAAGTGGTTTTTGACTCTGCATCGAGCTCTAAGACTAAGACTATGGCAAATGTTTTAATCCTGTCCTGAAATCCCCTGAGAGTCAGATTCGGAAAAAATTGAGAATAGAAGATGCTTGATGTCTGCTTCACCTCACAGGGGCATCTTCAAATTAAGCTCTCTTTCTGCACTTAGTAACTGAGTATCACAGCCCTGATCTTTGTTTGGAAGAAAGAGGGAGAGTGCTTTGGCCATCCTCTGCTTGGAAAGCTGTCCTCGCTTGCTCTTTGAGAATGAAGCTGTTATTTGGGGCTAGTTGAGAAGCCAAAAGACTTGAGGAATCTTACATTTCTTACATGTTGCAGACTGCTTTTGAAATAGATTTTCTCAGTAGGGAAGTGGTTTTTTGTTCTTCAACTTCATCCTGAGAAGAATTTAAAATTTTTAAAAAGTAGTTTGAATGATGTAACCTGATTTATGAGCTCTCTTAATGTGTACTTTCCATTCCTTTTTGTTTGTTTTTGTTTGTTTGTCTTTCTTGTTTATTTTTAGGGAGATAGCATTCTCTTTTGGACAGATTAGTGGAATACATTTTAAGGTTTTTCCCGAACCACCTGAGCGCACAAGGCTAGACTTCAGCAGTGGGATTGTGTTAGAGAAGTTGGGATCATTGAAGTTCTGTTCACCTCAAAATGTATCGCATTGATTACTATAGCACAGAATCATATTATCTGACCAACTAGATATGATTAACTATTACCCAGATGGACTGAATCTTCAAGATATGACACATGGTAGGTCCCAATGGCAGCACCTCATTATCTCGCTCTTGTACTTATATTTTTAAAGAAAAAACACTTTTATAAATTGCAACTAGTTAATACAACTGTATGGTAGGCAAATCTCTGCCTATTGGGCAAGGTAATCCCAGAGGAACAGATAAAGGGATATATTTCCTATTACAATGTAAAAATGTAGATGAAGCTCTTAACCCCAGAAGATAAAGCATTTTTTTAAGTGTTAGCAATGTGGAAGTCCCAGTGAAGACATGTTGTAAAACCAGGCTCCCTGAGTTCAACTGCACAGCTCTCTACAATCTGGCTCAATCCTCAGTTTCCATATGTGTTTTATGAAGACAGTAATAGTAGTATAGACGCCACAGGATTGCTATGAAAATCAGACTCTGAGACAGTCAATGCTGTATACAGACTGTATTGTACACGATAAGCATTATAATGTTGTATATAAATGTGTGGAACACAGAAGCTACCTATAGACACACAGGTCCAACCATGCAGTATATCAATCTAGACTGTTTACTCCAGAATACATTAGCTGTCAAGAATAGAAGATTCTTGATTTTGCACTGCGGCAGAACCTGTGTGAGATCAGTAGTAGTGTAGAGACAGAAAACTTCAGTTACAGGTAGTGGAGCAGAGGGGAATGTTGATTATATGATTTAAGTAGGACAGAACTCAAAGCCTGCAGAGAAGGAGGTGGAAAAAACAGAAGTAATTCACAGAAATCAGTAGAAAGTGGAGGAGGAGTTGACAGTGATGAAGAACTTGGATTCCATCTTGTCATGGTTTGAAATGTGTCCCCCACAGTCTCATGTGTTTGGCAAGGTCATGGCACCTTGAGAAGTGGAGCCTTGCTGGAGGAAGGCAGTAACAAGGGGTGGGCCTTGAGGTAGATTAGTCCTACCCTACATCTAGGAGAAGTCTGCCTTTGCAGTAAGCAGTCTTGCAGCTCTTAGCCTCCAAGATGTCTACAGTGAAGTAGCCTCCTCCAGCTTTGGCCAACCAGCCATGTCACCTCCACTTTGAAAGATTGTATCTCCCCTTTGGAACTGTAAGCTGAATAAATCTTTTCTCCCTTAAGTTGCTTGACTTTGGGTGCTCTCTCGCAGCAATTTAGTTAAATATAAAGCTTACTGTTACAAACATGTTCTCCCTTCTCCCTTAAATTTCCAAGGAGAGGCCAAATGTGATTTTATTATACCATGACAGACCCATCTCCCAAGAAAACCATAGTATCATTGAAGAGGTAACTTGTAGATTTGATTGTTTTCTTCTAAAAGCAGTCCTGACCTTTCTTTCTAAGCCACTCTCCCTACCAACTTGCTGTGCTTTTGTGATGATACTATGTTGAAAATTGTCCCTTTCAGCTTTCTGTGGGTTCCATGCCAAGGCAGGAGGAAGCAAAATAAATCATCTTCGCTTCCCCATCAAAACCACCTCTTGTCTCTGCCATCTGTGACTTACAGAAACTACAATACTTGAATGACTGTGACATGCTATGTTTGTTTTCTTTTTTGTTCTTTCTTGTGAAATAAATAAGTTAAATAGATATTCTTGCTGTTGAAATTCCATTTCATATATATTAAAAGCAGGATGGAGAATTCCTTGGACGAAGTTCAAATTATTTCTTGAAAGGCAACTAAACTTGAACTGATGAAGAGAGCCTTGTCTGCATTTTACATAGATGCTGGGGTCGTGTTTGGGTGGTTTAGGGTAGCCCTATGTGTCAGCTCTCTTAGATGTTGCAGGTAGAACAAGCTTCCTGCTAATTACCAATCCAGCATGGGAAACCCCTGCAGTGCACGATGATAAAGACATACTGAACTGCAGAAAGCGCCTTTAGAGTCTCCGCAACTGACACTTGAGCCTGAAGCTCAATCTGAAAACATGGCAAATGCACAACAGGTGAGCATTTATACAGGGGACATCCCAGACACTGAGTGCTCCTGAACCACCTGAGCGCACAGGTGTAGCATAGACAGAGTGATTGCTTAGGTTGTGTTAAGGAAGATGAGATCAAAGAAGCTGTGTTTCAGTCTTTGAAGTTAATTTTAACTTTTTCAGTGTATTGGTTAACTGTGGATAGAAAAGAAAAAAAAATGCTGCAAAACAGACAAACTCCACAATGTTAATAATACCTTTTAGCAACAAACATTTCTTTCTCTTACTTATGGGTATGTAGTTGGCAGCACTCTTCCTCTTCAAACTTCAGATTAGCTGGGATTGACTATTGGCTTTACTTCAAGTGTGGGTCCTGATGTTCTGCAGGGATGAGCAATATCAGGACTACTTTTCAGGGCAGGTGACACAAATGCAAAGAGCCAAGGCTCACATCTAACAGCCCAGGCTTTTCAACTCACCGACTTCCCATGACCAACCGCACAGTCGAGGGATCAGAGATATGTGTGTCACATATTCTCCAGAGAGATACCCCAAAATCACCCGCAAAGAATAGGCTGATAATCATTACCAGGAGGAGTAAAGAACTGAAATGATACTTCAGTCTGTTGTTCCACAAACAGCTATAGAACACTGGTGATTGCTGTAGCTTCTCTTTTCTCATTCATGAAATGAATCATAAAAATAATACTTATTTCCTATGAGTGCTGGGTAGATCAAAGTAAGTGAGAGGCAGTATTGAATACTAATATACATAGAGCAATTCCAATGCTACAAGCTCTTTATATTTTGGAGATTTTTTGGCTCCTAACCTCCTCTCTATTCTTTCTTTCTGCTAATGCCCTCTTCTTTTTCTAATTCACTAGTTTATGGAATTCCCCTATCAATTACAGGGCTGATTCAAGTTATTTATTATATTTGCATGGGTGGTTAAAGCAATGTGACTATCCTTGCAGGCACTCCCTGTATTTAGAGTGTGGGAAAGACGGATGGAGATACAGATATCACATTTGTTATTATGAAGCCCTATGCACTAATGAGGCTTCTGATAGTGTGTACCTACACATCAACCCTCCAGCTTAACTATTCCAGAGCTCTGCAAAGCTGTCATTGACCCAGCTTGCCAAAGTGGGAGTCATTTTTAAGCACCTACCTAGTGTCGGAAGGGGAATCCTAGTCTCTAAAGAAAGTCCTGCCTAAATTCTTGTCACATGGAAAAAAATTTACAGGCGATGCAAATGGGAAGGCACTCCAGATTCCTTGGACCAGATTTTCACCCTGACCCTTCTTTTTATCGCCCATAAATAAGCCATGTTCCATGCTATCTCTAGAAAAATAAACAGAAGAAACAAAAGAATAAGCTCTGTTCCAATAGAAGACCCTGTGAAACAGGAGAACAGGGGGCAGATAGTTTCCTTGACAACCTGTTTTACAAATGAAAGCACTTTCTAGTCAGTGGAGAAATGAGTCAACTTGGAGTCAGTGGCCTAAACTAATACCAGTGTGAATCAATCATTATCACATATAATTCTGCATACCAAACACTCTGGACTAAAGAGGTGGGAACACACTTAACTACAAAATTGCTGAAAGAAAGTGAATGAAACATGAATGAAAATATGTGGAGAGACATTTCGTTTCCATAGATTCAAAGATGTAAAATTGTTGTTAAGAGGACAGAACTACTCAAAACTAAAATTAAATCAAATCCTTATTTAAGTATTGATGTACCTTTTCGGAAACAAAAAAGTAATCCTGATTGGGTATATTGTTCAGAGACAGGCTACCTGAGTGTCATGTAAAAGGATGTAGATTCAAACTCCAACCACTGGAGTGAAAGAGAGAGAGACAGCGAGAGAGAGCAAGAGAAATCCTAAAGTTATATTCTTTTTTAATTTTAATTTTCTTTATTTATTCAGTTGTGCATGTGTGCGTATGTATGTGTGTGCGCGCATGTGTGTCTATGTGTGTGTAGAACCACGGACGAATTCAGGAACCACCATGGACCGCCTCCACTTCCTCCGCCGCAGGATTCACAGGCTCCGCCCTACCAGGACCAGAAACGCAGGCTGCCCCCACTTCCGCCTGGCGTCTATACGTGGAGTCTAGGATCCGAACTCAGGACCTTCTGCCTGCAAGGCAGAGGCTTAACCCCTGAGTCACCTCTCCAGCCCCCTAAAGTTATATTCTAATGGTCCCAGCATTCTTTAAAGAAAGGACAAATTTGCAGGACTCACATTTCCCAATCCCAAAACTTGCTTTAAAACTGCTGTAAAAACAGAAATAGTTTAATGGCTGGCATAAGGACAGTCACTGAAACCAATAGAATAGAATAGCTCCAGAAATAAACTTACATAGGTGCCAAAACTATTCAACGAGGATAAGAATCTTTTCAACAAATAGTGCTTGTAAAATTGGACATCCACATGCAAAAAAGTGAAGTTGTATATTTAACTGATGCCATAAACAGAGATTAGCTCAAAATACTCAGACCTAAACAATAAGAGCCCAAACTATAAAACTCTTAGAAGAAAAACAAGGAAAATTTTATTACACTGGATTTGGCAACCACTTCTTTGATAAGAAACCAAAAGCACAGTCACAAAAATAACTTAAATTAGGAGGATACTATGAAAATGACAAAAGATAGCCTATACGAAAGGGAAAATATTTACAAACCACATACATAATGAGAGATTAATGCCCAAGATATATAAAGGACTAAAACCAATAACGAGAAAACAAACCTATTCAAAGGACTTGGACAGATCTTTCCAAGAGAAGATGAACAAATGGCCAACAAGTATAGAAGATGCTGAACATATCTAGTCATTGATGAAATTCAAGGCAAAACCTTATTAGGACAGAGATGTAGCTCATGCCCAATGGGCCTAGTGAGGGAGAACTTGTCTGGCGTGCATGACACTTTGAGTTTGGTCTCCAGCACCACAAAAATTGGGTGTTCTTTTAATTATCATAAAATAATAATATTTCAAAGATGTGGAGTGTTAGGTTACTACACTACATTTCCTTAGGGATTAAAAAAAATCCCCATCCCATAAATGACACCTCCAGGCACGTACTTTGGGCTTAAGTGCCCTTCCCTCAACCTGAAATGGTGCCTCTAGCCACTGCCCCCTTCCTCCTCCAGTTCTTGTAGGAGTTTTTCAGTAGCAGAGCATTTTCCCTAATAAGGTAAAATCCAGTGTTCCTTGCTCTTGCCACGCCCCTTAGTGCCCTGCCTGGGAGAAGCCGAGAGAAATGACACCTTTGCTGCTGTGCTGCGCATTCAAGTTGAGACAGCCACTCTGTTCACTCCCCTAATAAATCTCTTGCACCCAACGTGGTCTGTGATCTTTGCTGGGGCTGGACACCGAGGGGGGTTGGTTTAAAAAAAAAAAACCCTTCATGGAGAAAATAGAATCCTTGTAGATCACTGGAAGGGATGTCAAATGGGTGTCTTCTATAGAATAATGTGAAAGTTTAATCCTAGACTTAACACTATATGAAAGTAGCACCTCTGCTTTCAAGGACAAGCCCAGAAGGATTGGCAGCATACACTTGAACAGTTTCTCTTGTGCTGTTTACAGCAACAGCACCCCGGCACCCCAGAGGGGAGACAATTGCAAATGCCCAGCAATAATGAATGGAGAACCAAGAGGTTGGATGCTTATGTGCAGAATATTATTCAGTCTTGAAAAGGAATAAAATCTTTGTATGTACTATAACATGGATGGACGCTGAAAACATTATGCCAAGTGCAATAAGCCAGGCACAAAAGAGAACTGTATCACACTGATGCAGCAACAGTCTCGCCAAATGTTACAGAAATGACCATCCCTATGTTGCAGGGTTCTTGTATTTAGGAGTCCAAGACTGAAACCAGACCACGTGTAGAGGATTAAGGTAGAGTTTATCAGAGGAGAGAAAGGCTGGAACTCATGGACCCCAGGCATGAAATCCATGAGAAGCAAAGAAGCAGGAAACGGGAAACGGACTCGTGGAATTAAAACCATGAGGGGCTAGGGTGCCAAAGAACTCATGGGATCCATGAGAGGCAAGGAACTAGCATGGCACTCTGAGTGCCAGAGGGGCTAGGGCACCAAAGATGGCTGCCAGGGTCAGGCATTATACACCTAGGTAATCCCAGGAAACTGGCTTTTTCACATTGGTTAACTCCCATTGGGGCCCTACCCAGTTGCTCTTGGGCCCATGTGGGCTAGAGGTCAAGTTGTTTGTTTGATATGGAGAGCTCATCTCCGTAATCCTCATAGGGAAGTTGGCTGTCTTATCTCTGGGAGGATTGGAGTCAGTTCCTCAGCAGGGGTGTCCCTTCAGGGTGATCCCAGCAGTGGGGGATGACCTTCAGGAATTTCAAAGACCTTCAAGGACCTTAGAGACCCACCCCAGCATAGCTGCTCTGATCCTGCCTTAACATGATCCCACTTCGAATAAAAGCTTTTAAAAAAATTCATGTAGACAGAACATACATTAGGTGACAGGGCCTCGGGACAGGGAGAGTTATTATTCAATGGGTTCAAAGTTCTGATTTGGAATAATAAAATAAGTTCTGGAAACGGATGGTGGTCATGGTTGTTCAACATTGTGAATGGCATCAAATCATGTATTTAAAAATAGCTAAGATGATGAATTGTTGTGTATTTGGCATAATATACACATTGGTGTATGAGCCATGTGTCGGGTTTAGTCTGCATTCACCCTCCTCTGGGCTGAGAAGCTTCATCATGGATGGCTGCTCTAAGGTAGCCTCAGCTGGGAAAACTTGTCCCTACTCCATGTGTTCCTCATTTGTTACTGGGCTAGTCTAGTCTTGTACCCATGGCAACCAGACAGAGGTCAAAGCAACACCAGCCTCCCACCAGTTCCTCCCAAAGCACAGGCTGGGACAGGTACATCACTTGTGCAGGCTCAAGTCATGTGACTGATCCCAAGGTTAAGGAAGGGAAAGGCAAACAATCTCCACTTCCCAGAGGGAAAAGCTTCAGGTCTTCTTGCAAAGGCATGTGAACAGACAGAGGTGGAAACATAGGGTCATCTTTGCAGCAACCTTGCAAAATGTGAGAATTCATCAGTACATGGAAGACTAAGGCAGTATGTGTTCCTCTGTCTTTCCTAGTGGCTCCCATCAGAGGTCGGCGTCTGCTGTCAGAGTCGAAGCATGTAGGAAAGTGCATTCAAACCCCACTTGCTCATATAGGAAAGTGCACTCAACCCCACTTAGTGCAGGCAATTTTCTCTTCCAGCAATTACTCACCCATCAGTCTGTTTTACAGACTATGCCAGCTACATGACAACCAACCTTAGCACTTTGTAGAAGTTGCTTCTACTTAGAGTAGCTAAGACATGGGCAGGACTTGCAAAACAAACACAATGGTCACGCTTCAGAGGAGTCAGGCAGACCCTCTTGGTACAGACAAGAGCCCTAGCTGCAGCAAGGTGGGACCTGACGAAGGCTACATAGCTCACGACAGGAAGCAAACTAGAAGCCACAAGTTCTCTGCAGCATCATGGTGCTGTCTGCTTGCTTCTCTAGCTCCACCTCAGCCCTCAGATGGCCTTGATCTGCCCTTCAGGGCCTTGTAAGGCCAAGTACACTCTGCTGAACCCCGGGCAGAGAGTTTGCTTTACGTCCAGAATCGCTTACCTCATGTCAGACCTGCTCTGTGGGTTTTTGTGAGCTATAGGTTGCCAGGGGATTTGCGTGCAGAGCACAGCTTAATGTGTACTGAATCAGGATGCTGGTTTTCCATCTTGACTGCTTGTTGGACTCACCTGTAAGAGGTTTTAAACTACCACTGTCTGGGCTCCCTACAGAGGTCTTTCTTAATTGGCTGTTGAGAGCAGTCTGGGTAAAAAAGACATTTAAAGTTTTCCAAAGATACCCCATCTCTATAGTCTATTTCTAGGATGCTAAAGTGTTGATAGTTTTTTTTATCAGGCTTTCCCTTTGTGTAACTGACTAGTAGTTTCTTAACTTTTAACTTTTATGTTTGATAACTTCACACATGTGTAAAATATTGTGGCCATATTTACCCTCATTGCCCGCTCTGGTTCCCTTCCCACCCTTTGACCTCCTTCTTCCCACCTCGTTCCCCTCCTGATCTCGTGTCCGGTCTTGTGCATATAACCACAGCTGCTGTGTGCATGTCTACATCATGTCTGGCAAACCAGAATTTCACAGCTTTCTTCCTCGTCCTCCAGCCCTTACAGTCATTCCACACTCTCTTCTGCCATTTTCCCTGGCTCTTGAAAGAAGTGTTACAGATGTCCTGTCTAGGGTAAGCATTCGATAGTCACTTATCAGCACTTGGAGTGGTTGTGAGTCACTGCCACAAATTAATATTCCATTTTCTCCCTCTTTCCTTTTTAATTCTTCGACAGTTTCAAGCATGAAATTTAAGTCATGTTCCCCTCATCTTATCTGTTCCCATCGCCCTTTCACTGAAAATCTCCCCAGCCAATCTCCCTCCTACTTTCCTATCTTGTGTGCCCACTGGATTTTATCCAGCTTGCCTGCGTTGGCATGTGTCTGAGCATTTACTGGAGCAATGGGTACCCCACTGACGAAAGAAGGCGCTCCTCTCACAGCCAGAAGGAACCTTCGATAGGCCCTCTGGGAAGGAAGGTGCCTCATGAGCTTTTCCCCCTCCCGTGATGAAAAGTGGCAGGAAAAATCTTGCGAAGGGATCCCAGAAGTAAAAACAACTCCCTGTTGGTATGTCAGTCATTGTGCAGGTCTGGTAAGGACAAGTCTCACTGTAGTGAGTTCCTAGATGCAGCAGTCCTGCCTTGAGTGGGATGTCTTGTCCATAGGTGAAACTTATCATCTTTAGGATCTTACATTCTCACTGCTCCCTCTTTTGTGAGGTTCCCAAATACTTAGGATAGGTAAGTTAGGTTGGTTTGATTCTGGGTGAACCTTGCTGAGTCGTTGGCACTGTGCATTGTGGCTGGCCATTACTGTCCAGTTCGCTGCTCTTCTGCTGCCCTAGACTGCGTCCTGTCAGGGTGTTGAGATTCTCCACCTCTCTTGTAGAAGATTTCTAGGCTGAGTGCTGAGTGCTCTTCCACTCTATGAGTATAATAGTAGCATTATTATTTACAGAGCAATTTGATATACTGTCTTCCTACTTACAGGTTCTTTGGTTGTTTTTCCCTATCGATCCATTTCCCAACTATAAAAACCTGAACCCCCCACAAGAGTAGACAACTAGAGGTAATCCTGGAATCTAGAGAAGCAGACAGGGGGGTGGGATTGATGGAGGGATGGGAGGGAGAGATGATGGAGGGAAGCAGGGATAAGTACTTAATATACTTTGTAAAGTTAAAAAATTTATTATTCTGTCATGTTGACATGATATTTTTAAAAGGCAGTTTGATATCATGTCAACATAGCAGAATAATAAATTTTGTTTGCACCTAGGGCCTATCATCTCCTGATCCACAGGTTCTTAGCCTAGTCTATAGTACCAGACATGAGTTCCATCCTGAAGATCAGGCCTTAATCTAATCAGGTAGCAACTGGTTATCTCCATGATATCAATGGACACTTCTTGCCCAGGTGGTTATTATTTTTTTTAATTTTTTTATTTATTCAATTGTGCGTGTGTGCGTATGTATGTGTGCGCGCGTGCGTGTGTCTGTGTGTGTGTAGAACCACGGACGAATTCAGGAACCACCATGGACGCCTCCACTTCCTCCGCCCCGGGATTCACAGGCTCCGCCCTACCAGGGCCAGAAACACAGGCCGCCCCCGCTTCTGCCTGGCGTCTATACGTGGGATCTGGGATCCGAACTCAGGACCTTCCGCCTGCAAGGCAGAGGCTTAACCCCTGAGCCACCTCTCCAGCCCCCAGGTGGTTATTATTATAACTGGGTGAGACTGTTGATGATTTTTCTCCCCCAGCAACCTGCATAGTACCTTTTGGTACTATGAAAACTGGCCATAAGGGAGGAAGATTCCAGATCAGTCTCAGCTTGCCTTCTCCAATATCCTGTGATCTATGTGTTTGCTGTATTTAGCAACAGGGTCGTACCATAAGGTTCTGCTGGGTAGTCAAGAGCAACGGCAAAACTCTTTATTGTTTTGATGGTCTTTATTGTTTTGGTGGTCTTGGAACTCTCTCTAACCAACAGCTCATTAGAGGGCATCACATTCCTGTCACTGGAAATTTTGTTGATCTGTCTACGTCATCTGGGAGGAGCACCTCATGGTAGTGTCTGATAGTTCCTTTCTTTCATTGCCCAAGTTCCCCTGTCCATTCATACTTTTGAACTGTATTTTATATAACCTTCTAATTTAATAAGCTTCTTTTATTATTATTATTATTTATTCAATTGTGCGCATGTGCGTGTGTATGTGCGTGCGTGTGTATGTGTGTGTCTGTGTGTGTGTGTGTCTGTGTATGTGTAGAACCACGGACGAATTCACGAACCACCATGGACCGCCTCCCCCTCCTTCTGTCCCGGGATTCACAGGTTCCGCCCTACCAGGACCAGAAGCGCAGGCCGCCTCCGCTTCTGCCTGGCGTCTATACGTGGGATCTGGGATCCGAACTCAGGACCTTCCACCTGCAAGGTGGAGGCTTAACCCCTGAGCCACCTCTCCAGCCCTAATTTAATAAGCTTCTTAATGAATAAACACAACTTTGAAATACCTAGTTGATGAACTCACTCCAGCAAGTAGTGCTAGTCATTATCTACTTTCAAAGGCTTTTCCAAGTCCAGTTGCTTTTTTCCAGAATGGCCCCAAATGACTTGGAAAAGCAGCTTCCAGGCTGGGAAAATTGCCCAGGGGCTGAAGCCTTTGCCTTACAAGCAAAAAAAAAAAAAAAAAAAAAAACACCAGAATTTGGATCCCCAGATATCATGTAAAAATGCCAAGGGGAAATGGTGGTGGCCTGCCATTTCTCTCCTAGAAGGCAGACCCTGGGAATGCTAGAGCAAAACAATAAAGAGGTAGAGTAATCCAAAATGATTCCTGATCAGGTCTCCAAAGGCACACACACTTAAGTTTCTCTGGTACACACATACACACACACGCACACACACACACACATACACACACAAAAAAAAGAAAAGAGAAGAGAAGAGAAGAGAAAAGCTTCATGAAAGCAAAATTTTCTAACTCCAGGTCTTTCTGTGGATATCTTCAAGGATCTATGAATCACAGTTCCACAAACATTCTAGGACAAAAGCCAACACTTCACTTCATGTTTCTTACAGTGCCTTTTGGTGGTAATAATATGAAAACATGACTGATACAATTGAAGAAGGAGAGAGACTATGTCTGAGGTTTTTTATTTTTTAAGATAAAATACTAGCAAACTAATTCAAAAACATATCCAAAAGATCATACATTGTGATCAAGTCAGGGTCATATCAGGAATGCAAGGATGGTTTTAATATGCATAAATCAATAAATGTGATTCATCCTATTAACATACTTCAAAAACAAAAATCATATAATTATCAGAAAAAGCCTTTGACAAAATCCAACATCCCTTCATGATAAAAGTTTTGGAATGAAAGGGACCTATCTCAACTTGACAAAGGCTACATATGACAAACATAAAGCAAACACCATCCCAAACAGGGAAAACTTGAAGCATTCCAACGTAGGTTCAAAATGAGACAAGGCTGGGGGCTGGAGAGGTGGCTCAGGGGTTAAGCCTCCGCCTTGCAGGCGGAAGGTCCTGAGTTCGGATCCCAGATCCCACGTATAGACGCCAGGCGGAAACGGGGGCGGCCTGCGTTTCCGGTCCTGGTAGGGCGGAGGACATCTGTCCACTGTCAACACTCCTGTTCAATATTGTGTTTGAAGTTCTAGCTAGAGCAATAAGACAGGAGAAGGAAATAAAAGGGATACAAATAAGTAATGAAAAAGTTAAAGTATCCCTATTTGCAGATGATATAATTCTATATTTGAGAGATCCACATGACTCCACCAAGAAACTACTGCAATTAATAAACAATTTCAGTAAGGTGGCAGGATACAAAATCAATACACAAAAATCAGTAGCCTTCCTATACACCAGAGACAAACAAGCTGAGAAGGGAATGAGAGAATCAATCCCATTCACCATAGGTACAAAGAAAATAAAATACCTTGGAATAAATTTAACCAAGGAAGTAAAACCTGTATAATGGAAACTACAAAACACAAAACACTGCTTAAAGAAAATAAAGGAGATACTAGAAAGCAGAAAAACCTTCCTTGTTCATGGGTCAGTAGAATCAGTATTGTGAAAATGACCATCCTATGCAAGGCAATATACAGATTCAATGGAAATCCCAATTCAATTCTTCACAGAACTGGGAAAAAAAATCTAAAAATTCATATGGAAGGAAAAAAAACCATGATTAGCCAAAATAATTTTAGGCAATAAGAGGTATCACCATCCCATATTTCAAACTATATTACAGAGCTACAGCAATAAAAACAGCTTGGTACTGACACAAAAACAGATACATCAACTAATGGATCAGAACAGCAAACCCACACATAAACTCCCACACATACAACCACTTAATTTTTGATAAAGATGCCAAATATGCATGCTGAAAAAAAGACAGTATCTTCAACAAATGTTGCTGGGAAAATTGGAAATCTACATGTAGAAGAATAAAAATTGACTGTTGCCTCCCTTCTTATAGAAAAGTCAATTTCAAATGGATCAAAGACCTCCATATTGAACCTGAAACTCTGAAATTGTTAGAAGAAAAAGTAGGAAGTATATTTGAATTGATAGGCCTAGGTAAAGATTTTCTAAACAGAACAACAAATGCCCAGGAACTAAGACCAATAACCAACAAATGGGACTTCATGAAATTAAAAAGTTTCTGTTCTGCAAAAGATTAAATTATTTAAAAAAAAAAGCTTTATGAAAAAAAAACCTTTATGCTTAGAAAGTTTTCAAAATTTTCTTTCAAAACTTGAGAATATTACTATAGGATGATCAGACAACCCACTACTGAACATGAGTCCAGAGAAAATGAGATCGTATGCTAAAGACATGTCAGCACCCCCACAGTCATGGCAGTACTATCCACAGGAGTCAAGGCAGGCAATCAACACTTGTCTTCAGTAGATCAGTGGACAAAGAAAATACTGCATAAACATACAACTGTATACTTTTCAGAATTAGAAGAAGGAAATCCTATTATTTATGACAGTGAAGATGAATCTAGAAGACATTATGCTACATATAATAAGCCAGGCATATGACCTCATTCACAGTTGAAGTCAAAAGTTAAAATCAGAGTAGAGGGAATAATGTTGGTAACTAAATGCCTGGGGTATGGAAGGAACTAAAGAGATGTTGTTTAAAGCATATAAAATGTCGGATAACTATGTCCAAAAAGGCATTATACACCATGTCAACTATGGTTAATAGCAATACTGTCTATATTTGAAAATAAAAACCTTTAAGATTAATAAAAAAAAAAAAAAAGGGAAGGAAAATGAAGAGGAGGAGGAAAGGGAGGAGGGAGAGTGCTATAGTGTTAGAGGTATTCTCTAGATTAAGGCAGTCCTTCTGTCCCTTCCGGGTGATCATCTTGACTGCATATGGGAAGATCCAGCCCACTGTGTCTGGGATCACATTGATATGAAACTGCCTTAACCATTATGAAAGTGCTCTCTGCCCCTGAAAACATTTTTTCATTAAGTGACTAGAATAATGAATTGATATTTCTCCAAAGGCCTCACGGTTGTCTAGTCAGTGAAGGAGAAATCTGAAAACCAATAATAAATTCCCAACTGTGGCACCTTTTCTCAAACTGACTTTAACCACAGTATGAAGCACTTCTGACTATTAATGCCTTGGACTAGGCAACCTCAACCTCACTGCCGTGTGGTGCAAATGGCGAGAGCTCAGAATATACACCGGTCACCTTTGAGATTAGTCTCCTGTGGAACTGCTCAGTGACCTTCCTGGTATCACTGTGCTTTAGGGAGCAGAGAGAGCACAAGCAGTAGAATGTGTTCCAGTTCATGAGAAAAATGTTTCATTCCCAAAACGTTCACAAAACCTTTCTTAAGTTCATTCTACTTCTTTAATTTCATGCAACATATAACTATATTTTAGTAAAGAAATTGACTTACTTGGATTCCATATGATTGCTACAAGGACACAACTTGTTTTTTTGGTTTTTGGTTTTTTTTTTTTATTTCCACTCATACAAACTTAACAGGTATACTGGTCCCCCCTCCTTCTAACCCCCATCCCCCTATGCCACCCACCCCCTCTTCCCTCCCCATCCCCCAGTGCCTCCCCCTCCCATCCCGGGAGCATCCTTTAATGTGCATGCCAAATTCTCCTCTGGGTCCTCCTCTCCAATGAGGTGCAAGGACCCAGTGGCATTTCCCAGAACCATTTCCTGTGTTCCCTTTAAACATAGGAACACTACTGTGGCTGTCAGTCCCTAGCCTCCCAGGATCCTAGTGCCTTTAGCAAACGCTAGACTTTGTGGGGTCAATAGTGTGTTGGACATTGTGCAGGGCATGCAAAGTCCAATTATGATTGCTTCAGCCCTAACTTGTGTGGAGATTCTTGCATATCATTGCTCCTCCCATCCTTGTACTCTTACAATCTTACCGACCCCTCTTCCGCAAATTGCCCTGAGCTTCAGGATGGGGAGAGATTAGGCAGGCCTAGTTCCAGGTGGTCGATATAGAGTCTCTGATGTTCTGGATTATGGTTCGTTGATTTATTTTTTTCAGTTTTGCTGCTCCTGCAATGCCCTTCACTCCATCCTGATGGGTATTGGATATCACCCCCTGGCCAGAGATAAAAACCTGTTAAATTAGAGTCTTGTTATAAGAGTATATTCAAAGGTAGATGTAATAAAAGTAGGAAACCGCAGTGAGGGAGGGGTCAATCACCCATTTGCGAAAGGGTTACTTTCTATCTGCCAGACTATACGCCCTCCCCTTCTGGTAAGATCATACCCCATCAGTTGTAAATGATCAGGAAGGAAAGTCTGTGAACTTAACCAGATGTCTCATTACTTACTTGCAGTCCTTGATGGTGGCCTATTTTCTCTGCTGTAACATGGTGCCCTCTCTCCTTGTTACTGGTGTGAAGGACACAACTTGTTAAGAATGGTCTTTTCTAGTAACCATTTTGCAAATGGGTGATTGACCCCTCCCATTGCCAAATGCCATATGACCCTGCGATTCCACTTTTGGGTATAAGTATTACATTTACCCTTGAATGTGCTCTTATAATAAGACTCCAGTTTAACAGCTTTCTGTCTCTGGCCAGGGGGTGACATACAGTGCCCATCACGATGGAGTGAAGGGCATTGCAGGAGCAACAAAACTGCAAAAGAAAATCAACAAACCACTATCCAGAACTTCAGAGACTCTATACCAACCATCTAGAACTAGGCCAGACTAATCTCTCCCCATCCTGAAGCTCAGGGACATTTGCGGAAGAGGGGGCAGTAAGAGTGTAAGAGCAAAAGGATGGGAGGAGCAATGATATGCAAGATACTCCATACAAGTTAGGGCCGAAGCAATCATAATTGGACTTTGCATGCCCAGCGCAATGTCCAACACACTATTGACCTCACAAAGTCTAGCATCTGCTAAAGGCACCAAGATCCTTGGAGGCAAGGGATTGACAGCCATAGTAGTGTTCCTATGCTTAAGGGGAACACAGGAAAGGGTTCAGGGAAATGCCACTGGGTCCTTGTAAGTCATCGGAGAGGAGGGCCCAGAGGAGAGTCAGGCATGCACAAGAAAGGACTCTGGGAATTGGGGCGGGAGGCACGGGGGGGGGGGGATAGGGAGGGAGGGGGAGTAGGGGGTTCGGGGGGGAGGAGGAGGGAGGGAGGGAACTGGTGTACCTATTAGGTTTGTATGAGCTGAAATAATAATAAAAAAAGTATTAAAAAAAAAAGAATGGTCTTTTCGGATTAGAAAATTTCATCACAACCTCCTCTGAGATGTTGCCCAAATCGTCACGTTTTCCAAGGATAATGTGGTTTTCAACTACTCATTCAAATATTACACTTGGCCCAAAGGTTATTTTAAAAAAAGGTATGTGCAGAAAAGAAAGAAAAAATAAACATGAAGGTTTATAAAGCTAAAGCCTCCGAACTGATGCTTCTTTCCGTGATGATACACATACGACAGATTGGTCTGTTCTTGCGATTATGGCCCCAGATGTTTATAACTACATGTTCTGATAAAACAAGGGAAGTGAGTCTCTACATATAGGGTAAGAATTCAGGTGGAGAGTTTAAAAGTAGATATTTACTGGTTTATTATTGAGTCACAGGAATTTTTGGCTTTTTTGGGTCTCCTGAGCAATAGTTAACCAGAAAATCAAAATGAAGCACATTCTTGAGGTTCCGAGAAGACACTGTTTTTGAAAAGGAAATGTAAGGTCTTATTAGGGCAACTCTGTTAATTATACACTCTATTATTGTCAAGGTTAATACAGACTGGGAGAACAGAGGCACTTTTTCATCTGCTCCCCTGGAATAAGGGGAGACAGCTGTTCTCTGGACAGATCCATTACAGCTTATCACCAGCCGCCAGCTTGTGGAAGGAGCGCTGTGAAATATGGCCGGTGTCACCAGGAGCCAGAACAGATGCGGAGCTGGTCCAGGGTACAATGGAAACACAATGCCACCGCAAATGAACTGGCTTGCATTGATTTTTAATGCCCGGAGTGCCAAGGCATAGAATTCACAGATACTCGTGTAGTTACTGTGTTATTGATGTCTGAAACTGAATTTCCTTTAACACACATCGGATGCTGACAATCGCAAATACCGGTCCTTGTCCTCTGATGCGTGGTTAACTCTACTTGTTTGGATTGCATCGCTATTGCTTTGCCAGTTGTGATCCCATAAGCGAAATGCAAGTCAGCAAAATTAATGCCACGGTTCTGGCTTAACCATTCTTGCTAAGTGAACAGGGTTGTAATATCCTTGGCTTACAAATTTGTGCTGGTCAATAATTTGTTTGTAAAAAATATGTATATTTTGTGAGTGTGTGCTTATCCACACTACACACTAGATTATTAGTTGTCCTTGAAACAAAGAAAACTTTGCTTCTGTTAAGAACAATACATACTTCAACAACAACAACAACAAAATTTCAAATGTTATAAAAGAGACCCAAGAAAAGAGAATTCCTTTGTTAAATAAAGCATGTGTTATTTTTCTTGGGTATTTGTTTGTTCTACTTTTTCCCCTATGATCTAATTAAAATTTCTTTGTCTCAAGTATTTACAACCACAAGTTTATTTTTATAATTTTCAGGTTTTATTTATCTATTGCTCTAAGACCTATAGCTTCACAATGAAATCAAGATGCCAATTAAGCATGTATACCTAAATGGTGGCATCTTTCAAGATAATGGTGACATCTATTATGATCATCACTTGCTTAAGCACAAACATGTCTCACCTTCATAATTAATGGGAAAGTGCTAAACAGAACAGCTCTTCAACCCAACTATGCAACATTAATAATGATTATACGAACTTAACACCACAACAGCTACAGCTTATGTACTAGCATATTATAATTAATATATAAGCTCAATATTACTGTGTGTATATGTGTGTGTGCTTACTTATAATGCCAATTCCTATTATAATGAACAACACATCTCAGTCTAATTTTTTCATCTTAAAAGTAGCTCTGATTTCAGAAAGTCTAGAAAACATGTATTAACGTGTTTAGCAATTATCACTGTGCTCACTGTTAACCATAGAACAGCTGCAGAAGCACTGAGAACTTCTCAGAGCTCCAGTGTCTCCAGCTCCTCCCCAGGCTTACTGAACCTGAATCCTTCTTTAGCAGTATCCTGGGGTGATTCATGTAGACAGTGTATGAAAAGCCTGGTCTGAGACTCCCTACTAGGCAAAGATCTCTATTGATATGTTATTGTATTCTAGTAGCCTTACTTGTTTATATCTATATTTCTGTTACATCTTAAAAATCTAACACTCAGCACATTCTTAGAAAGGGCACCAACTCAGTGATAAGTATGAATTGAAAACATTCGACTTTTCCACTGGAATAAGGAATGTTTATTTTACGTGACAATTGTGGTTTTTTGAGATGTACCTTCTGTTCAAACTTAAGGAATTTGGATTTTGTCTTGTTACTAATAGTTTCTATTTTTTGCTTTCAAACTCTATTTTTTCCTATTTATGTAATAACTATTAAATTTCATTTGTCTGCAGATTTCTTTAACTTAACTTAAAACTTTACTGAAAAAAAATAGTTACAGTTAGAATTTCTTCTCTACATGCCATGAGTCATGTCCATTATTTGTATATATATAGACTATTTGTATATATAAAGACAAATAAATCACCACTTTCCTTAATACCATAAGGATTGATTCTTGCCATTTTGTGGATTAAGAAACTATGACCTCTCACAAGGTTAAGCAATTTGCCTTGTATAACAGCACTTATAAATGTTACAAGTTTAAAATTCTAAACAAGAAAAAACATAAATACCACATTATTTTTAAAAAATGTCGTACTTTTCCTAAGGAGATATGACATACATATAGGGAGACATCTATTTACTCTAGAGAAGGTATCAAGAGCAGACTAAGGAAACAATCCCACCCAAATCTAGCTTGGTGGGGTACCGAGTATAACTGGGGTTACTTACTGGAACATGACTGAAAGCTCACCTAGAGGGCTTACCTGAGGAACTGGCACACTTATGGGCAGCTACTCCACCATAGGAGAATCTCTCCATCCCAGCGACTAACTGTTTACACATCCTTGGGGAGGGGCCAGGGCTCCGATGCCACCTTGTGCTCTACCTTCGTCATGGCTGATGAATGTGCTAACTTAGGTAGAGTCTTATGCAGGTAATCACAGCTGCTCTGATTTCAGTAATGCCATGGCCATGTCATGTCACATGTGGAAAACAGATTTAACAAGTCTTTCTTACTCAATGGTCATGTCAATTAGCATGTCATTTATATCAGTACTAATATTTTTCCTTCTACAACAGCAAGCCTATAGAATTTCACTTATTGAGATTGCATGAGAACTAAATATATTTCTCTGGATATATTAACAAGTGCACAGAAATACCAGATCCAGTAGTGCTGAGGCCACAGGTTAACTGTATATAGAAACAGTATCCCACAGAAACCAGAATGCTCACTGCATGAGATGCAGAAAAAAAAATACATTAAATAATGTTGGAAAACAGAACTTTACATGGAAAATTTGAGACTTACATTGTCATAGTTAAATATAGCTGTCAACTTGGTGGTTAAGGGTTTGAGCTTTGGGCACATTTGCAGAGAATTAATGGTTGAGTTAAGCCCAGAGTGAATCTCCAGGAAATTGTCTAGTGGATGGCTAGCCCATGGCATGTAGGACTAGTCCCCAAACAGAAAATTAAGATGGAAGGAACCATTTGAGAAAGGAAGCATCCTTGTATATACTTGAAAAAAAATGCTGGTCTGGCAATTAAGAATCATCCCTCTCTCAACCATTATGTGAAGATGGTGTGGCCAGTTCCCTTGGCCCTTTGGTAGTAGTACATCTTGCCAAGATGAACAAATAACTGTAACCAGGAACAGAAAGAGAGAATAAACCCCTCGTTCCCTTAAGCAGTTTTGTCATATTTTATCAGCAACATGCAGGCTAACTGCAACAGATGTCAAAAAGAAATGGATATAAACAGTATTTGATTTAGCAAAGGCATTTCTCATAGTAAAGTGGATTAAAAATTGTACAACTGCTATACAATTAGAGCAAGATCAATAAAAAATGAAAAGAGATGGTGAAATACAGATTTTTATCTAGAATGGAGCTTGCAGACAAGAAAAGAAGCTAGAAAGAACCATGTAGTACGTGGTTAGATTCATTTACCTTAATATAGATATAGATTGGTGATAGATAGATGATAGATA
The DNA here is from genome assembly GCA_023101885.1 of Typhlomys cinereus. Classification (NCBI taxonomy): domain Eukaryota; kingdom Metazoa; phylum Chordata; class Mammalia; order Rodentia; family Platacanthomyidae; genus Typhlomys; species Typhlomys cinereus. The sequence continues at coordinate 1,311,072 of JALPQD010000057.1, read as the reverse complement.
GATAGACAGACAGACAGATTACATATATATAGGTTTCGTTTACCTTAATATACATACAAATGGATATATAATTCTAGATATTTACATACAACCTGGGTTAATATGCAAATACATGTTTCCTGGCTCTGCTTATTGAGAAGGCCTGGGAAAAAAATTGAAACCCGAAAACGCAAGTCGAGTGCAGAACATCTGATGGCATTGGAGAGTGTCATAGTTAAGCACAGGTGTCAACTTGACTCTTGAGGGTTTGAGCTCTGGGCACAGGTGTAGAGAGTTGATGGTTGAGTTAAGCCCAGAGCAAACCTGAAGGAGATTGTCTCGCTGATGGGGAGGCCCAGCCCATGGTGGGTGGGATTAGGCCCTGGATAAATCACAGAAAGCTGGTTGAGAGAGTCGGCATCCTTCTGTATACGTGGCCAGACATGCTGGTCTGGCAAGTAAGGATTGTCCATCTCTCAGCCGTTATGGTGGCCAGTTCCCTCGGCCCTGGTGTTGGTGTGTGCTCTCCCATCAAGCTGGACTAAGAACTGTAACGGGACTGTCGTAAGAAAGTAAACTCCTTGTTCCTTTAAGCTGTTGGATGGTCATTTATCAGCAATGTTGCACACTGACTGCTACAGAGAGTAAGGATGTGCTCAAACACAAAAAGAGAATCAATGCCCAAGAGACACAGAAGCCAAAATAAAGGAAAGTGACGAAAGCTCCAGCCATTTGGCAACAAAGCAAACAGCAAAATATTAAGCCACAACCCAGTGGATTTACTAAAATCCCTGACTCCGTCCATGCTGATACAAATGAATGATTAAGTAAATTGGGAGCAATAAGCAAATATGCTGTGCAAATCTCCAAATACTTTATAGAGACATGCCTCTCACAAAGACAGGATTGTCTCCTACTGACCCTACCTGGAAGAGCTACACTTTGGTGCTTGTTCCAAAGACAAAGAAAGGGAGACATAAGTTACAATGTAGACACCTGGTACATACCACAACACCCAAGTGACCAAGATATCATCAATAATGCCATGTGGATGGTGTGTGCACTAGACACTACATGACAAAATGCTATTTTTATAGCCTTCTTCCCCAAACAACCCCAGTTTATCTATGAGAAAAATATCAAACAAATCTAATCAAGGGATATTCTGCAGTGCATTTTGCACTTTAAAACTGCCATGGTCACCAGCACCAAGGAAAGTCTAAGAAATCATCATAAACCGAGGGGATTCAGGAGACACGATCAATAAATGCAACTGGTTGACATAGATGGGACTCTGGAGCCTTGAAGAAAGCTAATGAAATATTAGTAAATGAGACATTCATTTATACTAATAGAAGATGTAATCTATGTTAAACACAGGATGAGAGAGTCTACTGGAGCTCTCCACACTAAATTGTTCCTATGTAAAAAGTTTATTTGCAAGGACATTGCAAAAAGAATTGGATTATGGGTAAGAAAGACCAAACCTTTGTCATTTAGCTTGAATAGTTTGAAAAGGACTGAGCCTTAAATTCTAAGGGCAAGGACAACTTGGTCTTCTTCCTGCCACTGGAAAATACTCATTGTACCAGCCAAGAGGGCTTTGTACTATTTTCTACTTGTTTAAAGGTGTTTTTCTCTTAACATCTTAAGAGTCACAACACTTTGTTCTTTGTTCTTTTATCTGCCCCCATCAGATATTGCTGCAAGCCTTGTCAAGGCACAGCTGATTGGTTTTGTAAGTGATTTGCTATTTCTTTATGTTCCTTAGATTCTCGTGTTGCATAGGATTATTAAAAAGAACAAATTTTCACTAAGATTCAGGCACAACTCTATTGTTACCAAGGAATCTAAAATTCAGTGATGGTAATACATAGAAATGTAGACCCATCAAGTATTATAGTTACATGCTTAATAAGAAGGTCACATTTGATCATAATTTCCATCCTATTCCCTATTCATAGTTTTAGAAAGTGCTGCCTTCTTCTTCTACAAAGTCTCAAAACCATTTAAATAACGTTCATAAAAATGGAAATATGAAATTGTGCACCCCATTTCTAATTTTGCTTCTATCCAAATGTTTACTGATTTTGCAAATCATCTGAATATTGAACTGAAAAATAACCAGTATGTTTTTCATAACAAAGTCGTTATAGACCATTGAAATGTATACTTATTAGCTCATTGTTCGAAGATGAGGTCTTATTTTTTAACTGAAACACAATAGAAAAAGATTCTTTCAAGGTGGTAAATATACAGTGATAGCCTGCATCATCTTCAAAGTGGTTTTTTTTTAAATCTACTATTGGGTCTATTGAGTCAGGTAAGCATAGAATGGCAAGCTCAGATTGTGGTTTAGTGTTTGTTTTATTTTGCCACTGAAATCAAGTGACAATTGTCTCTTTCTATTTTCTTTATAAAATGTTCATAGGGTCTGTTTTCTTTTATGGTTTAAATCAAATGAAGTCATTCTAATGCATCGAGTTAAACCATATTTCCTTACTGTTCCTAGACAATCGTTAGAGGAAACAAACCCTGCAAGGAAACCTCCATCAATGGTCTGCTAGAGATTTTGACAACATTTCTGTGACTCGCTCCAACTCCCTACGGAAAGAAAGCCCACCCACTCCAGATCAAGGAGCCAGCAGTCATGGGCAAGGCCGTTTGGAAGAAAATGGCTTCATCACCTTCTCACAGTATTCCAGCGAATCTGATACTACTGCTGACTACACAACTGAGAAGTACAGAGAAAAGAGTCTCTATGGAGACGACTTGGATCTGTACTACAAGGGCAGTCATGCAGCCAAGCAAAATGGGCACGTCATGAAGATGAAACACGGGGAAGCTTACTATCCTGAGATGAAACCTTTGAAAACTGACCTGGCTAGATTTCCTGTCGACTATCACACACACTTGGATGCCCTGAGCAAACCAAGTGAATACGGTGACCTCAAGTGGGGTTATCAGCGAGCCTCCAGTAGCTCCCCTCTGGATTACTCATTCCAACTCACGCCTTCTAGAACTGCAGGGACCAGCAGGTGCTCCAAGGAGAGTCTGACATACAGTGAAAGTGACTGGGGACCCAGCCTGGATGACTATGACAGGAGGCCTAAGTCATCATACCTGCATCAGACGAGCCCTCAGCCAGCCATGCGGCAGAGGTCCAAGTCAGGCTCAGGGCTGCAGGAACCCATGATGCCATTTGGAGCAAGTGCATTTAAAACCCATCCTCAAGGACACTCGTACAACTCCTACACCTACCCCCGCTTGTCCGAGCCCACCATGTGCATTCCAAAGGTAATGTTCCCTGCCTCTTACCCCTGAGTGACACCCCCACATGACACTAGCATGTTTTCTGCACCCAAGAGGCTGAAGAGCTTGATTTCTTTGCAATGGCGATGCTATCTTATTTTATCTATGGGCTCTAAGTTCAAAGGTTTTAGACCAGGCTCCAATGTCATTCCAATCAAAATCTGCCTTTTGTGATTTTTCTAAAAGATTTCTGATTAAAGCACAGACATTTTTATTTAGTTTAACAATTTCTTGGCTACTGATGATAAATACTACTTTGTCATATCGTACTGAATTCTCCCTTAATAGGTAAACAACTGCAGGCTATTATAGGAAATAACATAGCAGTCCCCATTTCCTCAAAGTTCATGTGGACTTATGAAAAAGGTTAAAAAAAATCACTCAATTCAGGAATAGATTTTCACAGTGAGAGTTTGTTTATAGTATTTCATATTAAAATAGTACTTTTATAGTAAAATTTGCAACAACAACTGGGTCCTTGATCAAATTCAGGTATGCTGTTTTTGAAAAAAAAAATCTTCTAGTGTTAAGAATCTGTTCCAGAGCCTTGAAACAATAGATAGATAGATAGATAGATAGATAGATAGATAGATAGATAGAGATACATATTTATATATATATATTTCTGTGTGCTTGTTATTTTATTTCAATTCATTTGGTAAAAGTAAATGTACTTAAAAATGGATTAGTCCACAATATTCCAATGTTGGAAAAAATAATGTAGAAAGTTCTTGAAGAACTTTGAACTGTAATCGAAAGCACAGACCTTTTCATGAGGATCTAAACCCTTTGGAAAGACCTTGGAGAAGGAACAAGTCAAAAGTTTTTCTGTGATAACTTAGAAATGACTCTGTGCATCTATACAGCATTGGTGAAAAAAAATGGAGCATTGAGTGGGTGGGTTGTACATTGTCTTGAGGTTTCAGCCAGTTTGATTGGAACATGACTATTAACAAGGACATTAACTACATGTAAACCAAAAGATTTTTTCCCTCAGCTGCTTTATGAGTAGCACAATCAACCCTGGAAAGCCAGTCTACTTACAGTTGTCTATTCTCTTGACGGTAGAGAATCAATATTTTTCCTTTCCTTATTATTTCTGTTAACCTCACCCTAGAGGTTAAGGATTAGTCATCTAGGGATATTTGGGACATGAATTAAGCTATACTTTACAAGAATTAGAAGAGCTGTCATTTTAATTCCCAAGATATAAAATTAGAAATTATTTCCAAGAAAGGAAGGCCTGAAATATATACCTTCACCAAAAATGCAAATAATCACAATATTTTAATATCACCTTGAATTTTTATGGTTTGGGTACTTCATTCTTACCAGAGAATTAGACCAAAAGCCATATAGGGTCTGACACATGTATCATGTCATGGTACATGACATAATTTGCTCAATTCCCAATTCGCATTATTCTCTTCGAGTGTCATACAGAAGAACCCCTTTCATTGTTCTGACATGAAGCAAACAAATCATCATGTTATATTGCCGAATCAAGTCACATACCAAACGTTTCTGGTTGTTTAAACCAGGTGTAAGGATTGCTATGGGTATGGATTAGTCCTATAATTAGCGCGACAAGATTAAAACTGGCTTGGAGACAAGGCGAGCTCAAGTCCTAGTGTGACCTTTCCTTAAACTACAGAGTTTAGTTGATGACTGAGTAATAGAATGTATGCCTGCCTGTAGCCAGCCACAAGAGGTCTGAACCCCCAAAAGTGTGGGTAAGCCAGAGGGAAATCTGGGGTCCATAGAAACACACAGAGAGAAGGGAGGGGGATGAGAGGGAGGAGGATAGAGGGAAAGCAGAAGTGACTATTCAATATGCTTGTAAAACTATAAAAATAAAATAATGTATGCCTCCCATATACAAGGCCCCAATGTAATCCTCAGTATCATTAAAAGAAGTAGAAGCGAGTAGGGTTTTATGTTTTTGGTATACTTGGACATAGACTAAGGACCTGGTTTGGGCCATAGTCCTAGAGAAATTATCACTCAATCCTGGAACATTTTTGTGCCACTGACATGTTTAGTTAGTTCATCATTCACTTCCCCATGAAAAATGGAAATTTAAGTTATTTTATCCTAAAGCCTCAAGTTTGAGGATTTCCAAGGTTCTCCTAGAAAACAGTGTATTGGTCTGATATCCCTGGACACATGTTTTCACACTGAATTGGAATAGAATTGGCTGGAGGTGAAGACTGCCCCATTAAAGAGCAGTGGGCTCTCCAGTTGGTCTGAGCCTGTCCAGTATAGGCCACTCTATTCCCTTAGACTGATCACTAGGGGTTTGGGGGATTTAGGGTCACCAGGAGAATCCATGTCTATCCTTTTCCCAGAAGAGGAAGCCCATATTGAGACAAGAACACACACACAATAGAGTTAGAAATTAGTTGTCAGCAGAATATGGCCAGAATCCAGCCTCCCAGTCCAGCTTCTTCCTACGCATGTGTCATTTCCAGTGCTTCCTCTAAATTTTTCAGTTAAACCCATGAACAAGTTCTAGTAGTCCTCAGAACTTTAAGCTAAGAGGAAGGAAGGCAGGAGAAAAGGGGTAATTTGCTTCATTCTTACAGGTTTCTAAATATAAGTCAAAGCATCCTGCCTTCTTGAACTCTGACTTTTCCAAATCCCCCCAAAGCAATGCAGGGGGAACAAGATATATGTACATGCACGCATGAAAATTTCATCCTTCATAATCTGAGATTCATAAGCAGCAAGCCACTGCTTTTGTATCCCAGGAAACCCACAAGAATTCACCAGCAGGTTTGGTGGGAGGGTAAGGAGGTGGGAAGCATGTTAGTAATTAAAACACTTACTTGATTAAAAATATAGCATCTCTCCAAAAAGAGTTAGGTGCCTGTGTCTTTGGAATTGTACCTTTAAAATGGACCAATCACATTTGGAGTTCCAGCTGAGGCGAGAAATAGTGATCACGACTCGGATAATTTGGCTTTTCCTCATGACAGTTTCTAGAACTCAGTGGGTGTTGTTCACACAGGAGGAGAAAGCATAAAACCCATGTTAGGTACTAAGATGAAGCAAAAATGAAGAGGATGTGTGTGTGCGTGTGTGTGTGTGTGTGTTATTGATTTTATACTACAGTCTTAAAATTCTTAATATTGTACATAGTAACTCACAGTAAAGCAATAAGTAAAAGCAAAAGCAAATAAAAACACCCTTCCACTATTATCTACCTAATTTTCCCATTAGCGTGATAAGAATAAAAAGGTAATAAAATCTGCTGATATTAACTTATACTCACCACTTTTAAATGATGTTCCTCACTGGAATGAAGCAAATGAAAGTCTTGAAGTAGAAAAGAAAAGCCAAGCTTAATATAGCACCACATAACTATAGAATTTGCCACTGTACATGGGCCCTCCATATAAGCAAGTGGATTTGGCTGGAGAAACATCCATTTGTACTTTATGTTGCTCATCTGATATTTGCCAGAGACCAGGCAACCGCTGGCTCATGTTGCCCACATTATTCACTCTTTACTCAGGCTAGAGTCACTGAGAAGCTTCTACCAGTTCACAAGTCCCTGGGACCCTTGATGTGCATCAGATGCCCCTGTTGCTTTGATGAGCCCTTTCAGAGGCAGAAGTTCTCGCCCCCATTGGAAGCAAAGCAAGAGTGGAAGTTGCAGGAACAGCCCCAGGTCCAGGCTGCAAACCCCTGGGATGCACTCCCCATCAATCAGCACAGCTTATGAGAGTGCCGAACCTTTGACTAACTCTGTGCAACTCTTCTAATACTAACAGGATGAAGTTGAATTAGCAATTAGTTAAATTAGCAATTATTTCTAATATTGCAGTGCTTCATTCTGTTTCATTCAACAGTGGGGTTTCTCAGTCTTGATACTATTATCATTGTGTACCTGGCAATTCTTTGCTGTAAGGGGCTGCCCTGTTCATTTGTGAGTGTTTAACAGCATCCCTGTTAAACCCATTCAATGCTAATAGCATGCCTCCTTTGCTCAAAATAATGAAATATAACTGCAACAATGAAATATCTCATCCCTCTCCTGGGAAGGACAATGCAGAATAAGCTCCAATTGAGAACACCAAAGACTTTTGAGTCATGAGGGACAGTGTTGTGGAGACTCGCTAAGTTTGAGTTTGAATTTGTGTCCTAGCACTTCCACTTACTGACAGATGAGCAAGTGGCTTAACTCTCCCTTGACTAACTATAAAATGAGGGTAAAGACAATCTCTGCCTCTTCATGTCCTGTATTAAATAATTGGAGGTCAAAATAGCCTAATTAGTCATATATGTAGTTGTTTCAGTTTGCCTGCAGTAAATTCACTGAACGAGCTTAGAGGAACAAGGAGTTTTTATTTTTTCTTACAATTCTTGGTATAATTTTTAGTCCAGCTTGGCAAAAGGGCTATGCCAATGCCAGCAACAGAGAGAACTGGCCGTATTATAGCCACAGGGATTGCTGAGAGAGGGGCAAATCTCAGTTGCCAGACAGCAAGTCTGTCCAAGCATGCCAAACTACTGAACCAGCTCCATCCACCTTATTCACCAACCCAGAAAACAGTCCTACCCACCATGAGGTGGGGCTTCCCACATCAACCAATCTCTTACTGGCTTGCTCTGGGCCTGTTGTAACTAGTATTTCATCAAAAATGTGCCCAAAACTCAGCCTTCCCTTATCAAGTTGACATCCATATCTAACTAGTGCAATAGTTTATATTTCTGCCTCTGTGTGTATCATATACACAGAATATGACTATGATGTGGGTACTATTGTTTTAAGCACTGGAAGAAGCATCTTTCAGGTATTATCAGTCTTCTCAAGTCCAGCAGAAACTAGACTCGCGTCTGTAGTTGAGAAAGCTGAGACTCCAAGGAGTTTAAGTCTTTATAGATTTCTATCATTATACAAAAGCATAGACCTGAGCCAAAATTCAAAACTGCATTTCTCTGATTCCACAGTCAATGTTTCGAAAAAATTCCTCTTTCCCTAGAACAAAACTGAGAAAGGCAGATGTGAGGCCTTCCAGCCTAGACCCTGGCCTTGCAGGTAAAGGTTCACTCATGGACTTCCAGTGCACAGGGAAAACTCTTTGTGATCTCTTAGTACAATGGGATTTCATAAGAGGTATTTTGCCATCTCCCAGTCTATGGATTATGTGTAAAGATGGAACTGCAAAGAAAGCTTTAGGACACAGGCTCTTTAGGACTCCTTTAGTCACTTGTTCTATTACTTAAATTTTTAAAGGATAATCAGATGACCAGATTTTGCTTCCCACTACAGAAGAATGTAGGTAGAGATGTGGATTCCCTGAATTTGAGTACTTTCTATCTTATCTGTACTTTAGCTCCCTTGTCTGTAGAGTGTTCGATACTCTGAGCTTTCAATACTTGTCATGAGAATTTTTAGGCAAGATGAATAAATATAAAAGTGGTAACATGAGGCCGTCGGCAGCAACCCTTATTCCTGGAAATATTTCTGAATGAAAAACATGTTACTATATTCTGCTAAGATCAATCCTAGGAATGTTCTCCTGTATAAACTTTTACATGTTTCAAACTATGGAAACAAATCTACTTCCTCACACAGCCCTCTTGATAACTGATGACTGCCTTCACTTTAGAAATGTGAGTCACTGAAGACAACCCACATGAGCAAACACCTCGACCCGTGTAGTTTGGGAACTGAGCTACCCAAGGGCCTGACATCACCCCTCAACATTTGCTTCACTGTCCACAGTGAAAGCAAAGCTCCTGTACCTTCCTTGGAAGTTAAAAGCTAAGTGAAAATTACTCACACATCTCTAACCAGTTCACCCCACCAGGTCCTCTGTACAAGCAGCAAGACATCATTGCTTACAGTGTCGCATATACACTATACGGAACTCAAAGTAAAGAACGATGGGAGAAAAGTACACAAGATTCCCTTTTGGGGGGTCATGTGTGTGGCCCATGTTCATCGCTGAAGTAGTGCTTTGCTTTCTCAGGCATGAGCAAGCACTACAACCAGTGTGCTCAGTCTTCCCAAGTCAGTCATGCGATGGTTGAGCATTCTCTGTGCACAAAGAACTTGTCCAGACTTGGCCATTCTACAATAATAAAACAGTGGCTCCTTCTTCTAAGGATCTTTGAAAAATGCTTTTCGGAAATCCATCCTGGGTGGTGAAGGGACAACACACTGAAGCCCCTATAAGATGGCACCAAAAGGCTGAGTGAGAACAAGAAAGAAAGAAATAAACATTTAAACACTTAACACCACAAATGGGTGTTATTACCTTTCCATTTTCTTTACATAAATGCCTCAGTAGGCAGTGATTTAATGCCACATGCTTATCATCTGTCCCTGCAGATAAGACAGTAGTTAGCCTTTGCATATATAAACACACACACACACACACACACACACACACACACACACACACACACACACACAAGGCTTCCCAGGAATGCTGTGGTAGTTCAAAGTCATTAGTCACCATGAGAAGATTTTTTTTCATCACCAAATTTAATGCAAAATGAAATTAAGTTGGTTTCCATCCCATGTCTTCAGAGGCTTCAGTGTATCAGAACACTATTTTGAACCACAAAACAAGCCAATCCCCATAGGCCCAGAGTTCCTGGTCATAGGGATGCCGAACAGAGCATCTATTGTTGAGTGGTGAGTGCATTCTTCCCAGTTAGGAGGAGCAGCTGCAGGGGGTTAATTGGATTCAGGAATGGACCACAGACTTAGCCACTTCTTCGGAGAACTGGGCTTTGCTTATTCGCAGAGGTCAGGAACCACTCATCTGAACATTCTCCTTGCAGGTTTACCATATATTTACTAAGACAGGAAAGCACCCAACTATTCAAACATTGCATCATGAGATTAAGTTCCTACAAAACTAAATGAATATCCAGGACAATAAGGTGGGGAGAATCCCTGGAAACCCTTCAACATGTTGAAAGGTTTCTTATTACATGCAATTTGGAAATGCACCAAGTATGTGTAACCGTCCCGAGCCCAACCTGATGAGCCCAAACCCCCAGCATCAACACCTTAAGACGATGCCTTAATGTTTCTGGAATGTGGAGAGCCCACTCATTGGTGGTAGTAGTCAAGTGTGCTTGCTTCTTTTGTCAGAATTGAGCATCAGCTGACAGTGTGCTGTGCCCCTTTGTCATTCAGCCAGGATAAATGTGTAAAGCTCACCATGTAACAGCTGATCCATTTTGTAAGCGAAAATAAGTACCATGAAGGAAATTGACCATGGCTGAGTTCTGGTTCAAGCAAGAACAGCAAACTATTTTATTAGAATGCAATAGATTTCTTAATGCTCTTCCATGAGACACACTGTAGCTCTGAGGACAGCAGCCACCAGGATAGACGAACAGAGACTAGAAACCCAAGGGTAGAGGTGTATAATGTTAGCCTCTAGCTGGGTTGTACATCCCATAGAAGACAAACAGGAGCATCCTCCTCCCAACAGTGGGTGGTGTTTCCTGCCCATAAAGAGGGACAATTGGACTTTCAGAGCTCAACTGGAGGACCTGCAGGACTAAATGAATTGTCTTTCCCTAATTACCCCAGTCTCTAAGGTGTCCCTATAGAGGAAGCTAGTGCAAGATTGTCACATGTCTCTTACAAATCCCCATTTTCCCTTCTCAAAGTCAAGGCTAGTCCTATTAATATTTTTCCTGTAAGTGGAGTAGAGTCAAGAAATTTTAAGATATTCTTTCCATACTCAGACAATAGAGGGCTGTGCCTCATTTTTATCTCACTTTTGATTTATGTAGAGCAAGCACAGAACACTTAGTCTGGCTTTTTCCTTTTTGAGATGAGTGATCTCTTTGTTTCCTTGAGCTCAAAAAAAAAAGTCTGCTGTAGCGTCACGAGCCAGTGTTGGGAGCAGCTGCCCCCATTCTTGTAACTCCCCACCCTTCATTCCACACGCCACACTAGCCATTCTGTGAGCGCAGCTGTCCACCTCAGCCCTCGCTCACCCCATCTCTGCACTGTCCAGCCGCAGCCCCTCTGGCATCACTGCAGAAGGCCATGATGATAAAGGGAGGTTCAGTGCCATTCTTCTCCTTCTATTCTTCCTCCCCCATTTCGGCTCTTTTTTTTTTCCAGTCTTGGCGTAAAATGGTCAAATGATGTTCTATCGCAGAATTCAATTTCACAGTTCAGTTAGGTCCTTGATTACACTGCCAAATTCAGATTAATGTGCATTTAACTAACATGGATCAGGGGAATTCTGGCTGACAGCCAGCTGTAATCGGAGCAATTGATAGCTGTGAGGAGGCTTATGCCCTGTCCACCCCAGTGCACCGCTGCTGAAATTGATTGATGAAATGAATTCATTGCTATAATTATTTATAATTTGGATACATCACAAGCCTGTGTCTGATCCTATCCTTGGAGATGGTGCACTCATTGTAGAAGGGTATTCTAGCTGAACTGCTAACTGGGAATTATTTACCTTACATAATAAGCCTTTCCCCTTCTTTCTTACATTTTGAACAGAGACATGGAGAAGTTATGTTTCTTTAAGAATTAATTTATACATCACTTAGATGGTTTCAAGAAACTAAAATTCAAGTGTATACTGTTAACCACTCAAAAAGGAAAGGAAGCAGGACTACTTAATCATCTACTTGTATTTTCAAAAATTCCTGTAAACAGAATTTCCTCTCTAAATCGAGCCGATGTTCAATGACCATTAGTGGCTTCCTCACATCTTGGCTGAGCGGTTTGGCAGCCCAGGGTAATCAGTTATAAAGCAATCAATTGAGCTTTCTCCTATTGCATCGTTCCATATCGAGATTCCCCATTCAGAGGCTGTGGAGGAAATCTTCATAAGGACCTACTTGCTCACCCACTACAGAATTATCTCTGGAGAAAAGGGGAGGACAGTCTCTGTGGTGTCTCTATTGTCTTTCCTATGTAGCAGTTCTCCACCCCTGTTCAGCATTCGAAGCCTTTGCACTAAGATTTGCAATGGCAAATTACATATATAAACTGTTTGGAAATGGTTTGAAACATAGACAATGGGAGATGCTTTGCATTATTTTAGTAAATAGCATACCTTTGGCTAATCTCATTCCACCACTTGCTCTATGAACTCCAGACTTACTTGCCTTTTCTTTCAGAATGTATTTGTAAATTAGTTCGAAGAAAGAATCTCACAGCTCTAGTTTGATTCCTTGCATGAGCACTTGCAGGTAAAAATAGACAGAAATATTTAGTACCAGTCTAGGGATGCAGAGACTCATTTTTTATGTGAAATAATGAATTATTAATTGAGGAAAGAATTGAGAGCATTTGCATTTATTTTAAAACTGAAAACAATGGGATACAAACTAGGAGTCCTATCAACGATCAAGAAGAGGCATACATAGGGTTTGATAAGTAGTCACACGGGAAAAAAATTAATCATCAGAAAAAAACAGCAAAACTCTGAAAATATCAAGCAAAATATGTTTAGTTTTTAAGAGTTTAGACAAAAGCACATGAGAAAGAGAAGAAACAGCTCGCAGAGCGGGTAGTATACAAATCACAGGTTGGCAGTTTCTCAGTTTCTGCTTCTGTTTGTTTCTTTACCGAAAGGAAGAGATAGACTGGGGGTGGAGTTCTGGGGACAAAAGAAAGACATCATCTATTTCTTTGGCATGCCTCCAGGTGGATGGAATTTCTTGAGCCAGGTGATTGACAAACGCTCCTGAATTAGATCCCTGAACTCTGGCTTCAGTCTAGTGTTACTAGGGAGACTGAAAATGGGGTCTGGACCCTAACGCATTCATTTATGTCCACCCAATCCCACACAGATAGGCTGTCATGAGAAAAAGTCACAGCATGACTAGGAATGCTCAAGAGCCATGTAAGAAAGAGGTGGTCGTCTCACAGAAGAGAGATCAGGGCTCTCTCTTGGAAGAGCACACAGAGGAAATCTGTGTCCCACTGAACACAAAATTGTGCTTTCACCAGAGCAAATGTCACAGTAATGACTTACATAAATAAGAAGCCATTCATTTTGCTTTAACAACTATTTTATTTTTAATTTTTAGTAGACTTCTCCACCAAGACTGCTAAAAACAGCCATACAACCTTATTCTCTCTTCCATCTCATTCCCACAGGCCTTATCAATCATCGTTTTCTGGTGCAGTTCTTGCATCTTGCTCCAGGCTGCTCAGACATCTTTCTGGGCCCCTGTGGAGTTTTACCTCTGTCAGTGTCCATCCGTACTCTCCTTTACTCTGTCTTGACCCCCCCCAATCCCCCTATGCATCATGAAAGACTGTCTCTTTGAACTTGTGTGGGGTTCTGCCAATAAAACGACTCAGACAAGTCTTAGTAGTCTGAAGGTCTTTGCCTGACTTACTTCAACCTATTATATCTAATCCCTTTTATTCATAAAATTAACCCTTCTGCAGGGGGTTATTGCTGAAATTGAGGTCGAAATGCCAAGATATAGGCAGTGTGTTTACAACAGTTCCTAACAAGCGAACCTCAATTTTAGCAAATCCATTCACCTTGGTCCCAGGAAAGTGCCAGAACATTTTAGCAAGAAGAAAGAGCTCATCCTTAATTCTACAGGCCAGGGCAGCAAGGAAGCAGACTTGCATGCCAGTTGGCTGAGTAGTGGGGACATCCCTCTAGGAATAAAGGACACACATAAGTAGAAGAATCTGGTCCCATGGTCCTCTGGGCCTTTGTCCCTGAGTTGCTTGGGGGAAATTTTGCCTCAGTGAGTCTCAGTGTTAGACACTAGGACGGGATAAAAATGAGTGAAGTGTCTCCCACGTGATGAACACCGTCCTGAAGTTGGTTAGACTCTGTGGTCGTGGTCCCGCGTCACTGGGATGCCACCAGGGTCTTGTGCTTCTCCCTCAGAAAGTCAGCTTGTCCCCTCCTCTCCTTGCATGAATGCACAAAAGCCCCGAGGGAAGACCATGTGCTCCCTCGCCTGAGGCGGACACTCGTTTTCCTTTGAGTCATTCAATTTGGTTCTAAAAATTCTCTCTTGGGGTAGTGGTTGTTCCTCCTAGCTTTTTAAAGATTCCGCACCTTCTACCCACAGTCATGAAAGACAGTTGCCTATTTTTGTCCTAAAGACCTAATTTCAAAGACGTTTAGCTCTCAGACAATAATTCTGTCTTTTCTCTAAGGGGAAATTGTCTCCTTCATGCAGGCAGACATTCTCTTCACGGCACAAGCTGGCTGATCAGAGTGGACCCTGACATTGCTACTGACGGACGATAGGGAACACAAGGACCTAAAGCAGTATGAAGTGATGTTGTAGTTTCTACAGGCCACCCTTGCTGTCTGTAATTGGCTTTCAGAGATCAGTTATACCTGCTCATGAGTGGCGAATGCAATTTTATTTTAAGTACAAGAACAGACCTCACCATGAAGGACACAGGAAACCCGCATCAGAGGCTCCCAGGATACTCTTTACAAACAAAAGTTGAAGCTTCCCCCATCACCACCACTGGCCTTGCCTAATGTAAAGAAAGAATTCAGTTAATTAACTTATACTGACATTTCCCTGCACCTTCATGTCACACACACCACACACACACACACACACACACACACACACACACACACACAGTAATTTTACCTTTTGTGTCACAAATGCAAGGTCGTAGAGAAAAACCAGTCTGTTTTTCAATAAGAAAATATGTGTTAAATATGACATATTGCCTAATGTATTACATTCAAAGGAGCCACGTGTGATTGTTTTTAATGTTAATACATAGGAATATGTAACATTATATGTTGTTCATCTTCTATAAATGCTAGCTAGTTTTATCTATAGTTATTGACTCTTTCTTACTTTCTCATTATTATGCCAAACACTTGATATAATAGCACTGTGTTGTACTTACTAACCAATGTTCAAATCCTTTAATGTGTATACAGTCCTTTGAAGAGCTATGTGAATTAGATATAATTATTATTTCATTTTACAAATAAAGAAATCAAGGCTCAGGGACACTAAGTGCTTTGACTGAAACTGTCAGAGTCAGACCTCGTTCCTCAGTGTGTCTCCTGAATATGGAGGACAGGGTACTAACTCCAGAGATACCTGGTCACGGCTTCAAGGTCATCTCGTTGGTGGATTCATCTGAGTGCACTGTGTGTTCTCGAGACTAGAAGGGCTACACTTTTGCATGTACCATAAGAAATCAGGTTTTTAGAGAAAAAATATATATCTATACACGTCTGGTACAGTTAACATATCTTATTAAAGATATGTTCTCAAAGAGCCAATGTACAGCACAAAAGAACTGAGAATGTAAACAAGGTCATAGTTTTAAAAAGCCTACTGTGTGTATTTCTTACTTGTTGGCCTGATAGAATAGGCATCCTTTTATGTGGTGAATGTGAGCTAAAGTCCCTGCCAGCTTCCACCATTTTGCTGGATCCGTTGGATGACAGGCCCACTCCACTTCATTTTATCCAGCATGATCCATGACTCCTTCTTGAATACTTTTCTTCTGGGCTCCAGAGCGCTGTGCTATCTCTTCCATTCCTTCCCGCATCACTAGCCACTCTTTGTCCCCTTTGACCAAGTTCTCCTTGTCTGTCTGGTGTCTGGATGCTGGATTCCTAAGACCTTCTCCTGCTCACTTGGCATCATGGCTTCAATACCAATTACACACTGGCGCTTCTCGGTTCATGCCTTAGCCTTAGTCCTGCCTGTCACGTAGGAGATGTCCTGTATGAATGCTTAATACTTCTCTCAAATTCAAGGTGACCACAGCAGAACTCTTGATTTCTCTCCCATGTGTTAGTTCTCTGTTGATACATAAAAAATTATCTCAAAATTTCACAGTTTAAAGCAACAATAAGCAGTTTCTGTCTTACATAATATCATGAGTCAGGTCTCCTACCATGCCTGCTCTGAAGCAAACTGCCTCACAAACAAAGTGTATTGCTGCACAAGACCTAAATAAATATACATATTTAGGTCTGTGTCACAAATGCCAGGTCTTAGAGAAAAACCAGCCTGTTTTTTTAATAAGATATGTTAACTGTACCAGACATGTATATATATATATATATTTTTTTTTTTCTCTAGAAAACCTGATTTCTGATTAATCCTTAATCAGAAAGCTTGAGAGGGCTTAGATGGTCAGGTCTGTCTTGGCATCTCTTCATGAGGTAAGAGGTACAGGATCAGCTAGGATCAGTACTGCCATGGATTGGAGAGAAGCCAATCCCAGGAGGCCTTGCTAGATGTTGGTTGAAGGCTGCAGTTTCTAGATCATTCTGTGCAGGAGGCTCCCTAGGATTTTCAGGTGTCCTCATAGGGGCAGCTGGAAGGCCAGAACAAGAGCTCACTGGCAGCAAAGAAAATCACAGACCTGCAGTGCAAGATTGGATACAGCAATGATCTCCACATGGGCAACTCCCCCATTCCCTACCCACCCCTACCCTCCCACTCCCCCTCTGCCCTAGTTCTCCCTGCCCTCACTCTTGTCCTCGCCAAATTCTCTCAATCCACTCTTGAAAATGCAGAGGGAAGTGATCTCTGTGGGGGGTCTCTTTGTAAGACTGGCCAAATGTTCTTCTCACAAATACACAACTGAAAATTTGGGTTGTTCTCAATCACATTTGTACTCAGTTGGTGAAAATTCTGTTTTTTTATTTTGTGGTCCACACTAAGGGTAATGTCACTCAGCACCAACTATGTTCTTCCCTTATGTGTGATATGTGCTATGTTACGTATACATACTGCTTCAAGAAAGTAAGTTCAGAAGCCTGAGAAAAAGACTCCCTCCCCTTGATACTTCTCCCCAAATGCTGGCTAAGAGCTAATGCTCCTCATTATGGGATCTGTTATTCCTAGAAAAAAATCAGGCACAAACAAAAAATACATATTGCACAAGGCGCACATGAATGAAACCACACCATGGGTGGTGGAGAACGTGGGGGAAGGCTTTCTCTAGATAGCGCTGGTACCAGACCATGTTTAGTACTGTACACCTCTTCGTTCTGCCAGCCACAGGTTTCAGATTCAACCCATCAGGTGAATACTGTCCGTCTCTGTCTGTCTCCCCAGGTGGATTATGATCGAGCACAGATGGTCTTCAGCCCGCCACTTTCAGGATCTGACACCTACCCCAGGGGCCCCTCTAAACTACCTCAGAGTCAAAGCAAAGTGGGCTACTCCTCCAGCAGTCACCAGTACCCGTCTGGGCACCACAAAGCCACCCTGTACCACCACCCCTCCCTGCAAAGCAGTTCTCAGTACATCTCCAGTGCTTCTTACGTGAGTTCTCTCAGCATCTCCTCCAGCACCTACCCCCCGCCCAGCTGGGGCTCCTCCTCGGACCAGCAGCCCTCCAGGGTGTCCCATGAGCAGTTCCGAGCTGCCCTACAGCTGGTGGTCAGCCCAGGAGACCCCAGGGAATACCTGGATAACTTTATCAAAATCGGAGAGGGATCCACAGGCATCGTGTGCATCGCAACCGAGAAACACACAGGGAAGCAGGTAGCGGTGAAGAAAATGGACCTGCGCAAGCAACAGAGGCGGGAGTTACTTTTCAACGAGGTAATGCTGGGTTTGGAGGGCTGTTGTCCAGCCGGTGTCACATTCAGCTTCCATTTCAAAAAACAGTCTCTGTAGGGGCCAGGGACATGGCACAGTGTAGTGTTTGCCTTACAAGCAAGAACAGCAGAGTTCAAACCCTGGAACCTGCCTTAGAAAAAGATTCTGGGATGAACTTTGTAATCCCAGAACCTGAGATATGAGACATACAGATTCCTAGACCCTCTAGCTGGCCAGCCTAGCTTACTAGCCTACTTGACAAGCTCCAGCAAGGGACTCTGTCTCAAAAAACAAAGTGGTTGGATGACTTCTGAGGAATGATACTCGAAGATGTTCTCGGGCCTCCACAGACACCTGGATACCTGTGCGCATCCACAATGGTCATTGACATGAGAGAAACTGAGGCATCTTCAAATGTCACAAAGTCTACTGCCATATATGTGAATCAAGCTCATTAAACCAATCTCTGGTTTATGTTTTTCCTAATTAGTCATTCAAAATTTTGCAGTAAGTGCTATTTAGCCTCCTATTTCATAATTTCTTTACATTCATAGAATGAGATGAGCAGGTCAAATGATATGTAAATATACATGGTTTTTTGGAGAAATTATATATACAATCTGTACCATACATATAAATAATTATATAATATATATATTTGTATAATGTTTTCAGAAAATCTCAATTTGGACCTTCATCAATGGTGGTGCTATTTCATATTCACTGGCTTCTTTGGGTATTATCATATGATTTCTGATAGTCTGATAAACATGAATAAATTTTATCATATAATTAGCATTTTCTTACTAATTAGATAACTTTATTTTGGCAGCATTTGTTTTACTGACAAATAAGAACACTTGATGTATTGAAAACATTTTCCTCATATTTATTGTGCATGCATCCCTTAAGATCCCTAAATTGGGAGGGAAACGTAGGAAACTGTGATGAAACAGTTTTGGAGTAATATCCTGTTATTACATTAATAAAACTATTAGGGAGATAAAAGACTTTTTTGCAGATGGAAAATTCTGGACCAAGTAATATGAAACCAAGATTTCAGTGTCAGATAGTGTGTGAGTTTATAGCAAAGGAAGTGCACATCTTCAGAGTCTATGTTTACTTGACTTCTCTGACCTTGAGTTGTAGTGTTTTACTTCCTCAAAGGAGGTTCATGTGGCCTTCCTACCCCTCCAATTCCCAACAGATGCTCTGAACCCCACAGGTGGCTCCAGACAAGTGGGATGGGGCATCTTCCCTAATCACTACTACTGATTTCTAAAGTGTTTCCCTCCCACTCGGTCTCAGGGCCTGAAATATTATAATGTATATACGCAAACTCTCAATTTATTACTTAACCCAGACTCTGAAAAAATAAAGTGGAAGCAGTCACAAGGCAGGACTTCCTGGATACCCTCTCTTACAAGCAGGCTCAAGTCAACTTTTTTTTTTATGTCTACAGCATATTTAGCTTTACCTTACAAATAAGTTCTTTGCATTTAAAGCAAGTACAAATCCAACCAATCCAAGCTAAACTGGTGTCAGGTAGCCTATCCTTAAACAACTATTTGTTCAATTACCATCCACATACTTACTGTGGGTTGTTGACTATGTTGACTTAACCCACAATAGTCCAGACTATGGAAAACCCTAAGGAGTATCCGATCACATCCACTCAAATGTTGAGTAAACTCTATCTTTGATTATAAACTTTGCCACACTTCTCAGTTTCTCTTCTCTTTTCTCCTCCCCCCTTCCTTCTACCATTTTTGTACCTCCTCCTCTTTCTTCTTCCTCTCTTTTTTGTTTTCGCTCTTTCTCTCTTCTTCCCCCACATTCTCCTCATTGTTTCAATTTCTGGTTGACTTCTCATTTTTTCACAAATTTGCTGTCTTGGGTCTTTTTATTCTTGCTAGTTATTCATGATGACTTCTGAGTATATTCAATTCCTGAACACATTCTGCAATGCTCAGTTAATGGTATGATATAGCCACGAGAGAAAAAAGCAGCAAGGTTTCACCAGCACAAGTAAACAAGTACATTTCTCCCTCGTGCAGGTTGTGATCATGCGGGATTATCATCATGACAACGTGGTTGACATGTACGACAGCTATCTTGTTGGTGACGAGCTCTGGGTGGTCATGGAGTTCCTAGAAGGTGGTGCCCTGACAGACATTGTCACTCATACCAGGTAAGTTTCTTCCTTATCCAAGCAGATGATTCAGGGTATGCCTCGGTGACTATGTTCAGAAAAATTATAAACACTTTGGACTTAAGTCACACAACTTCCCTGGTATATTTGCCAGAGAGTCCATTAATATATTATGCATGCATAGGCCATTTATTTAAGTAGCATTATTCTTTTATTCTGAAGGCAATGATGCCCACTAATTTAACACCAGCAAATTCCTATTAATACAGTTTCAGAAACAAATGACCGAGTAGCTCATCAACTCTACAGAGTTCAGCTGTGTCATCTCAAGCTGCCGGGTTATTTCTATGTGCTCATATTATCATGGGTACTTGGGGAATGAAGGATAGGTAAAGCACCAAAGTATATATTTGCTGTACTAAAACTTCAAATGCATTTAAAGAATTCTTAAATTCTGGTTGAATGTATCCTTTCAGGTTTTTCATTGTCTCCAATGTAAGAATTCATGGATATGTATTTGGTAATAATGATGCTAGATCTAATAAATAGGGTCACTTTTTTTGACTCATGTTGGACCCTTGGCATATTCAATGCTAGGTTTTATTTTGTGGGAATATCTCAGTCCCTTGCTGGTGATTTTATCTGATTTTCTGGACATAGCTAGAGACATAGACTGGTTCTCCAGAAAGCAAGAAAGTGGCATCTCTTGAGCTGAGAATGATGTCCTTAAACCTGTCTTGTTCCTTCAATGTAATTTCCTGTCTAGAATGAATGAAGAACAGATAGCTACCGTCTGCCTGTCAGTCCTGAGAGCTCTCTCCTATCTCCACAACCAAGGAGTGATTCACAGGGACATAAAGAGTGACTCCATCCTTCTAACAAGTGATGGCCGGGTAAGATTCTTGTGGTGGGTCCTCTCCAGTTAACTGTGTCACCTTGCCTGTCAGACCATTATTCTTTTAAGAATGCTGTCTCATAATTCTAATTTCTGCTAGTCACAAGTCGCCCACTCCACTTCCCAGAATTTACAAAGAATGGGAAATTACTTTCCCATCCTCTGTGTCATCCTGTTACTCAGAATTACCAGTGACCTGAAATGGATGGATGATTTGTCTCCTTTACAATGAGCACAGGAAATAATGAACACTGAGGCAATTTCTTTGCTCTTTCTACTGAATTCATTTTATGTTGGTGAAGTTGGCTTTTTGAAGATCGTCTGCCCTCTTCCTCTGAACAGGCTTGTCTGCAGTGTTTCTAAGTCCCTGCAAGAAATAGCTGAAGCACTCCTCTTAGGTCCTTGAGGAGACTTTATTAACAGGATAGTTTTACCAAAGTGAAAGTTCATGTAAAACTATCATAAGGTGTGAACCATAAGGATGAGCTCAGTACTACATCATATGACAAGGAATTGGCTCCTGGAATCCAGAAATAGAGGTAGCTACATTCAGACTACCATGATCCTGCAGGACAAAGCTGGGAAATACAGGCATCCACCTGACTCCAGCCTTTATTGTCAGTATCTCACTGACAACAGTCAGAAGCCAGCAGTGCAGAGTGGAGTCGATACAGGATAGTGCCCCAAGGCTCAGAAAGGAGGAAGAGAAGGCATCAAATCTAGATCAAATAGAAAACATTTATCTCAGTATACCCCCATGTCCAGACATCTGTTTTTCATCTCTATAACTTGCACAAAGAAGTCTTGAAAGGCAGAAGCCACCAGGAGATACACAGCAAAGAAACAAGCTTATACAAAAGAGTCCTGAAAGTACATTGTTGCTTCATAGACGCTTTCAACTCCTCTGAAGCTCTCAACAGAGGAAATGGCCCAGGGATGAGTAGAGCTTGCATCCATTCAATGTACTTGTCTCCTGCAATCCAGCCACTTCAGATGACCAGATACTGTGCCAAATATATTCTGTGATCATAATTTGCTGAATATTAATTCAAGAGCTGGAAGAAACTGCCCAGGCAGTGAGAATGGTCTTGTTTTGCTTTAAAAGATTCCTCATTTGTAATGTAGATAAATTAGAAAATTTAATAAGAAGTATAGGATAAATGAAAGATCATCCATGATCCAAATACTTTTTCCATTTTTTCACATACATTATACATAAGTTTGGGGACTTTGCTAAATAGACAGTATTAATGACTGCTTTATTTTTGCATTGTACTGGTTGAAATAATTTTTAAGGAAAAGTATAAGAAGAATGAATCTGTTGGTTTTGCTACACAATGAACCAACCAAAATAAATGGCTTAAACAATTACTGTTAATCTGTTCAAAATACAAGGTCAGCATTTTAGGTATGCATCAGCCAGGGCATCTGGTTTCCACGTCTCACCATCTTGATTCTCTCTCATTTGTGACCAGCCTGCAACTGCAGGATGGTCTCTCTCATTTGTTTTCAAGAGGAGTAGAGTGGCAAATATGGGCCAAGTATCATCTATTTCCCAGTAAAATAGCCTAGACTAATCCATGTTAGTGACAGAGTTCCAAGAGCAGCAAGAAAGGCAAATCCCAACACAGATGCATGAGTGCTTCCGAACCCTCTGCTTATGTCATCTTAGCCAAAGTAAGAGGAAAGGAAGAATCCATGTCCATACAGTAAAGTAGATATGAGGAAATGGCAAGAATCCTTTCCTGGCTTACCTCAAAACAATTTAAATGAGACCTTAGGATCAGAGAACACAATGTGCAAGCCCCGAACCTGTCCATGAATCAGCTCTGGAAACTAATGAAATAGAAAAAGCAGAGCAGGAGAGATGTCAAGCCAAGTGTTCTTACTCTCTGGGGGTTGGTAGTGCGTGCTCTCTTGCCAAAGGCCTCAGTCAGGGAGACCAAGAAAGTGAGTCGTCGTTTAGCCAGCTTACTTACAGATTCCCCCTCTTCTCAGTATGTAGATTATTTAATTACTCAGTTGTTATTCCTCTGCTTCTCTTGCAATGTGACTTCATACTTTCTTCGGTCCAGATTAGCAATCTATTTTCCATCGCTTGAATCTTGGTTTGGAGTGTCTTACTTTAGCTAAGGCGACGTTAGCACAGTAACCAACCCTCCTCCCACTGTTTTGTCTTGTTGACTATCAGTTATCAAGTATTTCTGCAATTAGAAGATACTTTGAAGATTGTCATCTGAAGGTTCTTTTATGTATTTAATATTTTTTTCTTTGACTGTTTTGTTTTGTTTTGTGATAGGAGTTCCAGGCAGGCCATCATACCCTTGGGTCATTTTGTGTGGGATCTGAGGATTCAAACTCTAGTTCTTTTGCTAGCAGCAAAAGTGCTTTTACTACTGAGCCATCTCCTCAGCTCCAAAAGCTGTTTTTTAAATTTTATATATTTTTAAAAGTGTATCACTCTCACCCCCAATTACCCACCCCCCCACCCCCTACTTTCTCCCGTTACAAACTTTGTTCTTCCCCACCAGTCTTCCTCCTACTCTCCTGTCCTTCTGGAGGTGTGGCTCACGAGGGCCCACCTGGATTACTGTTAATGAAATGTATCTAGGAGTTTGCTAAAAGCCATTTTTAAATGAATTCAGGCCTGTGCAGAAAACTTGCCACCTGCTCCAACAATGTCTGAAACGTATTTAGCCACTCCATTCATCCCTCTTGCTAGTCCACAAGGGGAATTTATCCCAAACCCCCACGCTACATCATTTTGTGGGGTTTAGGATTGCTATCTGAGGTCCTTTAGAGGTAGCTAGGTTCTTGAGTTTAAAGAGCAGCTGTGTCTGAGCTCTAAACTCTGGAGATCCTTGTCTGCTCCTGTAAAATAAACTACAGCTTCCTCTTTCAGGGGGCAGGTAACGTGCTCGCTCCCTTCCGTTCTCTAAGTGTATCTGCAGTAAGGATACAGGAGTCGTTTCCTACGCAGCCCGAATTACACAATACCATCTAAAACAAGGTTCAGCTTCGAGGCTGTATGATTTGCTTTTAAGATCTGCCTACAATGCTTTATTATACTCATTACTTGAGTTCTCATTATCTACTTGCACATTTATTTGGACAAATGTTGTGTGCAATTATGCTCTTTTAGAAAACGTTTCTTTTATGTACTTGGATAAGTTAAAAAAAATCATGCAAAAGCACTTATACTCCTACAACAGAAGAACAGGCCTAACTTCCAAGTGTTTAGTTTCAATTCTTATCTTACATTTTATCAGGGAGATAATTACTAGAATGCAAGATTGTGAAAGGTTTGGGTTATTTTTCATGTCAAATAAATGAAACCCTCAATAAAGATAATGAAATTAAAAGCTGCCAATACCAAAATGCTGATACATTCACCTCGATCATTTGGGTTGCTCATATGTAGAAGCAGATACAATTCGTTACCATAGTTATTGCTTGTTTTTTATCAGTGCAGTATGATTTATTGATGTTTTATGCTTCAAAATTACTAACCTCATGCATGTGCATGCATTTACACATGCATACAACACACACACACACACACACACACACACACACACACACACACACACCATAGTCCTAGAGCTTACCTAGACTTCTTCAAAAAGTTGTAGTTGCCAGATTCTTTTTAAAATCCTCTATTTTAATTGAATCCATTAAATTAGGTTATCTGAATAACTTAGTTATTCCCATCAAAGTTGAGCCACATAAATACAAGCTTAGGTGATCTGAACTGTTAAACACTCAGTCTTTCAGATTTAAGCACCAAATCTTTCCTACAGCCTCCTATCCTCCCTCTGTATTATGGTGACCTCTGAGAGCAGGAAGTGTGGCAGTGGGGCCTCAATAAATGAAACCCTCAATAAAGATAATGAAATTAAAAGCTGCCAATACCAAAATGCTGATACATTCACCTCGATCATTTGGGTTTCCTCAGGTTGAGTGAGGTGAGCTTCATTCATGTTCTCTGATCCTTTCCTTTGGAGTCTCTACTTTCAGGCTACTTGGGGATTAATTGGTCTGTTGTGGACTGTACTGTTTGGGAGGGCAACTCTGCAGGATGTTAGTGCTTTATCCTCTTCCTTAAATGTTCAAAACTCTCCTTTTTACTGATGACCATAGATTTACAGAAGGCATGTACCACTCCTTCATTGAGATTTGTTAGAACGTTTGGATCCCAAAACATAGTATTCAAACCATGGAAACCAGTGTCTCTTCCAAAATTCCATTCTCTCCTCTTCTCCCACCAGATCATAAGCTAAATAATGGCCAAGGCTAATGCTTAGTTGGTTTTCACTAGTATGCCAATGTAAATTGTTGAAATGTAAAATTTTCATATTAGTTATCTGTAGCTACTACTTCAAGTCTTTGAGTATTTTCCATGACACTAGTCTTTACCCAGTAATTATCTAACTTCATGTAAAATGCTGGTCCAAGCTAATGAGATGGTTCAACCAAGTAAAGGTGCCCGTGTACAAATCTGGGAATCTGAATTCTATCCCCAGAGCACACATAGTAGAAAGAGAGAAATGACTTCAGAAAGTTGTACTGCTGACCTCCACATGCATGCCCTGGAATGCATACCTCTCTCTCTCCCTCCCTCTCTCTTTCTCTCTCTCTCTCTCTCTAATAACAATTATCTCTATATATTTTTAGATGTCAGTTGTTCATAGGCTAATGCTAAAATCATATCTAGATTCTGATTAATGTGGATTAAAGTTGTTATTAGATATTCTAAATCTTGCCTCTAAACCTAAATGCATAGAGTTCCTCTGCCCTGGTTTGTGTGGGTTCATATGTTTTTGGGTGGCAGCGTGGGGAGGTAGAAAGAGACTTACTGTGAGTATGAGGCATAACACAGAAGGAACACTCTACTCTCTGCCTTCTGCAAATAATTCCAGGCTAAGTTTTCACTTCTTTCTACCACACACAGAGCTCTTTTATAGCAGGACAGCTAAGATTCTAGCCAGCAATCATAGCTATAGGACTTCTTTCTTGCTCTATGGGAAATCCAATGGTAGGAGTCCTCTCGAGGTGATTTCTGATGTAACAACACATTAGAAAAATCATCTCTCCCCTAAACCAGCTTTTTATCTTGTTTTACCCTTAGCATATATTAATTGTACAAAATATTGTGATTCCAAATCAGCTTTCTTTAGCAATCCATTGAGAATAATTCATTGCCCTCCTCTACAAACTATGCCTTGGGTTGCTTAGTGAGAAAATCAAATGTCTCTCTACTGTTTTCTCCACTTCTAAGGGAGAATAGCTACCTGGAGGTGTAGTCATCTTTGGGTAGAAGGACACTGGCAGTCCTGGGAAAGGGCTGAAGGCAATGCCAAATTCTCTTGAATTTGAAGAGCAAGAGGGTAAATAGAGGTGTTGGAGAAAATTTCCCAAGGAACTAAGACATGGTAAAAGTTTTTCAATATGCTTAAGAATTGAAAACACAAAAAAAGAATATGAATAAAACTCAGACTTGAGAACACGTCATAGATTGACTATTATTTGCATGAAATATCTCAGATTTAAGCTGGAAACCTCACTTTCCAGGAATCCTACTCACCTATCACATTTTAGCCACATTATGACAGATAGAGGTACCTTCCTTACTTGCCTGACCAGCATGTCTGAAAAAGGTACAGAAGGAATGCCAACATCTTCAATTAGTATCCATCTTATTCACTTGTCCAGTGACTAGTTCCACCGACCATGGGTTGGACCTTCCCCATCACCTAAAAAATCTCCTGCAGGTTCATTCTGGGTTTAACTCAACTATTAATTCTCTACAAATGCATTCAGGGCTCAAACCTTCAGTGGTCAAGTTGACACCTGTAATTATGCCAGTTGGTGACTGTCAGGAAGGGGAGACCACAGCTTCCAACAGATATTCCAACAGGTATGAGTCAAGTTGACAGCCAGCACCAGTCATCCTAGCATCTTTACTAAGTCTTCTTGTATAACATTGTAGAATCTACTCACACAAACCAAGATGGCAATGTAGTAGGCAATACAATGTCATGACTACCACTGCATGTGTGATCTATTATTGACTAAATGCGTTTGTGTGGCATGACTGTATGTCACTTCCAAATAAGGTCAAGAATTGTGGGAGACAACATTCAACCTACCACATAGACCAGTCACAATTGTCCTTGCCATAGCAATCATCTTTGCCACATTTGTAGCTGTAGGATTTCTTCTGTTTATATTAAAACAATTATCAGTTCTTGTTGAAAAACAATCAGACTGAGACAAACCGTGACACAAATTGTAGATAAAAAACAATGTCCTCATTGTCAAGTACAGTAGCAACACTCAGTTCTGAACTGGTTTTATAGGTGGGAACCATCCTGACTTTAGTATCCCTAGATTAGTGTCCCTTATCGCTCCCTGATGCTAGATATCTTTTTTGATCTCTAGTAGTGTTTCCATTTTAACCATACTGGCTTATAAATATTTCATTCCTGGCCATCTTCTATACGTTGGCTGAGCAGGGGTTATTCTCTACCCCTCATGTCTCAAAATTCTCCTGTATCACGTCCCCAGTATCTTGTTAAACATTCAAGTTATACGGTGCATGCACTTGTGAAAACGTTAACTAACATATGTACATTTCACTGCATGCAGACTTTTAATGAGATTTAAACAAATATTGAATTGAATGTACTGATCCAACAATTTCATTTGTTGGAATCTGAGTGAATGTGAATTTCATTCACAACACATCACAACTAACAATAGTGACTGAAACTCAGTGAGTAAGGAATGTTGGCTTTGTGATTCTTTTAGCTTTGTTGTGTGTGAAACTTTTCACAATAATGCACTGGTGTAGAGGGGCAACTTACCTCCAGGCTAGCCTTGTCTCAGTGAGTCCTGATCCTGTAATAACATCAAGGATATAGCTTTCATTCTCAGAGACCTCTTTCCACATCTTATGGTATGGTTGAGGTTCACCTATTTATTCAATCCACATGATTTTGAGGAGCTACTGTGAGCCAAACATGCTTGTGAATCCTCAAGCTAAGAGAATGTTTAAAACTCTAGTGAGAAAGTTTTTGGTGAGAGAAAAGGAAAAGTAAAGGTGGATTCTCATCATTTCAGGTTTAGTGATAGATGCTAGTTCCTTTAACTAGGGCAGGAAAGCTAAGCAGGAGGTCAGATTTAGGAACTGAGAGAGGAATACTGAGATTGAAGTAGCTGTTGATGCATGTATAAGAGCATGTGGTTGTTTTCTTTCTGGATCTATGTTGTCTTTCAATAGAATGCTTGCCAAATCCACCCATTTTGTTGCAGATTTCATGATTTCCTTTTTCATTTCAACTGAACGAAATTTTATTGTAAGTATATGCACTTCATTTTCATTAGCCTTGCATCTGTTGATTGACATCTAAGCTTGTTCCATTTCCTTGCTAATGTGAACAACACAGCAACAGAATGGGGGCACAGAGTATGAAACTAGTAGATTGACCACAAGAGAGAAAAAAGAAGTGTTGAGGAAGCAGGGAAAGGCACTAGGCTACATGTGATATGAAAGCGAAAGGAGGTTCTGGAGGGGTAGAGGGGACGTGGTCAAGTCAGGGGAATGAGAGCAAAGATGGAACGGAGAATCAGCAAAAACAAATTTTGTTTGAAAATGCCATTATGTTTCATTACAAATTTTTTTCAATTTATTAAAACAAAAATATTAAAAATCAAATTTAAGGTGGAGATACACCTTGGTTGGTGGAATCTTGTCATTCATGCATGAAGCTCTAAGCACATGCAACATGGTGGTACTTCTGCAGCCCCAAGACTTAGGGGGTGAAAGCAGGAGGATCGGAAGTGCAAAGCACCCTCAGTTACAGAGTTCTAGGCCCAACACCGCTTAGAAAAAAAAGTTCCGAACTAGACTGGGTGACATGAGAGTCTGTTTCAAAAAAAAATTAAAAGTAAAACTATGAATACTTAAAATTAGTGTTTAAAATGAAACACAATGGGACTGGCGAGAAAGCTTAGTGAGGGAGACTGGCAGAGAAGTATCACAATGAGATCTATCTGCCCTGACTACTTCTTGTTTCAAAAATCCCAAAATAAATATAAATGAAAGTTTATTTTAAATTATGTAAAAATAAGGTGCAATTTTGACAAACACCTGCTTGCAGACAACACTAGGCATATACAGTGTGGCTTGGCCTGAGGCTCTGGACACCTTATAATGATAAATTTTTAGGGGCTGGGAAGATGGTTCAGTAGGCCAAGGGCTTCCTAAGTCTGAAGACTGAGTTCTGGTTCCCAGCACCTGGACATAAAGCCAGGTATGGTTTGTAGGCTTTAATTTCAGCACGGGGAGGTGGAGACAAGAATCTGGAACACCTATCCAATCAGTGAACTCCAAGTTCAGTAAGAGGCCTTGTCCCAAAAAAATTAAGTTGGAGAATGATGGAAGGAACATCTAGTGCTGGTCTCTGATTTCTACATGTGTACATGCATATACATGCACACACAATATACAGCATATACAATGCAAAAATAATCTTAAAATAATGTTTCTGGGGAGGGAGAGGTGGCTCAGGGGTTAAGCCTCTGCCTTGCAGGCAGAACATCCTGAATTCGGATCCTAGACCCCACTTATAGACGCCAGGTGGAAGCGGGACAGCTTGAGTTTCTGGTCCTGGTAGGGCGGAGCCTGTGAATCCCAGAGCAGAGTAAACAAGGAAGAGGTGGAGGCGGTCCATGGTGGTTCCCGAATTCTCCCGTGGTTACACACACACACACACACACACACACACACACACACATGCGCGCACATATGCGCGCACATACGCGCGCACACACACACAACTGAATAAGAAATAATTTTAAAAAATGTCTCTGTGGTCATCCTTGTAAAACAATACTAACTTGAAATTCAAAGATTTTTCTGTTGTCCTCAGCAAGAGCTTTATTACTGAACTACACTCTGCCCAAAATACAAGTCTGGTAGAGAAGAATAGTCTGAATTCAATATGAGAAGGAAAAATATCTGGCAAGAGTAGGTAAAAAGAGATAAGACTTAAACCTAGAACCCTAGCGAAGTTTAATATTTAAGATATTAAGATAATAAATAATATTAAAGATATTAAGATATAATATTAAGATATTTAAAGTGTGGCAGAAGAAGGAAAGACAAGGAGAGGAGAGCTGTAAAGAGTATGGAGAGAGAATTCACACCTTAGAGACTGCACTTTTAGTCTACAGGTAATTTTCGCTTCAGATGGTGTTTCCATTTCTAAGTAGTGCTAAAATTGCTGGTTTCTTTGGATCCTGCCATCGCTAACAGCCAAATTGCCTACTTATATTCTCTTCTAAAAACCATCTGAAGTTCAGAGCGGGTCGCCTCGACCAAAAGTTGTGCCTCTCAGCAATAAATGGAGCTGTGGACAATCAGAAGCATGAACCAGGAGGCATCTAGCAGTGCGGAATCCTCTTGGGCATGTTCTCCAGAGCACAGGTTCTCCGGGAACAGATTTTCAGAGTGCTTTCCTGAGGTCAGAGACAAATATCACATACTGAGTCCTTAGGCTGTCTATCTATAATGCCTGAAAGCCAAGGACTCGCATCTAGTTTCTAACTCACATTTCCACTTGTTTAGTTGTTCTCCTTGGTATCTTTGGCTGTCATGGTTAAGCAAAAGAGAACATGCTAAAGGAATTCCTTAGTATCCTAGATAAATGAAAGTCTTTAGTTTTGCAAACACAATGACGAAGGTAACGGTTAAATCATCTCATGGGACAGAAAAATATAAATGTAATCATCAAAGAATCTACAGGACAACAATGAGAATGAAATTCACATGCGGAATAGCAGTCTACTTATATTGTATTATCATGTCTTAACTTTGACGTGTAGGTGTGAGCTTTAGTAAATTCATCATCTGGGATATATTTAACTTGTAAATATTGCTTGTTGAGTCCCATTAATTTTATGAAAGATAACAACTGTGGGAGTTCTGGCATTCAAAAGTCATTTGGTGGACTTGTGAGAAGTTTTTCTGCCAAGATGGGTTTGTGCCAGGCTGGCAAAAGGACATGGTAGCCTGTTCTTTATATTTCTGAGACATGTCAAGGGATTTGAACTTCAAAGTCTTTGTCTATCTTTCTGGGTCTATGTATGTATTTCTATATCTACCCGGCAGTATTTGCAAGTTATTCATTCTTGCCTTCCTTTCCTTTTCAGATCAAATTATCTGACTTTGGTTTTTGTGCTCAAGTTTCCAAAGAGGTGCCAAAGAGGAAATCACTGGTGGGCACCCCCTACTGGATGGCACCTGAGGTGATTTCCAGGCTTCCATACGGGACAGAGGTATGGGGATAATAGTCATTGTTTGGGGATGGTTGAGCCTGGGGTCTGCTCAAGGACATAATAGTTCTGGTTGGTGGACATAATATTTAAGAGTCTTTTGCCTTCAGGATTGATCCCAGCTCCAATGAGGACACCACCAAATATTTACCCAAATATTTCCCTGCAATCCTAGAGTAGACAGTAGGAGGGGTAGTCACCACACTGGTGACCCTGTTGTCAGTGTCAGGCTGTGGGGCAGTGCAACTGAGATAACGGCTGAGGACATACAGCAATATTCCAGTGAGGAGAAAGAGAAAGTGTCACAAGTAGATGTAATACTTGAATGAGCAATAATCTAAGAAAAAAATCTTATTCTAAGATTAAAACTATGCATGATTTCAAATAGAAATCATAGAAAACAAATTAAAGCATATTACGGGACAAGGCTTAGACATAGGAAGACGAAAGCAAGACGGGGTAGAACGGAGGATTCCTAGGAGGGAGAGATACGAATGGAATCTGAGAATACAGCTCTGCGCACGTGAAGCCAAGGAACTCATTTTGCTGAGTGGGATGCTATGATGCACTATAGTGCGGCTCCAAATAGGAAACAAATGGCAAACATGGGTGAGCAAAGAACATCTGTGTGAGCTCATATGGGCTCTGCTCACTTTCTCCTTTGTTTTACTAGGGATGAGCACCCATTTTGTTTTGCTCGCTGTGGTCCCAAGAAATAATTCCTCCATGAAGCCAGGGCAAGAGGTAGAGCAGCAGTGCTGGGAACAGACAGGTGTAATGAGGCCATGGTGGGCCTCATTTATGTATAAAATAAAGTATTACTTTAATTGAGATTTGTAGTGCTGTTTGGCATCTCATCAGCCACCTTCACGCTATTTACTTAAAGAATTGCTTGTTATCCAATCCTTTCTCCACTTTCTTTGTATGCTGCTGTATGCTGTGATAAAACACAAATGTATCAAATGTAAAAGCTTAGGTTGGTTTTCATCTACTCTGATAAGCAGCTAAATACAGAAGTTAGCAGAGTGAAAATTAAGGTTCTAAAATTGAGATTTGTTAAAATTTTCACTTCTAATGAACTGATAGACCCTCCATTGGAATTTTTTGAAAAGCATACCACAACTCTGAACAAAAATTGGTAATTCAACAACTCAATCTATAAATCCATTTTGTAAATTTTAAGAAGTTTCGCCAAATTAACTTATGAATTGGGTTTCATAAATACATAAAGCAATTTAGAACATTCTCCTTGTCTTATTTTATAACCAGTGGTTTGTGCCTAACAGGTGGATATCTGGTCCCTTGGAATCATGGTGATAGAGATGATTGATGGCGAGCCCCCCTATTTCAATGAGCCTCCTCTTCAAGCAATGCGGAGGATCCGGGACAGTTTACCTCCAAGAGTGAAGGACCTACACAAGGTGAGAGGTGGTATGTGTTGCTTCATCCAGAGTAGTCGCTGGGTTTTTTTCCCTTTTGTTGACTTAAAGACTGACATATTAAATCTGATGGGTATAAAAGAAAATCCTGATTTATAGACATGTATTTTGGATTTAGCCACCAAATCCAAATCCCTGTTCTGTGTACTTAATGGGTAAACACTTCCAAATCCCAAGTTTTTCATCTGTAAATGAGACAAATTCCCCTCACAAAGGGCTAGTTAGAAGTGAATCAGTTACTCTGTTTAAGATATACTCACTGAGTGCCTGATAGCTATTGGGGACTTTTAATTGCTAGGAATCTGCAAACCATAGAATTCTTGACACTTGTAGAGCTTGTATTTCAGTTAGAGAAACAGATAATAAGCTAGAGACAAATGAAGGCAGAAAATGATGCCCGAGAATGCTATCTGCTTTGAAGAAAATGAAGCACTATAAAGACAGAGAACACAGAAGAGGAGACAGAGGATTAAAGAGACAATCCCTTTCTAGAAGAGGTCATGAGAGCTGAGATGGAAAGAAAGCACCATGCAAAGATTTGGGAGAAATATTCCCCAGGTATAGGGAAGTTTTTGAACCTAGAATTTGGCAAGAATATTTCTGTGCTGTAGCAACAGAACACAGAAAGAAAGGAAGGATATATCCAAAGGTAGGGGGAGCTAGATCCGTAGGGTGATCAAAGATATGCTTATGTAAGGGATTGAACGTGACCTTCCAATTTTCCAAGGTATTAACAACTGGGGCCCAGTGCAAACTCACAGCATGTGTGCTGCTGATCTGATCTGTCATTTGCAGCTCAGCCCTGCCCCAGCCATGCCTTCCTCCACCTGCCTCATGACAGGGAGAGAGAACAGGAGGCTGCCGTTTGGGAAAGAATGGTTCCCTATACCTTTTCTCCCAGATCTTTGCATGACTACTTTCTTTCCATTCAGATCTCAGCTCTGATGACGCCTTCTAGAAAGGGAAAGAATAGTTTAGCGTGGGAGAGGCTCCCCTACAGGAGAGAGAACCTCCCTACAACCAAGGTGGATCTGCAACAGAAAGAAACCACTAGAGCCCAACAAGAACTGAAAGTCTTGCCAAATTTACACAATGAAAATGACATAAAAGGTGTTCTGTGAAAATAACATCCTACACAAAACAAATGGGTGCCAATGCTCTTTATTATTATTATTAATTATACGCATGTACCTGTATGTGTGCACACATCTATTTGTATGTGTGTATCAGAGTACTGTGTGTGTGTGTGTATGCGTGCATGCATGTGTGTGTATGGGCCCAAGGGTGACTTTCAGAATTACTCTGGATTGCAGCTATCTCCTCTTTGCTTTATTCTGGAGTTTTCTAGGCTCCACTGTCCAGGGCCAGAAGTACAGGCTGCCACCATGTCCACCTAACGTTTTTACATGGGATCCAAGATCCTGAATTTAGAATCCTCTTCTAGTGAGGCAGAGACTTAACTCCCGAACCATCTCTCTAGCCCTGAGAGTCAATCTCTTGAATCCATATATGAAAGAGTGACATTAATCCTATTGGTCAACAACTGGAAATAGTCCAAGGTTGTTTCTGAAATGAATAATGTATGGCATAACTGGACAGTGAATACTATATAACAATAAAAAGAATGGAACACATGACTGTCCTTATGAGCACCGCATTGCATGAAATAAGTTAGAGAATTTTCAGTGTGAGACTTTAATTAAAGAAAAGCTCAAAAGCAAGCAAGACAAATGGATCCTATCCCTTTTACAGGGAATCTGGATAATGGGAAGAAGAGCCCCCAGCACCTCTGTGAGTGATAGGCATTGTTCAGATCTCAATAAGAGGTAGAGCCAACATAATGTTCAGATCTATAAGGACATTCATTTAATGTGTGCACACACTGGTTATAGCTAAGATATACCTCAGAAAGTAGGGTAGTAAATTAAACGTAAAATGATGGGTGTGTGTCTGCCAGCCTTACAGAAACGTCATGAAAGGGAATTCTGCAGGACTTAGTTGTCCTGATAGAAAAGTGAAAGACTTGGATCATTAGACTTTATCACCCAAGTGACCAGCACCAGCAGTTGCCTCCTAATAATTGCTCTTGGCACTATTATTTTTTATTTAGCAAATAAGTTTTGATCATTAGCTATACCCCTTTGTCATCTTTTACACCTGTTATTTCAAAGTTTGAAGCTATTACCAAACATAATGTCTACTCTTACTTCCATGATGCCGTTCTAGAATGTGAAGTTGTTGATAGGATTAAGTGGGGTGCCATTTCAGGAGACCAGGCCAGGTTTCTGTGTTTGTCCTCATGTGTGTCTGTATGTTTTCACAGGTTTCTTCAGTGCTCCGGGGTTTCCTTGACCTGATGTTGGTGAGGGAGCCCTCTCAAAGAGCTACAGCCCAAGAACTCCTTGCACACCCATTCCTCAAGTTGGCAGGTCCACCGTCTTGCATCGTTCCCCTCATGAGACAGTACAGGCATCACTGAGCCGAGATCCACATGGGAAACAAAACGTGGTCATAATAGACATGAGACTAATTAGGAAAACATGAGGAAACCCACAGAACATGCAAAGGCCTGTGCATTCATGACCAGCTTGTTGGTAGGACAACGCAATGACCGGCAGGGTTCTACAGACCAGGGCATCTTCTTGTGTCTTAATTAGGCATCTCTCCACTGACAGCTGGCGTGGGCATTTGGAGCATGGCTTTAACAAGTCACTATTATATATTTTCAGCCCTTCATCCAGCAATTCAGAAGGACTCAGTACAAACTCCGTTATGATATATCCTAGCCACATGCAGGGTACCGCATAGGATTTTCTATATTGAAAGAATAATTTTCTGGCAAAAAAAGAAAGAAAAGATAAACAAAAAGCACTTTTTCTTAATGGTAGCAGTGTAATGTATTTTGCAATGAATTTGTAATTTTTCTGTACGATAGTTTTGATAATTTATAGTACTTTGATGTCACGTAGCCATTGCATCAGTTGAAGTAATACTTGTTTACTAGCAGAAGTTTGAACAAAGCCTTTCCTACTTTTTTATCCCTTTCAGAGAACCAACGATTCTTTAGGAACTTTGAATACTGAATGACTCTCAATCACCGTCAGCTTTAGTAGACTATCTTTCTTATCTTAACAAGTGTCTTATGTGATGAAAGAAGAATTAAGAGTGATGGTGATGGTGTGCCCATTTCACTTATCCAACCAAAAATAAGGAAATAAAATTTGAGCCACAGTTTGTCACCAAACTATTCCTTGGGATGAAGTTAAATTTTTTTTTAAAAGAAGAATCTCATTTTCCTTCAAGGATTCTAGTAGCAAGCCAGTTTTTTGTTGTTGCTGTTTTGGTTTGGTTTTTTTGGTACACTAGGATGTATACCCTCAAATGGTTATGTCATGTCATCCCCTTGTGGCCAAATTTCCCTCCCAGGGAGCAATTTCAGTGCTAGGATCATTAGATTCAGTTCCCCAAATTGAATGTTTTAATGAGAACATGGGAACTTCAGGCTCACAAAGGAAGAGGAGAGTGAACAAGGCAAGATGTTTGGTTTTGTTCGTCACTGTTTCTGAAACTCTGTATGCTAGCACACCAAACTCTTGTCGTATTTACCTTTGTTCTGCAGTATTAAATGCTGTTCTTCATGTATCGTGTTGGAAGTCTGAACTGATGATAGAGGATGAATTAACAAGGGGGTATTTGACCAGGTGTGGTCTAATTTCAGTGGTGCCCATATTATGATGTGTATCCGACATAGGAGAGTTGTGCTGCTGTCTAGAGCTTCTTGAATGTTGATAAAAATGAATGACTACTACAATACATTTTGTGTTGCTTGTTGGATGAACTTGCATGTTAACTGTAGGCCAATATAGATTTGCCTTTAAAACTCTGGAAGAGCTACATAATCATCATTAGTTTCTATTAATTATGCATCAGACAAAAGCCATTTGTTACCAAACTGGAAAGCCAGAGGCTTTTCTTAACAACTTCGCATACTGTAACAAATATGAAATAAATTTGTGAAAATGCTCTGGTTGCTCTAAGCATAATTAAGAATTTTTGTAATTAATAGGTTGATAATTATTTATTATAGTTTAAAAGGAAAAAAGGCATAAAATGACCTGCTGATTAAATTTTCAGTTTTTCCCAAACTGGAAATGCCTCACCATAAATAGGATCTATAATTTTACTTTATGAAACACAGGAATTCAATGTTTTATGTAAAATATTAATGTTTTAGTATAAATATGTAAGAATAAAAGCAATCTGAATCCAGAAAATGGCAGCCCTAAAAATTCATGTAATAGTTTGTCATAATTTAACCAGGACTATGTAGAAATAGAAAGAAAAGTAAACATGAATCATTTTTTAAAGCAGAATAACATTAAAAAAAGATTGCAGAAAACAGTGGATTTTGGATTCAAACATTTTTGACAATGTAATGAAAACCTTTTTCTGTAATTTTGTTATTGGGTATTTTTTAAAGAATTCATTGAGTTTACCAAAAGTTATGTAGCTTAAAACAATCTGTGAGCACTAAGCATTGGCAGAAACTGCACTTGCAAATAAAAATAAATGTTTGCCTTCCCCCCCACCTTGTTATTGAAAGTACTTATTTCTGAATTTTTCATGTTACATAAATAGGTAAGGTATGTTTATGATCATGGAAAATATAAACGAATTGGTCTGAAGTTATATGTAACATGATGTCACAAAATACTGAGAGGATTCCCATACTGAGAAGATACCAATAATGTAATATTTGCATGCAGATGTTCCTACAGGGAAAACTATTATATTGTGGCAAACCAAATTTCAGGAAAACTAAATTCAGAGCTAAGCACTTCTACTTCTCTATTCCATATAAGTTAAACTGATCTGTCATAGTTAGGCACAGGTGTCAACTTGATGGTTGAGGGTTTGAGCTCTCGGCACATTTGTAGAGGATTAGTGGTTGAGTTAAGCCCAGAACAAACCTGGAGAAGATTGTCTAGTTGATGGGGAAGGCCCAGCCCATGGTGAGTGAGACTAGGCCTTAGAATACAATATAGACATCTGGTTGAGAAAGTTGGCATCCTTGTGTACACTTGGCCAGACATGCTGGTCTGGCAAATAAGGATCGTCCCTCTCTCAGCCATTATGTAGAGATAGTGTGGCCATTTCCCTTGGCCCTGATGTTGGTGTGAGGTCTCCTGTCAAGCTGGACTGAAAACTGTAACTGGACAATTGTAAGAGAAAATAAACCCTTTGTTCCCTTAAGCTGTTTGTTGGTGATTTATCAGCAACCATGCAGGTGAACTGCAACATGATCTGTGGCCTTTCCCCATCATGTTATTGGAAATGTTTATTTTCTGAATTTGTCATATTTTGTAAACAGGAAAGATACATTTATGATCACAGAAAACACCTTCTGATAACAAATGATATATTTAAAGTTCTTCAGTTAGAAAAGGTACTGAGAGTTAGAAAAGGTACTCAGAGTACTGAGCCTAGAATTGAGACTTCCATTCCTTTCTTCTCTTCTAGTAACAAGAAAAACACTAACGATGATTCTATAAAGTCAAGAGGGAATTCCTATATAAAAGAGACAGTCTTTTGTACAGAAATTTTGGAAGGTGAAAACCTTCAGAAAGTAGCCTAAGACAATAGGATGGGGTAAGGTATATAGTACACCACGTATAAAGAAAGGGAAAAAATGGAGGCAACTCTTCCCAAACAGATCCTCAGTCTTTGCTGAAGTGGAAAAAGGCATTAAGTGCTCTTGGCTCTGTTTGATGAGCATTGAGAAGTAGAGAATATATCAAATCACCTTTAAAGAGCAATGGAATAGTCACCCCACAAAGTACATGGGAGGCATGCACCATGGGAGAACTTACTCTGAAAATGATACAATGACCCTTCCAGCAGCAGATACTGTAGTCTTTAGGTCAAAGCAAATTGAGATTCGGGCAGCTCCACTTCCTCCAATATCATCCCAAGACAGCTGATAGCAGTCAGCTAGGTTGCCAGAACCTCTCCTCCCTGCCAGTCCGGGTAGAGCGGGGGCATCTGACAATGAGGGGATGTATAGTCTGAGCAAAGGCTTAGAAAAACAAAACAGGGAATAAGAAAATACACTGCATCTCCTGATATTGCTTCCTGCTGCTGACTCTCTCTGATACAAGGTTAGCTAGACAAAAGGAGAGGTGCGTTGATTTTGAATTAAAATGAAATTGACTTTAAAAAACTAGATAAGATCTAGCTGAATGATCTCGTGTTCATGACTTGAAAGAACACACCCAGTACATATTATTAGAAAAATAAAATTACTCCATGAAAAGAACCCACTGAGTACAGATTCCCTTGGTCAATCTGATTGAAGAAATGGTAATCAGATGCCATGGAGAAAGATGGATTGTATGTATCTGGAACAAATAACATACAAGCTGGAAAAAAAAAACAACTTGTGAGAGTGGTATGATAACAAGATAGTGCAGATGGTAGGGAGGTTGGGCAGTTTGAGCATTTTATGCATGTTCTGCTCTATTCCCATTTTCAGGTACCATTACTTGAGCATAAATTATGACAAAAGAGAAATCTAGAACAAATCCATGACAGAAATTCTTTATTTGGTCAATGACCCTGGAAAGTTCCATATACCAGAATGAATAAAGGAGCAGCAGGAAAGCAAGTGTTATGTAGCGATTCTTCCTAATTGAAACATTTTCATTTGGAAGAGGAAGGTCCAAGAAATTCAAGAAATTCACAAAGAAGACCCCTGTGGTCACTCCCCAAGCCTAGACAAACAGCTGGGAGAGAAGAGACCCTTCAGAGAACCTGCCTGCAAGGAGGCCAGGGAGCTCTAGGATGTAGCTTTTGTGAATTATCAGTCATGTGGTGGTAATGATTTTGGATGCTGAAGCTGTGTGAAAACCAACCACGCTTCCATAGGTAACCCTGACCCATACCCCCATAACTAACCACAATAAATTCACCAAGTTAGGCCTGGGTACAATTGTTTCTTTGGCCTATCACCAGTGCCCTAAATAAATCTATCGATATTTGTTCATGCTCGTCCAGGCAAAGTCATGCAATACAATACCCAAATAGGAACTAAAAGAAATTAAAACAGTTGGAGAGGAGAGTTCCATGGCCCCTCTGATGGGTGGTAAGACACACAATTGAGGCAGAACTATCTAAGGGTGGGGCAATCCTAATATGACCACCAATGTGCAACTTGAGCTGGCAAGGTACTACAGTGTTCATAAGGAAATGAGGAAAGTAGG
Organism: Typhlomys cinereus; assembly: GCA_023101885.1. Classification (NCBI taxonomy): domain Eukaryota; kingdom Metazoa; phylum Chordata; class Mammalia; order Rodentia; family Platacanthomyidae; genus Typhlomys; species Typhlomys cinereus. The sequence continues at coordinate 1,271,163 of JALPQD010000057.1, read as the reverse complement.
GTAAAGAAGATGATAGGACCTATCAGGTCGATCACAAATGAATGTGGCAAGATCTGTGATAAGCCAGATGTCCTAGAGGGAACTTGACAGAAAGTCAAATGCTGTGGTAGTGAACCTTGAATGAATAAATACCTTCATTTCTGAGCAACAGTTCATCAACAGGGTGAATGAAAGAGTGGAGGACAGAGTGGAAAGACTAAGCTTCCCCTGGAGACAGGCAGTTACTCTCCTAGAGGGTATATGTACATTTGATCCTGGGATAGAGATTGGCCGCCCACATGGAGCCCTTTCAGCAGCAAGTAGCCGGTGGAAAGGTAATAGTCATTTCCTTGGTCAGGGGACTGTCACCATTAGAGAACTAGCTCTGGGTACAGGCACTGCGGTTAAGAATATGGTCCTGGTTCCCATTGGCTACTAGTCAAATAAAGATGTGCAAACCAGCCTCACCAAGCCCCTCAGAGTCAGAGAGATGGAAGCACACCTGGATAAAAAGACCGCATAACTCATGGAAAATGATTGATGCCTCCCATTTGCCCTTTCTTATACTCAACATTGATCTTTTGATGAAACAAGTGATACAAATGATTATGTCTTTTCAACATGTATTTGCCTTTTATAGCATTTTGGAGTTTTATTTGTTAGTACTTATCCCCTTAGCTACTGATTTCTTGACCAGTTGGCACTCGCTTTAAATCTACAACAGCGGGCCTTTCGATCCTGCTCACCCTCTGAATAGTATAGTCCTAACCCTGAAGTATCTTAGAGATAGATACACACATAACATGCGCCCACGCACACACACACACACACACACACACACACACACACACACACACACCAGTTCCACAAAGGCAAGAATCTTTCATCTCTAGAACCTAGAAAAGGATCTAGAAACTGTATTGGTGGTACTCACAAGCACTTATCTCCTCATTTGCCATGTCAACCTTTGTTATTCTTCCTTCAACTGAAATAGTCACAGCCCTGCATTTCTGTGGCATGTGGATTCTCCTGGCTGTCTATAACTTTGGCCTCTTAGAAAACAATAAATGTACTTAAATACATAAGGCAAAATGTATTGTTTTGCAAAGAAAAGCAACCAAAGTATAGTTACCAAAAAATTAAATTTGTGGTTATTCTGTACCTAATATATTTTATGAGAGGTTTAATAACTTGCATAGTTTCAAAGTAATGAATGAGAATGGTTTTTGAGATGTCACCAGTGTGACTAAATGATTGATACTGATGACAAATTCTTAAATCCTGTAGTAGTTTGGGATCTATGTTCATAGTTCTCTTCCATGTTAGATATTTCCCCTCTCAAATCAACAACCTCTGAACAGTGTCTACTTGGCTAGGATGTGGTCATTTTTGCCTAGAAGCATACTCTAAATCTAAAATAGACTGGCCGCCATGGTTTGAATGTGAATTACTCCTCACAGGCTCATGTGTTTGAATCCTTGGCTAGTGTTACTGTTTGGGAAAGCTGTAGTACCTTAAGAGGTGGAGCCTTGCCGGAGGAAGGCTCGTCATAAGGGGGGATCTTGAGGTGTGGTAGCCAGACCCTGCTTCCTCTTGCTCTCTTTCTTTCTTTGCCACCTTATGGCTATGTTGGCTAGAGATGGCCTCCTGCTTCTGCCATCAGCCATGCTTTCTGACGCGCAATGTCCACCATCAGTGGACTATGTCCCCTCTTGAACTGCAAGGTAAATAAATGCCCCTTTCTCCCTTATGCTGACTCTGTCTTGTCTCACAGCAGAATAGTGACAACAGCACTGGCACAGATAAGATTGGATGCCAGATTTAAAATATATATATATATCCTAGATTAATCCCTGTCAATCTTTTGTGAAGCTCTTCCTTGGTAAGTGAAATTGGAATAAATATGTCAAGACCTGAACTGGAAAGGAATGTCACTAACAATACCTGTACTATTGCTGTGAGGTAGCACCCAAAGTTGAACAATTTAAGTGGGAAATGGAGATTTATTCGACTTACAATTCCAGAGGGGAAATAGATACAGTCTTTCAAGGCAATAGAAGTGACATGGCTGGGTGCAGCTGGAAGGCAGGCTAAGTCACAGCAGACATCCACATAGCTGGAGCATTCCTGGAACATCTCTTTCTCCTATATTTTGTGGTCCCTTTTATATGGTCCATTACTGGGAGGCTCCTATGAGATCTATGGAGGTTCTGATGGGATCTAGGGCTGGTATAATCTCTTCCAGGTGGTCTCAGCTGATCTTTCCAGGTGTGGTCTCATCTCATCTTAGTTAATACTAGGTGTATCAAGTTGACACCCAGGATTAACTATCACAATACCTTTTGTACAGCAACTACTCCACAGTGCCAATCATTGTGCTAAAGGTCCTTCATGAATCTCCCAATAACTCTGCAGCAATGGAGGAGTAAGCACCACTTTTAAATGTGCAAATGCATATGTACAGACCCAATAATTTGGATAATGTTGTCTATTTGCTGGTAGTAATTGTCCTTTTAAGTAAAATTGTTCATATTTCTGCATCAAAAATTAACTTGGGGCATGGGAAGGAACTGACTAGATGGTTCAGCAGGTATAGGTAACTCACACACTGGTGACCTGAGTTTGGTCCCCAGAATCCACGTAGTGGAAGAAGAGAAGTAACTTGTTCTCTCTTTCTCTCTCTCTCTCTCTCTCTCTCTCTCTCTCTCTCTCTCTCTCTCTGTCTCCCTCCCTCCCTCATTTTAGCTCATGCTCTAGCTCTTAAATAAATAAAGTATTTTTAAATTATTTTGGAAGCATGGTAATACTGCAGATTTTAGGGTATCATCATTGAAATTATCTCCCTAACACTGGCATGTTCCAGTGGTTTCTTCTACTATAGGCACCTCTATTTAAAGCTGTCTGTGTGGACCAGGTTATTTGTTATTTGCCATGAAAGGAAATCATGCTTTGAGGTCAAAACAAACAAACAAACAAACAAAAAATTGGGTGCTACATTTGACATGTCTGGGGAAATGTTTGCACCCCATGAAGTTTGGACAACAGACCACTGCAGTCAATGACCTGTGCATAAAGTGCATTGTGTAAGCACAGAGAGCTGTTCAGTAGTTCATTCTCAACAGCTTTCTCCCCATTTATTCACTTAATTTCTCCAATGTCTCTATCCTTTGCTAATAGAAGGACTGACAACGTGCAGAAGTGGCTACAGTTTGGAGAACTTTCTCAGGCTCCAGCTGGAAAGTGTCTGACCCCTGACCTCTGAACACCTTTCACTGAAGCTGTTTTTTAAGGAAGAGGGGAATTCTACAAAGAGTCATGTTCAGAATTTAAGTCAAAGTCACTTTTCCTGATAAGAAATCTCCTTGTGGTTCATCTGATTTGGCATTTCCAGGGCAGGCAGAGAATGAGGATAAAATAAAAGCAATAATGTTTTTTATTCACATATAATACAGGCGAGGAAAGATTCCCTCTTCATTTTAAGTAGGGATTTGGATTCCAGGAAGATTTAATCAGTTTAGACAGAGGTATTCAGTCAGCAAGGCAGTGTCTTGTATGAGACAGGTAACTGTGCTTTTCAAATAGCATGTTTAGGTGTGTTTGTTTTCTTGTCAGCCTTTCCTTTGTGGATTTTAAACTGCCAAGATTATACTGTACACTCAACGCTAAGCCACCTGTGCTCACTAGGTGTTCCAAATGACAATAGGTATCCTCACTCTATGTTGAATGCATGGATGAATGACAAAACTTCAAAATAACCATGTGTTTGTGGATACAAGTTGAAAAAAATGAAGGAACTATTCAGAAACACAAGGAGTTCCAGAAAGGAATGGCCACAGCATCTTTTCCCCCAAATGGAACAGCGGGTCACTGGTACTAAGCAAGAGCTCTTAAAGTAGTGAGCTACTGTCAACTGTTGAATCCTGATGAACTCATGACCATCCTATCATTCGTTAGAGACTGTGTGGTGTGTGAAGAAGATTCTCACCCAAAAACCTGAGGAAAAGATGTTACACAACTCCTTGTGCTCTAAATATGATTCTTTGGAAAATAAATACACTTCTAAGTTACATGTTTCTCTAAGAAATATCAGCAAATTCCGTTTTGCTGCAAATAAAATTCAACTTAGGTTGCTGTGTCCCAATTCAGCTTTTTAATCCAAAACTCAAAACTGAGAGGCATCAGAAGACCATCATTCAGAAGTGCCTTTATCAAAACTTCTTCCATTCTGCCTGAGTCGAATCTTCTCACTTGAAAAGGCTAACTTCCCTTGATACAGATTGCATCTTAAAAGTCCTCCAAAGGCAGATGGCTGAAGACATAGTTCCCAATCCATGGTGCTACTGGGAAGTGGTGGAACTTACAGGAAGAGGGACCAACTAGAAGGAGGTTAAGTCTTCCAGGACTTGATGTACTCCTTCCCGTTTCCCAGGTGCATGAGGTGAGCACACCTCCTTTGCTCCAAGCTTTGACCAAGATGTACTATGTTGCCAAGGGGCCAAAGTAATTGGAACATATGAACATGGTCCAAAGCCTTTTACACCCTGAGCCAAATAAAAACTCTTCCCTGTAAGTTGTGGGTGTCAGAAATTCTCACAGGATAGAAAGCCACCAAACCATTCATTCACCCCTGCCTCTTCTTTACTTTTTCACTTACAAAAATGAAGGGAAAAAATCTACATTTTTCCCCGTTTTCCCTTGGGATACTAAAGAAACCATTGTAATTTTGTCTTTTGTTTCAATAAAGCAACCAAAGGCCAGAGAGTAGTGTGTTTTAATTCATTTTCAAAGGCAAACTCACATGAATTGATTCTTCAGGTCCTTACTTGGACCTGATACATTACAAATCCCAAACCACTGTGCATAGTGACATTAAACGGGTTCTTGTGCTGCAAAGTCACTGGGTGCAGGTAGCAGAGAAACATTCCCAAAACAATCACTAGACATGCAGAATGCCAGCCAGAAGCATGGATCACTTTCAAGGGTCTTGCTGCAGGGAGCATGAGGTTGTGTTTTGTGTGCATTGAAAATTGTGGAGGTAAGCCAGCTGAGGCCAAGGAAGTAAAGCACCCCTATTCCTCTGGCCCTAAAGAGGTCTCCTCCTGAAGGAAGTATGTTTCCAGGCCCTCGATGGTAGGGCCAGATCTTTTCCAAGCACTATAAATTTGCTTTTTGGACCGTCAAAGACAAGTCGTCCTGAGCATGAAAACTGGCTTGCCCCCTCCCTGCTTACTGACCAGCATGGAGAGAACAGCTGCCATTCACCCCTGGATCCAGTAACCCTCCCCCCAACCCTGGGTTTAAGCATGGACACAGGCCAGGGAAGCCTCGGGTACCCAGGCCTGTTGGCGTGTAGCTATGTTGGTGTATCCTGTGCAGGAGGTGGGAAAGTGCCATTGTGGTTTCTCCTGATCCGGTGTGGGGGCAGGACCTGGGCTGCCCACCCATGGCTCCTAGCCCATGTGCTTGTACTGGGACCGGTCTCTGGGGATCTGCACCTGGTTAGCGGTCATTTTATGGTGGATATGATAGATGACAAGAGTTATCACAATGACCAGGCCCAGGATAAGCCCCAGAATCAGCGGCAAGGTCTCTTCCAACTGCTCCTGTTCATCTACTGGACACTTATGCTCTGAAAAGGGAAGAAGAAAAGCAGTGAGTCCCAGTCAAAATATTCTGAGTCTTAAGTTCTATCAAAACCAAGACAGAGAGATGAAAAGATTTCTCAAAGAACCTTGGAAGACTTGCAGCATTTTTTTCTTTTCCAGAAATACTACTTTTCCAACAAACCCTGAAGGTTAGCCTTAATGTTTTTACATAATATAAAATAAATTTACATCATTTAATAAGACAACATTTTATTAGTGGACTTCTGGCAGTTGTAAAAATACCAGATGATTTATCTGATTTTACAATGTATTAATATGAGATATAATCATTTCTTTTGCTTTCATTTTTAAAAATTTTATCAAAGTACACCATAATGCATAGAGTATGAGAACGGCATACAAATATATAATGTTTGTAAGGACTGAAAAGAACAAGTTTTGACCATAAGAAATACCTGGAACTCAAAACCCTTAATAGGAATAATAAAATATAATAATTCCCAATGAAGACAGATAAACCGTTACCTTATTACCCAGCAGTTCCTTCATAGTAGTAAAAAAGTAAAAACACAGGGCCAAAGGAGCTTTAATAATAATAAAGAATAATAAAAAATTTGGGTATGCCAAATTATTCATTCGAGTAAACTGCCATATATTCATACAAAGGAATATTAGATCACAATGAAGAGGAGTGACATGTATGTATGTGTTGCAAAGTGGATACATTTCTGAAATATTATATTGAGTAAAACTGTCTGACACACAAAGTACATATTGTATCATCTTATTTGTACAGAGTTTGTGAACAGGCAAACTAAGCTTATGGGTCTGGAAATCATAAGAGAACTTATATAGAAGAAAAAAACATAAGAAAACTTTCAATTGTGATAGATATTGGGCACATCTTTGGTCATATCTAAACTTCCAGTACAGGTAATAATTCATTGAGCTACATACTTTAAAATGTTCTTCACTAAAAACATTACACTTTAAAATCATATACCATTTAAAATATATACACTTAACATTATATTTAAATTATGCTATAATTTTATACATGTAATTTTATCATTTACTAAAAATGAAAGCAAACTTCCATACCAAAAATCTCTTTGAAAGAGAAAATTATGTAGGTTCACATATAGACAGAAAAATGTATTTGTCATCTATTTCCCACCTCGCTTAAAGACTGTCAATATTTGGACATTCTTGTTTCACATATGCAAGGTCCTGCTTCCACTTTGCATACAATATAAAACAATTCTGTGTATTTTCTAATGGACTGACTAATTAGACACATAATATATTATCTCCTGTCATTAAGGCTAATGCTGATCATTGGGTTCTGCCCCTGTCGCTGTGATGGTATTTGTTGTTTCTTATTAGTCTGATGGTTTTGAAATTTATTCGTGTGTGTGTGCGTGTGTATGTGTGTGTGTGTGTGTGTGTGTGTGTGTGTGTGTGTGTGTATACACATATTAGAGGACAACTTTACAAAGTCAGTTCTCTCTTTCCAACTTTAATTGGGTCCAGGGATCAAACTCAGGTTATCAATGTGGTCAGAAAGTTCTTTTACCCACTAGGCCATTTTGCTGAGCCTAACCTAATATTTTCTGCATTCTTTGATAACCACTGAAATTACACTATAATGTAACCAGTAACCAGTATCTAGATTGATAGAGAAAAATGTCAGCAAAACTCTTTTAAAATCCAAAATAGTTCGATAACCTCGAGTCTCTAGCTACTTAAAGCAAAAAGAAAGAAATGAAGAATGGACTAAAAAAAAGAAGGAAGGGAAACTCGGAAATCTCATGGTAGGGAAACAACTGGTAGGGCTGACTAAAATTGAATCCTTAGAAACCACAACATACTTGGTTCTTGCAAATGACTCTTGATCATTTCCCCAAATGTATGAACTCTGTGTGGTAGAAAACCACCCCCCAATATATCTTCTGAATACTGAGATACGTGTCAAGATACCCCATTAAACATTATTATTAATTAAACAACTATTTATTTTCCCTACTGTGCACCAACCTCCTCCAGAATTCCTGTGGACTCACTTTGTCTTTTCACCATGAATAAGACAAGCAGAAAGAACAGGGAGGATCCTGGAGTTCTGAAAGTGTTCTCTTTTCAGACAGTCTCACTATGTGATCTTAGGCTGGCCTTGAACTCATCTCATAGCCTTCCTGTCTCAGCCTCCTTTGTGATGGGATGAAAGGGAAGTACTATACTACCCTCCTAGTACTACCAGCTCGTGGTTCCTAAATGCACCTTCACTTTAAATCATAAAACCACCTCTCATCTAATGTCAAAGAAACTCCATGAGGAAAATAATATTATTACACCCATTTTTCACATCAATGGGCTGAACACTGTGACGGAAGTCAGAGGGGGGGAATGGCATCCATCATATGTAAACAGCTTGGCTCAGCAGTGTAACTCCATAGGAAAGCTATTTCAGAGGGAAAGGGAGAGGAGAGAGGCAGAAATACTATTGTAATTTCTCAACAATTGCTTTTTTGTTATGGGATTACAAGCAGAGCTTATGTAATGCTAAGAATCAAACCCAGAGCTGCATGAATGCTATACAAATTTTTCTACCAACTGAGCTCATCTTTACCCAACCTTCTCTCTTTTTTTAAAGTTGATTATCTCAGGTATTTTGGATTGGTATTGAAAAGCCAACACATGATTATAAATTCTTTTCTTTTACGCTTAAAGCAATGATGCTTTTGACCCACTAACACGTTTGGTGAAAATGTGGACATCTGCTCACAATAATGTTTGTGAATGCAAAATACAGAATGCATATGAATATCAAGACAGTCAACATTAAACTTCAAAATATTTTTTAAAAATTTGGAATTCAGCAATGGATGAATTTCTTTCTTGATATGTGAATCTTGGCTGTGACTACAAATCTGAGGAAATCATAAATATTGCTTTGAAAGACCTGTACAAACTAATGTGAAGAGAAGATATCAATAAATTCTTTTGGGAAAGAAAGTCCCAACCACTACTAAAAGTCCCAGTGTTGATGACCTTCATTTATAACCAAAGGAAATGTTAAATGTTAGTCAGAGGTTTCAGCAGTTGATAAAATAGACACTAATTTTCCCACTAAATTTATTTAGCCCCTCACCACTATCCTCAGACACCTTGTACTGCTCCGGGTTAATCAATTAGAGGTAGTTGTACAACTCACTTGGCAGGTCCTAGCTCTCTCCCAGGGAAAAGCATCTCCCTTGACTTAGCTTAAGCAACATCTGGCTTCAGATGCCCCAGGATCCTAAAATCCTGTATGCCTCACAGGATGTGGGGTTCCATGTCCTTCTGCACTGGCTAGTCTCGAGAAGGACACAAAACACACATGGGGTCTTGCTGAGTGCCTTATGGCAGAAAAGATTACAATCAGGCACTGAGAGACCCATTAGGGCAGATTGGACAACACAGGACTCGGTTGTCATGAGCAATCAATTGCCACTGAATTCTGCCTCAACTATAAGCCCAGTGCAAGGATTCCCCAAGTCAGGATGTGCAGCTCAGGTTCCGTTTGCCCCATGTAATATTTCTTTCATTGTGTTTTCTTTGATGACCACAGCATTTTGAAACTGCCACCCGACTCCCTGAGATCCACTGTGCAAGCTCTTTGTCGTGCCCCAAATTAACAGTGCTGGCATGGGCAAAGGGCCAAGCTGTCTGCCTAGAGCTCTCCTGACTCCCAGACTGTTCATGTGTGAATAGCAGGGCAGCCTTCTGGTGGCTGGGCGTCCCTCTGTTGTAAAGACAGAGCAGCTGGGGTGGGCAAAGTTGATCCTCTTTTCATATTGTGTCTGGGCTAACTCTGGACTCTGATAATCTCAGCAAAATGCTTTCTTGGTTCACTGAAAGGTTGCTGAAAAAAATGGAAGATTCATCAATTTGAAGTATTGTAGATTAAAAACAATAAAAATAAATATCAGATGCCACTATTACACCAGGAGCATAGCACATGCTGTGTACACTGTGTCTACTGCAGGGACATGCCGCATTCTCTCTGTGACCCTTAACATTCCCACAAATTACAAAGAGTTTTAACCATAAAGCAGGTCAGACATTCCAGGAGGCCAATGTCTCCAAACCACTTCTGAGTGGTAGATGGCATTGGTAGGTAAATGCCACAATTCCTCCATGCCCTCAGGGAGCAGTTATGTGGCTGCAGAAGACGGTAACCTGGAGCATAGAAGTCTGTAACTGGCTAGGAGCATGGTTCTGTGTAGGAGCGCCACAGTGAAGCCCTCGATACAGTTCTCCTCAGTGTTCGCACCAGGATTATCATTCTTTAGCGGCTTACTCTGGAGCAGCTGATGAGCAGTGACTCATGGTGACAAGGTCCTTGGTTGGGAAGTGCCAGGTAACTCACAGATCTACTCGGTGATTTGGGCCCCGAGACCTTTCAAATGTTTCTGTCAAGGCCTCTTGCCACAAAGCCTTCTGGGAGAGAGGGGTCTACAGAGAAAGGTGAGGTGCATTCATTTTCAGCAAAACACAGGCAGCATCTCCCAACTCCAACTGTTAGGAAAATAACTTAAAAAATTCAGGAGGTCTCGGGTGTAACTCAAGGATCTGTGCAAGGCCCTGGGTTCAATTCCCAGGGCTAAAAAGAAAATATTTATGAATTAGAGCTGTCTGGGCCTTGGATAAGCCAACATACATAGGTACTTTGTTATCTTTCACAGAGGTCTAACTGCTTTTCCCTGAGTATTAAAAAAAAAACAACAAAGAGCCAGTCTCTTTGTGATATGCTTTAAATGCCTGTTAAAACTGAATCTTTGATAAAGGAGACCAAAGGAAGCTTTCTTGGCTTATTTTTTCTTTCTGACATTATATGTCCAATTTCCCTTCCATTCAAGCCATTAAAACACCCGACTGGTTCATTCCCTCCCGGTGAGGAATTTCCTACCCCACCACAGCTGGAAATCTCCCAGTCCCTCAGGGGGTTACACCAAGAATTAATTGCAGAAGGGCAAGTTAATTAACCCCAACTGAGAAACATAGGGTGCCTCGAACAGTGGGGTGATAGCTGCTATACTCAGTGTGGTCGCTACACAGACAAGCCCAAGGTGGCCTCTCTACTTCTTCCTTGTTCGCTACAGGCTAAGACCCTAGATCAAAAGTCTGCTGGCACCAAATTCAAATTTTTGCACATCCAATTATTTTCTAACCCAAATAAACAAATGTCCAGCCATTTAGAGCCTGCTTCACATAATTCTTGAAACCTCACACAGCAGCTGCTACCCTTTGATAAGGTGAGGCCTGTAGTAATAAGTTGACAAGTTACTGCTGCCTTTAGAAGCTCCCTAACCCAGAGACAAGCCTCAAACTCCTCCTACTCTTTTTGTTTTGTTATTTAATATTGAAATTTTAATGAGACATATCATAGCTACTTTTTCTTTAGACACAGAAATGTCATTTTAATAAATGAATGACCAAGTAAGTCCCTGTGAGAAGATAATTGCACGTTTAAATAATAAAATATGTTGAGTTGATTTGAGGAATATAAAATGATAATTCATGGACCATAATAAACTGCAATAAAACACTACTAAAATATATTATGAAATTTCAATAAGCTATAATATTTTAGAAAATATACTGAGAACTGTCTAAATGAAAGGACTTTATCAATGCTGAAATAAGTCCAGTAAATTTTTAAATTCCTGCTTCAAAATTTTCGGGTCACAAAAAAAAATTATCATTCACAATGTGCCTTGGACATTGGACACTATTTTTGTGAGTTGTCAGTGGTGTTCTCAAAGCTTTGTGTGCCATATTATCGAAACATCCCATGGAGTGTCATCTGCCATACAAAACAGGTAAAAGGTGTTTTCAGTCCCTTAAATTATTGGTTAAAAACTGACTTTGGTTTAGACATGCCAGAAGTATGAACGTCAATGGGATTTCATTTTCCTGTCTTGACTAAAACACTTGCCTCTGTTCCCTTAAGTAGTGTCAAGACTGCTGTGTACTCTCCCACCCCGAAGCGGCGGAACAACGTCACCTACACACTAAATCTTTTCCCCGTGAAGTCCCTCATCCTCTCATAATCTGGAAGGTGATGTTCATGGTGTGATTCTTTCATTAAACAGAGTCGTATTACAAGGGCTCCCCTTCTACAAGTTGCTGCCTTCTCATCTAGTACCGCGAGGTGCGTGTCACTGTCTCTGATCAAGTCTTCTATAGGATTTGGAAAACTAACAGCATCACATGGAACATGGCAAGTCAGGGCCTACCCCCGTGTCTACAGACTTTGCATGTTAATATTACAACTATGTACACTGCAGTTCAAGATCACGGGTGTGCTGCAGTTAGAATTCACTGGTAATTGTGATCAATGCTGCATCTGGCCCAATGCACCGGAAGGGACAGGCATGATAAAGATGTCAACTCCCATTTGGGTACTCTCAGCCCTTCTACATGCCCACTTACTCATTTCACTATTCTCCCTTAGTTTCCCTCAACCAAGTAAGCAGCACTGAAGACCATCAAGTAAAACCTTCTTGCACAGGAAGAGGGACTGTTCACAATTAACCTTAAACAGCATGCTCTACTCACAGTCATAGGCAGCACACAGAGTGCTGCCTGGAGTTCCAGTGCTGGAATCTGAAAAAACACCCCAAAAGGAATCTTTCTGATTCCAACAAATGGAATATAATGATCTCTTCCAAAACACAGTAGGAGGCTGGAGCTAAGAGGCATAAACAGGAGGAACCAGGAACAAAGGAACGCCTCCCACACAAAGGCTCCAGATCCAGTGAGTGATTCTGAATGAAGCCTGTCTCCTCCCAGGAGCCCAAGGCCAGAGCCTCAGGACACAAGCAAGAGAATATCCCAATTACCAGCCTGAAAAGCCAGCATGAGACAAGGTCAATCTGCTGGTGCTTCCTCCCCATGCATTTAGGAAAGAAACCAAGGGCACTTGGTTTCTCTGTCTATCCAATAATCTCAGTCCACAGCCTTGAAGTCAGCAAAATTTGCTTTTAAACTAAATATATCATCGACTTTTTAACTCTGTGCAATAAATTTTACTGATTTTTAAAAATGAAGTAGCTATGATGTTTATTCGGTACTTATTTTACTTTGCATACAAATTTAAAGGTTTACTAGATTTGATTTCTTAGTCCATAGACTTAGTAACAACCCAGTGAGATTGTGATGAGAAACCAGTGAAATCAGCAATTATAACACCAGAAGTACCAAGAAATAAAGTAGAATTAGTAACAGTTGAGTGGCAAGAAACAAATACCACCAAACACTACTAAAGGTTTCCATGTAAACCCAAATACACTTGTGGTCCCATCCCTGAGATGGGCACTACATAGTCTGGTATTCTTATAATGAGTTCCTGAATCATTAATAACCATAATAAGTCATGCTACATTTAATTACACTTAAGATTTTTCAGTCTAATATTCCACTTATTGTTACATTTTATAAACACTTTCACAATCAAGTGAATTTTTAGAACTGTTCAATCTTGATACCCACTTTCAATTCCTAGAATATATATTAAACAGAAATATGGAAGGCTATATGATCTATGTGTACACACCCTTCCTATTGTGAGAACAGGTAAGAATGGTGTTACTTTACAAAAATATACTGCATTCTGATCTGCCTGACACACAAACATTTACAAGTCTCTAAAAACTGAATAATAGAATATCAGTTTAACCAGTTAACTGGACATCTGGGTCAAAAAAAGCATTACATGTTAGTGATACTAACATGAATAAGAAGCTGGCAGACTGGGAATATAGCTCAACAGTACAGCATTTGCATGAGGGCCTGAATTGCATGCAAAGCGTCAAAGGAAAAAAAAGAAATTAGAAAAGAAGAAAAGAAGGAAGGAAGGAAGGAAGGAAAGAAGGAAGGAAAAAAGAAAGAAAGCAAGGGAGGAGGGAAAGAGGATGAAAAAGAAAGAGAGAAAGAGGAGCAAAAGAAGGAAGAGAGGGGGAAGGGAAAATCTGGCCCTTCTCTCGAGGAAAATTTGCCTTCAGATAATTACACAGACATGGTAGGTGCATTCTGTTGGGTATAAACTGAGGGGAAACTGCATTTGACATAAAAGGAATACTTTGGAATTTTGAAATTCGTGACACCGTGTGGATGCCACCAATATTATGGATGTCTGAATAGTATAGTCATCCAGTAATTCCCAACTCAGAGGAAGGTACAAATAAAGTGATCAAATTATGTGCACACTGCTTTTAAGTGGACTCCCCCATAAAAGAGAGTGAAGGAAAAAAGAAATGAGGGATAGAGAGAGCCAGGAGGACCGCTGCAGAAAGCTGACATTCGTTTTACAGCATTTATAGTGTTAGAGAAATTGTCACCGCAGCCTACAGAAAAGGCAAATGATACACTCCTGGAGTCCAGTAGGACTCTCTTATAAGACCAGCTTCGAAATCAGCCCCTTTTCTGCTTCCTAGCACCAGCCTGACTTACCTTCACTGAAGACAAAATCCGAAATGATATCGAAAGGTTGGATGTGGACAGCAGATAGGATCATGGTGACAGTCTTCTGAGGGTCGCTGGAGGCCAGAGAAATGGTTTGCTGAGCCTGACACTCATAGGACATCCCGGCTGGGGTGACCAAGGCAGAGAGTCGGTGGGAGTTGGCAGTGTGCTTGCCAGCTGCAGTGAGGCAAAGCCAGGGGTTATGGAAATGCACCCACACAGCTCCCAGCACAGGGCTCTCAGCTCAGCCTCCCATCTGTACTGCCAAGCCCACCAAAGACAGCAAAGTGATAAAGAACCAAATCACACATTCTCTCTGAGCCTGTGCTCCTCAAAAATTCATTATAAGTCCCTTTGAAGAAAGAGCGGTACTTGAAAACAACTCTTTTGACTAAAAGCTCTACCAACGGAGATTCCAAAAAGTCAGAAAGAATGGTGACTGTAATTTCCACATTTCCCACCCCATTCTCTCCTCTCTTTGTTGAAGTGTCTTCCCCTTTTTTTGATGAGAAAGAAAAAAAGGAATCCATTTCTACAGTAATAAAACAAGAGGAAGGTGACTCCAGCATCCTTTCTTGTCCTTAGTAAAAAGTCTTTTCCAATGTCAAATGCTGCAATGGGGGCCTCATTATAAGTGGGACAATTTATTTTCTTAAATACATTTACATTGGGTCTTTGATAGCGCTCACAGATAGCCATACTGTTATTTAAGGTTTCTCCAGTTGCAATTTTTTGGAAGATCTTGGATGCATTGCTGGAGAGAGGGGCAGAAAAGGTAATGAATTAAGGCACAAGGTGTAATCAGTGCCTGAGAGCCACACTGCCCACGAGCATTCTGATCCTGACCTTACGGGAAGGTCACATTGTGGCATTGTCCTTAGCCCATAAAAGAAAAAAAAAATGGTCGTATATGAAAAAAAATAAAATAAAATAAAGAAAGCTCCCTACTCCTTCGGGGTTGAAATCTGAAGACCTGACCAAGCAGCCAGGACTCCAGACTCTCAGGGGATATCTCAACCAGGATGCACCCCTGGGGGACTGCAGAAGCCTCTGTCCTGTTTTTCCTGAGTGTATATCCCAACTAGAAGGGTCCATCCCTTGGCCTTTACAGCAAGCAGGCGAAGCTGTACGCGTCCTGGGGTACAAATATCAGATCTGTTTTCAACACCCAAGATCCCAAGAGGAATTTATTCTTTGCTGATCCACTCACTATGCCCACTTTTCCCAAGCTTGGTCTTCAGCTCTGCTGATTCTACTCACCACTCACTGCGTCTTTAAAGTGGGTCTTCTCCGAGGAGTCGTAGACAAACTGCACCTTGCTCAGCCTCCACGTAGCCTCAGGTCCCTTGGACGTATTGTGGCTTTCCTGCCCAGAGGAGGAGGTGTGTGTGTGAGAGAACAACTTTGACCACTTCTCGGTGGGCAAACCCTAGCAAGGGCTGCTGCCACCCACCCTCAACCAGAATCCTCCTTCCTCTCCCCCTACCCACCAGCTCCAGAGTTACCTTGACAAACAGCATTTTGAGCGTGTACGCGCGGTCCACCCAGAACACCTGCAGCTCCGACTCATTGTGACCACAGTGGCCCTTCACTTCGGCTCCCCGGGTCAAGGCGACCTCCGCCTGCTCTGTGATGAGCTAGGAACACACACGCCCCGCGTCCCCTCAGCGCGCCCGCCCGGCGCTGGCTTGGGAAGGGTGGCGCGTCCAAACTCTGGCTGGCACGTTTGGGCGCTCCTTTGCACGCGCGCTCCGGGGTCCAGGAACATGCGGGTGGACTCTTTACGTGCAGACCCCGCCAGGAGGCAAGCGGAGAGGCAGGATATTTTTTAAGCAGGCAAGGCGAGCAGAAGGTGTGACAAGCCGGATACCCCCATGCAGCATTTGGGTACAGCCTGTAGGGGCGTGGGGGGAGAGGCTGGAGGGCGGGTGCCCTTCAGGCCTGGAGCCCTAGGCGCAAGCTGGGGAGGAAAAGGCTCCTTACATCCACATAGTTGCTGGCCCACACATCATAAGGCACAATAAATTTGGCTGCAAACTCCGCCATGAGACACGTCGTCCCATTTTCCCGCACCACAAATATGTCTTTCTCAGGGTTAGTGGAAAGGCCTGAAAGATTTTCCACTTCTTGTTCGGCGGTGATTGAAGCCACTGCATCTGGGGAACGAGTAAAACAAGCCCATCAGTTTGGAACTCATGAGTCTGTGCGTCCAGGACACCCGAACACACAGTGCTGGAGGGCTCGGGAGTGGCAAAGTTGCCCGCTCCAAGCCGTGTGCTCCGAAAGCCATTTCTCTGAGCCAGCGCCGCCAAACTCCATTCCGTGGCTGTGGGTTTAGAATGCAAATACAATTTAAAAATTTAAATCCTTAGAGCCAATATGGCTGGCATTAAAAAGGAAACCCTGAAAATAAATCACTTCTGTCAACGTGGTAATTCCCACAACACTGGTCTGTCTTATGCTTAATCTGGGATATGTCATACAGGTGTGTGGTCTCGGGGAACTCTCTGCCACCCGCAGGTCAACTTCCACACCTCGTCCTCCCCCCCTCCCCCCCCACAAAAATCTCCGTAAAATCGTAAGGATCGGTTTCAAATGTAAAGCTACTGGTTTGGCTGTGGCGCGCGTAATCTCTGAGCACAGACCATCCCGCCCTCCCGCCGCCAAAACGCTACTCACGGAAGATCAGAAGGAGAATCCGAAGTCTGTCCCCACCAAGAAGGGCTGCTCCTCGGAGATCCATGCTGGCGGTGGCCGCGAAGCCGGCAGAGAGGCTGCTGCAGAGGCTGCCCGGAGAGGAAATCCCTCCAAGTGCCCGGCGGAGTGAGCGGAGGGCGGGGGCGGACAGGGAGGAGCGAGCGAGGCTGTCGCGTGCCGCACCGAGCGTGGCTGGCGGGCTCACTGCAGATGCGGCGCCCAAGGTGCAGGAGCTGTCCACACTGCGAGTGCTGGAAGGAACTGGGCAGGCTGGGACTTTCTCATCGAGATTGGGATTGGGCGTGGGGTGGTGGACAAAATCTCCCCGGTCCCGTTCTCTGTTCTCAGATTGTGCCCGCAAAGATGAGTCTGTCCTAGGAAACTTCATAACACCCTAGGACTTAGTAAACCCTCCCACCAGGTACCATCAGTAGGTGGCACAGAGACCACATCGCTGGAGCCCTGAATCCTGGAAAAGCTGTTGGTCCTGAAGAACACGGTAGAGCTTGAATTGTGACTGTCTTTTTTTTTGGGGGGGGGGTAGTGGGATATGGGGAGAGGCAAGAACAGGCAAGTAGAACATTATGGCCATAGTAATGGTTTCAGTCATTCAGTCTTCTCCAGCTCTCCAGAGCTCTTGGGTTGAAGATTAAACTGACATCTCTTCAAGCAGGGCTCACACGTGGGGACTTAGTGCCCTGGGAATGCCATTCTGAATGAGGACCCAACTGAGAATCATCTACTTCCTTCCTTGGGTCTTGATCAAACCTACTGGGAGGTTAACATGAGCCTGAAGCTTACGTACATAGAGGCTTACCTGGGGTCTTTCAGGACAAGAATTTTTCTTTAGTTATGTTCTCATTAATGACACATAGCTACGTAAGAAAAAATACCTAGATATTATTTTAAAGCCTCTGGGGGAACAGAAAGCAAATGCAAGTGGGATAATTCCTATATTTACATTTTGGTAGCTTGTTAGTTTTTCTCCCTTTGTCGTTGCTCTGTAAATCAGAATATACCTCTTGCAGAAATAGACATTTTGTTTTCATTAGCTGTGATGATGCCCAAGTATTTCTTTTATTAGAAAATATTCATTAAGTCAATAAATAACCAATGCTGTGGTAATATAATGTCACGACCAATGTCATGCTAAAGGAGAAACTGTGAAATAGCTTTACATGTTGGTCAGTTTGATCCTCGCCACAAATAAGGAAGCTAGAATAGGGAGAAACAGGGTACCTATCCCTGAAGAGATAGTTGGAGAAATTAAATGACCTTCTTAAATGTCACATGATCAGTTAGAATTAAAACAAGATAATCACATGCTTTAACATTATACGGATCATCTTCATTTCTCTTTACATGACACTTTTATGCCAAAACACATCATAACACAGTTTTCATTAAAAAATATTTATTTGATGACCAAATAAGTTTAGTACTATAGACATCAATAATCTATATTCTTGAAATATGTAAAATGCTGATTTATGATCATAATATAGCATTTGCTTATGTGCCGCTATTGCTTTCTGGCTTTCAAATAGATTCCTGTATAAATAGGTTGTCAACAATTCAAATTATATAGCAATGTATAAATTTATATTATTTTTAAGTCTGTACATTTACATGTGCATTTTTGTACTTTATCAAAAAATTTCTCAAGAACTTCAAAAAGTGATTGTATACAGAGGATTGTAGGCAAGATTGTGATTAATGCGAGGTTAGCTCTCTGTTAAGAATGAAAGTAATAAAATTGGCACTTTGTCTTACATTTTGTCATGTTGGCAATTATTATATAATACTTATTTTCCTGTGGTATGGTAAAATTATAAAGCAATGACATAGTAATGAAGCACTTATCCTCTCTCTCAATCCTTTTCCTCTGTCTTCCACTACTAATTCAGTAAGAAAAAAAGTGAGATTTCATAAAATATTTACTCATTATTTTATGACCTTGTACAGATTTTAGCTTTTCTTGTCTAAAACAAAATGAGCTAATGACTGAGGGATGGCTAGTTATCTGAAATAAACCAATGAAAATAAAAGCATCTTAATTAAAGTAAAAATTAAAGTTATCTGTAAACTTTGAGCATGAAGCACTCATGTTCTCTGTAGATAAACAAATAGCATTTTATGAGAAATGTCTCTAATCTCATTTGTTTCATAATACATCACTGCAGATACTTTCATCTTATAAGGTATTAAAGGAGCAACTGAATCAATTCATAGAGATCTGTGTTAATAATAAATGATTAGAAGGGAAGTGTCATTGCCTATTGACCTTAACCAGTTATAGATAATTTATAAGTCAGATAGTGGTTCTTTGATAATGATTTTTTGCATTTATTTTCATTCATGAGTCTTTATTGTCACAGAGAATACTTGAATGAATTTTGAAATTTATATAAAAATAATTCTCTTCCTAGGAAGATCATCTTCAGAGCAGTTAGTGCAATGTCTTAGGGAGGTAAACCTTAAACATAGGTTACATTATATGAATTCTATTGATTTGTCCAGTTCTCATTGTTGATCTTTATTCCCCAGAGGAACTATATCACTAGGCCTGCAACTTTTACACATATTAATTTATCAATATTCCAATTGTCTTGAAGAATATATACAGTTGCTAAAAAATAGCTAAAGAGACGGCAAAAGAAAACTTAGCCAGAAGTCAAACTTTAAGGTATTAACAAAGTTCTTTATAATGAATTTGACCCATTTCCCACTTCTCAACTGTAAGAGATAGTAGACACTAGCATAATACATGCAACTATGTGGATGGTGACTATGTCAATTTTCATCATGGTTACTGGCGGCCAACACGAAATGTCAGAGACATGAGTGACTCAAACATACTAGGTTGAGATTTCCTCTAGGGCCTTTAGTGGATTCTTTCCCACTCCAGTCTTGCACTGACCAAGAGCACTAACCTGCAAATCTCATGCTCACAGATGATTGCTGTATCCTACATGTATGGGGAAGAGCATGAATATAGAACTGTTAAATTTGATAGGAGAAAGTAAGGACCCATGAGACACAATGTGTATGGAAATACTTAGAGAAAAAGTAGCACAGTGATTTTAAGAGAAAGGAATGTTTGAAATGACAGAGAATCTCTTGAACAAAATGAAAAGGGTCTTCACCCAAATTAGGAATCTATATGAGATGGAAATGAGCCAGGACAATGCAGTTGAAAGGTAACTACTGAATAAGCACACGGACAAAGATGAAATTCTTTGTACTTCCTCATTTGTAAATGTGTAATAAAAATAAATTAGTCCCCCAAATCCACAATGCTTTTTTTTTTTTTTAACTATATCAAATACTAGCCCATGTGGGAAGTAATAGAAATTGAGTATGAGGCTTCTAATGCACTTAGGATTCCTGGTCTTCTTGTTATTTCTTGGGTCTCTTCCACATTTACTTCAACTAAACAAAGGATTTTTTCAATGCTGAGGGTAATGAATGAAGGAAATAACTCAACAAAATTATATTTATATCAAATCCCAAATAACTGTCCTTGATAAATTAATTCCTTTCAAACAAATGTCCTCACCATTGAGGGATGAAAGGACAAGATTCTTTTGGCAAATGAGTCTTGAGAACCCAGTGGTCATTATCCGCAAAGGATCAGAAGCAAGAAATAATTTTCACTTTCGAACCAGTATTTAGATAACTCTTCTGGTCAGTTTTAAGTTAATCCTGTTAGGGATTCAGTTTCAATATGTAAATATTTAGGCTATGGGACATTATCCACATTGCTTTGTAGTAGCAAGGAAACCCTTGTCAAATAAGATGTTTTTTCCTCTGTGAAGTAACTACACCATGGGCCTAAGTTTACACAAGCTCACTTTCATTGAAATTAGTTTGCTGCCTGCATTCTTAGATCATTTAGACACCCCAAATTTCTTTCGTGATAGGGAGCATTGTCACTTTAATTAATTTTTAATCATCCATCTACAGTTGTTTGCACATCACCTGGAAGACATACAGGGATATACAGAGGCATTTGAGAGAGTGAGAGTAGAGTTGAGCTTTTGTGCTCTAATGAAATTCATTCAGGGCCCACAACTGGAGTCCTGCAGTACCCAGGGTGGTTCATTCTGTAAGTCTTTTCCATGACTACTGTTGTGAGAACATTGCTAGATCCTCTAGTAACAACAAAGTTGAAACAGTAAGAGTACACTAGAGAAACAAAAGAAAGGCTCGGAAGGTATACATTGCTTATGATTTTTTCTTTAGCAGCAATGACATTTGGGAAGAGTAGCTTTACTTCCCCAGACTTGCGTATGCCTTTCCTAAAGGATGCTGCCAGGATCCCAAGTTCCATACTTAAGCATGGCCTGAATAGGGAGGTGAACTTAAGAATTCCTGCAGAGAGAAAACTGAGAATTTCACCATGTGAGCTCACTGAGGGGGAATGGGGTGAGGGCCCATTGGTCAGGACACAGAGATGATCTGTGGAATCTCACAGCGCTTGGAGAGCCTGATAATGCAAGAGCGGGACGTTCCCAGAGAGCAGCTCCCTGCACTTCGAGGCCTGACAGCTTCTGCCTGTGTCAAAGGAGGTGCCCGCACCCTGAGCTGAAGAAATCCTGAGAAAGACTTTCTGGCCTGGCACCATTCACACACTCTCCCAACTGCTCCAGATAGAAAAGTGGGAAGGAAAATCCCTGCTCAGTTGCAAAGGGAGGTCACCCGAGCTCGGAAGATGCAGAAAGCAGGTCCGTTTCCACCGAGCTGGAGTTGAGCAAGTAGGAATCCAGACTACAGAATCAGAAGTCTTTTATGTTGGGTAGTGATGGCGCTATGTCTAGAAGGAAGTAGAAAGCTTTTGGGTTCTTCATTGCCCCTGCTCTGACTCAGCCCTCAGGAGTTCCTCTTCACCCTGGGGAAACAGATTGGGGAGGGCGGAAGCTTTTAGCAGCTAGCTGATAAAGAAGGAGGAAAGAATAGGGTTAAAAGGCTTCACTGTTTTGCTCCTTCCACCCCAAACAGCCTCACCTCCGTGAAGCTGCCCGCAGTGCTCAGCAGCCCAGCTCCAGGTAAGATGCAGAGCAGGCTGCGTTCCTGCTCAGGCCTCTAGTAGACCTGCAGATCCTTGCAATGAGAGTTCCTGCAGCATCCGGTCCCGGGGGTGAGGTTTTCGAAAGGGACCATGCCTTCTGAACTGGGGAGGTGGCCTCAAAGGAGGCCTACAAGCTTCCAAACGCCACGACTCCTCGGGGCTTGTACTCAGAGCTCTCCGCTGGAAGGGTTAGAGTTCTGTTCTTCCTTACTCCTGCCCCCAGCCCAACAACGCGGGGATGGAGTGAGGCTGGGGACATCCTCCAACTAGAATAAATGCCCAGTCTTCCCGTTTAGTCTCCCCGATAAATCCGGGTCCACCTTTCAGGTGAGTCTCCTGCCAAGACGCCGCTTTGGCGCGGGGCAGCTGGTTCGGATGCGCTGCCCTGCGCTGCGGGCGCGACGTGGCAGCTCCACGCCCGCGAGCGAGTCGACCCGTGCCTGCCTGCAGCTGTTGCCGCCTCCTGTCCGCATGCCGGGTGTTCTTGATGGGACAGGATCCTACACCTCAAAAACACCGAAGACTCTCCCAAGATACGTAATTCGAAACGCGGCTATGGAAACATCATATGTGGAATTTTTTTCCCCTCTGCGGCGGTAACTAGTTGTTCGATTTTTATTTTAATTCATAAGCAAATTTGGTAAACATCTGAGCCTGGGGCCCGCCATCCCAGCTCTGTGGACCCGAGGCGATCCAGGGAAGCCCACGCAACACCCAGGCCCGAATCTTTCCACCCCAGGATTTTCTGAATTTCCTTGCCTCCCCCTCTCCTCCTAAAAAGCCTGTTCCGTGGGCATCGGGAGCAACTCGCGGCCCGCAGAGCTCAACCGAAGCGAAACCGCCGTTGCATCTCAGATCTGCGAAGCCACCGCCAGCCCAGCGCGCCAACACAGGTCACCCGGAGTTCCCGAGCCCCGTAGCGATCGCTGCGCGGTAATTCGCGGTGACTTTGCGGAGGCGCACAGATGGGACGCGCCTCCGGCCCTGCGCTCGCGGCCAGCTGGGCCTCCCGGGAACCGGTGCTGATGGATCGTCTCATTTCCCGACTTGATGGGCTGGAACCCAGGCCGGCAAGCTGCAGGCGGTCTCAGGCGCTCTTGTCGCTGCTTCCCCCATTCCCCCAAACCCCTGGAGGTAGAGGTAACAGATACGTATCCTAAAGATAAATCTCAAATTCACCCCAAATAGGTTAAAGCGTCTTTAGTTTTCTGTTATGGGCACAGCAGGAAACGTGCCCTATTATCTAGGACCAGGAGACTGAGAGTGTGGGAGCGCGGCGAGATGGGGGGGGGGGATGTGAGTGGGAGGGGGCGGGGTATCTACAGAGCCCTAGTCCCTTGCTGCCTTGTACACCCGATCTTGGTATCTGCCAGTCACTTGAATCCATTTTGTCTGCTATAAGAACCAGAAAGGTGTGTCAACGGAGAGGGCCTGCCCACCGAGAGGACAAGGCCTTTTGTTTCTGTCCCCACACCTGGCATGGGGTTCAGGCGAGGCATGGAAAGGGTCACTCAGACCAGCAACTCTGAGAGACTGACCTTAAGAGAGAGAAAAGTAGCTAAACTGGAGACGGGTCAGATCACTAGGGTTTTTTGCTTTGGGGCCTTTACTTTGGCTTGTTTGCTCTTCTTTCTCCAGCTCCGGTTTCTTCAAGGAGTTCATCCCTAAATCGGAGGAATTCATCCTTAAATGAATCTTAGAAGATACAGGGGCATTGGGCTTCAATTCTCCAAGAATCGCTGATCTGTCTTTGTACCTCGCAGTTTACAATCCGTTTCTGTCCCGGTCCTTACAGGCAGGAAAGCCATAGCTCCCTAGAAGAGCAGAAAACGCCATCTGGCTGAGGGCACATAAAAACATTGCCCAGGGCTGGAAAGATGGCTCCCTGGTTAAAGCCTTTGTCTTTGAGGCAAAAGGTCCTTGGGATCAGAGCCCCAGGTCCCATGTAAAAAAATGCCAGACAGAAATAGCATTGGCCTATGATTTCCCAGGTAAAAGTCAGAGCCTGGGAAATCCCAAAGCAAAGCATTATAGTGGAAAAGCAATTCAAGGTAATTCCTGAGTCATCTTTGAGCCTCCAAGGGCATACACACTCAACACAGACACACAGACACAGACAGACACACACAGACAGACACACACACATACACACACACACACACACACACACACACACACACACACTATTGTTCAAAGCCTGGTTCTTGGGCTAACCCCCTATAAGCTGCAGTATCTTGGGTCCTAGTTGGTTCTATTGCCTGAGAACCTGTATTTTCAAAAGCTACCAGGGAACTTACATGCATTTTAATGAGGGAAAGGCCTGGGCTAATTTATAAAACTTAAATTTAAAAAAACCCTAAATTTAGCTATTGCTAGCTTGTTCAATTGTTTCCCTGGCTTCTCTTCATCGCCTGGTTTCTGCCTGCGAGGTGGGAGTTGTTTTGGGAGCTTCTGTGCACTGCTAGATGATGCATGGAACTAAAGAAATGAAATATGTAGCTGGCGATACCCAGGTGGGAGTGTGTTCTTAGGCAGCTCCAAGTGATTTCATGGCATCTAGGAATTACTAGGGTAGAAATACTCATTTAACAGGTTAGTTCTTAACTAAGACGACAAACAGATTCTTTGTAAGACAATGTGTACAGTGTTTAAGACCACTGTCTTCCACTCACTGACTCCAGTAATATGACCTTGAGCTAACTAATTAACCTCTCTGGGCTTCACTTCTTTTGCTTGTATAGAGTTGATGATAGTGATGTGAAGATCAAACTGAAGCTCATGTTCAGCTTGGTTCCTATCGTAGTGGTGGTGAAAGGTAGTGTGAGTCTGTAGGAAGCACTTGAGATTGTGAGGGCCCCATGCTCATGAAGAGGATGGTTTCATAAGGGGACATTACATGGAGCCTGGCACTTCCTTTGCTGTCTTGTGCTTGGACTTTCCCTCATGGGTCTACTTACTCTTCCTTTTTTTTTTTTTTTCCCATCAGCAGTTGAACTGTCATGAGGCTCTCCACAGAGGCTGAGCAGATGTTGACATGATTCTCTTGGGTCCTGAGCCCAAATGGTGCTCTGTATTAACCTTTGTAAACATCTGGTCTACATGGGAGGGGCACGCATATCCCTGGGTATGCATATGTGTGGAGATCAGGGAATAATTTTCAGGAGTCAGTTTTTTCTTTCCTCCTTACTGAGGCAGGTTGGTTTTCTGCCAGTATGTGTGTTCCAGGTTATCTAGCTTACAACATTCCAGCCTTCCATTTCCCTGTAGGAATGCTAGAATTGCAGGCGTGAGCTACAGCATCCAGTTTTTTCTGAGTCCTGAAGACTGAGGGTTGTCAGGCTTGCAGGAGAAACACTTCGATCCACTAAGCCATCTCATTAGCCCAGATTTACATGCTTATAAATCACCCAGCTTCAGGCACTTGGTTATAGCAATATAAATGTACGCAGATACTCATTTTAAACCCAAGTGGTATTGGGGGTCTGGTTTAGCTATTTGTGCTTAAATATTTGTACACATCTCAACATTCTAAGCATGAAAGCCAACATGGGGGAGAGAGAGAGAGAGAGAGAGAAAGAAAGAGAGAGAGAGTCAGTCCATGGTCTGTTTGTGGAGGTTTAGAACACAGCTTTTCCAGAAGTAAGCTGCAGACCTTAACAATTCAGCATTTTGGCTCTCTGTGGAGGTTGATGTCATTACAGTTGTGTTAGTTATAGAAGCAGTGGTGTGGAGTATGCTCTTAGCTCTGGGTGGGCCCCACCTAGAGATAGGCTTTGCATATTTAAGAAGCAAACAAACCCTGAAAATCATAGTGTCAACTGAATAGTAAGTTCAGAGAATCTGAGAGAGAGAGAGCAAGAGCAAAAGAGAGCTATTTTTTCAACCAAGTACTACGAAGTGCTCTCCCACTGTGCCACTTCTCCAGGCTGCATCTCAGAAATTCCAACAGCAGGAGTTGGGTGCATGGCTTTGTTGGCAAAATGTCTCCAGTGCAAGCACAAAGACCTGAGTTCAGGTCCTGAGTACTAGCATGAAGCCGAGCCAGGGCTTAACTCTCAACCTAGCACATATAGAAGTGTGGGGGAAAAGAGGGAAGAGGGTCTAGCAACAGGCAGCTTTCCAGAATCTTTAACTTGTCAAATCAATGAGTTTGAGATTCAGTAAAAGACCCCATTCAGGAAGAGCCCCAGTGTTGACTAGGCTTTTATGCACATGTGTGCACAGACCTCCCCATAATTAACAAACATCATAACAATAGTATTGTCCAACAGAAATATAAACCACGTATGGAATTTTAATATCCTGGTAGCCTCACTTTAACAGAATGAAAGAAATGGATAAGGTTAACTCAAATAATACATTTTAACATGAAATATCCAAATATGGATATTTTAGTATTTAGCAAAGGACAAATAAAATGGTGAGGTACTTCATTTTATTTTTTGAAGTGTTTTTGGAATCTGCTGTTTTTAATAGGAAAAAGCCCCATTTGAAGTATTCAAGAGCCACAAGTGTCTGGGGGCTGCTGCATTAGACAGTGCAAGTCTCAAAAACCCCTTCAACTGGAAAGAAAAGTAGGACAGAATGTCACTGTTTCCTTGGAAACCGCCCAGAAGTGCACATGAGTCAGAATGTCTAAATTGTAGACTGTAGATAGTTTTGCTTTTATATGGTGTATTACTCTGTTTGGGCTGCCTAACAAAATGTCTTAGAGTGGGCGAGGTAAGCAAAAAAGTGTATTTCTCACGGTTCTGGGAAGCCAAGATCAGGCACTGATATGGTGAAGCTCTATAGAGGGTCCTCTTCCTAGCTTGTTGAGGAAGCCATGACTTGTCTTCTGGAAAAGTCCTTATACAACAGAGATCAAGCTCTGGTATATTCTTTCATGAAGACTCCTCCTGATGATATCATCCAAATACTCATGTTTTCAAGACTTCATGCAAACACCATTGTATTGGGGGCTGGAACTTCAACATTTGAATTGTGGAGGGGGCATGTATCTTGACATTATGTTTCTTGGCATGTGAGAGGCAGGGGGAGGAGAAGAGTGAAGGAAGAGACACAACAGAGCTGTGTTAGGTGGGCACAGAGGCAAGGGTCACTGAGTTCCAGATGCACTGACCGATGCAGTCATGTTTTGAAGGAATGTTTACAGACATCTTTGGTTTGTCCTGCAACACAGCCGTCAGATGCAGTTTGATTGAATCATGCCTTCTTCTTTTGGAGGAAACTCTTCTCAAACCACACTTCATGGAATTTTGACAATGTTAAATCAGCCATTGATTCCTGATTTAGGGCTTAGGAAGGAGGATGACATGTTTCCCAGTACTTGTGGGAAGGTGTTCTTTCACTTATCTGGAGTTGGCTAAGAGGATGTAAGATTTGTAGTTGTTAGAAAGAGACAGCTTTATCTATGAGGTAATACATTTCCTAGTAGCATAGGGATGCTCAAAATTGAGAGAGAGAGACAGAGAGGGGGACACAGAGAGAGACAGAGAGAAACTAACACCACAGGACTTGATTCTTTAACTTAGCTGTGTATAAAGAAAACTATAAATCAAACCCCACTTCTCTACTCTTTAAAAGATGAGGGGATAATTCCACAAATCCATCAATGACTAAACCAAAGAAGTTATTTGTCTTTGGTGGGCATCCTGCCCTGGTATTTAATCTCCTTGGTGTGTGTGTGTGTGTGTGTGTGTGTGTGTGTGTGTGTGTGTGTGTTGTATGCTGTCATCAAATCCAGGCATTTCATGCCTTCTGGGTGAGTATTTTACTATTGAGCTACACTCTCAGATTTCATTAGTATTTTAAAAATAACAACTGTAACAAAACTTTTAACCTTCAAAGTAATAGCCCATTTAGGGAATACTATTTCTTTAAAAATGTCCTGTGTACTAACAGCTATCTAAAGTGCCTTGTCAATCACACATTTGATTTTAAAAATTCAGGTTCCATCAGAGACTCTATATCAATCACCTGGAACTAGGCCAGCCTAATCTCTCCCCATCCTGAAGCTCAGGGAAATTTGCGGAAGAAGAGGCAGTAAGATTGTAAGAGCACAAGGATGGGAGGAGCAAATGATATGCAAGATACTCCACACAAGTTAGGGCCGAAGCAATCATAATTGGACTTTGAATGCCCTGTGCAATGTCCAACACACTATTGACCTCACAAAGTCTAGCATTTGCTAAAGGCACTAGGATCCTGGGAGGCAAGGGATTGACAGCCACAATAGTGTTCCTATGCTTAAGGGGAACACAGGAAAGGGTTCTGGTAAATGCTACTGGGTCCTTGCACCTCATCAGAGAGGAGGACCCAGAGGAGAGTTTGGTATGCACATTAAAGGATGCTCCGGGGATGGGAAGGGGAGGCACTGGGGGATGGAGAGGGAAAGGGGAGGGGAGGGAGGCACAGGGGGATGGGGGTTGGAGGGAGGGGGGGACCAGTGTACCTGTTAAGTTTGTATGAGTGGAAATAAAAAAAATTCAAGTTCTGAAAAAGACCTGGACCATTTGCTTTTCATTGACAAACAATTGATACACTTGCTAAAGGAGTACTCATTACCTACCTCAGGAGAATGACATTTTACCTAGGCTACACAGAAGCTGAAGTGAACAAAGACAATGTTTCTTCTTACATGACTAACATTCTGCACACTTGTGACTAACTTTGTGGCACTACTTGATGATTAGTATTCTGTTTTCCTTGCTAGCTAAGAAATCTTTAAAAGCAAAAATCATATTTAATGTATCTCTGTGTCCCCAACATCTATAAGGGGACAGGAGGTATAAACCACTGTAAACACAGCAAGTGAATTTGCAAAGGATACAAAAAGTATTATATGAATTTATTCTTACTTACAACAGTCATATGTTGTTTCCATAAGACACTATGGAAATATTAAATATTTAATATTTTTTAAAATATTCTGAAATCATGACTTTCAGAAGTATGTGCTATATTCCCTGTCATGGTTAGGCACAAATATCAACTTGACAGTTGAGGGATTGAGCTCTGGGCACATTTATGGAGAATTAGTAGTTGGATTGAGCCCAGAGCGAACCTGAAGGAGATTGTCTAGTTGACAGCCTGTGGTGGGTGGGATTAGGCCCTGGAATAAATCACAAAGAACTGGTTGAGAGAGTGGCATCCTTTTGTACACTTGGCTAGACATGTTGGTCTGACAAGTAAGGATCATCCCCTCTCTCAGCCATTACATAGAGATGGTGTGACCAGTTCCCTGGGCCCTGGTGTTGGTGCATGCTCTCCCATGAAGCTGGACTGAGAACTGTAATTGGACTGTTGTAAGGAAATAAACCCCTTGTTCCCTTAAGCAGTTTGATGGTCATTTATCAGCAACCATGCAGGTGAACTGCAACACTGAGTATCAAAAGTTTATACCTGATAAAAGTTAGAGTACCTTTTAGAAGATGATTCTGAATCGCAGGGTTGTGTGACTGGAGGAGGAAGATGTCTCCAGCCCTGTTACTGTTCTGTTGAGAAAACTAAGGGTTCATAGGTAAGTGCAGGACAAATAAACTCAGCTGCTTCCAGAGTCCAAAAGTGACTGTGCTACTGACAAGACTCCTCCCACCCTCAGCCTCACCATCAGAACTCTTTGTCTGCATCTTTTATTCTGTGTAGGTTAAAGACCTAAAGGACCCCAGACCTTTATTCCTTCCTCACAGCTCAGAAAATCCCCCAGGTGATGCTACCTTCCCCGCTGTCCATCTTCTGAAATATGCTTATCAACACAGAGCTCCATCACTTTTTACTATATTTTCTGAGAATTGCTCTGAACCCATTGTCCTTACTTAAATCTAGCTCTGACCGGTGCATGCTACTTCCCACTGTGCTCTTTCTAGGGCCTCGACTCTTACTCAGTGTGATGTTCAGTGATGACTGTCAACCTGAAAAGATCTAGAAATACTTAAGAGACAAGTCTCCAAGCACATGTTTGAGCGATTATCTACATTAGGTTAGCCTTCAGGCGTGCCTGTAAGAGATTGTTTTGATTAATTTGAGATGGGGAGGGAGACTTAAAAGTTGATGGTGCCGTTCTTTTCATTCCTAGACTGCGTTTTTAATAAAGGAGAGAGCTAACTGAGCACTAACATTCTCTACCCTCTTCTTCCTGGCTATGGACAGCATATAACCTGCTGTCTTAAATTCCTGTCTCTGACTATTCTGCCATGAAAGACTGAATGATTAACTGTGATCCAAAATAAGCCCTTCCTTCCTTAAGTAGCTTCTATCATGCTTTTTTATCATGGCAGTAAGAAAAGTATGCATGCACCTCAAATTCCTGCTAGGTTGGAAGGAGGTCCGTCTTCTTCCTCCTTGTGATTCTCCAGCTCTGTATCAGATGTCAGTAGATTGTAGCTCTACTACTCTTTCTTTTTTTTTAATTATTATTATTATTATTATTATTTATTCAACTGTGCACATGTGCATGTGCGCGCGCATGTGTGTGTGTGTGTAGAACCACGGACGAACTCGCGAACCACCATGGACACCTCCACCTACATATGCCCCGGATTCACAGGCTCCGCCCTACCAGGACCAGAAGCGCAGGCCGCCCCCGCTTCTGCCTGGCGTCTATACGTGGGATCTGGGATCTGAACTCAGGACCTTCCGCCTGCAAGCCAGAGGCTTAACCCCTGAGCCACCTCTCCAGCCCCTCTACTACTCTTTCTTATGTAATCACATACTGTCATCCTGTCCCAACACCCACAAAACAAAATCTTCTCTATTCTCCCCATTGTAGTTAACAGTGACTCTAGCTGTTCAAAATAAAGTTTCTGACTCCTGACTGCTTCACTGCTGTATGTCCCACAACAGTCCATGTCTTCCTTTAGACATGACTCTATGGTCTGACTGTATCTCATCATCTCCCTTGCTTTCTCCATAGTCTGAGACATTCTTTTTTTTTTTTTTTTTTTTTTCCAATCGGGATGAAAACCTCCTGCTTCTGCCCATCATGGCCTTGCTTCACAGAGGACCAAGAATGAGATTTGTCATTCTCTCTGCAACACTTTGCCTACATTATCATTTCATCTTGGAACACTCTATTTACACTCCAATGTTCCTCTGCCTCAAGCCCTTTGCTCTTGCTGATCTCTTGGCTGGACATGTTTATCAGTAAGAAATAGGCTTGGCTATAAAAGCTAGAACACTCAATATGACTGTGACTTAAATAAATTAGCACTTTGCAGCTGTCAGAGAAATATCTGGGATCATTGTTCCACTGTTTTAAGGGCTGATCCATTTTCTCAGAGACTGGTTTCCTCAGACAGCAAGCTGTACATTCTTGTGGTTCAGCTAGCATGAGGTAGACAAAGAAGGTGGTCAAGGAAGATACGGTTTCCATTGTATGTGTGTGTCATAGTTGGGCACAGGTGTCTCTCTCTCTCTCAGCTGTTATGTGGTGATGATGTGACCAGTTCCCTCGGCACTGGTGTTGGTGCATGGTCTTCCGTCAAGCTGAATTGAGAACTGTAACTGGATTTGTTGTTCGGAACCCCTTGTTCCCTTAAGCCGTTTGATGACTATTTATTAGCAACCATGCAGGTGAACTGCAACAGAATTTAGTACCCAGGAAGTGGGGTGTTGCTGATAAATCTGACTATGTGGATTTTGTGGCTTTTGAATGGTTTCACTGGACCAAGTTAGAAATGTTTGAAGATTTTCACTTTGTAGATTACAAGAATACTACTGTTGTTGGAGAAATTAGTATCAATGAAGGAATACCTAGTGACTTGCACTGGGACGGTGGAAAACATGAACACCACCGTATGGAAATTTTGTGGTTTGAAAACTTGGATTCCTTCAGGGGCTGAAAGCCCAAGTTGAAGCCATTTCTTATCCTTTGGAAGTTTCAGCTGCCTAGAAAGAGGCTTTTCCAGAGAAGCTCAAGTGGACCAAGCTATGTTTCAACCTCGCTTTGGAGTCTGACAGCATCCCCCAGATGGTACAGGTTTTGGTGTATGATTACAGGGCTCATGCAGAGCAGCAGAAGCTTGCACCAAATTCCTGCAAGGGAAGGTGAAGCTTATGGCTGCAGAGGCAAACTCAGAGTGGTGTTTGAGATGCCAGAACTATGGGACGTATGCTGAGGAGGGTTGTGAATGGAGATTCAGAAGAACTTGCTTCTACAACTTTGAGCTGCAAACAGGGACTGGGAATGCCTAGAACCACCATGACTACGTGGTGAACAACAGAAGGTGGACATTGAAATAAAGGATGTAGTACTGGATTTGCTGGATTTGATCTTAATGTTTTCTTATTACATCAAGATACTTCTGTTTTAATGTTTTATCTGTCTTAAGGTATTTAACTTATTCTGATTTGATATACTTTTAAAATTTTTTTATTATTTATTCAATTGTGCGTGTATGCGTGTGTGCACTTGTATGTATGTGTGCATGTGTGCGCGCATGTGCGTATGTGTGTGTGTGTGTGTGTGTGTGTGTGTGTGTGTGTAGAACCACGGACGAATTCGGGAACCACCATGGACGCCTCCACCTCCTCCTTGTTTACTCTGCCCCGGGATTTACAGGCTCCGCCCTATCAGGACCAGAAATGCAAGCTGCCTCCACTTCCGCTGGCGTCTACAAGTGGGGTCTAGGATCCGAACTCAGGACCTTCCGCCTGCAAAGCAGAGGCTTAACCCCTGAGCCACCTCTCCAGCCCTTGATATACTTTTAAAGTTAAAAAAAAACTTTGAACTTTTAAAAGGTTGGAACTGAAGTTTTAATGAGAGAACATTTTAAAATTTATCTGAGAACTTTTAGAAATTTAAGATTAATAAAACTAAATGTATCTATATATTTAAGATAACTTTTAACACTATGGGGACAAGGATTGAAGGTTACAGCTTAAAATTGCTATGTTTATAGGTAGGCCTTGATGTTGTGTGTTTTGGTATGATCATGACCACTTTCTTCTGCCTTTCTGAGATGTAGCTTCTAGGTTAAAAAAAAAACAAACAAAAAACAAAACCTTGAACGTGATCTTCAAATCCTGAGAGACATGCAAAAAGGACCCCGGGTCCAGAAGATATGTAAGTAAAGCCAAGCTGGACTCTAACCCAATGCACTCATGTAAGCAAATGCTGTCTTATGAATGAGTCCAAACAAATGAAGCAGAAGAGCTAGTCAGCTGTGTCCAGCCATGGTGTTAAAAGAAATCACGAACTTTCTGTTATTTGGGATAGTCTGTCACATAACAATAGATAACTGTAGATGATCGAAGCAACAGGGGCAGATGTCAGAGCACAGGCCTAGGAAAGAAGTCTGTATTTATTTTCAATGCAGAGGAAATCATTTCAGAAGTTTCAGCAGATGAACAACACAACTGGTTTACCTCCAGAGAATCATTCCTGTATGACGTGTGTGACTGAATGAAATTCAACCAGGAGGTGGCTACAGTTGCTAAAGTGATGGGATGGTAGTGGCTATACAGGATGGTTATCCTAGTAGCACTGGTTCCAATCCAGACATATTTTGGAGGAAACGCTGATGCTACTGAATGATTATTCCAGGAAGAGAGGAGAAAATAACAATCAAATACTAACTATAGAACTTTGACCTAGGGCTGGAAAGGTGGCTCAGGGGTTAAGTCTCTGCCTTGCAGGTGGAAGGTCCTGAGTTCAAACCCCGAACCCCACGTATAGACGCCGGACAGAAGTGGGGGCGGCCTGCGTTTCTGGTCCTGGTAGGGCGGAACCTGTGAATCCTGGGGCAGAGTAAACAAGGAGGAGGTGGAGGTGTCCATGGTGGTTCCGAATTCATCCGTGGTTCTACACACACATACACACACACACACACAAATTAAATAAACAAACAAATAAACAAATAAACAAACAAACAAACAAACAAATAAATAAATAAATAAATAAATAAAAGAAATTTGACCAGAGGCTGTAAAGATGGTGATACCATAGAAGCTAAAATGTGAAAGCATGGGCTTTCTGAAATGATTTCCCACTGTGCGGGAATAAGTACAGACTTCTTTCCGTAGCCTGTGGAAATCCTCAGGGATTTAATTCTGAATAAGTTTGAAGTGTCTACTGCAGATACGTGTGGGCCACGAGTGTCTGAAGATCAGAGAAGACACCCCTGCATGCGTGATTGGGGAGGCTGATGACTAGACCCAGTTCTTTCCAGGTGGCGCTGTGCTGTTTAACCCTGCTCCACTTTCTCAAACAAATACCAAACATTATTGAGCTCAGATATTACACTTTCCCATCGAGAATTAAATTTAGAAAAAGCACATTGCCTTGGAGACAGTCTCATGGCTTTCTTGGCACTCGGCACACACAGCCAGTGGAGTTGGGATGATTAATGGACAAGATTGTTCATGACCCACTTAAGGACCCATTATAAACTCTTTGAAATCTGAAGGTTGGCTGGGAGCCATTTCAACTAGAAATGGTATTATTATTTTTATGAAAATAATAAAACAAAGAGGAATAGAACTCATAAGCTAGTCACCTCTGGAGGTTTTGTTGTCTAGTACACTTTATAACATTTGTGTATGTTTTAGGTTTTGTGTCCTCTTTGCTAATAAGGAAATAAGGTTCCAGGGCAGATCAGCTCCCACTGATTTTGGCAATCAATGTTTATGACTCAAGAGTGACTTTTGGGAGATTATTCAGGACTTCTGTTGATTTCTGCCTTTCTTGCCAATACCATCTTTACCAGAGGACAGTGGAATTGAATATTGTTAATTACTTATTAATTGTTGACTTACCTTTCTGCTCGATGCTGGGGAATTTGCCATCCAAGAGGAAAGTTACAATGTGACATACTCAGACATCTGACAAACACTGGCAGCTAGAAGTACTATTTCTATATTTTGAACACAGTAAATATGATTTGAGTGTGTTCCTCCAGTGTTACAAATTTTGCAGTGTTGAGGGAGTCCAGATAGGGAAACACTTGATACCTCTCTTACTCCATTGTCCCCTCCCCTGACTTAGCATGCCATTCTGTTCAGGCTTATGGCTTCCTAAAGGCTTTCTCTGGTCCGTGGAGCTTATTCACTCCACAAGTTGCAGCCTAGAGATGATGGAGAGTCACCATTCTCAAAGATAACTCTTATGGGATGAGATGACAAAGTTGGATGACAGCCCTGTAGTCCTGACGTTGTAGCCTGATGGTAGCTAGAGGATATACATCCTAGATGTGTGTTGTGCTTAACTCAACTATTTTCATGGATAGTAAAAAAATACTAATTTTTACGAGTCATAAAATCTTTGCAATTCTTCACTAAATACATATAATGCAAAAATTAGTCTTAGCTCATAGTCCATATCAAAAAAAAAAAGTATGTGGCAGTGGGCAACAGCTTTGTTGGCCCCTTATCTAGACTGTCCAAAGAAAAGTCCTGCTTAGACTTGTTATGCTGCTGAAGTCCTTTTTTGATGAATGTTATTTAAAGGAAACCTAATTAAGGCTGGGAATGTATAAGACTTACATTCCAATGCATCAGCGATAAAGAAGAATTTCAAGGGTAGGGTAATACTCAAGTATTTCCTCAGGATGGGGGTTTATGTTAGTTATGATAATGCGGAAGCATGAAGCTTCTTAGCTGTTTTTTTACAGTGCTACCTGTTATATTGTGGGATTCAGCCAATCATTTCCTTGTCTAAAGGATAAATAACAAAACCTACACTGATAAGTTGCCATGACAATGAAATGACACTGTCTTTAGCAGATGCTCTTAATTGTAATTGCAAAATATCAGGTGACACTGTGATCCTGACTTTTAGGTAAAGGATAGAATAGTCTCTGTCATAATGCAATGGTTCTGTACAGAAGATAAATTTGGAGACTAGAGAATAGGTTCTAGTCTTTAAGCACTGTGATATTACGTGACCTCAGATTCAGTGAGGGAAAGTAGCATGTCAAAGTCTATGGTGAGAAAACAGCCAAGTTTGGACTTAAACTCTGGTCAGCATAATCCTAAATCAGACTGTTCCTTGTCACACAGATCTCAGCAAATCAAGTTACATCTGTCTTCATGACACTGTTTCTTACCATTACCGCAAAGCTCCCTTGGGATTGCTTGTGCCCAGTCTATTCATCTTCCAGGTTCCCTCTAGTTGACAGCTGCCATCTTCCCCAAGTGGATTCGTCAGTTCTTTTTCCTGCGTGTTCTTTCTTGTCCCTTGTCTGTCTCTCTTCACATATTGGTTCAAATCATTTTCCATGGTTAACGTTGAGAGTTGGCATGGAAAACGTTTGCGAGGAAGACTAAAAAGCACACTGTGCACTAAACCCTCTGCCTCCCTCCCAGTCTCGGTCTTTCTACAAGAGACATGGAACAAGTCTTTCAGAGGAACAAAATCTGCTGGTTTCACTTTGTGATCCAAACTCCCATAGGAAACCATGCCTTCAGCTGGTGTCCACTTGGCAAGGGACTTCGGAAGCAAGTCTCATCTGGGTATAACTCTTACTAATCTTCTCACTGCTGTGGATATAGTTCTATACACCAAATTATACATTCATTTCTCCCAATTTATGGTGAATCATAAGCACATAAGTACTTTCCTAGGTACAGTTAAAACAGTGTCTTGAGTCAAATATGTGTAGTAAGTTTCATGAATCCTAATTGTATGCCTCTGACCAATGCTATGCTCCATGTAAGCTTTCTGGTGTAGCTATAGAGCAGCTGTTCTCAAAATCTCTATCTAGTTTTGGGTTTCCTTTACATTCGCTTAAGAATTTAAGAAATAGAGTTTCTTATGTGAGTTATGTCTACAGTACTATTATGCTAGAATTAAAATAGGAATTTCAAAGTGTTTATCAGTTCAGCAGAAATAAATGTCTGCATATTAATGCATTTCATAAGGATTGTTATGAATATTTACTTTCTAAATTTTCATGAGACTAGCATTGTTTTACATCGTTGTAAATCTTTAATATCTAGTTTAATAGAAGTTATTTGCATTCTGATATATTTTTCTTTTAATTGGCTGTGATCATGTAATTTTCTCTGGAACATATAACAATAACAACAAAACTGGCATCTCAGAGACATGAACTTGGAAACGAGGACGTATGAATCCTCATGAAGGCTACTGGGATCACAGTGATGTGTCAATGGGTCATTCTGTACATTTGGAGAATAAGTTTTGAATATTATGCCCTCCATCCCAGATTAACTTGACAAGATAAACATATATTTCCATTGCTAGACTATGAATAAATGAACAATTCATACTCTATACTATATGTAACTAAAAATCTGGCTTACTGTAACATTGGACGAAATGAAGAGCTAAGTAATTCCTTATTCATGTGGATTTCTTTTTTATGTTAACATTAGTATGTGAACCATGACTCAAGAAAGATGAAGTAATCCAAAGTCAATTACTAAGTATCATCATCAAGTCTGTGGTATGTGATTTGACTGACTAAGAAGTCCAAAGGAAGAAGAGCATTTACTCAAAACAAAACACCAGGAACAGAAAGCAGGAGAGTAAAAGAAAGTGTCTGTCAAAAGACAAAAATGCTTGGAAAGCAGCAGTACTCCAGACTAAAAGAGGAAACAGGTGACCCTCTAAAGGTTATGAAGGGAAACCTTGCATTGAGATTCACAAGATTTATCAAGTGGCAATTAGTTCACATCGCTCATAGGAAGAATGGCTCATCTCCCTCTGTAGCAGGGATTCCATTTTTAAGTTACCTTTAAGAATGATAGAGATTACATTTACATCATATTCTGGTTCCCAGAACTTAATTGTATCAGTTAGTATTGAGGCATACAAAATGCTTTGCTGTTCAGAGGTTCGATGTATTTATTATGTCTCCTAAACTTATTCTTTAGCTGGCTGGTTCCATTTTTCTGAAAAATACTTGATAGGTCTCAGTTATGTATTCATGCCTCAGCTTTCTGCTGGTGGGGAGGATGAAACCCCAACATTCCACAATTGCCCACAGCCACTAGTGTAACAGCATTCACTTGTCCTCATGGTGGTGGCAGAAATCCAAGAAGGAAACCAAACAGGCCTCTGTGTCTAGACTGTTGCTATCCTATCAGTAAGGAAAATTATGTGGTCTAGGTCAGAGCGAGTGCAGAAGACATGAAAGCATAGTGCCATGGATGTAATTCACCTGCTCCACGGTCATGACCAAACGCTGCAATTATGAATGAATATTAAATAGTACATTGCTAGTCAAAAACAATCTGAAAGTGGAGAAAACTAAAGTGGGATTCCAATAAATAGCTGACCAAGAATAGAGCTCAATGTTGAAAACATGACTAGTTAAAGTAGTGGATGTGAGCTCACAATACTGTCATAACCTGTAGCGTTCAGGACATGGTCTTACAAAATCATGTCTTAGCAGAAGTACAAAATATGTTTCTAAGGAAAAGTAAAAGATTGAAGTGTATAAAATGTGGCAATCTTGAGGACATCGAATTCATACATCATGTAAAAACTAAACAGTTTGATGAATGTGCATAACATTTCCTCATTCTTACTATAATATCAAAGTTCAAAAATGACTGAGACGTTTCCCCCAGAAATGACTAACCATTTTTCTTTCTTCCCAATATGTTTTTGGTATAATCTAATTCATTCAGAACCTTTGGGTCATAGCATGAATGTTAGGCACACACTTTTCAATGAATCTCTTAGCAAACTTTTAAAAAAATAATGCATTGTGGTAGCTACTCAAAAATTTCCAGGATGAAAGAGTTCAGGGACATGTCCCTCACCTCAAACTTCTAAGTCATTCAAGGAGAGGAAAGCAGAAGAGGTATTGCTTCACTTATTGACATGGGTGCAGACAGCTTCTCCTTTCAGTGTAAAAGCAATGATATTACTATTTTAAACTATCTCCCACTATGTTTCTAATATTTTTTCATTGTCTTGATGGAATGGAACATTGCTTATGAAATATTATTAAAGAAATGGCTCATAAATACTCATCCTAGAGTCAACACCTAATTTACAATGATACTGAAGGGGGATTATTATACTGCATGTTTGGGGTCCTGAAAACTCAGCATCAAAAAAGTTGAAAAAGTGTTGTTCTCTCTTTGAATTATTGAAGCCATAAATGTAAGGAAAGCTACTTAGGATTTGAAATGACAAATCCCTAAGCAATATGAACACTGAGTATCCAAACTCTTCACTCTCCATAATCTCTCTTACTGCTGATGAATCCGTTTGTTAGGTGTCTAGTGCTGTTTGTGATTTCCTTCCTTCTTTTGTTCCTTCATTCCTTTCTTCCTTCCTTCCTTCCCTTTCTTTGCTTCTCTCTCTTTCGCTCTCTCTCTCTCTTTTGGTCTCTCTCTCTGCTGAGGACAAAACCTAGGGTCCTGAATATCCAAAGCGAGTACTCTATCATTGAACTACTTAACCAATCCTGTACTACTTTAAAAGATGCTAACAGAATTGAGGTAGTTATAACTGGAGTTGACAAGATATAATGACAAAAGCTTAGACTTCCACTTGGGTATCTGAAGATACTTCCTGCCCAAGAAGCACACAATCATATGTACTAAAGTTCACTGTACAGAAAACAATTTAAGCAGTCCTGTGTTGGTCATTTTAATTGAAAAATAAGAACATCCAAGTAACATTAACCTGAAATGGAAGAAAAGCTGTATGCTTAAATACCATCCTTTTCAAAGTCTAAACAGAAATGGCAGGAAGGACATAGTATTTCTTGCTTGAGAGAAAAAGGGACTTTGAGGAGGTGGTTTCTGGGGAGGCTGCTTCTGGACAGATCATTATGCAGTGGGAATAGAAAAGATGTGTGCTATTTGTGAGCAAAGAAAAGTGATAAATTGAGGTAAGCTAGGTAAGTAACAGTTACTCTTAACTATTGCTGTGAGAGAGCACACAAAGTCAAGCAACTTAAGGGAGAAAGGGAGATTTATTCAGCTTACAGTTCCAGAGGGAAAGTGCAGTCTCTCAAAGCGGAGGCGGCATGGCTGCCTGGCCAAAGCAGATCGAAGTTAGAAATGAAACACTGCTGTAACTAATTTGAGCATCATTCTTCATGAGATGGATAAGAATTCTTACTTCTGCAGAGTGGAAATATAATTAAGACTATAATTTGGGGAAATTAATCTATGTGGGGAAGGCATCTGAAGGGAAAAAGAGGCTGAGTAGGATGCTTGAACTACTAAGCGTTCTGAGACACAGAAGAATTCTTTGGATTTGTTCACAGCTTGAGTGTGGGAGCAAACGAGATGGAGCAGAAAAATATTGTCCCTAAGGTTTAACGCTGGCTATGGACTATTAAAAAAAAGTGGGGAGAACAGATGGAGAAAGGGGGTTTATATTCTTATTAATTACATACAATGTGAATGCAGGCTGTCTGACTCTTGACAACTTATGAGGAAGATCAAGGAGAAACTTAGTGTGAAAAGTCATGTGCAGAGAAGCTGAAAGGGAAAACAGAAAGACCTTTTAATAGATGATGAATTATAGATCTCTTTACTCTTTTGAATGCTTCCAGAATCTCATTTCTAAATCTCAAACCCATCTTCAGAACTGTTCTAAGATTTCTGATGAAAAGATTGTTTTATGTTTTATCTTTGAAATGTGCTCCTCCTTTGAAGGTTTAGAGTCTGAAGACTTTGAATACATTTTTAAAATAGTATATATATTTTATGAATTTTCAGATGTACCTATTCCTCATATATTAGTATAATTGATATATGACTTGATGATTATTGGGGTGGTGTCATTGGTTTAATTGGTAGTGTTCTCATTCAGGAAGGTCTATAAAATAACATTACATGATAGCTTATAGTCCTTCCTTGTGACAGTTACTCTTAACTATTGCTGTGAGAGCACCCAAAGTCAAGCAACTTAAGGGAGAAAGGGAGATTTATTCAACTTACAGTTCCAGAGGGAAAGTACAAAGCAGAGGTGGCATGGCCGGCTGGCTAAAGCTGGAGGAAGCTAAGTCACTGCAGACATCTTAGAAGCTGAGAGCTGCAGACTGCTTACAGCAAAGGGCAGACTTCTCCTAGAGGTAGGGTGGGACTAATCCACCTCAAGGCTCACCCCTTGTGACCTCTCAAGGTGACATGACCTTGCCAAACACATGAGACTGTGGGGGACACATTTCAAACCATGACATTTCTCATGTGTCCCTAACTGGCAAACTGTCTTCTTTCAGAAGCAGCCCTGTATCCCTTCAAAAGGTGAAGAACAACCTATGCAGGAAAGCAATATAACACTGTATGGCTATTCAAATTATTCTATGGAATAATTTGATTATTCTATGAAGAAGGATGAATTATTCTATGAAGAAGGAATGAGATAAGACAAAGTTTCCATTTTTTTCAGAAACTCAATGTTGATAAACACCTTGGCACCATTCAAACTCGACATACAAATCAATAGCTTTTATATATAGTAGTAATGAACATGCTAAGAAAAAGAAAAACTAGCCATTAATAATAGCCTCAACACACTAACAACCTAGGAATAAATACAATCAAAGTGAAAGACAAGAAAAAGAAAGAAAGGCAATAGAAAAATTTTAGAAGTTGAAGAAAATGAAGAAGACTTTAGAAGAAGGAAAGACCTTCCATGCTCATGGATCTGCAGAATACTGCCAAAATGTTTACCTTGCTGGAAGTGATTTGCAGATGCAATCCACATCAAAATTCCAATAACTTTAGCAGAAATTCATATGGAAACACAAAAGAGCCCAACAGCCAAAGCAATATAGGAGGTATCACTGAAACCTATTTCAAATTATACAACAGAACCACAGAAACCAAAACACGGTCTAGGTACAGAACTGGGTCAATGGAGCAGAAGAGAAGACACACACATTAGCCCACAAGACACTACAATCACCTAATTTCTAACAAAGATTGGGTAAAATTTTCTAACAAAGATTGGGTATTGCAATCTGGAATGTGCTTGTGGAGAAGCTAGATACAGTAGAAACCTGGAACATCAAGGGGACCAGTGTAGCAAGTATATTTCTTGCTTGTTGGAGCATATATCCAGAAACATCAAGCTGCCTGGATTTTGGTCTCCACTGGATTGGAACAACATGGTGCTGTAGCTGACAATCAGTTACAGGTCAGTTGTAGTGAATGAACCGGATGTAGTACCCCTGGCTTTCTTAGAACCCTAAGATTTGGAAGTTCTGCGTACCCCAGAAGAATGCTGAAGTCAATTTCCAAGAAGAAGACCCAGCTGTATAGGGTTAGCAGTCTTGCACCATTGGGGTGGAAAGGTCCAATTCCTATGCTTCATGGAGAGCAATGAGTGTGGGCTGAACAGCAGGAAGACTAAAAGATCCTTTCAGCTGGCAGGATGGAGATTCCTTTGCAGCCAGATGCTACCTGGTAAAGAAGGTAGAAGATCTGTGAATGGAGAGGTTCTGAAAGAGAACCACGTACTAGATAATATATCCTGAAACACAGAACAAAACAAACCCCACTTATTTTAATTGGCAGGGGTACTTTTTTTTCCTTCTTCAGAACAAGTAAAAATGCTGCATTTGGGTACAACAAAAAGTTGGTTATAGATTTGAACTGTGACTATTTTAATTCTTCTATAGCAGAGCCTTTGGGAGTAACAGGTCTCAAATATCAAAAGTAGTATGGCTTAAAGGAGAAAAACTGATTCAGGTTATAACACTGCAAATAGAAATGTTTTTGACAAAATGAGGAGATGCCAGAGAAGGCAGGATCAGAGAAGTGAGGAAGTCCAAGCCAGAGACAAAAGGCATATGACGGATTTGGTGCACGTGTCAGGATGGACAGTAAAGTGGAGCTCTGGGAAGAAGCCACTGCTTTGTATAACAGAAATTGCCAGAGACAGTGATGTCCATTAAATGGGATGCTCATGCTGAGTAGGCCATCATGTTCCAGTGCTTCACAGATAGAAAACCAGGATCTGGATATTTTACAGACAGCAGTAAAATCGCGAATATGAGAAAAAGAAGAGCTAATGACTTTTGGGATTAAGTAAGCCGTGCATTTTGTGTCATTTTGGAGAAAACATAATGGGAATATGAAGTAAAACCCATCTTGCGAATAATGAAGAGATCTAGAAAGCACGGTGGGAGTCAATATTCAGATGAGTGTTAAATGTTTTCATTTTTTTATTAGAGAAGTTGGAAGTTAGATTTCAGTCTTGTTGTTATCATAATTTTCTCAGCTTTGTTCAGAGGAAGGAACACACAGACCAATGTGTACAAGCATATCCAACAAGTTGGCATCCGTATCCTGAAACCGGCGATCTAGCTAGCCTCCATGTGCTCCTCCAACTTTGGCGGTGTGACTGAACCCCAGTGTTCGCTCTAGTTCTTCATGCGCTACCTGCAAGGCAAGAACGGCAGGCGGAAAGACCATGCAGCGCGACACAGTAGCAAATCGTTTGGATATTTTAACAGACATAAAAAGG
The DNA here is from genome assembly GCA_023101885.1 of Typhlomys cinereus. Taxonomy (NCBI): domain Eukaryota; kingdom Metazoa; phylum Chordata; class Mammalia; order Rodentia; family Platacanthomyidae; genus Typhlomys; species Typhlomys cinereus. The sequence continues at coordinate 1,227,899 of JALPQD010000057.1, read as the reverse complement.
TTATTTCCTGATATGAAAGTCTGAAAATCTGCATAAATATTTTCGTGTAAAATTAAATTAGTTATGTACTTTTTTCAAACTAGAACTTGAAGTATCAAGAATGCCCACATAATTCATATACACATATATATATAGACATAGAGACTTTTTCATTATGCTAAAAGTCTTGATAGTCAAATTATATTCTGTGCCATATGTTTATTTAACCGGTATTTATTTGGTATTAGGTTAACTGAATCTGGACGGATTAGTCTTAATTGGTGCTTGTGTATCATGCAAAACATAGTTCTAGTGTTCCTGTTGACTAATCTTGTCACGCGGCAATGCTTAGCTGATTTTGCTCTATGACAGTGTGAATTAAGGAGTATAAATACTTTGTACATGGCCACATTTACAAACATTTGTCAATAACCACTTCACAATCTTTACAGTGTAATAGCGAATTGTAGGATCTGGAATCTGGAGAAGCAATTCCTATAATGTAGTGTCAGATGCCAGGCTTCTGAAGCAAGCCTGGTGGGTCCCCACTTTGAGCACTGATAAGTGTTGGCACAGGTAACTCTGCTATCTCTCTACTGTTCTAATTACTTCCACAACTTGTAAAGGAAATTAGCTTCTCGTGGCATGGTAAAGACATGGCACTTACTGATGAGGTAACGTAGGTGTAGAAAAATTCTGTAGAATTATTTGTCTAGCAGACCACCACTTCTGCTAATGAATTTATAGACAGAGTATTTTTTTTTCATCTAGTGCATGCGCTTGCTATTAAGTTACCAATGCACTATTTTTTTTTTCTGCAGCTCAAACATGTTCTAATGCATCACAAAGCAGGGTTGGTAACACCAAGCTCATTTACTTGTGATGATATCTTACAGCAAACATGTTTAAGCTGTGTTAATTGTGATTCAACTCTGCCTGTCTGGAATAGGAGAACTTTGTGGGTTCATAGCTACTTTTGGTAGAGCCAAGGGAACTTAATAATCAAATTATTAAGCAGAAGAATGCTAAGTCATCCCCAGTCTCTGTGGTTTCAGATAACATCGTGTTTACATAGAAACACACACACACACACACAAAACAGCTTTTGTCCATGGAGTCTGTTACGAAGCTGGGAGTGATCTCTCGATGGTTCATGGTTTTCCTGCGTCAGTTTGCATTTTGGAGCTTCACACTACTGTTGCTGGTCTGCGGTCCATCTCGGCTTCCAATTTCACCATCTGCTGCATCTCCTTCGCCTGCAATGTCAGAAACATGGTCTTACACACTGACATCAGTTCCAGAATGTGCTGCCCAGCCCCAGCCCCTCTACCCCTCTTGTCTGATGCTGTCACTATATCCTTGACACTGAAAGTGTGGGCAGCAGCCCAGCAGCATCAGTTCTTGCCTTCTTGGAAATGCAGAATCTCGGAGTTTACTGAAGATACACTGAATCTGAACTTCCATTTTTAACAAGATCCTCCAAGAGCTTTTCATGAACATTATAGTCTGAGAAAGACTGATCCACACAGGAAAACCACACAAAAAGCAGGCAAGCCAGACAATGGGTATTTAAACTACCTTATATCACACTGATATAGTTTTCACAATTTGATGTGTTGTCTATGTGCAGATAATTTTATAAATTCTTTTATAACAGTATTGTTTATGCACAACTTATTTCCCAAATAACCTGAAATCTTATTAAATGTAATTACTTAAGACTAATTGGTGGAGGTCAGGTAAGAGGTATACATACTGGTATGGTTAGTATACTATAAATAGAACATGGCAGGAGTATGCAGGATTCTAAGAATCTTATTGTCCAGCTCCATTGCTCTTACTTCTTGGGGGTAATTTACTTTTTCATGGTGTGCCAGGAAGTAAGCCAAGATGAAGTCTCATGAATAAAGACAGACACTAAGCCAACCAGCCTAACTGACAGGTGCAGCGGGGCAGATGGAGGCAGGTTCTGGTGATTAAAAAAAAAAACTACTTGATAATATGAAGGGAAATTGGATGATACACCTCAACTTTTATTTTCCAATTGATAGTCTAATGTTCTGTCCGTCCATATGCACATGCATCTTTTCTTTTTCAGTGACATATCACATTAAAATAAAGGACAGGTAAGAATGGAAACACGGAAACACAAAGATATATTTTAGAAGGAACATTCTCAAGTGCTCTGATTTACTCTTCGTGTCTGCTTTGATATTTCAGTTAGATCGAGTATCAGAGGAAGGGTGTGGTAAATTCTTGATCATTCTAGAGGCATCTAAGTCTCCCAATCATAATCCCATAACAAAATCAGCAAAATTCAAAGACAAGGTTGTAATTTTCTAGCTGTTTTAATGTCGTGGCTTTCAATTTCAATTTGGTGAAGATTAGACTTTGTATTACCAAAGAACTGTATGTCTCTGTGTAAACTGGGGGTGAATGGTTCCCTCTACTCATATACTTTTTTATGCCTTGCATTAATAATTACAGAAAAATGAAGAAATGGAGAAAATATATAAACGTGAAATTATGACACAAACAGTATCCATAAGAGATGACAATGAAAATCATCAGTGCTGAAAACTGAACAATATGATATTCAGCAAGTCATAGTAAAAGGTCTATACATTCCATCCCCTTTCCTTTGCATTTAGATATAATATTGAACAGAATTTAGAAGAATTATATGCCATTAAATCTGAGCTAAATTCTTTTGTGTCAATAGGTGACCATTTTTATTGTCTGTGCCAACCCAGCAGATGCTTGGCTATAATGTGCATTGCTTCCTTTCTCAAAAAAAAATCTTGTTTTGGCATCAAACAGTAACTTATAGGATCATCTTTTAAGGGGTGATTACAGTGACCAGCAGGATGGACTTAGCAGAGAATACGATGAAAGACAATGTATAGCATTTCTGCACACAAACCATACGTCTCCATCACTGAATATCACCAAACTTTCTTTGGGCTGCACAAAGCCACATTAATATTTGTAAATGATCTTACTCTGTGACCCAGTCTTACTTGTGGTGGGTCGAGATAACAGTTCATATCACTATTTCTTAATGTCTGGGTTGTCTGCCATTATCAAGGCTTGATTTCCAGATCTTCAACTGGAAATACTAGCAAAAATGCACCAGAAACGATTCTCTGAGGATGCTGGGCATTTCCGTCTAAGTAGTGTGAGCAATTCAAGCATGAAACGGTCCAAGTTTCAAGTCTGAAACTTCAAAATCTTAGTTACAACCAGATGTGAATAGGAAATGAAGAGCGCAATGAATACAAAAGTAACTGGAAGGAAAGCAATGTCTTGCTTATCAAAATTTCAGTCCTACCTTGTGTTTGGGACACTGCATGACAGGATTTCAAAAGCTGTTTGTACAAAAATAGTAATGTCAAAATTGAGTCATACATACAAAACAAATAATAAATGAATACTGAAGTGAATTTGAAAAATGAATGCAAAACCATATACAGAAAAGCAAAATGCTAAGGATAAAACATGTACACACCCATCAGTGACAAACTTTCCCCAATTGAAATCAACAAAAAGAAACAAAAAGAAAAAGCAAACGACCAATGTCTCCTAGCCCAAACTTGGCTGTGGCCTGGGAGGGAGAAGAGAGAACCTGATGTTTAGCTGAACCTATTACCTTACTTTATTAAATGGTAGGATTGAAGGCCAAAAGCAATTTTTAAAATCTGAGTGTGACAGTAATGGAGTTGCTAATGTTTGAAATGGTACATGTCAAGACAGATGAAATACCATGTGACTGAGAGGAATACCAGAACTAGGTTAAAAAAAAAAAGCCCTGACCCTCAGAGGTCTAAGTGAATGATGGGCTGATCAAGGAGCAAAGCCAGAAGGGTCTCACCAAGGACACCTTGTCTGTAATCAAGACCAAGTCACACATCCTTTGTGCTGCTTTGCCTGATGTTCCTGGCACTGTGGTGGTTAATGAAGTACAGCCATGGCTCTGACTTAGGGTTGGCCAGGCATGGTTGGGGCAAATACAGGAACGGGGTCATGGAAAAGCAAAAACTACCAAGGGAAATATTGTGGAAGGGTGGTGAATTAATTTACCTTTGGTCTACACACACAAAAGAAATCGTGGGGTTTAACAATGGTTCAGAAGGTCATTTTAGAAATTTGTTAAATTGGTCATGAAAGAAGATCTGTTACATGGTTCAAGTTTTTTAGGAGGAAAGAAATGGAACCACTTCATCTTTTGCACTAAGCCTAGGAGGGTGTTGTACCAGACAGTAACTGTGAGCTGAGTGCTCCTTGACCTTCAGTTTAAAAAATAATTCATTAGAAAAAGCTCTGAGATTGTTTGCTATGAAGTAAGGACACATGTAAACGATTCCAAATCCTGTATCTTGAATTCCTTCTTCCCTGAATCTCATTACATTTTGAAGTCAGGAGCTTTTTCCTATTCTAGTCTTTCTTAAGTTTCTGTGACTCAAAAATCTCAGGTGTGGGTGGTACATATCACTTGTGACATATTATTAGGCATTAAATGAATCTTAAGAACAAAGTCAGAGTCCTCTCGACATCATCCAATCAACACAACTATCAATAATCTGGTATTTTAATGCAAGAACATCGATGTGATGTGAATTACCCATCCAAAAGTATAAAGGTTCAAAAATCTTTTCCTTATGCTCTGAAACTAGCAAAGCCATACAACTGTATTCTCTAGCTCTGATTTACACTACCATTGTAGGGATGAGTAATTTTTAGCACATTTACATCCTTTAGTCAAACTTGTTGCTAAGCAACACAATAATTTCTAAATAGTTACTTAATTTAGATAGTTCAAACATATCTGCCTTGCCTTTCCTCATGCCCTTCTTCTAAGGAAAATTCTTTTAAATCTTCTCAGAGGCATCCTTACTCGCCTCCTATCCCTGAACCCCTAAAGCTTTGGAGATGTGGCATTATTCCACTTCAGTCTTTGTATTTTCCCAAGCACACTTTTTGATAAGTGATCTATGAATTAGTCAAATGAATTTGGTTTACGGGATAACAAATATGTCTTTCTTGGGGACTAGTGGACTACTCGAGTGGTCAATTGATTAGGGAATGCGAAATACAATTCAGAAAATTCACCAGGAAAGGATATGAAACCAGACACCAGGCTTACCCAATGTAATGATAACAACAACAACAAACTGAATGGTTTTGTGCTACTTTCTTAAGGACATTTTTGAAGCAATTTCTTTTCAAGTATTCTTCAGTGGGAGCTATTTACTCTGAAAAAAACATAGACCTTACATAGGATTACTTTCTAGATGGGAGGAATTAGAAAAGAACAAATTTGTGCAAGCACACAGTTAATGAACATCACTTCACAGTTTTCCAATTGAAGTAAATGATAAAGAAAGAAACTTCCAAATCAAGTACACTTCAAAGAGTGAACCACAACTGAAATGGACATTGGATTCTTTCTAGGAGTCCTTCTGAGCAGAGGAATTTCGATCAGTAGAAGAGGCTCTGCGAAGGCTGGTGGGCCTTTGAAAACACCTTTACCAGGCAGTGATCGCTAAGCTTCTAGGATTTGGATGAGCTACTTTCGTATGAGCTTCTTTGTGTTGGTGTTTTGCATTTTAGACAAGATGCTGTCCACTCCAGGTTGCCTTGGGTTGCTGTGAGTTCTGGAGCCGTTCATTTAGATCCTAGTGGTAAATCTAAGAAGGTTTTTATAATGTCACTTGGAGACTGACATTTTATATCGATATCTCTTTCACCTTCTTTTAACACCATAACACTTGCCTGTGAGGTGCAAATTAAAAAATTCTGAATGAAAATGGAGAAGTAATTTGTGACCTGTTTGCCTGCCCGCTGACTTTCAATTCATTTATGAGACATTCAAATGACGACTATTCATTCTCCCCTTCCCCATAGCCACTTTGATCTCAAACTTCATAAAAAGGTACTTTTTCTACTTTTTTAGATCAAACTGAAGAAATACAGTAAAATTAACAGGATTTGCTCTAGTTACCTCCACCACCCTTTCTTGGGACACTGGTCTTCCCAGAATGCCCCTGTGGACCACGGTGCAGGCACCCTGAGGCTGGGTGGTTACCTACATATTTTTATGCACATTAGATGAAATACCTGCTCATTCTGTTTCTCTAGGAATTCTAGGTGCTCGAGTTGAACTTTTTTCAATTGATCCATTTCTTTGGACTGCTTCATTGCAAGCTGTAAACAAAACAAATTTTGATCAACTTAATGGTTGTAATCTTTAAACTTATGAGTGAGGGATGACTTACTAAGCTTATAATTTAGCTGAGGGGGACCATAATTTTCAAGAAGAAAATTAAGAGAGTTGAAACCCTTAGTTGTCACTGGGAAGATCCTTCCTGCTCTAATCTTAGAAAACAGTATTTAGCAAGACTGAAACCTCATATCATCTCCTTTATGGAAGGCTGACAACTATTACCTTAATGATTTATATCAGACATTACTTTAGCATTCAGGAGAGGAGGGAAGCCAGAATATTCAATGTACATAAAAATTAAATTAAGCAAATGAGTTAGAAGGTTGGGAATCTTAACAAAAGTTATTGCTTAGAGATTTTTCTTTCAAGGAAGCATGCCAGTAAAATTATAAAATACTTACTCTCTTTCGTTCTTCTAGAAACTTTTTAGTGTTGCTGCTATTTAGCTCCCTGACTCTCCTAAAAATAAAGGAGACAAATAATAAGAGTTGGCATGACACTGAATATAATTAAATTAGAGTAGTAAGAACCACTTAGCCTTTGTTTAGTTACCTAGGTAAGATTATTGCTTCTTTTCTTCCTGTAATTTTTATTGTAGCATTTTCAAGCACACAATGTACAGAGAATTTTTAAAAAAATAACTGCATATACAACATTCAGAATAACCAACACTAATGTTTTGTTACAATATACCCTTTTAAAGCAAAGAGAGTGTTAAGGACTTAATGTAAACACCCTTTGTAGTTTTCCTGGTTCTATTTCCCCCCTTCCTCACCTTAGATTTAATCACTGTTCTGTTTGATGTAGACTGTCACATTTTCATATTTTTAACTACAAATGAATGTATCTAAGCATTTCTCAAACTTGCCTATGCATACAGATGACTTGGAGTTCCCATCAAAGTCAGAATACAGCGGTCCCTCCCCCGAGTGGTCTGATTCAGTGGTTCTGAATGGACACCAGGAGTCTACATTTCTTTTTTTTTATTAATACATTTTTTATTATTATTTCAGCTCATACAAACTTAATAGGTACACCAGTTCCCTCCCTCCCTCCTCCTCCCCCCGTCCCTCTGCTCCCCCTCCCCTCACCCCTCCCGCCCCGTCCCCCCCATGCCTCCCGCCCCAATTCCCAGAGAGTCCTTTCTTGTGCATGCCTGATTTTCCTCTGGGCCCTCCTCTCCGATGACGTACAAGGACCCAGTGGCATTTCCCTGAACCCTTTCCCGTGTTCCCCTTAGGTATAGGAACACTGCTGTGGCTGCCAATCCCTTGCCTCCAAGGATCTTGGTGCCTTTAGCAGATGCTAGACTTTGTGAGGTCAATAGTGTGTTGGACAATGCACAGGGCATGTAAAGTCCAATTATGATTGCTTCAGCCCTAACTTGTATGCAGTATCTTACATATCATTGCTCCTCCCATCCTTTTGCTCTTACACTCTTACCGCCCCCTCTTCCGCAAATTTCCCTGAGCTTCAGGATGGGGAGAGATTAAGCTGGCCTAGTTCTAGGTGGTTGATATAGAGTCTAGGAGTCTACATTTCTAACAGGTCCCATGCAACACTGATACTGTTGAAGTTATTTTATGTATTTTCAAATTCACACCAGTAGTAACATATTTGTGGGTTCCTTGAATAATATCATTTAATCTCGAGTTTTAGAGACATGTTTCAAATTGTTCTACAAATTTATCTGTTGCATAAATTTTTTATTTATTAAGATGAATACATTTTATTTCTATTTTGTCATTAATGAAATAATGCTACCATAATCAGGTGTGCCAGGCCCTGCAAAAGTTGATGTGCTACTTGTCTGTCAAATAACTAAATGAGGTTGGTCCACATATTCTTATGAATATGGGCAGAAGTTCTTCTAGAATATCATATATATGTGTACACATATATGATATGAGCAAATATATATCTCCATATAATCACTTGCTCACTGGTAGGCTATGAGCAATATCATCTCTATGCCACAACAGGTGTACTCATTTGCACTTCCACTGTTAGAGTGTGACATTCTGCTTTCTCTCGTCAACTGCCATTCCTAGGCCACTAGACACAGACATTTCTACCCCTTGGTTGGTTCTCTGAAGAGGCATCATATTACTTTAGCATGTGTCTCTGACTGTGGTGAGGTGGGGTGCTGTTACAACTACATAGATCTACAAGTGGGTGAACTGTTATAACAGTGATACTCCTGTTCAGTTTTTTCCTAGATGTTAATCAATTCATTTGCATTTTCTACGTAATTCTCTACCCCATCTAAATTTTCCAATATTCAGCTAATATTGTTTAGTAGTCTTTAAAAAATTGCTTGTCTTTACTTATTTTTCATAAAAGCATTGCTAACTTGTATCTTTGTCTTTGAGCAGTCTTGTTGAAAATTTACTGGGTTTTTTTTTCTTTCAGCTAAGCCATTTTGTGGTTGCTTTCTGTCATAGTTAGGCACAAGTGTCAACTTGACAGTTGAGAAAATTGGCATCCTTGTGATACTTAGCCAGATATGCTGGTCTGGCAAGTAAGGATTGTTCTCTCTCAGCCACTACGTAGAGATGATGTGGCCAGTTCTGTTGACCCTGGTGTTAGTGCATACTCTCCCATCAAGCTGGACAGACTGTACCTGGACTATCAACACGAAAATAAACCCCTTGTTCCCTTAATCCATTTGATGATCATTTATCAGCAACCATGCAGATGAACTGTAACAGAATTTGGTACCGGAGAAATGGGGTGTTGCTGATAAATCTGGCTATGTGGCTTTTGTGGATTTCGAACGTTTTTGTTGGAGAAATTTGGACATTTGTGGATTCAAAAACATTTGAACAGAGTTTGGTGGGCCATTTGGAAAATAGAGACACTAAGAGAGTCATGGATTGTTTTGGCCCAGTTTGTGATGAGAGAAACAAGGACTTTGGTAAAGGGGAATTTAAAGATGATGGACTGGTTGGCTTGATAGAGGAGAGCTGTGTTGGTGGCCGTGAAGCTCTGGATGTGGAAATTGCAGGCAGCAGAACAGGTGCCGTTGTTAGAAAGATGCACATCAGTGAAGGAAAACTAGTGACTTGCACTGGGATGGTGGAAGACATGAAATCTACCGTGTGGTGATTTCATGGCTTGCAAACTCAGATTCCTTCACGGGCTGAAAAGCCCAAGTTAAAGGTGTTTCTTGCCCTTTGGAGGTTTGGCTGCTTAGGAAGTGGCTTTTCCAGTGTCAGCACACAGAACTTGGTACAGCTGTGGCTCGAGTGGACCAAGCTATGTTTTAACTTTTTGGAATCTGGCAGCGTCCCCCAGGTGATACTGGTTTTGGTGTACAATTACAGGGTTCATAAAGAGCAGCAAAAGCACCAACTGGCAGGCACAGAGTTCCTGCAAGAGAAGGTGAAGCTTATAGCTGCAGAGGCGAACCCAGAGTGTTGTTTAAGATGCCAGAACCATGGAATGTATGCCGAGGACACCTACGAGTGGAGATTCAGCCTGGTTGAAGGAACTCTGCTTCTACAACTTTGAGCTGCAAACAGGGACTGGAAATCCGCCATTTGATACACCTTGATTTGTTGTAATGAGGAGCAGAAGATGGACATTGAAGAAAAGGATGCAGTATTTGATTTGCTGGACTTTTATTTTAATTTAAATGTTTTCTTATTATGTTAAGATACTTCTGTTTTAATATTTTATCTGTGTCAAAGTATTTAACTTATTTTGAATCAACAGGTTTCTACAGTTAAAAGATCTGAGATATTTAAAGACTTTGGGTTCCAACATTTTAATAACTGAGGTTTTAATGAGAAAACATTTTACATCTGTCTATAAAATGTATTCATATTTTTAAGATAACTTTTAACATCTGTGGGGACAAGGATTGAAGGTTACAGTTTAAAAGTGCTATGTTTTTGTGTCATTGACAAGGGATGGAGTGTCATAGTTAGGTACAAGTATCAACTTGATATTTGTGGGTTTGAGTTCTGGGCACATCTGTAGAGAATTAATGGTTAAGTTAAGCCCAGAGCAAATCTGAAGGAGATTGTCTAGCTGATGGGGAAGGCCCAGTCTATGGTGGGTGGGACTAGGCCCTGGAATAAAATACAGACAGGTGGTTGAGAGAGTTGGCATCCTTGTATATACTTGGCCAGACATGCTGGTCTGGCAAGTAAGGATTGTCCATCTCTTAGCCATTACATAGAGATGGTGTGGTCAGTTCCCTCAGCCCTGGTATTTGGTGCGTGCTCTCCCATCAAGCTGGACAGACTGTATCCAGACTATCAGTAAGAAAATAAACCCCTTGTTCCCTTAAACTATTTAGTGGTCATTTATTCCAACTGTACAGGGATAATCCAACCATAAAGGCAGACTGCAACACTCTCTAACAATGCATTTTTTCTATTTTTATACTTTCTGTTTTTTGTTATCTCTATCTCACATCTTTAGTTTCACTTTGGTTTTCTACCTTAGTTGAATGTTTAGCTCATTAGTTTCACTTCTGTAAGTGACTATGTACATCTCTATTATATTTTCTTATACTCACGAAGTTCTGTGACAATAGTCTTGTGCTACCATGCCATGCTCCCTCTTTTTACACTATTATTTTTCCTGAAAAGGTCAATTTAGCTGCTGTCTGTGATACAGCATTTGTTACAAATATTGTGCAATTTTTCTGGAAATATTTTCTTTGACCCAAAAGTAAGAGTAGTTTTTCAGTATCTGCTGGTCTTTTTGATTTCTTGGTAAGTTTTCAATCTTATTTCTTAGCAGTATGAAATAAAAACACACAACCAATACATATAGTATGTGAGTGTAGAAAGTAATTAGCCATTTGGCACAAAGACTATTACTTTTTTTTAAGAATAGTTATTGGTTATTTTGAAACAATAGCAAATATAAATACAAACTTTCAATGGATATAAAGTTTCCAAAATAATGGAAACAATATAAAACTTCAATAAGTATTTCAACAATTGTAAGTCAAAATAAAGAAAATATTTTAAAAACTTATTATTTAGCTGCAACTTAAAATTGAAGATAACTTGAAAGTTGAGTATGGTAGCTCTACCAACCCTGGCACCCAACATGCTTGGACAGGAAGATTTCTTTTTTTTTCTTTTTTCTTTTTTTTTTTTATTCAATTTGTGTGTGTGTATGTGTGTGTGTAGAACCGAGAGAATTCGGGAACCACCACTGACGCCTCCACCTCCTCCTTGTTTACTCTGCCCCGGGATTCACAGGCTCCGCCCTACCAGGACCAGAAACGCAGGGCGCCCCTGCTCCCGCCCGGAGTCTATATGTGGAGTCTAGGAACCGAAATCAGGAACTTCCGCCTGCAAGGCAGAGGCTTAACCCCTGAGCCACCTCTCCAGCCCAGACAGGAAGATTTCTATGGGCTCCAGGGTGAGCTTCAGGCTAGCCTCAGAAACATAAGAATTGTGGCGGGGGTGGGGGGTGGGGGGGTGTTGAGCTCAGCTAAAGTCCACTCCGCAGCATATTTGATGACACATGACAAAGATCTATTTAATAGCACATTCATTTATGTTGAATCATACATGCATTTTACTTTGTTCTAAAACATTCAGATTAATTTAAAAATTTAATTTTTAATTATGGTTAGAATATTTGTCTTTTGCAGAGAGTTAACTAAAGAAGGTGGTATTGTTTTCATGTATTTAAGGTCCTTTCACAAAATTCTTATCTGAGAAAAACAGCCAGAGATTAGTATCTTCAAAAAATAAATGAGAATCAGAGAGATGTTTCAATATCACATTGTGAATAAATATAGGTGCGAATGACTTAATAACCTTCCTGGTGCTTTCTCATTGTGAGATATAAGACAGTCTGTGGTGACAAAGAAATAGCTTGGTTGACATGTTGAAAAGGTAACTGATTTCTAGTTTAAGATCACTGAGAAATATTTCTAAACAGTATTTACCAACACACTTCAGCATGAAAGCAGGATGATGCTTTATATTTTGAGTTAACATTTCTTAGCATTGAAATATACTTTAAGAAGCAACACCTTGGAAGCAGTTGGATAGCAGTCCTCCTGCTCATTCCTGTGGTGGAATCATAATGATTAATATACTAGGTTTCAATGATCCTGTGTGAATGTAAATTCATCATACTGATAGTAGTAATCAGTATTGGAAACTATCATATTATGGGAATAACTCTCTACTATAGAAATTATAGTAATGGGATTCTTAGAATCCATCAGTGTTTTATATCGCAAATGTCTGTTGAATTTACACACACTACTGAGACTGCCTCTGAATCATGACAAGTTTCCAGTGAGCATTCTCAGACTTACCTTTCCCTTTCTGCTTTATTCTTGATAGACTTATCTTGACTGATGGCCTTGCTGTTCTCCATGGAAATCTTAGCCTGGTGGGCTCGCATCTCCTTGCTTTCCCTGTGTATTCGGAACAAATAAATGGAGAGGGAGAGGATGGAGCTTTAGGATTTAATGAGTAGTCTCACTTGAGGGAGAAGAAATCTAGAAATGGGAGGGTACGCAATTGTATGAACACTCACCACGTCAAACACTTAAAATGCTACCTTTCATGCTATTTATACTTAGCCATAATTTTAAAAAATGAAAATTAACACTTCATACAAAATGCTACCTTTCATGTTATTTACACTTAGCCATAATTTAAAAAATGAAAATTAACACCTCACACAAACTTTATATGTAAAAACGGGTCTAGATTCATTTTTTCGATAATTGAACTCCTAAGAGTTATTTTGCATTTGGAAAAGGGGGGAAAGGAACTCCAGCAGGGTTGATGCTCATGGCTGAGGAACAGTGCGACACCTAGTGGAGAAGTGTGGGATAACGCAGAAGAAGAAACTGGTTCCTAAATTTAGGGATGTCCAGCTTTGTCTAATATTTGGGACCCAACTCGATGGAAGAAACAGGATGGTCTACCTTCACAAGTGACCTCCTTCTGATGCTGTGTCACCAATAGCTCATGGGAATGAATGTAACTAAATGGCTTCAAGTAAGCATAGGAAATAGCAGAGCTGTATACTTAGAAGAAATTAATCACTGTGTGTGAGCACATCCATCTGACTTCTAACTGTAGATTAATCAATGTGTGATAAAGGCATATGGCTTAGAATTCTAAATTGAATGTGATTACAAAGAACTTTTCTTGAAACTTATGGTGATCTCCCTAAAGCCTCGCCTGGAATGGAGTGTCCAAGGAAGTTTACCACCCAAGTCCAGTGGCTTACTGTCCACAACAAAAGGGATGGACAATGCTAAAACACAGAGCTCTTCAGTTAGTCACCTCATAGCCCCAGAAGGAAGATGACGTATCGAAAACTGTGGACCCAAGAAAGTAAGTTGTGAGGGAATGAGGTATGACACATTACACATCTTCCACCTTGGGAGGATCCAGCGCAACCTAAATGCGATTAAGGCTTTGCTGAAGTGGGACGCGGTGCGAGAGCTGTTTCTCTGTAACAGTCCTAATAACATAAAGAAGGGAAGGAGGCTGTCTGCAAGGTTCCCCACTGTGCTCAGGGATTTCCCAGGCTTCACCTTGCAGAGCTGTAATTGAAAACCTACTACCAATCCACACATTTGTTACACAGGCTCTGGAGATCTGAACCCAGCTCTTTCTGTTTGAGAGCTTTAACCCCTGAGCCATCGTCCCAGCCCTACACCGGACTTTTTGAAAATGGAAAGTTCTCAGCATGGCATGGTGGGCGGCTCTCCCACCTGTCATGGGAAAGTTTCAGCTGCTGTGTTTGCTGCTCGTGCGCACTGATGAGCAGCTTCTTCAGCAGTTCACACTGCTGGTTCAGATGCAGGTCCCGGATCTCCTGCTCCTCGGCACTGTGGTTATTGATCATTTCTGACCACTCCTTTGTATGCTGAGCCACAATCTCTTTGACCTGTTAGGGAAAAATGGTTTGAGGTCATCTGAAACCTTCATGGCCCAACTGGAAAAACAGTCCTTTTTTTATGCATATCTGATCCTTCCCACCAATTTACCTAGCGAATCACGGACACCTACAACCTACCAAAAACAGTACGTACAGGCTAATGGGAACCAGGAAATCACTGCTCAAGACGAAACGAAATGCTCTGACTCTATGTATCTTAACTGGCCCATTACTTTGCTGCCTATCTTACACCCTGGTGTGTCTGGGCCATGAGCCCTTCATCGCCTGCTTCACGTTTCTTCTATCAGCTCATGCTATTTTGGCCTTGCTTCTGTAAGATTACAGGTCTGAATAGAGAGCCAAGCACTTCCTTACTCTGCGAGTACAACTAATTTCAGGATTCTTAACACACTAAAGTAAGAAGTCCTCCCTTCACAGAAGCCACATGGTGAGTGATGTGGTCCTTTCTTGTGAACAGCTAGAGGGTATTTCTCCAACTCCTCGAATCTGTCTGTGCTGAAGACAGAGACCTAGAAAGTGCTGGAAGTTGTCTCATCTTTTCTACGGCAGGCACCCTATGAGTGAACTTGGACTTCCCTACATGGAGGCTAAGGGATCATGTATAGGAAGATAGGCGTCCACCAGATACACAGTGATACCAACAAGGCCCAAGTAAGTGTAGATATGAGTAAATCCTGCAAAATCAGAGTCAGCCAGTAACATAATCCCAGGTCTCTGGCCTATGATAGCTTTTTCTTAAGCCACTCAATTTTGGTAGTTTATTGTACACCAAAAGCAAACTGAATCCAATGCCCAGGCTTCTTTTCAATTTAGAACTCATGGTCAATGCGTAATACATTAAATCTCCATATCCTAGTTAAGAAGACACAGAAGGAACAAGACCAGCTATTTCCTTCTGTAACAAACTATTTCCTTCTGTACAAAATATATAAAATGAAGGAGAACTTCAGCTCAAATAGCGAGGCTGGTCTGTGTCCACAGCTGAGCTATGGTGCCGCACGACAAAGGTGCTTGTAGCCATATGGAAGCTGCTACTTTGACCAAAAGTTATGGTTGGAGTTTTCTTCAGCAGTTTTTTTCTTAAACTTATTATTGCTGAAGAATGCTTGCATTCTTCCCTGAGTTAGAGCATTAAAGTCTTCAGATGTTCACAGCATTAGTTAAGATGATTTACACCAATTTTTTTTTCTGGACGTGGGTGAAAAATGCAAGTCATTGAACTCACCTTTCTGAATATAAATTGAGTTTTCTCATACCTAATGTCCCAACAAAGATGGAGTAACTAAGAAAATGGGTATGCAACCTCTGACCATATGTCCACTGTTACTCCTATAGGGAAATGCTTTCTGCATTTCATAATGTTTCCTTCCAAGCCCTCTGTTTACTCTTGCTTGGTGTTTCATGTCAGATAGCACAAATATCGCTAGCTTATCTCACAAGTAACACAAAAAGCACTCCATGAAGATGCTCTTCTCAGAGGTAAACATGAACCTTGGATCCCATCTTCCTAGATCTATCTCACATTAATGTTTCTGATACCAGATGGTTATCAGATGCCTCTTCTAAAATATGCCACAATTGGCCTTCTACAAGTCAATAGATAAAAATGATTGTTTTCTTACCTTTGATTTGTGATCTGATGTCAGCGTCTGAATTTTAATTTCTGTTTCCTTTTTCATTTCAAGGCAATTGCTTCCCCTGAAAATAACAAAGTGCAAATGCACGCCATAAACGAGATATCTGGCAGTTCCCTTAGGCCTCCGTGACAAAGCTCTCTGATGAAGACAATGTATTCATCAAATATGGGACACCATGGCTCACTGGGCAGCAATGGTTCCTCCAGTAATAGATTTATACCTTACAAAATATTATCTCTATCATGATTACTCAATTCAACCATGACACAAAGAGACACTTCAGACCTAGCAATTATTTCATTGTGAGGGTCTGTTGTCAGAGTTTCCATTTTGGTTCTTGTTTTTCTTTGAGCTGTTTTCCATTTACTCAATGAAATGTTATTAGGGATGAAATCTGGAAAAATAGATCGTAAGTGTTGATGTGAATTTCTCATTCTGCTAGCCAGATTTTTTCTTTTTAACGTGCCAGAGAGGAAGAAAATAGCATTTCTTAGCTCCACAGGGTGAATTTTTGCTTCTTATTCTATTGCAAGTATGAAATATATGCCAGGCACTTGCCCAGCAACCACTGGTATTTATTTCATCGATGATGCTTTTCCTTTCTGCATTATAGGCTTAAACCAGACAGGACCCCAGCTCCTGCCTTCAGCACATATGCTTTGGCTTTATGACAGCCCAGCTCAGAATGCTTCTTTACAGATTAAAGGCACATCCTGCTGAAAGAAGCATTACTTTAAGAATGTAGATTCTCTCATCGAACCTGTCACTGCTCAATGACTGGTACTTAGTATATTTTCTTTACTCCAGCCTGTTATTTAGCAAGCTTAAAATCCTGCTGAAGCATTACTCTGGCTTGATTCCAAACAAAGTCTTTCTTAATAAACACAATAGTGGGTTTTAGCTAAAGGCCTTATGGATTGGCATAAGCTAAGGACCCCCTACTATTAATAATCCTGAGTACACAGAGTTCCTCTCATGTATTCCTGGATCTAGTCCCTGTGATCTTGAGCCCCCAACTTTGGCTAATTTTTTCTCTGCCTCCCCCATTCATTATCTTCCTGTCACCTTTAATTTGCTGAATAGAAAACACATGAGAGACAGCTATCGTGTCATTAGGCAAAAGTTGCCTTATGATGGTGTCTGATTAACCTATGTTTAACATGGAAAATCTCAGAAATCTAGAATGTACTTATCTAACTAACCTACCAAACACACCCTGTTTAAACAACATAGCACACTGTGATAGCTAATCCTGGGTGTCAACCTGATACACCTGGCATTAACTATGATCAGCTGAGACCACCTGAAGAGATTATCAGCCCTAGATCCCATCGGAACCTCCATAGATCTCATTGGAACCTCCAGTAGTGAACCAGATAAAAAAAGAACCATAGAACAGGAAACAGGGAAGAGGAGAGACTCTTTTCTTCCACCCTCCAAGTCTTCAAAGACTGTGTAAGAATCCTCCAGCCTTCAGTTATCACCCACTGGACTACTGGACTGAGCAGCTAATGGAAGCCACTGAACTACCTCAGCCATATCACGTACGCCAACTCAATAAATTCCCTTTATATATGTATACTCATTCTGTTGATTCTGTGACTCTAGAGAATGCTGACACATACACCCACTGTAGAGGATCATCCCTTTCCCCTTGTATTTTGTGGGTGACTGGGGAATGCTGCCTAGCACTACACGATTATCCTACCACCTGCTGGAAACCCAGAATTAAAAGTTCAACATACGCTTCCCAATGGAGGTTGATGGCTTCTGCACCATCATGAACTGGGAAATTGTTAAGTCAAACCATCTTATGTGAAATGAATTCCACCAAGGAAAGGTTCAAAGGTCAACCACCAGATTCCCCCTTCACAGATATTTGAACAGCCTTGAGGAGCACCAACTTTAGGCAGTAGTAGGGAAACACTCCTCAGATCCGGCAATGCAGGAGGAAGTGCCTAATGTTTGTTTCTGCAACATCTACACATGTAGTCTGCAGACTCCCATCTCAAACACTTGCAGGCTCTGCCTCTCCCCTGCCATGACGGACTGAAACCCTCTGAAATCATGAGCCCAAAGAAATCTTCCCTCTCTTAAGCTGATTTTCTCAGGTGCTGTGGTCAGGGACATAGAAGTAACTGTTATAGTTACAGATCCTCAAACTTAACTGTATTACTCCTCATCTAGCCACAGAACCATAAGACAGGTTGCTGAACTTGGCCTGACTCATTAAAACTGTATATCCAAATATTTTCAAAGCAAAGGCCATAGTTCTGCTTCTGTTAATCATAGAGAAACAGGTGGAAAAACAAAAGGCAGATTATGTATAATCACCATGCCCCATACTTACAGCCTGATTTGTATTTTCTGGGAAAGATAATAACTGTACTACAAAAGACGGCATATTTTAAATATGAACTCTGAGGGAAGGTATATGCAATAACCTATTATTGATTCCTTAAGCAAATAACATTGATTCATGTCACTGAAATAAGCTTATTGTAGACCAGAAACTGTAACAAAGGCAATCAGTTCTGTGTTGAGAGCCTTAGGTATTATCTCAACTGAATGTTAAGAAGACAGAAAGAAAATAAAGTAAGTTGAAAAAAAAGTAAAGCAAATTGGAAAAACAATTCCTTTCTCCCTTTCATACCAAAGATTGTGAAGGCTTGAAGACAACAACATAGATTTAAAAAAAAAAAAAAAAGCCAGTGAAGGAGGACAAACCTGAGCTTCAAATGATATTTGATAGAAATGGATTCTTTGTGTGTAGTCTAACAGTATCAGACATAAGATATTTACTTACCACAAAGGGGAAAAATCAGTAAATATTATATATAAGTATTTACCAGGTATCCCCTTAACCAAGCGGTCAATAACATCATTTATGAGACACATCACCATGACCCCTAATATCACACACTGAGAAGGAGGAAGCTTCACTTTCTGGGGCATATTTTTCAGAGATGCATAACTGCAGTCTGCTCATGAGAAAACAACAAATCCAGAAAGAGAGCCATTCTGCAAACTACCTGAGCAGCTGTGCTGCAAATGAAAAATCATCACGAAAGACAGGCAAAGCCTGAAGACCTATTACAAACGGAGGCTGGGTAGAAGGTAAGTGCAGGGCATGATTCCGGAGTGGGCTCTGGAATGCAAAAGGGCATCAGGGAAAAAAACTGGTGACACTGAGAAATGCAAAAATAGCAAAATGATATGGCACCAATGTCAGTATTTGGTCCGATAGTCATGCGTGGCCACATGAAATTTTTACATTGTTGAAAGCCAAATCATGGGTATATGAAACACTGTACTACAGTTGTCCCCCTTATACATAGGGCATATGTTCCATGATCCCAATGAATATCTATGACCATAAATACAGCCAACTATATTGGTGTTTCCATACATACACATACCAATGGTAAAGTCTAATGGATAAAATAAGCACAGTAGGAAGTTAGCAACAATAGCTAATAAGAAATAGAACAACTATATAATGTAATGAAAATTATTTGAATTTTCTGAATTGCTTAATTCTAGGATTTTCCATTTAATATTTTTTTGTACTATGGGAGGTCTGGGTCAACTAAAACCTGAATATGCAGAGAATTACTAAGGTTGCAGCTTTCCTTAAGTCTAAAATTATTATAAGAGGTTACAACTGATTCTCAAAGTGGAAGTTATTTTTTTTTCAATTGCTTGCTGCTAATTTTTTTGTGCATTTATGCATGGTGGATGCATGCATGCATGCATGTGCATGGACATATTTGTCTGTAGGTACATATATATGTAAGTGTGCTTGTGATGGAAGACCAAAATTGACATTGGGGTCTTTCTCATTTGCTCTCCACTTAATTTATTAAGTCAGCATCTCTCAATGAACCCAGAACTCACTGAACAGTTCAAGTAGCTGGTATCCAGCTTATCCTGGACACTCTGCCTCTGCCTGGAGTCCTGGGATTGTAGGTGGCTTGTAGCAAGCGCCTCACCAGTCCCTGAGTTTTCTTTGTTCCACTAGAACTGATTAAATGAACGGAAGTTTCCAGGAACTCTACTGAGACCCACACTATAGCTAAGGCACTGATGCCTTGCCCTGCTGGGGATGCCAGAGGGCTTCAAATGAATGAACCTTTATCTTCTAGGAGTCATTTTCAATGATGGCAAATGAGCCAACAATAAGGTCTTTTTTTCCCTGGCCTGCCCAGGGAAAAGTTGACTGTGTGAAAAGTCAACTTATTAAAAGGATAAAAGTCTTCAGAAGGAAAGAAACAGTCTTACCCCTTTTTCTTCATTGCCTTCTCCAGAATTTTCTCATGCGTTGATTTTTCTTTGTCATACTGTGCTACAATTTTGTCCACTTGTGTGCAGTGGAGCTTCTGCATGGTACTGTGTTCCTGAGCAAGAATAATTTCAGTTAGGGGTCAGACTTTCATTGTAGCTGAAAAGCTTTACGCTGCCAGGCTGGGATTGTTTGCACCAGCTTTCCCTAATTCTTTGCTTGGAGAGTCAAGAAGTTAAGGCAGTCTGAGAACTAGGGAGCCTTCTAGTCTCCCATCCGATAGAAGAGTTTCCTGTTCCAGGGCATCCCAACCTAAGAGTCCCCAGCCTCCGTGTAATTAACATACCTATTTTAAAAGGCAGTGCTGGTCACAGATGGCAAAGACACTATATAGTCCATTTCTTCTAGGCGTTTGTGTCCCTATAGCTCTCAGTCATTCATCACTGGACTTTGGACTTACGATTACTTCTTTTAAGATGTGATCTTGCTACACTGTCCAGGTTGGTCTCAAACTCCAAGGCTCAAATAATTCTCCTGCCTCAACTTCCTGAGAAGTGGGAACTACAGTTGCATAACACCATGCACAACTTACCCACTCATCTTTGCGCCCCTGCCCAAGACATCTAGGATACTGTCCCTTCCTCATATTGGTCTTCAAACAACCAAGGCCAGTCATGGTATTTTTCTTCTTTTGTTAAATGTAACTGACTGCCAGGTGACATGGATTCTACATTTTACATATGTCTTAGACACTATTACTGCACAATGACGGCCATTCTATTCCTTGCCTTTCTTGTACGATTTTGGGGTTATCATGCTTGATCAGCATATATGGTAATTTCCCCAGTTTTCTAGAAGAATTCCACACATATGGAGGTGCTGCATTCCTACATCTTTTGTAATGTCATGAAAAGGTAGAATAAATGACCACTAATAAAACCTTTAAGAATTCTAGTGCAGCACTAGAAGCTGAGAATGTGAAGCTGGAAGAAAGCTAACACAGATGATTTCCAAAGAAAATCTTCTGGTGAACAGTATATAATATAAAGATGTGAAGACTGGGCATTTGTACCATGAAGGTGTGCACAAAGAATTTAACTCTTTTCGATAACACTCCACCAATGGCAGAGTAAATATCTCTAGGCACTAAGTAGATGTTCAATAAATATGCAAATACCTATACAACAAATAAAAATTAACATGGAAAAATATCAAGCAGACACTGGGTCTTACATCAGTCAATCATTAGCTAAGTCATCTTCTGCAACATAGAAACCTTTTTAGACCACAATGTATTTATCAAAAAACTGAAGGAAAAATCTTTGCTCATGAATTTAAGAATCACAAAGTTACATAATACTTATAGAAATACTTTAAAAACAAGGAGAAAGGTGGTCCTGAAATATTGTCTGGGTGTTTCTCATGTCTCAGGAGCCCATTCTTAGTCTGGTAGGTATTCAGTACCAAAGGGCTTTGAGGTAATTTGCTTCCCAGATGCTTCCTCATTCAGAAAGGAGTAGGGATCCTAATTACTGGCTGCCAAAGCCTCCTATTATATAAAATGAAGGACTTGGGAATATTCTCTAAGCCTATTTTAGTTCAAAAAAGCCAATCTTTTGAACCCTACTGGAAAGCATGAGATCATCCAAGAGACATGAATTAGTTCATAAGGGTTAAAAATACAAAAATTAGATGTGTACTTAAACTGTCATTTGTTTTTGGAAAGTGAGTGCTCCTAGATTTTCTGGAGTCTATGCCCAGCCAATTCCCCTTTGTTACTTCTTTCTCTCGATTATAGGCACTTGAAGTATAATTTGACTAAAATATTACTGTAATGTTATGTTTTTAAATTTCTGCTTCAAGTTTGGATAACTGAAAAAGCATGCCTATCTCTTAATGAAGCTGATTCCAGGTCTGGAGCCCAGTGACTCATGTGCTAGGGTGGGATTACCATTTAGTTCTTTTTCTGTGTCTCTTCTAATGGGCTCTTGAGAATCATTATCCCAGTTTCCACTTCCACTGAAGAAGGAGGTGAAAGACAATTACAGGTTTGATTATCAGCTGCAGTTAGAGAGTTAAAAACAACTGACCATCAACATGTTCCAGAAATAGACATTTCGTGAGAATATGGATCTCATGAGCTCCAGAAGCCATTAACCTTTCTCAATACTCTATCACAGGACTATCTATTTCCAAAGGTCTCCTGCAAGTGGGAGATTCTTGTGCTCATAGCACTTCCTTCTTTGTCCTGTAGCTAACCTTCACGTGTGGAACTAAACTCTAGACTGTATCTTTCTTTTTTAAACCTGGTATTCAGTACATACATATTCCTCTTCTCTTGGGTCTAAGGAGGAGTAGAATTATTCATCCAGTAGTTGGGAGGGAACTGCTTGAGTCACCTTTTCTCCTCAGTGGATATCTGTATTTACAAAGGTTTTCAGTTCTTGGAGTGTTCCTATGCTTAAGGGGAACACGGGAAAGGGTTCAGGGAAATGCCACTGGGTCCTTGTATGTCATCGGAGAGGAGGGCCCAGAGGAGTCAGGGATGCACATTAAAGGACTCTCTGGGAATTGGGGCGGGAGGCACTGGGGGATGGGGAGGGAGGGGAGAGGAGAGGGAGAGCAGGCGGGTTGGAGGGGAGGAGGAGGGAGGGAGGGAACCGGTGTACCTATTAAGTTTGTATGAGCGGAAATAATATTAAAAAATGTTAAAAAAACAAACAGATTGAAGTCTCTTTGCTTAAGGCACTCTGTGATCTGCATTTTGTAGGTGATCCAAAGTTCCAAAAGGGGGCAGAAGAAAAGTAGTTCAAAGTGCAAAAGCTCACTTTAAATGTTGAGAAACTTGTCCTGAAGGAAGCCAAGATACTGTACCCTGATAGAGTTGATTATTCTAAAAAAAAAAAAATTCCTAGGACCATAGGAGATGATCTATAAAAAGAAAACTCAGAAACAACTGAGAATCGTTGCTAAGATCCTGCCTTTGCAAGTCAGTTTGAATTCAGTTCTCATCCTCGTGCCACCATTTAAAATCTGGGTGAGTGAGTTACCTAGTTGTTCAGGTGATGTAGTTTCTGCAAACATGATTACTATTATATCCCTTTCTAGATCTATCCTGCTTAATAAGGTGACTTTGTCACCTGTTGAAGAGTGTCTTTATTCTTTGAATGTGGGATCAACTGAAGACTTGATTTTTACAGCAGAGTGAGGAGGAAGTGATGGCATGGTAGGCATGCGCTGAGGCCCCAAGAATCTGCATGCTGTGCTTGCATTCATGGGACTTCTGCCATTTAAACAAGTCTGGACTATGAGATGAGTGATCACACGACAGAGACAGGAAGCGTTTTACAAGGGGTCTCCTAAGTTATCCAGCTCCTAACTGCCCACGCTTGTCATACTAGCAGTGACAACAGGCACGTGAGTGAGCCCAGCTGAGATCAGAAGCTGAGAACTGAAGCCCATCTGAACGGCCAGCCTATGGACTGCAAACTAAGTAAATGGGTTGTCAGTGTGTGTCAGGAATGGTTCGTTAGGCAGAAAAACTAACTGGTTCAAGTTACATAATTATAGAACTATTTGACATAGTGGTTATAAGAATGCTTAATATTTACACAAACATCGGGATGTATAGCCAGTAGTACTACTTAAAATGTTTTGTTGATAAAAAATACTGATGGTTAAATAAGGCCAAATGGAGACCAAATGTCAAATAACTCCAGTGATAAAAGATTCAGTGCATTTTCCCTCGGTCTGTCACTAGTATTCCTTTTTTGCATGGTTGCAGAATAAGTGTCAGCAGACATAGACAAGTAAATACTCATACTCTTCATCTTACAAGATGGCTGAGACACTGGAAATGAAGAAAATATTATAGTGGGAAGAGTCAAAGAACATGTACAGGCAAGAAGGCTTACTGGTTAGAAAATAATTCCCTTGGATAATCCAAATAGCACAAACATTCATTTTAATGAAAGCAGAAGATGTGGCAAGTAATAAAGGGTATGAGTATTAGAAGTAGGCCAACAGGGCTTGCAACCAGCATGTAAGTAATAACATTATTCTTGTCCAGGGGCTCCTTTTCTTGGAATTTCAGTATTTTTTCATGTGTGAAATGTAGAGTGTATTATTCAGGATCTGGACACTGCTGTGAGGATTTGAGATGTATATAAAATGTGTAATGTAAAAGAGGAGCTGTATAAATTCTAGCCTTATTTGTCATAGTGGTTTTATATAAAAGACTTCAGAATTCAAATTTCATAATTATACTGCCACAGCAGGCTGAATAACAAAGTGTATTTAATGTGGGAGAACTAATTCATTCATGAGGGTGTAATCACACTGTGGCTTCAACTTTTGAAGTGTAGGAGAATATGACAAACAAGCTATAAAATGTCTCCTGCCCAGAAATGCTTCAGAAGCAGCCATAAAGAACCACATGCTTTGTTTGCTACTTTAGTTGTTACTTATTCCAGAAAAATTTGAAGGCTAACACTTTTTCCACAAAATGCACAGGAAAGTCCGTCACATTCAGGCAGTAGAATTACAGATTTAAAAATCTTCTTTTGTATTGTTATTATTATGTGGGGGCTTTTGAGAATCTTGAAGCTACTTTCTGCAAGTGAAGGCAATTTGGACTTATCCAGCTACATGGGCGTTAATTGGTAGGTGATTGATACAGGCATTTTCCTGCCAACTAAGAATACAAAAAAAAAAAATCAGTTCAAAACCCATGGCATTTTGTGGTAGAGGAGAAGGTCTACTAATGTCACTTTAGTCTCAGAAAAGTTATTTCCAGTGTTTGCCAATTTTCTGATCATGCAGACAGGCTTGTTTACTGACTCAAGTCAGCTGGACTCAAAGCTAGACAAGGTAATCAATACACGCCTGTATTTAGAATGTAGAGGAAGTTCACAGACTGAAAGAGCTTTCTTTTTGGTAATTGTCTAAGCAATTAGCCTACTAACACTCCCTGAAATAGCTGTAGAATACCCTTAACAGCTCATGTGTTATCACTGCATTTGACCCCAAAAAAGGAGATTTAAGTAAAGCATCCAACACCCCAATGAATATTAATCCCCGACTCCGAGTTTGGGCTGGCCCTTCAAGGGAGCACAAGCTGTTAAAGAGACCATAAGCTTCCTGCTCATGCCTTGCACATGGCGGCGGCATGCTGAATGATTCCAAGGCATGTCACTCCTCCCAGCAGAAGGTATGTGAGGCTTAGGCAGGGTGGGAAGGAGGGGAGAAGGCCAAGATTTGTCTGAAAGATCTCAGAAGTCCTAGCAAGTAAAGCGGACACACATGGTTCTGCTAGTAGCAGCAGCAGCAATAGCAGTGTAACTCTTAGAGGAGGTAAAGGTTTTACATTTGCTGCCCCACATCTACTTCTCTGCAAAGGAAGAAGAATGGACAAAAGTAAGACATGCATACATAGTGTTTAAGGGTTGTATTTTCAATATAATGGAGAATTCTTGCTATTCTCCTAAATCTGCAACTAACTCTTAAAGTTTCTCTCAGCCACTGCCAAAAAGATTCCTTTAAGGTAAAAAGGAAAAAGTGCAAAAATTTCAGAAGGAGGCTACAGGTCAGGATTAACAAAGGTCTGAGGAAAAAGTGAGAAGTGCCCACTGCTGTCATTTCCCTTCATGCCCTGTGGCAAAGTATTCGCACCAGCAATCAAGATGTGAGTTTCTCTTCAAGCGTCAGGATATTGCCAATGTTTTATGCAGTTATATTATTAATAGAGCAATCTTTAAGTGGAAGAAGTTTTGTTGTGCTTCTGAAACAGCTGTCAGAAACTTGGGAAGACAAATTAGTAACCACCAGACTCAGATGGGCTCCACATCTTCATTTTGTTACAATGTGTTAAGTGAAGATAGTACTGGTGTTTGGCTTGGATTAGCTTCTAAGCAGTGTTTTGGGCTATGGGCTATTCACTGTACATAACACAAAATACAGGTAGTAGGTCATTTTCAGAGGTCTAAAAGTAAAATACAAAAGAACCTAAAAAGTGTACCATACCTTAGCATGCTTCTTCTTTAAAGAATTTAGCTCTTTCTGCTGTTTCTTCAAATGCTTCAAATAAGCCTGTGGGGCGGGGAAGATCTAAAATTAGTTCTTTTTGTAATCAGAATGGTTACAGTTGGTAGGAAAAGTATATCTATTTCAACAAAAATGCATAGTATAAGAATATGCAAAAGGCCAAGCAATATTACCTTCATCTGCTTTAAATCTTCTATTCTCACTTGAGGAATGAGTTCGATACCTTAAGAAAAGTCACGAAAATATTACTGTGCTTACTAAGAAATAGACTAATCATATAAAATTCAAATTTAAAAATCGTACATAAAAACTCTTAAGCAGCTTTTCATGCATGTTGGATAGGCATACCTTATGTTCCTATTATAAGACATTTAACTGGACCATTGCAAAATTTTGAGCACATTGACCTACGGAGGGCAGACTCAGGAGAGACTCATCTAAGAGAGCCCTAGGACAGGATGCAGGAGGAAGGCAGGATGTCTGTCTAGTTAAGAGCCAGCCCCAGCCTGGTCCTCCGGAGCTCTTTAGTGTAAATGACTGGCAGGAGTAGCTCTACGTGGAAGGGAGAAGCCAGGACGTTTGTGAATGCTGGTAGTCAGCTGAGCGCTTTAAAGGTTTCATAGACTCTTCTGAGTATTTTAGGTAAGGGAACTCCCATGTTCTCAAGGCAGCCTATCCCCTATTGACCACCCCTCTTAGCACTAGGCACTGGATAAGTGATGCAATAAAGTGAATCTGGGATCTTCACAGCTACTTTCACGTCTGTATTTTAAGGTACAGCACTCACACAAACTAACTTCCAGCTGCGTTCCTGACTCAATTACCACCAAAAGGCTTGTTTTTGCCAAATTTAATCCTAGGATTTAAGCAATATGCTACTGAGTACAGTAATGACTTTAAAACACAGGAAATAGT
Source organism: Typhlomys cinereus (assembly GCA_023101885.1). Taxonomy (NCBI): domain Eukaryota; kingdom Metazoa; phylum Chordata; class Mammalia; order Rodentia; family Platacanthomyidae; genus Typhlomys; species Typhlomys cinereus. Next base: position 1,200,913 of record JALPQD010000057.1, on the reverse strand, counting down.
AACCTTAAACATTTCTTGATCGAATGCTGCCAGGAAACATAGAGTAATATACTAGTCGGCCTGCTATGTGAGAGAACAGGCCAGGAGTTGTCATGGCAACCATGGCTGGAAGCATCCCTAATGGGGGCAGTTTGACTGCAGATTGTCATCTCAGGCAAACAAAATGAATGTGCGTTGTGTACTGGAACTAATTTCTATGAGAATCCTGAAGGCCAAGGAAGATACAGTCAAGAAAGACGGGCATGGAGCCCAAGGCTCTCCTTTTTAAGTTTGATTCATTTCAAAATTTGTACACCCAGTGTGAGGGTGAGAGGGCCATAGAAGGAAAGTCCTGTCTGGGAGAAATCAGCATTGGGATCCATGATACTTAGGGGTAGGGCATGTCCAGGGTTCTTTTCTGCGCTTTCGTGTCTGGTGTCAGGAGATGCCTTTCTGCTTCATGACCCAGTGAGGAGGAAGTGAATTCCACGTGACAAAGGACTTCTCTTTGTGTCTCAGTCCTCTTGTCTACAGGAAGAACACACAGGGCTTGACGATTACAAAATCCTCCAAAGATCTTGACCTAGACAGATGAGACCCTTTTCTGTATTGATCTTAATCAATTCTTGATGAACAGGAGCCTGCAAAAAGATATACCTGCCTCGATTACATTTCGTGTTGTTGGAAAAGGGCACAAATCGTGTCTCAACATTTTAGTTCCCCTTGCGATTAATCAGGAAAACATCATTGCACACAAGAGGAACTGACCACTTCTAAATGTCTATGGCAGTGGGACCTGCAGGATATCTGACAGGAATGGAAGAGTCTCTCACAAGTTGTGTTTTTCACTGAGAGATCAGCTACGCATGGTTCCCAAGCACTGGAAATGCGGCAACTATGAAGAACTCAAGGCGTAAGCACACGTGAGCTCGCCCATGAGGCCACATGGCAAGACATGTCCGCTGGCCTGCCTGGTAGGTCACGTAGTACATCGTAGGCACCAAAGATTCGCTGGATGATATCTCATTACAAAAACCTTTTGTCTTGTCAACATAGTTCTTTAACAGTAACTTGTCTTCTCTCACAGCCAGACTTAGAAATTAGGAAAGAGCTGAGTGTTCTTAATACTTTCTTCTGAAAATGGAAAAGGAAAATCAAGGGTTGTTGTTGCATGAGGCTGCATGTCTAGGAGCTGCAGTTTGAACTTTCTACCTCCACAAGCTTGGAGATATTTTCAGCAAATGCCTCTGGCTTCTCCTCCTGGGCCAACCCCTGCTTTCATGTGCTCCCCTTCAGGGTCTCGCTTCAATGCACCCCTCTCATGCTTTCCTTCCGTTTCTCCTCATTAATTCCTATCAAGCAGAATAAATATCTTCTGACTTCAGTCGTCATTTTCCCAGCTACGTTTCTGTCCTTCAATCATTTTTGGTTGTACAATTCCTTTGCACAAAATAATTCTTATACAATTATAAATTCTTATAAAATTCTTACTTCCCCTCATTTTGCCTAATAATTATTATTCCTTTTCCTTCTCTCTGTTCCTGCCTCTTCATCTGACCTACCACGATCTGTCATCATGCTTGTGAGAGTGACAGTTTGAATTCAATGCTGCCTAGATCAGAGCAATCTTCCTCACCCAATGCAGTTCGTCCCTTCACTCCTCTGCTACTCTTGCCATCCATCTCTGGGGCTGACCCTGACGTCTCCAGAGTTACCACTGAGCCCTTCCTTCTCATGGGCCGTATCTACGCTCCAAGTTTTTTTTTCCTTAGTTCTTTCCAGGACTATAGCCTATTTAACCTAGCCCCTTTGTAACACCATTCGTTTATCAGCCATGTTCTTCCTAAGAAAAGAGGCTGCCAACTCTTTCCCAGGCATGGGTCCAGGGACACACTGATGATGTGGGATGGCTTCATCTGCATCAATCACTTCTTCTGGCCAACTCTAAGTATAATGTGCTAACTGCTGGAATATAGTCCTGAGTGCCAAGAGGATCATTAGTTTGAGGCCAACATAGGCTACATAGCAAGGCATATCTAAACCAGCATGACCTTGTCTAAAAAATAAAAAAAAAAAAGAATTCTAAAAACAGAATGAATATGGGCTAGGCAGATGCATGTCAGCCTATGATCCTTTGTACTGTCTCTTGCAGTGACTTGAGATGCGAAGGGTGTGGATGTTGCTCTTCCTTGCCTTCCTGGAGCGATCCAGTGGTCTACTTGCCATGTGTATTGTCAGTCTCTCTTCATTTGGTTCCTCACAGTTGCCCTCTCTAGGCTTCTTCTGCCATCTGTTCTGGGTCAAGCAATACCTATGTCTCAAGGCCCACTTTGTTGGGGATCTCATCCCTGATTATTCTCTGGGACCTTTGCTGGAAGGCATCCTTTCCTTTCCTGTTCTGATGGTCAATCATCAACCATTGTACCTGCCTGTGTATGTTGTGAGGGAACCTGCCTTATCTCCCCCATGATGTAAGGCTCCCCAAAGTATGTAGCCAAACTCAGTGACTTCATGTAGACTCCTAAATAAATTGTGAATGGAAACAGCCTGTAGGCCCTTTCCTTAGGGTCATTTTGGGGAAAGACTAGATCAGAATCAACAGTGGTTTGTTCAATGCAGTCTCATGAGGAACCAATGGGTGGGTGAGACAGTCTAATCTCAAGCATGTCCCCTTCTAGATCCAGGGTCACTTTTGTCCTCTGGAAGTTGGTTATGCTGAACTGTTTTCTGACTGCTTATACTATAATTTAGCAGTGTCCTTGTGTGCTCGTGGGTGTAAGACCAGAGCTTTAATCTACCTCTTTTGTTTTCCACTGCTGGTCTCTGCAGAAGTACCAGTGTTAATACTGGCAGCACTGGAATGGAATGACCCTGTCAGGACTCCATCCCACCGTCTTCCCAGAGACAAGGATGCAGCTGTAGGGCCAGAACAAACTGGGCTACCTCAGTGCTGTCTCATTTTTTTAATTCGTTTTACAAGGCTGAATGAATGCTTAGTTTCCTGAAAAATTACTAGGCTGCTGCAGTTGGGAAAGACTGTCATTTCTTACTTTAAATTGCAGCACTGTATGTACTTTAGTGCATGAACATCTTAATTTCCTAATACTAGGAGCACTACATTCACTTGCAAATAGGAACAACACATACACTGAATAAGAAACCATTAGGAGAAATGTTATTAAAGTTAGGAGCGTTTAGTACATTATTTATGGTCAAAGAGTGTGTTTAAATCATTAAGCTGCCAATATGAAATGAGAATGCATACCAACTTGAAATACCCACCACAGTTGTTTCTCTGTACACAGGCTATACATCAAGACAGGGGTACATAGCTAGGCATGATGGCACTGCTTAGCAATTTTTTGTTTGATTCACAGATAACCACGTGAAAATGGCATTGAGATGCCTGCCTGTGATTTTACATATAGTCAAATTAACTCTCCATGGAGGTTATGACTCCGTTTGCCCATGAGTCCACTGTCTGTTGGCATCTCAAGGACAGTGGGGATGAGTTAGCTCCCAGCATCCCTGTGTGACTTCATCCCCCGTAAAGGAACCATATTTAAACACTTTATAAAACTGCGATAAAGCGCCTGTGAAACTATATTGTTGGGCCTTTGACAGATTTAACACAAATGGTAGGGAAGCAATTTACCAGCTTGTTCAATCAACAAGAAAATATTCTGCTTTTAGATTTCTGGCATGAAGTGAAAAGTCTACATCCTTTCATGAAAACTATTTACAAAGATGGTAAATTGCAGTGTAGCAAGGAGTTCAATGACGACCCCTCTCACCTTTCTTGGCTTCTTGGCCAGAGCCCAGGGCAGCTGTGGTGGTTGGTCTGAGCTCAGAGCTGCTCTGAGGGGTCACGTTTGCTTTGGCTGGATTGGTTTTGCCTTTCTTATCATTCTTAGAAGTGTCGCTGGGCACATCAGCTATGTCGCTCTGGAAGAGAAGAGCTCAGACTGAATCAAGAGAATGCTACCTGGGGCACATCTTTGATTTTATGAATCCAGTGGGACCCCTCAAATTCGCTGATCCCCTTCCCAGATTTCTGCTCGCCTAAAAGATCAGTGCCTGAGTGAAGCAGAGACGTGGCTTCCTTAGAATGATGGAAAAGAGCTCTATCCCCTTTCTAAGCAGGGCATTTCTTCCAGGAGACATTCCCCTTGTGCTCCGCCTGGAGTAGCCTGGTGAAGGAATATATAACAATGGAGAAACAGGGCATCCACTGGAAAGGGGGAAAGACGGGCTGCAAGGATAGAAAATAAGGAATGAGTAATACAGTGGCATTTTTTTTTCATGTATGTACATATGGGTATGTACATGCATGTGTGTATTTGCACATGGGTGGGTTTACATGGTGTGTGGATATAGGTATGCTGATGCACTTGAGTGTGTGTGCCTGTGGAAACATGATGGTGATATGGGAATCATCCTGGATTGTTCTTTCACCTGCTGCTGTGAGCTTGGGTGTCCAATGAAACACCCCGGGGCTAGCCTGGCTAGCCGGCTTGCTCTAGGGATTCCCAGGCTCTGCTTTCTAGGGTCGGAATAACAGGCAGCATTTTTACATGGGATCTGGGGATCTGAACTTTAGATTCTTTAGCTCACTAGGCAAAGGCCTTAACCACTGAGCCATGGAACCATCTCCCCAGGCCACATGTGGCATTTTTTAAAAGCTCACTGAGCTTAGTTGGCATTTTTATTGTCACAAAATCCTGTGTTTTAAATTGTAGTGGATGGTGTCCGCCAGAGTTCTTAGAGGATAGTCATGCCCACGTGTGTAAGGTCACTGGTGATGAGGCATCTTTTTCTGATGGTGGTCACATTTTACTAAGCAGATTACATTCTTGTAGACTCTCCAAACTTCAAGCTCCGTGTTGAACACCCTCTTTAAACTTGCTATACTAATCTACTACTTCATCTTACTTTTGTATTCATTGTTTCTGTTAACCCCCTTCCCCACTCTGTTTATTCAAATGCATCTACTTACAGTTTCAATGCCCATGGCTCTCATTTGGTCTGCTCTCTTTTCTGTGATGGAAAGAAACTTCTTTGGATCTGATAAAGCATCTACAATGTCTGAAATTAACAACAAAAAAATCAATGACTTGTTAAGAAAGTCCAGCCAGTCCTAAGACATTGACACAAAGCGTGACTCATCACAAACAAAAAAATACAGAAAGATAAGAGTCGATCCTCCCCAGCTTCCTCTTTGTTCCTCTTAGTTTTCTCCCAGATGGTGACAGAGAAGAGAAAACACACTGATTGTTGTGATTTTTTTTGCTGTTTCGTTTTTAGATACAACAGGGCTGCATTCTGTAACCTTGGCCAGCCTGAAACTCTGCAGCCCAGGCCTGGCCTTGAATCTACATTGATTCTCCTGTCTTAGCTGCCAGAGTTTTGGGTTTACGGGCCTGAGTTTCCATGCCCTGGCTGCCTTAGGGTTTCGACTTGTGTGATATTGAGCAAGATGATGAAAGTTCCTGGTATCAACTTCTTCATTCAAAAGTTGGGACTGATACCACCTATTCTGTAGGGATACATGCAAACTCAAAGAGATGATGGGTTTGAGCTAGGCTCAGGTGTTTGCATAGCTGTGGACAAGTCTGTTTCTGGAAACAAACTGAAACTCTTCTCAGTGTTTTCCCAACTAAGGGACAGCATGACTTCACCCATTCTGTAACACTTGAAGAACTCCAAGTACTTTCAGAATTCACAGAGTTTTATTCAAAACCAATACAATTGCTGTCCTTAAAACACTACATATGATTCACAAATTTTAAAAATTATGTGAGGGTTAATATGGGAGTTATTTTTTTCTCAGCTGGCAAATGAGACATGTAATTCTATTTGACTTTTATTTCTACTCATGAGAAAATAACATATATACATGGGAAACATTTAAAAACTAGAACAGAAAGTTAAAACCTCTGTTCTTAGCAATCCTATATTCTATATCTTTATCATTCCAGATTGTTTTTAAACTCCCAATATTCATGTTTTATGTACTAGTTGTTTTTCACTTCAGACATCCTGAAAAGACTTTCATACTGGGAAATACAGATCTACTATATCAGCTCCTTAAATGTTGCATTTTCTGAAGGGTGTCAATTTCCTTATCCAGTTCCCTATTGAGAGACAGTGAAACTCTTATAATTCTTGCTACTAAAATATTGCTAAGAACATGTGCTACAGGAATTATTGCCAAGTTCTCTCTAACACACATGATGCCAGCATATTCTCCTAAGAGAAGTTCCTGCCTCCGACCATCACTGACCTAAATACACTCTTACCTCTTGATTAAGATTCCAGGAATTTGTTATGAAAAAAACTGAAGCATACACAAAAGTAGCATGAAAATTAAAATAACCACTCATATATGCTGAGGATGAAGACCTGACAGGTAACAATCTGTGGCATTTATTCAGTTCCTTCCTTATTTCTTTTTCCCTTCTCTCTTTTGCTGAAACATAAAAAGCCTAATTCTATGCATATCATTCTTTCCTTATTAGTACTTCTTCACACATCTCTTAAAAAAGGGTTATATTCTTATAAAACTAATAATACAAATCACGCAAAAGTAGGCAATAATATATCAATACTGATACACAGAAATTGCACTATTCTCCTATAGTTATTTTCTCTGAATCAAGACACAAAGTTCACTCTGTCTCTGATACTTATGCCTCTGTCTGCTTTCTTTGAGATGTTATCTCATGTGTCCCAGGTTAACTCTGAACTCAGTAAGTAGCCAAATCTAGCCATGACAGCCCCCTGTCTCTGCTTCCCAATTGCTGAGATTATAGGTGTGCAATACCATAAACGTCTTTTTTCTTCCCTCCCCCTCCCTCTCTCCCTCTTTCTCCTTCTCTACCTGTCTCTTCCTCACTCCCTTCTTCTCTCTCTCTCTCTCTCTCTGTGACAGAATTACACCATGTAGTTCGTGCTGGCCTTAAGCCAATGATTAGCTTGGTAATTAGATCTCTTCATTTAAAGTGGAATAGTTTTACTATTTATTTGAAATAAAACATAGTTGTGGCAAAGAGATATCATTAGGAGTGCTCGAAAATATTTCACACTCCCCATTTATCTCCATGCTTTCCTTGTGTGATATGACTCTTCCTTTTTGGGAGAATATTTCGTAGGCATGGCTGTGACATCAAATGAACCAGACTACAAGACGTAAAGCGTGAGTATTCCACTAAATGTGTGTTGAGTTCATGGGTAGTTTTTAGCGAATGCATAATGTCTCCAATGGTATGTATTTATATGAGCTTTCAATCTTTCTAGAAAAGATGGCTCTTTAGGGACTTAGTGTAAAAAAAACAAAACAAAACGACAACTGTTGTCATTTTCTTCTCTCGGCAAATTAACTACTTAATTTATGTGTCTAAAGGGCATTCCAAAGAGATCTGTTCTTAATGTTTTAAGATTGTTATTTAAGGATCAGCTCTGGAAAAAAATATAGACTTATGAGAGAGTGTGCTGGGTTGAATACCCTCTCTTGATTTGCTGTCTACTTAAACTTCAGAATGTGGCCTCATTTATAACGAGATTACTAACCTAAGTTTCAGTTAAGGACCAAAGAAGATCCTAAATCCCATGCCCGTGTTCCTAACGAAGAGGAGGCATCCAGAGACAGAGAGGGCCCCTGACAATGGCACAGCCTAGAATGGCACAGCCTTAAGCCTCCAGAAGTTGGGAAAGAGATAAGAAAGGGTCCTGCCCTAGAGGCCTTTCAGGGAGCAAACAGCTGACTTCACGGACTTACACTTCTATCCTCACAAACTGTGAGGAATAGTATCAGTCATTTCAAGTCATAGTCTGTAGTAATCTGTCATAGTTGCACCCAAAAACTCACATCCAGCAAATCAGCAATGTGAATCAGCTCTGTGTGAGTGCATTTTTGTACAGAGCTATGTGCTTAAATTTTCCTGCAGGTTTTATTAATATGCCATGGAAGGATCATTAGCCCTCAGGGATTGCCCAGGATCCTGTTGTGGTTGGATCTTGGATGACTCCTATTACTATTAGTAGAATCTCAGTGGCTTTATCCACTTGCTATAGCTGTTTCTGAATCAACACCAATGTCACTGTTCAAAGACAAGCTAATTGAGGTGCTCCTGTTAGCCTCTGCTTGTTGCTACATTAGACATCCAAAAGCAGGACTATGGATCTACCCATTTGTTGTGCAAATAGCATTACTTAAGTTTCCTGTGAACTGCTAATATTAACAATTTTAGAATGATTGGACTTCTGCCACCAGGTCCTGAGCTCTTGCCTTGTTTAAATTGTGTTTTTGAAGTATGTTACCTGAAAGTTATATGCACTCATATATTGTCTTTATAAATATTCATGGGATGAGTACTAGAGGGTAAAAACAGTCAAAAATAAAAAAAATCATAATGTGCAATATATGGCAAAATCATAACACAATGAAAGTACACAAAGCATAACATTTGTTCAAATTAACTTACATGAGCCAAAAGGGAGATCACAAAAGGACTAAAGGTGGCAGACAAGGCTAAAATTGTCAGATTGATTGAAATTTGCTTTATTGCCGACAATTTCAAATCACAAAATTGATATTTCAAGGAGATGTAATTTGTCGTGTAATTGTATGGGCTCATTCTAAAGTGGTAATTTTGTACCCAGGACAATTGTAATCAAAACTTTTAACTAAGAGCAAAGGGCTCAACATTAGGGAGACAAGGCACGTTCTGGCTTGTTTGGTGGTGATTTCTCCATTGTCACTCAGCTTATTTGACCAGAGGCACATACTCCTGGGACATGGAGTAATGTGTATCAAAAACAGATACTGAGTTTTAACAATCACATGGACAGTAACAGGTAAGCAAGGAAGGGAAGCTGGACCATAGGTATCTGATGTCTGTTCATAAGTAACATTCAGTTTTTCCTGCTGCTGCAATGAAAAATAATTTAGGGATGTATTCATAAACATCTAAGATAGTCTTGGGAAATGTTCTGCATATTGAAGAAAAGGGTATCATTTTTCAGGGCTACTATGACATTATCTGTGCTTTGTTCCTTCTGTTCTGGACACAATAGCCAGGTGCATCTCCTTTACTTTGCTGTGCCTTCAACAAACTGCGGTAAGACCTAACCGATGCCCATCAGTGTTCACGGGCAGATGAGGTCTATCTAGCCTGACCACACAGAACACACTAGCCAAGGAGAGTGGAAAACTTTTGACTTTGTAGAACCCATGCAGTGAGGTAATGTGTCCCAGATATTTGGAGACCACAGCAGGAGCTCTAGAACCTTCCTTTCTAAAGAAACCAGGTTGTTTTATCCCACTTGCTATTTAATTTTAGATTTAACCAATGCTGTACTTATCTGTATTTTAAAAATACCACCTATTTCTGGAGGAGTAAGTGCTGCTTCCAACAGGCTGGTCTCTCTGAGTGAAGTCTTCACATACGCTGTTTTCCTCCCCCTCCCACCCGCCCATCCTCTCTCACTTCCATGTAGAGTTGAAAGCATCAATTTAGGCATTCCAAAGAACTAAAGAGAAGATACCAATTCATTAGTATGGATTTTGAGACTCTAATTTTTCAGAAAAATTCAGTCTTTTGTTTGTTTGTTAAATAACTACTTTTCAATGCATTTCAGTACCTGGATGCTGAGCACACAATACGGTACCCTCCTTGCCTCTGTGACTGCTACTGATTCACAGTTCCATATATCTCCTGTTATTCATGTTATAAAGAGATAGAAGCAAAAGAAAAATAGACTTCTCATTTTGGCTGTAAAGTGGCATTAGTAAAGCTCAACAAATCTCACAGCTACAATTTGGATTAACACTATTAGCTCCTACCAAATGTTGCTAACTACAACACCCAGAAGACTGCATTGTATGTGAGTGCTCAGGGCAATAGAATTCATTGGTTATTTGGAAATGTTTTCCTATAATCTTATACTATGTACACCCCTTGGTGGGACAAATTTACTGGAAAAAAATCAACCTCAAGAAAAGATCATAAATATTTCTGAAACTGTACATCAGGAATCTTGAATGCAACATTTTCTAAGAAATAAGAAATGAATAATAATTATGAATAACTAAATTATGGGATGCATAGAATGGGATCATATGCAACTGCTAAAAATATAAAATTATCCTAGGACACAGGAAATATTCTCCATGCCGTCAAAAAAAAAGAGACTTCCAAATGAATACACAATAAGATATAATTTTATTAAAAATAAAATAGAATGGGACTGGAAATAAGACTCAGGGGTTAAAACCTTTGTCTCCTAAGCAGAAGGACCTGAGTTCGGATCCTAGATCCCATGTAAAACATCGGGAGAAAATGGTGGCAGCCTGTGCTCCTGGCCTTGAAGGGAAGCCTGGGAAATGCTAGAACAAAGGAATAAGGAGGTAAAGTGATCTGGGATGATTCCCAAATGTCAACCTTGAGCTGCCACAGGCACACACAGTGCCCGCTTCTACACACACACACACACACACACACACACACACACACACACACACACACAGAGATGTGCAGTAAACAAACAAGCAAATAAACAAATAAAATTAGAAGCTACATGTGGTGGCACATGTCTGCAATTCAACCTGCTTGGGAAGCTGAGGTATATCATAAGTTTTTCTTCAATAAATTAAAATTTATTTTAACTAAAATTTTTAAAAATTATATTAACTAAAAATTAAAAACAAGGACAACAGCAACGGGCATGTACCTCAGTGGCACAATGCTTGTCCAGCATGTGCATGAGGTTCTTATGATAGAGATAGATAGATAGATAATAAATAGATGGATAGACAGATAGACATATTATTGATAGATGATAGATAGAGAAATAGATAAATAGATAGGCAGACTAACAGACCGACGAGAAGATTTAAAACAAAGATTTTAAACTCCAGATAGAAGATTTATAAGCAACCATTGTTCTGCATTGTAAGAATCTTTCTCTGACATATATTCTAGCTACTTTATCTTTTAGGGAATAAACCTGCCATATATAGTTATAACATGAAGTAATACATTGCTATAAACTTTCTTTAACCAAATTCTTATGATGTATATGAAGTTTTTTTTTCTAGAACATGGTGGAGTTTGATAGTGTGGTTTCATTTGAAATGACTTCTATGGAATCAGTGAGAAAGTCAACAAATTAGAGAACAGACTGTAGATTCCCTTGCCCACTATTTTGTAGGTACGCATGTAGATACAAACATACTATACCTCAAAAGATGATGAAGATGAAAATTTGAAAAAAAGACAGCTCCCATTTTTTGTTTTTTTTTTGTTATCTTTAGGTAAAACCTCCAAATGTCAAAATATCTCCCTTGAGATTTTTCAGAAATAAAGATGATCAGAAAGTTCTGAGAAAGCTCTTTCTGAATAGCAAATGTGAGGTTAAAATAGTGACTGGAGAATTCCAGTAGAGACATTTTTAATGCTTTGATTGAAGGAAGCAGCCAGAATGACCAGGGAGGCTCCCTGAAGGTCTGACATGAGATTAATCCACATGAAGTCAAATGTCCACACTGGTAGAACTCCCCTCATAAACACAGATGGTTCTCAGCACAGTCCTGCATTACACCCGCCTCCCTGCAGAACAAAGTTTCATGTGTGGACTCTCTTTATGTAAGCTTTGGCACAAAGCAGGCACTCAGCAAAGTTATTCTTTTTCTTTTTTGCTAATCAAATGGCTCATTTCCCAGGAAAGAATTAGAGTTTCATTTGAAATTTAACCTACTGCAGAGGTAAAATTTTAATTTTTTTAACCAAATGGATTTATGTAATATTTTCTAAAATGTATTAAGAGACTGATTGCATACTCCTGCTGTCTGACTGCACTCTGTGAAACATGAATCCTTTTTGGTCTTCGAGCTATTGAGCTGCTGCTGTGCTGCACCGCAGGTAGGTTCTAGAACCTGCTGTGGCTGGGTTATGGCTTCAAAACACTCCCTTAAAGGCCTCTTGTCTCCTTCTGTGACCCCCTTACTCAGTTCGGGGCACCCTCCAGGCCTCATTCATGGCCTTATATCTACTTATATGTCATGGGCTCTAATGCATTCTTTTTATTAATAACTGAGGGGAAGAGGAGGAAGGAGGCATGACTATGCATTTGGTGGCTGGAATACCTCCACAGCTTAAGTTACTTTTTGAACCTACAATCAGACTGTTAAAGGAGGGATTAGCTGCAGGAAACTTGCAGTGCAGTGTGAGTCACAAAAAACAAAGCAAAGCAAAACAAAACAAACTCCATGTAACCCTACATTTTCCCAACAAAAGAGTGATATGTTCTAATGCAATATAGGAATTTCATTTTAGCTATGGACACGCACAGCTTACACCCATTCTTGAGTCTCGTTATGACTCTGTACTTTGGAATGGATACTTACCCAGAATGCTATAAGAGGCGGTCCTACTGCCTTCACTGTCCATGTGAGGGATGAGGACTTAAAACGGTCCTAACATGATTCCCAGGTCACCAGCCAGCAAAGGAGTTGGGACTTGAACCCTTGACTAATCTTACGCAGTCACACTGCTCTGTGGGTCTCTTTGACTGTCATGACTATTCCAGAGGCTGAAAACAGTCCCCTTGTTTAGCTGCAAGTTAAATACTAACCCTTGGCCAAGGTTAGGTCCCTCTCTTTGATTCTCTGAATAAAGTCAATATTGGTTAATGTCTAAAATATCTTTTTTTAATGAACATAAACTCTTGTGAATTTGGAAGAAAATTCAGACATGTTGGTAATCAAACTCATTTTAAAATTTTCAGTGAGGGTTGGAAGGATTGCTAAGGGATTAAGACTCTACCTCACCAGCAAAATTTCCTGAGTTCGGATCTCAGGTCCCATGTAAAAACACAGGCAGAAACAGCAGCAGGCTGAATTTCCCACCCTACTGGGTGGAGCCTGGGAAATCCCAAAGCGAAACAAAAAAGGTAGAAATTCCAGGATGATTCCCGAAGTCCCTTGGTCCTCTACAGGGACACATAGTGCCCTCACACACACACACACACACACACACACACACACACACACACACACACACACACACAATGAAAAAAAACTTTAAAAAGTTTACATTTAAAAAAATTTTCAGTACATTGAACCCCCAAAGTCTAGCATGGATCACAGGCACTATGATTCTTAGAGGCAAGGGATTAACAGCCACAATAGTATTCTTATATTAAAGGGGAACACAAAAAAGAGCTCTAGGCAATGCTACTGAGTCCTTCATCTCATTAGAGAGGAGGACCCAGAAGTTTGACATGCACACTAAAGGATGCTCCAGGAACAGGGGGAGGGGGACTGGGAGAAAGGGAGGGAGGGGGGAAGGAAAGAGAGAAGGGGAGAGGGAGCAAAGGGATTCAGGGAGGGGTGGAGGGAGGGAGGAGAATGGGGTACTTAACGACTTTGTAAGAGTGGAAGAAATAAATATAAAATAAAATAAAATAATAAAAAACAATGTGAAAATGGAAAAAAAAAGAATGTATATCAAATGCTCTCTAAAAAAGGGCAATTCTTTTCATCTCCATGCAATTATTTGATTTTTTATAGTTCTGAGATATTGTATCTCTCTGAGATACTATCAACAATGAAAACTGTTGTTATTTTCTAGCTGGAACATTGAATAACAATCTTGAATTTTGATATTCAAAAAAAGAACAAAAACAAAATAAAAAATTTTCAGTAATACTGACTGGTAAGATATGGTTTGTTATAAATTTTCTCACTTTAATTGATAGCATAAATGCATCCTTCATAAGGCATTTGTAAAATGTTAAATGCCATAAAATTGTGATGTTTTGGAAAAAAAGACAAATGTAGCTTAGTGCTTTCATTTCTTACTATGAAAGTGGAGGCCATTACTGATACTTCACTTCCTCAAGACTGGGGGTTTGTAGCACAGGTAGGTGCTCACTGTGTAACTATTGTGAGTTTTTGGAACAGAGAAAATGTTCTTGTAACTGAGGACATGTTCTTTATCCAAATGTTCACCTTACCTCCAAATCCATCAGGCACGTATGTTTTGAGAACAATATTGCAGAAAATTGTTGGCAGTGATAAGGGCTTGTTTCCCTCATTTCTCAGGGAAATGTGTCGATAGCCTGCTTGGAGGCCATCCAGGGGGAGGATCCTCTGGCCAATCAGCCTGTTGTTGTCATCATACACTGCTATTCTCAACACGGCCAGGTCGGGCAGGATCACCTGCAAGTACAATGTAGGTCTTTCATTGAGTTCTGTGATGCAGTTCCCAAGCACTACAACTCTGAGGATTTAGATTGACTTGATACTGCTTTTAAATGGTATCTGAAGGCTAAAGTAAAGCTGTGCTCCATGTACATTCCTAAAATGTGCTGAGTAAGGTGCTGGCGCCCAAGAAACTGATATGGGAAAGAGTTTCCATGAAGTCCTATCATCAAATATGCTAAATGGACAGATATTAAACACTGAAATTCTGCCTGTCATTTTTGTCTCCAACTGCACCCAAGCTACAGGTGAGAAAAAGGAGACTTCGAAAAACAGAAAATTTTCTTAATTTCAGAGATTATCAAAGACAGTCTGGAGTCCAGGAATTGGGGTTCTTGATTTCTAATCCTGTGACTTTGTAATCTGGACTGCATCTTAAATATAACTCTGCCTGTTTTTAAGAACATGACAAATATCTGAGGAAATATCTCATGTACACATAGAATTTACATATAGATTGCATTCTCCTTGTCAATTGCACTCTGATTTTTGAATGCATTTTTGGATGTATAGAAGAACTGGGAAATCTAAAAATAATATTAATCAAAGAAATATTAATATATGTTGATTCTATTCCTATAACTCCTAGACTGAAGAAATGGACATAAAATCTAAGTTCAGATGACAGAGATTCTATTAAGATACAAAGTGTGACAACATGATCAAAGAAATATCTCATGATTGACTAGGGGCCACAGGATTTGGACATCCTGGCTGAGGGGCACTGGGTCTACATCTAGACAATGGGTTGCTGACTTATTACTAACTATCAGAAGATGCAGTTTAATTCTAATTTCAGGAAGGTAACGAGAAGAAATCTAGCTAAAATTCAGCCATCTTACTTCTTTCTCTTGTCTCAATTGGCAAATGGGATGGGGAGAACATTTGAACTTTTTCACTTTTGCATTTTGATTTTAGTGGGAAAAGGAAAGTGAAAGATCTGAGGAAAGAAGACAAAATCATGCTGTCAGTGAAAGACAATTTAATATCTCAAAAATGGTGATGGATCCACAACTGGCAGACGCACATTACATACAAAATCCAAGTATGAACACTACCACACTATTTTTTTTTAAAAAAGGAATAAGGTCATTAAATATAACTAAGTACATATTAAATATAAATACCATTTGCTTCTGATTAGTATCAGGCCAATAGCTAAACCTGTTATCCAGAATTCTGGTTTCAGATAAAAAGGGTCCAAAACAATGACAAAGGTTTCATATCGCCAGGTCCATTTCAAAACAACTGAGGGCCTAGGAGGAAATCACATTAATCTTTCTTCTTATCAGACTGCTGTTGGTCCTTTTGTGGATGATCTGTTTATATTTGCTCTCTTGTAGTCTCTTGTTTTTATCTTTATCGTTGGATTCTTGTATAGTTTTTCAAGGCCACTGGGGAACCAAGAGGTATAAGTCGGGCTCAAGGAATTTTTTGAAGATTCAGAGAACTGGAATGACATACAAGGAATCACACCACTGTGCTGGGCTTGAGCTTCTAAACAAGTTAACAAAGAGATTGAGCAAAGTGATTTGACAGTGTTTCACAGGAATCTCCTTTTACTTGACCATAACCATGACACCTGAATACCCACTCTAATCTTTTAAGAAGCCAGCATTATCCTGATACAAAAAATAAAACAGATAAAAACACAAGAAAAGAAAATTATAGTCCAATCTTCTCTGATGAAAACAGACATAAAAATTCTCAAAAACACACACCAAAAGGATCATTTGTTACTATCAAGTTGGTTTCACCCTTGAGACGCAAGGGTGGTTCAACATAATATACAACAGTAAATGCAATATATCATGTAAGTGGATTCAAGGACAAAAGTCGCAGGATCCCCATAGGAAACAAAGAAAAAGCTTCTGACAAAATACAACATTCTTCACGCTAAAACCATCAAGAATACTAGGAACAAAAGGAAAATATTTCAACATAATATAGGCTATAGATGATACGTCTGCAGTCAAAAATTGCTAAATGGAAAAAATTAATGTCACTTTTGCTAAATTTAGGAAAAATTACTTTCTCCACTCTTATCCAAAATAGTACTTGAAACAATAACAGCTAGAAAAATAACAGAAAAATAAAAAAGATGAAAATAGGAAAGAAAGAAGCCAAAAATTCTAATTTACAGATGATATGATTCTACATATGAGGGTCCCTCAAAAACTGACCTAAAATCTCTTAAGTCTGATAAGAAGTTTCAGCAAATTGGTAAGATAAAAATTAATATACAAAAATCAGTAACCTTCCTATCTACCAATGATAAGCTGAGAAAAAAATCAGGAACATGACTAATGAAGCAAGAGATTAAAGAAAATGGAAGACAGAAAGACAAGCCATGCTCCTCCACTGTGAGAATTAATAATGGGAAAAATGGCAGTACTACCAAAAACAATGTGCAGACTTGATGCACTCCCCAAAAGAATTCCAATGCCATTCTTCACAGAAATAGAAAAAAAATCTTAAAATTTATATGGAAGCACAAAAAAATTCTATACCCAAAGCAACTGTGAGCCAAAAAAATAATCAATGTATCTGATTTCAAATTATACTACAGAGCTATGATAACTAAAGTAGAGTGGTATTGACACAAAACAGACATTGGAGGTCAATAGAAAAAAAAAGAGAGGGCCCAAATAGAAGTCGATGATGCCAGAGTTGCCTGGTGTTTGAAAAACATGTCAAGAACATCTATTGGAGAAATGGTAGTCACTTCAACAAATGCTATTGAGATTTCTGAATACCTATATGTTAGAAATGAAACTAGACCACTTTTTCTTTCTTTGTACAAAAATCAACTGTGGACAGATCACAGAACTCAATGTAAAACCTTAAACTTTGAAAATTTTACAGGAAAAATTAGGGAGAAAAAGTCAAGATACATGAACAGGTAAGGACTCTCTAAATAAGGAATTCAGATCTCAGTAAACAATGCCAACAATTGACAAATGGATTTCAAGAAACCCAAATTTTTGAACTGGAAGAGAAAAAAGTGAACTGGATGAAGAAATAGGAGAAAAAATTTGCTGCCTATATATCTGATAGAGAACTAACATTCAGAATTTGCAAAACACTCACAAAAATGAAACAAGAAATCAGACAACCATTAGGTTTTAAAAAGAGAAAATGAGGACATCACATGAAAGTGCATGAGTGCAAGTCACAGTCTCCACAGCCACCTTGTGGATGAAACTGACAACCAAATCAATAAATGGGCTAATGAAATGAGCAGGCAGGTCTCAAAATATGAAACACAAATAAACATTTAAAAATATATTCAAACTCCATAGCCAGTAGAGAAATATAAAATGTAAACTAAAACTATATTGAGATTCCATCTCATCTCAGATTGTCAATCATCAAGAAAACAAATAACAACAAATGCTGGGAAAGAGGCTGACCCTTCTCATGACTGAGGGGAATGGCAACTAATCTAGTCACTATGCAAATTACTGTGAAAGTTCCCCCCCCCAAAACAAAACCGAACCAAACCAAAAGAAAATACATGTACTCATGACTCAGCAGTACCATGCCTGTCTGTTTATCAGACTCCAAGTCAACATACCACAGAGAGGCTTGCACATCCATCAACCTAGGTGTCCAACGAGAGAGTAACAAGTAGAAAAAATGCGATATATATTTAATAGGTAGTTCAGATATAAGGAAAAAGGAAATTATGTTGCTTAGAGAAAAAAACAGATGCAACTGGAATTAATCATATTTTGAATACAAGCCTGTCTTGGAAAGACAAGAATCATAGACTTTCTTTCATATGGTTCCCAGATTTTACAGATATGGACACGATTGTATATAGGACATGAAAGTAGACATGCAAGTGTCTATTGAGAAAGAGAGAGGTGAGAAAGACAGGGTTAGGGAAATGTGGAGGAATATGTTCAATGTATAATATGTACTTGGACGAAGATGTACTTATGCAACGAAGTAAACAACACAATAAAAATTAAAACAATAGAAAACAAACTGAATATCTGCTTTTTATATTAAAAAAAGAAGTAGGGATGCCTGACAAAACTTTCTGGGTTCCTACGAATGTGTAAGGAATTATTCATACCAAGGAGAAATTCTTTGCATCGACGACAGATCCAGACACAACAGACTGAAAAGACTGTACAAGAGAAAAGGCTCAGCAGAGCTAACTCACACTGACTGCGGCAGGAGCAGGGTGACCGCCAGGACAGCACACGCAATGCTTGCACACCGCAAGGGACCCTCCTGCTAGAAACGGTCTGTTTCATCAGATCCACTTGGGTCTCTCTAGGCCGGTTACTCTACTCTGAAATAAACAGTCCCTATTTCGTGATGTGAGACAGAAGCCGATTCGCTGTGCTGTGTGCATGACCCATGAACGGTACAGAGCCACTTGGGCAACAGACCAAGCAAGGCAGAAAGGAGGTACTTTGGGGAGAGATGGGCCTGTGTGTGGAACTTCAGTGTGTCGTCATTTGAATGGTTAATGACCGAACACTGTGGGCGATGACTGTTTGAACTTGGGAACTGGACTCCATAGCTGGGAGAAGACAGCAATACACTGAGCAACCCATGTGACGGGGAGTCTCACTTCTGAGCAGACAGGACGTGCAGCCCCCTATGTGATGACACTTACTGGACTTGGCTTCAGTGCGACTTCTTCCCTAACATCCTATTGATGGGAACAGTTCAGGACATCTGCAGGGAAAACCCTTCAACACACAATGGCAGCCACCAAAAGGACACATGAAGAAGCAGACTGCAAACCTGGAGGTGGGCACTGTCCCTCAAGTGGTCACCAAGAAGGGAAGGAGAATGAAGAATGTGAGTCAGGTCCACTTGTTAACACTAATGACAGCAAGGGAAGGAACTTACTAGAAGAAGGGGAAAAGCAGCATCACGTGTTAAAAGACATCTGTCCATCATGCAGGCACTCTATGCAAAGTGAAGCCCCCAAGTTACTCCAGCAGTTGGGATATATTACCCTACCTTCCGAAACACGAATGATTCTTCATTGTAAACTGGGTTGAGGCCATTGTTCATAACCATGCGAGTTCGGAACTCCTTCCGTATAGTGTCAGTGGGCAGTCCATACATGTCCACCTCCACATACGTGCCGATTTTCTTATCTGATAAGAACTGCCCCGAGATAACCTGCAGGAACACAGACACAGGATAAAGAGAAGTGGCCTCTGTGTAAGCATTAGTGGCGATGGATAATGAAGACAACAGAATTCTGGTTGGTGGATTTCAACTAATGTAGAAATGTGTAATCTCAAAGGTAATGTGTAAGCCTCTTTGGAATTTCCTTTACGAAACCCAAGCATTATTGAGCAACCTCTCTTTGAAAACAATGTTCTAGTGAGGTACAACTGTCTTGAAAAAGAACAAGGAAAATGCACATAAATCATATATTATTATATGAAGACACAGTCCCCAGAGTTACTGCCACCTAGGTCCAGATCTGTAAAGAAATGGACTTGGATGTACTGAGATTCCTTCGTGGGTCTGGAGATCTGCCAGATCACACCAAAGTATTTTAAAAGCCTTAAATAGAGATGCACAGAAAGAAAGCAATGCTAGAATGTGCCTGCTGTTTTTTAGTGATATTATCAATGGTCAACTATGCAGTGTTATTTATTTATTTGTAAAGACCAGTATTTTATTTGCTATGAAATTATATAGTAACCTTTTCATTTACTTTCCAAATAGCTATAGCCATTTATTAGCCTTTCCCTAGATACCTAATATCTAGTAATTTTGAAACACCTTTTTAAAGTGAAAATAACACACAATAAAGCGTACATATAAATTTAGATACGTAGATCAATTTTTGACATGTGAACACTTCCTCCACACGTGAACTACCACCACAATGAAGAGAACAAGCTTTCTTTTCACTTTTCTTTATATGCTTTTATGAATCATCTCCTTTCCATCTGCACTGATTTACCTTTTGAGACTACATCTTGTATTCTCTACAATTTGATATAAATGGAAGCATACAGTAAGTAGGTACATTTTGATAATGTATCTTACTTAAAATAGCTCATAGTTTTTTCAGTGGGAAAAAATGTTGCATAGACAAAAGAAGAAAGTTTGAATCCAAGTTGACAGTGACTTACAGCTCTTCAACTTGACATTAAATGTTGCAACTGTGGTCTCCTTCTGGCACACCAGCATATGCATGTGCACTGATGAAACCTGTGATGTGCAGGGTCTTACCTGCACTGAGCAAGTAGCTGCAATAACCCCATCAACTGGGGTTTCTGAGAAGGGATCAAATGTCCTATCAGGCCGCCTCATGAAATCAGGCTTGAGAAGGTATCTGGAGAGACAGAAGCACAGGAGTTTATTTTATTGACAGTTGGTTCAAGGACTAAAACAACAGCTTCATCTTTTCTCATTTAGGAGCTACATGTTCGGGCAGATCTCAAGGATTGAAGACTAAGACCTTGCCGTTTGTACAATTCCAAAGAGTATCAGACGACAAGCATCAACTACAGGGAGTGCTGTGTCTAAAAGAAGGGAGATGTCTCTCTGCTGGAACAGAGAAGGAGGTGATTAAGCTATTTCCTTGGACCAAAGTCTCCCTCCTCAGTCTTTTCCCACTTGGTCGGCATTTTGCCTCCATTTCTGTCTACCCTTAAATAATCCAAGCAGAGGAACTAGAGAGATAGCTCATGGGTTAAAGCCTCTGTCTTACAAGCAGAAGGACCTAGGTTCAGATCTCAAATCCCATGAGAAAATGCCAGGTGGGAATGGCAGCAGCCTTCGCTTCTGACCCTGATAGGCAGAGCTTGGGCAAAGAAGTAGAGCAATCCTGAAGTCACTCTTGGGCCTCCACAAGCACACACAGTACCCTCTTCTGCACACAAACACATCCTCCACACAAGCACAACCCCCTCCCCCCAAGAATCCAAGTAGAACAGGAATCCTGCAAAGACTACTTGCTAATAGGGGCTTGGCTCTCCTTTTTCTGTTGGCTACTAATTTTAATGTCTTTCAAAGTGCACAGCAGAGAAAAGTGCTCCAAGCTGTACATGGGAGAGAGTTCAAGTGTCTGGACTGTCATCTATGTGTGAACACGCTGAAAGCCACCTGACAGGCAGGTAGGAAACATATTTTGAAGACTCATTCTGAATTCTTAACTGCTGAAAAACAGTTATCTCACCTCACTGCTTCCAATGATGAAAATCAAGGTATCCCACTAGCTGAACCGTCAGTTAGCCCCAGTTAGGACAGGATGGCACCCCAGCGCGTGAGTCTACAGGCCACTGGGCTGGGGTCTGTGTGACTGACAGTGTCACTTAGGAATATGTGCATGGGGAAAATGGCCACTGAATTTTTCATCTCAGTAGCATTCTAGCTTCATATTTTCCTTTAACCTTTTAGAGCTTCAGTAGAATTAACACTTTTTATTTTGTTTCCTGGCTCACAGATTTTTAAGAGTGCTATTTAAATAAACTAGAACAGAATTTATACATAGCATTATGTAATTTCTATTTATAAAGATATGCAAAAGAACCAAGGGCGGATGAGATTCACTTAACATAGCTACTTCTGACACTGAGTTTACTTTGTGCTTCAATTTGTCACCAGTAAAGCTACGTACATTTAATGCCCACATCTCTGGTTAATGTCCAAATAAGCAGGGTTTGTACAAAACCCTCTACTAGTCAATTTAAAATGAGAGAATTAAACCCTAAAGTGTAAGTGATGAACTGTTTTACTTGTGGCTAAAAGGGAAAAAAACCCTGCACAACAAAATGGGCCAGGTGAAAAATGTTTATTTGCAAATATCGACCTAGGACTTCCTTTATTTCTGTCCCTGACTCGTGACCAGCTCACACTCAGCTGCCACTAATTAAAGAAGGCATGGTTTCACTGAATCCTGACACTAGGTGACAATGGTTTAAAATCACATTACTCACCCACATGATCCATTATACTCAAATTTTCCCTGATTCAATTGCATCGCTAAATCTGTCAAGAGACAAAAATAATTAGTATCTCATCTCCCTGGAGGGGGAGATCCTGATTGGCCAAGGAGAAACAATGCAAACCAGACTGTTCCCAGGCCCAGCGGTCTCCCCTTTGCACCACTGGCTAAGTTAGGGCTTATGCCTCTCTTGCATGTTGAAATGACCTCGTGTTCAGTTTATAGGTAGAATGTGTTCTCATGAGTCTCACACTAGAAGTGGAGTCATTGCACAAGTCATACAATTGCTCATTTAATGCTGAAAGAAGGCATGTCCTACTGGCTGTCACTGGTGTGTATATGCCTCACATGGACACTCACTGAAATCACAGAACCTCATTAAAAGGAATATAAAAGAACTAGGTAAAGATGGCATAAAAATTGGTGGCTTATTCCTTGTGTGAGAATTAGAGAGAATTCTTCTCAGGGGACTACCATAGCAGAGACTGGTTCATGATTTTTCTCTAGAGAGGCAGAGAGAAGTTTCTTTGTTTTCATCAGAAAAAAAAAATGGATTGATAAGTTTCCTCCTTCTTCAGAATGCTGTGATTAAAGGTAACATAGATAACAAAGAATAAAACAAAGTCAACTGCTTTAGGATCACGTAATCCCTATTGCAGGCTCACTTGCAACCATGAACACAGCTTGATCCCTGGGTGATTAAAAGCAGCACACCATTGTGTTCTGTGCTAGTAAAATCACTGGGGATCAGAATGGAAGCTGAACAGAATGGAAGTCTCTCCTGTCCCAGGACCATGGAGACATCATATGTAGTGGGGTGGGAGCTGTCAGGAGCCCTGGCCACTGCAGAGGCTCCCCATGGGGAAGGGAAACATGGTCAGCTCATGTTTCAGGGGCAGGTCAATCAGTATTACAGGGAGCAAGGTAGTCAGGGGTTCTCAGGGTGAGGTAGATACATTGAATAAGGAAAAAGTCTGGCAACTGGAATTCACTGAGAGGTCCCCTCTTCGAACAAAGGGCTGAAGACAAAATGTTGGTTCTTATATTATTATTATTTTTTAAAAATTTTTAAAAATCATTAAAATAAAGTATTACACAAAATAAACACAATTTGGTGGCATCTTTCCATTGATTCTACTTTTATTTTGCTATCTACATAATACTGTAACCAGAGTCTCTTAACCAAAATTTGAAAACTTAACATCTTTGTGCATTTATAAAAAATTATCTTAATTTTGGGGGAGAAAAAAGAATCCCTACATATATTGGAAACCTGCCTTGGGTATACTTTGGAGAACCAAACTGTAGTTGAGTACCTCTGAAAACATCTAACTGTTCACTTCCATCCTATTGTGTCTATGCTGTAATAACCTACGCTGCTGTCAGTGAAGAGCTACTGTGCCACCAACATTTGCTGAATAAACACAGTGGTCAGGGCACAAAGTAGGACTGCATCTTAGTTGCTGTATAGATATTTCTTACTCCCTCTGCCTCTGGAAATAAAAACAATAACCTTGATCCAAAGGAAACAGAATTAGGGATGTTTTAGAATCCAAAGTACTGCTTAGTAGAAGAGTCATGGCATTTAGGAGAGGAATGAAAATGTTATCTTCTACCCGTGCTTTGTTACTTTATTTTGGGCTTTAATTTCTCACCATTATATAAAGCCAAGAAAATACTGGTTTGCCATATGTCTGCTTCCCTTAAAATATGCCTGGAGCCGCCGATGGCAACTGCCAAGGCCACCCTGGCCCAATGTTCTCATGGAATTTGGGGTCACTGGACATTAGCTCTTACCTGGGGTTTGATAGTTCAGTGAAACCATCTGGCAGCCAGCATTCCAGAAAATCTGAGGCATGTAATTACTGGAGTCCACTCGGCCTCCCTTGGGGTAAATGCGGCTCATTTGCCGCTTATTGTAACTGGGTAACTTATTAAGGAAATCTGAAAGCAGCCGAGAGACGAGCGCTCAGTGAAGAGCTAAAAACCATGGAGGTAGGTGTCACCAGTAACAAACATGTAGACAACAAGAAATCACATTGGCCAAGTGTTCAGGAGGAACGTTGTCACCGTTTGGATTCTAGAACAATTCACATCCAGGCGGCAGCTAATCACAGCAATCACAACCTGTCACACATAGTCTTTTATTAACTCTAGAATCACGACAATGTATTAGGTTTGATCTGTTGCAAAGACCATACCACGCTTCAGGAACACCCTCGATTCCACTCAGCACACAAGGATACTTGACAAACTCGATTGCATGTGTCTTCAGGTAGCCAAGACCAACTGACTCGTTAAAAGAAGACATGTTATAATGAATATTGCGTTCTGCGAAAGAAAAACAAAGATGCGCTTAGAAACTCTGCATCAAACTCTCATGAAAAGACACACAAGAGATACAGCTATATCCTGAATTGTGATCATGTCAGCTGTCCAGAGTTTCATTAAGATCCTTGTTCAGTCAAATCTGTAATCATTAAACAAATGAGGTGTACCCCAACTGTCATAGTCACTCCTGAAACTGTCTTTTTCATCACAATGGGCTCTTTAAGGCTGAAATAATTACAGGAAGTTGTTAACTATTTGTATGTTCTGGAGAATCAGCTTCTGATTAGAAGTCTCAAAGACTAATCGATCTTATTCTTCCCACCTCACGGTAACACAGTACCCACTGAATAACTTCTCTCTATTCCCTGATAACTACAGGCATACATAAATCAAGACCTAGACTGTGCCTCATAAAGATTACAAATATTATTTGTGAATCAAAAAGTAAGTTGCGTTTCAAGAAGAGGAAAAGAAAGACACCCTAGGAAGCACATGAGCGGCAAGTCACAGTCTCCGCAGCCACCTTGTGGATGACATGGAGAATGACAGCCCAGTCCCACCATGCCCAGGACGTGATTTAGCAATCGGTCAGGTGAGGCAGAACATTCCGCTCATCCCCACGGAGAGAGAAGCAGACAGGAAAGGCTACTGCATTTTACCTTCGGCCACATGGAAACCCTGAAACTTCACGGGCTGTGCGTAATTGATCATTGCGGACAAGTACGGATGGATATTCGTGGTAGCACCTACGTATTTATAAGATGCCATCCATGCCTGCTCGTCTTCAACTGTAACCAGGCCCTGTGAGCAAAAAGACAAGTGCATGTAAGCTGAAGGCTTTGGCAGGACTCACAGATGTAGGCTGTAGGCCTAAAGGCAAATCTGAAGGTGCGAGACTTTTCTGCTCTTTTAAAGCATAACTTTAAGGTTTTGTATCTATTGGAGTTTTTAGTAATGTGAAAGGAGCTATTCTGAAAATATTCTTATTTTACATGTTCAAGACAACATCAAATTTCCAAAGGACTTTAAAATTTTCAAGAATACCTAGTGAGGCAACACTGATTGTAACAGCAATATTATCCTTTAAACTAATGCACCAAGTTCAAAAGCAGTGATCTTCCTACATTACTGTGCGTCACAAGCATGCGAAGGGCTTGCTAAGTACAGAGGAAAGAGTTGTAGTTTTCAGGCAATGAGAATGGGCTAGCCTGGAGAACATGTTTTACAGTAGCACTCCTGTAAACTGTAGGCACAGACCAGTAAATAGCTCACTGGGTAAGGCACCTGCTCAGGATCTGAGTTCAGTCCTCAGTTGTATACCATGGCGTGCATGTGCATACCTTCAATCTCTCTCTCTCTTTCTCTCTCTCTCTCAAGTAAATCTGTAAAAACTTCAGGCACATACACAAATGGCTTTTACCCCCAAATCATTTACTTTGAAAATAACCTGATAACTTCCTACACAGGACATAGTGAAAGTATATTACTTTGTACATAAGAAAAACAGATCCCAAATTATTTTATTTATTTCCTGAGAAATCAAAACAGAATGAATATGAATATAATCCACAATAAAAATAACAAATGGCTTCAGCGTTTTGTTGGGAACTTTGGAAAGCTATTTTTCTCAGAAAGATTAGATCTAGAGAGAGAAATTGCTTAGTCATCCATTGGGTAAAAATGTTAGATCATTTGCTTATCTTAAGTGATGACTTAAATCCTTGTGAACCTTCTGGATACACCAGTTTTCACGAGCAAAAGCCTGAAGTTAGTAATCTAAAAATGTAACTTGCTTTTGGTTTACATTTTTCTTTGTATGTCACAAACTCTATCCACCATCATAAATATGGGTAAGGGTCATGTCTGTTCTTTCTTGTATATTTTATCCTTACAAGTCACAGCAATTCTACGTGTTAGAAACCAAGATGAATTCCTGTCGACATAATCTCGTTACGGGCATGCTACGTTGTGGGGATCAGGTGATTCTCTCTGGTCATAGGCCAGAACCAAGGTCTCGAGGACTGAAATCATTCACTAATACACAGCAGTGACCAAATGTCAGTCTATAGAATGCTGACTCAACCTTATGACATTCCGGTCTAAGCCCAGAGGTCTTCATAAACATGAGACAGCACTGTGATTGGATCGTTCTATAATTCCAAGTTGAATATTTAGATAAATACAAGAGGACCCCATAGACAGCAAGGCAGTATTTCATGTGGTTCTAAAGTGTGAGAGTATAGGGACAAGGAAAACTTGTCTGTGATTGTCATAAATCTCAGCACTATATAATAAAGTTACATATATATAACGTAGATATATATATACACACCACATATATACACATACATACACACATATTTAAGACAGTTTTATCAGCATGGGAAACTTTGAAGAAGATAAAAGAAAATTAAACTGTAATTTATCTTCTCTATACAAGGGTCAATGTCTGACAACAGCAAATAAAAGCACTAGAAGATCTGCAGTATGAAGGTAACTCAGGATCTCTGATATTAATGTGGTTGGAATAAAATCATGTTTCCATTATGCTATGGACCTAATGATTTGTTATGGTCATTTTTTATCTCCAATCCAATTTGCTTACGATTAGGTATCTCTCTGCTGTTTTTCTTCAGGAAATAATCTCAAATGCTCTATTTTGTGAGTTTTGGGGGGTCAGATTTAATTATTTACCACTGTGATACTTTCATTTGAAGATTTTTATAATTAGATGAATCAGGCATGTGACTACATCTGTATGGCAGACCTGACATTGTCTGGGCTGGGGAAATACAGTAGCAACATGTAGAATAAAATATTCAATAGGAAAGGGACACTTGTGGGTGTTTCCTGATGAGATTAAAGTGCTGGAGAGAATTGTTTTGTTACCTTTTTGTTGTTTTCATGTTCAAGGTCATCTGAGGTCTAAATCAGAGAAAGAAAATGATTTGTTTACCTCTCTAAAGGGAAAAATTCCAAACTCAGAAGCCATGCTATGTAAAGATTTAAGTAAGCCTATGTAAACTTGCCACTCTATTCATCTGTTCAGATGGTAAATTACGGATGAGGCAAAGCCATCAACAAAATCAAAAACTGCAAAGATGTGCAGTTTACACTCTAGAAATGCTAATCCTGAGATTTCCTTCCTATGTTGACATTCTTCACTTACATGCTTCATTATAAAAATGTCACTAGTGATTTAGTCATGAGACTTAGAAAGTGGATAATCAATGTGGTCACTTTCCCTGAAATGCAAAGGAAAGCATGAACTGTCACTCTTCGGTAAGCCAAAATTCATGCCTTTGTATCTGTTATGGACTCAACATTTTCGTCCTTACCAAATGCACATGTTGAAACCCTAAATCCCAGTGTGACAGATTGATGGTCCCCAATTTAGTGGTGGCTTGATTTATGAGTTTGTTGGTTTTATGATGGCATGAAACTGGTATGTACTGAGCAGAAACCGTTGCTCGATTTTGACCTTTCTTTAACTAATGATGATGTGGATGATGTCCTCTTATGATGGTGGGCAACAGCCAGTAGTGCACTTGTTGCTAAGCTACACTGTTCAACTAAATGCATTAAATGCATTTCCATTTTCAACTTACAAGGGGTTTCCCACTGTAAATCAAGGAGCACCTATACTTGGAACATGGGTCCCTTGGGACTTAATTGGGTCATGAAGGTGGAGTCCTCATGGTGAGATTATTGTCTTTATGAAGGAGCTTGCTTTTTCCATTATCTATCATGTGACAATATAACTGTGAAGAGAACTTCCACCAGGAACTCACCAAGTCCCTTTGACTACGGACTCCCCAGTCTCCAGAATAGTGAGAGCTAAATTTTTATAATTTAAACTAACTGGTCAATGATACTTTTGTTAAAACAGAACAAACTAAGACATACTGATGAAGACTTTATGCAGGACGGTAATATTCTTTCTCTTAGACATTTTGTATTCTCAAAATACCTATAGTACTGTATCAAGAGAAAATAAAACAAAACAAGACAGGGTACAATGACAATATTTCTTTGACTTTGGTAATCAGTCTTTCCTATGTTCCTGCCACCAAACCTACTCACATTTTGCCCACTGTCTACACAGCATGCATCACTGCTTACCAAGGACCACACCTGTGCATCACCATGATCTAACGTACTCCCAACGAAAGTCGGACGGCCCCTTTCTCTTTCGTAACACTAATGTCTGCCTTTCCAAGACACTGCTGCAGCAGTTAGCCAACATCCTTTAGATTCATTCATCCTAAAAAGAACACTGCTTTAGCTTCTCAGGTTCCTTTCTACCTCCAACACATCACTTGTTCCTTTAGATGTGAAACTCTTAAGAGCATAGTCCCTACTCATTCATGTGTCTAGTGCCCATCTTCCCCAAGCATCCCATGAACTTTCCCTTCCAAGTCAGCAAGTGAATGGACACTCAGGTCTTCATTCGGAGTCACTCGACAGCACTCAGCAGTAAAGGCTTGGTCCTTGTGATCATCGGCCTGGTGTTTTCTATGACATCACTATCTGATTTCCTTCCCAATTCCCACAGTCCCTGGCTTGTCTTTTTTGGTTCTTCTCTAATGAGCCCACTTAACTAGAGCTCCATTCTGACCTTCTTGTTCACCTCTCACAGCTATTTCTATGACTCCATCTCTTGAAGTTTTGTCTCTTGCTCAATCTGCCTTCTAAACACAGTCAATGGTTATACTAATGAAGATGATGACAATGAGGAGAAAAATACTGACAGAACAGTGGAATTAACATCGTCTCAAGTGCTGTCATGGGCCAAGCATTACTGTAATGCTAAGCATCATTTATGTTTAGTGAGTATCTGCTGGAATAGACATTATTATCTTCATTTTATACGTCAGGAAAGTAAGGCAAAGAGGAGTAACTTACCCAGAGTTTGACAGGAAATGATGCCAGAGAGTGGGATGTCAAGGATGTACAACTCCTCCTGGTAATTCCTCTGGATATGCTCACAGGCATTTCTGCCTGCCTGTCCCATGGGAAATTGCCAAGTCCTTTCTAGTCCAATCGCCCCCCCTCCAGTAAACAATGCCGCTGTCTACGCTGTTCCTCCAACGAGGACTCCAGAAGGCAGTGACTCTTCTCTCTTCACCTTACCCACACTGGGAGACCTGCTTCCCCAGGACATCTTGAGGCCTTCCGTTCTCTCCTTTTAGTGTAACTAACCGGCAGGGGCTCTTGCTGACCTTGTCGTAGCCAGTCAATACTTTTCCCACTCCTGACTTCAATTTCCTTCTGAATGAGGCTCCAAACAAAGACCAGCATAGTCTCCTAAACTCCTTGCTCTTCTTTTAAAACTTTTCAGTTGTTTACTGCTTGTGTAAGTTTTAAATTTCTCATAGGAGCCTTCTAAATCCTGCCTCATCTTGTCCCTCTAGCCCATCTTACCTAGAGTCACTATTTCTCATTTAAGCCATCTTTGTGGTTCCTGTGTGTGTGGAATTCACCTTCTCCCTTGGTTTCTGCCACATCATTTTATTACTCTCTATTTCAGCACTCATTTTCATTTTCCTGGCACAAAATGAACTGTATAATACTTGACTCTGATTTGCTCCTCTTAACTGTAGCATATCTATAGATGTCAATAGGGACAGAGCCAAAGTATGTTTTGACCTGTTTATGATAAAACAGCCCAGGCTGTGCAGGACAAATAGTAGTTACACAGTAACTATTTTTCTAGGTTGACTGGCTAGAAATCTCATGCTTACTTCATGTAAGGAGGGTTTTTTCACTAGTTTCACTAGTTTCACAAGTTTGATTTGCAATGCGGAGAAATCCTTTTTCCTGATAATTCAGCCCAGCTACCTTTTGTCCTTGGGATGCTGCCTGTATACTCACCGACCTCACTATAATAAATGTTAATTTTTAAAAGAGACTGCCCAACTGGGTAGTGGTCATTAGAAGACACAATAAGTAATTTAAGAGGTTCTTTTCAATTCAATACTGGGCATCAAATTCTGAGCACCTAGCAGACTTCATTTTATGTAATTAGAAGGGTAGTGTGGACTACCCCACTGTCCCATTATCACATCCCTAAGTTTCACAACAGCTGCTGCCCCTTAAGAGTTAGGAACAACTAGGGACACAAAATCTCTGACCTTCTTGACGCTGTTTGCAACGGCTTCCTTGTGACCCAAGTCGTCAGCAGATAGATCACTTCCGAATTTGAATTCGGGGTGAGCTTCCTCCTCCTGGTCAGCTGTTTGAGAAACAAAGGAAAATCCACAAAGCCAATTACTTCCAAACCTTCAGACGCTGTCCATAATCTTGGGTGGAACATGACAGAAGGTTTCTGTGACTTATCGCTAGTGATTTGAAGAACTGGAAACTACCCCATCACTGCGACATTTCCATTTACACATGGACTAAGCAGTCTTGTTTTAAAAATCAGAAAACTAAAATGTTCCAGAATCCTCAACTCTTTGAGCATCAAGTCAGCAGCTGTAAGGTTTCACAGTTCATAGCTTCCTGTTTTGTAGGAGGGATGCTCAAATAGTAATGTCTGAAATAACTCAAAACCTTAAAATTTGAACTCAGTGTGGTAGCACAAGACTGTAATGCCAGTGCTTAGGAGAATGAAACAGGAGGATTGGGATTTGGAGAGGACATCTTTTATCTGAATAACAAATAGATACATTTTTAAATAGGAAAACTCTGATGTCTGAAAACCTGCTGGTGCCAAACATTTTGGACAAGGGACATTCAATTTCATTGCTTAATCTAACTTGATCACCCAAACGAAGCCACTTTCTACTTGAGAGCCATTTAATAATGGCTAGACTGGTACCTTTAAAGAGCATGTAAGAGGCTGCTCAGCAGGTGGTAGCACTCATAGCCAAGCCTAATGACCTGAGTTCAAGTTCTAGAACCCATGTGAAAATGGAAGGAATCAACTTTAGAGTTGTTCTCTCACCACACAGGTGCACCCCCCCACAAACACACACACACCCACACACCCCCACACAATATGTGAATGCATGCTCATTTCCTTAGTATGCATGAATGCTCGGATACATGCACAGCTGTATGCATTTTTTTGCTGTGCACACTGGTTGCCTCAATGTCCTGGGAGCCACGAGGCTCTTTAAGCCTCAATCCAGCCTGTTGTCAGGACATATTCTTACTCTGAGAATCTTTTTTTTTTTCCCTAAAGCCCCCAGGCAGACCTGCCTTCCTGAACCATGCTTGGCTTCTTTTCACCTGCTGTGCCGATGTATTCAAGCTTGAGCTAGAGACTCTGGATGCCCAAGTAGAGTAGGATCATCCAATGATATAAGGTAATTACTGCTGACTGACCAGAACAAAAGTCGTACATACTGAGAGAAACTAAGAAGTGTTAATTAACATAATCAGACAGCAGAACCTTTGTGTCTCTAGCGAAAACTCTAGTGGGCAAGTATGCCTTTCCCATCTGTGTATGATCTCAAGTATTAAATTCTATGAAAAAAAACCTAAGAAAATCTCAAGTATATTTTGGAATGAGAGTTACCAGAAGCAAGTATTTTTCTGTCTCAAGGAATAATGAGCACATGAGCGTAGAAGGTAAAAAGTCCTCTTATGAAAAAGAACGGATCATAACAACCCTTATTTTAGATTACTGAACATGCTAGGAAAAACAGCATGCCTGATTCTCATTTTAACAGCCATTTTGCATATGAGTTTTGTTTGTAAATTCTCAAGAGTCTTCACTCTATAGGACAAGACATCCAACCCCAGAGCCAGGCAATTTTTGGCCTAAACCTCAGCACCAATGACCCTAACTAGGGGATCCTTTCTAAATATGCAACTTTGAGATACCCCTGTGAGTATTTATCTTTGTTCACCAGGCTGCATGGAGACTGAATGGCTTGTCTGATCATTAATATCACAATGGCAGTAGTTATGATTAACATTTTTTCTTATTAACTTATTCCATTATTTCCTCCAGTTTACTTTACTGGCTTATACTCAATAATGCCTTAAATGCTTTTGGTTACAATTTTTGAAAGTTAGCCTGAAGTGAAGAGTCAGTTTTATTCAATAATGATTATTTTTTCATCTTAGAAGTATGGTTGAAATTTTCATGCGTATGCATGTATGTATATTTTAATGCCTTTTGCTTCTTCTCACGTTTGAGTGGTGTGAGTGCCAGCATGTAAGTGTGAGTGCGAGTGTCTGCCTGAGTGTATGTGCAGTGTGCTGCATCTTCATGTAGGCCTGAGACGTGCAGGGAACTTTTCTTCACTGTTCTCCATCTTTATCATGGACGTGGGTGTCTTTCACTGAACCCAGAGCTTGCTAACTTAGCTGCTCTCGCTAGGCAGTTTGCTCTAAGGGCTGGAGGAAAAGTGGGATACTACACTCACGTGGCATTTCTGTGGATTCTGGAAATCTGAACTCTGGTTCTCGCCATCGCATAGTAACTGCTTTAACCACTGGACTGTTTTCTCAGCCCTTAACATATCTCCTTCTTCTTTTTTTTTTTTTTTTGGTATGTATGTGTGGGTGTGTGCCTGTGTAGGACCAATGATAACTTTGGATTGCTCCACTTCCTTATTGCTTTGCTCTGGGTTTCCTAGGTTCTACCTTCTAAGGTGAGAAGAGCAGGACCCTGCCATTTCTGGCATTTTTATATGGGATCCAGGGGTACAAACTCAGGTCTTTTTGCTTGTGAGGCAAAGACTTTAATCAGTGAATCATCTCAGCCCCAATACTCTATTCTTTTTTTTAAAAAAGTAAATTTATTAAACTTACATTTTTATATACATGCTCCTCGCCTCCCTCTTACCTCCCTTCCCTCCTGCTCTCATCCCACTGCACCCTCCCTCCACCCCTGCATGGGTCCAGGCTACTCCCTCCTATTCTTTGGTTCCCTCTGTATCACCTGTTCTCATGGGGGTTCAGGCCTCTGTGGCAGATCAGAATCCCTTCCTTGGGCAGCCCACTGATATGGGTACTTCCCTACCTCTGTCTGTCTGACCCCTTACACTCTAAGGATCCTACTGCCTGAAACTAGTTCTCCTGAGATCTGCATCAGTCCATGGGGCCATGCTGATACATCCACCACTGTGCAGGTCTGATGAGATCAAGTCCCATTGCTGTGAGTTCCTGGCTGTGGCTGCCCTGTCTTGAGTGGAGTGACCTGTCCAGCAACAGAACTCTCCATCTTTAGGCTCTTACAATTTACCACCCCCTCTTCCGCAAAGTTCCCTGAGCCTCTGGAGGGGGAGAGATTCTACTGGCCTGGTTCCGGGTGAACATTGTAGAGTTGCTGGTGTTCTGTATTTAGGTTGTTTCCAACACTATATTCTTATACATTGTTTTGGCCTATTAATTTAAAAATGTAAAAAATGCAATAATCAGTGTTAATGACCACATTTCCAAAAGCATTTGTGCTAATATTTGACATCTCTGCTCTTTCACCACCTGAACTTGCCACTCATCTGTCCATTTGAAATTATGAAGACTGCTCTGAGTCCTGGAGAGGAAGCTCTTACAGAATCTAACGGTGCCTATCTCCTGCGTCTTGGAACACAGGCTCTTGGATACTGCAACCCAGAACTCAGAGTGTTGTGAGAAGCTGAAACTACACAACGGCCCACAAGGGAGGCACATGCGCTGCTCAGCAGGCCTGCATCGTCATGGTAAGAAGTCTCCATGGTCCACCAACCTTCAGATGATGCTGGCCCCAGATGTCACCTGCCACCACTGTACTGAGAATCCCAAGGGAGAACCAGCAAAATCAACTCAGGTGACCCATAAAACTATGAAGTCATTATAAAATGTTGTATGCCTCCAGATTTGGGGGTGATATATTTATTACACATTATAGAAATTGTAGGGATCAGTCAAATAAAACCTGGCTAAATCCTGTCTGCCATACAAGAAAATCAGATATTATTATTTTTCTCAGGAAACAGAGTCAATCTCATGGTTGAAATATGTAACTGATTCACTTATGAAGTCTCTTTCATAATCAGAATCTTCATTAAGAAATGGTGAACAATACACCAATTATCACACCTTTTAGGTTGTTAACCTATATTTAACTTTCCTAGAATTATAGTTCAGATGTACAGATGATAAAATTTCTATAAATATTTCTAAGTTATTTCTAAGTAGGCCTAAACCATTGTATATTCCATGGTATTGCCTAATGAATTCAAGTTCAGGTCATTAGACTTGGCAATTCTTAGATACATAGTGAACAAATTGGTCTCTGAACACATTTTTGAACTCTCAAGTGATCCAGTTTTTATTATTACTGTAACTATTATATTCCTATTAATATTGTTTTACAATGTTGGGAATGAAACCCAGGGCTTTGCTCAGGACACATAAATACTCTACTACTAAGCTATAACCTGGTACAAATTTTAAACAAAATGCTAGGCTTATGACTTTTTCTGAATATGTAAAATAGACAGCATCATTCAAATATTTTTATAAGATTGCCTTTACTGCAATCAACTGATGCAGATAATTCTGTGAACCCAGGGCCCAATGCATATTAAGACTGTATTCTACATGCATGCTAATCTTGAAATGTTAATAAAGGCTTTTTAAGTTCAAGTTCATTTTATGTTTATAAATGAGTTATTCCTCTGAGGTTCTTGTACCCTGTTCTCCTTGCCTTACTGCTATCACTAACAGGACCAAACTTTTTGTTTTGTTTGTAGGAAGGGATTATAAAGTGTATTCCAATCCTTGCTTCATGTAATTAGCACTTGAAGGCCAAGTCTCTGGATATGATCCTTTTCCAAAAAGCAGACTATACCATGGGAAGGGAAATGATCAAGCCATTAACATCCAATGCCTCAGATAAATTAATAGTATCAATATTTGAAAAAAAAATCCCCCCTTCTTCTGAGTGTGAAGCAAGATAATGTCATTACTTTATAAAGGGGAATTTTTATAGAAGGAATTTGTGTTTTCCTCATTTCCAATACAGTTTGTAAGGTAACCTGAAATGACAGCTCACCACTCTCTATTTCTTCTTCATTGTCATCCTCTAAGATGCTGGCTGGTGCAGCTGATTCTCCTGCTTCCATCATGCTTTTCAAGGCTTCCAACTGTTCTGTTAATAAAAGCAACCGAGGGGATGTTAATACATGCTAGTCACATGTAAACGTGTGGAGCAGTGCTGAGAGAAAGGGGAGATGGGGGAAAAGGCAGTGAGATGCTCAGGCATCTACCGGCCACTCAGCTAAGGTCAGCGTTGGCCACTGTCTCATCTGCTCCCACTGCTGTGGTTTTGTAAGGACTGTGTAACCACCACGCTATACACACATGAGGGAACGCATGGGGCCATGGGTGAGTTCCCATTTTTGGTGACCAGGATTTTTTTCACTTTATTGATTGAGTGATTGATTGATTGTGTGTGTGTGTGTGTGTGTGTGTGTGTGTGTGTGTGTGTGTGTCAGAAGGCATTGTATGTCCCTGTGGAGCACCAAAGGTGACTTCAGGAATCATCCTGGATTGCTTCTACCTCCTTTTTGTTTCACTCTGGGATTTCCCAGGCTCTGCCCACCAGGACTGGAAGTGCAGAGCAATGCTGTTTCTACCTGGTGTTTTTATGTGGAACTTGGGATCTGAACTCAGGGGCTTCTGCTTGGGAGGCAGAATTTTAACCCCTGAGCCATGTCTCGAGCCTGGTTACCTTGAGGACAGCACAGGATATGAAACATGATACAAATGTTCACAACTTTCTAAATCTGGTATAGAACAAAATTCAAGAGCAATTGTGGTAAAGTAGAAGAACATTGACATGCAATTTGGAGGTCAATGAACTAACCTTCAGGGAAAAATATTCGTGACTAATAAAACCAGAGTATTACTGTGATAGATAAAATATAACCAGATTATCCTGATAGATAAAGAGCTATCAGAAATCAGTATGATAGAGAGAAATAAACTAATATTTTTTGGAATGGGGATGCATATAGGACAAACTATAATATACAAGTTACTTATCAAAAACAGACAAAAATTAACAAGTCATTTTTTTCCAATAAAGCACACATATCAATGCACTGTGGATATTGCTGGGAGACAGGTGGTGCAACTTTGCTGAAGGAAAGTGTAACTGGATGCACCGCACTATCGACACTGTTTCCACTCTTTCTCGCTTTTCCTTGGAGACCTCTGAACAGTTGTGTACCACGATGCCGGCACACTAGGTATGAGCAGGGGTTTCCCACTCTGTGAAGCGACAGTGGGGATGAAGCTGAACTGTGGTGACTCTGGTCTGGCTGCGACATCACCGCCTGTCTTTCCCACATTAACCAGCAGTTCCAGGTGTTTCATCTGCCCAATATGTTTGCTTCCATTATGCATATGATGACTCACTTTTTTCCACTTCAGGTTTCAGCCTTTTATTTTTGATGAGGATTTTCCTCTTGAGGTCATTGGGGGATGGCAAAGGCCTGCCTGGGTCAAGCTAGAGACACAGAAAGTACAATTAGTGACTTTACCATTTGCATTCTCTGCCAGAAGGGGCCTTGGACGCCTAGAGTCATACCAGTCTATATCCACTAGATGTCAGTCCGCACAACCATGTTTCCATGCCTAGAGCACATCAACTCACTGAGCCCAACTTTGATTCAAATAATACCTCAAACATAGAACTCTAGGGGGCAGAAGTTATTCTCTCTCTCAATAGAGTCTGAAGGAAACACTTCCCAAATGAATTCCTAGTGCATTAATCTTTGCCTGGGAGGCTGATTCTGAGGGAGCCCAAAGGAAGAAACACCCTTGATTTATTTTATTATTATTATTTTCTTCACCTTGGGTATGCACTTATATTGTTGGTTAGGGGAAGAAGCTTGGGTTTGTAAGAAGGCTGCTATCTTCCTCATGAATATGTACGTGTGCATACATGAAAAGTGTTATGGGAGTCATAGGTCACATACAGAGCTCTGAACTATAGCAATTTCAGTCTTGAAAGGGGTGGAAACAAGACACAAAAACAACCAAGTAACTAAAAACAAACAAACAAAAACTCATGACCTTCTGTTGGGGAAATTTAGGGCTTGAAGTCCTAGGAGTCGGCCCTTGAGACTGACAGAACTAGAGCAGGGAGTTGACCCCTCTGGCACTTCTGGCCTTTCTCTCAGGAACTGTCAGTGCTATACTGTAACCAGAGGTCACTCCAGCAACAAGCTGCGGGCACTGGGTGCAGGGAAGCGAGAGTGCTGGCAGGACATGAGGGTGCGCCCCTGCAGGCTGAAGGGAATCAGATAGGGGGCAGCCTTGGCCCCCATGTGTTTTCTGTTCCATACACACCCTCTGGGTTAAATAGAATCATTCACAGCAGCACTGTGCACCTTCGTCCTGGCTCTTTCTGTGGGGTTCCTCTTCTCACTTCATGAAGGAGGGCTGAACATCTCACTGAAACACTTGATTTTTTACAAAGCCTTGTTTCCCACAACAGCCAGTGACAGCAGACCTTAACGTCTGGCAGACCATGGTTGTAAATGTAATGGTCTCTCTGGAATGAATGTGGATGTGTTCAGAACATATAAAGCCCACCCATCTTTCCTCTAAACTAGCAGACATGACCTGATGTTCAGAAATGTCCATATTAGACTGCTGAGGGGCTAATATTGGAGTTTGGGGACCTTCTATGAGGACAGTTTGGTGTATTTCTCAGAGTAACAGATTCCCATGAGTTCTGAACTCTGGACATATACTTGTTCACTTGGAAGATTTCAAAAACACACCTGCTCATGACTGGGTCCAGAGTCAGTTTGACCAGCCTTTGGGTGGGGATGTAGCTCATGTGTTTCTGTAGATACCCAAGGCAGAAGGTGACTCTAACATGGAGTTAACAATGGGAAGAACTTCAAAACACAGACTCTTGGTCTGGAACCTTTATAAAATTTAAAACATGAACCCCTAAGGACATCCAAATATAACTGAATTAGAAAATATTCTGTGTCTTACACTACATCTCTTGAAGCTTATGAAAGTTGTTTGCACTAAAGAATTTAAATAAATATGAAAATCTTTAGTATGAGTCCTTCAGTGCTACTTGACCCTTGAAAAACAAATTTCAAAACAAATCCATTCATGCTAGAAATATGGTCTGCTAAAAATACGTACTGGATGTGATTCAAGGGCTTGTTTCAACAGGAGATCCCCAAATAGATCTTCACAATATTTGGACATTTTGTACTGTTGATATTTGCTAGAGACAAAGAAGTGGCATTTGTAAAATTCAAACAACCATTAACTGTTCAAGATTTAAGACATGCTCATTCTTACATAACTAAAGGCTCATACCCTATAAAATGAAAGATGATCTTCAGAAAGTTACCTGGAGATGTACTTTTAAATACCACAAACTTTTAACTGCTGCAGCTGAAAAAGGCAGCCCCCAGTTAAAAACTGGGAAGAAAAATACAGAAATAATTTTCAAATGATAACTAAATCATCCAGCTCGAAAGACCTGTATTCACATGTCAATTTCTGACACTCTCTTTGGAAGAAGCATTACTGAGCCACATGAAGTTGTTCCTGGAGGAGGGGTCTGAATGAAGCTGAATGATGCTGTGGCTAAGTAGGAAGAGATTATTTTCTACTTAGCATCTCTCATACCAGTGACTCAGTTATTTATAAAGATATCCGGCAGGTTGAGGAGCAAGGTTATGAAACACCAAGTGTGGGCCCAGGAGGAGAAGGAATCATTGTACCTGCAATGGTTTTCAAAGGAGAGTATTACAGGGTATTCTGATGTGACGAATGCTGTTTCCTTGATGGCCTGAATCACATCCTTAAAAGACAAAGAGTGTTAATAAGAGAAAAGAGCACCAAGTTTTAAAGTACTGGACACTATTCAGAGACTATCAATTAAGCACCTTGAAAGCCAGCTAGAGCTATTCTGACTTGAGAACCCAGATGCTTTGATGTCATTTCATTTCAGGGATACCCAAGGTGCAGAGAGTAATCAAGGATGTTGCGTTCTTTTTATCAAGTTGTCTTAATTCTCCAGAAATAAGTAGTGCAATCAATTGATGTCATGTACGTGATCCACTTGACACTATTCTAAGCCTGGTTCACCCCTTCCCTTCAACGCTGGGATTGAAGCCAGGGCCTTGGGTTTGTAAGGCAAGCGGTCTACTACGACAAACCACTTCAGTTCCTTCATTCTACCTCTGAAGAACTATGTGGGCAACAACTTATAGGCACTATGAGCTTCTTACTGACTTTTCTCTGAATTTGGGGATCATCTTGAGTCACAGTTGATCAAGTTTATGTAGATCTCTGTGCTGTGTACTGATAGGAAGTCTACAATACTCTTTTTTAATATTAGCCTAGTGAAAAGGGAATCACCTCATGCAACATATGAGATTATGGATCCACTTGCACTTAAACAACTTGGGAATGAGCTGAACACATTGAGCCACCCTGGTTCTACATAAAATAGAAAAAGCTGTACCAGAAGATTAACCTGAGTCTGTTATAGGCAAAAAAAAAAAAAAAAAAAAAAAAGAATTCAAACCAGTACTTCCACAAGTAGAGTATCATATGTGGTAATAACCATAAGTTCTTACTGGTCTATAGTTGGCAACAAGACACATCTCATCACTTGACAAATCAGAAAACATTTTAAAATTGTTATCTAGGTAAATACATTGGAAATTACATTCAAGATTAGCTAATCTTGAGATGTTTTACTGAATATGCTTCACAGCTGAGCTGGCCATCCGCCATTCTTGCTAGACATTTACTCCCAGGTGAAAACTGCTCATGACCCTTATTCATCACTGAGTTGAACAAAATGATTCGCGAAGGAAAGTCATGACTTTGTCTTTGGGTTCTGCTTTGTTCTTCATGGTTCTTATACCTCTGTGTCCTGACTGGGCTCCCTAATTTTCTACAAAGGACACCGCCATTCTTGACAGTTTAGCAGACTATGAAAATTCAAGGTTTCAATTCTGAATACATTCTTGAATCACTGATCAAAACTCAACAACTTGGCTGAGAGAAATAACATGCACGGAGTGTTCAAGGAATAATAGAGTGCCCAGTTTTGAAGGCAGTCCCGGTGATCTGGCTTGTAGGCAGAGCTGGGAGCTACTGAGCCAGACGTTTTTTAGGCCTATCCTGAGCTATACAAACCAGCAGACGCTGACATATCTAACACTGGCCAATCACAGAATTTTATTTTGACTTAGCTTTAGCAGGGTACCATGGTCATATGGAAGAATGCTCTAAGAACCCAGCTTTGAATTACACACAGAGATCTCCATGAGAGCACATGAGATGCTTTGCTAATTATTAGTGGAGGGTTCTTCCTGATGAGGAGCTGTGAGGGCAGACTCTCTGGCTGTGCAACTAGAGTGACTATGCTTCTATTTAATGCATGCTTTTGAGTCATATCTTTCTCCTAGACCTGAATCCTAGAAAAAATAGAGCCCAATTTATCATATGACTTGGAAATCTACAAGATTTCTTGTCACGCATCCATAAATGCTAACTTCATTATCATATTTTATGGGCCCTATTGAAACGTGTCTTCACCTTTTATGGTATCTTGAAGTCTCTCGGTTAAAAAAAAAAAGGTTCAAGAAAAAAAGCAAATAAAAACCTATTTTTTTGCTTATTTTTATTTTCAGACAAGGTCTCACTATATTGCCCATTCTGGCCTTGAAATCCTAAACTGCAGCATTCTCCTGCTGAAGTGGGATTACATGTGCTCCCCGTTCTACCTGTCTTGCAGGACTACTTGTTGGTTAAGCCAAGTACACTCTGATAAATCTCATTATGTAATTTAGTCACCATCTGAAAACAGGGAAGTATGAAGGAGATATGAAATGATATTGACATCTGTCATTTTTGTCCTTGAAACCAGACAAAAGAAACAGGAAAGGACAACACATAAGAAAATGACATAAACTTTGATTTCTTGCTTCCAGCTCCCTGTTTACAGCATTTTCATGAGAGTCCTGAAGACTTACAGCTGTGCAATTTTAAAACCTACCTTGAAAAGGATATCTGTACACATTGCTTTCCATGAGTTATGATTGGTTCTTGGTCTTCACCTTTTCCATCCCAACAATCAAGTTCAACACATCTAAGAACACAGTCCAATTACAATTCGGTACCTCTACCATGAGCATACAAATTCAAAGACAGACATCAAAATAAGCAGCTTTCTCACAGGATGAAAGCATGAAGTACCAAGGTGATTGAATGGCATGTGCAGGTCAATACTCTTAGTAGCCTGGTTCTGGATGAAATCTTTTTTTTTCCCTTCCATCATTTTTATAATTTTTTAAATCTTTATTTTTTTGTACAAAAATTTTTAAAGATCCCTTTTTAGAAAACTAAATTTCACAAATTTTAATACCAAATAGCCACATGTTTTTGGCAGTACTAAGGATTGAACCCAGGACCTTGCACATGTGAGGCAAATGCTCTACTACCAAAGTCTATTCACAACCTTTCTGTAACATTAAACAAAAATAAATTTCCAAGTATCTATAATTAGTTGAAAAATTAACATGGTTTCTTAAAATATACATATTCTTTGGTTCTACTGTTTTGGGCATACTTTAAAACACAATAAACTATTATTTGATCCACATGGTGACTCCAAACTTTTATTATTTATTTATCTATTTATTTATTTAGATACATTAAGGCAGAGTTTATTAGAGGAGAGAGAATAGAATTCGTCGACGTGAATCTATAAGGCGCAAGAGAATCCTGCAGAACTCATGGACTCCAGGCATGGAATCCATGAAGAGTGAGAGAAAAAACTCAGATAGGAACTCAAGGATTTCAGACATGGAATCCCATGATAGGCAAGGGAACCCAGACAGAACTCACAGACTCCAGACATGGAATCCATGAGGAGTACAAAGCTGGAAAAGAACTCACAGACTCAGTTGTGGAGTATCATGAGGGACAAGGGAGCCCTCCAGACTTTTCTGAGAGAGAGACTGTCCTTTCTTTCTCCAAGTTAAATGGACAATGTAATTTTTTAATGAGAAATGCAAACAGCCTTTTCACTCTGATTATTACTTCCTATTTCAGAGAAAATCATAGTAATCCTTCCTTATCCACAGTTCAGTTACCTACAGTCAACAGTGGTCTGAAAATATTAAATGGGAAAATTCTAGAAATAAATAAACCCTAAGGTTTAGGTTATATAACAACATGAAAAGTGTGACATCACTTGCTCCTTCAGTGCCTGAGAATGAATCACTCCAGTTCCCAGCACATCATCCTGTGTATACTACTATGGGTCAGTCGATAGCAGCCTTCCTGACCATCAGACTGAGTGTTGTGGTATCATGGTGCTTGGGTTCCCAGAATCCTTGTTTTCAGAATAACATCCCCAAATTGCAAAGGGAGTGATGTTGATCACTGTATTGCGATATATTGTCAGAATTGACTTA
This sequence comes from Typhlomys cinereus, assembly GCA_023101885.1. NCBI lineage: Eukaryota > Metazoa > Chordata > Mammalia > Rodentia > Platacanthomyidae > Typhlomys > Typhlomys cinereus. Next base: position 1,157,976 of record JALPQD010000057.1, on the reverse strand, counting down.
TTTTATTATTGTCGTTCAACCCTTCTGAGCTTAATTTGTAAATGAAAATGCACAAGGAAAAACATAATATATTCAGAATTAGGTATGATCCATTATTTCAGAAATCTACTGGTGAGAGTCTTGGAACACTGATGGGAGGAGCTGTGGATCATGGGGGACCACTGTAAATGTCAGGGCATTTTATGCAAATAGAAACAAATTTCCATCTTGAGTTTCTGACCTGCAACCAGCCAGGAGAACTTGTCTGTACATTTCTACAGAAGATTTCCCGCCAAACTGTCGGCCCGTGAGATAGGTGTTGTGGGAAGAGCTGATGAAGTAGTGAGCCAGGGGGTGGTCCATTTCCTGGTAAAGTTCTAAACGATCTAGGAAGACTGGGGCATTTTCATCTGACATCAGATATCTGCAAAACCCATCACTTGATATGAGGCCTAGAGGGGGGAAGAACATCTTAGTAGCATTAGTGATTCTGAAGACGCACTTACATTTCACTCGGGGAAACCGAGGCAGCATAGAAAGAGCAAAATAATTTCCAGTCTTTCCTGAGAATCTTCACCTTTCAGAACTCTAATAAACTATCCAGTTGCACATTATAAGGAGCATGAGGCATTCTATAAACGGGTTTCATATCCACTATAGCAATTCACAGTATCCACATTAAAAAACACAGTGCTATGAACTCTGGCACTTTCCCTGCCTCCGTTTCTGCCATACTCTTGTCCTAACTTTGTGTTGTGCCAAGTGGGGACAACATTGACCCATCTGTCTTCTAGTATTATCATGCATGTCCAATGAAAATATCTGCAAGATGTGCTGTATAAATTGTTATTATCACTCAACTGAAGGAGGAACTTTGTTGGAAATGGCAGTCAATCCAAATTTTAATTTTTGTAATTAATCTAAAATATAGAGCTTTAATGACTAGTGAAATCAGTTGCTAAAACAGCTCATTTAGGCACTAATTTCTGGAATGGGGCAGAGCTTGTATGCAAAGCATAATGTAGGTAACCAGTGTTTATGCATGTGCTAGCCTAGAGACCTTTGACTGTCTCAGTCCTTTATTTTTTTAATGAATCATAAAATATGAAACAGGGGTGACCATGTAAAGGACAGCCTGTTCCTCAGGCACAGCTTCAACGGGTCTTCACATCTGATGTTCTGGTCTAATGTGAACAAAGGAATACTCATTCACAGATAGCCCTGCAGTGCTATAAGCCACACAACTCCATGATTCTACTGGAGCGAGACAAGCATTGGCTTGGCTCTTGTAGCATTACATTCCTAGTATAAATAGATCATTTTCCATGTTTCTGGATTGTTACAAGGGCTTATCCTACTAAATGCATTTGAAGGTCCTATTTTTAATAAATAGTTTCTTGGGATTTACTCAGTTGATAAAGATAGTTCATGCTCAATTATCTTTCACTGAATGTATGACAGCACATACAGAAAATATACCAGATCGTATTATCCATTATTCTGCGGATGGATATGTAGGCCATTTCTAATTACAAATGAAAGTATTGTGATAGAAGTTTCTAGATCTCTATCCTTGAGCACATTCACTCATTCTAATTGCAAGTACTCTTGAGGCATGAGGATGGATGCAATGATAGAAAAATGAGACCTGTCCCACGTTTACAAAATTCACATGGGTAAGAAAAATCAAAATAGGAACAAATAAATATAAAGGCATGGGAAGTATGAGAAAGATGAAGAAAGGAAGAGAGGTGGCATGGAATAGAGATGGCTCTGCTGTATATGTGGCCAGTGAAAGCCACAGGTCACACGCATGCGTGGGGAGCAAGCCACATGCACACCTGCTGGGAGGGTGGTTCCAGGCAGAACCATCAGCAATGTAGAGACTTGATGCAGAACCCACGAGACGACAGCAGGACAGAGTGAGCGACCTCAGGGGCAGCGGCAGGAAATGAGGCTAGAGAGGGGGCCAAAGATCAATCAGACTGGTGTCCTAAGGATGTGGGGTTTTATTCTAAGTGCGCTGGGGAGCTCTGGGGAGTGGAATAACACCATTGGACATGGTTATAAATGGTTGACTCTGGCTGCTGTGTGGAACACTACGCTGAGTGGAGAAAGGAAAAGACCAATCAGAGAGGCCAGTAGACCTTGGTCAGACAGAGAAGCCATAGGCTTGAAGAGCAGGAAGGAGGAGAGGGAAAGAAGTTGGATGCAGCGAGTTTTGGTGATGGATCTCATGTGATGTGAAACAATTAAGCAAAACTAAGGAGATTCCAAGGTGTTGAAATGTTCAGTGAATCAAGCCTTTACAGGACTGGAGGCGGGAAGTGAGAACACGCTGCACTCGTGCACTGGACACACACACTCAGCAGTCAGATGGCCAGCCACCATAGCACATGGTTTATGCTAAAAGTTAGGGCTGGAGAGGTGACCCGACAGTCGTATGGTTGCAGAAGACACTCAGAGCCCCTGGCATGGGGGAGCAGAGCGAGAGCACTCAGCCCTATGCTACCACGACAGCCAGCATGTGGGAGGCACATGCTGAGCTACTGGAGAAGTGTGTCTTGTACCTTATGAGCTAGGGCCACAGTCCCCAGTAGCTACAGAGACTCCCACCAGAAGCTTTAGAAAATTTCCTTCTCTTCTCACACACACTAGATAGACAGGCTTTAGCCTGCCTTCAGGGCAAAAAGTTACACTTGTTACACATCAGTGGACTTTAGAAATAATCAAGACACTGATCCATCCTAACATCTCACCACCAGGAATTGTTTCACGCGGCGTGCTGCGTGTCCTCGCCTGAGTCTTGCAGGTGCAGGGCAGTGACAAGAATCCCCTCCCCTGCCGCCGCTCCTCCCCCAGTCTTACTCTCAAGCATGGAGGAAGCAATCATGGAATTCAGATGCAGATGAGAGGTAAGGAATGCCTGCTCTTGCTGCACCTGTGGCCACAGCAGCAAGTGCAGTGCAGGACGAAGCTGCCGTGGGGGACCAGGCCAGGCGCGGCTACGAGCAGGTTCTAAGTGGACTGTAGCCTATACCAAAAGAAGGAATTCCTTTCAAAGAGGAGGAAGCACGGGCTCTGAGAGGAACAGAATTGCGAAACGTGGGTCTCCTTCCCATGTCCCCTGAGACATGAGGTGGAGCGGCAGCCACGGACCATCCTGGCATCATCCTGCTACTCGCTGCTGTGGCAACGACCTTCACAGTTTCCTCTGGCCAATGGCTGGACAACTTATTGCTTCCTGAGTTCCAATGAAAGGGGCAAAGGTCCAGAAACACCAACAATTTGCTAATGTCCTGACAACTCTTTCACATCAGGTGTTTTTATCTTCCCTTCCAGAGGCCAAATGAGGGGTGAGAGAGTGTTTCAAATGATGTGTTAAATTTATTCAACTTAAGAAGTAACACAAAAATGAGAAAAACAAGGTGCAGATTTTTATGTGGCAGCAACTTTTTCAAACTATACGAATAGAGACTATTTTAAGCAACATACAAAGCTAAAGCTTAATATGAGGAAAGTACATGGGGAAATGACTGTTGTGGTATTTAACAGCAGAATAAATTAAGGACTGTACTTCAGATAGTGTGGACACCTTTGATGGAATGTGTAAGTTATACTAGCTTAAGAGCAGAAAAAAAAAATAAGTCAGTCACTAATTCCTAGATATGCGAAGCTCCAAAGCATTTGAGGTACTTTCAATTAAAACTTGAGAGTTGCAAAAGTTGCGCAGTGTTCTTGTTTCAATGAAAACACAATTTATTTTCTCCATGTATATTACCTTTTTTCTTCAAATCTTCATCAGGCTCATACATCTCAATGATCTGCATTGCCCTTTTAACATCATAAAATGGGAATAAAATTTCATTCAGTCGAGGATCTCGTTGATGCTATGATGAGAAAACAGCCCACATTAGGCTCACATTTTTTACCTCTCAGGCTTGTCTCTAAGTATATGTTTCTAAAACAAGACAGATCTAGACTATCATATTTATGATTACACAGAGCTATTTCACTGCCTTCCTGGCTTTCTCCCTAAGCTATACTTCAAAAAGTCCAAATGTGAAAGTACTCTGTTGGTTCCTCATGCTCAACAACAGAGGAGACTTCCCCTTTGAAAGTTGACGGATACATGACAGAATTAACTGTATTGTCATCTAGTTCCCATACCAAAGGTAAGAGGTTGGCCTCAAAGATCTTTATGAAGGTCAAAAATCTTAAAAACATTAAATATTTAACATTAAAATTAATCTTAAAAGGCAAAAAAAAACCTCACAAATAATTCAAATACATCAACAGATCATACGCTAAGTATCTAAAAGCTCCAAAGGAGCAAAAAAAAAAAAAAATCCCAATGTTAGACAAGTGGGTATCATTTCACTTTTATGCCTCTCTATTAGTAAGACACAAGCACTCTGAAAACTTCGTTTCCTTCAGTCTGTTGTTTCCAAAATGAACTAATTGTAATCATGACGACTGCTTAGCACAGGGATATTTATCGGTTATAAATGACATAAAACTATGAATTTAAGGCTCAGAGGTTTAGACCATTTTGGTACCATAAAATTGACCTCATTTTTCTCTGAGTAAACTCCCCAGGTGGAGAGGGTATGGAAGAGGACATGGAGAAGCTGTCGGTCTCACCCTTCCCAAAGCAACACTGAAGGTGCTTCTTGAACTGCAGGGGTACCAGGTGCAACACGCTTCCTGGAGTGATGTCTTCCTGACTTTCCTGGGATTGGGAGAAGTCCTTTCACTACCGAGTGTGCGTGTGCGTGTGCGTGTGTATGTGTGTGTGTGTGTGTGTGTGTGTGTGTGTGTGTGTGTGTGTGTGTGTGTGTGTGTGTGTGTGTGTGTGTGTGTACAGTGGGTCTAGTAAATTTCCTTCTTGCTCACTGTGGATGACAGGAATGCACTGTTTCCCTAGCCAACCCTCAAGTGAATAAATAAAGCAAACTTCCGTGGGATAATGACCAATAAGTAGATGTGAGCAAGATCTGCTCATTAAATGACAACCTCACGTCAGCTCTTTACCCAAATATATGCACAGACTTAGCACATATGTCCAGAAAAAAATCAAGAAACGATACGATAGTTATGGTAAAAGTTCCTATCTACTTCCCTCTCCATTCCTTCTGGTATGATCATCTGAAGAGAAGGTTATGTACAGAGAGAATGGCTGATGGAACACTTGATTTTAACTGTTGTAGCACAGATGTCCCTCGACCTTCTCTACTCCCATTTGGTTAAAAGTATTACATTATAACGAACCGACATCTTTGACAGTCTATCCTGATAATGTGTTCTTCTGTTTTTAATCTAAGGAATTGCTGATTATGTCCATGCGTATGCTAGAGTGGAAACTCTTGAAACCATCGAGAACAAAGGTGATGGGCTACTTCGAGAAAGAGAAACCATGAAGTATGACGAGATGGCAGGCAAGTGAAAGCATGCTGCACTCTGTGTAAAGCCAGTGCCATCATGCAGCAGAGCCCGGCACTGCAGGGAAGGAGGGGCTCTGTCTTGGGCGAGAATGAAAGCCTTTAAAAGCAAAACAGATGGATAAAGACCGAAGCCACTTTCTAAGTATGTCTCTTCTGTCATAAACAGCATCCTCTGAGAGGATCCTGTGGGTGATGGAGGAAAAGGCTCCAGCAAAGGTGTATTCAAGAGCTGTCCACCATAATTCTCTATGAAATTAACTTTTGAATTAAAGATTGGCTCATAGACAAGATAGGGAAGATCAGAGAGGAGAGAGAGAGAGAGAGAAGCGGCCACAGGGGAGAAAAGAGATGATGTAGGGAAAGAAGAGAAGGAGGTCCTGACACTCATTTGTGCATCTGAGTAAGATGCTACTGGAAGTGTTTTCTAGGGGCAGCGTTGGTAGTGCCAACACCTGGAAGCTACTGCAGACTCTGGCCCCTCCTCAGATTAATGAACATGACTCCTTGGGGTAGAAGCAAGGCAGGCACAGTCTAGTAAGTTTTCCAGGTGATTTAGATGTGCTCTCAGCCTAGGGAATGTAGTCACCTGTAGAGCGCCCCCCTAGCATGCACTGAGCCTTGAGTTTGAGCCCCAGTTGTGCATGAACTTGCCATGGTGGGGCATGTGTGTAATCCAGTCACTTGGGCTTGGGACTTAGAAAAAGAATGATCAGAAGTTTCAGGCCATCCTCTGCAACACAGTAAGTCTGAGGTAAACCCTCAAAAAAATTACAAAACAAAACCAGTGCTCTAACCTGTAATCCTATGCATTTGAACACTTGGAAATATCTGGGGGAAAAAGCAAGCACCTAAATCTTAGAAAAAATAGATCTAATCATTTGACCTATTTGCCAAGTTAAGCCCCCGTTAAAAAATAACCAGAGAACATAATACTCGTGAGCCATCTATTAGAAGCAATAGCCAGGAATCCAGGATGTACAGTACCTTCTACCTAAAATTTCTCAGCAAATAAGCATTAAGTGCAGACAATACAAAACTACATTTGTGTCTGGACCTGCCTTGCCAGATAGCATGATCTTTTGTTTTCCCTTGAATTTTCACATTTTAAAAGATAGCAGGGTGCAGTATGAGTAATCTGGAGGCAGGGACACAGTGGTAATGTTCATATTAGCATCACAACACAGTAATCATTTTGCAAAAGCAAGGAGGAAGAAAGTCACATCCGGTGTGCAGAAGAGTCAAGCTTGGACATGACCCAGAGAAGCAAGTTCTTCCCAGCTCTGAGGCACCATCTGCTTTCACTAAGATAAACAATGGACTTGGGATATTCAGTCCCTGGTATCCAGCGCTTTGTAAAATGAGATTCTAAATAGCTTCCAAAAAATAGGTCACAGACAACTACGCCCAAGTAAATGAGGAGATAAACAATGAACAAATCCCCAAATTGGTCCTTGCTCATATTGAAAATAGGTAAGACCTAATTTCAATCTAAGTAGCACCTGGAGAGATGGAGTTGAGAAAATATTCAAAAAAGTTATAAAAGACAAAAGTATAACTGGGAAGGATAAGCTTAAGCGTATGATGAAATACCTCCTTCTCTGCCTCTCTTTTTTGTCTATTGCTTAACGAATATAAAAGAGCTTTCTTACATACTGCCAACTATAAAAACGGAAAATGGAAACATCGGATTTAGCCCTAATGTGATAATGAGATATGTGTGAATTAGAGACAGGATCAGCATCATGAAAAAATCCAGCCAGCTTCTGTTGGAGTGGGCATCTAAGACCCTTTCCTTTCTTATTTTGGTCTCTCTCTTACCTCTAAGTGTCCCTCAACTCTTTAGACCTTTGGCTGTTACTACCTTTACAGAAGTGAAATAGAAAATGAAGGTGATGCTGAAATCAACTTATCTTCTTCTGAGGAACAGGGAGAAGGTGGAAGCAACAGAATCCACAGCTACATACACTGACTGAGAGTGGAGCTGAGTACCTGCTCCCAGTGAGTGCCTCTACCTCCCTCCTAAGTCCCCGATTGTTATTTCTATAATATTAGTGAAAAAATTAGTTTCCCTGTGCTTAGTGGATGGGATGGAGCTGAAGCGAAATTTAGATATGAGTAGTCGACTTCCATGATTCAATACCTTATGGAGATACTAAAACACACACTCCTTACTGATTCTCCCCCACTTGACTAAGCATTCTGAGGAAGAACCTGTCTGCCTAGACAGTGTGCCCAAAGTTCAACAAGCAGAGGAAGCCTCTAAATGCTGGTATTGGCCCATGGGATCCAAGGGAGGGCTAGAGCTGCAGGCGTGGGATTCACAATGTAGGGAGTCATAGCTGGGAGACCCTGGGAAGCAGGTGGGAAAGTCAAAGCTCCTACTGCCGAGTTTGTAAGGCTACTCGACATAACATTCTACAGAAAGAGCAAGAGAAGTACAAGCAGGCAGATGGTGAGAGCCGTACAGCACAGGTAAACATTTCTTCCTCTGTTGATCCCAGCCGGCCGGTGCTGGTGGACCAGTACCGGTGGACACGATGCTGGTGGACGCGCACCTGCCGCTTTTGTTTTGTTATGATTGTTTCTCTGGTTCCTGTAGACCTTTGCGATTCCAACTCAAAGGAGTAAATGGCTTTTGAGGTGGTTAGGTGTTTTGGGAATCATACACCTTTATGTTCCAAGGCCTCGTCCTTTTCTCAGTTGTGCTCTGTCTCTTTTCATGAAAGTGGTTGGGCCCAGGGGGATATTTTGATTTTGCCAAAATTCTAGGGAAAAGAGGAGGGCTGCAAAGAGAGTCTGTGTGCATGCAAGGAACCAGCAGAATGATCCCTGGGCCTGACAATGTCTGAAAGAAGACACTCTTATTTTTGTGTAGCCTTTCTATTGAGTTCACTATGGCAGAAAAGACAGATTTGGGAAGACGCTTTGATTGAAAATATAGGCTAAATACTTTTTCTAGACTGTCTGGAAGTCTCTATGACCTGAGGGAACTGACAGTCACACTGACTGAGTCCCACCCAGTCAAAGCACCTCGTTCCTATTGAGAAGAAGCAAATGTAGAGAATTTTCTACTGCAGTGCTAGTGGATAAAGGTTTGAACAAGATAGTATGAGGAAATCACAAATTGAATATCTTAATTGTTTTTTTAATAGAAGTTTAGAAATAAAAAAAAGTTAAAAAATCTTCTAGGAATCACAAGAGCAATTATTTGGTAGATCAATGAATACAACTCATGACAGGAAGTACAAAGACAAGGGTCTGCGAGGATAGTGCATTCTTCAGGACCTCAACCCTGCTTCTAAATAAAAGCAGCAAGGTCAGTATACAGAGCTCTATCTGACAGACGCCCAAGGCTGCTTCACCCCAAAGGATACAAAGACCGTAAGATTGGCGATATGGTGGATTTCCTCCTCTCTATTAAATCACTTTCTTCATTAGTAGGAAGCTGGATTCTTGCCCATCTCACCAAAGAAGCAGAAGGAAATAAAACAAAAGTAGGAAGGGAGAAACGGACTAAGGAAATAATGTCAGGAAGTTGAACTTTTGAGCAAGGTGGGCTAAGAATGTGGATAATATTTGGGTAAAGATTATGAGCATAATAGATACATGACAAAAATGAAGTGGATTGGAACGACTTGAAATGTTTTCAAGTAAAATAAATATACTGTTGTATTAAAAGGATCTTCAAACGGAGGTGTATGTGTGGACAGATGGAGTTCCTCTTCCATTGACATGGTCTCTCAAGTGCAGACCTAGAGACCACTACAACTTCACTGGGAACCAAATGAGAAGAACTATGGCAAGGATATGACTTGTTTATACAGAGGGGCTGCTTGTTCTCTTTCCTTAAGGCAATACTCTGTCTGCACAATACTATCTTTCTTGATCTGTCCTCCTTTTTCTTTCCCTCGTTTCCTTCATTTCTACCTCTTTCCTTTCTTTTCTGCCATGCTGAGGATTGAGTCTAAGGCCTTATTCATACTAACCTATGCTCCTACCCTGAGTATACCTCTAACCCCAATCCCATCCTTACATTTTCATTTTATGTGGCATGACTAAGATTTTAAATTATTTTCAAGCAAAATATGTTGTCTATTCCTTACTCAAACTTTTCAAACTATGTATGTGTTGGGGGGAGGAAGGGGATAAATTTGCTTTTTCGGATTAAAAAGAGCCTCCATGGGTTTTGCTAAAAACACTTTTTAAATGCACATTAAAGAAAAAAGTTCATTTTTGTGTTAATAAAAGTTGTGACCTTTATTTATTCTAAAATAGATTTCCCTTGTGCTTAAGCAAATTTTGTTAACTAGTTCTGGTAATTAAATGAATCATGTTCTAAATTTAACTCTAAGTTTGTTTTGAAAATAAAAAGTAAAATTTAACCTGGAGTCCAATTGGCCTAATACTATACTTTCACCCAAGAGCTAAATGCTTTGCTTCTTGTAAAAATATTTTATTTGAACTTAGGTATTTAACTTACATGCAATCCATTTAAAGACAAAAATACAGCTTTTCAGTTCATGCAAAAGAAAGAGATAACGTAACAGTCCAACTACAGTGTGATAAACTCAATCCATTCTCTTTCTCTTTATGAATGAATAGGAAAACAAAAGTACCTTAAATATCATCTTGCAAAAACATGGACACATTTACTTAAATAAACATACTGTAAAATTCACACATACACACAGAAACGGAGCTACACATCACAGGGAGAAACCAACAGAAAGCAGTGTGCGAAGCCAGTATGTAGGAAGCACGTGAACACAGGCGGTGGCTGATTTTTGCACCTGGTAAAGCCGTCATGGACAGATCAGCAGGTCAGAAGCAAAGCGAGTAAGGGCGCAGGACGCAGGCATGCAGTGAGAACACGGAGGAAGCAAGCCACTGCACACAGACGTATGGAGTTAATGTATGAAAAAGCTTACTTCATTTAGAAAGCTCACTAATTGGTCTACCGTTAAATAATCAGTTTTGTCTCCATTGCTGAAAAGAAATTTATTAGAAAAGAGTAAGTTCTTTTTGTATATGATGCTACAGTAGGTACGATTTACATGTTGACATTGGTTGATTATTCTAAACTCATCTTCTAACCCTGACAAAAGTGAATTCTTCAAGTGGTCAGAGACTGTAAGGGGCAGGATGCAGGGAACCCAACAGCAATGACAAGGAGAGATAACATTCCCACTAGGTCACAATCTGCAGTTGTTTAGCATTACCAGAAGGCATTCTTAAAATAAAAAAAGAAAAGGTAAGTCATCCAGTTGAAATCATTGGGATGAATGAACTTTTCAACAACATTTTAACATTCCGAATTGAATCTAGTTAGTTGACATAATGGGTTAATACCTAAGGGAGCAGGTTAAACTTGTAGGTCGTTAGTAAAGCCAGTGCCAGGGAAAATGTCCAGGTGCTGTCATTGGTTTATGTTCAAGGTTTCTCCACAATTCAGAGTGGAGTTTTACACCAATAAACCAAGGGATGAAAGTATAACCTGACTAGATAGTCTAGAGCTAGCAACATATTATATTAGAATATTACGGCAAAAAATGCTTTCAAAAATCTAAAAGGACAAGAGTAACATTTATAGAACACTTCCTCATAACTGGAACTTACATTTTTTTAAAGAGGTCTTCTATATCTGTCCGAGGACAAATCTTTTGTGTCAGTTCATAGAACTTTTCATAAGTGAATGCGGCAGGCTCGATTTCATCGTTCTGTGAAAAATGAAAAAGTGTCATGAATTATAGAATGCTTTCTCCCTTGTAGTACACTTGTCGACGAGGTCCTGCAGAAAAGATTTGAGCACTCGGGGCCATTATCCCAGCATGCGTGAGGCCTCCAGTTAGCTTGAGGATACTTGGTCCAGGCCTAGCTTTCCCTGAGAAACTTCTCACTGAATAAAAACGGAGCAACATCCTGGGGCCTCTCCTTCAGGGAGGAAAAGGAACTGCTTGCACAGAGGACGCGAGGACCATTAAGCTCAATTTTTAATTACTCTCTTTTTGTGAAATTTTAGAGGACTAAGGAAAGGGGCTTGAGACAGCCAGTAAATTTTTTTTTTTATTTTGTCACACTGAAATGAAACTCTCAAGTGGCAGGTGCAAATCGCCAGTCTAATAACTTGCATGGCAAAATGAACTTCAATGATTTAACTCTAAAGGGCCATGAACATGAATGGCTGGTGTGAAAGGGAATACTTCATAAAATACTGCAAAGTCCTCTTGAAGAACTGAATTTATTAGTTAATAATGCAGCTGATCATATGCTTTGCTTGAGGCAACTGGCTGGGTGTCTCCAAGACCAACCCTGAGAACTGGCTTCCATTCTCTCACTTTAGTAAAGCTGACAAAGTTGAGCATTTGGAAGGAAACTGCTTAAATTTTCAAGCAAATGCTTTGTCAAAGTTCTCAGAGAAAGGGAAGAAGGAACCAATTGAGATCAGTGTAATACAAATAATCTACTTTGTCATATATATACCAGTTGAGTTCAGTGTAACATAAATAATCTAATTTATCACCTGTATAAATAAACATAGTTTATTATAAGTAATAAAAATTAAAACGGTTTTAGAGACATGTGAAGAAGTTTGTCAGTACCTTTCCACTAGGGAGACCTAATTCCTTGAGCGCTTGAAAGATCACCTTTTCTGTTTTCCCCGATGCAAATGTTCTGGTAATACTAGAGCAGGAAAGAAAGGGAGAGAGAAAGGAAAATTCAAGTTACTGTTCATTCTGTTCTCTCTCATGTAAAGATCCAAACAATCAGGGATGGTAGGCTGGGAGAGAAAGAAAAGAGAAGAAAGCTATTTATTTTTCACTTGAGGGTGCTTTTCAAGCCCCAAACCATCCTCTCTGTGTCCCCTCTGGCTACCTGATGAAACTTGATTCTAAAACAAGTGGCCCCTTTTTTGGGAGCTTATGAAGCAGGGGGAAGGACGCATACTGTTGGGCAAAGACAATCATTCTTCTTATCCTAAGAAACAAAGCTGGTAGGAGAAATGGAATGTGTCGTCTGGATCATGGCTCTAGAGCTACATGCTGATGAGACCTGCACTTTGGAAACAAGTCAGCCTGGCCTGTGACCGCTGTTGTCCCTGCTTTCATGGGTGAGATACATTATCATGTAGTTAACGTTGTTTTCCTGTTAAGCCCTCAGCCAACCTGCCATGCTGGCTGACTGAAGATTCCAGACTTTACTGTCAAAGTGATGGAGAAGGACATAATTATTCAGTGTTTTATCAGAATTTTGACATTGCCTGAGACATGGTATTTCCGAACAGCCATTTAATGAATAAACATCAAAGCTACTCAAATGCTAAAACCTTAATGACTATGCTACTTAAAGGAGGGAAAGACTCCTCATTCTAAATGTGTTGGAGACACTCAGAATGAAAGCAAGCACAGGGATGATCTAGTATCCTGGGTCCCCACGCCTGAGCCTCAGCTGTGCCATTGCTACTCAAACAGACTTCACACTCGTCACCGTGACTACTGAAAAACTACATTCAGAAGGGAAGTGTTAGCTTAAAGATGGAAGTTACTTTCACGTATGAAATTTGGATTTGGGATGAACTCCTAGCACCTTAACCCAGCCTTTGAATATATCCTGCCATTCTTGAATGGCCAACGAACATAAGCTCAGCTTGGGAAGTGGGAGAAAACATTATTTTTTTTCTTTCTTTTACATTTAAAAAAAATTTTAGTATTTTATACATGAATATAGTGAATTTATGACGTTTTCATATCTTAAACCCCAATCCCATCCCCTCTCCTTTTCCCATTATGACCGTCTTCTTCCCTGCCATTCTTCCTCCTATTTTCATGTCTTTTTGCGTAGGTGGCTAATTGAGTTTCATCCAAGCTGCCTTTGGTGACATGGAAAACACTATGTCAAAAGCCAGATACAACTTTCCAAAAACAAACCTGGGGGAAGGAGCTTTCCATAGATGAACCATGAAGAATTTGTTTAAGGATTAATATTTTACACAAGGTCCAAGAATACCTAAAGTAGTATTTTTTAAGATTAACTGAGACAATTAAATTCAAGTGTAAGGAGTCCTGACCTTGTAGAGCCTACATATGCTATGAGAGCAAGTAAACTAGTTGATGGGATTTCTAGTACAGAGGATGCCCTGTTCACATTGTCTCAAGTCTTCATACAACCTTTCAACAGTGCAATGCCATAAATGCACTTTCTGTAACTTTTTCAATTCAATGTAAAGTAGCTATTGTGTGTCTTTCTTTATAAAAGTAGGTGTTAGCATAAGAACACGAGACCCCCCCCCCAGCAGGGTGAGGCCTGTAATCATAAGGATCACCTGTGTATAGCAACCTTTGGGACATCCCAGCTGACTCAAGACAGCCAGGTGAGACAGGCCTGTTGATAACAAGGTGGCAACTGATCACCAAAGTCATGAAGTGGCAGGTTTGCAAGCTGAGCAATTCTGGTGAGTCAAGAATGTGGGGAAATGCAGTCTGTGTGAGTGCCTCATGGGTGCCGGGAGAGGGAGGAAAGAGTAAGGGCACTTAGAGAAGGAGGGGAAGCAGAACAGAGGAAAGGGCCTGGCCTGTCAGAAAGGTCCTGGACAGGGGCCGACCACAGATGGACCCACTTTATGCTACAAGAGAACACGGCCGAAAGGGACACAGGCATGAGGAGTCAGAGACACTTCTTCCTTTTGTCCCAGGTAACTTTCTGGATCATTCTTGAGTGTCTGAACATTGACTCCGTGTTGGTGTGGAGGCTTTGCCCAGGGTTCTGAGAGAAACACACTCACTACACTCTAGGGGCCCTCAGAAGGATGGGTACCCAGCAGACATAAAGAGTAGAAAGCAGCTAATCTTATTATTATTCAATTAATTAATGAGAGTCTTGGTAGATGACCGTGAGGCCAGCTGAGTGCTCAAGGGGACTCGCTTTTCCTTTCTGAGACAGGATCAAGCCGTCTTCAAACTCCCCAATGTAGTGGGGGGTGATCTGGAACTTCTGATCTTCCTGTCTCCATCTCAGCAATGGGGGAACTACAGGTATACACAACTACACCTGGTTTTAGCTTCCTACTTGCCAGGGAAGCCTATTACCAGCTAAGTTACATTCCCTCAGTAAAATTTTGTTGAGTCAAATCAAACTGCCGCCTCACCTCTAACAGGCAAACACACAAGCCAATGCACTTGAATTGAATTTATTTAAATTCTGAGTAAAAGAGTAATGACCCAGATTCTTTGCTTGATCATACAGGGTCTACAAAGTTTCCAGGTTTTTAACACCATTCTGACATAGACAGAGAAGACTCTTGATGTGAAGGAATAAGGGCACAGCACCTATATCCTGTTATAACTTCAGGGCATGGTGGCACCTACACACTAGGCTGCCAGGACCCAGGACCATATTGGAAGTCTATGCCTTCGTCAGCTGGACCGTCTACTTCAGGAATTGTTCCAGTCATTGCTAGCAGTGCTGTGTGGTTTCCTGTGATCTTACTTCAGGTTACAAGGAAAAGGAAGCAGCAAGAACGGCTTTCATGGCTCTGGTATGAATGGGAGGATAAACTGTATGTAAGCTTGTAGTCTGAGAAAAAGATAGACCATGAAATATTACATACATAAAAAGAAAAGAGGAGAGGGAGGCGAAGACTGAATGAACTTCCTTCACCTGTCAAGCCTGCCATTTCTGAACGTTATATTTTAGGTTTACTGCCCAAGAGCAGCAGACTTTCCTAAACTATGCAATGTTTAAGAAGCCAGATCCCTTTAAAACAGTCTATTAATAGCTTCCATTTTTAAAACTCCAGAATGATGGTGATGAAGTGACATTTTCAGAGTGTTTACCCTTCACAGTCATTAAAACATTCAGAACAATTTCCACCTAGCCCTTGGCAGGTCATCTACCAGGAAAGTTATCTGCTTTTTGCTGGCTGGGTATCAATCCACCATCAACTTTAACAACCTATCCCCAAGTCACAGATGTCTTGTGTCAAACACCTGTTAGTACTGGCAAGCACCAAAGAATCTCTGTCAAAGAGCACTAAATAAGATGCCAAAACCTTTATACTATTGCCACTAAAAAGGTGATAATAGTTTCGTATGTGAACATGCTACATAAAGATCTAGAAAGTCAGAGGAGGCTTCCAATGTTGCAAAGCATGAATAGCTGGGAAAGAGGATTGCAAATGCAGCCAGAGCTACAGGTTAGAAGAGTTTTGATCACAATGTATGGATCCACGCTTTGTCCATTTCTTGAACCTCATCTGGGACAGAAAATCAGACCAAAAGACACTTGTGTTTGGTACACTGCTGTTGTCAGTGGTTCTGAAGTCTGGACTGTGTTTCGGTGACTTAAATTTAAAAATGTACTAACTATATGACAAGAGCTTCAGGATTGCTCGGGTACGTTGAAAAATATTTGTGTGCCATTGTTCAACTGAAGACAGGGTTTTCTAGAAAATAGGAATAGTTGAAATGGTTTGCCAATTAGGCAAGAGTACTAACAGAGCTTGCACAAACTTCTCAGGTAGCATCAAATTGACTGCCTAGAAAGTTATTAAATAAAAAACAAAGAATCCTATATATGGATTTATTAAAGACCAAAAAGATGTACAAGGCCTGTGTCCTGGTGAGCTCTCAGAAAAGGCTGGATAAAGAGGAGTGTATAAAGTCAATTTCATGGTATATATGCACATACATATATATATATACTCCAGTTGTTCAGATAGTTCAGTCATGCCATTTGGTATTAAAGTTCATGATTCTCATAACCTACTTGATTAAGAAAAATGATGACTTCTAGGATGACTCTGTTCTATGTGACAAAAACAATGTGAGAAAGAATAGAGACCCTTTCACAGGAATGCAGAATGGAAGCTTTGTGAAGGATGAAAGGAGGGAAAGAAGTGCTGGAAAGGGCTAGGAGTATCCAGCAGGGTGTGGCTGAACTGAATCCATGCAAATGCTTTGCATCTGGTGACCTGTCTGCCTCCTCTGGGAAACATGGATTACTTCTAAGCATCACTTCTGGTTTTACTGTCAGTTCATTATGTCTGGAGAAGACTGGAGTTTGGGAAGACTGGGTTGGTCTATGCAGCCTATGCTTCCTTCAAGTTGAAGGTAAGTGCCCCACTCCTCTCCCCTGATTTCATGTGGACAGGTGATACTTGGAGACCCAGCTCAGCTTCTGGGACGTCAATGAATGCATATGTAAACTGGAGTATTTAGCAAAGAATTTCCATTGCTACTTTTGTAAGTACTTCCAACTATACATACAGACCATTAGCAAACCCTCAACCATGAAAGGAAATAAGAAGCAGACAGACTAGAAGGAGGCATGGGACTCCACAGACAGCAAAATATGTCAGTACTATTATAGAACGCATGGATGGCATACATCAGCCTGTGCCTTCTTCATTTGGGTTCTACCCACCTTTTCTTTTGTCATTGTTAGCCAGGGCCAGGTAAGAGAGGGTGTGACAGGTTTGGAGCTATGTAGTGTTGAAATCCTAACGAAAGACCAATGCAATGGCAACTGGGTCTGAGGGCTTTCAGAATGTGATTCATTATGGGGCACTGGGGAGCCCTCAGGAAGGGGAGCAGCCCCTTACAAAAGGGACTTCAAAGAGTTTTTTATCCATTTTTCCATGGGCAAAGACACAACTAAAATACAGCAAGCTACAGAAGGTCCTTACCAGAACTGGCCTGTGCTGCCACTTTAGAACTTGGATTTCTGGTCTCCCAAACTGCAAGACATGAACTGCTGCTGCATATAAGCCACAGTCTATGACACCTCATTGCAGCAGCCTGAACTAAGACAGTGCTCTACCTTCCAGAACACCAGAGGAGCAGCAACCTTGGATGACGATGGGCTGGTCTCAGGTAGACAGACTTACTAAGAAGGGCCACACACTCAGAGTAGAAGCCCAGCACAGGCCTGTTTGATCACACAGCTGATGGTTGTTTAGATCAAGAAGGGAAACCCAATTTAAATCCTAAAATGCCAGTTATATGACTATTGAAAATAATGCTACGTGTTCCTAAAATACAGTTATTTGACTATTAAAATAATATTACATTTCCAGACATTCTTTATCAGAGTTAACATTGCCTGCTCTAGAGAAGATGTGACTTTATCTTTAGAAACTAAGCTTGCAGCAATATCTTGAAGGCAATTAGCACACAGAACTCCCAGAAGGCTCTGCTTTGATGTGTTGTGGTGAAGGCTGATGGAGGGCTAGCAGAGCTGCCACAAGTGTTCGACTTACCTCCTCACTGGTATTTTGCCAGATGTGTTGGTCAGAAAGGCCAATTTCATCCAGCTAGAAAATAAGAATAAAAGTACTGTTTCAGAGTATCTCCTGAGGACACGCTTCAAATTGTCAAGAAAGTTTGCTCAGGAATACACATTTATATTAGAAGTAGAACACCATTATGTAGCATGAGACGAATTTAGGACCTCAGATTTAAAAAACGAGATGATTTTAACTCTCAGTTAAATTTGCAAAAAAGCCAAGTAACAATATTTTTGTGTATCCTATGTAATACATCAACATAGTTATAGTTAAAATATTATCTATAAGTTATATGGTATTCAAATGTAATACAGAATACCATATTTTAAAGTAAAGCGGAATTGGAAATTGAGTGTCTGCACTGAGTAAAACACGCTGCCAGTCCTTGTTTGCATCTGCTTTTGCTCTTTGCTAAGATACTCGGTTGGCAGGACATGTGCCTTCTTCATTTGGGTTCTAGATTCCTGAGGATCCCCCACTCCTAGCCCCCAGTAGGGCAACACGGAGGAAGTAAGAACCACCTTCGATCTTCGGTTTCAGAGAAGGTCTGGCTCTTAGGACATATCTGAATAGAATATTTCAGTGTGACTTGGAACTGCTGTTCCTAGGTAGTGGCTCCCATTCTCACTGTTTGCATGAACTGAAAGTGTAATGACCTGAAGAACATAGTGGCTTGGTAAAGTTTCTATCTCAAGTCCTGGAAGCACAAGTTTCTTGTTTAGAGGATGTTTGGTAGACAAAGGGAGTGAGGAAGGCAGATTCTGCAGAGAAAAGATTCAGCAAATTTTGGTCTCAACTAGTTTTAGCCCAGTTGCATGAGATTTTATGCAGCAATCTTGGTGGTACAGGGCTGACCTTCTTACTCTATCTCGACAACTGGGAGCCTCCCCAAGGAGGAGACAGGAGTATAGTCCTCTCAGGCATAAGGGTACCTGCATAGAGGGTGATTCCCTGGAGAAGTGGGCAGGTCTGCACCTTTGGACACCTCGGTGAACACTCTCTCTACGACCTTAAGATATAATGTCTGGGTATATTTGGTTATTCAAGTACAAGCAAAACTTCCAAAAGTCTTAAGAATGTCAGTATACCCAGTGATAAGGAGATATTCATTAGGATTCTCTTTAAGAAAGTATGCCACGACCTCCCTGCTAAGCAACGGGAGGAAAAACAGCTACACAGAAAATAGGAATTATAAGCCTATATAACTTTTGGCCACTAAGAGGATGCTGAGGAAGTTAGGTGACCATCAAATTAAAATAACTACTGTTGCAAGGAGAATAAAGTCAGGTATTGGTGAGATTTGGGCTCTTAACCAAGTACGGGATTGTTTGAATTTAAAAAAGGAATTCAGAAGAACTGAGTCCCCCTAATTGCATGCTAAACAGGAAGCACTATTCATAGGACTTGGACTTACTGTTTTACCTCAGTAGCAGGTGCTTTTGCAAATATTTCTCTTGGCTATACTTCCCAACACTCAATTTCATGCAGTGGTGAGTGGAGCTACACCGATGCCGAGCGATGGCTCTAGGCAGGTGGAGCTCTCTATTAGAAGACTCAGTGTGGAGATGCAAAGCCAGTACTCATAACCCATGGGACACGGAGCGGCTGGTAACCTTTGGCCATTGATGTTTAATTTAATATGGACTTGAAGCTATGGATTTATCATGCATGCCCTGGTTAGGTGACATGAAGAAACCCACATGTGTGTTCATGAATTACTACTTTAAAGTTAGAAAAGAGGAGGGAGGCTGGGCAGGTAAGCGTGACCACACATAGCATCACTTTCTAGGAAGCATGAGGGACAGAAGCACAACTCACTGTTTCCTGAGGCACGTCATTGGACTGACGTTGTTCGCCCTGAAGTTGTGTATGATTGACCTCAGGCCTTCTACCCATTGCTGAAAGAGAAAGAAAAAGATGAATTGTTCTGAAGAGTAACTCGACTACAGCCAAGTGTGGTGGTTTTTATTAGACAGCTCATCTCCTTTCTGCGTAATAAAACTATAAGCGCTTTTTCTCCTCCTTGCCACACAGCCATCTACACTTTACATGATTATACTCTTTAATATGCAGCTTTTAGTCTCTCCATTAAGATAAATGTGGCATCTATAGTCCTATAAAATACTGGGTTGCCTCAAAGGAATGCCACCCAGTGACTAACTTGCTAAGCCAGTTTATACCTAAGTTCTCTTTCAGCTGCTGGCGACCTCAGTTCTTTCTAAGCAGAGCTACACAACACACGCTGATACACTTGCCATGTCAAAAAATACCGAAGACCTAATGCATAGGGGATCTTTGCTTCGGCATATGGTTCTTTCAAGCTGGGTTTGTCGCACATCTTAATCTTACCCGTCTGCGTTTCCCACCATGGTTTTAAGGAGTAAAAGATTCCTTGACGCTGGAGGCTACCCAGCTGAAGCACAGATAGGCTTACATGATTCCCATACAAGGACTTGGGCCTCAGTAGTAGTTCATACCATCATTCCATGGATTTACAAGGAAAAGGGAGGGCAGGTTGACCATGGCGGCGAAGGATCTTGGGCCTCTGAAAAGGCGCTTTGCTAGAACTGGGTAGCCCAAGAACTTACATCAAGTCTCATCCTGGATCCCATAGCTGATGCTAATGAATGCCATGAAATGCCACCCATATGATACTACTGAAAACTAAACAAAACTACAGCTCCCCATGAGCTGACCCCTCATTCCTTAGTAGACTCTAGTTTGGCTGCTTAGGTTTATACTGGTGTTAGGAAAGGGAATACATTTTGGCACAGTTAATTATAGGTACGTAAACTCTGCTGGTATCGATCATTTAACTTATCAGATTCAAACTGAATGAAACTAAAAGTGGGCAGCTCAGCTGACATTTCAAATGTCCAAAGGCCAATATGGGGCTGACAGGTCTCAGATTGGAGAAGACTGAGAACGAGCAATTCCACCATCAAAGAAGTGACCCAGTTAAACATGATCAGCTCAGTAGATTTAATCTCTCTGAGTCTAGAGATGAAGACTGGATGACCAGGGTGTGGCTTTGATTTTGCTCTTTAATGTCTGCTCATTTCAATTTTGTAAAGTACACAGAACTTGAGTTGTTCTGCTCTTTGGTCACTGTGAATAAACGTATGAAGTATTTTGGATAAATACTGGGAGATGAATTTTGGGATCATAAAGTAATTCTGACTTTCTAAGGAAGCACCATATGGTTTTCGATGGTAGCTGTGTCACTTTGATTTCAACCAGCAGTGCTTGAGGGGTCTAACCTTTCCAGATCCTCCCTAGCAACTGCTATTTTTTTTTTAAATAGAACCCGTCCTCCTGGTGTGACTCAAATGGTTCTTCCTGTCTCACTGTGTGTTTCAATCCTCACAGCTTTGTGAGGGAGATGCTGCTCCAACAGGCACCTGTGTTTTCGCAGCTAGCAAAGGGCATTTTCTGAGAACTGTAAATAGCATCAAAAGCTCCAACAAACATGAGGTGAGGTCAGATTCCGAGGGAGAAGAAGAAATGAAATTGGAGCATTAAAGAAATGCCTTACTTTCTGTCCTCAGACCTCTTCCTCCGTCAGGCTAAATATGGACTTAACTCCCGGGAGATTATCAAATATCCTGTTATTGGCCTAACAAACCACAGGCCCACACAGTTTCCCAAGAGCAGACAGAAAAAGCACAAATAATTTGGTTGGCATTAACCTTAACCGGGGAGCATTTTCTCCACCTGAAGGCATGCTCCAAAACATAAAACAAAGCCCACGGTTTCCACGGCATGAAAGTAGAGGATTCAGTAAGAACGCCTCTGGCATTTTCTGATCATACTAATTTAGTTGTTTCTAGAAATAAGTTCCAGAGATGTAGGGAGAGGGAAAGGGCTCCGGAGAGATTTAAGCAGGCTCCATCCATCTTCAGAAAACAGTACTAAGAAAGAATCTTGTTTATTAAAATGGAAAGGTCACAGCCAGTGACCTGTGGGGTCATCACAGTGCCAGGACCCACGCTCCAGTCAGCAGCAAGTGCTGCCAATGTCCTCAGAGGCTGCTGGGCACTGGGCTGTTTCCTCCTTGTGCTAATGAAAGCAAGGTCAAGGGCCTTGCCCAAGGTCACAGAGTAGCTGGCTCAGGGGAGGGCAGGTAGCACTGCACGTTGGGATATTTTTATTCAGGGGCTTGGTACAGCTCCCCTGTTTGCTGAAGGAATGTTCTTTCAGGCCCTGTGAATTCCCTCTGGTTGTTCGCGTCTGATACACTTAGCATAACAGGGCTCAACAGGAACAACATCAGTGCCAGCCATGCTTTTCGGCTTTCCAAACGTTGAATAGAAGAAATGCCAGCAGGTGTCAGTAGAGTCCTAGAGGTTCCTCAGAAATTTTGCCAGGAGTCAACTACGGGCTTCCATCAGGTCTAGATCCAAAGTGAAAAGTGGGGGGTTATGATAGAACTTTTTGAATTGTAAAAAATAAACTTGTGCATATTACCTACATTATACCCCTAGAAGCACATCCTGGAGTCCTTTGAGCACATACACTGCCTTGGCAGAGTCAGGCTCATGCCTGTCACAACGGGCACTCTCTTTCCGATGTAGCTGTCCTGAGTGGAAACATGCAACCTGGGTGCTGGGGAACTCCAGGTCTGAGTTCTAGAGGGGGTGTGGCTCCCTTCTTCCTGGTACACATGTCATTACTGACCTCTTCTCATTTTTGTTTTATTTTATTTTGTTTTACTAGTTCTTCATACTCAAACCAAGGCCTCTTGCATGCTAAGCACACAATTTATACCACTGTTATCTCTATGTCTCCTCCATTTTTACATCTTTTCAAATACCTTCTAAGTTAGTTTAAGACTTATTGAATCTCTTCTAAGGAAAACAGGGAGACTCTTTAAGAAATCTCTGAAGGACATTAGGGGTCACGTCAGGGAGGAAGAGGGAGAGCTCCCCTAAATTCCTGGGAACTTTAGTTCTCTCTTCTAGAACTTCTTCACCTTATTCCTCCACACGGGCAACACCTAGGCTCCTGGCAAACGTCTGGGCCTTCCTTTGGTATGTTTTGCTGCTGTGGAACACTAGAACTGTCATAAACAAAAATAATCCCTCCCCATGAAGAGAATGCAGAAAGACAGTTGCAGGAAAATGAGACCAAAATGTACACAAATATAAACTGAATGCAAACATCTATGTTTTTCCCTTAAAAATACTTAAGTAGAAGGATTTCTGCAAATTCAAGGCCAGTTGGTTTACAGAGCATGCTGCAGACTAGCCAGAGATATAATTTAGGGGATTTTAGTTTATTATTTTTTTAACTTGGCCTTTATAGAAAAATGTGAATATAGACTAACATAGCAAAAAGCAGCTCCATCGAAACTGCCTTATTGATACAGAGAGAGCCAAGGCGCACCGCTCTATCTGCCATCTATGTTCTATACACAACTGGGCTTGTCCCCTCAGATAACTAGATCTGGATAATCAGGCCCAGAACCAAGTGACTCCGCTGTGGGAAGAGCACTTGTTCTTTCATCTCAATCCAAGTGACAAACTTTGTCCCAGGGAGGCTTCCTTCCAGTCTTTATCAAAGAAGTGCATTGTTCCGGTGAACAGGAACTGTGGTTCCTGGCTGGTCACACAACATTCTCCCAAGCAAAAGATGAAGCTGCCAGTGGACGTGGTAAGGAATCATCTTAACTCGCTCTGCCCAATAGTTAACCAGGGCTCCTCAGTGGAGCATTTCACTAGCCAAGGGCACCTGGACCCCCACACTCGGAGGCTAAGGCAGGAGATTTTTGAGTTTGAGGTTGACCTGGACTGGGCAGTGAGACCTGAGACCCTGTCTCCAAAGCAAGCAAACAGACAGACAAACAGATAAATGGATCCCAAGAGGGGCAGCAGCAGGATCATTTGGAAATTGTTAAAATGTAAATCAGAGGGCCAGACATACTGGCTCGATATCTGGAGATGGGAAACAGAGAATTATCCATCTGTCAATCCAGGTCTCCAGGTTCTCCTGTAAGCTCACTCTGAGGAAGCGTGAACCACTCAGGTGGTTCCTAGCCCAGTGACGGCACCATGCCCAGGGAGTTTTTAGAAACGTATTCCAGGTCTCATCTCAGACCCGCTGGGTCAGAGTCTGCATCTAACCAGGGCCCCGGATGACAGTATGCACATTAGTTTCGAGACCTATGGGCTTAGAAGAGCAGTCCCTCCCAAGTCAGAAGATTACTTGCAATACTCTACCAAACGGAGGAGGGAGGTTTCCTGAGTTTGGTTTCTGTCTTAGCCTGCTCAGGTCATAATAAAAAGTTTGAAACTTGGTGGCTTATACACAAAAGAGATTTCTTTCTCACAGTTGTGGAGTTTGGGAGGTCCCAAATCAAGACACCACAAAAGAGGTAACTGATGAGCACTCACATTCTAACTTACTTACTTTGGAAGTTAGCTATAGGTGTCAACTTGACAGGTGAAAACTGAGCCTTTAGAGATGCCTATGAAGAAGCCTGGGGAGGCTTTCTAATTGATGTCGGAAGATTCAACCCATAGTACGTGGGATCATTCCTTGGACAGGTGATAAGATGGACAGAGAAGTGGTTGGCATGTTGGGGCCTTGCCCTTCTCAGCTCTTCCTGTGGATGTGGTCTGGTTCCTTCAGCCCCTGCTGGTGGTTCTCCTGCTGTAATGAACCTGACACTGTGAGCCCAGGATAAAGTCTTAATTGCCCTAAACAGTCGGGATCATGTATGCATTCATGACAGAAATGATATGCACAGTGCCTTCTAACTGCATGTATACTTGACCCGTGACAAGGGATCTTTCCAGCCCTTTAAAAAACTACTGGCTCACCCCTACAAGCTCATCTCCTAAGGGAGGTGATGTTATTTGGTGTGTGATCTAACCCAGAGGCTTTGGACAGAGTCCCCAGCTCCTGACTGGACTGGTTCCTCTGTGTTCTCCTGGCCTGAACACATCTATATTTCACTAGAACGGAATTCTGACAAAATCTTTAGGGGTCTGAAGTTCACATTTCTTGTTTTTGGAAAAAAAAAAAAAAAGGAGGCAGGATGTCTACATAGAAATTTACACCTTCTCCTTGAGGTGTGAGAATAATCAATGGTGTTGTTGTTATGATTTGAATATGAAAAGCCCCCACAAACCTCATGGTTTGAGTGCTCAGTTCCCAGGTAATGATATTAATATTTTGGGAGGTTCTGGAAATAGGAGAAGGTAGGTGTGACAGGTCACTGTGGGGTCGTGAGTGAGCTAAAACAAATTTTTTCCTCCCTTTAAATGATTCTCAAGTATTTCAGTCAACATAAAAGTAACTAATACAAGGACCATTCTACCAGGCAGGTTCTTGTTTAAATAAGAACATGCTTTATTTGCTGCTATTTAAGTGCCCAATTGTTCTATCAATTAGCTTTTATCTGCTCAAATAATGTGCTAGTAATGTATGTAACTGGAAATAGAGTTTATGAAGTCTTTTGTCCTGTGAATTCTGCAGAGACCATAGAATACCAAAGAAGGCTAACAAGACACATTTCCCTGTATGTGGCACAAGCTACAGAGCTTTTTGAACAGATTTCCATAAAGCCTAATCTCTAAAATGAGGTTCTTTGTAACTGCTTAAGATGTAAAAATTGCAGCATGCTACAGATCACCAGATTAACACTACTCTGGAATAAACGTGACTTTATATTAACCTACAAACTTAGTTCTAGAAAGCCTTTAAGCTATAGACTGCCTGAAAGCCAACCAGTGGCTTAGATTCTAACATAGAAAGATACTGCAGACAGGATGTTTTCTCTCATGCGTCTGTAACGGCATGGAATTAGTTCAAGCAAATGTAGAGAAGGCCTTACTTGGCATAAAGTTTCCAGGGTTTAAGTCTGGGACAGGCTAAACGGGGGCATTTCTAGCTAGCATATTATTAAAGAAAATGGTGGCCAGCACTGAAGAGCCCAGATGAACAGTTTCCAGTGCTTCCTCTTCATTAGAATCACCTGAGATGATAAGCTACTTCAGGGGCATAGGTATACCCTGACTGACAATCAGAATAGTTTTAGGTCACCATTCTACTTTTCCAACATGAGAGGACCAGTGAGCTATAGGATGTCAGATCAAGTTTGTTTAGGAAATGTTTCTCAGATTCTAACTTGCACTGGGATCATCAGATTTGGAGTCAGTAGATCTGGCATTTGCACCATGAGTCTGCATTTTCTACCAAGTTTCTTTCTTTCTTTCTTTCTTTCTTTCTTTCTTTCTTTCTTTCTTTCTTTCTTTCTTTCTTTCTTTCTTTCTTTCTTTCTTTCTTTCTTTCTTTCTTCCTTCCTTCCTTCCTTCCTTCTTTCCTTTCCTTCCTCTCTTCCTCCCTTCCTTCCTCCCTCCCTCTTTCTTTTTCTTACTACTAAGTTTCTAAGGAATGTCTTTAAGACATTCAGGCTTGTGTGATTCTTGTTCCCTGTTTGTGCAAGAGTAGCAAAAATTATACACTATTTCTAGGTAGCTGCCTATCTTAAACACAAAGAATAAATCTACCAAGGACAAAGTAGTTCTCCCACTATGGTGTCCTTTTTATGTCATATTTATGGATTAAATATGGAAATGTCCTGAGGCTCATGTGCTGACTGCTTAGTTCCCTGCTGGTGGGGCTATTTTGGGAGGCTCTGGAAACTACAGGGAGGAGGGGCATGGGGGTGGGTCCTTGGGGTTGGGTCTTGGTTGGAGCTCCTCTCCTCCTGCCTTTCTCTGCTTCTCCTCTCTGATGAGGTGAAGAACTTCCTCCATCACCTGCTCCCACTGATGTGATGTTCTGCCCAACACATGGGATCAAATAATAAAGGCCTGGATCTTCAGATAAGGAGGCAAAATAATTAATTCCTTCTTTTTAGCTGTTTTCTTAGGTGACATGAGTCAGGATATTTCTGATTTCTAATATTTATCCCCGAGTTCTGGGTTAAAATTCTCACACACTCATTACTCCCTGCCCTGTGTACTGCTGAAGTCACAGTTGTAGAGTCTGCAGAAGCAGTACAGGTAGCCAAGATTCACCACAGCCAAAGGAGACCTCAAAGTCTCTGGCTTCCAGGAACCCAGGGACAGAAGGAAGATGGTCTACAAAAGCCTGTCAGAAGAAACAGTCTCTCCTGTTCCAAAGAGGTATGTGCATAAAATAAAGTCAGTGGTCTAGTTTGGAAGGTATCTTTTGAAAATTCTTGGCAGATCACTGGGTGCAGAACCCAGACAGCAGCCTACTTCAAGGCACAGGGCTAAGTGATCAGCAGGTGACTCTCAGTGAGGTCCCATCACTAATCTGAACACTAAAGCTCTTGTTGCCCGCAATAGCAGATGCCAGAGACATATGGTCAACCTTGCAGAGTCTTGTGTCAACCCAGCCCTTGGTCAAGGACTGAGATTCAGGAAATAAAGAGACTTAGCTAAGAAACAAAAACAAAATAAAAATCAGGCCAACTATTTCCTTCAGACTGTGACACACACAAAAGTGCAGCTACTCTGTGTCCATTTCCTAAGACAGAGGCATCAGTGTTGAGAACTTACAGATGCCCATAGAATAAGATGACGTCAGCACCAGTGGTGAGAACTGCCCACACAAAGAAACCTGAAAGTCACCACCATTATCGCCACATGCAAAAGGACAACAAATCGGCGACGGGCAGGGATTTTGCTCAGGATAGTGGAGTTAAGTTCATATCCGACACAAGTCCATGTGCAAAGCCCAACATGGGACAATGAGATTTTTGAGCCTGATAAGCAGCAGGAGATGTGCAATCAGGAAGATAGGAGAGGCCCGTCAAGAACTCTAAAGATAATCACAGAATCATCACAATGCTTTCAAGATATTAACAAGATACTTGAAAAGTGGCCATACTTTAAAGAGAAGTGAGAAATACAGAGAACAAGTGGGCCTGTCTGCAAGAGTCAAGTGTTCGGGTCACACACATTGTTCTTCTACTATTCTCTGTCCAGAAAGAAGCTGAGTAAGATCAAAGGAGGGGTGCGCTAGTGCCACCAGACTGTCACAGCACAATCCACACATGATGAATGAGTATCTGTGCAGGTCACAGGTCACCAGCTATGCCAATGGGTGGCTGCAGTTGACAGACAGAACTGGGTAAGTCTGGATATGTACCCTCCCTCAGTCACTCCCCAAAAGTCAAAAACAGGCTGTCAGCCTGGGTGGTTATCTTGACAACGCTGGAGAGTCAGGTCAAAAAGGATCTCTAAATAGTCACTAGAGAGAAAAGGACATCGCGCTGTTCCTGATGATGACTCAGTTCTGATGCCATCTGCCCATTAGCATTGCCAAGAGACACAGTTCTTCATGCTCTGTCCAAGTGTGACTCCAAAGATTCATCATAACAATGTCCTTGTGGATCTGTGCAATCCTATCTGTCTAAAATGCCACCTACTTCCAAAGCTACTTTTAAACTACAAGAACAAGGAGGAAAAAAGTATGTGCATAGTCAGTGTATATCAGGGATTTAGTGCATAGTCAGTGTATATCAAGGATTTAATGCATAGTCAGTGTATATCAGGGATTTAGTACATAGTGTATATCAGGGATTTAGTGCATAGTCAGTGTATATCAAGGATTTAATGCATAGTCAGTGTATATCAGGGATTTAGTACATAGTCAGTGTATATCAGGGATTTAGTGCATAGTCAGTGTATATCAAGGATTTAATGCATAGTCAGTGTATATCAGGGATTTAGTACATAGTCAGTGTATATCAGGGATTTAGTGCATAGTCAGTGTATATCAGGGATTTAGTGCATAGTCAGTGTATATCAGGAATTTAGTGCATAGTCAGTGTATATCAAGGATTTAGTGCATAGTCAGTGTATATCAGGGATTTAACACTTGTACTTACTGACTTTTTATGACCACAAGATAACCTTTAGTGCCCCAAATCCACAAAGCACCTGTGTTCCTACAAACTCCAGGAATCACTTAAAAGGGAAGTGGATTCAGTTAATTTTATGTAGTACTTTATTGAGCTTTCTAAAATAATTGAAGAACTTTTAAGATTTTGAGAAAACCTACAGCATCAATTTTCATATGGCAAAAATGACCTTTGGACTACATATTTTATCTTAACTCTGCAGAATCCTGCTGGTGAGGGATGAAGAGAGGGCTAGAGAAATAGAAGGTGTATCTTTGTGTAGTGGCCTTCACTTGCGATACCCAAGGTCAATTCTTCCTAACATGTGCCAACTGACACCACTGGAAGATTACATCATGTTCAAGTAATTATTTGCACCTGCAGATCAAATCACCTGCTGAGTCTGTGACACAGAAAATCAGCCAGGGAGCCTGACTGGCTCTTATTGAGGCAACTTCAACCTGTGTAGTTGAATCTACACGTCTGCTTAATCTAGGTATGACTTTCAATATAGGATGTATTGAAATGAATCACTGGGCTTGAGATTTACTGCTTGAGGTTCTGCCTTTTAAGGGAAGATCTCTCCCACCTACATCTTCCACAAAGGGATGGAGTGGCAGCAACATAAATACTAAGACAATAGATTGAATATTTATAGTACTGATGAATAAATAAGTGCCAATATTGCATCGTTGTTGTGACAGTTCTGGATAACTGCCTAGCTGAATAAAGTGATCTTTATGAGATCACTTGCTGACTTGTGTATAGCAATATTTATGAAAGTACCCCTTCCACAGCTAGGGTGAGAGTGGAGAAAAGATGTGGGAATTATAAGAATCTTCAAGCTCTATATCACTGGTATTTACATGAGAATAATGATACTTCAGAGCACACCAGAATAAGGACTGATCTAGACAGTCTTTCTCTCCACTCTTTAACCAGGCAACCCCCTTCACATGTGGTGCTTTGGGAGGAACATGCTGCAAACATGTTCTGCAATGGGCGGTCTTCTATAAGCAAACACCTCCCACTGAATGTCCTCTTGACATATTTGCCTAAGCAATGCATATACCGCATGTTACAGGTGAGGGGCTGCCCTTTTCATCTTCAGTCCTTACACGTGGAAAACATGAGCCAGTGCTCAGCTGTGGCACGGAGTGGTAGAACTCAGGTTCTGAATGTGGTCACTACCAGATGTAAAACATCACTTACTGGTGAAGTGACCTTAGAAAGCTCCTCAAACTCTTCTAGCCTCTGTCTTCCTCTATGACATGAAGACAATCTACCGTTCATCCAGTTGCATTGTGGGAATAAAGCGGCATCCTCAATACTTTGCACAGTGACTGGTACTCATCTAAAATGCTTGGAGGCAGAAGTGTTTGGGATTTCTTCAGACTGGAATATCTGTATTTACATAATGAGATATCTTGGGGATGGGAGCCAACTACAAACAAAATGTCCATCTGTGTTTTGCACATAATCTATTCCCATAGCCCAATGGTAATTTTAGAGAACATTTTTATGGCACTTAAACATTAACTTTGACCTGTCACATTAGGGAAATGGTGAGATTTCTCATTTCTTAGCTTTATGCCTATGCAAAAATATTTCTATCCAAGGAGCAGTACAGACTCAGAATCCTGGAATTAAGGACATTCGACTTGAATTGTTATGAAGGATTAGCAAACTATTCTGAAAAAATGAGAGAAAATATTTTTAGATTGAGAGAACACATATGATCTTCGCTGTATAGTTTTCAGGTTTATTTGCTTTGTTGAGACACAGGTGGTAATGTCAGCCTGGCTCTTCACTTACTGGCTGTGTTGAGGGCTGACTCAGAGGCTGTGTTGAGGGCTGACTCAGAGGAAGTTTCATTATCTACATCGAGGAGACCTATCCACGACCACATGTATTGCAGTTATTAATTAAACTCTTAAGATTGAAAATGTAAAAATACATGCATGCGTTCATTATATATACAGCAGTATTCCTAATGGCAATTTTTGTTAACAATAAAAATTGAAGCTAAATGGAAACTGGAGAAGCAATCTTCAAAGCTAGTGACAATTTCTTCTCTCCCTGGGTTCAAAAGATATAATCCAGGCTTCATGCTGTGCTTCTGATGCCGTTCAGAGTTGTTGACTCTGCACTGTCTCGTGGAGGCACTGGCCACAGGCAGGTAGGGCAAAATGAGCTGCTGTGAGCTGGGTCTGGATTCTGCTCAACTATTAAGTTTGCTGCAATATGAGGGTTGAGACAGGCCTCAACAATGAAAGGACGCCCCCCCCCCCCACACCATGAAGACCACAGCACAGCCAACAGAAGTGCCCCAGAAGCTTCCTGTTTCCCCAAGAAATATCATGAAGATCAACCCTAAAGATCAGGGAATTTACAGAGACGTTAAGGCCAAAGACAAATTTCAAAGACCAAGCAAATACACATGATAAAACTTCAAATGCTAAAATGAAATAGGCTAAAGTCTATAAACAACGGGAGGCCAATTGGATATAAAGCAAATTGCATGTGTGCTAAAAAGGCACATTCTTTTGGCAGTTAAGGGCTGTGGTGGGAGGACAGGGTTGCTCTTAGGATGATGAACATGTGTGGAACTAGAGAGGGGTGGTAGGTAGGTGATGAAGTAAGTGCCATTGATTTGGTTACTTTAAAATGTTTTGTTATATGAAAAATCACTGCGATTTTAAAAAGCAATACAAGAGTTATGGGAATGTATTCTAAGGGGACTCAGTTGTCATATTACTTTCTTGAACTTTCTTTTTCTTATGATTTTTGCTGAATTTACTGCTCACGGTTTCACACATATATATGGTGCATTCGGATACTGCAACCCATTCCCACTCTTCTTCCTTCCTCCTGTTACCCTGCTTCTCCTTCTCACAGCTGTGACTTTTTGTTTTATAGCCAGGGTCATCTGTGTGATGATGGGTTTAGAACTGTCCACTGGAGTCTGGACAGTCCTCAGTGGGTATGTAGCTGAAAACATTGAGTGTCCCTCCGTCATCATTGACTAGTAGCCCGTAGTTCAGCTCTGCAGGCCTTGCTGATCTACGACTGACAGACGGTTGGCAGACCAGGCCTGTGCAGGTGAGCACGGGGCCAGGCGCTCATGCTTGCACTGGCTCTGCACCCCGAAAAAAAGCATCTCACAGCCCTTCCCCTACTCTTCCAGCTTACAGTTTCCAGCCCCTCTTCCATGATGTTCCCTAAGTCTAAGCCTGAGAGTGGGAGGTACAAATATCCAGTCTAGGGCTGAACATTCAATCCTCACTTGCATAGCTATGACTTTTTACATTCATGCTACTCATTGCAAAAAGCAGCTTCTCAAAATAAGGCCGCAAGTAACATGTGTCTACAGGTACCAGGAGCCCCCTTTTATTTAGCAAATACCAGTCAAAATGCTGGGGAAATGGCTCTGTGGATAAAGTCTGCCTCATAGGCAAAAGGGGATCCTGAGTTTAGCTCTCCCGGTCACACATAAAAATGCCAGGTGAGTATGACAGTAGTCTACAACTCCAGTTCCAGAAGGCTGAGAAGAGGAAACCCCAGAGCAAAGCAATTCAGGATGATTCCGAATGTTACCCTTGAGCCTCCATAGGTACACATATTCAAGTGTTGTCTTAGATAGACAGACAGACACACACACACACATACATACATACACACACACACACACACAGTGTTCTCCATATAAACCATGCTCAGCATGGCTGTAGATGGGCCATAGGGAGTAGACTTCTAGCTCACTTTGCTATTCTTGCTACTTCAAAAAAAAACCTCACCAGTGCAAGTGGAGAAACACCTAGAAAACAAACAAAACAGTAGAAACCCTAAAATGCCAGTGCTTATGTGTGTGCTTCTGGACATGCAGTTTTAAGGAACTCTGCACTAAGAAAAATGACACATTAAGTCTTTCAAAAACAGTTAGAGACAAAGAACACAGTGAAGGCCAGGCCGGGGCAGATCTTGGATTTCAAGCGTTCACTGTATGACTGTTCTCCTTGGATGATCCACATCAGGTCATGTGATGAATGGATTTCTGAAGAACATAGTTTAAATAAATCCACTGGTCCTTTTCTTTCGTTTTAGGACTACAATCAGATTTGAACTCTTATCTTACTCTTAACTTACCATTATGATATGTGCTCCTAGAACCTCTGTGCATCTAGGTAAATTGGTTCTTTTTTCTTTTAAGAAATTATTTCTTATTCTGCAGATATGTGTATGTAATGGTACTTGAGAGTTGATTCTCTCCTTCCACTTTGTGATTGTGGGGAACATCTCAGTTAACTGACCTTGTGTGTCAAGTGCTTTAACTCACCGAGCTACATTACCAGCCTCTAAATTAGTATTTTAATTCTGATTAATGCGACTATACATCATTAACTCCGCTTTTAGCTAATAACATAAACTGCACTTAATCCAGCTGATTGGCCCAACAGTCACCTGGACAACATGATTATTGACAGCAAACAGTGGCAATTGTGCACCAGTATGTAAATAAGAACAATGCTGAGCCTTTTCCCTCCAAAACTGGTGATAATCTGTGTGACCCGGAATAATGCAATTCTGAGGACTATAAATAAGAATGCCCTCAGACTGCCACTTGAGACCCATCTCATGACTCATGCTTGCAGCCTGCATGCCAAAGTTCCATCTGAGCGAACATGTCTCTCGGCACTGCTGACACGCAGGCGCAGTGTCACCTTGAGGGCCGCTGGATAGCTTTCTTTATGGATAGGGTTGCTTCATTAGCGCTGGGTTTCCTTTAGTTTTTTCTAACTTTTCATATTTTTTTGCTTATTCTATTTTTGTGTGTGTGCACAGTAATGAACTGATTAATTCAGAAATGACTTTCGTTCCATTTCCCTTGTGATTTAATTAAATAATAAAAAAGTGAGGCTCCTTTTGGGGAAACTCTTATCGCTGAAGTTAAACTGTCACCAGGTACGTGAAACCCCAGTGATTCTGTCAACTCCTATCCTTCAGTGTCACCCAGGAACAAATCTGGACTCCACATTCAAAGGCGTGTGTCTCCTTCCCCCAGCCACAGCCTGAGAACGGCCGATTTCCTCGTGTCTTAGCCTCAGGACCTCTCAAATTTTAATATGCACAGGAAGTACTAAAGCATTTTGGCGGAAAGCAGATTCAGATTCAGCGGTCTGGTGGGGCTCCCGAGTGATGTGACCTGCTGGTCCCGATCATTCTTTGGGCAGTAGGGCTCTCACCCCTATGCTATTATCACAGAGTCATCTTCTTAGAAAACAGAGTTCCTGGGACGTTCCTCCTCCAGCACCAGGCATGGCCTTCTAGGATCTCCATTTATTCTTAGAGACAGGTTCAAGGCCCAGCACTCCAAGCTAGCCAGAGCCTTAACTAAACTTTCAGAAATACGAAATGTCTATTTCAACCTTCTCACTGGAGTCAGCACTATGAGCCCCACATTTCTCTGCTTCTGAATCTGGGAGTTAGGGCAGAGGGGGGTTCATACCACACGAAGGGTAGAGGACAGCCTGGGGGAGTCAGCTCTCACCAGCCACCATGTGGGAATCAATTGAATTCAGTTCAGTAGGCTTGGTGGCAAGCCTTTTTCTCTGTTGCACTATCTTGCTTGTCTGGATTTTCATTTCTTTATACTTAATCGTTTTTTAATTTTTTAATCTTTTATTATTTATTCAATTGTGCGTGTGTGCATGTGTGCGCATGTGTCTATGTATGTGTGTGTATGTATGTTTGTATGTACTAAGAAAATGACACGTAAAGTCTTTCAAAAACAGAGACAAAGAACACAGTGAAGGCCAGGCAAGGCACCCCACTATTTGGCAAAAAGAAAGCGCTGAGGCAAGGTTTGAAGAATCCCTGTTCACGCATATGTTCTGACACACAGCAGTGCCCTCCAGAAAGCATCCAATACCCCTCACTGACTGATTTCTAACGGAGATCAAAATAAGCAGGAAAACAGCGGCTTTCCGTCTTGGAAGTATGAAATCCACATGCACAAGCACGTCCCTGCACGCACACGTACCTACTCAAATGCCCGAGCCTCAAAAAGCTGTGAGGCAATGTGGTAAGGGACTTAGCATTCTGGGAGCCTTGGGTAATGGGGAGGAAGTTCGTATTTACAAGCGAACAAGCGAGTACTTAAGCACGTGCCACAGACAGCGCTCAGGTGGACTTGGGCAGCAGACCATCATCGAGCTGATGAAAGCAATCCTGAGCTTCTGAAGACAGACAAGAAGCTAAGTCTAGGGATGAGTGTATCTGCACAGAGTGATTTCTACTTGAGAGTGCATCCCAACCACACGATGGGCTAGTGATTAATTCAGTGGGGCTGGGGCTAGGCTTAACAATGTGCACCTGCAGTTATTTTGCTGGTGGTGTTGCAGCTGCTACAGATCTGTGACACACTAGTTTGTATTCTACCATTAAAACTGCATCATGTTAAGAAATGGCATTTAGGAGCAGAAAAAATAACTCAGAGGGTAAAGCTGCCTGGGCAAAAGCTGAACAACAGTCCCGGAATCCACATGGAGGAAGGAGCTAAGTGACTTTTTTGAAAGTTGTCTTCTGATAGCTATGTAAGTACTCCTGTTAGCTTTCTATCTGTCTGTCTGTCTGTCTCTCTCTTCGTTTCTCTCTTAAATATATTAGTAAATATTTTAAAAGCAGAAATGGCATTTTAGTG
The DNA here is from genome assembly GCA_023101885.1 of Typhlomys cinereus. Lineage (NCBI taxonomy): Eukaryota > Metazoa > Chordata > Mammalia > Rodentia > Platacanthomyidae > Typhlomys > Typhlomys cinereus. Next base: position 1,122,694 of record JALPQD010000057.1, on the reverse strand, counting down.
ATTAAGGGTGTAGTTCAGTAGTAGACCTGGGTTTGATCTTCAGCATAGCAAAACCAAACAAAAATCACTTCAGGAAACAGGATTTTTACATGGAGTGATCAGGAAACCAGTCAACCAAGAAAATTTCTACAGTCTTAGAAACTAGTCCACCTCAGTGCCTTTTCTTCTTCTTCTCTGGGGACTTCATGACTAGGCTGGTGGAACGCACAGCCCTATTGGCCTACCTGCTTGATGAAATCAATTTAATAAAAACCTCTTTTGAGTTTATGATTTGGGGGCCTAAATCCATTTGTACCTTAATCCAACATCAAACATCACCTACCATTAAATTACCTGGGGAGCCAGTGGATACAGCACTAAGCTCCACACACAAGTTGCAAATTTACAAGGCAGACCTGGCTGAGGCCTGATGACATGACCTTCTTCTCTCAGAAGCCCCCAGGTGGGGCTGAGGCTAGTGCTTGGTTCACTGGAGTGGCTCCCTGTTTGAGCATCAGGACAGGAATTAGGTGGAGGCCATGTGGCTGGCCGCGCAGGATGTCAACAGAGCCAGCAGGAGGAACTAAGTTGCAGAACCTGACTTCATCTTTCCAGCACAACAAAGACTAAATCCCTTCTCCAGGAACCGCTGCAGTAAGCCTTCCAGCAAACATAATTCAAGTTCAGGCACAGTGATTTTACTGTCCAACTCAGTTTTTCAAAGTAATATTTTATCACCCTTACTACGTGGCCCCTCCCACTGTATCATTTTTTGTACACAGAGAGAACACATGCCATTTTTCATAATTCAATCTCTCTAGTAGCTGCTCCTGTGTTTATTTGGTGACTGAGTCACAAAGTATAATTTATGAAGTTCACCAAATATTTACAACCTGCAGAAAGCATAATGAGCAGTATGGAAATTGTCTAAACTCAATCCCAATCTTTGCATTTTGAACCTCATAATAACAGCTTATTTTTGTAATCACAGGAAAATTCCAGTTGCTATAAAAATGTGGAAATGTTAACTGCGGGTTGCATCTCAGCCTTGTGTATAGTACAGTGACTGATTTTAGCACCAGCTGTAACTTAATGAAAGACATCTGAACTCCCTCTCCATGCTACAGACAGAAATCCTTCTGAGTGCGCTGATTCTGAGAGAGAAAAAAGACTGAAAGCAACTGGAGTTGCTTTTCTAACTGAAGACATTTTTGTAGTCTTGCTATTAAATTGTCTGTGTAGCTTATGGAAAAAAATAGCAGGCAAAGAGATGACTACGATGCAGAGGGAAAAGAGCTGTATTAGAATTTTGAAAGATGGGAAAAAGCTTCCGACATGCGACTACCTTTATTCACTACCATTTCAAGTATGTGACACACAAGATGTGCCTATTAACCTGAGGCATGCTGGGTGTGGGATAAAAGTGAGTGCAATTTGTTGGCGACTCTTTTTCGCAGAGAGTTTTTCACGAGAGGATATGAAAGCTAAATTTCCTAACTGGAAGGACAGGAAGGATTTAGGTAAGCAGGATATAATGATCCAGATTGGGAGGAGGCCAAGACAGCAGGGTCAAAGCCTCCAGTCTGGTCATGGATTCTTATTCATAGCAATCTCATTACATCCTGAAAAATGACTCTAAAAATAACACCCTAGGAGTGCAGAACTTCTTGTCTCCTTTAGATAGCCACCCTGCCACATTTTCCTAGTCTTCTTGTCTAATGCAATTTTCCTGAGCTAATCTACATAAAATCAACATATATAGCAGTCAGGTGACATAGTAGGAATCTTAATGTCATTTTTCATGGTATCAGTTACCCATAACCTGAAAGCATGCAATGAAAAATAGTCAGAGTAAGCCAATTGTTAGGTAGTCACTTAGACGCCCTCTCTGAGCAGCAGAATCTCACTGACCCATTCCTCCTACCTAGAATCTGAACCATGCTGCATGTATCACCCTTTTGTAAGGCATTTGCTAGTCACCTCAGTTATCATATCAGCTATTAAAGTATCATCAGATCTACATTCAAGTAAGTCTTAGTTAACTTAATTGCCCCCAAGTACAATTGTAGTCAGGCTGGCAATTTTATTTCAGTACAGTTAAACATTCTGCTATTATCAGATGGTGTCACTTTAAAAATAAAACTTTGCTAGAGGTAAAGAAAGAGAGGCAATATAGAGTTTGGAGCCAACTGTGGATTCAGGCATTCGGGGATTCTTGGAACTTACTCCTACCCCATAAATAAGAAGGAAACTATAGTACATGTTAACCACCTGTGTTAGAATTTGCTAACTACTATCTTCAGAAACGAGTTTACATGGTTCACCTATTAAATGCTGGGCTCTGTTCTAGATGTTGGCGATTCAGAGGAGAACAGAACAATGCTTTTCCTAAGGTCGTGGTAAGAGAATGAGCAGGTACGTGAAAATACCGAGTGTAGCTAATGGTAATCACTATGAAGAAAAAGAAAACTGAGTATGCAGTTAGGAAGGGCCGAAGAGTGGAAAAGAGCTAACAGAAAACTCTCTAGTTGCTGTTTTTGAGACTGGGTCACAAGAAGAAAGGTCAAGGCCAAGACACCGCAAAGAAGCCTGTTGAAGCAGAAGAGCAAGAAATAATTTCCGCCTGGACCGTGATGCAGGAGGATGGTGGTAAGAAGGAATTGAACTCAGGACATCTTGGGGAGGCAGAGCTAGAGGATCAGAAGTAGGAAGCAGGCGTGATCTTAGCAATGGAGGGCAGAGCTGTTTGGATGAAAAAGACTGGAAGATGCAGGAAAGACAAGTGACGTTTGGTCTGGGACTTAGGATATCAGCAATGGAGGACAAAGGTATGTAAAATCCAGCCCATCCCTTCTTAATCAAAGGCGTCGAGAGGAGCTGAAGGAAGAAGCAGCTGGGTTACAGGTGTCTTTGCTGATGCTTCTGTCTTTGGCCGTACAAAACATAATCGTATTTTCAGTCAAATGACTAGGAAAATGTTTAATGATTTGAAATCCCATTTGAGAAATCCAAATCATCTGGATTAAATTGACTCTTAAAGGAGCTATTTGAAATACGAAGAAAAAATATTCAAGCCTCTATTTGAGAAATAAAGAAGGTTAAAAAAATGTGCTCAAAGTCAGGAAAAATTAGTCCTCATGTGGTTGTCATTAAAATGAAAATTGGCCCATGTGCTTAGATAGATTCTTCAAAACAGGCATATGGTAAGTGTAATAATAGCTTAGGACTTAAAACTAGATTCAAGAATTTCAAAGAATAGTTACTCAAATAAGATACTCAAAGGATAGAAAAGCAAATGCCATGCTAAAAACTGAATTTCCAACTTATTGTGAGAGCAAGACTCACTGGATGTTCACAAGATAAGGAAAGGCCCAGGAGCACTAGATTCTGTCAGTCATAAGGCTGCTGCTAACACTGAATTTTTTTTGTCCATACCTTTCATATTCACCATCATTACTTATGTTTGTTACTAAACCTGTTTATGTCAGTTGTAATAAAAATTTACATTCTTGGAGTCCTAACAGAAAATGGGAGGTTGACAAGTGAAACACATTTAGGTGCTCAAAGCAAAAGTTTTTAAGTCTCAATACATTAAATGATGACTAGCTTTGACTTACTTTTGTTATAAACGGACCAGGAACACATCATTTTATTTTATGGGAGGGTCATTGGCATGGTCTTTGACTCTATAATTCTAGGCTTCTTGGCTACATTCATAATGATAAATTAACTGAGTTATAGACACTTTTCCAAGCACCCAGGTGTGGATATAAGGAAATATTGGATTTTCTCGTTGATATGATATATAAATTCTGCCACTGCTTTGACCTGGGCCAATTACAATGGTACTTCACATAAAGCTTCTCTTTTAGATGGTGTGTGTATTCTGTTAAGAGTAGTAACACATATATTAAAGATTAGGAATAAAATGGTAATGGATAAAATGTCAATACTGGAGGGGGTAAATATCCAGATCTGTATTACTACAACTTAGAACTTTGTAAGTTTTGGGATCAGTACATCAGCAGGATCATCCACATGAATGTACAGTGAATGAAAAAAATAGTGAATTTAGGGGGAAAGGTAGTATGTAGTTAAGAAAAAGTCAATGCTGTCACCAAATGACCAGCAGCCAAAAGGACATGATCTAATAGACTGTTTGCTCTGGACAATTAAATTTATGTTTATACAGCATGCCATTAATGAAATATCAACTTATAAGTAATAGTTTTGAGAATCTGAAAAACTGTTCTAATAGCAGCAAGATAATACTGAGTGTGAACTAAAAATTCAGTAATAAGTTATCACTGTACAGTCTTCACTTGTCTGGTTATCTGCTTTTAATTTTGATGAAATTGTTACTAAGGGGGAAAAATGCTGAATTTTATCTTTGAGCATATGGGACCCCCTATTCCCCTGCCAGACCATATATAACTAGTCATGAATGAATGTTTCAGGAAATGGCTTGAAAAGATGACAAACCAAGATTGACAGCAACTAAATCATGAAGAATGAAAACACAAGAAAGTTACTAATTCAAGTGCACCTGCTTGGGGCCTGTGATAGCAAAGCCAGCATTAGCTGGAGAGGCAGAAGGCCTATATTCAGACTGACTCTGGCCTAACTAGCTGTATGGTCTTAAAGGTCCTAATTTCTCTGGCTTTGGCTTCCTTATGTGGACAATGGGCTGGTGGGAAGCCCATCTTGAGCTCGTTTTCTAGCTAAACACTAAATGACTTTGAAATCATAATAGCAAACATGTGAAAGGCAGTGTGGAAAGACTTTCTAAAAAGTGACTCCTGAAAACCTCATGATTCCCCTTTTGCAAAAGGAGAAAATGAGAGACAGAGGGGTAAATTTTGCATCTCTGTTTCACCCCTGAAAAGTGGGGGAAAAAAAAGTGTGTCCAACCAATGTGGCCCTTGGGGTCATATGAAGTAATACTGTCTCTTTTAACAAGAATTTACAATACGAGGTGACAAAGTCAGAAGACACAAGTTGTATGACATTTATATCTGTCCCTGATAAGCAAGTCTTTCTCACTGTGCAGAGCCAGAGTGGATTTCCTGGACTTGGTGTTGCTATGGTAAATAGCATCTAAAAGATCTTCGTAGCAAATATGCAAGTCTGAATTATAAGGAGCAGGAACAGTGTTTGTCTAGATAAAGGTTAAAATACCATTCAAATTAGATCTTAGTAAAGTAATAAAAGTTTGAAACGCCTGCAAAAGCTGTCTCCCAAAGTGAGGTGACGTGGAATAACAATGTAAAACCAGCCACAAGGATAGAGGCTGTACTCTATCCTTGTGGGATGGATGTACTCTATGCTGTGAGATGAGGAGTACTCATCCTGCCTCCACACTCGCGGGCTAGGAGCCTCTCACACCTCATCCACACCTATAAATACACTGGAGGGTTTTGTTCCTGATAGAGACTCTGGATGGGTGCATCTGCACTGGCCTGAGACTTCTATGTAATGAGGTTCCACGTGAGGCCAGTGCTACTGGAACATAAGGCAAGTCATGCAGGTGATGGTAAAATGGCCCTTGTGGCCAAGGAGTGAGCAAAATTCAAGTCTGTCACAATTAATACCTGGAGTCTAGGCTTCCACAACTAATCTGCTTCCCAAATGATCTTGTGGGTACCTTCCTTCCAACTCCAAAATTCTCCATCTCTAATTACATCTTTCTCATTAAGTCCAACATAGAACTGTAAGGTTAAAGGGAAAATGACAGGATTCCCCCCCCCTTTTCCTTTTGTAATAGAAGGGTACAAACCTAAGCTCGTTCATTATATATTATATAAGTTCAGGGAGAAAGGCCTTGCAAACAAATAGTTTGTAGAAAAATATTTAAATTTTAGACTTTTTTTTTCTTCTTTGGCCAAAATCTTTTTGAGAGTAATTTATCAGAGCAGTGGTATGCTGGGTATTGTATTGTAGGTCTTAACCCATTACCTTAACAGCTTATTAGGGAGGGGAATTTAGATTTTCTCTATTTTGTTGGGGGAACGAGAGAGGGAGGGAGATACATGCATGCCATAGCCCACGTGTGGAGGGAAGAGGACAACTTTCAGAAATCAGCACACTCCTACTGCGTGGGCCCTGCATGGGCTCTGGGACTGAACTCAGGTCGACAGATTTGCACACAGGCTGAACCATTTTGATAGTCTCTGGATTTTTTAACCAGTTGAACTTGCACTATCCAAAAAGGCTATGTACAGCTACCAAGCACCTTAAAGGCAACCAATCCAATAGAAAAATACATCGCAGATTTCAAAGACACAGTGGGAACAAAAGCATGTAAACTGTGTTACCAACAAACTGTATATTGCTGTCATGTTAAAATAGCAACGGTTTGAATTTCTTGAGTTAAATATACACTTTATTGAAACCTGTTTCACTTGTTGGTCTCTGATGCTGAGGTAGAAATCAGGACCTTGAACATGATAGGCATGCACTCTACTGAGCCAGTGCCCTTACTATGATAATTTTTATTTACTCTTTTTTTGTGCATACGAGAGAGAGAGACCGAACCTAGAGCTTTACCTATACTAGGCATGTATATTTCCATTTGACTACACCTGAATTATACAAGAGGCCCACATTCTGATTCTACTGGATAATACATTCTGCAACCTTTAGTATGCAAACTGTGACTCTCATACCACTTGCACCTGTGTTGCTAGGGAGCCTGTTAGAGAAAGAGCCTCTTGTTCCTAACCCAGAACTACCACCTCACAATCTGCATTTTCATCAGTTTCCCAAGGAGCCTTCTGAACACTCAAATTAGTGAAGTTCTGCATGAGCTTTGCTGCAACCCATGACACTAGGTATTCAAGATGCTGGCTTGCATGAGTGACAGGGAATTGAGCTGGCTGAACTTTACACAAATGTGTCAGCAAAGCATATTTGAGCTCCTTTTCTAGCTGAACACTTAGTGACTTTGGGGTCATAAGTTAATACATGAAAGGAACTATTTTTAAAAAGTAAACCATACATTTCAAAAAGTCATATTGAAGTTATATTACACTTAAAAGTTATGCACATGCCAAATACATATGGGGAGGGAGGTACATGAGTGCTACCTTAGTCACTTCTGGATTTTCGGCCACCATGTAAGTGAAACTTATGTTCACTAGATCCGTGCCACTGCAGACGCACAATATCCGCCCTTCCAGGTCATTTTCAGATTTTCCAACAGCTTCAAGAGCAGCCAGGATTTTGGGATCCTGCAGATGTATAAAAATAGGAAAAATATGTTAGATCACAGAGCATAAAAAAAGCATGGTGGAAAGAAACCACAATGTTTTAAAAATACACACAAATGAAAAAAAAAAAGAGTCCCCTCTTCTCCCCATTTAAAATGCTCAATGAACTGGTATTATTGTAAAAACTGGAGAGTTGAAATTCCTCACATTACATAATACCAGAATACCCTTCATGGGATATTACACAATTCTATTCAGAAAACAAAACTGAATGGCCTTGTTTAGATTTTTGTTGTCACTATCAGAAGACCCAGTCAGGGAAGACCATGATTAAAGAGTACTTGTGTCCCAAAGATCCAGGGGTCTCTCACTGGGTGCAGTCACAAGAATCCCATCAATATACGTGGCATTACCGTAGCTGGCTACCACAGAAAAATCTTGAAAATCGAGGTTTAAATTTTCAAGTAGTCTGGATGCAAAGATTGAACACTTTCATCTCTGCCAGTTATGGCATTTTTGGAAGGAGAGCTCTGAAACTGCCATTATTCCTAAATAAAATACCATCTTTGTTCTTCAAAAGAACTGAGGAGGAAATGCTAACATGTAATTACATAGGAAATTGAACTAAGATAAAGAGAACAGGAAAAAAAAAAGAAACAAAGGGAAGAGGAATAGAATTCTGTTTGGATATCTAAAAATCATGCAGGGTGATTACAGAAAGGGTAACAAATATTATGGTAGACTCCTCTATAAAGAAAACATCTTTTAAATTCCTAGTACCACTATGCAAATAGCTTTTATTCAAACAAATCAGTCACTGTGAAGAACACTGATTTTGGCGTTCTGTCTGGGTGCTTATCCTCGCTGATGCAAGGATGTATGTCCACATACAAAGGTGCACAAATACAAGACCACTGAAACTTCCCTATAAATCATAGATGGAAAGTGAATCACCATTTGGTACTGTAGGGACTAGACTCCTAAAATTAACATCTGAGCTAAGAGATCTGTCTCTCTGACACGAGGTAAGGTTAAGAAACATTTCTAACGTAAGTAAAGATAATGCACTCAAATCCCCCCGCAGTTACAGATGAGATTCCTAAACTGGATCCATTCTTAATGCCCAGCTGGTGATTCTGGGACAGAAGTGAGTTCAAGAGACCCCTGGAGATTATTTTCCAAACCGCGTAAATCCAAGTTGAAAACCGTAGCAAACGCTGATCACAAGTACCTTTGGTACAGCTGCCAGCCGGATACTGTTGATGAGGGAACATTCTAGCACTTGCCCCTCCTGAAGAGAAAACACAGGACTCAGAAAGGAGCTTAAATTCTGCCACAGCCAAGATGCAAAGTACTGAGAAACATTTTTGAAGATCATGTCAATGATGATTAGAGAAGCAAAATGAAAATCAATTAACAGTAATTAGTGTCCTTTTTTACATTTATTTAGTGTGTATGTGTGGGCATGCATGTCATGCGTGTGGAAGTCAAAGGATAACCGGAAGAAGTTAATTTTTCCAACTACTACATGGGCTACAGGCATTGAACTCAGGTCTTCAAGAGTAGAGACAAAGTACTTTCTTTAAAAAAAAATAGTAATTATTTCTGATGATCATAAATAAAGACTCAAAGCTTTCTACTTCACGAATGCATATGTATGTACCTCCAAAATATTTTATTTATAAAATGCTGTTACATTTTACATATATTTATAAAATACATTATATTTCTATTATGTATATATTATATTTATATTTATATTTATATTTATATTATGTATATATTATATTTATAAATGCTGTTATATTTATACATTTGGCACTGCTAACAATGACTGTATATAATGGGAACAGTGTAAACTTTTCTAGAACTCCAAATGTTCATTAAATGCGAAGATTGTGCCACATATCAAATTGAGTCGAAGGATACAATGAGATGAGCACTAAAGTAATTTACTTTTTAGATTTCAGCTTGAAAATTGTTTTCCGGATGTTTTTCTGAAAATCCAAGATTAAATACATATCTGATCATGTCAAAGCCATTTAATAAACACTCAACTTGCAACTCCTTTTTTAAATGCCCGACATTGCTCCTAAATTAGAACATCGGGGTTAGCGTCGTGTCCTTGATTCCCTACTGTGTCCTTAATGCCTGTCACATTAAAGCTCACACTAAATATCTTTAATGCAGGATTACGTGAGGGTCCAAGCCCTCTAGAGGCACTTGGTCTGCTTGCTGTGCAGAGAGAAGCAGGGATTCGGAATAGCTTGCTATTCTTATGCCATACCTTGCCTTCACTTTTCCAGGTCAGGAAGAAGCCATATCCATCCACTTTGAAGAGGCAGTTGGGTTCAAACACGAACGATTCCTGTGACAAAAAAAAAAAAAAGAGGTGTAATGATTTTTATAACTTGCAACATTTCCAATCTAATAAAAATGTAAGCCACCTTTGAACTGCAAAATATGAGAGTGAGAAATCATCCTTCTGCAATTGGATTCCAATAGTATTTCTGATGATATTATAGAGCATTTTAAAAGTGCATTCCTTTTCTGTGTAGAAAGACTGATTAGGGGAACAGAACTCTTCTCCTAGAACAGGTTTGAAAATCAATGGCACTGATACCCTGAAGTTCAAGCAAAAGAAATCCCCTGACATATTCAGTGATGAGCTCCTGGAAGGAAAACTGTCCCCTGGTGGTGGGGTGTCCCCCCATACAGTAGAAATTGCTACCTGTGTAAATGTCTAATGCTCATAGTTCTCCATGAGGTTCTGATGCACACTGCAATTTGAGAACCAATGCTGTGAACTTAGACTCCAAAAACTGAGTGAAAACTACAGAATCAAATATAATTGAGAAAGAGTGTTCATTAAATTCAGGGATGAGAGCAGCTCTTCTCTGTTGCCAGTGAGTGCCTGATCTTTGTTAAAATACCACTGAGTACAGGAATGCCAGCAAAATTCTATCTCAGAAAGAGAGAGAGAGAGAGAGAGCGCACTCTGGAAGTGAATCTAGATACCCAGTGTCCTCTGTTTGCCTTATATTAAGACTTAGCACTGTGCTTAAGCCAATCTAGGCATTTCTTTTCTTGATCCTGAAAACCTGTCTTCTAGATAGTTGTGACGGCTGCCATTGGGAACTGAGCCTGCTGGGATGATCAGACAGTGATAACGTAAATAAAGAGCAATGGCAAGATTAACGTTTCAGTGTACTTCAGACTCTCAGCTTCCTTTTTTTTTTATTTCCATTCATACAAACTTTACAGGTACAGTGGTCACCCCCTCCCTCCAACCCCATCCCCCTGTGCCCCCTCCCCTCCCCCTTCCCTCTCCATCCCTCAGTGCCTCCCCCTCCCATCCCTGGAGCATCCTTTAATGCATGCCAAACTCTCCTCTGGGCCCTCCTCTCTGATGAGGTGCAAGGACCCAGCGGCATTTCCCAGAACCCTTTCCTGTGTTCTCCTTAAGCATAGGAACACTACTGTGGCTGTCAATCCCTTGCCTCCCAGGATCTTAGTGCCTTTAGCAAATTCTAGACTTCGTGAGATTAACAGTGTGTTGGACATTGCGCAGAGCATGTAAAGTCCAAATATGATTGCTTCAGCCCTAACTTGTGTGGAGTATCTTGCATATCATTGCTCCTCCCATCCTTGTGTTCTTACAATCTTACCGCCCTTTCTTCCGCAAATTTCCCTGAGCTTCAGGATGGGAAGAGATTAGGCTGGCCTAGTTCCAGGTAATTGATATAGAGTCTCTGATGTTCTGGATTATGGGTTGTTGATTTTTTTTCAGTTTTGCTGCTCCTGCAATGCCCTTGGCTCCACCGTGATGGGTATTGGATGTCACCCCCTGGCCAGAGATTAAAAATCTGTTAAATTAGAGTCTCATTATAAGAGTATATTGAAAGGTAGATCTAATAAAAGTAGGAGACCGTGGTGAGGGAGGGGTCAATCACCCATCTGCGAAATGGTTACTTTCTATCTTCCAGACTATACGCCCTCCCCTTATGGTGAGATCATACCCCATCAGTTGTAAATAATCAGGAACAAAAGGCTGTGAACTTAACCAGATGTCTCATTATTTACTTGCAGTCCTTGATGGTGGCCTATTTGTTCTGCCGTAACATGGTCCCCTCTCTCGTTACTAGTGTGGCCCTCCTTCCCCATCCCTCCTGTTCATAATATTAGCAAATTACTGTAGTTATTACAGAGATTTATCTTTGAGTGTCTCTAAGTGGGTTTTGTACTAGGAGCCACCTATTAGGGAGTACATGAGGCGCTTAATTTTCTATGTCTGGGATACTTCACGCAAAGTAATTGTTTCTAATCCCATCCATTTCCCAGCAAATTCCATTAATTCATCATTTTTGATGGCTGAGTAATACTCCATTGTATAGACGTACCACATTTTCCTTATCCACTCGTCAACTGTTGGACATTTGGGTTGATTTGATGACTTTGCTATTGTAAACAGTGCTGCTATGAACATGGTCGTGCTTGTGTCTCAGCTTCCTTTATACAAATTTATCTTTCTAAATTTGAGGAAAACAGCAACATTCATCAAAGCAGATCCAGTGTTGAGAAACTGAGCCAGTGGCAGAACTTAGGGTTCCAGCATCCCTAGTTGAAGTCAGCCTTCAATTTGGTTGTTTTCTGGACAATGAAGAATTAACCATGTATTCCAACCCTATTCCAAGTGCACACGGGTGCTGAAGACAGAGCAGGATAGAGACGCAAGGATGTGGCATGGACTCTGCTTTCAAAGGTAAAAGCCATTTCAACCATGTTCTATTTACCTTCTCCTAGAAAGCCCCATCCCTCCCATCTGTCTCAGAATCGCTGTCTAGTCAATTTTTCCAAACCTTTGGGATTGTTATGCTTTAAATGAGACAAGGGATGCCAAGTACAGAGTTACAGCTCAGCAAATGAAAGCATTATTAGTAATATGTGTAATCATGGTTGAGTATTATTAATACTATGAAACTGTCAATATGTGGAATTTTTCAATCACTCAAAATGACATTTTCGGCGAGTTTAACCTTTCCAAAAAGTTTAACCCACACATTGGTCTTTTGAATATGTCTCCACATCAGGCAAAGAGAATGGGATTTGTGGATAAGTTATCTTGATCTGGAACTATGGAAGGACATCTGAGGACTACAGTGTAATTAGTACTTCAAGAGAGAGGCAGGCGATGATCACAAGACACATAAAAACAGGCCAGGTCACTAGAAGGGTCTTCAGCATCACATAAAAGGCATTACATTTATCAAAGACCACAGGAATCTTATATTTGAGTAAAACAAAATATGAGAATTAGTGCACAAAATACTTGGCCAGCAATATCCTTGTGACAACGGAGAATGCAGTTCAAAATGTGTTCATAAACCAACTGACAACGAACTAGCTATTGTTATTCAAACAAACAGTATCATCTAATCCCAATAAGGACTGAGATGACCAGAGAACATATAGAGTAAATATCTACAAACCAAATAATGGTTTCCCACCTGATTTTAAGGTTGACCTTTCACTTCCATAACCTTAAATGCAATAGTATTTTTTTCCTTACTTGACTTCTGCGTATTCTATCATGTTGTCATCTCTGGCGGTTTGACACCCAGCATCCCTCTCTTGGGTCAGTTGTTCTGATCTAGCCTCCACCTACAGAGTCCTCTTTTCTTTCCCATGCATTCTTACATCTGTTCTTCTTGCCTGTCTCTCACTCCCCATCACATCCCTCTTACTCTTTCTTTTCTTTCCATCGTGATCTAGCTTGCTGCCACACTAGCACTGAAGTCACACTCCCTCCCAGGGACTTGTCTGTGGAGCAACTCCCATATCTCATGAACCAAGTGTGCCTTATCTGTATGGTATCACTGAAGTTGAGGAGAATCAAGAAACTGAATTGTTTGGCTTCAGTTCAAGTTTAAGACTGTAAGGCCTCAGATAGACGGATGGCTACTTTCAACATCGCATTTCTTTCTAACAGAGTTCCCTCTTTTAAGGGACGATTTCACTACTTTCTGTAATGCCATTTACAGACAATTACAGAATTTCACTGTCTAAGGAGACATCATCACATGGAAGCCATTGTTCATCCTCCCTTCTAACAAAGCATGCTCTGTTCTATCAGACTTCGACCTCCTCGGATTTTTATTTGTTTTTTAATCAGTACACCTATGTGTTCTGACTTCTCCTATTTCTGCTTTTACTTCCTATCTCACGGCTTCCAGATCTCCTTTATGGCATCCTATCTAAAAAGCATGTCAGTCTTTACAGACTCTACCTCTCTTACAAAACACCTTTAAGGCATTTTGCTTCCATGTCTAACCACTTCCAAACCTTCTTTGGTCATTCCATGAGCTGCCAAAGCGGTGTGCGCGTGTGAACTGATGATGGCCATGTGGTTGGTTTCCTGTCCTGAAATGCTATTTGCTCCGGACTTCCAGACTGTGTGCTCCATTTACAAATTGTAAGTGTCCTTCAAGACTTGCTTCAGGGAATTCTCATTTCCGTTGTGTTCCTAGGTTTCCATAAACCCCATGTCTTCAGTACCAGCTAATTAGTGATAACTCCCAAATTTAAACCAGCACTAATATTCTGTGAGCTTCAACCCAGATGTTTAGCTCTCTATATACTCACTTGGATGTCTCGAAATTAACATATCCACTTCTGACTTCTTAACTCCCTACCTTCTTTCCAAGCATCTCTATCGTGAACAGTTGAATAAATGTCATTATTTGGACATTTACTCGGAGGGATAAGTCATTTCCAAAACAGTGTTAGAAAATTGAGAGAGAAGAAAAACAGGCTGGGAGTGAAAGACAGCTCTCAGAAACACCTGCTGTGAGGTTCCAGCAGTTAGACTAGGATGGTTTTTTGGTTCTGGGAATTCTCAGCAACTAAGGAAAAAAGAATATTTACAAAAGGCCCATTTGTTTCACAAGATAAAAAACGGTATCAGTTGTTAGGAGAAGTAGTAGCCACACAGAGCCTCACATAGAATTCTTCCCTGAAGCGAAAGGCGTGGTTCATAACAAGAACATAGTAATTTCCTCAATTTAGCTGAGAAGCTTCTGATCAAACATGACCAGACTACCCACAAAAAAATCAGAAGTAAAACATGAGGGTTACGTAACAATCAGCTGAAAACAACCGGAGCAAACCTACTTAGGTGTCTCTCTATTTCCTACTAACCAAAACCCGAGCCTCTTTCTGGTGATAGACATTATCACTATTCCTTTACTACAAGGGCGGTTTTAAATTTCCCATGGATACCTCCTGACCACCACTTCTGACTGTGGCTTCCGGACAGACCAAAGCACTTAAGTACCACAAACATGGATATTGTCCTCCATCTGAGCACTTCAGGGGAGACTAAAAGGAAGCTAGGCTTTGTCTTTACAAATCTGTTTTCTGTTCATAAGTAGTAATAGAACCTTCTGTCAAGGAAACAAGCCATAATAGAACTTGTTCTAGGGAGTCAGGTTGTCAGCCCTCAAGGGACTTGGTGAAAGTCTGTCAGTCCCCGAAAGTCCGTCAGTCCCTTGAGAGCTCGAGGACCTGTTTGGCTATCCCGGTTAACTCTTTCCTTAGGTTCCAGGGTGTCAGGGCTGCAAAGGGCAGGGACTCTTGTGGCTGTCCTGAGCGTGTGACAGCCAGGTTACTTTGCTTGACAAAGTCAAAAGCATGGCTATTGGGATCGTTTCAGCCCTGAGATCCTGCTCAGAAGAGCTCGTCCTGTTTCCCGAGCCACCTCCCTCCTCATCAAGCATGGAGCGTGTTTAAGCTGCAAGCTCCTGCTTTGTTAGAATGTTTCCCCAACATGCGCTATTTCCATATTATCCAGCATCACAGTCTACCAGAAGATTCCAGCTGCGTTCAAAATGACTTAGCTTAATAATATATTTCCATTCTTTCAATTTCAAGAGGCATTTTGTAAAATAAAATGTGATTCCCTTTCTTCTTTGAGACTGGAACTCAGCAGCTGAATGTTCTGATTGAAGAGGAAAGTGGGGGGATCTGAATTGCAGGCGCTTGATTTTGTTCTAATTGAGGCCTTTGCTTCTTGCTCTTTCTGTCCTGTCCGTCTCCCACCCTGTTTATCTGGGTTAACCACAAATGTGGCCTGTGCAAAATATAATTGGATAGAGTTAAGTTTCATTTCTGCTACAGTCAGCTTTTTTGAAGTGGCTAATAAAAGTTTAAACCCTCTTTATTTAAACAAGAGCTGTCCAGGGACTCCTCTTTTGCATTTGGGTCTGGTTATTTGATTAGGATAAGGAAAAATAAAATAAGAGTAAGGACTTTTGCACTCAGTTCTAAGTTTTATGCTTTCTGAGAAAGAGCACAGTTAAGCAGCAGAGCTTTCTGCTGTGGTTTGGAGGCCCCAGCCTCCTCTCCAGGAACATCTTGGCAATCAGGCTGATTGATATTCCCAAGTCACCCTTCTTACTGAAAAATCAGGAAAACTGATACCAATCTCGTGAGATGTTCGGGCAGTGCAAAGAAGTCTAAATATTTGAGTCACACTAAATGCTGTTATAAACTGGTAGCTACAGTTACGAGTGGCCATGAACAAGGCATTTCACAAATACTAGCAGTCATGATAACACTGCCAGGTTTTAAACAATGGAGTAGATTTGTTGCAGTGGTGCAAACAGGACAGATGGTCATTATGACTCGCCCAGAACTATGAAGCACTTGAATTTAGTATAAAACAGAGAAGCAGATTTTTTTATTATTTTAATTTCAATTGCAGTATCACATGTGGTTAGTGACTTCCAAGTGGTTAGTGCAATGTTATAGAGAAAAGGAATCATATTCTTCAAAGCCACAATGGATGAGTAACAAACTTGGGATTTGGACCAGTTTCTCTTATTCCAAAGGTTACTCTTATTCTATTTACTCTATCAGCCTTGGCCAGATAGAGTTCCATCTCCAACCCCAGCAACATGATGCTGAATAAATGAACACTGTCTAAGCAGATGCCACGTAGGGGCACATACAGGACCAATTCTCTATATTTCCTGGTTTGGTAAGAACAGGGTGGCAAGTACTTGCATTGAAAAGTCTATCGCAAACACGGGACATAAAAGAAGACTTTGCAAGGTTAAAGGGAAATAAAGAGGCCTGAAAGAGGCTATGGGAGATCTTATTCTATTCAAATCACAACGTAAACTAGTTCTTTTAAGAAACCTCCCTGACCAAGAGGCCATGTGTCGTGGCCTTTCCTCCCTCTTTCTTCTGTATCTAGCAGATGCTTTATGCTTCTGCACAAATAATTCCTCTTTCAGACAGAATCACAAATTTTAGATTACTCAGAGATAATTATTGTACTGTCATAATGACTTACCAACTATTATAGTAGATATACATGGACTTCCATTGATTTTGCCGTAATAAGTATAGACAACCTTTGGAAGGCTCCAGAGTGTTTGCATCTTTCGCTAATGACCCTGTGAGGCAGCTGACCCTGGTGCTCACACTCCAGCAGAGCAGAGGACACCAGTCCTCTCTGTCCCATCCCAGAATCTTAGCTTGTGCTGCAATGGATCCTGAAAACATTTGCAGTTCTTGAAATTTCTTTCCCTGCCTTCGATTCTTTGAATGGATGTTCCCATGGCTCTAATTTTTTTTCCTTTCTTTTACTGGTAATTAATGCTCCACTGTGAAGACACAGTTCAACTCACCTAATAAGCAATTCCAAAATGCCTGAAGGGTCTGGTGCACTTACTGTTTACTAGACAGCATGTGAGCACTGATAGCTGAAGTGTCTCTCAGCACTCTTGGTTCTCTAACCTAGTACCATCATGAAAGTCCTCTGAGGCAGGTCCTAGCATATTTCCATCTTAAAAATGAGAACACTGAAGTCTGTCAGACCAACAGTACCATGTTGGCAAAGCTGGCAGTGACAGTGGAGCACACACTTGACTCACACCTGTTTCAAAGCTGGCCACAGAAAGGGTAAGACTGTTCACACCTGGATGCAAGGCACTGCTCTGCACACACATTTAAAGGGGATTTTGCTGCCCCCTGGTCACTGAACATGGCTAATCAGCATCTAGAATGTTCGAGCTGTAATTTCTGCATTTCCTTGCAGCCTGTACAACTGAAATGTCCTATGTTTCTGACAGGCTTTCTGTTGAGGGAGCATCTAGCCTATATTTTGTAAAATTTTCATTCATACCCTAGTATTATGGAAACATTCCCAGGATCTGCTCCTTTCCTTCAATAGGACAGACACAGAACCTACCATTTCTCCTTTGCATTGCTCTAGATACCAGGAACATCAGAAGCAAATCTGCAACTCCTATCTTCCAACTTCATAGGACTTTTTTGGGTAATCATAGAATGGACATCTATTCAATATGCTTTTTTAAAAAAATTATGTATTATTTTCCCTTCAATTCAAAAGCATATTCCAGTGTTTCATCTACCAATATATATTCTGGTATCATAGCATCCTTTGGACAGTGAGAGAAATCTGTATTTTAAAAAATCTCATCTGCTCCATGCATGAGCAGGCATTTTGCGTGGATTTTAGGATCAGTGAGATTTGATTCAGATGTGGTGGTTAGAAACTCATTTATTCATCACTAAAAAAAAGACACTAACTTCAACCGCAGTTCACCTCTCACGGGTAACCACTAGGCTTAGAGAGCTTGATACTTAATCTGACCAAAGCCAAGCGTGGTGGCACACACCTGATCCCAGCACTTGGAAGGCTACAGCAGGAGGATCAGGAGTTAAGTGACCAGTTTTAGGAAACCCTGTCTCCTAAAAACAAAAGTACAACATTATCTGGACCAGGCAAATTACTACCACTACCATAATATGTTATATGATTTATTAATGTTTCTGGCACAGATTATTATTAATCATCAAATAACTACATAATGTAAACACCATCATTACTTTATACATGATGGAAGTCAGGTCAGCTAGCTGCCCAAGAGGGCAATGGTCTTGTATATTTCTTTCCTTTGATTTTGCATGCAGATTCACCCATAATGGAAACCCAGGTTTGTTGTCAAATTAGACGCACTGAAAATTTGGTTTCTGCATGGACAGATCATTTGATTGATCTTTCCCACCTCAGCTACATCTCTCTGTCCACAGCAGTCTCCGTCCACTTTCATGCCAAGCAGCAGCTGGCACAGAGGTAAGTCAGCAAAGCCCAGGATTGTAGCTGTTTCCTCTATGCTGGACTTGATTGTGGCCATCCTGAACCCCAGCAGCTGTGATCGCCCACATGAGACCTCAGAGGGTCTTGACCCTCCTCCTTCTAAAGTTATAAAAGCAGTAAAGGACTTTAACAAAAATCTTTATTAATGGCTTCATACACAAATAGAATGAGCTTTTGCCATCTTCACCCCTTCTTACCCCATCTCATCCCTTCTTCTTTTCCCAATGTGAATCTTTTTCTTCCCGACTGATTTCCCCCTAGTTTCATGTCTTTTTGCATGTGCAGCCCACTGAGTTTCATTTAGGTTACCATGTTCTGGCATGTGCCTGAGCACTTGCTGGAGCATGGATGATATATCAGCGGCTATCCCATGGCAGAAAATAGCTTCCCCTGCATCCTGACATCCGGGACCAACCCACAATATTCTCTCAGAGGTATGGGGCCTCTGAGATCTTCCCCATTCCATGGTGAAATGTTGGTAGGCCAAACCTTGCAAGGTCTTGTGGAAGGGTGCGTGGCTGAAAGCAGTAGAGCAGTGACTGCTGTGAGAAGCTTCGAGAGTGTAATTGCCTTCAAACGGTCCAGTGTGTGTCTGCCTTTGGGCGGCCCCTTCTGTGAGTAACCACAAGTTTGCCCTGGCGGATCCTTTCTTTGGTTGTCAGTGATGCTCTCTAGGTAGTGCACATGCATTTTTGTTGTTGGATATAATTTGAGTTTTCTTCCCTTTTCATGGGCATGTAAGAGGTGAGGAGCAGGAGGCAGTCCTGGTGGGAAGCCTGCCCTGTGCTTCTAGACATGGCGGACCACACTCTGAGTTATTCAGCAGGTCATAATGGTGACAGACCCCTGCTTCTCCACACCTCATGGGCACAGAAACAAACATCTTTTAAGAAACAATCACGAGTAAAGGTAGAAAGAGAGAGAAGGAGAGAGAGGGAAAGGGAGGGAGACAGAGAAGAAAGAAAGAGACAGAGAGAAGAGACAAAGACAGAAAGAAAAAGAGACAGAAAAAGAGAGAAAAGAGAAAGAGAAGAAAGAGAAAAAGAAAGAGAAAGAGAGAGACAGAGAGAAGACAGAAAGAAAGAAAAAGAGACAGAGAAAGAGAAAAAGAGACAGAAAGAGGAGAAAGAAAAAGAGAAAGAGAAAGAGAAAGAGAAAGAGAAAGAAAGAAAGAAAGAAAGAAAGAAAGAAAGAAAGAAAGAAAGAAAGAAAGAAAGAAGGAAAGAAGGAAAGAAGGAAAGAAGGAAAGAAGGAAAGAAGGAAAGAAAGAATCACAAGTATTTGAAGTGCTCATTTCACAGTGACCATAAGAACGGGAGAAAACTATTCTGATGTCAAGTAGAAAGATGCAATCTGCTCCTTTCATTTTATTCTCATCTCAGGAATAAAGAATATGAATATCTGCTCGAAAGTTAATGAAGGTTGTTGAAAATGGCCAAGAAAAAACCCACTAACTTTCCTGTCTTTTCATGCTGTATTTTCAACAGAAGTTAAAATATGGTCTGATAGTGAGTGCTTAACAAGGTGCAATATCTGTATGCGTGCACCCCTCCCCAACCTGCAAGCCACATATTGAACTTCTAACCCCTGAGGTGAGAATAATCCCAGGGGGGGGACTTGTGGAGACACATGGGAACAGAGTGCTTAGAAATAAAAAGATAAAAGGGACCCCAGAGAGATCTCATGCCCCTTTCACCATGTGGACTTGGCCAGAAAATGCCATCTATGCATTGGGACAGGGCCCTGAACAGACACCAATTTGTCAGTCTTGGAGCTCGGCCTTTGGAACTATGAAAAATACATTTATTGCTCATAGCTATACAGTGCAGAACATTGTGTCTACAGCCTGAAAGAGACTGAAATCGGGTCTCAGAAACTTCCTTGCCTCTGTGAGACTGTGGTGAGCTTGACCTGGTTTGAATCTGGGGAGGAAACTCAGGTTAGCCATCCGCAAGAGGCGATCAGTAGCTGAAATTTCCCCCACTGTCTCCTTTTCTCACAATAAAGATGTTAAATCTTCATGAATCTGAAAGCCTGAGTCACCAATCTCTTGTGTCTCTTTCCTTTTGTCCTTTTCAATGTGACATGGGTATTTCCAGGTAAATGGATGCTCAGCTTTCCACAGGATCAGCCTGCTGCAAATGGGACAGTGAGTGGTGGTACGCTAGATTCTTGAGAGAGAGCACAGGGAAGAAATGATGTCTAAAACACTCAACAGTCACTTCTCCATGCATAGGAAGAAGAACACCAACTAGTCATGTCTTCAGGGGGAGCAAAAAGTCACTCGGGGTAACTTTCAGGGGCAGAATAAAGCAGGAAGTAAATAAACAGGAGTTGTAATAAACATTCTTTTTTCTTTTATTTATTGATCATTTTCTCTTTGATGTGATCACATATATACATATAACTTTCCATCTACTCCCCCCTCTTTAGTCCTCTTTCCCTCCCTATCTTTACACCCTTCCCCTTTATAATCTTCCCTCCATATTTAACTATTTTGTTTTGTTTCGTGTATACTGGGCTTAACCAAGATTCCTGCATAATTCTGGGATTGGCATCACTAAATCTGGTGGGTTCCTCTCTATACACGCCATTGTTAATCAGAATCAGGGCCTGTAGGTTTCAGTTGGTCATTTGTCATGTTGGTTACTGGTAAGTATTTTGTTAACAATATGTATTTCCTGTCCCCATCGCCTATACATTCTGGAGTCAAAAAACAACGGGAGACCAGTCTTCTACATGTGCTTCAAACCTGACATCAACCTGATGAATCCTGACAGAAATAAGATTTGTTCCAGAATAATAAATTATGCCATTTAATGAAAACTATGGTGATGAGAAAGAAATGTGTCTACAAAGGCAGGTGTTAGAAAGCATGCTTTAAACTTTCTCTTTGGAAAAATTTCTCTTTGGACTGGGAAATGTCTCTTGCTATTTATTTTAGTATTTGTGGACAGGACAATTGTGAGTGTGTGTGTGTGTCTGTCTATCTGTCTTTTTTCAAGTAATTTTATTTATTCTATGACAATTTCATATATGCATAATGTATCTTCATGTATTCATCCCTTATCCTTCTCTTATCCACTTTGTCTAACACTCTTCCTATTCCCACTGAAAATTTCTGCTTCCCAATATTTCCCTACTATTTTCATTTTTTTTTTAAATCAGGGTTGTGTGCATGAACATAGGTACAGGGTTACTTACTAGAGAATAGATAACTTTCCAATGCCTGTACCATTGAAGAAAAATGATTCCCCTACACTCAAAGACCACTAACTGTCCACAACTCATCAGGGAGGCATGTGGTCATGTGAGCCCTCCCTCATCCATACTAAAGTGATGACTAACTCTTGTATTCTCTTCCCTACTTTGCTGAGTATATATCCTTTCTGCCCCCTCTTCTGTGATGTTCTCTGGGCCTTGGAAAGAGTCAATATAAGTATCACATTTAGGCCTGAATACTTGATAGTCATTAATCCTTGGCACTTTGATTACCTATGAATCTCTGCATTCACCACTATCTACTCCAAAAAGAAACTTCTCTGACCAAGGCTGAGAGTAGCAGGAATCCATGGGTAAAAACGGATATTTAGAAGGCATTTTGATATGGACATGACAGTGTTGAACAGAGTTAGGAACAGTCACTGCAATGAATGTCAGTCTCTTCTTAACTATGTAACAGTTCTGTGCTATGCCCCTCCTTCTGCCTTCTGAAATAGTTCATGTTTGAACCTCCAAGATGAAATAATAGTCTCTTGGTACTTGGGCTCAGGACTGACCCCACAGCTCTGTCCCCTGTCTATGGGAAGAACAGCATCTGCTGGAACTCGATACAGGAGGGGCTGTGACCACCTAGGGGAACTGTACAGTGACTAAGGTTGGCTTGCATTAAAGTCAGCAGAGTTCTGAAGGCCTGAATGTGACCCTCCCACTGGGGCTGCCATGTCCTTTGCACCAGACACCATGAGTGAACTCAGTGCAGGAGACTGATCGGGCCAAGTACTTGTGACAGAGGAAGGGAGAGGAGTCCTTGGGTGACAATGCAGGAAGGGAAGCTGCTCACAGACAGCACAGCCGTGAGCAGCTTGCCAGCTGGAGCAGAGAGCAGGAACTCCTTGTATCTCGGCAGTGTTACGACACTGTGAGTATCTGCAGGGACTATGCAAGGGGTGGTGGCCACTACTCTGCAGGAGGCTGCCTGTGCACCTTACGGCATTTCTACGGAGAGAAGTTAAGTGACACAGCTCCTCGGATGCCATGCAATACATCTGTTTCTGGTTTCTTTTCAATCCCAAGACAGCATCTTCAGCTCTACTTCACTTGGATCTTTAAAATCCCTTCAAGTTTAGGAATCAGTTGAGTTGATACTTTAGGGTCTGGAATATGTAACTAAGGGACTGGTGGATGACAGTAGGAACTCCAAAATCTCAACTGGGTGATGACTGAATGGCTCGTTGGCGATACGGCGATAAATAAAATTAATCTTTGTTCTATGTTCTATGTTCTGTGTTCTATGAATGTCTGCATAATAAAGAAAAAACAAAGAAATACTATGTAGTAATAAATATCTGAAAGTAAACCTCAAGTGTGATTCATCTCTGAATAGATGAGTAGGAAAATCAAGAAAATTTCCTGATGTTTACCACAGAAAAGCAAAACTCACCAAAATGCAGAAAATGAAAGACTGAGGACTGCTTGGCCTAAACAGGACATCTAAGCTCCAAGCTCACCCACCCCAAGGCTCAGGGAACACTGCAGAAGAGGGGGTGGTAAGATTGTAAGAGTCTGAAGTGGGCACTGGTGGGCCAGATAATATTTCCTGGATATGACAGAGCTGTAGTATCTGTGATTTCATCACAGATATGTAAACTTTCACAAGAATTGTACAGAACTTGTCTTATCAACATCTCATCAGGAAAGGGGAAATATCTCAAGAAGCTCCAAGCTTCTCTGAGAAGATGATGAAGACTAATGTTGATAGGGAAGAAAAGGAAGATGGTTTCCTCAAAAGTATACCCACTGATCTATGACACTGGCTGGAGCATGAATCATGGCTGCAGCATGTCATCAAAGACAAAGTAGATGAAGCACAGTGGGCCATACAAATGAAAAGAACTGAAAATAGGAGGGAATCTGGCAGGGAAGATAAAAGGTTTTAAGGGGAAATGGAGGGGGTATGGAGTTGGGGAGTGTAGCAATTACTCTTTCTGTTGTTGTGGGACAACACTTAAAGTCAAGCAACTTAAGGGGAAAAGAGGAGATACATTTGGTTTATGGTTCCATTGGGGAGATACAATCCATTATGGTGGAAAAGCATGGCAGTATTAGAAGCTGGAGGCAGCTTAGGTCACATCTATCATGGATTTTGAGAGACTTGCTCTAGGCTGCAAGAGCAGACAAATAGAGGAAGCAGGGTGTAGCTGACCAACTTCAAGGCCCATATTCTGTGATGACTTCCTCCAGCAAGGCTACATCTCCAAAAGTTGCCATGACCTTCCCAATCAACCATGATTCAAACACATGAGCCCGAGGGGGACAACTTACATTTCAAACCATGGCACCCCACCCCTCACTCCGACAGGCTCAGTGTCACCTCATGATACAGACCATACATGGTAAAACATTAAAAGTCCTATACTCTGCATTAGTAGTTCCAACACAGTCCAAAATTCCAAAGCCTCCTGTAAATCAAATGACATGTTATATGTTTCCAACATACAACGGCACAGAATGATCATTCCTACTTCAAAAGGGAGAAATGGGGGGCATATCCAAAAAAGACCAATCCATAACAAGACCAAAACCCAGCAAGACAAACGAAAAATCCTGTAGCTCTAAGTCCAGTATATGAACCACCTTTTGAAATTTTCTCAGTTTCTTCATTTCCACCCCTCCAGTGTAGACACCTGAAGAACGCATCACTCTCTTGATTGTGGTATATACAGCTTTCCTAGGCTTGGCATTTGTCCCAGTTGACTCAGACATCTCTAACATCTTCAGATCTCAATGGGAAACCAGACTTTAAACTCCACAGCACAAAAGAACCTTCTTGGGCCTCTTTGTAGGTAGGAATTTTAGTCCTACTACACACTGTCTGTCTCAGCCACTCACTGAAACCTTGAAGAAGGACCCACAATCTCCTCCTTTTCTTATCTTTAGTACTGCTAAAACCAGTGCCATGTGGACGACTTTGCCAAGCTCTGCTTCAGCCTCGGGCTGGAGACTGGCTTTCCTGAATCACAGCTGGTTCAGCTTCTCTGTGCTGACGCCGCGAAGAACCTCTCTTGGCGCCTGTTGCTTTAAAGGAGGAACAGCCAATTCCCTTGAAATTTTTTTTTTTGTCTCCAAAAGAATTCACATTCTTATGGGTAGGAGCCTTCACTGAAGATCTTGCCCTCGTTAACAATAGCTGAAGTTTTGAGGTCTGTATTCTCCTGGTTTAACTCTTTTAGGTTTATCATCTTTTTATCATCAAACCTCACAATTTTTAATCTCTTTCTTCCAATTTCTTACTTTTTTTCATCATAATTGTGAACAAGAGCCCTAAAAGGTAGCCATGCGACACTGTTAGGCTCATGGTCTTGAAACTTCTTCCAACAAATACTTGACTTTAACTTCAGACAAGCTTTCACGATTGGCCAAGTACTTGGCCAAACTTCCTGTCAATGCAACATTCCATTTTTCCCAAAGTAATTTTTATTCCCTTTTGGACTACCATAAGCTGGGCTTCCATTGTCTATCTTTCTCTCAGTATTATTCTCTTCCAAGTTGTCATTAGAATGGCTCCTTTAGGCCCTGGGTACAAGATGCAAATGCTTTCCCAGCACAAAGTCTCCAAATTCTCCACATTTCTCACAACACTCATTCCAAAGGCATATCAGTCACATCACAGCAAAGGATATACTTTTCTACTTCTTGGTAGCAAGTTCTCTCAGCTTCACAACAACATTTTACATTCTGGTACTGTACTCTTAGTCGAACGGCAACACCCCATTCTTGGTACCAATTTCTGGAGCAGTTACTCTTTCTGCTGCTGTAAGACAACATTCAAACTCAAGCAACGTAAGGAGAAAAAAATGGAGCTTTATTTTGCTTGTGGTTCCAGAGGGGAGATACCATCCAATATAGCAGAAAAGGCAGCATCAGGAGCTGGAGGCGGCTTAGTTATGTCCATCATGGAGGTCGAGAGAGGTAGTTGCAGACCGCAAGAGCACAAACTAGCAGAAGTAGGGTGAGGATAACCAATATCAAGGCCCATTTCATGTGCCTTCCTCCAGAAAGGCTCCACCTCCCAAAGTTGCCACAACCATCCCAACCATCAACTAAGGATTCAAATCCAGGAGCTTCTCAGGGACAACTCACATTTCAAACCATGACAAGGATTTAAGGGGTAAAAATAACATAAATTCACTATTTTCATATATGTGCTACTAATTTTTTTAAAGGTTTAAAAAAGCATGAAGCCATGTAGGGCTAAAAGTCACATTTCTTGTGAAAACTTTGGTTTTCCACACAGCATAAATCCTCTTGCTTCAAAGCTAGCATCAGTTCTCTCTGTGTATCACATATTATGTCTTTGCTTTTCAGTTTTTTAAATTACGATGAATTAAATATAAGAAAAAGGCTTATGATAATTTCACATGTGTATAACATACTTGTTTTACTTTGAAACATAAATACCAGTAATGCATGTAAAAAAAAAAAAAGGCTTCTTGAAAGAAGTGATATCTGGACAGGACATAAACCATGATACATTGGAAAGAAGAGAGGTGACAGAAAGGGAACAGGAAATGCAAATCACACGTCCTGAGGTCACGGTGCGCCTGGTGTGCAAGGTGGATCCTGTAGAGGAATCACATGCTACAGAAAGGTCTTGGGAAATTATTTATAATTAGGGATGGAATAACAACAGGATTCAAGCAGAAGAGATGCCAACTCTCACCTATGTTTTTAAAAATAAATCCATTTTATTTATCTCTTATCAAGGGAACATAAGGTAGGTATGTTGCTCTCACTTTCAAACAGGGATACTCTTGCTTAGAGAGTTTAAGAAAAGTTCAAGGCCTTAACTCAGAGCAGCATCTCTACACCAATTCTGGGTTGTAAGCTTTTAGAAAGAACACTTTAGTAAAACTTTACCCTAAATTTGTACTACTTAATCTCTGAACTCTTTATTTTGCAACCAATATCCTGGCAAATGGCTGTTGTGGGCAGTAACAGCCCAGGGTCTGCTTGCACCTCAATGGCATCTTAAGGATCGTTAGCCCCGTGGGCATTTGTGAGAAGACACCAGCAGAAAACAGAGCAGGGGCTTCAGAGCTGTCCCAGGGAGGAATCTCTGCCTCTGCTCAGATACCTGGACAAGTGCTCTGACCAGTTTGGCCAATTCAGAGTAATTGCTTACTTATTGCTTTAAGAAACAGAAATTTAAATATTATGTACTTCTGGATAATTTACTAAAATCAATATTCAGCATTAAGAAGCTAAGCTTCCTAGTGAGAATACCTTAAGCCTATCAACTGAAAGGAAATACCATGTTCTTTCTGCACATGACATTTTACTTAGCCTCCTTCCCCCCCCCCAAAAAAAACCCCACCACAATTAGCAACTGAAAATCCCTGGTTAATACTTTTCTGTCCTTATGGGCTCCCTTGATTGATCACTGGAGTGCTGCTAGGGGCACTTTGCGACAATTACACAGAAAATAAATTCCTCTCATTCTTGTTTTCCTAAAAGAATCAGATTTCTAAAAACCTGGCAGAAAAAAATCATTATGGTCTAGCATAGTTAAGGCAAATGGTGACCAAAGGAGCTTAATGGATCTCCAGGGCTAGTCTACAACTCAGAGCAAAGCGCCTGCCTGGCATGTAGGAGCCCCAGCTGCCAACTCCACATACAAACACTAAAAAAAAAAAAAAAAATCACACAAGCAGAGCTTTCATTCTAGCTTCTGGTAGTGGATTTTAGAAAAACCGCTTTTAATTATCTATATTTTACAATCATAATTTACTTCAAGAAATGCTTCCCAGCTGGCAGCCATTCTGTGTCATGAAGCAGGTAAGTCATGTGTCCTCTTCACCAATGCCCAGCTTTGGAGCTTGGCAATGTACCATGTATCCTGAAATGACAGCACCACCTCTTTCAGCACCTGTGAACTCTGGCACACCCCCTTAACCCTCAAGACAACCTGATGCTTCAAGAGAATGATGAGAACATGTTTTGCTTGTACCATGCTTGGAACACAGAAGGACTCAAGACGCTACATGCCCAGTCTGGGAAAATAAATTTCTTATCTCCCATAGATTCTCTTCCGTTAGTGACTGCCTACTTGAGGTAAATCAGCTGCAAAGAACTGCATTCACTCCCTGCTCCCTTCTAATTAATCTACATATCCTCACCTTGCTCTGGGTGCAGTGGTTCTCATAGGTGAGTGGCATGGGAAGAATCGCTGAGATGCCCCTGAAACACACTGCAGAATCTTGCACCCTGAGACTCTGATTGTGCAGGTCTGGAATGGAGCTGAAAAGCTGCGTTTCAAACCTGTGGGTGAAATTGCTGCTGGTGGTCTAGGATCACATGTGGACAGCCTCTGTAGTGGACTGACTGGCAAAGAATCTCTCTGCTCAATCTGTGAACAGCCTATGAAACTTCGAGCAAGGGGTTCGACCATGACAAGTCTCAGTTACATAGACCACAAAATGAAGATTTGAGGAAAAAATATTCAGAAGGGTTGTTATGAGGCTAAAATAAAACTGTCTGTACACCTTTTACACAACACGAAGTCCAGCAACTAGTGAGTCATGAGTGCTTAGCACATACTTATCTGTACTGAAAGCAAGGGAAGACAAAAAGTATCCGTGATGTTTAATTTTCACATCAACTGACTGGGTTAAAGGATATTCAGAGAACTGGCAAATGGTCTCTTAGCAGTAGGTGTGGGGATATTTAGTTTGGCCTTTGTGCAGAAGGCGAGTACAGATGAGAGGGCATCTGAGAATCCTTGGAGGGCCTATACAGCAGATGGTGAAAATGTGGGTCTGCCATCTTTGCTGCAGCTGGAGCCCCCTTCTGCTTTCAGCTACTGGTGCTCGACTCTCAGGTCTCTTGATCTGCACAGGATCGTACTCCCATCAGCTCCCTCTCCTAGTCTTTAGACTTCGGCTGGAGCTTTTCTCCTCACTTTCCTGGGCTTCAGGCTTATTGCTGGAAGATCATGGACTTCTCAGCCTCCATGTTCACATAAGTCAGTCCCTCACAGGGAATTTCTTCGGATCCCTCATACTTATCCAACTCGCTCTGTCTGAAGAAACCTGCCCAACACCATTACCTTCTCTAGAACCACCACTGAGTAACAAAAAATAATAAAAAAAAGGTTCCTCATAACTTTCAGGGATAGAATTAATTCATATGAAACTTGTACAAGTCTAAAGAATGGCAGATCTCATGGGAAGAGATTTCAAAATTACTTTCGAATATGCGGTGTATTTCATCTGACTAATCCATCGATTCACACCTGAATGAACTCTATTAGTTCAATGGCTGGACCATATTCATTTACAGAGGACACACAGATCCACAGAGAATACACAACAGCATGAAGCAAGATGAACCCTGGGCCTGCTTTCTAGTCTAGGACTCTCATCAACCACAATCAACATGCTATCTGAGCTCCTACCACTCTACCCACCTGTAGGCAGATGAAGGGACTCAGCTACTCATCATTGAGCATCTCCTACTTACATTGATGGCTAAAAAGCAACTAGAGAAAATCTATCTAACACTGTAATTTTGCCATTAGGGTTTTAATTAAATTCTTTAGCATAGCACAGTAACATGTGAGTGGTCTCAGCAGCTGCTCTGCTACGCTCCTTATATTTTAATTGTGTTGAGTCACTGTTTACATACTTGCTTCTGTTTTGTTTGTTTCCATAAGATCCTTATAAATTCACCACCACCTCAGAATTGCCTTCACTGGTTTCCTAATGGATACATCTTGTGCCTCCCCATAAACAAACTGTCCTTGTGCCCTAGAAACACGGAATGCAAACTTAGGGCCTCTACAACACCGACACAGATGCTGCTTCATGGGCAACACGCTTCTGTTCCCTGAAGAAATACAGTTATCTTCCATCCTTGTGAAGACACAGAGAGGAACAAATACAGGGAAACTCTGCCGAGTGGGAAAAAACAAAAATGAAAAGAGTACAAAAATTAATGAAGACAAGAGGGACTTCACTGTGCAGTAAAGGTGAGAAACACTGAGAGAAGAGAAGGAAAGGAGGAAAGGAAAATATTCCAAAGACAGGAGAAAACACAGCGAGCAATAAGGGATTGAAAGTGGATATACTCCAATACCAACACTACTTTGCTCCTCACTGCTGGCATGGCTCATTATCCCTAAATACTGTTTACTGGAAGCACTGCCAGTCACCTGCTTTCATATCCTTCCTGCCTCACCGATGAGCACAGCGGCTGGCAGCACGAGACGCGTGCTATCTGCTTCCCTACAGAAGAAGTGTGCAGATCACAGGCACTCACGCTTTGTCAGCTGACCGAGGTGCACTTGAGGAAACTGAGGTGACTCGTGAAGAGTTTATGCTTCCCCTCTCGGTGTCCAAGCCCTCACAAAGGCACTTGCCACGTGTGACCATGGGATACCCAGTGCCAAGTCTGAGCTGGCCTGTGACCGACTGTGGCCTCTAGCAGGTAGAGGTAGAGGCTACCAATGAAGACGATGAGCCACATAAATGCTTTGTTTTCTCATGTAATCTAATTTTATTCATAATTGTCTTTAGATGAGGAATAGATCATTCAGCCAAAGCATATAGAAGAAACAAAAAATCATATCATGTACAACTTTTAAATATGTATGTATTGATATGTATGCATTAAATATGTATGTGTTGATTTAAATGAGTGCATTAAATATTTTAAGTACGCATAAAAGCTATAATAATCATCTATTTTAATTACT
Source organism: Typhlomys cinereus (assembly GCA_023101885.1). Lineage (NCBI taxonomy): Eukaryota > Metazoa > Chordata > Mammalia > Rodentia > Platacanthomyidae > Typhlomys > Typhlomys cinereus. The sequence goes on along the minus strand of JALPQD010000057.1, from coordinate 1,092,345 downwards.
TTCACAGAGACAAGTTACCACAACAGGATTTTAAAAGTAAACATAACTGAGTCTTCTAGAGAAATTTTGCAATAAACTGATAGCTAATTTTTATAGCTCCAAAATATGAATTCATAGATATATATACACATATATATATACGTATATATATGAATTGCTATATATATATATTGAATTGTTAACATGAACACTATTAGTATGTGGACAGCTTTAGTATAAACCAATGTCATGCATTCAGGAAAGTAGCAACAATGTTAAATGAAAAAGTAGAATTGCAAATGAATTTTTAAGACAAAACTTGTTTTTTAATATTTTATTTATTTGTTTGTTTATATATTTTGTGCGTGTACGTGCAAGTGTGTGTGTGTGTGTGTGTGTGTGTGTGTGTGTGAGAGAGAGTGAGAGGGCACTATATGTCCCTGTGGAGGACCAAGGGTGAGTTCGGCAATCATCTTGGATTGCTTCTACCTCCTTGCTTCTTGCTTCACTCTGGGATTTCCCAGGCTCCACCTACCAGGGCTGGAAGTGAAGACCACCACCATTTTCTGTCTGGTGTTTTTACTTGGGACCTGGGATCTGAACTCAGGACCTTATGATTGCAAGACTGAGTCTTAAGCCCTGCGCCACCTTTCCCCCAAACTTGTTTTTTTATAATATAAGAAAGTACATTCACTTGCTAAAGTAAGATATGATGCACTGACCCATCTCTACGAAGAGTGACTCTAGTGTGTTCAAGCATATGGACGAACCTTAGGGACAGATTACTGCAGCAAACGCTGAGTGGATAGAAGTGTAGCTGATAGTACCAGCCTGTAGTATCACATTTCTGTTACACTGGGGTAGAAAGCACATAAGTAACAAACTCAGCATTTATTTCCAGTTTTCAGAAATGTGCACATATGAAAAGCTCGAGGTTTCAGGAAGCAATTGGCATGTTCATACAATCACACGGTCACATCAAGAAAGCCTTCCGCGTCCTGCCAAGCAGACTGCTGACTGGGGTGACTCGTGGCTGGTCTGGATGCTTTTCTTTTTCTTTCTTTTGCGTGTATGCTTTTATTCTGTTCTTTCTTTTGTTTACATCTGCTGTCTTACACTGCCAAGTGGTGGAGTAGTTCGTTAAGCTCTTAAAGTCGGCAGGCTTCTCAACCACGATACGGTCCTTTCCTTGAATTCCCAACACATCCTCTTCCCTGTCCTTCAGACTTCATCTGGGAGGATCTGAGATCAGGTGTCCAGGCCTCCTGCTGGACAACAGACCAGGGAATGGTCCTCTGCGCCCTCCAGACCTCTGGGACTTTCTTCACCTGAGGTTAGGAATTTCTTCTTGAAGAAACCATACGGATTTTCATCTTGTGATTTTCATCTCTTTTCTTTCTCAGGGCTCTAGGCACTCTGTCCATGCAACTTAGTTTCTTTGCTTTACCCCATTTAACAGCTCATTCTCTTTTCCACATCAAGGTGCCTTTCTCTTCACCAAGAGTGGCTCCTCCTGCCCGGAGCTCACATACAAACAGGAAGATGTGGACAGAAGGCAGCGCTGTAACACTGGGGTCCAAAACTGTTCTTTTAACCTCATCTAAGAGTAAGGAGGGCAAGCGTTATGGGTGGCCCTGAAGCCACCCATAAGATTACCCTGGATTTCTATCAGTTGCCCCCAGCAGAGGCAGCAAAACAAGTCAAAGGTATGAGAAGGTAAAGCCATGTACACCAAACTCCAGGGTTCTGTCCCTAGGAGTCTACAAACTACCGACAGTTCTTCACAGTGTGTGAGAACTCCTTGCTCAAATGCTTTTTGGGTAAAAGCATGGAATAAAGCAAAACAAAGTCCAAAAAGAGCCAGAAATGAGTGCAGGTGCGTGCGTATGTACACACACACACACACACACACACACACAGACACACACACATAGACACATACACAGAGACACACACACACACACACATACTGGTATCTCTGCTCTCTTATTTGGATCCACTTGTCTCCATATGTTTTCTGTTCTGGAGGCGAGACCACAGCTCAGACACTGGAGAAGAGCTCTGCTCAGTCTTAACTTGTAAATGTCAGGGTCATGGCTCATACCAAAGTCTATTGTCTTCAAATGAACTTACTTTCTGGAACTTTCCAAACACATAGACCTTTTTCCAAATATCACATGATTTTCATGACAATGAGCTCTGAGTTCTTGGGACAAGAGACTCCAGATAACATTATCAGCACTGTTGTTTCAAAGGCTGCTTTAGAGGAAGGAACTGAACCAAGCTGTAATGGTTACTCTTAACAATTGCTGTGACAGAGCACCCAAAGTCAAACAACTTAGGGAGAAAAGGAAATTTATTAAGCTTACAGTTCCAGAGGGGAGATGCAGTCTTTCATGATGGAGGCAGCATGGCTGGCTGGCCAAAGCTGGAGTCAGACTAAATCATTCCATCTGTGAGGCTAGTGGGTGACAGCCTAAGGCTGGAAGAGTCCTGGAGAGTCTCTCTTCTCTTAGTCTCTTGTTCTATTGTTTGGTTCCCTTTATCTGGTCCGCTACTGGGAGGTTTCAGTGAGATCTAGGGAAGTTCCAATTGGATCTAAGATCTTTAGGTGGTCTCTGCTGATTTTAGTTAATGCCAGGTTTGTCAAGTTGACACCCAGGATTAACTATCCCTTAAGCGTTTAGACAAAAGTCTGGCAGATGCTAGTCTCGTGTTTCTTGGTTGTTTATTTCAGTATCTGAACAAATGATGTAATGCCCAGGTGCCCAGATACAGTCTTTATCATTGGAGAAAGTAACCTCTCTGTGACTGGAAAGATGACTGCAAGCAGGTATATGCCCAGTCAGAATCTATATATAAAAATAGCTGATGCTCTTCAGACCCTCCTACTTTGCACCCCCTATTTCTGTTACAGTGATGTTCAGAAAATTATTTGTGAGTACTGGGGTGACAACTCGGGTCAAGGTCCCAAAACTGTGTATGGTGACACACAACTGAAGGTCCCAGCTGCTCGGGAGGTTCAGGCAGGCACAGTAAGGCCGAGGGTCTGAGACAGCCTGGTAAACAGCAAGACCCTCTTGGCAAGCAAAAACAAGTACGTAATTCAAAATAAAATCAACAGTCTAGACAGGAGGTGAGATAAAGGACCAAGACTCATGCTCATCTTCCTCAAAGTCCCGGTGTCCCTAATCCTTGGACCCCCAACTAATGGCCCCAAAGAGGTAGAATTTTTAGGAGGTGGAAGTCAATATTGTAAGTATCTTCATGTGTGTGCACACATATGTACACATGTAAGTGTGCATGTGCGGCAGCATGCATGTGGAGTCAGCACAGCTTTCGTGGCATCTAGTCTCTCCTTCCACCTTTCTGTGGGTTCAAGAGATCAAACGTAGTTCAGAAGATTGTGTGGCAAGTCACCTTTACCCACTCAGTCATCTTGCCTGTCTCTTTCTTTCCTTTTTCTGCCCAGTTTCTTCCTAGATCCTCATACATGCAGGTTACCTGAAGTGACTTCTAGCTAGTTATTTTTCCATTGTTCTGCCTCTTCGACCTCTTAAGGAAAGTGACTGAAGTCAGACACTCCCTTTGTTCCATCTATGAACCAGCCTCCTCTGTGCGCTCAGTGGAACACTTGGTGTTCTAGTATGTTGAAGAGAGCATCGCCTGGCTCTAGCATCAAACTAAAGCCAGGCTAGGGGTGCAGCTCGGTGGTAGAGCACTTGCCTCGGATGAGTGAGGCAACGCAAACAGATAGAATGAAGAAACATAAAGCAATTAAGACTAAAATGAAACTGCTTTAGTTTTTGTCTACCAACACCAAGAAAAGGGATTTGGGGCAGCTTGATGCATAATAAATCAGATCTGGGGACTGGGGATGTGGGGAAGGAACTACTGGTGGCTAGAGAAAGTCTTCTATGGAATATCCAAACCTCTGTTATGTGTCCTAGCAAGAAAGCTGGCAAGACAACATATTCTGACGAAGGATATGAATTTTTTTTTTTGTTATTTTGTTTGTTGGTAGTTGCTTGTTTGTTTGTTTGTTGCCTTGGAGAGAAGCAGGGCATTTTAATCTAGTGGTACTTTGAGACGACCATCAACAAAGTCCAATAACATTCACTAGCTCCAGGAAGGTAGCTATGTATATTTAGATGAACTAAAATGATACAAAGTTAATCCATGTACCTCAGTCCCGCTATCCACATTCAAAGCAGCTCAGATTTAGATGGGATCCAGCACAAAAGTTTCTGCTTTAGAATGCCTGTCTAAGAAAAGCAGGGAGCCTTCTTACAGACAAAGCTCTTTTTAAATTGCGTCTGTTTGTTTGTTGGACACTGTATTACAAGCTAATGCCGGGTGGAAGGTTCAGGATACGCTTGGAGACTCAAGAGAGCCGAAAGGCTCAGGATGAGAAGGAACCAAATTTTCTCCTCTGGTTTGAGAAGGACAGTTTACTTTAAAAAAAAATATTTGGGAAATGTACATGCAAAAGAGGCAATGAGGATTGTTCAAGGCCTCTGGAAAGTAATTTAATTAAAAAATTAAAAAGTAGAACATGCGTCTTGATGGAAAGTCGACTGGAACAGAAGAAGAGAGTCACCTCAGGTGGGACTGGCTGATGGAAATAATATATTCCCCATGAACTCTGATTTCAGTCTTAAATTATGTCCCAACTTGTGCTGGAATTCTCTGCTGCTGTCACAGCTTGGCCTGTATTTGCCAAACACTTTGTTAATGGAATGGATGACTAGGTAGGTTTGAGGAGCAACAGTGACAGGGCTGGAAACAGAGATGAAGGTCTGGGAGAAGAGGCGGTCATAGCAAGAAAGAATGAGGTCCTAGGAATACTAGGTGGGAGCACAGAAATGCCAGGGGCGGGGTCATGCTCCTAGGGCAGGACTATTAAGGGAAGTCAGGAGACGTGAGACATCTGGTTTGCAAAAGTACTACTACTGTTCTTGACTTCTGCGAGAGAGAAGTCTTTATTTTAGAGATTTAATATGAGTCATTTCATGGTGAACAAATTTATATTGCATGTGTGTAATGTTTAAGTCAAGTAGAGTTAATTAGGAAAGAACAGATTTGGAAAGAGCACAGAGATAAATTCCAACGCTACAACTCCAGCTGCAATACATGGCTTCTGAAATGCCGACTGCTTCCAAAAGATCCATCAGTAACACAGCAGTAACAAAATAATGCTGAAGTACAACACATATATCAACACTTGAATTTAAAAAAATAGCTTTCTTTAACATTTTTTTCTTTGACCTACTGAATGCTCATCCATGGCGTAAATTATTTCCTTGCTTTCTACAGCAGAATATGTGGCATATAACTTACTACTGTGTCCCATTAATTCTTCTCTGGCACACTGAGTAGTCATGCTCCCCAGAATCAGTCCCGTGTGATGACACTAGTGATGCTTAAATTTTTTACTAATTCCTGTTCTTCTCACTGACTGTCAGTTGTCAGCTCAAGGGACTGTTTATGCCTAAACAGGAAGAAAAAAATTTCTTCTGCTTACAGTTTTACAAGTGAGGATTTTAAGGATGGTGGAGCCGAAGAAACATTTCTTACAGAATTAGGAAATGATAAGAAAAGCTGTCATTCAATCTGAAGTATCTTTTGACTTTCCCTGTTTAGTGTCTAGAAGGATATGTGCAGAAAGTTAAAACTCTTCTACTATAAATCTTAGTTACAAAAAATTAAAACAGTGAAGCTCAGCTGTACTGCATTTCATACTCGCCAGAGGTTCCATTCCTTCTGACTTAACCTCATTTTCACAGGAACCTGGGGGAAGAGCAAATGCCTTCTGAAGCACAAATGACCAGGATGGCCAAAGAATGAGCTGTAAGGATTCAAAATCAAAGAAAATCTTCTCAAGAGCTAGAACGGCTACAAAGGCCAAGGAGCCTCTAATGCATCAAATCACATGCACGCTATGAATCGCAACAAGTATTTTTCGTCTAGTTCACATGGGGTGTGTGACGCTAGACAGACACTCCATTAGTGATCACATTTAATCTCTCCCAGTGATTACTATTATTAGTGATCATGCTAAATTGTCTTACAGGCTTCCCAAAACGAATCTTTTGGAGTGCTCTAGCAGCCAGGAAGAGATGGAACTGTCTCATTGCAGGAGCACAGCACTGAAGGGGTTCAGGACATGCTATCACAAATAGGGTACCTTGGATACCACAGTAGTAGCAGGGAGTTCACTCTTACCTTCCTTACGGCCTTTCTCTCCTAGAGAAGCAGACTCACTTCTCTGCTTCTGTGAGTCTTCATGAGGTTCCCATGTTGTATCGAACATACTAAACAAATTTGTATGTTTATTTCTTGCTAATGTGTCTTCTGTTATGAAGTGTTGCCTATTGCCTACCGATGAGTGGAAAAAAAAAAAAAAAAACCACTGCATTTTCTCAGCTATAGCGTCATCCTGGTAAAGGAGGTAATGAACCTAGACCATATCATTGGGAGAAAGAAAGAATACACTTCCAAGTTAGTCCTCGGCCTCCTTTACCAGGTTGTGTGAAGTAAACAAGCATAACCAACTGCAGCAACTTACTTTATATATGAAACAGTTGAAATCGACAATGTTCTATTTCACATGATTTATCCTAATACTTTAAATTTTCCGAGCTTCAGATCTCTATATGAGTCTCAAACATTATCAAGTCTCTCCCCACTTCAATTATGAAAAAAAACTGCTTAGCATGTTCTGAGGCACAGGTTCAGATGCCAAGAGGAAAGAAAGAGGAGGTGAGAAGAGGTGGGGGGGAAGAGGAGGAGGAGGAGGAGCCGGGGAGAAGAGACGAAGGAAGAGGGGAAGAGGAGAGGAGAGGGAGGGAGGGCAATAGAAGGGAAGAAAGGAAGAAAAAGGGAAGGATAGAGAAAAAGAAGGAAAGCAGGCAATACTAAAATCTTTTTTTGGTGCTAACCATCTACGATGACTTTGGCAGTTAAATGCATTAATCTAGTACCTAGAAAGAGAAAAATAAGTAAAATACGGCCTGTAACTTGAGGAAGTATAGGAGAAACCGAAACAGTGACTACAAAGTGAAATACAGCATGTTGAGTTCCCAGAACCGTCTCTCATTGAATGGCTCCAGGAAACACTGCATGAGTGAACTTTTCTCATCTGAGGTAAAAGAGTGAGCGAGAGACCGTCATCAGACAAACAGGAGCAGGTACCTCTAGAAGAGAGGCGGCAGGCATGGAGAACAGAATGGCTCATGTGAGAGGCTTGCCACAGTTAGCACTGAGGCAACACACAGGAACCTCCAGGGCAAAACGGCTGTGGAAATTAGAGAGCTTCTGCATTTTATTCTGGGTTTTCCTCATCATAAGAGGGGTCATGGAAATCTTTCAAACAGAAGAGAAAATACCTGATTTAATTCTTAAAAGAGTTTTCTATGGTTTCAACTGCAGTAGCAGAAAGGAAGAATAAATTAAACAAAAAAATTTTTTTTATTTATTCAATTGTGCGTGTGTGCGTATGTATGTGTGCGCGCGCAGTGTGTGTCTGTGTGTGTAGAACCACGGACAAATTCGCGAACCACCATGGACGCCTCCCACTTCCTCCACCCCAGGATTCACAGGCTCCGCCCTACCAGGACCAGAAGCTCAGGCCGCCCCTGCTTCCGCCCGGCGTCTATACGTGGGATCTGGGATCCGAACTCAGGACCTTCCGCCTGCAAGGCAGAGGCTTAACCCCTGAGCCACCTCTCCAGCCCCAAATTAAACAAAATTTAAAAAGACCAGAAGGAGAATGCCAGGCAGTGTGGATGCTACTCTGTCACTTTGCTTTTTCTTGCAGGGGAGTGAAGGTAGCTATGACTTCATGGCAGTGGTAATGGCCTCAGGCACATGAATTCCGATCACTTAACCATTTGATCTGAAGTTGTGAACATGCTTTGGTCCATCATTTTCCTTTCCAATTTTGCACTGAAAATGACACTTTCATAAATCCAGGGAGCACTGGATACATGCTAGAAAGATCAAGCCAACCAGCTGCAGATGAGATGGCTAACTGGCCACCAAGTGTTTCTCTGACCTACAAAGGAACCAGCTCTGGCTTAACTGCATTTTTAATCAGTTTTACCTTTTACTGCACCTTAGGGACACATGTGTTTTGCTACATATCCTTCCCTAGATCACCTCAAATTCCAATATTCATGGTGAGGCTCAACTTATCTACCCAGCTCTCCTAATACATTGGTGACCCAAAAACCAGCTCTGTAGAAAGCTTGGAGCCCTAAAACCTTCAAAGACACAAATGACAAATCATGGAAATGGGAAAGGAATGTGAAACTTTTTGCTTACAAAAGAAGTAAGCAAAACCAACAGGTAACGTGAAATCTAATCATTACTTTATGTATAATAAATGGAAGATTTATGAGGAAAGCCTGCCAAAAGTACTTTCTTGAGCAAAGCTGTTACTACACCAAAACCCATCTATAAAGATACAAGACCAAAGACGGAAACTGTTACTATATATAACCCATCTGTAAGGCCTGAGAAGGAGGTTGGTGAGGCTAATGAACACACACACAGAGTTTAGAAAGTGCTTATAAAATGAATGACGCCGTCACTGTAATTACTTGATCTGACACTTGGTGTGCATGTGGTAAGTTATAGCTGTACTCGACCATTCCAACTTACAAAGCTCAGTGATCTTACTCTTGTCAGAGAACATTTACTCGGTATGGTGATTAAAAGCAGGTAATTATTCAAATGTTTAGAGAGAAAAGAAGAAATACCACATTGTTACCTCTTCGTATCTGTCAAAAACCGCTCCTTCTTGCAAAAAGGAAGGGACTTCCTTCTGCCAGTTAAATTCGTAAGGTTTGGCCATGATGATATTCAAGATCTAGGAATGAAAACAAACATCTGGTCAGTATACCAAATCAAACCACAAGTTTGATTAAACTGTCACAGGTTAAACAGTTTCTACTTCAATGTTTGTAAAAGTTTTTCCTTCTATGGGAACAGTCCATTAATTATATCATTTTATTTCTTCCCTTCATCTGATCCAATGTTCTGTCTCCTTATCTATAAATCCGGAGAGGGGCCATCATTCTTCTACACTGTGAAACAGATCTGCAGTGAAAACAGTCTGGGAGAACTCCGCAAGAGACACAAACTGGGAGCCACCAGTGGCAGGATGCATTTGAAAGCCATGTGGTAAGACTGGAGTAGCTCGGCGGTTCTTGTGCCTGGAATGCATGAGGCCCTGGGGTCCATCCGCAGCACCATAAACAAATGAATAAATGTCAGGAGGACGAAGATGAATGAGCCAGCAGCAGTGATTTGTAGCTCCAGCTGCTTGCAAGGCTGAGGAAGCAGTTCAAGGCCCCTCTGGACAATAAGGAAGGGACGTGCAAGGGAGGGGAGGGAGGAAAGAGCAAGAAGCAACCTCAAGCATCTACTACAGTAACCTTCTCTGTTTGCCAGAAGGCAGAGTAAGCTGGAAAGGCAGGTCTCTCCCCTCTGCAGTGCTTCATGCTCCTGCTAACATCCCTTGAACCTTTGCCTTTGAGATAATCTTGAAAGAAGTATCAACCAGAGCCACACGCTGTGAAATACTGCTATCAAATATGAAAAGCAAGCTTCAGATCATCATTTACTGGCTTAACTCTGAGTCTCCCAGTATCAGCACAAGTATAGAAAGTACAGGAAGGGGGGTCCTTTCAGAACCCAGTATTTTCTTATCGCTGAAAAGGTTCATAGAAGTAGCTTTATTACATGCTGAGGTTTGGGAGCTGGGAAGAATTGCAGGAGCACCTTGGACCTGAAAGATGATGGCCAACAGGGGGTGACATACAGTGCCCAGCAGGATGGAGTGAAGGGCATTGCAGGAGCAGCAAAACTGCAAAAGAAAATCAACAAACCACAATCCAGAACTTCAGAGACTCTATATCAATCACATAGAACTAGGCCAGCCTAATCTCTCCCCATCCTGGAGCTCAGGGACATTTGCGGAAGAGGGGGTGGTAAGAGTGTAAGAGCAAAAGGATGGGAGGAACAACGATTTGCAAGATTCTCAACAATAGTTGGGGCCAAAGCAATCATAATGGACTTTGCATGCCCTGCGCAATGTCCAGCGCACTGTTGCCCTCATAAAGTCTAGCATCTGTTAAGGGCACCGAGATCCCTGGAGGCATGGGATTGACAGCCATAGTAGTGCTCCTATGCTTAAGGGGAACAAGAGAAAGGGCTTATGGAAATGCCACTGGGTCCTTATATGTCATCGGAGAGGAGGACCCAGTGGAGAGTCAGGCGTACACAATAAAGGACTATCTGGGAATTGGGGGGGAGGCACTGGGGGATGGGGAGTGAGAGGAGGGGGAAGAGGGGGTTTGGGGGAGGAGGGGGGAGGGAGGGAACTGGTAAAAAAATTTTAAAATGTAAAAAAAAAAAAAAAGATGATGGCCGAGGAAATATACAATAGAGATGGGGGCACTGCACTACTACCTATTGAGAGCTCAAAGAATCAGGCACTTGGAGAAAATGATATTGAAGATATTTTACACTGGAAGTAGTGTGTTCTCTGCGCTGGTTTTAAGATATTGCTCTGGGGACAGTAGCTGGCCTATTTTACATAGATTATACAATGAAGATGACTGACTAGAAGGTGTTGACCCAATCAATTGATTTTAAAATGGAAACAAATAAATGCTTTATCACACAAATGACTGTGGAGAAAGTCCAAGTGGAGAATAGCTACTTCTTAAAGGCCTAGAAAGGAACTGGCCAGGACGTGCTTTTTGCAGGCACCTCACAACCCCCCATGATGAACTGACTAGAAAGACGTGTTTCCATGACAAACCTTCTTCCTCTCAAATTCTCAAACCTGTCATTTAAGTCCTCATGCAGGAGACCTGAAGATTTGAGTGCCTCCTTTCTGTCCCCACCTGCTAAGGCCAACGTCTCTCCACACAGAGCCCAAGGGAAAGGGCTTCCTGCTGCCAGCAGCAAGTACAGCAAAATGACAGTCCAGGCGTGGACACAGTGAGGTACCTTTTCCGGCGAAAGCACCCTGAGCACTTACTGGAAGACAGCCAGCGGCCCTGACATGGCCCATTGTCTATGGTCTCACACAACTGGACAGACGTAGCTATCGCACTGGTAGCAGAGGAGAAATTCCCCTGCAGAGAGCTTGGCTGGTCAGGAACGAGGTATGAGCAGAGTCCTAGATACATACAGCCTTGCCACACAAACAATGATACATAACTCCTTCGAAGAATAAGAGAACCCAAAAGCTAGTGGGAAGGGCACAGATGAGCTAAGGAGAGTTGTTTAGGGACCAGATGATCAAGGATGGTACACCACCCATGAAGATAGGCTAATATCCATCCACCAGAGATAGATATGTTTGGGTTTTTGGCTTACTCTGTCCTGTATCTTTAAACCTGCTGTCTTACTAAGGGTACAAGGTGATTTGAAAATGTGTCCCTAGCTAGACCTATGACGTGATCTTCAAGACTAACTGGCTAGCCAGAGACTTTCACTAAAAAAGCCACACCTATGTTGAAGATTCTGCACAGTGATTGATTGGCCGGAATGTCCTGATTGTGGAGAGTTAAAATGTGTCAACCTGAGAAGCTGGGGCTTTTATCACTCACCATATCTGACTTAACATCTTCCGATTATCAAGTCTGGTATGTACTCTCAGTGAAACAGTAGCGTTCACCAACTCAAAAGCTAAGTATGTTCACCAGCGAGCACGTGAAGGCTGTAACACAAGTGGCCCCCGCTCTGCTATTCCCACCAATGTATTTGGTCAATGCATTGTTTTATGACTGTCTTCCTTCAGTGACTTAATGTGTAAGCTCAGATAACCATTTTCAAGGTGGAGTATGTCATTCATAACGACATGCATGTTTCCAGGTCATGGCCACTCCGGTTTGGCTCAGGACAAACTCACTGTAACTGAGGTGAGGGCTGGATTTTACTGAGACACCACCTATCCCAAATACGTAGGTTGCCTATGGTGGCTTTCCCACTCCAAAGTCAGGCATGTTTGCATCAAAACGTTGATAAATAGTAATTCCTTTCTAGGCATATAGCACACATCTCATTTTTAGGTAGAGAGATGGCAGAGGACAGTATGTGAAACCAAGCCATGATGAAGGTGTCACACCCCTACACAGGTGTGCAATACCCATGTTTACATCTTAATAGCTGCAAATGATAGCTCACAGGGCAAAAAAAGAATTTGGCAGATGATGTGATGAAAAATTTTGAGGATGTTAAATAACCTTAACAGAATTGAAAGTATCCTTATAAGGGAGACATTCGACAGGGATGGAAAAGGAAGCAATGTGACAGAGACCAGAGGGACGATGGCCTAAGTCAGGGAGTGATACCAGACATCATAAGGTGGAAGATGCCAAGGCAGGATTTCTCCCCAGACTCTAGGGAATGTGGTTCTGAAGACAATTTCATTCCAAATTCTGGTTGTTTTCCACCGCTAGTTCAAAAATCACATGCACTGAGTCTCCAGGAGTTACATAACATTTACAAAAAGCCTGGCAAGTTACCAAATCATCTGGAATGGAGTAAAGATGGCTGTAATATGAAGGAATGTAACCTATATCATGTAACATGTATTCACTCCACAGAGCTAAAGATGGAAACGAAAGTGAAGATAAAATGCAACCTTGAAACAAATCCAGATACTGTCATCCAAAAACCTAGAAAACTGAAAAGGTATTATTGCCTGAATAAAACCCTCACTGGATTTTATTTTAACAATTTTGCCTATCAACATTAAATAGAAATTTTAAATATGCCCTACAGCTTCCTTCAAGCCAGCTCAGACATTCTCCATTTTTTTTTTTGTTTCAGTTTGCAAACAAAGAAATGGATTTGCTCACAACTGGAAACGAGTAAGCAACAACACACCATGCTGTAGAGTAATTGATTAAGTATAAGTTTTACTTCTTAGCTTCAGCCTAATGATAAAGGAATTCCATGGAGAATTAATCACCCCATCCCAGTCTAACCATACAAATCCCATTAAACCAAAGAATCCTGAAATGACTCTGTGATAAAAATATCCATGATTACTTTTCATAGCAGAGAAGTTGGGGTAAAATTTCCACTGCTCGGAAGTGAATTAGCTAATGTTTACTCTTCAATCTTGAAATAAGAAATTCTTATATTTTTAAGAGATTAGCAGCCTGTCTTCAGCTCATCCTGAACTTTTAAATTGATGGCTTTCCTTCAAGCAAGGATCTAATTTGACATTGACATATTATGCCATTAACGATAATTTCTCCCATTTGTTAAAAATACTTCCATTTTTATCAAGCCATTATGAAGCTTTTTCAAAAAGCACCTAAATACTGGATTAAGGACATGGTAAGTAAAACTGTTGAGGGTAGAACATAGGGTATTTTTATACATTTTGTTGAAAAGGAACTCTGCAGTACTTTTCTATGGCCTTTAAAGGCATCCAGTCTTTCTACCGGTAGGATTAATCTGAAATAAGCATGTGCAAAATCTGGGACAAAAAAAAAAATATCATTGTGCTATTTAAGGTACGAAAACATGGGTTGTGTAGGAGCTTAAATAAGCAATTGCTTAAATACAGGATGTATTTAATTACTCCCAAGCCCATTAAAAATAGACTGTAAAGGAATAGCAATGGCAAAGGTAGAAGGGGTCCTAAAAAAAAACCCAGCTTTTTTTCAAGCAAATATAAACATTCTCAATATGCTTTTAACTAAATTATGCAGCCAAGCATGACAAGTGTGATTCAAATTGTTTTGTGTTACTGTTGTGGTTTGAATCTTAAGTGCCCTCCAAAGATCACATGGTGCAAGCTCGGTCCCACTGTGGTATACTCATGGAGGATTAGAATAAGAATGGATCATGACCTCTCTGACCTCATGAATGGACCAAAACTCTGATGGATTAATAGTTTGATGTATTTTGGAGGAAGGGTTTTATACTAAAAGAAATTTCTTTCTCCCTGCTCCCTGGATGCTGTGAGGTGAGCAGCTTTGCTCCAAGTCCCAGGATGTTCTGTCTCACCACAGCCCCATAGCACTGGAGACAAGTGCTGCATGTTGAGACTTGTGAAGCTGAAAGCCTAAATAAGCCTTTCTGCCCTCAAGTTAGCTGCTTGGAAAAATAGGCATTTTCCCACAGAAATGAAAGATAGCATAATATCTACAGATGTATACCAAAACATAAGGAGTAGCTATATACTTGGTGATATATTTTTAGTGATTTTTGCTTTATTTGAATACTTCTCTGTATTTTAAAATACAGAAAATTAAAATGATCACAATTTTTGTGTTCAGGAGAAAACATTCTCTGGAATAAAAGGAAAATGACATTTAACAAATTATCTCTTTTCATAAAAAAGTTTTTACTCAATGTCTGTACTTTTCCCCCCAGAACTCCTGGCAAGAAAAGACAAATAAAGCTGTAAAATGTTTCCTTTCCTCTGTGGATCTGCCTCCTCAAGAGTCCACAGGAAGCATCACACATATCAACTGAAGTGGTTCTTACTGCTTGGACACTTCTTCAAGAAAATTGATACACCTGCACATCGGCTCGGAAAGCTATACTATCCACCTATTAGAAATAACCCTGATTATGGTCTTCCGGTCCAGGAGCGTCGTGAGCCGTGCTGAAGCCATGTAGGCTCTTGTAATGCCTAAGGAGGTGAAGCCCAAGGTGCCAAAGGGTCCCAGCCGAAAGTTCAGTGAGTTTGCCCTCATCGCCCACTCTAAGCTTAGGAAGCGGATTCGTACCTACATGGCCAAGGGTCACCGGCTCCAGTCAAAGGCCAAGACCCCAGCCAAGGCCAAGGCCCCAACCAAGGCCAAGACCAAGGCCCCAGCCAAAACCAAGGCTGCGGCTCCTGCTCCAACTTCAGCTCTGGCTCCCAAAGGTGCCCAGGCGCTGTGAAGGCCCCATGGTAAAGGCTGACAGAGGCCACTGTAAAGACAGGTGGACTGGTGTGATTCCCCCACCCCATTTGCAGATGGCTGGTTTTCTATGTTGTTTGTATAAATAAACCTTAAGCAGGATGCTAAAAAAAAAAAAAAGTAACCCTGATTATGATGAAATTGGAATTCCAGATTATAAAGAAGACCATGGGCTTTGCTATGATTGATACATTAATAATACTATTTGATTCAATTGGACTTCTTGGCATTTTTAAATACACACCCATACACACACAAAGGAATGAAAACAGAATGTAAATGAACACTTTTGTGTCTATCTCCTCCAACTCAAAGTTAATCAAAATTAAGAGGAAGGGTAATTTTCTATAAATAGGTAATTAAAACATGAGATGAATAAAAAATTTTCTTTAAAAGTTTATTCAAAATATAGTATAGCGCATAGTACAGGCTTCATCAGATCAGTGCCTGAGGAGACACGCCTCCATCATACATAGTTATCTTGGGCACACAGGTAATTGGAATACAATGAACAGCTGTTAGGAATATCATAGGAAAGAAACAGGAATAATCTTCCTTGTCCATTGAGGCTCATGACTGACACCACTATAGCAAGGGAGATTATACTTAAGGTGTAATAAGTTCATTTGTTGTTTTTCTTGACATGGAACCCTCCAGAAATGAAGATCCAAGAAACAGGGAAATGTGTGCATTTTAACACTGTAAGTCATGTGTAGTGGGCAGTCATGGAGGAGTTACAGCTAATTGAATGAGGTCACATCTTACAGTAACTTAACAAAGTTTGTTGGGTCAGAATCTTCTTGGCATCGCCCTGCCTTCTTTTCTTTCTTCTGGACTTGGGGCAGGGCATCTATGGCATCAGAGCCTATCCAGGAAAATGGTCAGAGAGAAAACTTCCTGCATTTCCCTCAGCTTAGAAGGCACAGTATGTCAAGGTGCCATTCTGTCAGCATATCATGTTCTGAGCCCAGGGATATATTCAGTCTGTTATGATCGGATCTTAAAGAAATAGAATGTGATGCTGTGTGACTACTCCCCAGGGAAGAGCACCTGTGTTTCCCAAGGTTTGGATGGTTTCCCAACCTTTGGTTTGGATGTTGCTTGGCTTGCTGATAGCATTTACTATACAAATGGTATCCGAGTTCACAAGGTAGCCTTCCACGACCCTATCAAACATACATACTGAATGGCTGGAATTGTATGAGAAGTACTTGTTTGCCCCTGGGCTTTCGGCCTGATGATCCATTGCTATTCACTTCTCTGAAACTCAGTCCCTGTGAAAGGTGTGCACAGTAGCTCACTAGAGGGGAGTTATACAGTGAGGGTAAAATCTCCATATGCAGGATGAGGTACCTGTCACACTATGTGCTGTGCCTTCTCAGGGTATCTCAGGTATCTCTGCTCCTGGCTTTACGGCACTTTGATGTCACAGAAGTACAAACTGCTGTAAAATATTTTATTTATTTATTTATTTATTTATTTATTTATTTATTTGTTTGTTTTGTTTGTTTGTTTGTTTGTTTGTTTGTTTGTTTGTTTATTTATTTATTCATCCATCAGAGAGAGAGATAGAGAGATGAGAAGAAGAGAGAAAACTTTCAGAAGTCTGTTTCTCCCCTCTGGAGCTGTAAGATGAATAAGTTGTTTGACTTTGGGTGTTCTCTCACAGCAACAGTTAAGAGTAACTATTACAAAGAACAATGTGACTGTGATGAGGAAACTTCTATTTAACACAAAGGCGGATTGGACTTACAGTATTACACAGGGAGATACACACTATATAATGATTTTGGTCAACCATGGGTCACTTACACATGGTGGTCCCCACACAGTATAATGGGGAGGAAAACACTGAGTGACAACACAGCCATCTTAACAACACAGCACCACATATGGCTCATGTGTTTATGGAGACCTTGGAGGAAGCAAACCCACCACAATGCCGGAGCTCAAAGCAAAGCACAGAAGCTATCTATAGTGCACAAGATTGATAAGGACGAGGAGTGCACATTCATGACTTATGTATTCACCACATTAGTTGCTGTGTTACAATGTATTCCTACTTATAACAAATGATTCTCATTCTAGGCTTCATCTGTACCTCAAACAACTCCTATTTAGCACAGAGTTTGTCCTGATCCATGAAGGTTTGCAAACATAACAACAATATCGTCTAGCGTACTTCTCAGAATGAGATATATTTTTCAGAATGTGACACATGACCCTCTGTCTCCAGAAATGAGAGGGAGAGCAGGAGCGCATAGGAGCTCCAGGGAGGCCGTGGATGATTTAACTGGGACTTTTCTCTGAATTCCTGAATAACAATAAATACTCTACAAAGTAAAGACATTGCTCCTGCCAGGGAAATACTGTATGCTTCTAACTAAGGGAATAGAGACGAGCAGAGGCATTACATAAGTGCTTGATAATCTCAACACTTCTGAGAAATAAAATTGGGTGATGTCGGGATGCTTACTACTCTTGCAAATGAAGAACCTGCTAGGATTGGGTGGTTTATTATTTTTTTGTTTGTTTTTGAAATGGCATCTCCTTCTTCTGCCCAATCTTTCTCTGAACTCTTAGGCTGAAGCAATCCTCGTGCCTTGACCTGAGTAGCTGAAACTATATTCACATGCCATCGCCCCCAGGGGTTGAAGGTGAAATGACAGGCTTCTCTAAAAGTGACAGGCTTGAGCACTTGGTGCCCAGTAGGTGGTGCTGTTCAGGAAGACTATGGAAGCTTTAACAGATGGAGCCTTGCTGGAGGGGAAGCAAATCACTGTTCTTCCACATCCCGCCCCGCCCCCCCTTGAGGTTTGACACCTGGCTTCACTTCTTGTCCCCTCCTTTCCCAACACTGCTGCTTCCTAAATATGGCTGAAATGTAAGAGTTAACCTCTTGTTCCTACTGCCATTTCTTTCCTGCCTGTCACATGTTCCCTATCATGACAGACTTTTGCCTCCTCTGGAACAATAACTAATAACAATAAACCAATTTCCCTTAAGTTACTCGGATCAGAGTATTTTATCACAGCAATGGCAGAGTAACTGAAACACCACCATTGCAACTAGTTCAGATGGCACCCCCACTGGCACCCCTAACTAGAACTTGTCAAAATACCCTCAAGATAGAAGGGAAATACGTTAGATGTAGACCACACACCAAAACAACTCATTCCTTAGTGGTAGGTGTTTTCCACACACTGCATGGAAGTAGGAGCTGAGTTCCCCTTGCTCTCATCCAGAATGTCCTGTTAAGGTCGGAAAATCAAAACAAAATGGCAAGATTCACATTTTTGGAAGAGGCCATAAACAGATTATGGCGACTGATACTCTTAACTTTCTTTAATTTAGCTTTCTGATAAAAAAGGAACTCAGAGTTGAGACCATGAGCATGGGACTTTGGTCAGCCTCTCTTCTCCACCTTAGTTTCTTTCCACTAAAATACACTTTCAGCTACTGCAGCAAGTTTCTAACAGTCAAACTGGAGGCTCCATGTACAACTCTGAGGTGGGGAGAATTCCAGAGGTTTGGAATTGTTTTCTAACCAAGACCAAGAGTCAATACTGAGGACTTGAAGCTAAAGAGTAATTTCCTCAAATATTTCTTTCAAACCTCATCCAGAATGATTAAGTCTGAAGAAGACAATGAAGTGTGATTAAAAAAAAAAAAAAAAACAACTGAAGAAAGGCAATAAAAGATAAGGAACACCACCACTGCAACTAGTTCAGATGGCACCCCCACTGGCACCCCTAACTAGAACTTGTCAAAATACCCTCAAGATAGAAAGGAAACTAACTATATTCAGCCAACATAACATCCATTTAATCTGCAATGTAGATATTATAGCCATTGATAATTGATAACTTCAAATTGTCCCTTCTTCTGAATCAGTCTTACTGTTAATTAGATGCTAGGAGTGTTACAATCTCATCTAAGATTTCAGGGAGAACATGGTCAGTAAAGGAAGATTTTCCAGACAAATTTCCTTCAGCAACTCCCACTTTTCCCTTTACACTCTACATTTCAGAGGCTGAAGAAGTTATTAGCCTTGAGGTATTTCCCACATATATCATCCCTTCTCATCCCCAAATCTCTTTCTTAAGAGTTCTAGTTAACACACTTTAGAGAAGCACAGGTAAGTCTATTCCTCTATGTTTATTCGAGCAATCTGTCGTCCTCTCCATAGAGCTCCCAGTCCCATACTGCACCAGGGGTTGCTTATCTGTATCTCCGCTACATGATGAACTATGTAAAGACTTGGGCCTGAATGAATGAGAATCAACCCTAGACAACAAATTAGGGTGAAAGGGAATATACACTTCTGTTAGAAACACATACCTCAGCACCATCTTTGTGTGTACCTGCCCTCTCCTCTTACCAAACGCTAGCCAATTCTTTTGTTCTTGAAAGAACAAACCTTGCTGCTACCCTGATATCCTGTTTGCAGAATGAGTTTTGATTCTATGCCTCATTCTGCAGAATGACTTCCAGACTAGCTATCCCTTTCACAGGTCTTCTAGGCCTGTGCTTGAGGCCAGACCTCAGTACTGCCAGTACTGCTCGGTGAGGACTGCCAGTGAGGACTGCTCAGACTGCACTGAAGTCCTCACTGTCCTCATGGGATGTGTGACTCTCTTATATCTTATTAGAAATGCCTTCACAAGCTACTTGGAAGGTCCTCTCTTAAGCCCACTCTACCATACTTTACCCTTCATTTGCCCTTGGACTGGTTTAGGCTGTAATTGTTAGTCAAAAAATAAATAAATAAATAAATAACAAAAACACCATCACAAACGAAACTTGTCAGGAGAGAAAGCTCCTATTTCACAGGCTCCACTGTTCCTTAGTTGTTAGACTATTTCAAAGGAAAGATTTTCATTTTATCTTTGCTTGAATAATCTTTCTTATGGTTGCCTCAGGCATGAGAACTTTCCAAGTCTAAAGACTGTAAGAAGGAACTTTGTCAAACAGAGAGGAGGCTGTGGATGAGACAGGCACACATTCAAGCATTCAAAGGATTCTTTGTTTGAAAAACAATTTTCTTATTAAAATAAACATGCACACACAATGGACTATTACATTGACTCAACATTCCTTATAGTTAAATATTGGCTAAGGTTTTTTTCTAAATAGGTCACTGCTATTATTATACAGGAGTCATAAAATGAGGATAAACTTTAAGACTATGCATATTGGAAACAGTCCAGATGATACACGGAGAAAATAAAGCATTTCTGAGCTGAAACGCATCTACTTTCAGCTTGGTCTCACAGAAGGTCAGTTATGCTGTGTCCATAATGGTACTATCTGAAATCCTCAAAGGCTAAACTAATGGAACCAATGCAACAGAGAAATGGGAAGTACATGGAAGCTAAGGCTGAGGGAGGTTGATTTTATATTATTAGTATATGCGAATCCTTTAAAAAAAATTTTTTTTCCTGACTTGCTTTGTGTTTCAATGCCTGAAACTACAATCGGTCTGAAAAGAAAGATGTGAATCCTCTAAGGTTTTTAAAAGAAGAACTCAGGGGGTTGGAGAGCTGGATCAGGGGGTTAAGTCTCTGCCTTGAAAGCAGAGGATTCTGAGTTCAGATCCCAGATCCCATGTAAAAATGCCAGATGGAAAGAGTATTGGCTTGTACTTCTGGCCCTGGTAGGCAAAGCCTGCGACATTCCAGAGGAAAGCAAAGAGAAGGTAGCATAATCCAGGGTGATTTCTGAACTCACCCTTGGGCCTCCACAGGCACACAGAGTGCCCTTTGATACATACACACAGACACACAATTAATTTTTTTTAAAAAGAACTCAGTTCTAAATTTCTTTGCTCCAAGATTAGAATTCTTACTTAACTGCTATTTCAAATAAATGGGGACACTTACTGTATACACTGGTTTCTGAGAGTGAATAAAGAATTCTGAATGTTTCGCTCAGGGCCTTCAAAATGACTGAGTGGATTAAAGCACCTGCTCTCAAATTTGATAACCTGGGTTCAATCCCCAGAGTCTTCAGGGTAAGAGAAAACCACCTTCCAAAAGTTGTCTTCTAGCTCCCTAGGCATATGTTGGCACATGAATGAACTTTTTATCTGTTTGTCCGTTCACTCTCTCATTCTGAAGAAAAAAAAAGAATATTTCATCTAAACAAATATGCTAAATTGGTATCTTGGGTAATTCAAGATGAAATCACTGAAGGAGCTATTAAGTTCTGAAAGGGCACTTTGGTCTCTCTTCTCAAGTGAAGATTGTCTCTTTTTCTATGTAAAAACTTTTGGAGGGAAGTTTCTTACATGCCAGGTCTGGAAAGCAGCGTTAGTTTCCAGAGACTGGTCTTTGGTCTGTAATATTCCCAGTAAACTCACTACAATCTCCTGTGCTTGATGTTACTCAGTCACAACCTAGTCCAGACATCCATGGACTCTTACATTCCTCCACAATTTTATTGTTCTTTTGCCTAAAAAGTATGAAAGTATCTTGATTTGGTCATTTCATCAAATTTCATTCATTTGAACAGATCCCCAGGTACTGGTAAAACCATGAAAACGCTTTTGCTTTTGTCTTGCCAATAAACATTGTGTACTGATTTGGTTTCTAAGATGTCCCATAAAAGACCATATCTGAAGATGGGGAACTAGCTGGGACCTCTTTTCTTTAAAACCTCTTCCCCATGAAATTACATATAACAACCAGGTGTAGGGGCTGGAAATGCAGCTGAGCAGTGGAGTGTTTGCCTAGAAAACACACAGCCCTGGGTTCCAACCTCTGCCCAGTAAACGACAGCAGAGCCCCCGGTGTATACATTACATATTACCAGAAAGACTGGTAGGAAAGCTAAAACTGAACCATCTATATTTGCTTCAGACATAATAGCAACCATATTTGTCATGTGAGATTAAACTCGCCCAATGTGACAATATGAAAGTGAGTTAGAAAGATCCAAAATTTACAGTTCTATAAGTAATTTGACCACACCTGAAAAAAAAAATGGGTCTCACTATAATTACATATTATACTATTTCCACAATTAACATTAAATCTCCCAAAAATGGAAATGGGGGGCAATCTGAGACAAATGACCTGGATTTTAGCCTCAGATCTGTCCCAACTAGTTGACCTTGAAGGAGGCTCATTATCTTCTTAATCCTTCAGGTATCCTTATCTGTAAAATACACAAGATAATGCAGACATTCTTTCTGATACTATCTAGCTTGGATTAGTTGGATTAAACTTCATTTAGACCACATTAATATTAATGTGCAGTTGACTCAAATCTACAGCTGTAGACGTTATTTGAGAATCTACACGTTCTTCCTGAAATACATTTTATTTCCTAAAATGAAAGCCCTAGTGAGATGGGTCCAGAAAAAATGTCAAACAATATGTTATTATTGTGTTTTGAAGAACAGCCCAGAGTAGTGACAAGGTGACATTTCTAAAACAGCCCTTTAGTATCAAAGCACACTTTCGAGATGCCAAACCCTTGCTCAATCCCTGTGAGGTCAACAATCTTCAGATAATTGGACCTTTCATAAGATGTGTGCTTTTACTGGATTGTTTTGAAGTGTTTGCTTCCCTGTGTAGGAGCTGAAAGACATCCCTCATTCTAACAAGGCCCAGGGGCAGCAGGAGGATATCAGAGGTCAGAGAGCCACATAACGCCATTCCCAAGACTTTGCGTTCTATATGGTCTGAGCAAATGTCTCTGCCATTTAATTCAAGCCAGGCTGTGAAAAGAGAGCCAACCCTGAGTTCCCTTAACTAAATTTGCTGTCTCTTGTTAGATAAGAGTTTGGTTTCCCCAAGTGTCTGTACTAATAAGCACAATGTCCTTAAAAATCACTTTGGTCCTTGTGTCTGCAATCAATTATCTTGTTTCTTCAGGAAACGAGCTTGACCCAGCAGATTCTGAACTACTACGTGCCTGCAGGCAGCAATGAAAGAGACTCCAGAAGGAGCAGGCAGACGGACCATAGGCCAGGAAGATGGCATTTTTCTGGGCAGGAGAAGCTGGCTCCCGCAGACACAAGGGTAGGAAGGGGCTCCTGATCCCAAGTGGTTCTGAAGGACTTACACAGCAGCACTGACCGCGGTCCCATCCAGCTCCTCAAAACCCTCTCTTTGAGCGCACTACCCAACACAGATGGAAAGTTTTATTTTACCAAATCTTCTTCTTCTTGAAATTTGAAATCATCACTCAGCTCCTTAAGCTTAGAGTGCATGGGGTCTCTTAGACAGTAGAACTCAACCGAGCACAATTCCCCCACATTCATGTAGCCATCTGACAACAAACAGGAAGGTAATGCTTTCCTGTGATGGTCCTGCTTGCTAATAATGTGTGTTTAAACGAAACCTGAAGATTCTTCACTCAAGGAGATGCTCAGATGCCAGTTTCCTACCTCAGCGTTGCCTGGAGATAGATCCTTGCATCCAAACCACCAATGCTTTACGTTACCCGGAAGAATGACATTTTTTTTTTTTTAGATACTTTCAGTGTACTCATAAAATAATCCCTCACTTTTTAAAATCACTGTCTTCGATTCTTTGCTTTTAGAGTATTCTAACTGTGACAGAAAAAAAAGTAATTTTGTTAAAAAAAAAAGCAAGTATCTATCCACTTGTGCCATGATATTAATTGGTCAGCTATGGTAGTTGCAGAATATCTGAAGTAGGCATGGTAACCAAAGCAATGAAGTCATCTACATTTAATTTTGGACAAAAAAATCTCAAGATGATTAAGACATTACATATATTTTTACACTTACACTCCTCTTTTTAAAGTCAACCCGAAAGGTGAAAATGGGAAAGGAATGATATTCATATTGATCACAGCTTGATCAATCAGGTTTTGCAGATAAGACCTGGTGTCATTTTTGGAACTGAAGTTTTAAAAACAAGTCTTATAATTAAAGTATGATTTGGCCACCAATGTCATATTCTCTCATGGACAAATTTCTTTCAAAAAGAGTTCTATTTTTAATTTTGGCATTTCCTAAGTATTGACTTGCTGTAAAATATTTCAAAATGTGGAATCTAACATAAAAGTTCTCTTCGATATGCTTCCGAGCATCTGGACCTTTTAGTCTTCAATCTCTATCATTATCTTGGTTATATCTCCAGGATTGTTTCAAATATTATCAAGCAGTTCAAAGATGAGCACAGGAAAACATGACCTGCCCTTATGTCTTCAGAGTCTTTTACTGTATTTTAAGCAAGTTTGGTCTGGAGTGAACCAAGGTACTTCATGTAGATTGGAGCACAAAGGACTGATGTGTTGGTCAAAGGAATTAATGTCCTCTACCATCCTTCAGAAAATAACATTGAGTTAGTGTATGTCACTGGGATATAATCAGCTCCTTGTAAATTCCTCTGAATCAAAAATCTGACCATTTTCTCACTGTTAATATACAATAAAAGGTGTCCTCGTGCTTTTTCTGGTAAGGATATTGATGACAGCTCGGGGGATGAGTAGCTCACAAGAGTGAATAGTTGTTTGGGGAACACCTGTCCAATTTTCCATTTGCAAATCATCCTGGAGTTAAGGGCAACTTTCTACTCTTTTAAACAGACATCATTTTTTGGATGCTAGACTTAAAAGGGACTCTTGAAACAGTCAAGCCATCCAGAAAAACAGAAAAGGCAGTTAAAAAAAAAGACATGACTCACACTGAGTACACTTCTTAAGACATTTTTCCACCCTAAAGAGAAACTGACAACAGATAGAAAGTCAAAGCTATGGGTTTTAGAGTTGGTCATTTTTGGCCATCTGTATGACAGTTTCTGGAGGACAAAGAATTCCACTTTCAGAATTCTAGCCAACATGTCAATTTTGAGAAGTCACAGTTTGTGTGCCAAACAGCCATCATTTTGTTATATAAACTGGCTACAATATGCTGAATTAACACACCATAAACCATCACACACAGCTGTTTCAGCAATGCCCCCTACAAAGATGGTATTTCAAAATTAAATACCTGAAACTTACTAATGACATGTTCTTCTGTCTTGTTAGGCTTTCTGACAGCATGAAGGCTGTGAGAATCAAGACAACACAGCTCGTCTGCAGCAGTTAAATGACCTGAACCAAAGGGAAATCATCTTTGAAAATTCTGTCTGTCCTTTAAAAATATGGAAATGACTGTTGTTTGGCTTAAAAGAACGAAAAACAGAAGAGAGATCTGAAGAAATGAGATAGAAGATAAACTGCAAAATGCAGATAAATCACAAATACTCTTATTCAAAAAGTTCCCATCTCTCAGGCAGGTTTTTTCCCCCAGAATGATTTCATTAAGGCTTTGTGGAAAGGTCACTGCTGCGTTTCTATAATATTAAACTCTATCTTAGCATATAGAAGTCTCCTGAGAGCCTGAAATATCACTTCAAACCTAAGTTTATTACAATTTTGGCAAAGCTCAATATTAACTTTCTCCAAATATTACAACCATTTTCACATCAGATAAACAGTGGGAGATAAAACTGTGGCTCATAAAAATAAAATCAGGGAAACAGCTTTATCGCATATTAGTTCTAAGAGAGTAACTTTAAAAATATGCTAGTGGCAAAGAAGCTAATCACAGCAGTTCACTGTATCGGCATGTCCCTTCACAAAGGAGCAAGAGAGAAACAAGGCGAAGGTCTTGGCACATAACAAAATGAACTAATATTCTTAAGATAAGTCCTAATGCAAGTGCCAGTAATAACTTTACTTATCTTTATAATCTCTGCTGTCTCTTAAGACCCCCATTAGTGGGCTGAATGATGATTTAAATAGAGAAATGTATGGAATGTAGGTCCCTGAGTCTGTGAGTTTTTATCTCATGTATTTCAGGAAGGTAAAAAGTCTATTTGATATGTTCAGGTAGCAGGTTTGATAGTATTCCAAATTACTGTCATTTTTTTAGAATAAAATCTTCATTATTAACAAGTATGTTGGAAAAGCTTGCTTTTTGTTGAAAGGAAAATAACAACCACCTCGAGTTTACTGAGCATCTATCTCTGAACACATCATCCAAAAAGATGCCTTTGATCTACAGACTGGAAAACTTGGCAAGAGACTTGGGCAGTGTGGCCCTCAGACGGGGGTCCGGGAAGCCATCCTGGTCAGATGCCATACAGATATCAGAGCATTCGAAGGTTCCACACAACGCTCTTGGAGACGCACTCTTGCCACACTCAGTATCTATCTGATTCTCTTCATATTTTAGGAGTCCTCTAAACATTTTTCTGTCCCTGAATTGGGACTCACCATAACCTCACAAAGTCCTCAAGCCATATTTCTTCTTGTCTCATTACCAAATTCGATTGCAGTTGCTCTTCTGCTGCTGTGATTAAAACCTCTGGCCCAAGCAATTTAACAGAAAGGGGGCTTATTATTTGGCTTAGCGTTCCAGAGGGAGTAGCATCCATTATGTCATGCATGCAGGCCAAAACAGGAGTTTTGCTGACATTACGGCAGCCATCAGGAGCCAGAGCATGAGAGGAAATGGGTTCTGGCTGTCTAACCCTCAGACCCAAGTTCGGTGAGATGCTTTCTTTAAAAAGGTTCCAACTCCAAAAGTTCCACAGTCTACTCAAACAGTGCCCCCAGCTGGGAACCAAGAGTTCAAACATATGACCCCTAGGAGACAATTCACATTTAAATTTTTAGTTAATGCTTTAGAGTAGATGTAGTTCCTCAAAGTACATCTACAGATCACTTCATCCTGTGTTAGCACATATCAAAATGAAGCAGTTTTAGCACTAGGCTTAGACTTGGCTTTGGCCAGACTTGAAACTTGTCTGCTGATTCATTGGTACCAAGCATCCATATTATCTTACCTTTGGTGAAATGGATTAAAGAGACACTCCAAGGATGGAGGGGTAGCTCAGTGGGTAAGGTGCTTGCTTTATAAGCCTAGTAACTTGAGTTCAACCCTTAGAAACCACAGATGGCGGGAGGAGAAAACTGACTTCTAGAAGTTGTCCTCTGACCTCCGTCTACATGCCCTGGCATGCATGTGTATGCCAGCTCTCTTTATCCTACCCTCTCTCAAATGAATGAATGAATAAAGAAATGAATAAAATAGTAAAAGAAGGGACATTTCACAAGTTCTTCCAGGATTAAAACTTCTCTGTCGAAAAGCTAAAGTTCTTGTTGCTTTTGGTTAAGAATACTGTTTAGAGTACCACACAGAGCAACCGTCCCCTGTGAGTACCTCATTTAAGTACTTTGCTAATGAAGAAGAACCCCAGGAACCTCTCCATTGCAGCAATAAGCACAGCCACAAATGAGTCAACTTATCAAACAAGAGCCATCCTTAAACGTCTCCCAAGTGCAGACAAATTCTTGCTCCTAAAGGACTACTTTATGTTAAAGGGATGGGAATCGGGCTATATTTCCTGATAATCTAGTTTTATTTTTGATTAGAAATGTATAGTGGAGCCCAATATTACTCACATGAAGCCAGTAAGTCAACTCTAATGAAATCATCTCGAAAATAAGCCTGAGTCTTCATAATAATTCTGGTTGCCTGGTTAAAATGATGCTATCATGAGATGATTATGATTACATTTTCCAAAGACATTACAAATGTCTAAATTGTTTATGCTTATTACAATATGCTACTTTTGTATTTTTAAAGCAAGATACTCCCAGCACAGATACCCAGAAAGCTTCTTGTTCTTGATGACTTTCTAAGTAGAAAACTTGTTGGTGAACAAAAGGCTACCTTCATGCAGGGGTTCTTAACATACTGAAACCACACGGGTGCCACTCCCCCACTTCGTCTTTCCATTTAGAGGCATGTCTCTTCCAGCTACTATAATGTCACTTTTATTTATAACAGTTAACTGAGTTTTATCAAAACAACTTAAGCAGGGGCTGGCTAGATAGGTCAGTGAGCTAAGGCACCTAGACCACATGGTGGAAGGACAGAACGTACTTTCCAGAGTTGTTCTCTGAACTTCACCCATGCGTAGCATGCATCTCTCTCTCTTTTTCTCTCTCATAAAATAATGATTTTAAAAATCAATTTAAATAGAACAATCTGAATTTGAAAGATTAATCTTGAGAACTTAAATGATGAATGCAACATATATACAAGGAACATGCTGTTTAATTAGATCACATCAGGTGCCATGGTATGAAGGTCCAGCCAAAGCCACATAATGCACTTGGCTGGATCCATCTGTTTCTTGGGGAAGAATATTTTACGGGTAATTCTTCTCTGTTGCTGAGAGACAACACTCAAATACAGCTTAAGGAGAAAGGGAGATTTATTCGGCATATGGTTCCAGAGGGGAGATACTGTCCATTAAGGCAGGAAAGGCATGACTTGACTGGCAGAAGGTGGAGGTGGCTTAACTTACATCCATCAAGGAGACTGAGAACTGCAAACTGCTAACTGGAAGAGCAGACCTCTCTAGTAGTGTGGCGCTAATCAACTGCAAGGTCTACCCCTTGGGACTGCCTTCCTCCAGCAAGGCTATGTGTCTTAAAGATGCCATGACCGTCTCAAATAACTAAAAATTCAGACACAGCTCACATTTCAAACCATGACAAAGGCCCTTTGACACAAATCAGAACATCATCATTGTGCAGATTTTACTTCATGCTGATGATGTGCTAACTCAGAATCAAGTCTGTTCCAAGACTTCCCACAGGAGGGAACAAGATGACAAACCTATCTAATGCTGGAGAATGAGAGGAAAAGGTCAGAGAGCAGAGACATGCTTTCTTGTCTTGCAACTTTCCCCAAGTACATGTGACCTCCTTTTACATTTTGGTTCTTCATCCTTAACTAGGACTCTTCCCTTCCCTTGAGTACAAGAAGTTATATCCTAAGTCTTATCCAGCTTCCTCCTTCTGCCTCCTTATCTCCTATTTTCCCTATTCTCAGAACTCTATCTGCATGGACTTTCTATGCCATCTCACATAAGGTCATAATTCTGCCTCAGGGACTTTGAATATACTATTCTTAAAGGGTAGGCTGTGCCTCCTTAAGCATGTGTCTGACTCATTGCCTGCAGGTCATGGTTCCAATGTCACCATATCTGTCAAGCCCTTCCTGTCACTCACTGCATCCTACCACCAGCAGCTTGTCTTCTTCTTGTATGTCGTATTTTTCCACTTCACGCATACCTAATATTTTAATTTATTTTATGCACACTTTCAGTCTCTCTCCACAGAATAGCAACCATATACTCTACTTTCCATTTGTGTCTGTGTTACAGAAACACATGTAACACACAGCTGATGCTCAACATGGACTTCAATGTAATAGAGCGATGCCACCTGCTTCTAACCTATCTGAAATCCATACATGACAGTGGTCTAATGTGTTGGTGACAGGAAGCAATTAATATTAAATGTTATCTCAATGGGTAAGGCGTCTGCTTGTAAACCTGACTTCAATCTCTGGAAACCAGACATAGAGAACTAAATTCTGGAAGTTGTCCTCTGAACTCTGTGTACTCGGACAGGCATGTATAATGTTAAACAGAACATCAAAACATACAGTACAAAGGAACATTAGTGTTAAACATGCACTCTTCCTCCTTTGCCAGGTAGCTATTCGTTAATGATTTCACTGTCCCTGCCAGATGAGACACTATGCAGACTTCTGCAAAGGGTCAGAAAAAGATAATACAGTAGGGATCACAAGTCCAACAGAACAGAAGCCATGGTGGACAGGCCAGCTCAAGCAATTCACTATTTTACGGTTGTTTAGAGGCAGGAGAGATGCTACAGGGCAACCAGGGAAAGAAGGCTTCCTGGAGAAACCTGTTGAGCTAGGCCTTGCAACAAATGGAATGAAAGTTGCTTGAGGGATCAGAAGACCGTAGTTGACCAGCAACCCTAACACTTTTAG
Organism: Typhlomys cinereus; assembly: GCA_023101885.1. Taxonomy (NCBI): domain Eukaryota; kingdom Metazoa; phylum Chordata; class Mammalia; order Rodentia; family Platacanthomyidae; genus Typhlomys; species Typhlomys cinereus. The sequence goes on along the minus strand of JALPQD010000057.1, from coordinate 1,062,573 downwards.
CTGAGTCATATAACCCTTCACCCTCACTGTCCCCCAGTCAAATCACCATAAGGGTTAAGAATGGGAATCCAGGGGCTGGAGAGGTGGCAGGCGGAAGGTCCTGAGTTTGGATCCTAGACCCCACGTATAGACGCCGGGCAGAAGCGGGGTTGGCCTGCGTTTCTGGTCCTGGTAGGGCGGAGCCTGTGAATCCCGGGGCAAAGTAAACACGGAGGAAGTAGAGGTGGTCCATGATGGTTCCCAAATTCGCCTGTGGGTCTACACACACATACACACATACATACACACACATACATACACACACATGCAGACACACACAATTGAATAAATAATAGTAATAATAAAAAAGAATGGGAATCCATTGTTTGAACATAGCTAACTCTGAGACCCGACAAATAAAGAAGTAACATGGGACTGCACAGAAGGCTCACTGGCCACTCCCTTCGCATCCGGTGTCTCCCCTGTGGTAAAGGCAGAGAACTTGACTTGCTCCACCTTGTATGATACGTCCCTTCAGCTCCTTCACATGCCCCCTCCTTCACCCATGATAGCCCATGGCCATGGGACCACACTGCTGCCCTTCTCTGGGCCACGGTCCTTTGAAATGTGACTCTGTGGCCTCTCTCATCAAAGCACGGTGACTACTTCTCTAGCACAGAGTTAGATTGGTTTTGACATGGACTGCTTTGACGCAATAAAAAAGACCCATTGGAACTTCCTTGCTTACTTCTGTTGGGAACCCTGAAACTATCAAGTAAAAAAGACTGCAACACTCTACTGGAAGAAGATGGCCACATCGGGAAATGCCTCGGTCGGTTCAGTCATCTGAACTGTAGCCCTAAACACATGAACGAGGCTACCTTAGGTAGGCCAGCTTCAGTGAGCTGGGACTGACAAAGCAGGTCACCCCACAAGACAGAGAATTATGAGAAAGAAAACACAAGGTGTTTGGGTAAGTTTAGCAACAGCTGATCTACCTGCTACATACAATAAGAAGAGGATGAGTGTTGTTGGCAGGACTCTATCGGCTAAGCAGGCATTCTCCTTATATTGTCTCAGTCAGTATCACACAAATGATATTAAGGAATGTTAGGATGAACCAAGCATTGTGTGGTGAGACACCTTATAATTCCAGTAATTGGAAGGATGTGGCAAGAGGATCAGGAATTCCAGGTCACCCTTGGCTGCAATATGAGTTCAAGACCAGCCTGGCTATCAGAGTCTCTGTCTCAAAACAAGTAAGAAGAAGAAAGCATCCAAAGATAGAAGCAGGGGTGTGTAGTATTGGGAAGGGAGATGGGTTGTGATTAGAAACTAGCAAAGTTTGGAAATATTCCTGTATTTCCACAACAGTTTAATTAAATTCAGCTGTCTATGACTTTTTAGAGCAAGTACATAAAACTATAATATTGTCTTTTAGATGATATTAACTATTACAAGGACAAACAGGTTCACTTTAAACGACTTGACAGAGAAAGATTTGGATCTTACTTGCCTGTGACTTTCTCCTCCCTTTGAGTCCCCTACTTAGCAGTGATACATGAGTTCGTATGTAACTAGACCCCAAGGAAGGAAGGAAAGATGGTCATCTTGCCACGTGATAACAAAGCTATGTGTCTACATTTGATTCCAGATCCTCTTCAATGTCAGACTTTGCTTTCTCCAAAATTATTCTGGTTTATTATGTCTCATCTCTTCCGAACAATGAGTAAGGCAAGGACTGTGTGATACTCAAGAATGACTAAGGATCTGGGAAGGACATCTGGATTTTATAACAGCATTTTGCAGAAGAGAATGTGTAACAATCGGCTACAAAATTTAGCCCTGTTTTTTTTACTTCTGGATGTTTTAATTTTTGTTTAACTCTGGTGCTTGACATTATTATTAAATCACTCTGTATATAAATAACAAAAATCTTGCAATATTTATTGAAAATGTTTGTGTTCTTAATGTTTAATTGTCACTTTTTCTTCATTAAACTAAAAGAAGGAAAAGCACCAACCATCTAACCACAGACAAATTTGCAGGGAACCTAGCACCTATTTCATTCCCAAGTTAATTTTTACAAAGCATTCAATAATATGCTTCAGACTAAATAGAATGTCACTTTAAATATAAGAGGATATACTTTCTGAGGAAATTTAAGTAATAAAATATTATGTGATAAACACAAGCGTAAAACATTTTAGTTTGCTTTTATTTATGTCTACTTAGCTTCACAGTTCAACTGGATTACTTTGAAATACTCCAAGTCTGGAGCATTCTCACTCTATCGTTTTTACCTAAGAAGGCATGAGTTATTTTTTGGTAGTGTTTGTGCACGTGGTGCATGCATGTGTATGGACACATGTGCTGAGGTACGGGTGTACACACATGTGAATGTGGGCAGGTCTGAGGTTGATGTCATGTGTCTTCTATGATCATTTTCCACCTTGTTTGCTGAGACAGTCTAGCTAGTCAGCTTGTATGAGGGATACTATTCCGCAGATGCCCAAGGGCTGGGACCACGGGGAGCTGATATGTCCATTCAAATTCCTGTTCTCTAGCTTGCTCACATAAAAAGTGCTTTACATACCCAGCTATCTCTCCAGCACCTGCCATGAATTATTTGGAACGTGCTAAAGTTTCTAGCCCAACACACCCAGCTCATAACAAGAGAGTAATGTTCCTGAAGTTTATTTCACATACATATCACTTGCTAATTTGCAAATTAATAGGAATGTTTGTTAAGTGCTAAACTTGGTTTTCCTACTGTGTTGTTCTACAATGTTCTCTCACCTCTAACCTGAATACAGACGCTTTGTGACAGGAACAGCCACTGTTGATTCTGAGACAACAAACCAAAGCTTCCAGCAATTGCACCCCTTGTCCAAAGTCATGAGGCTATGAACGGTGGGCAGAACTAGTATCCAGCCTCTTCTCAGTTTCAGCGTTCTCAGAGTGCCATGAAATTCTGTCTTTTCTACAAAATGGAACAGTTCTTTTAGAAAGCAAAGTTCCTACGAAAGTCTGAAACATGATTTAAAATTAATTCTGTGGAAATCTTCAAAATAGCAGCTACTATGTAAAATGTGGTACGCCTTCTTTTAAATTCTTTTTGATTTCAAGGAGCAGATGTTTCTTCTGCCCTAAGCTAAGAGTTTGCTGAACAGCAGCAAAGCCAGCTTTGGGCCTGGTGATTGGGAACACATGCTCAGACAAGGCCCCCCTATCTAGCAGCACCTTCTGCTGGGGTTCAGGACAGATTTATAGCAGAATTCATTGCCAAGTGCTCAAGGAGGCCTCGTGTTTCCCTCCCATCCTTGATCTGGAGTGAAATTTTATGAAGGAAGTAAGGAACCAAGACATTAAGCAATGAAATGCACACCAGGGTCACAGCCTCCCACGGACAGATCGTGAGCACAAGTGCTGAAGACCAAGCAAGGCCACAGGCTTCTCTTGTCATCTCTTAATCCTAGGGAGGATATCTTCCCGGTTACTAAGAGGCAATGGGAAATCCAGCCCTTTGGACAGAAACTTCCACTTCCCTCCTGGCCTTTAGCTCCCCACCTTCTCTACCTACCCCATCTTATAGGTAGAACAGGAAGAAGAGTGGCTTTGGCTTTGAAAGATTTTTCTGCTCCTCTCAGCTGGGAGATTAAATTGGAAGAACCAGCTTTGGGTCCTTTCCTAGTAATCCACACTTGTCAGGAAGGACACCAGAGGACTTTATGCAACGCATCTCGTTCTAGCAGCTAGAAAGAACATCAGTGGCACACTCACATTGAACTGCTCTGAGGTCATGGCCTAGGCTGCTAGTTAATTAACACCCCTATGCGGTCCACCATCCCCTGTGCTAGTTAGACACTGCTTTTGTATGCAACCAAATCACTCGGCTCCTCCTGACACCCAGCAGCTGAATGAGTTGTTCCTCACCATCTGCAAAATACAGAGAGAGGTGACAACTAGTTGGCTTGCTAAAGTAGAATACACAACCCCTCCAAATCTCCAATAGCGCAAGGTCCCGTCACCCGACAAAGCCCCAGGAAGAAACAGATTGAGGCCATTAAATACGAAGGCTTCAAAGAGCTTTTTACAACAGGGGTAAATGCTTGTTGGATTATTTTAAATGAAAAGGGAGAATATAGCACAGGACAACTACTACTCACAAAGATACAAAGAAACAACATGGAAGAGATCTGAAGGAAAATTATCCAGTGTTATCCATAGTTTATTTAGATGAAGGTTTCTTTTGCAGCTTTCCTGTACTGTCTGAAATTTTTTTAGAAATTATTTTCAACTGACACACAATATTTGTCCATATTTATGAGATATAAAGTGATGTTCCATTTTATTTGAATTTAAAAACACCCATGGGGTCTGGGGCACACTCGGTGGATAAAACAATTGCCAAGTAAGTGAAGAATAGAGCCCAAATCCACATACACACTGGACACAGTGGCAAAAGCATCTATAATCCAGCCTGCGTACGGGAAATGGAGGCAGAGGCCCAGGATGCTCCAAGAACTAGCTGGCCCATAAAAGACCGAGTCTTAAGGTGGAAAGGTGAGGACCAACATCTGGATGCTGTTCTCCACATGTTCCACGGCACGTGCATGTCCTAACTCACAACATGCGTGTACACACACTTTGCATACACATATGCTCTCCAATTTTCATAAGAGCTTTCTAAAATGATGATGAACTTACGAATTGCTTGAAAAATGAAACTGATGGTATCTCTGAAGAGTCTTCCATATCCTCAATTTCCACTTTGGTTTCTGACACTATTCTTTTCTAGTTTCCCCAATGTTCTCTGCCTCAGGTGAACCCCCTGTCTATTCGTCTCGCTACTCTATAATCCTACCTTCCTTTGAAGTCTGGCTTCAATGCCACTTTCCTCCTGAAATTTTCTAATCCTCTCTCCTCTTAAATCCCATAGCACTTTATGTATACTTCTCCAAGGCAGGTAATTATGTCGGGCTCAACGCAGCTGGCTCAGGAAATATTTCTCCATGTTATCTTTTGGGATTGTTTGCCTTTAAACTTAGAAAATCAACAATAAAAACTTTCAATAAACAACAATAAAAACTTAGAAAATCAACAATTAAAAGTGCAAAAAAATATATCAAGCTTCTGTCCAAAAATTTCATGGTCTAGAAATTATTTCAGATGCCCAGGACAATGAACTTATTTTTGTATGCTGTATATAATCCCCTACATAATAATAACTACTGCATAATTACAAAGGAAATATAAGAAAAGGACTACATTAAGGAGTGATTTGATTTTAAGTTTAATTTTTAATGTATCCTTATTCTGTTTCTTATTCTTTAGCCAAATAGCATACACCGACATTTGCCCAGTCTTATAAAGTGATTAGCCATCTTGCTTAATAGGCATGGAGTGAGTGAGAGGACCTGCGAAGTCAGGGCGTGCAAGGACAACGCTCGTTGTGACGACAGCTGCCATCTGGTGCATGTGGAGATTACTCAATTACTTTGTGAGACAACAGTGGACCCGGCTCTCATATCAGCTAGCCGGGAGATCTTAGACAGTTTCTGGCCTCTTAGGGAAAAGAGGTTGTAAGTCCCCATTAGGGCAACTTTAGGTAATACAAGACACAGCATACAATACACTGCATGCAGACGTTGTGAAAACCAATGTGTCAAGAAAACTCACCCAGGAGTGGAGCAATCATGGGTGAATGAGTAATCAAGTACCTTCGCTCAAATTCTTACTTAAAATAGTTTTAGAATCCTTACTTAAAATAGTTTTAGAATTACATACTTATACATATATATTTGTGGGTATGTGTATATATAAGTACTTATTCATGTCTTGAGTCAAAATACTTGAAAAATTAGATTCTGCATGGCCTTTCTAAGCAATACACACGTCATGGATCATAAAAATCCAATCCATTCCTTGTCAATGGAATGTCAATGCTAATTCTTTTTCAGCTTGACTATAAAAGAGCACAGCAACATGGAGCTGGTAAACTCTTTCCTTGATGGACAATTGATGGTACATATTAAAGTCTTGCACTTCACAAGGTGTCACAGAGCTGTAGGGGGTAGGGGGCAGTTGGTAGAGCTGTAAATGCTTATTCTGACTTCAAGCAAGTTTCTCTTCTCCATGTTCAAATCTTCTAGAAATCAAATGGGAACATTTTCTATCACAGTAGGTGATATCTAACTGAATGAAAGCATGCAGACCTCTAGGGCAGTTGGCATGTGTGCTCTCCTGGCTTGTTTATTCTACAGACTTCTAAGACACAGAGTGAAAGGAATGAGAAAGCAAAAAGCAGGTTCTCTCTCTGTCCCTCTCTCTGTCTGTTTGTCTGTCTGTCTCTCTCAGTTTGATTGCTTCCCAGAAGTAGTGTCTAGTCTGTGTGCCCTTTGGACTGGGGGGTTTCAGGCTCACTTCTCAGACATAGTGAAGCTGTCTGAGTCATGCCAAGGCACTTGAAGCCATTGCAGATTATTCCTCCTCCTTCCTCTTTTCAAGGGGTGGCGTTCTCAAGAAGCATTCCCATGAGACTCCCAAGAGGCCGCTGCATCAGAGGCAAGACCCTCTCTGACACTCGTAACCATAAGGAGTCTACAGTGCAGGGTTAATGGTTGAAAAGTGCAAGCGTATGGTGAGCTGAGGATCAGAATGCAATTATTTCTCACATTCTCAGGGAAGGAACAGGGCTGTTCTTTTCAGAAAATCATGGTCCACAAATCAAAAAAAAAAAAAAAAAAAAGCATAGCCTTTTCCTTTGCTTTCTTCAGGCATGCTGGGCTTATCTGTGGAAACAGCTTGTGTTTTGTAAAAATGAGCAGAGCAGCCTTCCCATATTGTGTTGCTAAATAGTCCTTTTTAGGTTAAATATGTTTACTCTTCATAAAAGCTGAAAATTCACAGCGAGGATTGGAACCTGTTGTGGCTAACATTTGGCAGGCCCTCTTCTCCCAGTGTGTGGGAGGATAGTGACAGTCGCACAACCCAATCGAGGCTAGAAGCTGGCCTCAGAACCTGGTCTGGAGACCCTAAAGGCCAGTGTGATCTAACTGGTCTTTGGTAAGGATACAAGACACACACTTCTAACATGGTCACTGTCCATCGAGATGCATGGAATTTGATTCTTCTTATCAAAACTCCCTAGACTGTGGCAGGGAACAGAGGCAGAGACCATGTGTGTGGGATGATGGAAAGGACAGGTTGGTCCAGGAAGAACAAGCAGCTGGCTAACTGCCACGTGACCTTGGGCAAAGGCTAGGGTTTCAATTCTTTGCTTTGTAAAGTAAGACAATAACCCTCTATCACAAACGAATAAAAAGTATGACTGTGTACACAGACTTCTGATTCCAACTGAAACTCACCAGCCAGTGTTTCCTGACAGATTGGAAGATCCAGTATTCTTACTCTTTTGAGACTCACACTGGGGTCTCTGAAACGGGAAGGGACGTGATCTGAAGCCTCTTTGTTATTTACTCCTCCGGAGTTCATCCCCAGCTGAACTTGTAAACCATGATAAGAATGACAGAACATTCAATAGCTGAAAGCACGCGGCTGCCCACCAACCCCCTTCTCCTGCCCTGCTCTTCCTCAGATGACAAACAACAAACCTGAGCAACATTGGAGGTCATTAAACCCATGTGGCTCTTAGCTCAGCAGTTAGCCCACCTAGACAACCCTATTTATCCCCTGCCTTTCCACCTTCATCTTTCCATCTGCCTACTGCATTCTCCCCTGACACAGACGAACATGCATATGAGTTACAGGCACAAACTTTGAAATCGGATTAGCTAGATTCAATTTTGCCTCTTTCCTCTCCATTTACATCACTGAAAAATGTGAGTTGTGTTAGCTTTTTGTCATTGTGACAAAACACCTGAGCACATCGATGCAGTGGAGGAAAGATTTATTTCGGCACATGGTCTTGGAGGGTTCAGTCTTTGCTGGCTCCATTCTGCTGAGGCCTGGAGCGATGCAGAAACATCAAGACAAAAGGTATGACAGAGGAAAGCTGCTCAACTCCTGGCATCCAGAAAGGGGGAGAGAGAGAGAGAGAGAGAGAGAGAGAGAGAGAGAGAGAGAGAGAGAGAGAGACAGAGACAGAGAGAGAGACAGAGACAGAGACAGAGACACCGAGAGAATAGATCCCTGGACAAGAATTACCTTTCAAGACATACCCATCAACAACCCTTTTCCTCTAACCAGCCCCCACCTCCTAATAGCCCATCAGCTATGTGCTCATTGCTATGTTAACCCACTGATGAAGTAAGCACTCTCAGGACCCAACTGCCTCTCAAGAGGACCACCACTGGAGACCAGGCTTTCAACATTTCAGCCAGAGAGAAGGGCTGAAGCCCAGATAGAACACAAGACGTTGAAAAGAGCGCCATCTCTACCCCTCCGTGCTGAGAAGGGAGCTATGGAGCAGCGTGAGCCCAGTGGCCTTCCTCACAGCGCATCTGCATGTCTTCTGGCCTTTCTTTCCCGATGCTGCTGTACAACTATCACTGAAGAGGAAATTAGGTTTTTGTCTTCCACATCTGGTCAATCCGTAAATAAATCCATTTTCTTCTACTAATTTCTGTTTCCTAATTTATTTTTAAAGGGATACTAAAACAATGGTTTATGAATTTGAGTGACCAGCAGCAGGGTCATTTTATGTATCTGATCCATCGCATAAGTTTAATGTTCCCGATTCTCACTTTTGTCATCCAAGGACAGAATGATCACATAGTTTATCACTTGGGTGTGGTCAGGTCAGAGGATGTTCAGAAATTAGCACCTCACTGGCATAAAATAAGCATTCCATGAATGGGTGCCTCTTTTTCTTACTTTCTTATTCTGTCTGCATATATGAAAAGTCTTCCATTTGGTAACATGACACCTCTTCTTCTCTTCTAAGGAATGCTCTTTCATAAGATATGGAATTCAGTGTCCAGTCAAAAGCTGGAATAAAAATTCTCTTATTTTCCTAAATGGTTTGGGTCATGTATTCATTCCATCAATGAAAATATGAGGCAAAGTCACTATTATCCACAAGTTCGCAGAATCACTGACTGGAGGAGGTCTTCTCTAGGTCATAACTTGAGGCAGAGCTGCTCTTTTGGAATGCTGTGTTTCTCCCATCTAACAAAGAGATTCCTGGGCATGTGTGTGTGTACTATCAAGTCAGACTAACTGTTATCAATGCCTGGCAGACATAGCTTCATAATTGTGTGATCTTTAGCAAGTTATATAACTTCTTTGTGTCCAGATGCACATTGGGAAAATAAGAATAATCATAATGCTTAACCAGCAGACCTATTTTAAGCATTAAAGGAATAGATAGCCAACTGACTGTAAAGAGGGTCTGATATCTAATCCTCGCTCAGTAAATGTTACACAAGTGAAATAGAGAATGGTTAGTAGTCATTCTGCAATCAGTGTATAGATCAGTCATCTCTGACCATAAGTTTTGCAAAACCAGATACATCTTCAGTGTTCTGGTTCGGTACTGGACCCATGTCTATTATTCAATGCACTGTTTTATGGATATATTCAAGATTAAAATTAAATAGAAAAACAATCCTTGTGATCAGAACCTCGCAAGTAAGTCAAAGTCACTACTACCAGTGATCACACTGATGGCCCTTATGAGACTGCATGACACAGGCAGGCCTGATGTCAGCCAAGACCATCTCTTACTTTCAGGTTATCTCGCTATGAAATCTACCATACCTAGAGCAGGTTTGCAGAAGTAGAATCCACGAAGAGCTCGGGCAGATATTTGCTTTGCCCTCAAGTATCAGCCATGTCCTGTACATGCTTCCAGAAAAGGAGCTAAATATTTATGTGGCTTGTGTTTAACATGGCAGGGGCTGAAGGGGTTTTGGGACAAGGTGATGTGAGCAGAGAGGCAGCCCTGCAGGGACGGTGAAACGGAGGCTTCCGGGACTTCTGATGGCAGAATGGCCTCCATTCAGTGTTGTCTTTCTTATTTGCGAGGAGGAAGAGCGATAGAGAAGGCGCCTGTGGACCCCAGCATACACTGGAAGATCAGAGGACAATATCTGGAAGTATATCCTCCTCTCCCACCATGTGGGCTCTGGGGACTGAACTCAATTTTGAGCATAGGCACCACTAAGCCATCTTCCTGGCCCAAGCTGAAGATTTTCATCTACCAAAGCACTTCTTGTAGTGTTCGATGGACAAAAACTTAATCTGATTTAATCACATCACATCCAGTTATTTTCAAATGATAAACACAATCCTTGTTATAGTTAGACACAAGTGTCAACTTGAAAACTACAGCTCTGAGCTCTGGGCACAGTTGTGAGAAATTAGTAACTGAGTTAAGCCCTAGCAAGCCTGCAGGAGACAATCTAATTAAAGGGGAGGCCCAATCTATGGTGGATGAGGCTAGGCCCTGGGCAGATAAATAAGATGGAGGGAGCTGGTTGAGAAAGTTGGCATCCTTTGGTATACTTGGCCATACAGGCTGGTCTGGTAAGTGAAGACTGTCCGTCTCAGTAGTCGTGTGGATTTGGTGTAGCCAATTCCTTTGGCCCTTAGTGTTGTTATGAGCTCTCCTGCTAAGCTGAACAAGGAACTGTAAACAAACAATTTTAAGATAAAATCAGACCCTTTTTCCTTATAAGCTATTTGGTTGTGAATTTATTGACAGCATGCAGAGTAATTGCTGCAATCTTACTGTAAGAAAGTTTTGTATTAAGAATGTTTGTACACAGTGACCCAGTGGGTCAAATCACGCCACTCTAAAATCCAGTGAGTTCACATTCTAACGCCCCCAGCTAACTTAGCCTGCACTCAGACTCCTGACTCTAAGAGAAAGCATCATACAGAATTCCACTGGCCGTTTCAACAACCCTTCTTGGAAGAAGCTTGGTGTTTATGATCGGCAGTCTCTGTGGTCCATGAAATACTTCACAGGGAGGAATTAATTTCCCACTGCTCACATTATTCAAGAACAGAAGTAAGTAATGTGGGTAAGTAGGCATTATCCTAATGATTAGGAACAGAATTATGGGTGTGTACAAGTACACAGAATAGTCCTGATGCTCTTGAAACACATCAAGCTAAATAGTGGTCATCAGCAGACTTTGCTTCCAAACTGCCCTGGGATCATAAGTTCATGAATGGGCCATATGAATCCTGGGAACCAACTTCTTTCAACCTCATCCTCCTTCACTGTTCAGTGTTACTGATAATACTCACCACCTGATGGGGCTTTTAAGATAGTGATACTAGGATGTCTGGGGTAGAATAAACAAAGTAGGTATCTTAGTTTCTTTTCCTCTGACAGTTCCGCTGAGCCTGAGAAAATACAGAATAGTCAGGAATTGAGCAGCAAGCAAGACGTCAAGTGGACAACACAGGAACTTGAGATGATGACCAGATCTTTTGGGAAAGAGCTGGAAGATAAGTCCTCAGGGTCGGAGGAACCCAGAGCCGGGGTTTGACATCTTTTCCAATCAGGACACTGAAAATCTGAGAATGGGTGAATTTGCCTTTTCTTTCTTAACTGTTCTCTAATAGTGCTTTCTTGTGGTAAAGGATCAACCAATTTCTATGATAAAATTTTTTTTCAAGTTTGTTTACAAGAAAGGCTCTCCATGAACAGAGAAAAAAAGGTTCTTTCTTTTTCCAGTGAGAATGTGGGTGGCCTTCTCTGAGTGTTCAACTCTGTCCTGGAACCAATCACCAATAATTCATTAAGAAGCTATTTCTACCTTTTGGAAGATTTTTGGAAGGGTACAGATAGATATTGCTGTGTTCTAGGCAGCACATTGCTTAAACAGTAGAATGGAAAGAGCTCCAAGGGTGGTCAGAATTGTAATCACAATTAGACTATAAAAAAGCCATTATTGAGGTATAAGAATAGGTTTTGAAGTCATACAAAAGAAACAGGACATGTAGCTTCTTCATTTTTAAATGAAGACAAGGCAGACAAGGCAAAGTTCATGATAATCTTGCTAACTGAAAATAAATGGAAGAGCTGTTATTCAATGGTAGAGCTTACGTTTAGATATATGAAATGTATATTCAATCCCCAGAAAAACACAAACACAAACACACACACACACACACACACACACACACACACACACACACACAATTAACAAACATAGATTTTTAAGTAGAAGAAATGTGCAATTATCTCAAAACACAAGTCGTAAGTCATGCATACACAATATGGGTATGTCTTCTTAAGGAAACATGGACAATTGGTACATTTAAAACATACATGAGATACAAATATGTTTTAGTCCAGTCATGTCAAACTCAAGACACACCATCAATTCCCTGTAAATAATGTTCTGGAAAAGCCAAACTGGTGGTAATAGAGAAGAGAGTAGTAATTACCAGGAGGCATGAATGGAGAGAAAAGCTGAATGCAGAACAACACTCTGTTCCCATTTGTGAGAGGTCACAGCCTGGATCACTTCCACCACCGAAGATGGAATGAACCAATGAAGATGGAATGTGAAATCTTTCACCCACTACTCAATGGTCACCGTGTTCTCTGAAGATTTTAAGTTGTTCACTATGTGTGGTCTGAGCCATATCCTCCCTTCTCTGTTAACAAGTAATCGGATTAGTTAAGCTTAAAATAAGTACTGCAGACTTGTTTAAAGAAAAACTTCCCATGAGGCTCGGCAAATGTAGCCTGAAGTCTTCAGAATAAGCCTCATTTTGTGATGTCTAGGGACGAGGCTGACTGCACTGGTAGAACTCCTGGGAGGGCATGTGAGCAAATTCAACACGGTTACCTACCTCACTCAAATACAAGTGAAGGATCTTAGACAAGATACAGGACAACAGACCTTAAGGAAGCCTGCATCGATATAGACAGGGGGTCATGGATGCAGGGCTGAAAAATGTTGAGCAGGGTAGATGCCAAGTGCATTTTTGATAAACAATTGAACAAGACTTGCATAGAACCTAGGTTCTATGCAAGACAGAGGTTACCCTGGGCTAATTTTCTTACCCTGGGGCTGCTCATGTCGGTGGAAGGTAGTAGCTTTACCCCTTAAAACCAGTCCCTGGAGCTATGATTTTCTTTTTTCAAGCCTTCCTTCTCCTACCGTCAATCCTAAGCTTCTCATGATACTGACTCCAAAACAGGTGCATGTGACCAGAACTTCACAACTCTACAGGATGTGAACACTCTTGGTTCAAGGGTGACTGGAATATTGGGATTTATCATTTCACATTAATTACCCACAATAGTTGCAATAATAAGCTCAATTTTGAGAATTTATTGATGATAAAAAGCTGGGAAGTAGATGCCTTTTGCAATGCTTAGTATTATGGGTTATCAGTCTGGAGCTGTAGTGACTGGTGTGAAGTTAAGCACAGCAGAAGGCCTGGTAAAGAGAAAAGACCCAGAGAGCAATCATCAGGCATCAGGCCCGCCACAAAGTACCTAGGCTTCTCAGCAATGTGAACCCTAACTCACCTGTTCTTACAGGATCAACACACTGGTTAGTTTGATTCACTGGCTTCATTTTTGCCCCCCCAAAAAGCCTTTTCTGAATTAACTGATTATGGCTATCTTCATCCCCCAAATGCATACTTTATGCATGTTCCTGTAACTGCCCTCCAAGGTCAAAAATTGATTTCCTAATGGGAAACAACACCTCAAAAGTCGACTTAAAAGTTTCTATTATGATACACACTATAAAAAATATGGATTGTTTTCTGCTTCGACATAGAATAGACAAAGTAAGGAAAGGGGTGTGATTAAGTATGGATCTCATAGCTTCAGGAACCCTTCCTTTTAAAGATCCTGTTCCACCCACACCCTCGACGCTGGGACTTCACCACAGCAGGGAAAGTCACCAGGATAATTTAAGGTGCAAGTTAGCTGTGTCATAACTTTACAAAAGGTTGAAGAAATTCAGATTTGCATGTAATGAAATATCAAGTCACTTTATAGTTTTCTTCCCAGAATCTAATGAAGCGTGAAAATCACTAGAGTACTTAGACCGGTGACTAGTGCACCTATAGGACAGATTGCAAGGGTTGTTTCTAAAGAACACAAATCATGCTGTGACCCATCCCCATCCATCTCATAGGACCTTTCCCTGCTCCTAGACGGATGTCACAGCTGACCGCACCTTACGTGAACCAAATTTATTAGCTGGACTTCAATGTTAATCTAATTTATATTTTATTGTGATCTATATTTGATGCCCCTGTTAACATTCTAATTTGTCAGACAGATATAGCAATGAATCAAGAACTCCAAACCATCCCAGCAGACATGGACCAGATGCCAAAACAACCCCCACCCCGCAAAAAAAACTACATGAAAACAATTTCCAAATACTATATAGAACCAGACTGGAAGTACATGTTTCAAAACAAAAAAATGAATGATGAAAAAAATTTAAATAGCTTCAACACAAAAGGAGTAACATTTAAATTAAATAAATGTGGAGCAGAAGTACAGGAATTTTTTTTTTTGATTACAGATGTGTGGATAGTCCAGATCACTGATAGATACATATAATAAAATAAAAAGGCATCGGTATGAACTTAATATTATCTAGAACTCTGCCTTGTGGGTTTTAACCTGCAATTTAGTAAGAGATTCTATTGAAGACACACACAAACAGAAAAAGATGCAGATTCAGAGGTTTGGAGCAAGGACAAAGATTCTATAATGCTCACAAATGTTGACCGACAAGTCCACACTTGACCTGTCACGTTCACTCGTGAAAGTTGAAGCTACAAAAGGAAGTCTCTGGGAGATTTTCAAGACCCGGAAATGAAGCAGCAGATGACTTCACCTGCGTGGCCATGAGAGGCTGACTGAACGGCTGACGGCGTCATCCACACACCTGCCCTGCTGAGGTATCCACCCAATGACCACCTTCCCGCCCCACTGACGGAGACTGTGCATCTGGTCCCCACTCTACAAAGTGCTCATCTCTGTCAGGCCCCATCCTGGACCTTCAATTTCCCTTCGAAAGGGTGAGGGTAGGAGGAGACTGAGCTGAGGCTTCACCAAGGCCACTCCCTGCAGAGGGAAAAAGACAGGGGTCCCTGAAGAAGCTGCAGCAGCAGCCCTCAAGTGTGGCTGTTCCTAATCTCTCCTCTCCTCTTCCAATCAGCATCTTTTAAAAAAAAAATTTATTGGGTTTATCATGGGATGGGATCTTGATTTGACTCATGCCCCTGCCCAGGGAATGTCACTCTAGTCCTCCAGGAGCACTTTTTGAGACTTTCTCTTGTTTTTGCTACCAACATCCTCGCCAGGTCCACTGATGACTGGTTTCTCCTTGGAGAAGCTCCCCCTCTTCTTGGGGACACTGGCTGACTCTTTCGGTGAAGACTTTTTCCTTTTGGGGAGACCTGTGCTGCCACCAGCTGTCTGCTCAAGATCACTAACGAACTCCTCCTTGGAACAAGATTTCTTTTTCTTGGGTTTAGACAACGAGACAGGTGGCTCTTCAGTCCCATTTTCCTGAGGAACCTCCTGGGTTTGGCCTTTTCTTCCTTTTGGGTTTTTGTGTCTCTCACTGTTGTGGCTAATCGGCATCTTAAACATCAATCTCTGCAGTTGCTGGGGTTTTGTGAAGACCAGACTCGGATTCAACAGGTCTGCAGAGAAGCCTGAAGTTCCAATTTCTCCCAAGTTCCTGGGCAGTGCACTGACCACTTTCATTAGAAAACCTCAGAAAATTCTTGTGGAAAAGAAAACAGGGAGAGTGACAGATCATGTCCCCCCTCCTTCCTCCTCACCCGACCTTCTAAGACATCAAGAGCCAATTACAGAGAACTAACTCGTCGGTATATGAATTCCTTCTCAGACAACTATTATCAAATTATGCTATAGCTGGAATCTACAATGTCCCCTAAGGACGATCACAAGGCCCAAGCATAATGACTTCTTACCTTGTAGCTATTGAAAAGTGGAAGAAAATTGTAAAATGTGAGATTCTCAAGTCACAGAGGAGCGCCCTCAAAGCACACTGTCTCTCTCTCTTTGCTTCCTGGCCTTCGGGAGATTCTTTTGCTCTAAATTCCTACCCTGATATCCTGCCTTACCAAAGGATCAGAAACAATGTGATCAAACTTTTCAAAATGTTAAGCCAAAACAAACCCTTCTTCTTTCTAAATTGATTTTCTTTGGTATTTTGTCACAATAACACAAAGCTTTTCCACTAGGCCAGGTGGAGTCAGCTTTGCAAGCTGCTCCAATGAGAAGCTTCCTTCCTCCTTCAACGTCGTCTTTCTGCTAAGTCAAATGAAACCCTCACTTGTCTTTCCATTTTCCTTGCTCTGCAAGTGACTTCTGCCCCATCTCAAGTTGCAGGTGGCTGACTCACAGCTGTGTGTGGTGGGGGAGGGAAGGCTCTTATAAATGTCACCTATTCGCTCACTCCCCCGCATGATGACCTTTCTGATCCTCTCATCTTGCTACCTTTGCAACATTTAGTGATCCTCCTTGGAGGTCACCGGTTCTGGGATTTTCAAGTCTCAGATGGGCTATCTCTTCCTCCACTCACCACGACACCCATCCGTGTGCGCACAGAAGGCACAAGTGAGCGGTCACTTTCCAGAACATCAGCACATCCCACTTTCACGGCATGAGTGAGAATGCAGCAAGATAATGGTGGTTTAGAGCAAATGGGTCACTAAAGGTAACCCAGCAAAAAGGAAGGTGCAGATATCTACCTCCTTGTGTCAAGGACAGACTTGTTTTTGCATTAATGACATTTCTGCCTTTTCCTGGACACAGAGGGGCAAAAGCAGGCTGGTCTCTTTGAAGATGTAGCCTTGGATATCTGTTCACGTTCACCTACTAATAACAGCTTAGAAAACAGCTACTAATTAGGACTAGGTAAGCATTTCACTATTTACTCATCAGAAGATCAGTTACTCAGAGCCAAGACAGGACTAAATAGGCTTAATTAGTCAGCATAATAAACTCAATTTTTACCACAAGTTCATTTCTAACCACAATAAAATACGTACATTCCCTTCCAATTTAAACTCTTCAAATATTTTTCATTGGTTTCTCCAAAATAGTCTATTTTAATGTCATTACAACTCTGCTGTATGAAAGCACTACTCAAACTAGCAAAAAAAAAAAAACCCTCACAATATATTGTTTATTAGGGAAAAAAAGAGAATACATATGACCACTATGCATTTTCAGTTTTGAAAAATGCCTCAAGCATAAGCCATGATGTATACAACACAATACAATCAGTGCTTATACATAGAAGACAGACACTTAAGTATTTAATTTCTTCATCACTCGAAATTTCTAAATGCTTTGTAACACAAGTGCCCAGAAGTGAACATTACAAACATAGATATATCCTGTAAATTAAAAGAAGAAAGATTTGTATATCCCCTCTGCTCTGCCTGTCCTGTCTGGAACAGTTTGTCACACCAGCGTGACTAGCTCCTGTGCTTTGTTAGCTCTGTGCTAGAAATGGAGCACAGAACAAAAGACTCCACTAACTTTAAGGTGTCTAGACTACCGGGGCCATGGAAGGAACGCATCTTAGGGTTAATCTAGAAGTAGTCACACTTGCCTGCTTAACTAACACATTTGGGGTGGATGATGGCCTTAACATTTCTCCTACAATTTATCCTCTTTTTCACTTCTAAAAATAAAAAAGTACTTCTTTCTACCTTCTAAGGCAATGTGTTCATTCTACAAAACTCTGTTGGAACATATTTCCAGCTCTTATTTTTAATCTCCTTAAGGGACGTTTACTTGTAAAATACAAAAAGGGTAAAAAAAAAATCAAAATTCTATGACCTTGCTATAAAAATTTATGACATAAGAATATGAAGTTCCTTCGTTTAGCCCTTCTGATCTGACTTCTGAGTTCTGACAGGTAAGCATGCTGACCAGTTATTGAATATATACATGTCCTATATGCATGCACACACAATTCCTGTAGATATATAAGAATGACTGCATAGAAATGTTTATACAGTATATAAGGATACAAGCACACATAAGTATTTTTAAAAGTTAAAATGACATCACACACTGTATATTTCTTTGCAGTTTGCATTTCTGAGAACAAACACACAACACAACACATGCCTAAAAGGGAAATGTTAATCAAATGGCACGTGCATTCTAAAACTGAACACTGTCAAATGACAGACTAATGGAAACAATCTGAGGTAGCTTTTACTTAGAAACTTTCTTTAAAGAGAATTATTTTTATTATTAAAATTATGCCAGCCCAGTCACCTGCAGCAGGAGGGAGACACCCATTTAATGTGAAAGGTTTTGTTTTTATTTTTTCTTCATCTGGATGGCAATCAAGGCTGTTTGTTGTCTTGCCATCTCATCTAGTTTACAAGTATTTTTGAGCCATTTCGATATTGAATGCGAATAATTTTCTAAAACAAGTAAGTGATTTAAAAAAATGTTTCCCACAGTACCTCTCTGCAGTGGAATAAATAAATACATCCCTTCTGATGTATGTCCTTCTTTGGCACCTCCTTGTCTCCAGATAGTGATTGTTCAACAGAGGACGCAAGCTAAAACGTCTTGGTAGGTACATGAAAGCAAACTGGACCGGAAGCAGACTGAAGCTTGCCGTGTGCGCGGCAGGAGCGAGGTGCTGGGCTCAACCCCAGCACACACAGGAGGGAAACCGCAAAAGCTAAAGTGAGCGTTTGCAATGTAGGTTCTCACACAAGTGTACCCACTAACATCACACTATATGCTTGATGCAAAAGGGGCCTTTCCCCTTCCTTTTGCATATTCTCTGAAGCGTGGTGTCTATTACCGCTCCTGGCATGTGTCACTTTAGGGTATCACAATTCAATGGCTCAATAAATGAACACAGCTCCTGGATACTGGGTTGGGAGGTTTACTTCAGAGAAACAGATCCCTGCTGCTCTCCCCGGAGAGGTCCACGTAAGCTTATCCTGTGGCTCCATGCTTTGTGGGCGCCTGCCCCCTTTCCTGCTGCCCATCCCGCCACAGTTACTTCAACATTGTGCTTTTCAGCTGACTCTTAGAGTTTTGGGCCTGGACTTCTCCTCCTCAGCTGCCAAGACTAGTTGGGCTTTTATATGTCCCCCTCTGGCTGGCGGTGAACCACAGTCCTTGCTCTTTTCTTCTTATTTTTCCTCCTCATGCCTCTCCTTTCTCACAGCAGAGCCATGTCTGTCTACAAGACATTCTGCACTGCAACTTCTTGATACAGATTGATATATGAAAACATATGTAGTATTTCTGTGCAGAAACAAACAATGGTTAGTGAATGCAGAAAGAAAGCCACAGAACCTGTCACTGAACTCATCACGCTGCACAAAGGACACTGAAGGGGGTCACTGATGACAGAGGGACACTGATGACAGAGGGACACTTACAGATGGACACTGATGACGGAGGGACACTTACAGATGGACACTGATGACGGAGGGACACTTATAGATGGACACTGATGACGGAGGGACACTTACAGATGGACACTGATGACGGGGGACATGATGACGGAGGGACACTGATGGAGGGATAGTATGACAGAGGGACACCAATGATGGAAGGACAATGATGAAGGAGGGGCACTGACAGGTCTAGCACAAGCAGTGTCACTGCTCTTGCTGGTCAGCACACTTTCTGCTACAGCCTTTAGGATGTTAGAGTTCTTCCCCATATTCTAATTAACACTGACAAAGTTATAAAGAAAGCTGAGCTACATAGCTCCTGTTTTGTCACTTTCTGGTGAAATGCGGTATGGCACGTGGAACGGGCAGTCCACCTGCCCTTGAGAGCCTTGTTTCTCTCTGCTTTGTGGAGTTTTGTCTGCTTTCGTTCTTTTAAGAATGCTCTAGAAGTGAGCAAATGCTGTAGCTCTTCTTATTTGCTTGGAAATGTTTTTATTTTCTCTTCCTACTAAACGGTAGCCTAGCTAGGGACAGAATTACAACTCAAAATAATTTTCCTTCCAAACCACAAGGAGCGTGCTCCTGTCCTCTAGAAATTACTGCTCCCGCCTCCCTACCAGCTCCCATTGGTGCATCTTGCAGTGCCTCTCCTTTTCCTTTCAGAGCCTGACGGTGAGGAGGATTAAAGGAATATGTGCGTCTGTATCTGAGTGTGCTGATTGTTTTATTCTACCTCTTTTTTTTTTTTTTTTTTTTTTTTTTTGAGACAAAGTGACATCAGTAACTCTAGCTGGCCTGGAACTCGCAGTCTCCTGAGGGCTAACAGCATGCCCAGAAACTTCCACTTCTCCCTTGACTATTTTTTCTGAATGTTCTAGTGAGAGAGAGGACCACTTGGAACCATCCCCTAATGTTTCAGTTTTTTACTTGTTTTATTTTTTCTTTCATCTCTACGTTCATTTTCTCTGTTTTCTGGAAAGTTCTTTAATATGTTCTTACATACAGCCATTATAACTTCAGACTTTTTTAAGGTCACTGATCACATTTTTTTTTAAGGTTCTGGGGTCTGAACTCAGAGTTTTATGGAACCCAAACAAATACTCTACTATTGAACTACTTTCCCAGGTCCAGCTTTTTAATCTCCAGGGAGTCTTTTTTGCTCTTGGATTGTCAGTTCACAGAAGTCTGTATTTAATGTTCTGATGATAAAATTTAGAATTATTTAAAGGTTGGTTTCTTTTCTGATTTACCTGTGATCTGATTCTGACTCATTTGTTAATTTGTTCATGTTGACTGCTATATTTAATTATTTCTTTTCTCCCATACCTGTTGGGTCTGCATTGCTCATTCACAGTAATGAAAGATCTGGAAGCCCGGGAGAAATGTAGATCTTGATGCGTATCCAGGAGGTTTTATAAACTATTCATTTCTCTTATCAAAATGAGCATTATTGATCATAGAAATGCTTTCTGATGACCTCTTAATCCTTCAGGTCTAAGAATCGTGACCCTTTGTTGACTGACTTCCCTGACCTATGAAGGGTCATGATAACACCTTACCACAATGACAACACTGAAACAAATTCCGGATCTCACTCAGAACTATTAATCTTAAAAATGAGTTGAGAAACACTTCACTTACATTTGAAGTCTGCACAATAAACTACGTATTTAATCCTATTCCCCTCTGCTGCTTGAGGATGTGCTACAAGACAATGATACAGCTGAGGCTGTGTAAGCTCCCTCATGCCTCTTCATTATGGAAGTCTATACCAAATAACAAGCTAAGCATGCTGTTCTCAGAAGGAGGCTAAATACCTTCTGGGAGGAAGGACAGCAATCTCGAGGTACACAAGTAAGAACTAAAATGGTCTCTGTGCACTTATTTCAATGTTTTGCTCTCAAACTCCAATCGAACCATATTTTAAGACAGTTAATCTGGCCTGGAGAGATGGCTCAGGGGTTAAGACTCTGCCTCACAAGCAGAAGGGCCTGAGTTTGGATCCCACGTCCCACATAAAAACAACCAGCAAAAAACTGAAGGCCTCCACTTCGGCCCTGGTGGGCAGAGCTTAGGAAATCCCAGAGCAAAGCAAAAAGGAAGTAGAAGCAATCCAGGATGATTTCCGGAGTTACCCTTGGTCCTCCACAGGGATATACAATGCCTCTGATACACACACACACACAAACACACACACACACACACACACACACACACACACACACACACACGAGCAACCGCTAAATAATTAGATAGATAGATAGATAGATAGATAGATAGATAGATAGATAGATAGATAGATAGATAGATAGATAGATAAGAAGTAAAAGAGGGGGAAAAAAACAGTTACATACACCATGGTCATTTTTTCTTTCAGCACTCCGCATGCATCACATGTTGCTCAAATGTGCAGTCCTCTCTCAGGAGAAAGGACTTGTCTTCGATGTGTAAACTGTGTCCTGCTGATTTCAACTTTGCTCTCTTCCCAGACTTACTAGCTATATAGTAACGGCCATGTCTAAACAAAGTCCTAAATGTGAAGATCATTGGCAAGCATGTGTCTGAAGAAGACCTTTCTCATGCAATTATGCATGCATATTAGACAAAATTTACATAAAAATGTGAATAATGTTATTTAATTTTCCAACCCAGAAAAACAAGCTGCTAACGTTGGGGATAGTTAGAAAAGATATGCTGCCCAGGGGAAATGATGATATAATGTTAAATATCTCTAATGAAATATACAAGCTACCAAAACAAGAACAGATGCCTCGGCAGATGGTGTGCAATTTACCCCTCCCCCCACATTCTTCCCTTGATTTTAGAGGGTGACAGCAATGATCTCAAATAAAAATACTTGCTTCCTAAGGCTCACTCATCACTGTCACCCTGTCATCCAAAATAAATATTGTTCAGATATGGAGGCTAGAGAACAGTGTGACTAACCTTCCAAAAGAATATAATTCTTCCTACTTCCTTTTCTTTCTGCTGGAAATACACATATGATACCTGGAAGTGAAGCTCCTCACCTGAAGTGAAGGTTCAGGAAGAAGGCTTATCAACTAAGATTGTAGGAGGATAAGTACTGGCAGAGTCTGGGTATCTGAGAATCCCTAGCTCATATGCCAGTTGTATGTAACCCACCTCTGACACAGATCATGGAACAAATAAGAATCTATGTACTTAAACGTTCTGAGATTCAGAGCACCCTTGATTCACAGCACTTAGTAATATTTGAACCTTATTTGTACTTTACTCCACGCATGTATATACAAGGAATTCAACATGAGATAATAGATATCTTCTCTACAAAACATTGTTGTAAGATCTTCAAAATGAGTCCAGATGGTCAAGACTCTTGCCTGGCAAAGAAATGGACCTGAGTTTAGACTGCCAAGTCCCATGTGAAAAGGCTGGGCAGAAATGGCAGCAGCCTACAAATATGGCTCTGGAAGGCACAGCCTGGGAAACTCCCAAAGAACAAAGCCAAAAGGAAGTAGAGCATTTAGGATGATTTCTGATGTCATCCTTGGGCCTCCACAGGTGCACATAGTGTCCTTTCACACACACACACACACACACACACACACACACACACACACACACACAAAACCAAAAAAAAAAAAAAGTCCAAGATGTCTTACCTAAACCCCTGGAAATCTAGCATGCTTTCAAGTGCAGAAAGGCAACATGGGGCTCACGTAAATATTATGCCACGTGCTCACAGGTCTAGTAATCATCATCTGGTGCAAAAGTTAAACTTTCTGGCCAGTGGGCTAAAAGTTGGCCAGCCACAAATTTTTGTTAAGTAATGTTGAATAATGAAAAGTTCAACCATACATTCGTACACATCTCAGCTAGGGCTACTTTGATGCTACATTGGCAGAGCCGAGCAGTTGCAACAGAGACAACATGATACCTATTATCTGACCATTTACAGAGAAAACATATTGACTGTCAAATGTATAACTACTTTTGGAAAGAAACTATGGCTATCGACATTAAACAAAGTACTGTGCATTACCCTCTATTAGCTCAAGCAGGACTTTGCCCCCAAATTTATGCCAAACTTTAATTTTTTTTATTATTTATACAATTGTGCACATGTATGGGTGTGTGTGTGTGTATGCGTGTATGTGTGTGTGTAACCACGGACGAATTCAGCAACCACCATGGACCGCCTCCTCCTTGTTTACTCTGCCCCGGGATTCACAGGCTCTGTCCTACCAGGACCGGAAACGCAGGCCGCACCCCGCTTCCGCACGGCGTCTATATGTGGGGTCTAGGATCCGAACTTAGGACCTTCCGCCTGCAAGGCAGAGGCTTAACCCCTGAGCCACCTCTCCAGCCCTTATGCCAAACTTTAAGAAAAAAAATCTGTTTTAGTAGTTTTAATGTCTCCAAGTATCTAGACAAAGAAAGTGATGGTGTGCGGTAGAGGTGAGAAACAGGAGTCCTAAAGGTTGGGCTGATCTCCAATCAAGGTTTACCCATCTGGCCAGTTCTCTAATGTCTGAGAATCCATCACACCTAAAATGGATTTCCTGTGGCACAAAGCACTCAGTCCATGAGCAACAATGACATTGCATCCTACCCTGCGGCCGACTCTTAACTCTGTCAATAAACCCGTCCCATGGGACCACAGCATCCGCATCTTCCTAGACCACGAAGGAAGGATGTGAGCATGCTTGTGAAAATAATATAAACATGACAAAGCATCAATAAAAAAACATGCATGTACTGATGGACACAACATATACCTAATTACTAGCTTTCCTTTTTATTGAATAAAGTGCTTTATGAAAGAGAAGTCAAAATTTCTCTGGTCTTCCAAGATATGAGGTAGCTCTTTATACTTGTTTATTCTAGTATTGGAAATCTAACAATATACTTCAAACCTTGTTGTTATATACAAAGTTTGTGTAATACCAAGTATATTTCTTGGAGGGTCTCTGAATAGGTATTAAACAACTTGTGACAAATACCCAAAATTTTTCTGAGGAATTCACAATATTAAGTTTTTTTATACCAATAAATACTAGAAAAGAATTATACAAGGTTGACAGGTTTTTTTTTCTTTATTTATTTTTTTATTAAAAATTTAATTATACATTTTAAAATTTTTTACCAGTTCCCTCCCTCCCCCCTCCTCCCCCCGAACCCCCTCCTCCCCTTCCCCTTCCCCCAGTGCCTCACCCCCAATTCCCAGAGAGTCCTTTATTGTGTACGCCTGACTCTCCACTGGGTCCTCCTCTCCAATGACATATAAGGACCCAGTGGCATTTCCATAAGCCCTTTCTCTTGTTCCCCTTAAGCATAAGATCACTACTATGGCTGTCAATCCCTTGCCTCCAGGGGTCTCGGTGCCCTTAACAGATGCTAGACTTTATGAGGGCAACAGTGCGCTGGACATTGCGCAGAGCATGCAAAGTCCCATTATGATTGCTTTGGCCCCAACTATTGTTGAGAATCTTGCAAATCGTTGCTCCTCCCATCCTTTTGCTCTTACAATCTTACCGCCTTTTCTTTTCTTTCTTTCTTTCTTTTTTTTTTTTTTGGAGTCGTTGGTCTCATTACATAGCCCCTTATTATTGAACTTGTTATGTAGGCAGGATGACCTCAAACTAATAGTAATGCTTCAGCCTCTGTCTCCTGAGTACTGGGATTACAGGCATACACCACTATATCTAGCAAAAAAAAAAAAAGAAAAAGGACTTTAAATACTACGTCACAACTAAAGTTTCAAACGTTCTATTTTCCCACCTGAGAGCTTTTAATTGTAGAAATCTACACTAATCTTATTGTCAGACCTAAGTTGAAAACTGATTTTGTTGTCTAACTCCTGTATTCCTTTAAGCACTTATCTTCATGCTTTTTATACAATTTAAACTTGAAAGCTGTAGGTTTTAGTGGTGGTTTCCAGCAGTGACTATTTTACATTTAGTGCTCCTCAAATAAACACAGACCAGCTTATGGTCACTCATTAGTACTCAGAGTGTACTTTCCTCAGTAAGGCAGCCAGTGCGCAGACTGGAATGCGACATGCACACAGCTGCTCTGCCAAGCCCAAGTTAGATGTCAAGGGACAGACACTCACCCCTTTGGCCATTCAGTCCAGAGATGTGAAAAATACTTTTGTTCTAATATGGCTGTTTGCTCTGAGGATAGCCTCACTTGAAGATTCTTAATAGAAGAATAATTATCTCTCAACTATGTCCTTCTAACTCTTCCTCCTTAGAAGAGAAACCCAGCAGGTGGGGCGTTTCCAGAGAAGTGTGTCAATCTGTGTTCTGAGGTACTTGAATGCTCTCAGTCCCTGGGGGCCCAGTGAAGTACACCCAAATATGGTCAAAGATCACATCTGATTTTTGGCTCCTACAGCCAGAGCTGCTTCAAGGGAGCAGGCTTCAGGCCTCGGTCCCTGAGCTCACATCAAGGAAGAGGCAAAAAATAATAAGCAAAGCAACTAGAGCTATGGGCACCAAGGAAGGGAGTTCTGCAAGTGCAAGGTGCCCTCTGCAAGGGGAGGTGGAAGGAACAGGCACAGCGTGTGAGATGTACACGCGGGGTCCATGAGTGATAAGGCAACGGGAAAGGGACCTACATCTTCACTGTGGCTACAGTAGGATCAAGAAAACACTTGCTGGTGGTGTGGATGGCTTCCTGATCAGAGTATCTCAGCAGGAGCACAAGCCTCACCTGTTGGTCACATGCGAGATGCAGGACAGTAAGCAGTAAGAAATTGCAACTTGGAAGGAGACAGAGAGATCAGGAATGTGCATCTCCGGCAAGCACTGAAGACTCAGCCAGACCTTGCCGTGGTGGAAATGGCCACAGTCTGGCAGAAAGCAAATGTGGAAGCCATCACTGGCTACTTACTCAATAGCATCTCCTGAAATACTGCTTGTCATGTACTGTGTCCAAGTGTGAGCCAGTGTACCAGGACTGGTCTAGGACAGCGACTCTCAAATTTACTTGTCAAGTCAATCAGCACTCCCCAGACCAAAAGAACTGAATAGATATTTAGATACAGAGATTAATTCTGAGGGAATTAGATGCATAATTACAGATGCTGCAAAGCCCCACAGTCTGCAGTTTGAAGTGGACCTATGAGAGATGGTGGCATAATTCCTACCAACCCAGAAGGCCAGCAGAACCAGGACAGTCAGCAAGATCTAAGTCCTCATCCAAGTTCAAAGTCTGGAGAACTGGCAGCTCTGGCACCAGAAGATCGATGCCCCAGCTCAGGCAGAAGGCAAGCTACACTTGTGCCTTTGTGTTCTATGAGACACTCAGTGGATGGGATAGTGATGCTCAGATGCATTGCTGAATGCAATCTTCACCCATCATATTCATTGCTTCTAGAAACACCTTAAAGGAACACCCAGAAATCATACGAACCACACATACCACGTACGCCAGGCAGCCACGTACACCCTTACCCAACTAGCTGATATAAAACTGCCACCATCACGTGAAGCCACTACCATGTGAAACCACCATGTGACCTTGCTCCTTGCTGATTCTGTAGATCATTGGGAAACGTTCCAGCTAACTGCACAGAGCTATTGATGTGCACGAGCCTTTTTCAGTTGTGATTCTTCCGAGGTCTGAGGATCAATCAATTGCTCAAAAATACGCCCCTGGTCTTTCTGCATTGCTATAAACACAGGACACAGACATTTCCTTAGATATCTAGAACTTCACAGACTGAACAGGTACTGACCTACTGAGCTGCCCCTTGCTCTTTCCTCGTGACTTAAAATACACAGGGAAAAAAAGCAAGTCTGTGTTTCTCTAAAGTCTCAAAAAAAGCACATGGATCACTTCTGGTTCCATAAAGACATCCATCTGGGTATGTTATAGCAAGGGGGACTGAGCTTAAAGGTGGCAGTAAGACTGGTAATCAGCTGGCCTCAAAATAAAAAGTAATGACTCTGGAATATCCAGTTGGATTCAGTGTAATTACCAATGACCCTTCAATACAGGAAGGGAAGACAGAACAGCAGTTGATATCGTGAAAATCACACAGATTTGCAGATGGGAGAAGTCACGGGTCAGCCTGGAGAGGCAGGAGAGAGGAAGCCCACACCAACAACATCATCAGAAAGGAATGCACCTCTAGAGACCCCTGTGCTTTAGGTCAGAGAGACCATCTCCAACTTCAGCCATGAACAGGTGAAAGGTGGTTCATTTGCGTTAAGTTAGTAACTCTAGCAACAGGAAAGTAACACAAAGGATCCGATAGAATATTAAGAAAGCACTCTTAAAGGTGGGTCTTAAGGAAAAGGAATTTGTGAAAGTTTAAAATAAAGGAATCCATCTCAATGTTAAAGCATTACACAAAAAGATTGAATTTTCCACTGGATGCATCAAAACACAGAATCAAATAACACAGACTCTATCTAACCAGTCAAGTTAATTGCACATAAAGGCAGTCAGTCCTTTTTTATACTTTTGTGTAAAAGGTGCCAAGATTAATAATAACAAAAAAATGTACTGTTGTGAACCTCAAGTGATTATCATATTTATTCCTAATCTCAACAACTATGCCTTTATCTCATACCAAGAATCTACTTGAGCTAACCTGGTGCACTACAATACTTCCAAATTTGGTGTTAATTTCAACCAAATCAAAAAACCTCCAAGTCAAGGGAACTTAGATGCTATGGAAGATGGAAAAATGCAAATGTAAGCCGCACAAAAATGTCAGCTTTCAGAGTTCAACAGAATAAAATTTTACATAAGTTTTAATCACAGAACTCACAGTATGTGCGTGCATATATATGTGTAGATACAGGAGAGAGATATATAGTGTAGACATAATACAGATATTCATCTGTTTTTGTAATACAGCCAAAGGGTTGCTGGTTTAGCTAAAAACACTGTCACAACAATACAATTCCCAATGTCTCAGGAATGAGTGCACTAATTCTGCTGGGCTAAAATGTTTTGTGCTACAGACAAATGAATTACACAACAGAAAAACCAACCATTTCCTTTTAATTAAAAAAAAACTGACAAAGTATTACAGTCTGGATTTTAAATGTTCTCCCACAGACTCACGTCTTAAAGGCTTGGTCCCAGATTGTGGGTACTGGAAGTACAAGAAATCTTTAAGACGTACTGCCTAGAGGGAGATCTCAGGTCAACTCTAAAAGGGATGGTGGGATCTCAAGCCATTTTCTTCCTTGCTTTTGTTTCCTATTCATGAAGTATGCAGGTTTACTCCACAACATGATCCACTTATGATATGCTCCCTCACCACAACCCCAAAGCAACAGGGTCAATTAATCACACAGTAACACCTCTAAAGTCATGAGCCAAAATAACCTTTTCTCTTTACAGGATGATTATTTCGGATACTTAGTTATCATGACAGAAAGTTGACTAACATAGAGTCAGCAGTATTTTTTTTTCCTCTAACATCTATTGACAGGAACTAAAGGCTACATTCACCAAATCCTACTGTTTTATCTCAGACAATGGAGCTCATACCACAAAGTAATGTCCATGTGGCTGCAGCACCTGCCTCTTAGGGATCTTCAGGAAGCTTGGCCTGCCTTTGATCATAACAGCTAGCTCACCTGAGATCACAAGGTGCCTGGGGCCCTTTGCAAGTAGAGAGGGTAACAAACTCTACAAAGAAATTTCAAGCACAATTATTCACAGACTACGCAATATGTAAGCAATTTATTAATTCAGTGCCACCAGGGAAATGATTCAACTATACTGCTTCCCAGGAGGTTAGAAACAGACAGCAATCAAGTGAACAATTCTTGACTCCCACAAAAAAAACTGTTTACTTTTTTTTTTTAGTTTCTTTTTGAGATTTTAATCAATGGACAGAATTTACATTTGGATTTTATTGTTACTTTTGGGTGTTTATTATTAAAGAAGGTACATGTGATTTACTATTCATCAATCCAAATCTTTAAACAATTTATTGTTCATATTGTTTTCATTCAATCATACTTGAGAAAATGGTTTTGACATGACTTCAATCGGAATGGATTTGATTAGTGATCTGTTGTGATCGATTCCAGAGAATCAGGGTGTAAGTTGGTTACTGCCTTCCAAGCGTCCTACTGAAGTGTCTGCAGAGAGTCTCAGACAGAGGAGTGATTCCCAAAGACAGGAACCTTCCCTAGGCCTATCACAGTCTATGCACTGAATCTTAATTAGCTCACAGAGAACTTGTGAGGGAAGCTCTCCAAGTTATCATCTTGAAGCCTTTCTGCCTTTTGACTTCATTCTTTCCCACTTAAGTGACGTGAGTGCCCTCACTGTTATGCTACAAACTGCTAATCCATGTACTGAAGCAGTGCCTCCTCCCCAATTCCTTACGGAACACTGGGTTTCTGATGCTCTGCCTCTCTCTGAAGAGCACATAGTACAAACTCAGTTTGTGTGCTGGGGGTTTAGGCCAGACTGTTTGCCTTCTATAGATACATGAAGAAGCTTACTCTTATTCAAGAAGGTTTACAGCTTCTAAGAGCACTCTGAAATTTCTTGCCTACCTGTAACTTTAAAAACTGCTTTAAAATGTTTGAACTAGGCTAAAAGTCACACAATGATGGCTGTACAACACAGTGGCTTGTTTTAGAGTTAGTTCTAAAGTGAGCTTTTCAGGCCCTTTTAGCCTGGAATTCAGTCTGACCTAGGAATAAAGGTGGGAACCAAACACAAAACTGTCAGAGGATCTGGACTAAGTCGGCAACAGAAACTGCAGCTATTTTAGAATGGCTGCTGTAACATCCTGCTGCACTCTGTATTCACACCTCCAAGCCAAAATGCTATAAGCTAAATACATTAGCTGCTAGAGATTAGTATTTTATGCGAGATTATAAAAATACCAATATAGTATCACATCACAATCTATACTTTCACAGCTATTGCAAAAGGTAATTAATTTCCTTGGCAATCATACTCATTTATTTATTTTATGCATCAATAATTCATCCTAGGAAGATGGTTCAGCAGTTGAAATGCTTGCTCTACTAGCAAAAGGACACGAGTTCATGTTCCTTTCCTATGTAGGAAATGTTAAATGTTAGGTGTATGGCTGCCCACCTGCAATTCTAACCTTGGAAGGCAGAGACTGGGAATCCCAAGGGAAAAATAATAGCCAGATTAGTTCTACCAGCAAGATCACAGTCTGATTGGAAACCCTTGTTTAAGAAGAATAAGATGGAAAAGCAATTTAGAATGATTCCCATCCTCAGCTCCAGGACTCAACATGCATATGCACACACATAGGTACATATCTGCACACATGCTCTCTCACACATCAAACACACATGGACACAATCATGCACCCCCCATATATATATATATATATATATATATAAATGGAAAAAAGGAAAATAAATAAATATTACTTCAAGAAGGATCCATAGGTTTTTTCCAGAAACCAATAAATCTATGGCACAAACTTTTTGGACACCTGCTATAGTGGAGTAAGTCAACTCCCCTCATAGATTAAACTTAAGTCAAATGTGTAAGTGAGATCACAGATGACAAGACAGGATAAGTGGAATTATTTCCTTCTTTGAACTCGTTCACTCTCTCTTACAGCAGGTACTAGAGGAACCACACCTTCAAAGAATCATGGCAGATGATGCAGAAGACATGGAGTTGAAGAAAGCACACTGTTCTCAATGAGCCCAAGACCTCACTCACAGAAAAAAAGGAGTATGCAGACCAGTGTACTGAATGATTTTATTGTAGAGATCTTAAGTGCTATCTTAATCTAACAGCTAAAAGTACACACCACTAAAAGTTCTTGGTTAGAGTGACTAGAAGTAAGATTTTCTTTGAAAGACTGATCTAGTAAAGCAGTTGGTATACTTGTCACTGGGAGACTAAGATCATCAACATATGACTATGATTCCAACAAGAGATACCATGGTTTCCTAGAGGAACAAAACAAGTAAGAATGGTAAACCAGGATACACAATAGTGTGGGTCTCAAGCACAGGTTTAAGTAGAATAACGTTATCTAATCATGCATTAAAATAGCATTTTCAACAGTAATGTCATAGCATGGGGAAATGTTTTGCCAGGTTAAGCAAAAATACATAATAAAAAAAATCATACACATTTACAAGTGGACAATTGGGAAAACATCTCCAATTCTATATCCTTCCCTGTACACACAAATACACTAGTGCCCTGGTACTGCTACAGCACATTAGCATAGCTTGAGTGGCTTCAAAATCCCAAATAGCCTGTGTTTCTGAAGCCAGAGGTCCTAAACTGAGGTGTGGAAACTGACAGTCACTTCATCTGCAGAGGCACAGAGGGAGATTCCCCAACATCAAAGCTTCTCTCCTAGAGGCCTTCTTTGTCCTGAGATAGAAGCAGTCCAAGTGGTCTCCATCATCACACGGAGAGACCTCTGATGTCCGACTTCTCTTTTCTATGGGCCTCTCCAAACTCCCTCTGCCTTTTTATATGGAGAGGTGGCTGCATACTCTAAATATCCCTAACTTAATCACATGCTTCCCACACAAAGTAACATTCATAAACTTCAGGAATCTCATGTGAACTTCAGCAAACACATATTTTAGTCTATGATGACATCTCTTGTTAGATACACCTACAAGTCCTTCTATCGAGAAATAAAATGCATGTTGAAACTCACAGGGTAAGCTGGGCAAGGTGGTTACTAGCATTCCTCCCTTACTGTAAGGAGTTAGTTTTATAGCCGCTTCCAGCTTGTTTGCTTCTTACCTTTGTGACTAAAATATATGTCGTCTCCAGCAGTATGGTCTTACTGCTAACGTCTGGTGAGCAAGCAATGAAGATCTATGGCATTAGCTATATATTGTTTTGGGAATCTCAGGGACCTCTGTCACCAACAGATCCCACAGAAGTATCTCTACCTGATGCTGGGGGGTTTTGTAAGGTACTTTATATCTTCTGGGAAGAGCATCCCAAGGTGGTTTCTGCTCTCTCAATTCTTTGTTCTTTCTGTATCCCTACATAGGGACAAAGTCTTGATTGATTTTATTTTTTTATTTTTGCTATTTTGTTTCATTTTAATTGACTTTTTGTGTAAGACATTGATTTTATAGGTTTCCATGTGGCTTTACTGATGTGGCTTAGGGTTGATACTCCCCTTTCCTCTACCCCCTGATTGCATCTCATGAGAGGTACAAATCAGTACAGTGGTGGCAAAAATGTGTAAGAAACAACTAACCGCTCTGATTGTCTAAGGCCAATTCATCAGGAGAAAATCCATGCCTGGTCATTGTAAGGCTAGCTATGAACATTTGAGAGTAGGGATGAGGTACTAGAAGAGAAACCACAGGTGTAGTCTCACTACACAAACAAAACAACACATGACCTTCCAAACACTTACCATGAAGTGCGTAACAACAATGTAGCTCTTGGCTTGCAGCCAAGAAGAGTGCTCTCAATGGAAATTGGCCATTACAGAGAACTGCAACTGAGTTATGAGCAAAAAGCAAGCATCTAAGGAATAGTCAACTATTAGCAGAACATCCCCATCTTCCCATCCCACACTGAAGTACAGGATACACCATGGAGAAATGAATAGAAAATATGTGAGAACTAAATATGAGTAGAATTGATACATAGTACTCCTTATTCATAAAACTAATACAACTATGAACTCACTGTAACCAAGTCTATCTGTACATAACTATGCAAGATTGGACCTGATGACATAGCACAGTGATCAAGAGAGGAATTCAGGTGGTCCTGTTCCTCAGAGTGATCATTGAGATTGACTCAAAACCGGCCAAAGGAAGTGGTAGACATGAATGGCACTCCACTGAAGTCTATGCTGCACTAGGTACCCAGGCACACGCAAGAACAGACCTCTCTTATTGACTCAGTAGAACACATACACTGGTCTTAGAAGGGAGGCTTATTGAGAAGAAATCTCCAGGAAGAGGATATGGGGCGGAGGGGGGGAGAAGCGGGGGAGGGACAACAAAATGATGTGACAAAGGAGGATAAAAATTAAAAAATTACATTCTAATTTAAACAAAAAAATCATTTGAAAAAGAAAACAGAAATGAAGTCCACTTTTTTACCATCTAATCTGGACTAACTCTGGGACTCGCATTAGCCTGTCAATAAAGCAGAAATAACTCTGTACCAATTCCTAGCCTTGGTCACTTGGTTTGTACAAAAGAGCCCACTTCCAGTCTTTCTCTCTTGAAATCTTCTACTATGTGAACAGGCCCACACCAGCCTTGTGGATGAGAGAGGATCGTGAGTTAGTTGTCCTATCCTCAGCTTACCCCTGGTCAAACCCCAAGGTGTAAGAACATGACTATTCCAATGGAACCAGCCAATGCACCAAGTAACACAGACATTCGAGTGAGTCCAGCTGGATCAATCTAGTTTGATTTACTTACTCAGAATGTCTCAAAACTCTCACAGACTCATTACTGTGCAAAGGCACTGAGAGGCAAAATAGTACACTTTTGTCACTGAAAATCATGAGAAAAACAACCATCACCATTTGCTATCAGATTGCAAGCTCTGCAAGCATGCATGCACATCATTTTGCAAATTCAAAAGGGAACAAACTTAAACTTCCCAAAAGAACAACCAAAAACTCATACTACCTAGACACTTCAGATTTTGCTAAGTATCACAAAAATTTATCAGGTTCTGAATATAATGACCAGACTGGTGAACTACTGGGAACTTGGGCTTATTACATGAGGTGTCAGTCAAATGTAGGCAGAAACTAAGCACTGTGCATGGCCAGTATTATCTCTGTTTGTTCTACCAACCAAAGAACACCATTTGATTTTCATTTTCTAAACTTAAAGCTAATCTCAATTGAAGTCATAATCAATTTAAACTAGCTGCTAGACTAAAATTTTCCAAGACTATAATCTTTGTCCTTGCTAGCAGAACTAAATGGATTTAGAGTTCAAGTTTGTCAAAGATATTTTGGAAATGTCATTATGTCCCTGTGACATTATATTGCATTCTTTTATAACATTTTAATTGAATCCAATTTGCAATGGGAAATGAAACCAAACTCCCTTGGGAGTTTCTGCAAATGTGGGAAAATTCATCTCAGAGGAAAACAAAAATGATTCATGACAAAGATAAAGTGGTAGTATAGAGAAACATCTCTATGTTACTGAAGTCAACACCTTAAGATTAAGGGTCACCTAGAGAGATGAGATATTATTGTCCACAAGGGATTATTTTTCAGTACATGGCAATGAACTGTCACTCAATAAGAGCTTTTGTGGATGTCCTTAATAACAGAGAATAACATTTAAAACTATGTTTTGGTCGTAATTCTTATGTTTGAATGAAAAAATTCAATTAAGCCTTACTAAAGTCAATGAGAGAAGTGTTCTGATTTTAAGGATGAGAAAGTTAAGGAATAAGTTAGTATTAGGTGAACCCATAAAATACAAACCTGAAACATTCCATTAACTCTGCTTTGATTGTGAAAAGTCAAGCTGTTGGACAAAAAATCAAGCTTAAAAAATATCCAAAAGAGTATGGATTTTTAAAAAACAAACAAGGATGCAAATATTATCCATTTGAAAAATCTTGGACAAGTTACACTAGGCCTTGAGAAATGATCTGCACCAACCTCTTGCCAGCAAATGTCTCTCTCAGCCGGCTCTCCACAGAGGTGGGAGGATGAGCTGCATTATATTCACATGAAGTTTCCAACTGCATTTGACTACTTTTAAGAATCACAAAATCACCAAGAACCCCACTGATGCCAATTATTGGCAGGAAATCTTTCCTAGTCCAAAGAGAAATGTCTTCTAGGTTCATTTAAGAAGCCATGAAAAACAGCTCAGCGGCACTCTCTTTAAATAAAATCTTCCAACCTATTAATCCCACCAGTGCACTTCTCTTGGGGCTCATCAAGCCAATTTTTAACAGTCCTTTCTAGAATTTTTATTTAGTTAAAGACATGATTGCTCTTGGAACCTTCTATAATTTTCTATATTGCTCTCTAAGGTCACAATGATACAAGATGCCAAGTTAAATTTCATTTTCAGACCAACAAAAAGCATATTTCAAACATTACATAGGACACACATATGCTATAAACTTGATTCAAGGATGATAGGAAATTCAGACAAATCTAGATGCCTTGCATTTTTCTTTGCCAAATTTGTCTGGCTATTCTATCCTTTCAAACCCATCAAAACTCCCACACAGTCCTAATTTGAATCTGTCAAAATCAGCATGGATCAGATCTCCCAGAAACTTCCAGATCCTGACCCCAGAGTTTCTGATTCTGTGGAGTGCTTGAGCATCTGCACTTCTGATGACGCAGACACCGAACAGATGGGAACCACACTTTGAGAAACAAAGTCTGTCGCATGCCTTGACTCGGCTAAACTGACCAAACCCAGAGATGAACAGATGAGCCACGTCTATCAGCACTACAAAGTCGAATACCAGTTACTCAAAAAAAGCCCGAAATTCAGAAGGACCATTGGTGGTCAGATGCCCCTGACCGACAGTCCCATGGAAGGTCACATGATCTCCCCTGTGTTTTTATTTCTCCTGAGAGAACTTATTTCTCATCCTCGAGAGGAGCTTGGAAAGCAGGGGATCCATCCAAAATCCCCTTCCTTAAACCTGATCTCTTTATAATGGTAATCACTGTTTTACTGCTGAAATCATCCCCAACCTATGAGGCCTAGGAAGTCTCTCAGATTCGAGAGTCTAGGGGTAACTCTCATATTTCCCAGACACAACACCGGATTCAAACATCTGTGGCACACCTGCGATCTCCGACTAATAGCTTCTCTTGTCCTCTGTTCCATGATGTCTCTCATTCAGATGTCACCGTAAGAGGAAGAAGGCCTATATGCATCTGTCCCTAGTCCTGGAGCCTTGCTCACATGCCATGGGTAACAGAGCTGAGTCACTGAACTTGCAACTATCGGTCTAGCCAGCCCCAACTGGCCCTATAGCTCACCACAAAAACATGAAAAACCCAAGTGAGCCAAGTCATAAGCAGCAAAAAAACAAAACAAAACAAAACAAAACAAAAACTCTGCTCAGCTGACCCAAAAATATGTGATCAAATAAGTCTTTATAGTTACAACACAGAATTCTGTAGGGATGGCCATAGAAAACCAGTGTGGCCATCAATAAATGACTCAGTCCTCACATTCCAGGCATGTAGCAGCTCAAGTCTGATTGTGAAAGTAACTCCCACATGCCTTGCTCCTACCAAAACCTGCTGCTCCCTAGAGGGAAGGAGCTAACCTCTTCCTCTGGGCACTTCCAGGCTTTGCCCTTAGTTTTAAGTTCCCCACTTCCACTTCTGTGGCTACTCTAGCACAGTCCTTACCTACTGACTCATCCCTGACTTGCACAATCATGTTTAGTATTGATCTATAATAATCACAGTTCTTTCGTTTCCTTTTTCTTTTCATGCTTGGTCAATTTTATTTCTCACTTTACTTTTGGCTCAGTGGTTTCTATTAAAAGATTTTGAGCTCTGTGTGTGTTGCTACTGTTTGCAGTCAGAAAAATAAAAGCAATGAATGACAGACTTACTTGTCAATTCCAACTTCTCCTGACAGCCGGAAATGCAAAGGAAGCTTGTGGAAAAGCAAGATAAACAGGAAGTGAGAAAAAAGGTGACTGTAGTGACTGCAACCATGAAATCATCACTAGCATCAAAGATATCAGAGGAGCCTTTGTTTAAGGAAACGACTCATTTGTAGTTACATGATAAACTTAAAGCCATCAATTTTCCTACTTAAAATTGCTTTAACTTATAATTTATTTTATTTCAAAGAAAAACTATATCCAAGTATTCCTTTTAGGGGTATTATACATATGAAATGCAACAGATCAAGGATGTTTATGACCCCGCAGTATCTGCTGCCAGGAGAAAAGGCCATGATGGCTTCAATCAGAGCAGACAACAAAGGGAGACCTATGTGGCCAGGGTTGGTGCTGAACGTGACTCTGTGTTGTTGCTTTCCTTCTCCTTCTTCCCTTTTCCCTTCTGTTTGTTCAAACTCCAGTGAAACACAGATAAAGGAATAATGAAGAGAAGTAGAGAGGCAACAATGAATGGCAAGCAAGAAGAGAAGTGATAGGAAAGCAGGGCCATGTATTACGTGATAGAGAGAGATGCCGACCACAGTACACCGGGGGACCAGTCACAATAGGTGGGCTTGGCCTGGAGCTGGAAGCAGAGCAAGAATCAAGCTCAGGAAAGCTATGTATGTCAAGCATGCCTTAGCTCAATTATCTGATTCTTTTGACATCACACAGAATGGAAAGGACATGTGGACAGAAGAGGGGCCTAAAGAAATAGCCCCTTAGGGCTATTAGGAAATTAAGACCCATACTTAATGCTAGGGATTATTATCAGTCATACATACAACATGTGGCTCCAAAACAACATCTAAGTAAGCACTTTATTGTCTCCTCCTAAGAACACAGCTATATTTCTCTGACCTCTATCCTTAGGAGGAAGCTGAACAAACAGGCATCGCTGAGCTCCTCCAATGTTGTAACATTGGATCAAACTCCTTTTCTTCCACTCCCACTTCTGTGCAACTGTCTATGAAAATGCAATGTTTCCTGAGTCTTTGGGTTTTTGTCTATAAAGCCTCCTATGCCATGAAAAGTTGATTCGTTGTTGTTATTTTCTTGTCAACTAGGAACCTTGGACTTTCCTGCACTATGCACCCCACTGAAGTTCAAGCTTTAGTAAATTCATAGCATGAGAAAACTACCATGATATAAAGTAGCATAAAGGAAATAAGGAGAATGCTCGAGTATGTGGCAACATGAAAGCAGGATGACTGTTAAAAGAAGTGAATGAAAAGAAAAAGTTCAAGGTAAGCAAAATGGAGCAAACTCTATTGCTTGACATGGAGAGCAAGCATAACAGATGCCAAAGGAATGTGTGTTCTTTAATGTTGCTGGTACAGTTCACACAGAAAGGTGAAGCAAGAATATCTCAGGTTGGAGGTCAGTGTGGGCTATGTAGATAGTTCAAAGCCAGCCTGGAATACCCAGGGAAATACTGAACTATCTCGAAAAAAATCATTTTAACTAACTGGTGCCTAACAATGGAACTAAGAATAGTAATGTATCAAAAATCAAGGATGCAACTGGATGTAGGGCACATGCCTGCAATGCCAGCACTCTAGGGCATAGTCATGAGAACCAGGAAAGCCAGGTAGAGTAAAATGAATCACTGTCTCAAAATGAAAAAGAAACAAATGAAACAACCAATGGAGTTTATAAATTATTATTCACTAAGTAGGTCAACAGTCCGTGTCTGAATTGATCAGTTAAGTATCAGAAGACAGTAATGTTCATCCCAGCAATGACTACCAGAAGATTTCAAGGCAGAAATATTTAGAGGTTGCCTACTAGGATCTAGCCAGGGCACAAGAATTAGTCCATTGTATTGTGAGTTTTTTTGCTTTGTTGTTGTTTTTAACACAGGCACATATCTCATGTTCAAAAAGAATAAAAATGTTTCCCTATCAAATGATTATTGAATACAGCTGGCTATCAGCAGCATAGGAGGATGCATTTTAAGATGAATCTGCCTCTGGGTGCCATCATTCATGGCATGGGAAACTGCATGATTTTGTCTTTCTACTGGTACCTGGAAAATTGCAGTGACCTGCACTGTGGTTTAAACCCCTCAAGGCATCAGCTGTCCCAAGTCACAGCACCGCCTGGTGACGCTGATCACTGTGCAAAGGACTAGTGTGGATGGGCGGATGTGGAAATCTCAAGTCATGCTGTAACCCAGACTGCTGCTCCTGCTATCAACGATGCACTCAAAAGGGTAACTCTAAGGTTCTACCCTCTTCTTCCCCACACATCCCACACATGCCCAGCACCTCCCTACCTTCTCCATCATTTCCTCTGGCCCAAATCCCAGCCCCTGTTCCAGTTTCCTAACCGCCCCAGCCATCTAAGTGTTTCAAAGAGTTTGGCTGTCATCATCCTGCTGCATTTCTTTCTGCATGAAAAACTTTCTTGGGCTCATCATTGCCTAACATAGGATGTCCCTAAATGTGTTCTCCAAGCAATAATAATCCTTCCTTGTATATATACATTGAGTCAAGCATGGTAGCCAACATCTACAATCCCAACATTCAGGAGCTGAAAATAGGATGACTGCCACAAGTTTTAGATTAGCTACATGATCAAACCCAATCTCAAAAGACAAACAAAAATAAACACCAAAGGAAAAAAGAGAATTTTTTTTTTTTTTTGCAAATGCTGCATGCTGCAATTCACTGTGGGGACACATATTCTCCATCAAACACTTAGGGTGCTGGGAATCCCAAACTCAGAAGCATCAAACTGTACTGACTTCTGTGCAAGACAGCAATTAAGACCACTTAGAAATCCTCTCCATTAGCAATCTCTTGCAGTACCACTAGTTTGGGGGAGCTATGCTCTAGTGTGCTTCTGACTTGTGGGTGTACGAGTGCCGTCCCCGAGCTTGTGAAGGCCCAGGTTGCTGAGCCTCATCACAGAGCTACTGAGGCACCAGGTGGAACATCTCTGACACCTCTCAGAGTGATACTGCTGCTCTTGAAGCGCCTACCAGAAACTTCTAAACTCATAGCGTGCCATTCAGGTTCTTCTAGCTCTAATCATCACTACTTTCTTATAATTTCTCTTCTGCTATTTTATCCTTGAAATCCGAAGAGATTCTTTCTACTTATATCCTAGGCTCTCTTCCCCATCTACATTTTCTCTTCTACACAAACCCTTTCATCTCTAAAACCAGCTCAAGTAGAGGTTTGGGCATCTCTCTATTTTTGCTGTTCTTGAAGTTTTTAGTACTTCCTTCCCTAGTTTTTAATTGTGTACATGCACTGCTTAGCTTTTACTGTGGCCTAGAAGATATGGAGTGACACATTCTGTCTAATTTCTGTTTATAGATGACACGTCTGGCAAAATGTGTTATAAACAGCATGGGTTCAATAAGCATTCGATGAGTAAACAGATACATGCCTGGGAAACACGCTGATCCAAATCAGGAGTTTCCTCCTGACGCTATCCTGCAAGACTCTGCTTAGTTCAACTCTGCCCATCTCAGAGAACCTTTAGGGCTCCAAACCTGGGCTATTCCAAAGGGGTTTTTCAGTTGTTGACTATACAATATGAACAACTGTGCATATAGCCAGGGTTAGAAACGAACCTTGGCTGTGTGAACTTTGATATGCATGTGATCACTTGAACATTCACATATAAATCTTGCTCTGAGAGGTGACTGCATACATATGCACTACTTCCCACACAGGAATTTCTGTATTCCCCCACGTAAAGCTAAACTGCAACAAATAAAACAGTGAAGAAAAGTGAAGGAAAATAATGTATACAGAAAGGCCCATGTTTTAAAATTCTTATACAGTCTTACTTCTTTTTGTCCTTTTCCATTTCATTCTGCATTAAGACAAATTGCCTCTGATAATCTATATTTGGAAGACTGCAAATGTCTCAAGAAGGTGCTACTTAGCAAGTTACTAGAATAAAAACTCTCCCACGGAAACTAGAATGGCATGCGTGGGATGGTATGTAACGGAGTCTGTATGCTACTGGGAAAATAAAACATATCTCACTTGCCCATTTCTGTGATTTTATGTTTCTGTTTCTTCCAGGCTAACTTTTGTCCAATCCATATAATCTAAGCAGCATTTGATGGAGCTGCACTTAATCATTGATCTCATCTGACATAGTTTCCATAGAAACCCCCATAGACTGCTTGTCTGGAATAAGTAAGTGCCTCTACCATCATTGTGAAACAAGTCCAGGAAAGCCCTGCCTGGTGTCTGACATCTCCCAGACCTGCTCTGCTGCAGGGACAGACGAGTACTTAATCAACTCTGTCACCTTCAGAAGGGCCACTTCCATTACAGAAGTAAAAAAGAAAGATTAAACACCACTATGTGCAATTAGCTCTGGTCTAAGTAGGCAGCTCTCTACAGGAATCCAGTTACAAACATTCAGATCTGAAGAACAACAAATACAAAGCACAAAGTCCTAGATGCAAGGAAAGGCACCTGTGTTCTATCAACTTAAGTCATTATATAATTACCAGAAGACTCAGGGTATAATGCAGCTGTTGGCAGCTGCTGGAAGGTTCTTCCTTGATCTAGGAGGGAGAAAAGAACAGCAGTAAGAATTTCAGTCAGTTTTCGGAAGCAGCCTGGACCCACGGGTTATGTGAATGTTCTTTACTTTATCTGGGCTAGTATATCTGCTCACAATATTAAGTTCTTCTATACAAACAACAAGATATCGAGAACCAAAATTAATCTGTGGCACAAAAAAAATCAAGAGATGGGGATGGGTGAGATAGTTCAGTGGGTAAGGGACCTGCTTACAAACCTAACAGGGTATTTCCAGAAGCCCACATGGTGGAAGGAGAAAACTGACTTCTGACCTACTCTCATGTGATATGATGTGTATTTTCTGTCTTGTCTGTTTGTCTGTCTGTCTGTAACTCTCACTTTCTCCTTCCCTCAATAAATGAATGAATGAATGAAAAATGAATGAATAAATAAATAATCGAATATGTGAAATAAAATCAAGACAGGTGGTTTTTTTGCTATGGTGGGAATGTAAAATGCTCCCCTGAGTCTATGTTTTGAGCTCTGTCCCCAGCTTCTGCTATTCTGATGATTTAGACTGGCTGTAGATTCTTTGGGAGATGGGGTCTATGTGGCAGAAGTGGGCCACTGGGCATGGACATCTGAAGGTTCCTTAGTTCCTCAGTTTCCACCGTCATTACTTCCTGCTTTCTTGCCATTTAAGAATTTCTATCACACACGAACTGCTGCCATAAACTGCAACATGCCCTCCTGTCACAGTGGGAATCGACCCTCTGAGATGATAAGTCCAAGCAAATCTTTCCTATCTTGCTTCTGACAGTAACTAGCTCACAAAAGGGACAGTTTGCACAACAAGATCATGAGGGAGCTCCTGGGGGCAGGTTGCCTAGGTGCGTCACTTCCTGGAAATCCAAGGAGCTATTTGCTTATGATTTGCTCAGTCTCTCTGAATGCGCTTACTACACTTCAACAAAGAGATGTTACACACAAACAAATACCAGAAAAGCCAAGGTACCCAGGCAACGGTGGTAGCTGGCCTGAAAAGACAAAGACAATCCCAGCCCGCTGAGCTCCCAGTGAACTCAGTCGAAAAGGGACTTGAGTAACAAGACCCAGGCTGCTCGCGAAAGAGGTCGGGGGCAGCCACTAGGAGCATAACTTGCATTGGTTCTTCCTCGAGAAGAATGTGATCATGAAATGAATCCTGCCTAGGCCATTCTTACTACTGCCACAGTGACTGGGACTCTGCCAGGCAAAAACCAGTGATCCCTGGTCCTGCATAGGCTTTGGGACCAATGCTGCATGACCATTGTCATCCAAGTAGTTTCTGAAGGCAAGATAGGAGGGCAGTATTTCTAGACCCCTATGGCACACCATGGTCATTGGCCGCTAGAAACCAAGTTTTCCACTACAGAGAAAAGTGCAATCTATAGAAAAAGTAGGCTCCTGTCATCTGCAGCCAGAGGAATTTTCTATAGTATCATACATCAATATATTTAAACATGCACAGAATCAAACGGAGCTTTATAGCCTTCTACAGTACCTCTGCCCCCCACCTTTCTCACCCAAGCCCATGTGCCCACATGCATTTG
The DNA here is from genome assembly GCA_023101885.1 of Typhlomys cinereus. Classification (NCBI taxonomy): domain Eukaryota; kingdom Metazoa; phylum Chordata; class Mammalia; order Rodentia; family Platacanthomyidae; genus Typhlomys; species Typhlomys cinereus. Next base: position 1,019,516 of record JALPQD010000057.1, on the reverse strand, counting down.
CCTGATACAGCAGCAACTGCACTCATTTTCAAACTCACATGCAAGTGTCTACACCAAGCATCACTACCTACTAGAGATGAACTGTCCCTTGTTCAGGTTTGGGACCAGACGTGTCACAGAGGTCTTTTTTTTATCTTTTGGAATTTGGAATATTTACATATACATGAGATATCTAGGGCATGAGACCCAAACCTAAGCATTACATTCATAAGCCAGCAACGTGGCACAATGAATAAAAGTGCCTGTATACACACGCTTTCTCCTTTCCATCTCTCTCTTAATAAATAATATAAAAATTATTAAATATCAAACTTCTTTACATCTTGCACAAACCTTGTGTGCAGAGCAAGGATATGATTATATCAGCTTCTCTAAGATGCCAGTATTCTGAGGTTCAGAATGGGATTTTCAAATGATAATATCAGGTCAGTGTTCAAAAAGTTTTGATTTGGAATATTTCAGAATTTGGGGTTATATGTTAACTTGCACTGTAACTCCAAGCCCAAAAGAGGTCAGTCTGACTGAGACCTGCTCTTTCAGCCGCTAGGCAGGACAGTCTACCGCCTCCTTCTCATCTCACCTCCTGGGTTCTGCTATGCATCATGCTGTACAATCTCTTTCTTGCCTGCTCACGTTACTGATTCCCTGCATTCAGTCACACCTGGTTCTTTGTCAACTGATTGACTATGACTATGGAGTTATCTATTCTGGAGGGAAGACCAAAGCCTATGATCACTTTTCACTTCTAGCTCCTTACCATAAATCACAAAGGAATGGTCAGGCCTCGTCTAAAAGTCCCTCCTCGGTATGCTGACTCTACTTTATAAAGTGACCATCTTATATAGTCGCTTTCCAACCTCTAAGTCTCTCCTTCCTGTGAACCTTTCCATGGTAGCACTGTCCTGTCACTCAGCAAGTGTCAGCAGGCTTGACTTTCTTACCTCCTGCTCCTCAGAGTCCATCAAGTAGAATTCTCCCCTCAAGGACAACAGTGGCCTCCAAACTGTGAAATCAAATAACCACTCTTCTGTCTCCATCAACCATACAGCACTGACTCCTTGGTGACAGTAAGCCTATACTCTCTAGTGTAATGGTTGTTTGTGTGCGCTTTCTCTGGCCTCTTCAGCCACTTGCCCTCAATCGTGACCTCTTTAGGTTTGCTTAGTCAGATGTGCTCAAGTGGCCATCTCTATGCATTTCCTCTTCTTGGGTGTTTACACATGGCCCAAAGCTGTAAGCATCGTGTCTATTTCCACTGTTCCAGAGTCACAGACCCAACTGCTTGCTTGACCTTTGCACTTGAATATTCAATCAATGTATTAAACATTAACGCAGAACTCCTGAAAGATCTGTATTCCCTCTAGGTTCTCTCGGATCCACAACTTCCTCACCCATTCATTCTGACACCCAGAACTACCCTCAGGTACCTGTTCTCCCCACACCTTCCACATTCAGTTCATTGCTGAACTCAAGCCCTCAGCGAGCCCTCTCTTGTCCACTCTTACCCCAGGTCTCAGGTTAAAGTCTTTCTCTTATCACTGACAACAGCCTCCTAATGGGATTTTCAGCTTCCAGTCATATCTTCAGCCCCATACTCCCAATTCATTTTCCACAAATGATTTATGAAAATACAAATCAGATCATGCCTACCCTAGAATTCTCATTCTTAAAACAAGCAAACAAGAAACATCAACAATAAAAAGTAGGGGATCATGCAGCCAGCTGCTGTGCATCCCACTGACTCATGCTCTTCCACACGTCCACCCACTAGCCACTCTTATCTGAAAATATTAAGAAGTGCACCTATACTTGCGGCCTTCCTACTCAATCTTCTGTCTAGACACTTTTGACCATTATTCTTTATAAACTTGGCTTCTTATCGTTTTGATCTCAGCTTAAACATCACCTTTATAGTACAATTGTGCTTGACCATAAGTCAAGTGAATTGCCTCACACCACATGTCCAGTTCTCCTATCACCCCATTATAGCTAAATATAGGTGTCAACTTGATGGCTGAGGGTTTGAGCTCTGGGCACATTTGTAGAGATTTAGTAGTTGAGTTAAGCTCAGAGTGAACATGTAGAAGCTGGCTAAGAAAGTCGACATTCTTAGGTATACTTAGCCAGACTTGCCGGTCTGGCAAGTAAGAATTGTCCCTCTCTTTTCTGTTATATGGATAGGCTGTGGCCGTAGTGTTGGTGTGGGCTCTCCTGCCAAATTAGACAAGGAACTGTGACTGGACTATCAAAAGAGAGAATAAATCCCTTGTTTTCTTATGAGCTGTTTGGTCATGAATTTATCAACAGCATGCAGAGTGACTGTTACAGGCCCTGAGCTTGTCTTCCACGGGAGTCCTGGGATGACAGATGTCCATCACCAATTCATGACTTCAGACTAGTTTCTTACCATCAAAAGAAATATTTTTGTTTTTCATTGTTTGTTTAAGTATTATCTTCCTCTTACCCCTCTTCCTCTACAAAAGCAAAGGCTATGACTTCCTCAGTATCCTCCAAATGCTTAGAATCTTGCCTGCCACATCGTAGACAATACTTGCTAATGTACTTGCTAAATGGATGAAGAAACAACAGATATGAAATAGAAAAAGTAAGCATTTAGAAAACACTAATGAAAGGGGTAATATTTTTTCTAGGTCAACATCATTATGTTTAATATTAGGCCATTAAGAATATGAAATCCGAACATAATTTCTGGATGATCAAAATAAAACTAAACTGAGGTACATTTTAGTCATTCCAAGTGGACTGCAATTTGGCTAAGAAGTAAAACAAAACATGCTTTCCATTTTAGCTCCAGCTGTCTTTGACAATATAATCACTGTCTCCAGCACTCAGGGGACACGAGTGACATCTGGGAATTAATAAACTCTTTGATGCTAAAAGAAAAGAAGTTCCTACGAAGTTACATGCAGCCTTGAATCCCAATAAGCATTTGACAAACAGACTTTTCTCTCAGCTTGCTCCTTTAAATAACTGGAGAACAAACAGGCCAAAACAGGACTTTAAAGCAGTAATTTCTATTCAACTATACTGGACACTTGCAAATCATTTTAAAGATTGTTTTTCTATTGCTTTCATCTCAGGCAGAACTCACACCAGACACAACACATCCACCTCTTCTCAATACTCTGTATATAGCATAAAGCTATATACAGCCATCAAGAAATGCTACTTCTGGTGGGGGAGGTCATATAGAAACTACGAATCAATATTACATTGAATGTGGAAAATGATTTGGCCTGGCTGTTACAACCATGGTGACAGAATGTTTTACCAATAGAAGGGGTTCTCACTTCTGTTGAAATATTCTCCAAATTTGTCTTTAATGAAAACAGCTTTGTTGAATCCCACAAGTCAGATCTGTGGTGTGAGCAGACTTCAAATGATTTTCTTGTGTATTTCTGATTACTGTTTCTAACGCTGGACATCAGACATAAAACTAAGCAGCTCTCTGATTAAAAGCAGCTCCTAGGATGCTTTGATCTTGACTCTTCTTTCAACTCAAGTCCTACTATGATGATAATAAGCATTTGTGTTACCTAATGTAAGAGCTTTTTTATGAGAAACATGGATTGCTCTTCCCAAATTGACAGATTCCCTGAGCTCTATGCTATATACAATAAAAGGCACCTGAAAAGCTAGCACCACAATCCATCAGTTAAAAAGATCTGTGGGTTCCCCTTTGTCCTCACTGTATATACACACACATAATCATAAATACATATGCATGCACTTACATATACACACAAATACACAGTCACAAACACATACAAATATGCATACATACAACATACATATACACTCACACATAGTCATACACACCCATTCACAAAGACACATGTACACACACAGGTGCAAGTAAAATGTGCTCTGACACTTCCAACTATATTTATCTGCTATAGAATGTTTTTTTAAAATTAAATGATAAAGCATGGGAAGTCTTTGAGATTTACCCAAGCTTTAGTATCAGCAAAACGCTTATTTTCTATTGCCCAGTAGTATTCTGTTGTGTATATTAATTATAACTTGTTATTCGTGACCTGTAGTTACCTGGTCATTCCTACTGTTTACATTACGATTAGCATGGTTAGGCTAAATATAGTGATATGTGCACTCAGGAAGCTGAGTTCAAGTTTAGCCTTGGCTACATAGTGACTGACTTCAGCTATAGAGTGAATTCTGGGAGGCCACCATGATCTACATGAGATCTTGTCTCAAAAAAAGTTTTCCTGAAAAAGGCACAAAGAACATTTATGTAGAAGTCCTCAAATAGACATGTACTTCCATTTTCTCTGGGGAGAGAAGCTGCTAGAATCACGTGGCAAGTGTATGTTTAACTTCAAAGAACCTGTCAAACACTTCTAGGTGAACATCCTTCAAAATTAACTTTACTTTTGCTTCCCAATGTAAAACCTTAATATTGAAAATGTACTACAAGTCAGTACCCTTTCCTTACTCTTTAGGATGGCAATGTGTTCTCCCAGGGCATTCAGGTACACAGCAGGACAAGCAAGGCCTGGTAAACACCATAGAAGGGAACCCAGGGAAGAGAACAAGCTTTCCCAGCAAGGCCAACCTGAGCAGCCAACCCTGAAACTACAAATTATGTGAATTTCTCTTGCTTTAAGGCACTATAACTTAAGAGTGGTTTGCTGTGAAGTGAAAGCTAGCCAGTGCATTGATTGGCAAGAGAAGCAGCTTGTTTCCCATGAGCAATCTACAGATTCCCCTGCTGCCACTTTTTCTTTTCCTCTTGAACATTTCTCTTCTTACATTATCTTCATCTTCCTTTACTTCTGAACTGCCCATTAAGCAGATTTTATTCAATTGTGTGTGTGTGCGCATGTGTGTGTGTAGAACCACTGGCATATTCGGGAACCACCATGGACGCCTCCACCTCCTCCTTGTTTACTCTGCCCCGGGTAGGGCTCCGCCCTACCAGGACCAGAAACGCAGGCCGCCCCCGCTTCCGCCTGGTGTCTATACGTGGGATCTGGGATCCAAACTCAGGACCTTCCACCTGCAAGGCAGAGGCTTAACCCCTGAGCCACCTCTCCAGCTCCATATATTGAAGTCTTAAGCCCCATTATCCATTATATCTGCAGACAAAGCCTTATGGAAGTGACTGTGTTAGAATGTTAAAGCAGGTCCTGATGCACTACAAATTTTGTCTTTTCTTTACACTGTGTGTGTGTGTGTGTGTGTGTGTGTGTGTGTGTGTGTGTGTGTACAAGAGAGTACTTGCGATTTTATGCCCGTGGAGGTCCAGCAGTGACACTGGGAATCATTCTGGATTGCTCTAACTCCTTATTGCTTCTCTCTGGGATTTTCTAGATTCCATCTTCCAGGACTGTAATTGAGAGCCGCCTCCATATGCACCCAACATTGTTATGTGGGATCCGGGAAACCGAACTCAGGTCCTTTTACTTTGAAGGCAAAGGCTTTAACCCTTGAGCCATCTCCTCAGCCCAAGCTTTGTCTTTATAAGAAGAGAAACCTGCGCACATACAGGACGTCATGGATGCAATGTGTATGCGTGGAGAAGATGCCACGAAGGGACACGGCCAGAAAGGATACAGACTCACAGGCTGTGAGCCAAGAAGAAAGGCCTCAGGAGAAGCCCAACGTGCAAAGACTTTCATCTTGAATTTCCAGGCTCCAAAATAGGTTCAAGCCACTTTGTCTATGTTATGGTGGCCCTAGTTCATTTTTACTATTCACAAAAGAAAAAAAGAAAAGATAGAAAAATTTCCCAGCTTTCCCCCTGATATTATTCACTTTGATGAGTTCTCAATTCTCAAAAATAAAACAAAACCATAAAAAATTGTACATTATTGTAAAGCAAATTTGTGCACTAAAGAATCTAAATTAAAAATAATTTCACTCTATCATCTGTCTATCTATCTAGCTATGGAAAACACATAAATTAAGAAAAAAGCTTTCAGGCCCAGTGCATGCTGAGAAGAATCTCTGTTAACAGCTTGCCAAGCCTCTCTGTAGCACTTGGTAACTACTTTCTTGATTGAACCCACAGAGAGACAAGTACCTTGTCACTGACTGGACAGCATTCTAAAACCCTTGCTTTGCAAACTGTGGGAGCTCTTTCAGTGAAGTCATGTGTGCCTGAAACCAAGCAGAAACACACATCCACGGAGGTGAGATGTTTGTTGAATCTGACTAATGGAGTTTACTGGCCGTACTGCTCTGTTAAGAAAGCATCCTCAGGCTGAATGAACTAGACAGGAGATTGTAATCCGCACTTGCCCTGAAAATTCTAGACCATGGCCATTATCCCTTTGGAATATTTACTAACAACAACTGCCATTTTATTCAATATGTTTTAGGCCTTCTGAAGAGTTCAGAGTTGTTTCACGCTGTTATTTCTATCAGATAGGAATTTTATCCTTATTGTGATATCACAATCGCCTAGCGAGCCTTGAAGACCGAGCTGTGTTGACCTTAGAGGTAAGCATCCAGCTGGTCGGCCCCTCAGCCAAGCCTAGTGACGTCTGCTGTCTCTATGAATCTGCTTCTACATGATCTCTAAGCAGATGTGCCAGGCCAAGTTGTTCCAGTATAGAAGGTTCCAACATTCCAGTCTCACCTTCCTCCCAGTCTAGGTCCTTACCTGCACACTTTAACCAAGCCTGAATAAGTCAGAAATTAACTTTGTGTCTTCATAAATACTAGGTCTTTTGCCCTACGCCACTTCTTCCTACTCTGCTTAATATTTGTTTAATATGTACTATCATTTGAATTTTTTACTTGATGCCCAAAGTCATTAGTGTCTAGTACACACACACACACACATATGCACACACTCATACACACACATACACACACACACACACCTCCTTTAGTTGTATTTCAGGGAGACCCAGCTGAAGAAATATTCCTCATATCTTCACACCACCACAGTGTCCAGGAATTAAAGCAGTTTTCTCATATCTACCAGGAACAATACCTCAGCTTCCACCAGATGAGGATTTTAAGGACCATCTGGAAATGCTTAAAGAGAAGTTACTAAGGATTCACAGCTAAGAATTCTTTCCAAGAGAAAAAATCCCACATTGTCCCTGTAATTCTCAAAGGAACATGCCAGAGGTCAAAACTTCTGGAAACAAATGTGACTCATCCCAGCAACTGATCCCACCAAAATCAGTAGCCTTCCTTGTCTCTGCCTACCACAATTCTGACTTCTTCCAGATTTCTGTGCCTCCTTTTATATAAGAGAGAGAGCATGTTTAAAAAATGATTTGTACAATTAAAGAAGTAATATTGGAGTATCTGCATAAATCATATAATGCGTAACTGTCACTGCAAATAGGAAGGTGGTATATTTGGTCTTTTTGAAAAGGTTTCTAGAACAGAGGCCTTTGAATTCCAACAAGCAGCTTAAAAACAACAGCTGGTGGATTGGTGTACTGGTCTTGCTCCAAAAATATCAATGCAGTTTTCTTCAAGGTTTCCAGGGAGTGAGTAACCTTAAGCAAAAGGATCCTTGGGTTTCCACCATGCCTATAACACCCTACATGCACCAGAAGACTCTAGTGTGGCTGTCACTTTCTTCTGAAGATGAAACTCATATATATCACAGGACATGGTCAAAGTATACCAATTGGAACTGGTTTGAGAGCTTATGCCTTGCTGGATAACTTATATGGTACCAAGAATACTGTAGAAGCTACTAGGGAAGAGAAATAATGAAGGCCTCATCAACCTGTGAGATCTGCAAGTTAAAATAAAAATTATCATGGCAACATGTGACCACCGTGTAGTATCAAGGAGACAATCAACAATTTTCTGCTTGGACTCAAGGCCTGCTTGTCAGAATGGAACACATTCCTGTTACCGTTAACTAGAACAAGCTCTAAAAGGGAAGGAAATAGATCACTAGGGAAGAACAGACTGTGAACTTTAGGTAGGAAGACAGTACACCAAACTGCTTTGTTGTTATAACCAGTGATTAGAAGAGCACTCACACTCAACTCAGAAGCTTTCTTCTACGACAGAACTAGAGGATCTGAGGATCTCCATGCCCTGACTGGAAGCAGCCTCGGGCAATGAAAGAGCTGCGAAGTGGCCCTGGAAGGCACTTGGAAACCCCAGGGGGTAGAGTCATCCAGGATGATTCCCAATGTCATCCTTGGGCCTTCACAGACACACACCCATGCATACATTCAAAAAACAAAAATCAAGGATGATGAAAAGCAAGCGCTAAATATAAAATTATCATGTGACTCCAAATTTCACCCCTAGGCAGGTACTTCAAATAATTAAAATAAAAAACTAATATTCATGAAAGTCCTAAAAGGTGCAAAAACTCAATGTCCATAAATGGATAAACAGCCAAATCATGGTACATACACATAGTGGGCATTATTATTCAATTATTATTCAGACAAAAGAAGGTTCATGTTAGCATATAAAAGAATTTCTAAAGCATCATGCCTAGTGAAAGAGGCTAACACAAAAGATCACATACTAAATGACTCTATTTATACGGAATGTTTAATAAATAAATCCCTAGCTACAAGGCAAACTGGTGACCGTCAGGGGTTAGGCAAAAGGAAGGCTAGAGTGACTGTTTAAAGGCAGTGGGAGTGAGGAAGATGTCTTGGAATTAAGATAGAGGTGGTGTTTGCCCAAGACTGAGAATGTGTGTATTTGTGTGTGTGTGTGTGTGTGTGTGTGTGTGTGTGTGTGTGAGAGAGAGAGAGAGAAAGAGAGAGAGGAAGAGGGCACTTGAGTACGTGTGCCGCGAAGGACCAAAGGTGGCATTGACAATCATCCTGGATGACTGGATGACTCTATTTCTTTATTGCTTTGTTTTCAGGTTTCCCAGGCTCCACCTTCTAGAACCAGAACTGCAGACTGACACTATATCTGCCTGGCATTTTTTACATGAATCTGGGTTTCTGAACTCAGGTCCTTTTGCTTGCAAGGCAAAGACTAGGTCCTGAGCTATCTCTCCATTCCCAAATAGTCAATTCTTATGTGAATTTCACTTTAATTAAGAAGAAAGCAGAGAGAAGAAAAGACCAAGCAAAGCAACCCAGATTTTCCAGAATGACCAAAGCCTCTGGCAGAAATGAACTCTAAAGAAAGCATTAGTCCTAGTCAATGTACTAGGAAAAGACTAAGGAAATGCCTAAGGAAAAGACTGAATGCACGGAGGTAGTTTGGAAACAGATCACCTTTGTATCTGAAGAGGGGCATTCAAATGTGGCCTAGAACCCATGTAACTCTGCAGAATCGCAGAAAGCAGAGCATCACTACAGGATCAAAGAACACCAACGTCAGGACAGCAGGGTAGCCTGAGCTCAGAGCCACTCGTGTGCAGGTGCTTTATTTGTGCAGAGGAAAGGATCCGTGGCTACAAGGAAGAAGGAAGAAGAAAGCTAATTAGAAATTAGCTCTGAGCCTCCTGAGATGCTCTTATTTAAAACGACGCCCACAGGAAAGGAAGGAAAGGAACATAGATGTGAAGAGATGAAGAAATAGAGTGTGACAGGTCCTACATGCACCGACTCACCTCACTCCTGCCAAGCCCACCAAACATGGTGGGAAAACTAGGTCCTAGGCTTCAGTGGCTCGCATTCTTCCTACCACTCCCTAATGATCCAGTCTGAGGGGTTTGCATTCCATTTCTCTTAGGTTTAAAAGGGCATCTCACAGGTTCCCAATGCACAAATGTACTCAGGTCACTGTCTTACCAAGCACAGTGCCACTGCATCGGTTTCCTGCTTGTACCGGAGAACTGCTTTTTTCAGCCACAGGGATCTTTGCTGTCCTCTAAAACCACGAGTCCTCTGGACATATGGGAAGGACTAGTAGTGGCTCCTGTCAGACTGACACCCACAGTCACAGGAGCCATCCTCCAACTGCTCTCTTCCTGCTCTGGTGACACCCGACTCCCCAGACAGGCCACAAAATATGGAAAGGAACAAGGCAGCTCATCTGAGAGGTGCTGCAGGCCAAGGTCACCTGCGGTTCTTTTCCTGGGAGAGTTTATTTTAGTCCTCAGTCCAGGTCCCGGGCAAGCTGCCTTTACCTGTCTGAGAACGGCAAAGACACAGCAAGGTGCCCGCTACTCTTCAGCTCAGGAAAGTAGATAAGGACTGCACAAATGCAATGTTTTCTGTATGCCTTTTGGCATCTTATTAATATGCTTTACACACAAAGTGTTAGGAAGTCTGTCTGTCCGTCTGTCTGTCTGTCTCTGTGTGTGTGTGTGTGTGTGTGTGTGTGTGTGTGTGTGTGTGAGAGAGAGAGAGAGAGAGAGAGAGAGAGAGAGAGAGATGCCCTTGTATACACCAGGCTACACTTCAATCATTTCTCCTCCCTTTTATAGAAATAGGTCAAACAAAGGAACCATCCAGCTATTAGCAAGGAGAGATTCGTACTCCAGGTCTGGAAAAAGATTCCAAATATATAGCTTGAAAGGGGAGCATGTAAAAAACGGGTAGGGATAAGGAATCCCACCTTTGGGATAAGAAGGGACCCTTGAGCAAAGGTCTGACAGTGACTTCAATAGCTGTAGTCCCTGCACAATGCTGGGAAACGACTTTAGAAGCCACGAAGTGCCCTGGACCCGCCTAAACTTTGAGATGATTTTTCTGCACTGGGCTGTTGGAACTTTTCTGTTTCTTCAAAGCCTGAGGGGAACCGAAGCTTAGAAAACAAAGAATGACCTGAACACAGTTCCTACGAGCTAAGTCCAGAGACAGGACAATCCTTTGTTGCAGCGCAAAATTGAAGTGTGGTTTTCAAATGTGTGGTGCTATCGTTTTCTGTGAAACTTCTGTTCTTTAAGGTTTGATTTTAAAATAAGCACAGAGTTTTTTGTCTTTGTTTTTTACAATACACATACTCACAGACAACATGGGGACAGCCACACACCCACCATCCAGAATGTACAATTAGCATTTTATTCTACTAGTTTTTTTTTAAAATTCCAAAGTTTTGAGCCCCCAGTTGTTCTTAGAACGCACCCCACAGTAAGTTCCACAACCAAGTGTGCTGCCCCTAAACTCTGACATGTCTTTTTAGGAGGAAGATGAGAGGAAGGAAAGCAAGTGTCCGCTGTGCACTGAGAGTCCAGCCCAGGTGAGGCAAATATGGCATCTTGGCGGAAGATGGAAATTCCGACAGAAACCAGGAAGAACACCACAGAAAGCAATGCTGACCTTGGCTCCTGTCAGGAAAACTGTCTTTCACAGGTCATGTTGTTTGTGACCTGCCCATCTCCTCTCCCCTAATCAGCTTGGGAAAAGAAGCCCATCTGGCCAGGGAGAAGAGACAGAGTGAGAGGAAGCCATGCTGCAGAGACAGGAAGAGAAACGAAGCCGCAGACAAGGGCAGAGAAGCCTGTCTTCTGCAGAAGACACCCTGGGCAGCAGAGGTGTGCCCTTCTGGAAAGATGTGCCCTTCTGGAAAGAGCGGGAAAGGGGAAAAACGCTTCTTTGTATTGTGTCGCACATCTCTCAAATCTTCACCAAATCAAGAAAGAGAAAAGAATATTTGGGTTTAGGGTATTGCCCACTGGTTGGGAACACCTCTGAAAGTGGAGGGGTCAACGAAAGATAAATGAGGGGCCCAGAATGGCCATTCGAGGACTAAGCTGACATCAGACTTTGTTGAAGGCCACATGGGCTCACAAACTGCGCAAGGGAAGAAGAGCGCAGCTGTGCAGAGTATGTCCAGGAACGGATCCTCGGGTCGGTGTTAGTGTGCTTCCGGACCACAGCTCGACGCAGCACAGCAAAGTGAACCAGCTCACTTTGGGAGTGAGAAGGCATCACACCCAAGGCCAAGTCATAAAGTAAGATCATGTCTTTCTGTCAGCTAAAAAAATCACCCCAAATCCCTGGTAAGCTATCCACAGCATCCAAGGGGCCATGTTGTGGGAGAACTCCTGAAGGAAAATATGTGCTAAGAAAAAAGAGAGAGGTTGGACTAGCCTGTTGTCCCCACCTCTTATACCAACATGAGCAGCCGTGACATGTCATTACAGGAGATTTCAGGCACGACGCAGTGAAGTCTTCCCTAAATGCTGGCCCACAGCAAAAGAAAGGCCGCTGCTACAGTTTCAAGACAGCACACATGTTAGAAAGCAATCAGTAACCAATGGAGAGCCATATGGATGGAGTACGGTGGCACCTCGCTTCACACACCAAAAAATCCAAGTCTTTGAGCCTAAGTACCAACCTAATCACTACCACATTACTACAAAGCTAAACACTGCCACTTCGGGAGTGCACATGTAAGTACCCAAACGTTCCTAGAATCTTCCCTCAACATGCATTGCACACATCCACTTTTAACTCTGTAATTCCACCCTTTGTTTTTAAAGTTCTATATTCAATCAACATTACTGCAAAACTTCATTTGGAATGCTTCATTTCTGAAAGTTATCAGCAACACTCTACCTGCAAAACTCAACTGTTTTATTCCTAATTCTTACCCAGGGGGCTTTCACACAGCAGCGGCTCACCCAGCGGGACAAACTCATTTTTGCTAGACAGCGGTGCTGTCTCACGTCTTCACTGAACAGGGCTCCAAGCTGGGAGCAACTACAGAACTGACTAATAGTCACATCTCAAAAGCAGCAAAGCCTTTATCAGATGATTTCTATGTCGTCTGAAAGCTGAGCTTCCACATTGGTGCCACTAGCCAAATACTGCTTTGAATGCTCTTGAATTATCTATCACTAATCTGAAATGAGACTGTTATAAATAAAACAATATACAGTAGGGCTAGGATGACAGCTCAGTTGGTAAAGTTGATGTGCAAGCACAGGAACTAATGGCCACTGCCACAACTGATATAAAAACGCCAGGCACAGTGGCATACATGTAATCCCAGCACTGGGGAGACAGAGACAGGTAGATCTTTGGGACTCGCTGCCAGCCAGCTGCATCTATTTGTGAGGATTAGTGAGACCCTGACTCAAGGGAAAAGCAAACGGTACCTGGTGATGGCATCTAACGTTGTCCTCTGACTTCCAAAGGCACTAGCACTGATGTACTCCTGCATATACATGCACTAGTACACAAGCATACACACACACAAAATGCACAGCACTTGAAAAAACTGCTTAGCATCTCAATAATGCTAATTCTGATTTAATGTCATAACGATCATAATTTGGACATGCTAGGCTTAATATGTTTTTCAAATTCACTTGACTTGCAATCTGATTTCTAGCCTCTAACTCCGTTACTGAGGCTTACTAGAAAACAGAGTTTAAAATGGGCACGCAAACTGGCATGGTTATCTCTCTACTGGGCACTGCTCATCTCAAGAGCATGATCTCATGTGTCTTTCTGAAAGTAAAGATGCTCCCCAAAATGCATGCCGCTTCTTAAAAAGCTTGGGTAAATTTTTAGGTAAAAGAGGTAAGAACAAAAAAATAATTTAATTGGGCAGGGATATAACTCAGTGGTAGAACACGCTGAAGACATGCACACGGCCTATATTCAATATTCTATATTCAATAACAACAACAATATGTAACTTGGAAATATTTTCAGCAATAATCACAAACCTGCATGATATCCTTGCCTCTTTTTCATGGCACTGATTTCATGGTGAAACTGATTTAAATTAAAATTCTAGATTTTTCAAAATCTAATACTTGGAGGAAAAAAACTCTTATCTGAAATTTAACATCTTTGAACACCGAGAAAGTCCTGTTCACTCTCAGACTTCTGAAGTGGTGCCCTCTTCCATCACCAGAGCTGATCCTCCTGCAGGGACAGCAAGCAGAGGCTCCACCCACAGTCAAAAGTTGATAAGGGAGGGGAGAGGCCAGCTCTGCAGCTCCAGTGCGGCTGAATCCCCAGGGCATTGTGCTAAGCTCAGACCACCATCGATAGGGCAAATCTATTACTTCTTCCCCTTCCTTTCCTGCCCCACTCACTAGATCTCCTTGCATAGAAATCCTATCTCAAGCTTGGTAAGCTTTTTAGTTGGAGTGGTTTACTGCTTGGGTGAGATACCTTCCACGCTGGCCTGGCCTGATGACCCAAGTACTGGAGCTCCATGTGCCAGCCTCAGTTTGAGATACCTAGTGTCATATGCTCTGAAAATATGAAACCTTAGGTTCTGTGATTTCAACTATAATACTCAAGAGTTTAAATCAATCCCACAGTCTAATAAGAAGCAGTACCATTGTTTCTAAAGAACACTGCATTTCCCCTAGAATATAGATCTTAGATTCAGAGAAAAATATGTTTCTTAGCATTATATATAGAGTCTCCAACTGTAAGAGAAGCCAGATATCATGTAAATTCCAAAGAGAGTACAGAAAGAGAATGCAAGTGAGTGTGTATGGGTGTATGTGACAGAGAGAGAAAGAGAGACAGAGAATGTGAGTGTAGGAGTGAGAGAATATATGTATGAGTATGTGAGAGAGTGAAGGAGTGTATTTGCATGTGCGTGTGAGAAAGAAAGTGTCTGAGAGAGTAAATGTATGCAAGTGAGAGAAAGTACATTTGTGTGAGAGCATGTGAGTATGTTTGAGTGTATGTATACGAAAGAGATTTCAACATTATATTTGATGAACTATATTTGATGAACTATATATATATTTAACACTTGCAAATTCTCAATATAATCAATACTTAATGAAAATAAAATAATTTAGAAAGGAAAAAATACCCAAAACATTAGATTTTTCAAGAGTCACTTTTTAAAAAAATAAATTCTATAGGGAAAGGCAAGAAGTTTAGCAAGAGATGCTTTTTTCCTCCAATCGAACTTCAAAAGGCTTAACTAGATCTACAGATACAACGGTGAAAACAATTTATCCAAAAATAGTCATTTTGTTTGTTATATAATTTTTAAATTCTTTAAATTTATTGACCACCACTGGTAATAAGCTGAGTTCAATGTCACAAAAATAAAACAGGATCTAAAATATATCACTACAAAAACTGAAATACCTTCTGAATGCCTATTGTGAGCACAAAGAAACCCAAATCCACTTAAGATTGGCATGCAGGCAGACTGCTCACTGCGAGATCATGAAAAACAATGCAAGCATTAAACGAACAAACAGAGTTCAGGATCCAGGTACTAGATGCTTTCCACTTTTAGCCTAGGAAGATATTCTAGGAAAAAAAATCAGATTTCACTCAATATTGCTTAAAAATTCATGATTCCATGGCCATTGCTTTTGTTTCTAGGAGAGCACAGGGATTGTAAGAGATGCTGTCTGGGAAGGACCACAAAAGGAATATAAGGATAATGGCCAACAACTGAGTGACACCAAGTCTAGCCAGTTCCCACCAGGGGTGGGAGGAAGGGAGCCCGCGCACGATGTTTGCTGCTTTGGACCCAGCCCTAGGCCAAGCCTTTGGCAGTACTCCCACCACTAAATACATAGCATCTCTCCATGAACGCCAAGCAGGCTACTTCTGTACGCCATTGCTGTTGTTTTCACTCTTTAATCACTGTTTATTTTACTTACCACAGAATTCTTCATAGTCACCATCTACAATCAACATAGTGAAAAACGACCTCTCTAAGGAAAAGAACTGCTATGCGGGAAAGGTGGACGGTCCAGAAAATATCATGAAAACAGATCAAAAAGCAAACAATTTATCTACATTGATCTGAAGTCCCTAAAATGATGTAGCACCCCTCACTTCTGCCGTGCCAACCAACTAAGACAAGGTTTATGAGTGGTAAAATATGGTGCATTCAACTAAAAATAGGTAGGAACATTCGAGAGTCAATCTACTTTCTTGTATCTTTGCGTCATTCAAGACTGATGGTTAGCAGACAGGTCAGGCTATGCAGTTCTCCCTCTCTCACAGTAAGGCAGAAAGACAGTCACTCAGGGCCACCGCCAGGAGACAGTGATGTACGTGGCCTGGCGTTCAGCTTGATGAAGAAGATGGGTGCTAACTGCATGGGACCCCGAGGTCACCTATCACAAGAAGCAAGAGTCTCAGGCTCATGAGATCATAGAAAAATGACTTGCCTCTAAAAGGGAGACAGGGCTGACTGAACAGTTTCTTTCATGTAACAGCAATTATAAAATAGCAATTTAATTAGGAGATCGGAAAAGAACAATGTTCATCTTGGCTAGGATTCTGATTCTAGCCTAGAGCATTGGCAAATTTCAGTTTATAAATAAAATAAATGAGCCAAACAAACATGGGATTTTCATTCTCTTTATCCTATGTTTGGTTTGGCATTTCATGAAGTATTTGTAAAACTCAACATTAGAGGGGTACCAGAAGAACTTACATCACCCCCACAGGTAACTAACTACCACAAAAAGAAGGCGCACTTCACTGGTACACATGGCAGCGATTTTTTCCCTATAGTGGGAATTGTCTAAATAAACCTATACAAAGCTAAAAGTCACAGTTTCCTAACAGTACCTAACATTTGCTAGATTCATGTAACACTACCACAGCAGTGAAGAGAAAATCAGCCTTGAGTGTAGCGCCAGAGTCAGTAGTTGAATTAGCAGAGTGGATCTTCAGGAGATTCCGCTTGGCATTCCACTGCACGGATGCAAATATGTCTGGATCAGTTTTTGCAGATGTGGATGAAGAAATTCACTCTGCAAACAATAAGCTCTAGAAACACATTGCTACAATTCTTCACCATGGACCACAGGGGACTTACCACCTAGCTCTGGACCAAAGGCAAACGATGTCCACGTGGTCAAACACTAGGCACAGTGTCCTGTAAAACAAGAAGGCAAAAGTCAATGGCAAGAACTTTCAAAGAAGTTGGCGCTCATAGCAGAAACAGTCTTCCCAAGCCGAAATCAGAATTTAGAGTATATTTCATAAAATACAACATGAGGATATATTAAGGAATTAGTGACATTAGATTCAAACAATGAAGACATAACGTCATCAATTCAGAAATGTTTACAGTATACATCCTCTATAAAGGGTGCTGATCTCCCACTGGAACCCTTAATTTAGAAAAGTAATTATCAACAAATGAACAACAAGGTTGGCTGAGATTTCTAAGTAAATAAAATTGCCTTTACCCGATTAATAGTAGGATGTCCTTAAATGAACTGTGATTGCAAGAAATCTTTCAATTGTCCCTAGATGAACTGCCACTGAAAAAACCTTCCCATGTAGCACAGTGCTGAACGGAAAAGATTAACGATAGAATGACTCTCTTGACAGAGTCCTTTCCATGTATGCTCCTGTATTTTCTTTATTGATATGCTTTTGCTTTAATTCCAGATTTGTCATCACATTTCCGGTTGGGTTTAAATTTATATATTAAAACCATTCAGTGCTATAAGAAGAAAGTCCCAGGTATTTTTGGAAATACACAAAAGTAAGAGGAAGTCCATTCGTGTGGGAAGAAGGCAGACACATTAAAAACTGGCAGTCTAAACCTGGCAAAATAATATCTGTGATTGAATTTGAAATTTGTGACCACCACTCTCTGTGTACAAAGCTGTTTACAGCATAGTAGGAAGGGGCATCAGATACGACATCATGTCCTCAAACCGAAAGGCTCAAGTCAAAAGATGCAACTAGGTTAAAAAAAAAATCTCGGGTTCTAGAATTGGTTTTTGAAAAATGAAGTAGTGGAGTAAAATGCAAACTATGACTCCCATTGCTTTTTAAGCAAACCTCATTGAGTCACATGCAAACGGGCAGATATAAACATGATCTAAAGGGACAGAAACTGCAATGTGCTGCCCCTGGGGAACAGGCACTGAAGCAGAGAAAAAGAAGGAGGAAGAAGAAGAGGGAGAGGAGGAGGAGGAGAAAGAAGAAGAAAAAGAAGAAAGAGGAAGCAGGCTTTGGTTTTAATCAAACATTTAGCCATTGTGTAGCAGTTTTACCCCAAACATTTTCTTTTTA
Source organism: Typhlomys cinereus (assembly GCA_023101885.1). Taxonomy (NCBI): domain Eukaryota; kingdom Metazoa; phylum Chordata; class Mammalia; order Rodentia; family Platacanthomyidae; genus Typhlomys; species Typhlomys cinereus. The sequence goes on along the minus strand of JALPQD010000057.1, from coordinate 1,001,637 downwards.
ATGTGAAATTGGAAAAAGAATAAATGTATCCCAAACTCCATACAGAAACCTTCCATTTTAAAATATGGTCTGTGGAATTAAAGAGCACGGAACATTGAGTCCACCAACTGAACTGACTTCATGAAAATTCACTGTGCCCAGACTCTCAGTATGAATCTCCGTGTCATCAGGCATAGCCCACTAAGATATGAAAAGGTATGTACTGTGATTATCCCATTGGGGAAACATTTAAGAACCCCACTGGAGGATATCAGGCTCCCCAGCAAACTGAGGAATACAGTTCAGGCAGATTCCTGGATGATCCACGGCACTACCTCTCTTCCATATTTTCTACATACGTTTACATTTATTTTACATATGAATATAGGACAACATGAGGACAAGAATTTGAGTGTACTGAAAGTCATCATGTATCTCTCCAGCACCTAGCAGAGTGCCTGATGCTTATTAGATGCTCAGCAAATCCTTGCTGAATGCATAATTAAACATTAAACTCTGCAACTCTCCTATGCTTCTTGGGGCTTTGACACAGGCTGGGGTCCTAAACAATTCACGGGATGATTCCTCCAGGTCTTGTTTCTCTTTTTGAGAAACCTCTGGTTATCCATCATTTTGCAACCAACTTACAGATGAGACAGACATGTATTCTCCCTCCTGACCATCAAGCACAGCCTTGCAGCATGTGGGGAAAACCATGTGTGGATGCCTTCCAAAGAAGAGAAGACTACAAGCAGCTTGCCACACACCATTTAACTGCAGTATTATGCGGACTTCCTCACTTGGGACCGAAGATCCCAACCTGCATACTTCTCTGTTCAGGCATTTATCATCCCGGGTGCTAACTGTGCTGCTCAGAAAGGAAGGCCAGTTTATAAGAGCATGTGAAGAATGACAAGAAATGGAGGACTAGGAATGTCTATGTGTCTCTCTATGCCTTGGTCTCTCCATAGAAGAAAGGTGATTTTCTTAATGTAAAAAGTAAAACAAAATACCCCAATTCCAATATTGTGTTGTACTTGGTAAAACAACATTTTCATCTAGTAAGGCCATCAAGGCCATTCAATAGGAAAAGACAGGGCATCTAAGCAATAAAAGATACAAGAATACACAGCCAAGAGCAAAATCATGTGCCAGATGCCAACTTTCACCTATACCAGACACAAACACAAAGTGGATCAGATGTAAAACTACAGTACTCCCTTGCCTCCTAACCTTAGTCTAGATTTCCATGTTGTAAATTATCCATAGTTTAACAAAATAAAAGCTCTACTTAATACAGTAAGATATGAGAGAGAAGTATGTTATACTTGTTTGATGTGTTAATCTTACTGTGTCTAATGTATCAATGAAATTTTATCATAAATATGAAAATAGAAGAAAATACAGCACCATACACATTTTCTGTATGAGGATCTTGCAATGTATTCATCATAGACATAAGCAGGGTAATACATAAAATTCTTAAAAAGAAATATCAACTGCAGCAATACTGGTAACATTGTATTAGGCAATAGTTTCTAGATGTGACACTGAAAGTATGAGAAACATAAGGAAAAAGTAGATAAATTCAACCTCTTTAAAAAGTTTTGTTTTTATCCTGAATCTAAGAATTCTTCAGTAAAACAACAAAAATAGAAAGTGCATACCTGAATAGTCATTTCTCAAAAAAAAAAAGAAAGAAAGAAAGAAAATATGCTTGACCACTCAGAAGAAACAAATCAGAACCACAATGAGATATGCTAAGTTACAGTCATTAAGAAAACCATAATGGGAACAGGCTGTAAGAAGTTGAGAATCAGAACCTCCATCTGATGGAGGGGGTGTGAAATGACACAGCCACTTTGCAAAACAGTCTGAAATGGTTAAATATAAAGTTGTCACATGATCCAATAACTCCATGCCTAGCTATCTAACCAAAAGGAAGGAAACATAGACACACAGAAAATATAAAATATCCAATGTGGAGGTCATCTCAGCATCTATTAACTGAAGAATACACCAACAAAATGGTGTACAGCCAGACAATCAAGTATCACTCAGCACTAAAAAAGAAACACTAATATATGCAACAGTGAGAATTGTCATAGTTAAGCACAGGTGTCAACTTGACTATTGAGGGTTTGAGCTCTGGGCACAGTTGTAGAGAGTTGATGGCTGAGTTAAGCCCAGAGCAAACCTGAAGGAGATTGTCTAGCTGATGGGGAAGACCCAGCCCATGGTGGGTGGGATTAGGCCCTGGATAAATCACAGAGATCTGGTTGAGAGAGTTGGCATCCTTCTGTACACTTGGCTAGACATGCTGGTCTGGCAAGTAAGGATTGTCCATCTCTCAGCCATTATGTGGTGATGATGTGGCCAGTTCCCTCGGCCCTAGTGTTGGTGCATGCTCTCCCATCAAGCTGGACTAAGAACTGTAACCAGGAATCGTAAGAGAGAATAAACCCTTGTTCCCTTAAGCCATTTGATGGTCATTTATCGGCAATGTTGCAGGTGACTGCAACAAGAATAAACCTCAAAAAACATCAAGCTAGGAAAATCACAATGCCATATGCAGGTCTCATGGACACAAAATATCCACAACAGGTACAACCACAGAGACAGAATGCTCCAAGTTGAGATCATGGTCCTCTGAACAGTTCTATGAATGAGCTAAAACCATCAAATTGGATATTCAGATGAGTGAATTTCATGTTGTATAAGTTACATTTCATTAGAATGTGTATTTTCAAAAGCTGCAGTTCATTGTTTGAAAGTGAAATTGATGTTTTAAATACATGACAAAACAATTCATTCTTCAGGAAAAGTACAACAGGAGATAAATGCCTACATTAAAAAAAAAAACATGATTCTCTACGGGGCTTCTTATCATGGGAAAAACACATTCATATTTCATTTTTACAGAAGAATTCACGTAAAGAACCCTGCAAACCACACAAAAAAAACCAACATCTTTCTACAAATCCCAACTCATTGGGAAGTTAGACTATCTTATTCAAAACAACGGAATTATAGCCGTGAGTGAAATTCCATTTCAGTAGAGAAAAGTACCTCTACATATTCAAGGCAGGAGAAGCAAGTCAAGTCCTGCTCTGTCCTATGGGAAACAACTTCTGCAATGGCCTCGGGTGGAATCGCAGGCCAAGGGAAGGAGCCGGGTAAAAGCGAGCGTGCTAGCTCACACATCATGTCAAGACACTGAAAGTTTCCAAACCAGAAGCCCTCGCTTCCCCATGGCCATCAAATTCGATGCTTTTTCATTCCTAGTACTGGCAGTCTAGTGACGTCAAAGATTCCCTCAACACACACTCATTGTGCAGCTGCTCAGTGCTAGACCCTGTTCTCAACTTCAAGGAAATGACTGAGAAGGATCAGATGGGGCTGTGGGAACTCCCCACACTCACACCCTCCAGCTCCAGGTCTCCCACAACAGTAAAGCAGAGCTGCCCCGCAAGACTTCACACCCGGCTTCTACAAGGTGACTTGGCTGTTGATTTTGTTATTGCTGGACTCAGAATGCTGCAGACAATTCAGCTACCAGCCAGCAGACAACTGTCACACTCCGGGAGCAGCCGGGGTTCTCCAGGTCCCTACTTTCCCAGGCACTTGCACCCAACTTTGGAGACAGAGAATCGCTAAAAGCAGAACATGTTTAAAGGATATTTTTATTTATTTATTTGAGTCATGAGGAGAGAAGCGCATGTGCATGGTACACATGTGGAGGTCAGAAGACAACTTTCCTAAATCAGGGATGAAACTCAGGTTGCCAGGGTTGCAAGCAGGCACCCTATCCACTGAGCAATTTTGCTGTGCCACGATAGCGCTCTTCAGCAAAGTCTATAAGCGAGGCAAGAAAGGGACTCCATCTTCCTCCTCCGCGCATCTTTCTGTTGTCACCAATATCCACCAGAGAGCTGCAGAGCCATTCATTTGTCCCTCCCTTCATCTAAAGCTGCTAGTCTGGGAAACCATCTTAACTCTGTACGGAAGTGTTCTAGCTCCTGCTTCTGTCATTGACAAGTAACTAACTGCTCTAAATTGTAAAGCTGGGAGCTCTTCGCTCAAGCCACTGGGAGTCATTTTATAGATGTTCTTTTTTTCAAACTCAAAATAATGGTAATTGCAAAATTACCAACGTAGATTCTTTTGCTGGGTTTCCTTTATGCATTCATTTCTGTGGCTTCATAGCAAACTGCCACAAATGCTGGACATGAACACTAATTATTAAGGTTCCTCTTAGGTCAGGGCACCATTGCAGGGCTGCATGTATGAGATCTTCACAAGCAGATCCGGCAGTATTCTTTCTAGAGGCTTTGTGTGTGTGTGTGTGTGTGTGTGTGTGTGTGTGTGTGTGTGTGTGTGTGTGTGTTTTACTGGGGATTGAATCTATAACCTTATACATGCCAGGTAAGTACTCTACCAGTGATCTATACTCTTGGCTCTCTTTTTACTTTTCAGAAGGAATATCTCTAACTCACCAAGGCTGTGGCCCAGGGTACCTTGAATTTGTGACCCTCTTGTTACAGGCAGGGAGCATAAAGGCAGGCCTGAGCCCACTAGGTCCAGCTAATAATCTACTTCTGAATTCAGTTCAAGTATGGGTCAAGGTCACTTCCTGAAGTTATTCAACTGAGGACTCCTTTCCTTGCTGACTGTTGCATAGCGACCATGTGCAACACCCAGAAGCCACCACACTTGTTACATACTATATCCACTATCTTCAAAGAAACACAGAGAACAGCCCCAGGGTTTCTACATGTATTCCAGACTAGTCTTAAACTCATGATCCGCCTACCTCTAGCTTGCTAAGATCACAGAAATGTACACTAGACCTTAAACTCTTGAAGTCAACTGTGCTATGCAGGGAGGGATGATTATAGGAACAGCGTAGTAACCATCCTGGAGATTATACAGGGTGTGTGTCTACCAGACCAAATCATGTGGGCGCCCTAGAATCCTCTGTAGCACCTACAAGCTTATTAACATTCATCTGTCAACTAGGACAAAAGCTTACTGGCCAGCAGAAACACTAATTAAAGCTAAAACCAGTATGAGAGCTTCAGCTGTCAATTTGATACTGAAAGACTCTGGGCACACCTATGAAGAACTATACCGATTCAGCAAATCTGTAAGAGACTGTTTTTTTTTTTTTTTTTGGTGTGTGTGTGTGTGTGTGTGTGTGTGTGTGTGTGTGTGTGTGTATGTGTGTGTGTGTAGAAGAGGACACTTGAATCTGTGTGGCTATGGAGGTCCAAGAGTGAAACTGGAAACCCATTTGGATTGGTCTACCGCCATATTGCTCCTAGGCTCCACCTTACAGAGCTAGAATTGCAGGTTGCCTCCATTTCCGCCTGGCATTTTTATGTGGGATTTGAGATTCAAACTCAGGTCCTTTTGCATGAGAGGCAAAGGCTTTAACCTCTGAGCCATCTCTTCGACTTCAAGACTATCTAAAGGGTATGACTGACATGGGGAAAGCCCCACAGTGGACAGGACTATTGCCTGGGCAGTGATACATATGAGAGAGATGGCTCAGTAATTGGCAAGTTGACAAGCATGAAGCACTGGTCCTTATCCTCGCTCTTCCTGTGGATACACTGTAGCCGCTCTTCCTGTGGATACACTGTAGCCGGTTCCCTCAATTCTAGCTAGTAAGATCTCCTGCTGTGATCAGCTATAGCCTGTGTCATAATTTAGAATAAAAATCCTCAAATCTCCTAAAATGGTTGTTAAGAATTTTTTACAGCAACAAAGAATATGAAACTAAGACAACCAGAAAATAAATCTTCAACAATTCTTATTCTTCTTCCCAATAATGTCCCTGAGATCCCAACTCAAAGAATGTCTACACTCCATCAAATTCTAAACTTAAAAAAGCTGCTGTGCTCCTTCGCCTTAAAGGTCAGAAAATGAGATGTCAAGAAAATTGGGATTCTTAATGCTTGTTTTGTTAACATAGTGTCTAAATGAAATCATGGCTGAATTTTAAAATTAAATTAGGTTATATTTTCTATGATATAAATCAAACTAAATGTTCTTTTATTCTTTTTACTCAACTAAGGTAGCTATTACAAGTCTCACATCTTCATAACTTAAAAGCTTAAAGATGTGTTTCTATCCATTAATTCCTAATGTATTTCTTTTAAAAGAGGAAAAATATAAACGTCAAGAAATTTCCTTTTATTTAAGTATACATTTTTGTTAGAGAGCATGTCTGGTTTTGTTTGGCAGGTTCAGAAATAATAATAGCTAAAGTATCAACCATTGAAAAATTACCATATCCTGGCACTACTAGAGATTTTATGTCTATTACTTCATTATCTCCCACCAAACGTTTCTCAGGAGGGGAGATTGAGACACAGAAGGGTCACTGCTTATCCAGTAAATAATCAACATGAATTCAAATTTTGGCGAACAAGCTCTAGGACCCCTCATCCCTCTCTCTGTCTCTGTCTCTGTCTGTCTCTCTCTGTCTCTCTCTCTCTCATGCATGTGTATATGTATGTGTATATGTATGTCAGAATACACTGAGTGTGCCTGTGGAGAATCAAGAGTGACACTGGGAATCATCCTGGATTACTCTACCTCATTTTTAGTTTTTTGCTTTCATCTGGAATTTCCCAGGCTCCACCTTTCAGAACCACAAATCCACATTGCTGCCATTTCTAGCCAGCATTTTTACATGGCTTTTGAGATCCAAACTCAGATCCTTCTGCTTGCAAAGCAGACGCTTAACCCATGAGCCATCTCTCCAGCCTCGGTCCCTTCGTCTTATAACCCACAAATGCTTGTGTATCTGTCGGGCACTGTTGCAAAATAGGAGCACGGTCATGCATCTATTGTATCAGGGTGGTGTCGAAGGATGCAGGAGCCATACACATGCAGCTCTGGATCATGTCCACTGGCAAGGGATAGCCAGCGCGCAGTCCTACAAAAGATGGCGTTTCTGTAATTCACACAAAAGTCCTGTAGATTACCAGCAGAGATCACAGGAATGTATATTTTGTCAGAGAAACCTCTTTTTAATCAGGTGCATTGTGGGACTGCTTATTTGGATTCCTGTTTTTTACCAGGTTTTGTTAGAATATCTCATGCTACGTGATTTGACTGAAAGTAGGCATGCAATGCAGTCAGAGCATCAAGTCTGAGAGGATGCACAGACGAAGGAGAGTTGGCTGCTTGTGGTTTTCGGTGACCCCCGAGAAGATTCCAGCAGGGTCTCAGTATCAGAAGCCTGGATGTTCGCCAGCCCAGGTAATTATTCTCTGCCTACCTAATTTCCCCAGGCAATTTTAATTGAAAATGGCATTATCCTTTACCTCGGTTCTAATCTCTTTAAAGTGTCCCTGTGTCCCGCTTCTTGCCTCCGTCATAAACTCACTGAGCTGATTTCTTTTTGAAGCTTGTGTTGGGAAAAAAAAAAGTTTCTGAAGCACCCAAGGGGAGAAATATGAGATATATATGAGCCAATTAATTAGTTTCAAGCTACTGTACTGAATACAATTGGCGGAGACCACAAAATAGCCCACCGACTTCTCTAACCTTAAGAAGATTCTTTTCTGGATAAGTAAAAACTACGCTTTTTTAAAAGACATCATACATACACACACACACATACACACACATACACACACACACACACACACACACACACACACACACACACACACACACACACAAAATGTGACAGGAGGAAGGAAGTGGGATGGACTTCTTAAAAACATCTAATTCATTTCCAAACAAGCTGGTCTACTGTTAGCCTGACATAGCACTTAGTACACTAGAAATATATGTATTTGTAGACTCCAATGAATATGCTTTCAAGTCAATATTGTACAACAGCCAAACAATGAAAACCACACATTCAAGTTATACATATATAACACAAAACTTTCTAGCAACACCATTAGAAAAGTAGAAGGAAATATGGCTACTGCTAGATGTTGAAAGGGAAGGATTACTTACAACTCAGATGAGATTCAAGGGAAACCTAATAATGAAAGTGTGTGTATAATATGACATGTTTGAAATGACAAAAGTATGCAGATGGTTCACAAACTAGTGATTCATGGGATTAGAGAAAAGACTAGAAAGGGAGAATGTGGACATTGCAAAACAGCACATGAGACGCAAGTACAGGAAATTCGGTATTTGATTTATGGTGGTAGGTCACGAATAAACTACACAGGATACGGACACACAGAGACAGACACACAGACACACACACAACTGAGAATCTGATAAGATTAATGGATTGTAGCAATATTAATCTCGCAGCTGTGCTATTGTTCCAAGGTTCTTAAAGATACTGTCAACAGGGAAAATGGAGGAAAAAAGACATTCAGGATCATACTGCCTTGTATTGTATTGCATGCAAGTGTAATATGGCTTCAAAAATCTACAGTTCTAATAGAAGCTAAGGGGAGTGAGATCCCTCAGTGGGTAAAAGTGTCTGTTCACAAACTAGTGACTTGAGCTCAATCCCTGGAAGCCTACCTGGTGGAAGAAGAGAACCAACTTCCAAAAAGTGTCTTCTAACCTCTACACATGTGTCATTGCATGCATTCACCTATTCCTCCCCTCTCTAGCAAATAAATATTTAAAAAAAAAAAAAAAGCAAAGGAAGACAAGATAGAGGCTGGATGAAAACCAGTGGGGTAGCACTTGCTTGGCAGGGTCAAGGCCTCAGTTCAACCCCCACATATTCAGCATGCCCAAGAGCCTAGGTTCAATCCCATAACAATACAAAAGGTTTAAATTAGATGAATTTGATTTTAAGAACATATTTTTATTTAGGTACCTGTAAAATATTTTCATACATCAGTGTATATGCTTGTTCTAAAAATGAGAAAATTTACTTTTTTAAAAAATTAAATATTTGGAATCCAGAGTATATTTTATACTACTTGTCTCCGTTTAAAGCAGCCACATTTCAAGTGCCCGAAGGTCACATGTGACCTGCCTTCCAGTACAGGCAGAAAACAGAATTTAAGCAAAGTATCCATTCCCTTCACCACTCAGGGACATGTCCTCTGTAGCATAACATGAACTGACTTCACAAAACAGCTCACACCTCAAATGTCACTAGAAATAGGATCAAAGAAAACAGCACCAGTAAAGTAACCCTACGTTAGCACCGGACCATAGTTTCAATGATTGTGTGTGTGTGTGTGTGTGTGTGTGTGTGTGTGTGTGTGTGTAAAATATTGTTAACATTTCTGTTAAAGAGAATTCTATCCCCTCTCAGAGACATCGCTAAGCTGAGTTTCTAGAACTGCAGCATATTAACTGAGTTCCAGGACAAGATTATAACTATTGCTGAGTCTCTGCAATTTGGCGGGGTGTTTTTCCCTTGTTTTGCTCTATTTCCCTGTAGTGGGTAGAAATACAATTATTGAAACAAGAAAACCTTGAGGGTTTGCTGTTTACAGCTTTGGACCTCCAAGTCTTGATTTCCCTCTACAGCAGCCATGGATAAGAAAGAAACAAGTGATCGAGTATGTTACAGCTGCTTTGAAAAATATATAGAATTAGGCCAAACCTCCTGGGACTTTGAAAAGTAAAACAGGAAGCAACCAGGTCTGAGGAGGAGTGCCAAGGCTCACTCTCAAAAGACCAGTGCGTTCGACATCCCCCTTGCCAGTGAGAACAAAATGAGAAAAAGCTATTCCCACGTGCAACCTTGGGGAGTAGAGAGAGAATGGGTCTGGGATACAAGTCAATTAACCTCTCCTGAACCTAGTTTCCTTGTTTGCAAAGCAGCAAAATTATCTGCCTGGCATTGTTGTGAAGCAAGATGGAATCGTCCATGGGAAGGGTCTATCGCATGCCCTGCTGGCTGGAGTGGGAGTGTTCAATTACAGTCCTCTCCCACTCGTTATTTCTGCTCTCGAATCACACTGAGTACAGAGAAAATGATCCGTGCAAATTAAACTAAGAATAGTAACATGGGAAACTCAAGAGCTATTGCTCTAGAAAAATGTCTGGGAGAAAAAGGTTTTGCTCCAATCTGTTGAGATTCATGTCCAACCTACTGCTAGGAAGCTGCTTCCTAACCAATCTAGTTTTACAGCACTGTTAAAATAGGCATAGGTGGTAAGAGTGCTTGCCCCAACACCTGACCACTTGAATTCAATTCCAAACCTTCATGACAGGAGAGAACTGATTCTCAAACTGTCCTCTGTCCCCCCCACACACACAGGCATGCATGCACTCTCTTGCACACATGCACAAGATATTAAGAAGACCATGTATAGAAGTACAAAACACATATAGCAGAGAATCCAGATTAATCCAAAATTATAGAAGCAAAATCAAGAATCTATACACATACACATTTCAAAAGAATAAAATGGTACCTTCCAGCCAACAAAAGAGAATGGTATCTTACAACAGCTCTCAAGAATTTTCCAAAGCCTTGAATTCTGTAGTTGCTTAAATTTATATTGCTAGTCATATAGGCTTGTTGTGCTGTATTTTGTTTTCCTGTTTCTGCTTTGTTGCCACAGACAAATGGTCAACCACATTCTCCAAAAGACTAATATCAAGGATCAGTCATAACACCACTTTTATTAATGGAGTTGAACACTGTAAACACTCCAGAACCCAGAACTCAGCTACTGGCATTGTTCTTCTATGTCAAGTACCATGCTGAAAAGACGGTCCAAATGCAGAGTTAGGCTGTTCCAACTTTGTTTCCTTAAAGAGCTGGTTCACATATGATTCAAACATGTGAGATCTCAGTCTATAACGACATCACCTCTGCTGACTAGGTTGGCAGCTAGAACAGCACCTCTAACAACGTGAGATATCTTCTGGGAGAACACAGGAAAGACTTCCACCACTGATGCTTTAGACTGATGACCTGAAACAGGACAGTCACTGCAGAAAACCACAGTGACTGTGGTGGCATGAAATGGATGCTCAGACTTCACCAATGCCTGATTTCAGAAGCACAGCTGGCTTCAATGATCAAGGGACGTAATCCTTTACATTCTGAAAATGAATTTACACGATAAAATCTATTTTTTCTGATCTAGCTTTGTGATTTTGACAAATACATGTAGTCCTGGAATCATATCAAGTCACAATTCCCCTAACTCTCCCCCACACCAACTCTGCATGTTGCTCCTTTGCCCAATTCCCACATAGTCACTCATCTGCTTCTGATCCTTACCGCATGGGTGGCTAAGCTTTTGGATGTCAGGATTTGCTCACTCCTCCTAATGTTCTGAAAGATTTATCTAAGATGATGTTTGCATTTACAGTTTGTTTGTATTTTTTCACTGCTGAAATGTAACTTCTTGTACTGGGTACACACGGTTTATTTTTCAGATAAGGTAGGTTGTTTCTTCATTCTGCATTTATAAAAAGTGCTAATACAAATATCAATATAGAGACTTGGGACTAAACATGTTTCCATTTCATTTAAACAAATATTCCCGAGCGGCTCTTCTGGACTAGATACAAGTGCAGTTTCACCTAAGAAACCACCGAAGCTGGGTTCTGAAGTAGCTTCACCGCTTTTTACTCCTCAGCACATGTTCTGCGTCCCCTCACATTTAACACTATCCACGTTTTCAGTCACATTCATAGAAATATAAATGCTCAATGGGTAAAGTGCCTGCTGACCAAACGCGAGCACAAATTGGATGTAAAAGTTGGATGTGGTAGCACGCTTATGCAAACCCAGTGCTGGGGGACGGGGTGAAGAGCTGCAGATACCTGGAGCTTTCTAGCCAGCCAACCTAGACAAAAATGATAATGTTCAGATTCAATGATAATCCCTGCCTAAGGCAAACTAGGTGGTGAGTAACATATAAAGATGTGTCGCATTGACCTCTGCCTTCCACACATGCATGTGTAAATTAGTACACACATATATAGCATGTATATACATATGTATACAATACACTAATATATATGATATCATTACGATATATAATAAGTATGCATTTTTGAGATCTGTTGGCCTTCAGAATATTTACATTTAAATCAAGGCAGTAAACCCTAATAGTTAAGTAAACTCATACAGTTACAATGCATAGATGTAATACAAGAAGTTCTTTCCACAAGGTTGAATGTATGTACTTATATCTATAAATAATATTCAATAATAAGCACAAAAGACTTCCAATAAACACCATAAAGTGACTCTGATATCTTCCAATTCAGGTTAGTAAACTGATAGTTATGTCTATACTACACACAAAGATGTAATGTTCTTGCTAAACACACTGATGGTTTAAACTTTAAGAAAAGGATTATCTGATAGTTTATGAAACTGATACTTGAAATTATATCAGCTACATTAATTTATATGAATTAGTGATCTGGTTACAGTATTAGCTGTTCCATGGACAACTTCCAATTTCTTTTCCCGATGCTATTTAGACTTTAGATTAAGAAAAACAACTATGTGGTCTGCAATTTTCATCTGATTTATCACCACATTGTGGCAATATTCACCTATCTTCTGGCATTAGCGCTATTTTACACATTCCTTGTCTACCATATATGGAATAGGAAATTAAATGTCTTTTCATGAAAAATAGCATTTCACTCACATAATAAATATGTATTGTAGCTCCTAGTAAGCTAAAGGGAGAGTTAGTGGTTAATGTATGAAGTTAGCATCAGAAATGATATTGTTGACAAACTGACTTTTAAGCAAGACCTGAGAGAAGGGCAGGAGAAAATCTCTTACAAACCTGGAGGAAGAGGATTGATTCCAGAAGAGAGATCAGCAGGTATAAAGGCTCGAAGGGAGTATGTGTTTTTGAAAGACTGTGGAAGTCAATGAAGTAGCTGAAGTCGTAATGTGAGCTACCTAACTCTCAGTTAGGAAGCAAGAGAGCATTTCCACCAGCAGAGTCACATTTTGACCTGAGTTTTGAAAAAGTACTTTGAGGATTGGGAGCTGAATGCTGCAGGGAAGAATAAAGCCACAAGAGCCATCAGCCAACACTGCAAGAGTCCTGATGGCTAAATACAGCAGCTTGGTGACGCTGGCCATGATGACAATCTGAATAGATGCCAGTATCATGCCTGATTGGTATCATGCCTGATCGGAGCAGGACTGAGTCCTGCTTCACGTGTGAAGAGTCAAAAAAAAAAAAAAAAAGAGGCAAGTCTTCATTTTTATTTTTCACTTAAATTCCCTGATCCTGAAGGAGAGAGGACTGGATGTCCCATCTGAAACTGAGTGATTAATCCAGTCATCTGTTCTTTGCTGACCATCAACTATTGCTAAGCAAAGCTTCCGGGATACAGGTTGCTAACTTAACAAATCTGAAGGTGAAATTTAAAAAAAAAAAAAAAAAAAAGAACACACAAGAACTACAAAAACATGAAAGGGTGAGTAAAGTGCCCATGTCTTTAAGGCACTTTTTTTACCTCTATCTGAGAAACTCATAAATAACGCTATCTGGAATATCTTTCTAAGAAGATACACATGAATGAGTAAAATTATATATAATCTCATTATATATACATAGTTCTTTCATATTCAAGTATAAAGTCAATATAGTAAATCTCTGCAACTTCTTAAATTTTGACAGCATGTACTGAGTATCTCTCCAATGAAAATATATGACACTGGCTTAAAAGAAATGACTTCGAAGAACCCAAGGTTAAGGAAACAACAGTCATTTAATCTGAAAAGCAATGAATACTTTAACAAAGATCTCTAAGAAGCTGAAACACAAAGACTGGCATCCAATTTCTGAGAGTCAGGATGGAGATTAAAAGCCAAAATGGCATTTTTAATAACTTTTGAAACATGCTGTCATAGGGAAAAAGAGTCACTAGAGGTTCTGAACAGAGATCAATCATAATGTCATTTTCCCTTCTCTGTCCTTAATGAGTCTTATGCAATATATTTCCTATCAGCCACTGTGTCTGAGTTTGACAGGAATCATTCAGATGAATGAGTTAACAATAGACAAACAACCTGATTGAAATGTAAATAGATGGAGATTAATGCAGCCAAGAACATGAACCACCAAGAAGGAAGAGATAAGACTCAAAATAAGTAAATTACAATTTCAAAATTTCATAAACATATCAATAATCTAAAGTAATAAAAATGTGGGAACCATACAGTTCAGAATGCAGGCATTTATTCTTTCAGAAAGTTAAGGACAGGGCGGTGAAGATAAAATGATGTTTCAAGATAGTGAATACTCATTTTAAAGAAATGCCGATCATTTTTGAAGGATCTGAGAGACTGGACAATTTTCCTTTGGACTTCTGAGCCCCCACCATCTGAGATCCAAGGGTGAGAGAAATGGTCAGAAACCATCTGTGTTCTAAGCGGGTGCTCGGGATTCCATTGTAGATGGACTACTGAACAAAAAAACTTGGAACCCAGGGTTACCTTACACATTGGCTCTAGCGTTCACAGTTGCCTAGTGAATGCATGAATGAACAAATGAGCGAGTGAACCAATGAACTGTCCGTGACTACTGGCCATATCACAGGAGAAAAGTAAGTGTCTCTATATCTTCCCATCACGCTTTTTCCAAGGAACTTCCCTGTTTACAGTTGTGGGAGCTGAACACAGTGACATTGTCACTGTACTGATCCCACAGGAACCAAAACAGAGATTACTTTGTATGTCTGAAGAAAACCCAAGGACTCAAGATTAGGGAGCACTTGTTTTATAGCAGCACTGTCTCTCTGCCTTGGCCCCACTAGGCAAGAGCACAAAGACGTTGTGCCTAAGGTCTCCAGAAGGCCACAGGCCACCTGGTGCCTTTCTCAGCTTAGGAGGAATTTGCCCAAGTTTGAAAGAGGTTGGAAATAGCCTTCTACTATTTATACAGATGGCTTGCAAGAAAAAGAACACATCAAATCAAAATTCTGGAACACAGTGACTTGCTGGTGTAAGAATTTGCAGCCTGAGCTTCGGTTTCGATTTATGAACGTGCTGGCCCCTCTTCTGCTCATGATTACAGTATATTGTTAATCATTCTCATCTATAGAACTGAGATGATCTAAAAACAAAGGAGTGACTAGAAATATCCCATTAATACAACTGCTCAGCCTCATCACAGCATCCATTCCTAATTGAAAGCCATAACCCTGTTTAACAGCACAAACCCTTCAGCTCTCTCCAGCTCACAAGCATCGTGGAGGACACTAAAGCAGCTGGCTAAATCATCTTGACCTTATTCCATTCACCACTCCTTCACATTCGTTCTGCTACAGAAAGAGAACTACAGTTTCCTTTCAATAAAATAGCTTCCTGATAACTTAGAACCAGGAAGAATCTATGTACTTGTTGACTGCCAGTATGTCAACGAGATCTAGAAATTGTAATACCATTTAATTAATGCAAACCTACTTCTCTTTTATTTTTATAGAAAGATGAACGCTGGCCAAAGGTGCACTCGATGATGTTTCTTTTGTTTTAATGTACTTTTATTGTTTCTTTTGAAGGCAGGAAGTATGTTTTAGAAAGAGACACTCCTTAGACAAATTATGGCTTTTTGATATCAGTCAGCAGGTGCTGACTTAGAACTAAATTAAGAGCAAATTGAATGCAAGCAATGTACAAACTTATATCTTAGTTATGACCCTGAGACTAGACTTAGAGAGACCTGCCAGGGTTCCGTGGTTAACTTCCTTTTACAGCATCCGGCATAGGAAGGATAAGGGTCTCATGCAAGCAAAACACCCTAAACTAGTGTAAGGTCTGTTTTATTATCACTTATGGGATAGGGATAGGGAACCTTGACATTTAATATCTACAGGGGTATCCTAGAGGGGTATCAGGGTCCTCTAAACCAGTGTTCTCCAACAGAAGTAAAATGCAAATCATATGTGTAAGTTTAAAATTTTTACTTGATACGTTAGATAAGGAAAAAGCAAGCAAAATTCATTTTAATTTTTATTAGTCTAAGATACCCAAAATATTAGTTCAACAACTGTTACATACATATAACAATGAGATGGTATTATTTTGTGGGTTTTTTTCCATGCAACCCTGAAATCTGGTGTCTATTTTAACTTAAACAGGCCTCGTGTTGAGCGCCACAAGGCCACATGCCACAGGTGGTTTTGCAAAGGGTGGAGTAACACCAGGCAGCACAGATGCTAGTACAGCCTTGTCAAGTCCTACAGAAAGACCTACGGCAGGTCTCTGTCACAAGTAAACCAGAAGAAAGAGAATTAGTGAAACTCGCATAGTTTCTCAGTTCTAGAAACATAGGAATTCTTTAGGTTCTTACAACATTACATTTATCTCTCCTTTAACTATTACAACTCCAGTTGTACCATATCACCTCAGTATGCTAGAGTTCTGCATATGAATTCTTATTTTATCATACTTGTGAATATTAACTGCTTTTGTAAACAACTTATGTTCCCTCCAACTCCTGGATACGGTTAGTATGTCCAATTGATAAAATTCGAATTTATAAATTTTTTTATTTATTCAATTGTGCGTGTGTGTATGTATGTGTGTGTGTGTGTGTGTGCACGTGTGTATGTATGTGTGTGTAGAACCACGGACGAATTCGGGAACCACCATGGACCGCCTCCACCTCCTTCTTGTTTACTCTGCCCCAGGATTCACAGGCTCCGCCCTACCAGGACCAGAAACGCAGGTCGCCACCGCTTCCATCCGGCATCTATATGTGGGGTCTAGGATCTGAACTCAGGACCTTCTGCCTGCAAGGCAGAGGCTTAACCCCTGAGACACCTCTCCAGCCCCGAAATTCAAATTTAGAGTCAAGTCAACTCTACCTCTAATGTTAAAATCAAAACATGGACTGTATGTCCAGATACCTTTCTACTATAATGCCTCCGCTTACTGAGAACTACATATTCCGTTGGGCAGGTCATGAAGGCAGGCACATCGTGAGGGCAATTATCCATTACCAGTCTCTTGCACTGATGTTAGGAGAAGCCAGTACCTGCCCGAGATCACAGGAATATCCCTGCCAGCCTACATCACTTTCCATAATACTTCTTTACTTTGGTTGAATTACAACCAAATATACCTTTTTATTTCCAAATTGTCCATCCAAATGCTGAATTCTAAACACAAATTCCTACTTTATTCTTCTGGGAATTGAAGCTAACAAGACAGAAGCAACCAAGTTTCACTAAGGAACTTAAAAGGAACAGGAGGGAAAACTCTTCTCCATCCAAAACCAAGATAAAGAAACTCACTGAGCATCACCCACATTACACAATCCTCCCACCCAGGTGTCATTTACATAGGCAACAGTCATTTTAATTGCAAATTAGAGGTCACCCCTGATAATACTGGCCCTCCTAATCCATTCCCGGGCACTCTGGTCCCCAAAGTCATTAGTGCAAACTTGTTTCAATTGCTTTTAGACTCTGCCTACACATAGATATCTCTGTAGGGACCTCTGCTATTCCAGGCTGTATTCTTTTGCCTAGAAGAAAAGGGCTCTGCCTGACTCTGTAATTACTACCTGCAATTTTTCCTCCATCTCTACCATGCTCTTCCTGAACATCTAGAGTACCTACTGTTTAGAAGTAACTATGAGCTCTGTTCTGTGCACAACTAAACCAAACTCCTAGTTCCCCTTTGATCTCCTAAGGTACTGATGCCCTTTTCTGCAATGAGATATTCAATTTTCAGAAGCCCCCAATTTTTGAGAAAAGCCTTGCTGAACAACTGTAGTTTGTGAGAAGTAGTAGTTGATAGTTCTTAAACCAGCATAGAAATTCCCCGAATGTCTTTCTTGCACACAGCTCTCCATTCAATCTAGATTTGACTACAGACTCCCTGAAAAAAGGTCTATCTGCTGGTACAATTCTCTAACTGATAGCTACAGTGGGCAATGTTAATTTTACCTTTTAAAAAAATCTTTTCTCCCAAAGCTGTCAGTGCTAGCCATGGCTGCCACTTTGAAACACTTCCACCTTAGCCAGATGGTCATTTTGTAGAGTCCGCACTTGCAGTCTTTACTGCCTCAATTCTCCCAGTAACTCTTGAAACTCCTTAACAACACCTGACACTACAAAAGATTACGATTCCACCCAGAATCTCTGCTCTCCAAGTTCTCTGGTCTCTCCATCCATCCCTTCCTCTTCCTCCTCCTGCCAGGCTGTTTTGGTGGCTCTCTCCCTGTTCCCTTTGACCTTAAACCATCTCTTCTGTTCTAATGCTCTCCCGCCTGAAGGCTACACTATGACCAGCTCGACAGTAAAGAAACTTTTATTTCTCCCTCATATCAGTTTCTCTTTATTGATGGGCCCCCACGTGGCACCCACACAAGGTTAGAGATGCTCCCAATTTCAAGACCCAACAGTCAATCCCTCCTCTGGGAAAGTTTTGTACCCACATCCAGCAAGATGATCTGCAAATGAGAGAGAACAAGAGAAAGAGAGAGAGAGAGCAAATGAATTGGCTCACGTGCTTCAAGTCAGTGCTGCGAGCATTCAAGTCCAGAGGCTTCATCCAGAACCAAGGCAGGGATTATTTAAATTTCATTCGGAGTCAGGAAGCCTAATAATCAGGAGCAATGAAGTCCAAGAGCAAGAGGAGGAAACAGAATTTACCTTCCTAGCCCTTTCTGTTCTCTTCTGGCCTTCCATGGATGGTGGGTAATGCCTACTTGGAAGACGAGAGCGATGCAATAGGAAGCTGGTCAGCTCCAAAGCATCATCACTAACACACCTAAAAAATGTCTGACAAGGTCTGTGGGTGTCACTTTGACTGGTAAAGATGACACATACAGCTAACCCCAGAGATGTTGCTTCTCCCAAGGCGCCATGGTCCATCAACAGTGGCACCATGACCGCAACCTGCAGGAGACTCCCATCCAAGTGCAGAATGCCAGTGGCTTTGGAAGTAATCAGATAGTTGTTGAAAAAAACAAAAAACATGATTTTTTATTTAATTCCCATTATGCTAATTGTTGGGTTTTGTTTTTAAGCTGGGTTTTTTTTCTCTCTCTCTAAAAACTGGACTGCAAAAAAAAAAAAACAGGTTTCTAGAATCCTGATGCCCCTTCATTAGTCAAACAAAAGTTTAGAGCTCCCTGGTTATATAGCAGAGAAAGCGAACCAAGCAAAAGGCTGCAAATGATCACAAAGACCATGCACGAAATCATTACCCAACAAACAAATGGGGGGGGTCTTGTAACTCGTAAGCCCACTGTGCTTTCCTTCCTGATGACTGGAAAGTGTTATGATGATATAGAAGAGATGCAACTTCATAATAAATGTTCCAATTTGAATGGAAATAAGGAAATTAGAAAATAGACTTGATTTTAAGGTTTCTAAAACGTGCACAGAAAAATGTGCCTGATTTCCAAACTTTACCCTTCAGCAGTTTTTTGGCTCGAATATTCATTTAGAAAATATAAATACTTAATAGAAGTGCCTACATGTTTAGTAGACAAAGTGAGTTATTTTGGAGTCATTTTATTATGAACGACATTCTTCTTTTGCTGTGCCAAGTAAATGAGAATCATATTTTTTCCTAATATGAAAGTGCCTATGTTCCTTCACAATACTACTCCAGCCACTTTTCTTTACACATTCAATTCTTTAACAAGAGTAAACACTTCCACTTCAAACAACAACAACAACAAAAAAGCTCATGTATAAAGACTCTGTTTTCTACACTTTAAAAAATATGGACTAGAGACATGGCTCAGACTTGAATTGGAACCCTAGAAGCCCCATAATGAAGACAGAGAACTGAGCCCACAAGTTGTCTTCTGATGTCTACATGCATGCTGTGCAACCTGTATACACATATGTACATACACAGAGTAAATTTTTTAAACGATAATTATTTTTTTCTTGAAAAATTTAATGTTCTGATTATTAAGTCTATGACTGAGAAAACAGAATAAAAATGAAAAAGTGACCCCAACTGAGATTGTCAAGAATATCTGCAAATAACCAGATACTATCTCAAATTGTTAAAATTATGACACATCAAAACAATATCTCTTTTGTATATTAAACACTCTATATAGATTTATAATCATATTTTTCTTATATAATGCCTCTACTCGTTCTTTAAAAGACGATATGTATACATGTACGTATGCAATGCATGCAAAGTGGGAGCATTGCCACTGAGTTACACTCTGATTCTTGAGAGAAGACACGGGTATTATTCATGTGTCGGCTCTTTAGAAAGGCCTCTTCTATCAATTTTTTAAACTGGTAGCCCCAACTCTGCCACTCCTCATGCCTTTGCCCACAGCACACACTAACTTCATACTTACCCGCACCTTTCAATGCACATGCTTTCAATCCTCTGCCTAAGACCTTTCTAAGCCCCAAGCTCATTCTTGCACAGTGGATTGGTCAGTAGGTAAATAGTCCCAGGAGTGCTTAAGAAATACAAACTAGATTCAGTGGATACTCACCCTCCCTGTCTCCTTCTGTGACAATTCTGACATGTGCCATACATTTGTTACCTAGAGGTCCCCAGTGAGATCAAACCTACTTGCATTTCATGGTGAACTTTATGAAAATGCAGGCAGGACTCAGGACTATCTACTTCTTTGTGTGTAGTTACTCTCTATCAGAATTCCTGGAATTATTTTATTGGAGAATAAATCTTTTGCACCAAATCCTTGTCATGGAGTCTGTGTCAGAGGAGACCACAGTGAAATGCCACCAATTCCCACCACCATGAAGCAGAGTGATAGAGCACATTGTATGCTCTCCATAAATACTTACTGAAAGAACAAAGGAACAGAGTTAATGTTCACCCAGACAATGCTACTAAAAACACCACTGTGTGTCTCACCTGAAGACTACCTTGACAAGCAACCTAGTGCCTCATTTATAGCTAGAACAAAGATTCAGAGAGGTATTTGGGATCTACTGAGCCTCCTTTTAGGCAACAGTACCAGTTACCAAGAGTCAGTCCCCTCTGCCAACAGCGACAAATGGGCCCTTTACTTGGAAAGGCATTCCCTCTTTGAAGTCAACTGAACTGATTCAAACTTAAACTTGGCTCTTCATTAAAACTTACTCTAAATTTGCCACCTACATGCAAAGTCCCTGCTCTACTTCTGTGGCTTTTCCTAGACACTCTGAAGTCTGAAGCTGGGACCAGCCTTTAGGACCAGTACCAACTAATTTCCAGGACCTACTGTTATTAAGAACACTATGCTAATACAAGCCTTTTTTATTAAGAAGTTATAACAAGTGGCAGGGAGTATGAAATCAGCTTCGGAGCTTAGGACCTATGTAGTCAGATGGGTCACACGCCCAAGAAGCTGACCCTGTTGAGGATGCATCAAAGATCTTCTAGGACATCTGCTGGCCTCGACTGTTTTCAGAAAAAGCAGGCACAGTAGTATCTTCCTTATTTTAGGTTGTTAATTAGTCTAAGGCTATGCACCACATAAACACAGACAGGTATGCAGCCAATTCCTTGGGAATTTCCCACTCATGTCGCCTTCAGACTTCCCAAAAGCCCACGGAATCAATCATGGCATCCAGCTCCCCGTTGTCTCCTCAGTGGTTCACTCTGCTAAGGATTCTGTTGCTGCAATTATCTTGCGGAGTCCCCACAGTTTAAGCACACAATTATATAACTGACAGAGAGAATGTACTTTAGATGCAAGATCCAAGTCTAGAAAGCCCATTCATGTCAATGGTGAGGGTGGGGAGTGGGGGTGGGATGGTGAGGCTATAGCTAATACTCCAGAAGGCTTGGGCACAAAAAGTGACAGAGCACAAAATGACCTTCCAGTGTCACATCTAAACTGCAAGGATATACATACATGAAGGAGCACACAATCATAATCATACCACATCCAAGGAGGTAAATCCAATATGGGAAAATGATTTAGCACCACCTTGATGGTGGGATGTGTTCTGCAAGGAGCAGGAAAGCAGTTCAGAATTCAGCACTGACGATTCCCTTTAGAAAGCCCCAGATGTGTCCCCAAACACAAATGACCACAGGACCTCTGAAGTGCTGCATCTGGTGAACTTGCTGTTTCTTGGCAGGGTTGACCTAAGATCCACAACCCACCTACCCTGTATTCATATGTTTGTGCTGCTGCAATGAAATAGCAGAGAATAGGTCATCTATAAATGACAGAGACTTGTTTCTTACAGCTTTAGAGGCTATGTCCATGAACAAGGTATCAACAGACTTGGTGTCTGTTAAGGGTCAGTCTTAACTACCAAATGAGGCTTTGAACACTGTGTCTTCACATACTAGGAGGACTCAAGAAAGGGCGAGCTGCTTCCTTCAGCCCTTGTATGAAGAACTGGCTTATCACCTCCTGAGATTCCTTTAGTATGTTCATGTAAGGATTAAGTTTTTATACATAAATACAGAGGAACACAGTGTAGACCATAGCACTGGCATCTCAGGTGACTTCTTTTATAGAGACTCTTTTCTAAGACTGATGTTTATCTCAGGTTTGTTATGAAATGGAAATGAAGTGACCATCTTCATTTGAAATGTACTTACCAGAATTGTATTTCGTATACCATATTTCATATATTGAATTAGCTTCTTCTGTGCGTAATTCCCACCTGTAGGGACTTCCAGAACCTTACTGACTTAATACCCTGTTCTGCTTTCTGCAGGTTGGACCACTTGGGGCAGTTAACAAACTTCCATGTTCTTTATACCCTGTTACTTTAACGAGAGAATACTACCTCTCAGGGTTACCACAGAGAGAAAACAAAACCAAGTTTTCAAATACAACGTGGTTCAGACCAAACTTAACATGCCCAGACCCTGCACCCTCCCTTCCCAATCTGCCACCCTGTAGCTGTCCTTTACTCCTCCTTTGCACCTGGTGTCCAGTCTGTCAACACATCACCTAAAACCTCAAATCTGACCACCGGGCAACAATGTTAGCTCTCTGGAGTGTGCTTCCACCCTCATCTCCCACCTAGACATTTACTAATGATCTTTCCTGTTCCTGCCTTCACCAATTGCAAGTTTTTCTCAACACAGCAGCCAGAGGACTAAAAACCTACAAATAACCAAGTCATCACTTGATCTACACCAGTGTTTTTCAACCCAGTGTGACTGCCCACCTCAGAGGACATTTGGTAGTATCTGCAGGTATTTTTAATTATCACAGTTGGGGGTTTGTGGGAGTGTTAGGTGTGCCATGATTTCAATGTTCCCTTCCACATTCCAGTTGAAATTCAGTGCCCAATAAACAGCATGGGGAACAGCAGGGTCTTCAGGGGGGAGAAGAGGGAGGAGGCTATGCCCTCCCTTTGGTCCTTGTACTCCAGGTGTGGTACAGCTGTGATCTGAGTGTATCACCCAAGCGTTCATCAAATGCAATTTCATCTCCAGTAAGGTGTATTAAGATGGTGAAAGCTTAAATACAGTGCTTAGAGTTGGGCCTTTTCAGAAGAGATTAGTATTAGCCAAGAAAAGTTCCACAACTGGATCCTGGTGGCTTTGAGGGGGAGAAACAGGGGAGGAGAGAAACGCACACATGCGCATGTACACACACACACACACACACACACACACACACACACACACACACACAACCTCATCTTTTGGATGTGATGCATTGTGCTGCCTTGAGCTTCTTGCCAGCAAGCAAAACTTCACGTGGCTTCTCAATAGTGGACGTATGGAGCCATGGACCAAAATAAATCCATTTTCTTTATAATTTATCCACTCTGTGATGTTGCATTATGAACAACAAAAAGCAAAGCAATACAATCCCCTTTACATTGCAATGATGAAAACACTCCAATAAAGTGTCGTTAAAGCAGAAGCTATCACCAGACATTGACTAAGGTATCTGCTGATACTTTGGTCAGCTTCCTGAACTAAGGGAATTAATTCCCATCTTTTATAAACAATGCTGTTGTAAGAAGCATGAATATACTGAGACTATGCTTGCACAATATAACAGGTAGAGTCCAGAAACACTGCTAAACATCCTCCACACTTAATACAGAATTACCCAGGCCCAAATCAGCATGGCCTGAGCCCTTCTGCCTCTCTGACCTGTTCCCAACCCTCTCCAGATGGTGACCTCTCTACACAATGCCTGTGTGCCCGTCCTGTGGCTATGAAGTTCTTCCCCAGATATTTACAGGGCTCCTTACTTCAAGCTTTTGGACCTTACCAACTACTTCACTGTGTAAGTCACAGTTCTGCCCAGTTCCTGCCCCCAGCTCCCACCCCGGCTCTTGTCTACACTCTTACCTCCAGCTCCTGCCCCCATCTCTGGCTCCAACTCCAGCTCCAGCTCCCAGCATCTGTCCCACACCCTCAGTCTTTTCTCTGCATCATTTTCTTCATCGCAAGTACCACCATCTGGCACCTTTTTCATATCACTTGCATTTCCCTTGTCTCCAGCCCTGGAATGTAAAATCCATGAAGGAGGGGACTCTTGCCTGATTTTTTCAAACCGTGTGCCTGGCACATAGCAGGTACAACAAATATTTAGTGGCACAAATGAATAAATGTTCTCTTCGAAATGTACCTGAATTAAGTCTGGAAGAAAGCTGCTAGTTTGCATGTGAAAGAGTCTGAATTTAGATTCATTATCAGGCTTATGTTCATATCTAGTTTGGTATCAAAAACAAAGAGGACTATAACAATAGGTCCCAAGTAGAATTCTAATGCTAATGTGAAAACTGTAGAAGGGCTAATGTGAAAACTGAGCATCAGACACTTTTAACCTTCTTTGTTAAAAGCTCATAACACGTCGAACTACTGGAAAATGTCTGTCTATGGTAGCTACATCCAAACTAAAATCCAGTGTATTTAAAAATCAAGACCATTTTAAAAACTCTGAACTGTCCAAAACTTTTTTTTGTTCTGTCTTTGTTGCCACTGTTGTTTTTCTGATGTTGTTTTGCTTTGCATTGCTTTCCAGAAGTCTCCAACATTCACCAGTATAAGTACTCGCTGAATCCACAGCAATGCTTATACTTATGTTGAATATATCAATGAAAAGATGCAATTGCCCTCTGAGGGTTTACAGTCTGATGTAGAAGCTAAGACACTTGTGTTGTTGATCTGATCAACAACAAAGAAAATAGAAGGCGTGCAAGGAATTAAAGGAAGAAAACAAACAATGCAATAGGAGTCCTTGGCAGAAGTAGGGAGGTTGGGGGGGGGGGTCAGGGAGGAGAGAGCTGGCATTTCTTGAAGGGGCCTCAGGGAAAGGGATATGACAATGTTTTGCAAGTGGCAAGTTTGCCACCTGATGAGCACCAAAGCCCTTTCACTGTGGGGAAATGGCAAGAAGCAAGCAAAAGTTCACTATAACCGGAGCACAGGCCTACTCCACTGGTTCAGGCTGGATCTACAAGCACAGCGGCTGGAACCCAAGACTTACAAGCAACACAGGTGGTTTTATTAGTAAGTTCAGAACTTTGAGTTTCCCCAGCAGAGAGCAAAGCCAGAAGGGAAGGATTTACATAAGCAGGCTGGGAACAGAAGCCGAGGGTAACTGTATTGCTGGAACCAGAGAGAGAAAGGCCCTGGCCAAAAGACAGGGCTCCATCTGCAGATAGGGTGTGGCCACCTGTGGGAACAACAGGAAAGAGGTAGCAGCTCATGTGGCACAGGGCAAAAGGCTGTAGCTTTCCCACACCCAGAAGGCACACGAATGAGCAGGGAGGGTGTCCAGAGAGTAAGTTCAGTGGTGCCATGACCTTGGGTACATCGTAAGATTACAATGCCCAACATTTTAACTGGGCTTTATCAGTTGGTTTCATAGAAGAGGAATCAAAGGTACATGGTTATTTTTCCCACAAATGTTAGAGGAGCCCTTTCCTGAAACAAGCCTCGCCTAAATGAAATCAAATGGAAGTTTCTGGAAAAGGCTGGCACAAGCTAATCTATCGTTCACAGAATAAAATAATTAAAATGGGTTATGACAAACAGTTCTTTGTTTTTAACTTTCCTTTCACTTGTTACCTCATGAGTAGAGACAAAACATGTGACGTCTAAATCCAAATATTACAAAATGGTGTTAAGATGCGTCGAACATGGTTCTTAAAGAACAAACATTTGAGGGGAAGGTATGATGAGGTGCCATCCATTACTGAGTACAACATACAGGTGCTGAGATCCCACTCTGCAGCAAGGACTATTCTTGGCACTTGGACGAACCAGCAAATAAATGATATTGTGCCACTTCCAGGCTTACAGTCTGAAGAGGTGGGGAGAATGAGTGAATGAAAAAAAAATAATTAAACTGTGTGCTAAACTGAAAGATGGTGTACAGAAAAAGCTAAAAATAGAGGACAGGGCAAGAGATACAAGGAGAGTTCTGCAATTAAGCAAAGACTTTGAAGAGGTGATGGGATTAGTCATGTCCACAAGAGTAGCAAGGGAGAGCCTCCATGAGAGAAGAAATAGTCAAAGTAGAGACCCTGCCTGAATGTTCCAGAAACAGGAAGGACATCATTGTGACAGGAAATGAGAATAGGGGGTCCAAGGTAAGGTCAGGAAGTAGTGGGATGGTGCAGGCTATAATCAAGGCAAAGACACTTGCATATGCTACAAGAGTTCTACTATAAGCCACAACCCGACCCACAAATGGCTTTTACTGGGAGTGAAAAAGAAGACCCTTAAGGATGATTCAGGGTAGCATACATAAGGTCTGTGTGACTCTGGGTCCTGGAGGAAGCCTGGCATAAACAGACTACGCTCCACAGGAAGGACAATGGAGAACCTGCCACTGGCCAAAACAGCAGCAGAGAACATGCTGAAGGCAGAGCAGAGAAGAGATGACAGAGGCCACAGAAGACTCCAAGAGCAAGACTGAATCATTGCATCTGTGCTAAATTCAAATAAAAATAGTTTAACAAATTCCAGAAAGCACGACACTCGGTCAAACACTAGGATTTTATTTAGTACCTGCAATTAAGAGGGGAAATAAATCCCAGGGAGTTTTTCCATAAAGAATCTGATTACTCACAATCAGTAAGCTTCATGTAGGTGCAGTTTGGTGCACAGAGTAAACAGCAGAGTCTTTGCAACAGGGTAAGCATCACATAAAGTAAACATGGGAAACTGTTAGCCCTGGACTTATTAATGGAAACAGAACCTACAAATGAGTGGTCTGTGTGTGTCATAACCAAAACATAAAATCTCCCAGCTAACCATAGGTCAGGGGAAATGTTTGATTTCTTCAGAGGTCAACTTTGACTGCCAATCGTAACAGTTCACTGTTTTTCTATTTTGATTGGGGGAGGACTTTTTCTGAAGCAGAAAGACAAATTTTGATTTTTAACTTTAACCTGAATTCATGTTTCAAAACACGACATAAGAACTTTGGTGATAATGGTACCAATCTTATCATTTTTAAGATTCCAACATCCTCAGGTTGTTTCCCAAACGTAGCATCTTCAATGCCATCATGATTTATTATCTGACATGCAGGGGGCACTTCTAGAACATTAAAGGAAGTACTTTCTAAGGTAACATAAAGAGGAAACCCACTTTAAGTTCAAGTTGAGTTAAATTAAGCAACCCACTCGGCTGAAATAGGAAAACCCAACTGTAATAAAACCACAAAGAACAGAAAAGACGTGGAACCCCTTCTCATTTCTTTCATCACAGCAGCAGCATAATCATCTGTCCCTAGGACTGAGTTCAGAAATGCTTCCGGAAGTGCTGGAAACATGAGTCAATCATGAAATAGACTGCCTTTCACTATCAATTGCATTACTTCCTTAAAAATTCCCATATTATTAGTTAAGGTTGCCTTTTTTAAAGGAAATTCAGAATTTAAAAAATCTAAGATTATACAAATGATAAAAATGGAAAGTAGCTGATATGGAGGCAGGGTCTTCATTTTACAATTACATTACTACAGACTTGGCTTGGTTATGCTTTAAAAGATTTAATAGCTCCATGCACATGTGCAGACCAGAAGACCAAGACAAGTGTCTTCCTATATTTCTCTCCACCTTATTTTCAGAGACAGGATTTCTTACTGGAACTGTAGTTCACTGATTCACCTAGATCAAGTGGCCAGCAAGCCCACAGGATCCTCAGGTATCTGCCTTACCTTATATGGTTTCTATGGATCCAAACTCAAGTCCTTGTACATGTGCATGAAGTCATCTCACCAATCCAATTTAATAATTTTTAATAGATGACTTCATTCATCTCTAGATAGTATGATCAAGGATATAGACAAATTCATTAATATTTAATTGTTTTATCATAAAAGCAACTTTCATATGGTTTAATCTTACATTTATCAGTAATGCAAATGAGGATATTTAATCCAGACAGAAGAAAATGTTTTTGAATGACACACATGAACAGAACAGTGAGGTTTCATCTTCACTACTTTAATCTGCCTATAACAACTTTAAGTATCTACATAAAATAGCTACAAAAATCATTAGAAAAACTTATGACATGCTTTATCATTGTCCAATCCCAACATCAAACCAAAAAACTTAAAGCGACATAACCTAGCTTTTTTATCCAAGCATTTCTAGTTTGATAGTACTGGAAAGCCTAACATGAAGCTAACAATGAAGCTTATACAGCTGTAAAGAATGAAATCAAGTTATCCTTAGGACAAGGATGGAACTGAAGATCATCATGTTAAGTAAAATAAGCCTGATTCAAAAAGACAAATGCTGAGTGTTCTCTCATGAATGAAATCTGCATTTAAGATATGAAAGTAAATGGGGACTATTTGGGAAAGAGGAAAGGGACCAATGGGAGAGAGGAAGAAAGGGAGAAAGTAGGGTGAAGATCAAAATACATGATTTTCATGTATGAAAATATCATAATTGAATACATTCTTTTGTACGATGAATATATGCTAAAAAAAAAAAAAAAACACACATCTTTCTTTACTCTTACCTGTCATCAGAGGGAGGATTTTCTACCTTTACCTCTGTCACAAGCTGCTGATCACTCTAGAAGAAAGGAAGCAGCCCAGCTCTGCACCCCATCAATACCACCAGTGCACCTTCTGTAATAATCCATGCATATCCAGGCTCCTTAATTTTTACTACACACTCTGATATTCTTTTCTCAAAACTTCTTCAGGAACTTAGCCCAAGAAAATTCTCAAAGTCACCTAAGACTGATTTCTAGCAAAATGAAAAATTATATGACTAGGTATCAGGACAACTAAGCAAATTTCTACCAGGCTTTGCTTTCAGACAAAAAGGAAGAACATGTCTCCTCAGGCACTCTGTCTGGTCTGGTGTGACAGTTTCCAGAGAACCAACTTCAAATACTTATTCTAATTGTAGAGCCCTAAATGCAGGTGACTCATCTTCTCTTAATGATGAAAAGGAACTCTTAACCCCTTACACAGTTTAAGTGAGTGAAACAAGAGCTGGCATCTACATATAAGCATCTAGCTGTAAGTATGAAACCCAAATAGTAATGACTTTTTAAGGACCAGTAACAAAATGACATATCACTGTAAACTATCCAACCTTACGATCAATTTCCTTATATAAAATTTAGGTTTTTGAATATTTCCATGAGCTCTTATCTATTGACATACTATGTGAAAATACACATATGCACACATACATGCATATCTACACATGCTAAAACCAACCCCAATCTGCTTTTTCTACTGTCCTTAATTTTTACTACACACTCTGATATTTTCTTTTCTCAAAATTTCTTCAGGAACTTAGCCCAAGAAAATTCTCAAAGTCACCTAAGACTGATTTCTAGCAAAATGAAAAATTATATGACTAGGTATCTTTATCTTTTGGAATGGTATTTAGTATTTTCTAAGAAACTGCAAAATCATTTTATGTCCCATTTGTCCTAATGATACTGCTATGGACTCAATGTTTGCGTCCCCCTGTCATGGCTTGAATATCAGTTTTCTCCCACAGGCTCTTGTGTTTGAATTTTAAATTGATCTTTGTGGCAACTTCAGGGGGTGAAGCCATGCTGGAGGAAGGCACATCGCAGGTAGAGGGGCTTGAGATTAGTTGGCCCTTCCCCGCTGCTGTCCATCTGCTCTCACTGTAGCTTTCTCAGCCCCCACTGATGGATGTGACTAAGCCACCTCGAGCTTCTGCCATCTGCCATGCCTTTTCAATCACAGCAGACCGTATCCCCTCTCTGGAACCTTAAGCCAAATTATTTAAGTTGCTTGAGTTTGAATGTTGTCTCTCAGCAACAGGCGACAGAAATCAGTACCAAGAGAGGAGTGCTGCCTTGAGACTAACAGTGAAGTGTTGTTGTGAAGCTGAGAGAATTTGGTACTGAGAAGTATAGCCATTTGCTGATGTGCCTTTGGAAATTTTTGTTAGGAGAAATATGAAAAGTTATAGAGTTTTTCATTGGGAAAGCCTTTGTGTCCTGGAGATGGGGCCTAAAGGGCCATTAGAGTGAGACCTTGGAAGACAACAAACAATGGAGCCCAGTTTGTGATGGTGGGGGGGGGGAATAGAGACTGTGCTGGGAATTAGAGGAGGTACCAGTAGAGTAACCCTCTGACAGAGGGTTTGGTCAAGTTTTGCCCAGTCCTGAAAACTTCTCTAAAGTTAAATTAAAGCCTTCGGTGAAGGAAAAAAAAAAATTTCAAAACCATGTCGCCTTGACAGTGTGACATGGCTACTGTTTTAGCTACTTGTTCAGATTTATGATTGAAAAGGAAAAAAAAATCAGAAATAAAACTATGAGATTTGATAAGAAAGAAATGTGATGACAAAAATGGCAACTATTGTCAATGAGACCAGCTCCATTAGTGAATCAAAACTTGTTCTCCATTTGGACAATAAAAGAGGCTACACCCTGAGGCAAAATCCTCAGGGAAGGTTCCTGTCCATAAGAATACTAATTCCTTTGAAAACAGAGAGCTTGAAGGTCAGAGTTTCAAGGAAATGTTTTGCCTCTGCTATTCTAAAGCAAGGACCCAGGAGAGATTCTGCCCAGATTCAGCACAGAAAAACTAACAAGCTGTGGTTCAAGGAGGCCAATCTCCACCTAGAAGTTATAACAGAACTTGGCAATGTCATCCAAGGGATACTTATTTTAGAGGCATTAAAGATACAAGGGCAAAAAGGATGTAGATCCCTCCTCCAAGGTTTCAGAGAGCAGTTGAAGCCAGGCAGTGTATAACAGGATTCAAAAATATTCAAAGAAAGGCCATATAGGACAAGCTTAACACAAAACACCATTCCAAAAGGAGAAAAATTTAAAGCTTTCCCACTTAGATCAGGAACGAGAGAAGGACTGCCAATTGTCATCACTCCTATTCAGTACTGTGCTTGAAGTCCTAGCCAGAGCAGCAAGTCAAGAAAGAGAGATCAAAAGAATGTATGAATAGGAAAGGAAGAAGTTAAAGAATCCCTATTTGCAGATATATGATTCTATATTTGAGAGAGCTGTATGATTCCACCAAGAAACTACTTGAATAAATAAACACTTTGAGTAAATTGGCAGGCTACAAAAATCAACAACTTATTACAAAAACACACATATTCATTGCAGTTCTAGTCACAATAGCAAAAAAATAAATTCAGTCAACATGCCCATCAAGAGAGGAATGAGTAATGAAAATGTGGTATATATACACAATGCAATAACATTCAACCATCAGTAGCCTTCTTATATACCAGAGACAAACAAGTTGAGAAAGAAATAAGGGAATCAATCCCATTAGCCATAGCCTCAAAGAAAATAAAATAAACTTAACCAAAAAGGTAAAAGACCTATACAATGAAAACTACAAAACACTGCTGAAAGAAATTAAAGAGGAAACTATAAAGTGGAAAGACCTTCTACACTCATGGATTGGCAGGATTAATATTGTGAAAAGGACCATCCTACCAAAGGCAATGAACACATTTAATGCAATTCCAATCTAAATCCCAACCCTTCACAGAACTGGGAAAATTATCTAAAAATTCATATGGAAGAACAAAAGACCTGGTCCAAACAATCTTGAGCAATAAAAATACTACTGGAGGTATAACTATACTGGATTTCGACTATACTACAGAGCTACAGTAATAAAAACAGCACGGTACCTGCACAAAAACAGATACATTGACAAATGAATTAGAACAGAAATTATAGAGATAAACTCCCACACATACAGCCATCTGATTTTTTTAACAAAGGAAACAAATATCACCCTGGGGAAAATACAGCATCTTTAAAAAGTGGTATTGGGAAAATTGGACACCTACATGTAGAAGAATGAAAATTGACTGCTGCCTCTCTTCTTATACAAAAGTCAACTCCAAATGGATCAGAAATCTCAATGTTAAACCCAAAACCCTAAAACTGTTAGAAGAAAGAGCAGGGACTACATGCGAATAGGCTTAGGTTAAAAAAAAATTTTCTACACAGAACTCCAAGTGTCCAGGAACAAAGATAAATAATAAGCAAGTAGGGCTTCATGAAATTAAAAAACATCCGTTCTGCAAAAGAAATTATTAACTATGCAAAAAGAAAACCCATAGAGTTGGGGAAATCTTTGCTAGCTATGAAGCTGGCAAGGATTAATTTCTCCAGAGTATACAAAGAACTCAAAAAATTAAACACCAAGAAAGCAAACATCCCAATTAAAAAATAGGCCTTGGAACTACATAGGGATTTCACACCAAAAGAAATTGAAATGTCAAACAAATATATTAAAATATGCTCAACTTTCCTGGTCATCAGAAAAATGTAAATTAAAACTACCCTATGATACCATCTTACCCTAGTCAGAATGGCTAGGATCAAGAATACAAACAACAGACAACACTGGTAAGGATGTAGAGAAAAGGGAACACTTATTCATTGCTGATGGGGTATAAAGTAGTATGCCACTTTGGAGATCAGTGTGGAGGTTCCTCAAGTTAAAAATGGGACTACCACATGACCCAATTATACCACTTCTAGGAATAGTCCCAAAAGATTCTACAACTTATTACAAAGTCACATGCTCATTGCAGTTCTAGTCACAATAGCAAAAAAATAGATTCAGTCAACATGCCCATCAAGAGAGGAATGAGTAATGAAAATGTGGTATATATACACAATGGAATTAACATTCAACCATCAGGAAAGATGAGATTATGGAATTTGCTGGTAAATAGATGGAAGTGGAAAACATGTATGGAGCAAGGTATCTCAAACACAGAAAGACTAATGCCACATGTTCTCTTAAATGCAGATGCTAGCATTTCTCCAAACTGAAGTATTTAGCTTGGAATTATCGTAAGAGTCAGACAATTTGAAAAGGATCAATGAGTGGGAAGGTGAGAAAGGATAAGTTAGGGTGAAACTTTTGGAGGGGGCAGAAAAAATATCTGGGGGGATGAGGGGATGGGATATAGGAAGGGTGGAGCAACTTAAAGAAAAACCTTAAGATTGTGGGATGGAACCAAATAAGAACCTCCAATGCTATTAATATGTCAAAAAAAGACTTCCTTTAAAAAAAAAGAAGAGGGAGCTGGAGAGGTAGCTCAGGGGTTAAGCCTCTGCCTTGCAGGTGGAAAGTCCTAAGTTCGGATCCTAGACCCCAACTATAGACACCGGGCAGAAGTGGGGGCGGCCTGCATTTCTGGTCCTGGTAGGGCGGAGCCTGTGAATCCCAGGGTAGAGTAAACAAGGAGGAGGTGGAGGCGGTCCATGGTGGTTCCCGAGTTCGTCCGTGATTCTACACACACACATACATACATACACACGTGCGTACACACACATACACGCAAAATTGAATAAAATAATAAAAAACCCAGTGACAATTAAAACTATATTAGTAGTAGAAGGAATGTGACACTTTCTGATAAGTTCTTGGGCAGAGAGGTCTCAACCACCCCACATGCCCACCCCATGCACACACTCAAACAGTATAGGCTTTTGCCATTGCTGTTGGGTACCCTCCAAAAAATTGACAGTAAAACACTATTACTGATGATACATATGGATCACAGACATGGCCAAAAAATACTAACTGAAACTGGTTTGGGAACTTCCTCCTTTCTGGACAGCTTTCACAGTACCAAACAGTGCTATAGAAGCTACTGGGAGAGAAAAATAATCAAAGGCTTCATCAACCTGTGAGATCTGCAAGTTGAAACAAAAATCACCATGGCAAGAAGTGGCCATCAGCGTAATCGTGGCATGAATATAAAGGACACAACCAACAACTTTCCGATTGGATTTAAGACCCACTTGTCAGAATGGAACACATTCCTGTTACTGTAAACTAGAATAAGAACCTATGATATAGAAAGAAAGGTCACAAGGGAAGAACAAATTATGAATCTTTACCTAGGAAGATAGTACTTAGAACTGTTCTGCAAATACCTACTATTATACCCACAGTTTGGAAGAGCATTCAGTACTCAAGCTAGAAACCTTCTTCTACAACAGAAAGTATTTATCACTAAAAAACACGACTTGCCAAAATGCAGAAAATAAGTGTCTGCAAATTGCTTGTCCCTGGACAGGACATATAAGCCTCAACTACATCCACCCCAAGGCCCAGAGAACATCACAGAAGAGGGGGAGGCAAGACTGTAAGAGCCTTAAGTGGGAAGGTGAGGGGCCATGCACTATCTCCTGGACACAAGGCTGTGATAGACAAGATTCATGGCAGATACATATACTTACACAAGAATTGTATGAGGACTGGCTTGTCAACATCTCACCATAATACCAGAAAGATCTTAAGAAGCTCCATACCTCTCTGAGAGACTGATGAGGACTAATGTTGATGGGAAGGTAGATGGTGCATCCATTGATATAGGATGCTTGCTGAAGCATGAATCAGGTCAAGAATTAAGTATCAGAGACCAAATAAAACATGGTGAGCCACACAAGTGAAAAGATTTGAAAATAGGAGGGAGTCTGGCCAGGAAGATGAAGGGCTGCAAGGGGAAAAGGAAGGGAAACAGGATTTGGGACTAATGATTGAAAATATTACAGTCATTACATTCATGTACATAACATTAAAAAAAACTACAAAGAAGCTCAGGAAAAGTATTAAATGTAGAGTTAAACCCCAGACACTGTTGAGATACAAAGATGTGAAAGATGCCAGATCCAATGTGGGACATCTACCCAGGAGAGGTGCACACCAGGGAGGAGCCAGTCCAAGAGAATGATTTGTTCTATAGCAGCTACACTGGTGGGGCAAATCTGAGATGATTTCAACAAGAGGCTCATGTGTTGGACTTGAACCTGCAGACTTGGAGTTTGTCCTACTGGTTTCTGGGTTTGTTATCTTTCTTGAATATGTCCTTCATTCCTCTCTTTTGGAATGGAAAATATTTATTATGTGCCATTTTATATTGAAGTATATAATTTGTTCTTTGATTTACAGGAGATGTTGGACTTTTGGAATGTGCTGGTACTGATGTAGTGGAATCAATGAGACTGTTTGTTGAAGTTGGACTGAGTACAGTTTACATCATGAGGTGGCTATGAGCCTACAGAGGCCAGGGGCTTGAGTATAAGTTGTCCCCTTGTCCCACGGGCTCATATGTTTGAATCCTTAGTTGGTGTTTTGAAAATTTGTGGCAGCTTTAGCAATCATAGCCTTCTGACAAGTCACATGGGAGCTGTGGAGATTGGAAAGTCTCACCCTGCTTCTATTAATTTGCTCTAGGGGTCTTCTGCTTATGCCCTCTCAGCCTCCATCATGGATAGGGCTCAAGCTGCCTCCAGCTTCTGTCACCTACCGTATCTTTTCTGCCATAATGGGCTGTATCCATTCTGGAACCATAAGCCAAAGAAATCTCCCTTTCTCCTTAAAGTTGTTCAAATTTAAATGCTGTCTCACAGCGACAGAAACAGTAACTGCAACATCCCCCAAGTTTATGCGTCAACTCAAGCTCCAGATATTATGTTGTCTGAAGGTGTGCCTTTAGAAGCTGATGACAGTTAGCTTAGGCAATGCAGAACTTAATTAGATCAGCACCAGCTCTCTCCAGAACACTAGATCAGTGTTACAGAGTATTAGTGTGGAAGAGGTGCATCATGTCATTTAGGCTAAATACATGGACAGCCTTCCACGAATGGCCATGATATGGGCAACTCTGGTGGGCTCCTTTGGTTCAATGATTCAAAGCACGGACAAGGCCATAATTTTCAAAGAAGTCCTCCAGCCTCAAAATAAGACACATCATTTGGGCCTTGCAGCTTAACTGTCTCACTAACAGTAGACCTATCTCAGCAAGTCTCACTATAGCATTTAGCAAGTTCATGTGTGCATAACAAATTCAAGGGCATCTGTTCAATTATCACGCCAATACTCAAATTTTGGAACAATATTAGAGCAAAAGATAAGCCACATGGATTCACATTTCAGACTCTAATGAGATCATTCTTAGGACAATTTGTAGACATTTTTTCCAGCCAAATTTTTACCTAGAGTCCTTGAATGACAGCATGAATGTGAATGTGATCTCCCACCAATGCGTGAGTTGAGAAAATGGTGTTCATAGTCTATGTGGCATATTGAATGTATCTATCCCTCAGATGTGCAAGAATGTTCACTGTCATGTTAAAGGAAATAATCACCTCTGAAAGCATACCTTTCTCATGTGCAGAAATGATTTTAATTAAATGCTCTGTGCATACTAAAATAAATTTAGCCAGGAGGTCACCCTGAAAAACTTACTTCAGCTTTCATTTTTCTGTACAGTAATCATCTACAATCATTTCCTAACAAAGCTCAGTGTGTAGAATTCAAGGCAGTATCATCTGTTTCATAAAAGAAAAATTTTCTATCCCAGGACTGACTCTGCTTGTGAGGCTTAAATTTATGAACTGATTATGAAAACTACCTCAGTAATATTATATAGAGCACTCAAAGTAATTAACTACATTAAAACAATTATTAAGTAAAAAAATATTATGAAGAATATTTAGGCCACAAGATTGTTAGTATGATACAAGGTTGTGTTTAGAACCTTCTAGTTCATTTTCACAAACACATCTTGGCACAGTACAGCATAAAAATTCCAAGACATTTGCTAATTTATGTCTGGCATCTTGGATGCAGCTTCTAAATAAAACAGTTTCACTTATGCTTTACTATGATTGGCACATCTTTGTTTACCAGTAACTACCAGTTGCTTCTCCCGCTCCTTCATCCCCATCACAGAACTGCCTGAAATGGGAGTACATGTTATGTTTGCTTTTATTTTACGTAAGACAAACTGAATTTCCAAACAGACAGGAAGGTGATATCATCTATTCTAATCCCAAATTTGGAGGAAGAGGCCACAGAGGCATAATGAGGTGAAAACAATTAGCATGTACTTCCAGGTATAAAGACACTGGTCCTCCACAGCCAGCACGGTGTTCCTCTAAGGAGGCACGACAGGAGCAGGCATAATGTCCTCAATACCACTGCTAAACTCTGCAGAGCGAACAGTGTCATCTTCCTTACTGGAGGAGCTGAGCAAGCCTGGGATGGAAGGACAGCTCACACTGAACAATGCCCAAGGTCTTGGGTCTGACTTGGGACACTTTAAAAATAAAAGGAAAATTATGTAAATTAGCTGAATGAATGTACTATTCCTGCCATGAAATACTGACTTTATGCAACACACACACACACACACACACACACACACACACATTTTGTCTTATAAGGTTCTACAGGTTGAAAATACATGACCGATTCACCATTCTAAAGCTGCCAGGAAAGTCACCTTCCTTTCTGAGGGGTCTAAGTGGTCCCCACTTTCTTGTCTCACAGCTTCCAGAGGTTGCTCACAGTTCTGGTTCATGCTGACTTCCTCCATCATGCAAGCAGCACGCATGAGATTCAAACACTTGGACTCCTATTGGATTTCTTTCCCCGACACCCCATCTTGCTTGGCTCCCCTGTTTCTCTCCCCTTTTCTCTCCTTGAAAGCAACCAGCTAAGGCCTCTACTCTTACAACCTCTTAAAAAATACCTCATCCAAATCATCCAGGAAGAGCTCACCATCTCCATCTCCAGGCCCCTATTTAATCACTTTTGCAAAGTCCTTTTCATCTCCTTAAGTGTTGTTGACAAATCCTTGGGAGGAGGACTTCAGTGTCTTTTGAAGATGATCATTCTGCCTATATGACACCTGCGCACTATGCTAAATGTTAAATGGTCTCACAATCCTTCTAATGTCCAAGTCAGAAACCTACAGAGGACATCCCTGAATTGATCCAACTGACTTTCACTTCCAAATCTCTGCTTCCTTCACCACCTCATGGGTGGTGATCTAGCATCAGAATATTTTTAGTTATGGATCAACTAATGATCTAAATGAGTCTTCAGTTTTGTCAAAAGTGTAGTGCCCTTCCTTGGGATATTCTTACACTATAAGATAATGCTACTAAGGTTTTTGGAAAGAGAAACATCTTTCTCTTATACAATCAGAAAAGAAGGGCATGTACACACATCCTCTGGCAGCTCAATTATATGCAGAAGTAAAAAAAAAAACACAAAAAGGTTGAGGCATTGGCAGTCTCAAAACACTTGCACATACCCCATTAGAACACATTTGATTGTGCCCAAGGGTATGCTTAAACCCATTCTGAAAATCTGTAGAATAAAATCAAAGATGTTTTGCATACTGCACAATGCCCTCCATGATGTAATGTACCTCTTGTTCCCCTGGCTAATCCCTCTGTGTCCCACACCAGTTTGGGACTGAACTACAGACACTGCTTCCCAGTTGCTCTCACAAGGGACATATGTCAAAGACTTCCTCTTTAGAATACACTTTGCCCCCCAATAGCTTGATGCTATTTTGGACCCAAGAGATGAGTCATTGAAATTTATACCAGCATTCTGCCCCTGGCTGTCTGGTCGCTGGGACTCTGCTGGCTGTGTGATACAAATCATCAGCAACTGCTTAACCGCTTACCCCAGCAGTAGGATTAAAAACTATACAGCAAACCATCTAACCATACATTTTATTGTTAATCTCCAGGATCTCTGCTCAACAGTGCCGGCATGACACATGAACAGATGAGGTTTGTATCACTCTGCTCTTCTATCCCTGATCATCTTTTGTTCTAAACATTAATCACAATTTTCCATTGCACATCAGTGACAAAATTAGCATGTACTTCTCCATAGCAGGTTCTTTTTACTTTTACCTCAAATGGTCCACATCCTGCCCAATGTCACAATGATGCATGTAAACATCTGGCTACTGTCTGCGCAAGTAATAGCCACTATTTCCTCATTGGATTCCTTATTGGGTTCCCAGGTCCTGACCAACATTCATTACAAACCCCTCTTCCATAATCTCTCAACCCCAGTCTCTCTGCTTCCCTCATGATCGCATTTCCTTAGTATTAGGGTTTGAAAGTGAAATGCCCCCATGGGCTCAAACATTTGAACACTCAGTTCACGTCTGGGAGTGAGCAGTGAGGTGAGGTCCAGTTGGACCAGGTGAGTCACTGTGGATGGTTCTTGACATTTTTCAATCAAACCCCACTTCCATCTCCATGTGATGGTCCACC
The DNA here is from genome assembly GCA_023101885.1 of Typhlomys cinereus. Taxonomy (NCBI): domain Eukaryota; kingdom Metazoa; phylum Chordata; class Mammalia; order Rodentia; family Platacanthomyidae; genus Typhlomys; species Typhlomys cinereus. Next base: position 962,255 of record JALPQD010000057.1, on the reverse strand, counting down.
AGGGGTCCCCTATAATGAAAGGCCTAAATCCCTTAGAAGCATCAGACAAAATAAGCCTTTCTCCCTTAAGTTGCTTCTTGTCAAGTAGTTTATCTGGGTGAGAAGAAATGTAATTAACATAATACCCAGTTCTTTTATCTGCAAATCCCTGTGCCCACTATTTCTCTCAAAGTTTTTTTAACTTTTACGGTGAAATACCAAAGGTTTAGGTAAGAAGGTATTCCCCTATTCAAAGGAAAAATATTCTAACAAAATTTCCTCGTTACATTTCATTATTGCCTCAAAGTCTCTTTTCTTGCTGCTATAATGAAATACTCTGACAAAAGCAACTTAAGGGGAAAAGGGGGGTTTATCCTGGCTTAGAGTTCAATGGTATGTCACAGCAGAAAAGCTAAGGCAGCAGGAGCTTTTCGCTGGTCATAATGTATCAAGAATAGAGCAATGAATGTTGTGCTCAATTCACTTTCTCCTTTTTACACAGTCCAGGACCCAAGCCCAGGGCAAGGTACCACACACAGACCGTGGGTCTTCCCACCTCAATTAACCTAACCAAAATAGGCCCCCACCAGGCACGCCCAGAGACCATCTCCCCAGTGATTCTAAGTCTCACCAGGTTAACAGTTCAGATTAAGCATTTTGATTATTCTCCTTATAAGTTTTCTATTTGATCATTAGTAATTACCAGTGAATGAACATTAAAAACACAGGGTTTATTTCTATCTACTAAGGGCTTTTTGTATATATGTCCATGTAACAGAATTTTATATCATGTACAAAATAAAATCTTACTAGAAAGTTGATGCTTCACATGATATATTGAAATATATCTAATTATTTCCTCCATATGTGAACATAATGTAAATAAATAATGCATTATAAGCACAAAATTAAGTTTTTTGCAAATTGTTCCCCACAAATTATAGCTCACTGGTGTTAATATTTTTTAAGTGGTCCAGTGGACCTGAATCAGACTTTGAGACAATGTTAAGAATGATGTGATATGATAGGAATACGGACTCACATGGAAGCTGCAACCTTAATTTTGAATGGTTGTGTATTGAAAAAGGAAGAGAATATTTTCTTTCATGTGATTTACAGATTTCAGCAAGTTCATACAGCAACAATTATTGCATGACCATAATCAAGTTAATGGGAAACTGGCATATTTGAGGTGGTTATAAATTGGTGGGTTATTTCAAGTGAAATTTGTATCTCTGTGGGCATAACCTGAGTGTTATAACTGAACGATTTTTTACTAAAATACATTCAGATGGAAATAAGGGTGTTTTGGGCATCTATTGGAATTAAGAATCCTTAAACGCACCATTTTTTGGAATGGAAAATATATGGAGAGCTTATGGGAAGTGACATACAGGCATCTGTGAATGCTTAGTTAGTGTATCAAATAAGCTGTACAGGGAGATCTATGAGAGGTGATAGGAGTGCAACACATCAGTGCCTCTGAAGCGTCCCAGTGATCTGCACCCTCCTGGAGAGTTTGTTAGAGCACAGACTTCTGGAAGTCTCATCTAGTAGGATAATGTGCCTTTATAGGAACTTCCAAAGTTCCAACTCCAACTGCTGGTCTGAGACCACACCTTGAAACCCAACTGCACATTCCAGTGTTCCAAACCAATGACCCTGACATAGAATAACATAACCACACATTAAATAGAAAGAATTCTAATTGGGAAGATGGAGCTGAAATCCAAAAAACAAACTGGCCAGCCAGACTATCTCTGGTGGAATGTTCTTAGTTTAATTAGGGACCAAGTGATGGGGATGAGTTCTCGATTATCAATCTTTTGTCTCCACATGCACCTGTACCTACTTACACACACACACACACACACACACACACACACACACACAAACAAACAACAACGAGCATGCACACATACAGAAAGAAAAAGAAATTCTATCTAATTTATTCTGCTAAGAATGTACTCAGTCAAAATAACAGTAAAAATAGCAGGAGAATATTTAATGATTTTCAGAAAAGAAGATGAACAAATTGTTCCTTGAGATACCTGTGTGTGTGGCTGAATTTATCTCGATACCTAGGTTACTATGTAACTTCTTTATTTCTGACATTTTACTACTCTCTTATCAGTAAAAATGAATATTATAATACATTCTGCTGCTAAAACATGGAGTCACAAGTTTAATTGGTACATCATTTTCTGTGGTCAAATATCAAAGCCAAAGATAAGAAAATCTTGAGAGCAAAAAAGAATTTATAAAGTCTGAAAGACAAGGAAGAAATCTACAAGCCACAGGAGAACCAAATTGTCATTTGAAGAGATTACCACAGAGGCAAGAGAAGAAGTGGCTTATCTAGTAGTAAATCCTCTCTAAGATGAAGGGGAGACAACATGGTGAAAGGAATATTAAATACAAGAAATTGTTCATTCAATAGTAAAAGGAAAGAAGAAAAAGGAGGAAGAGGAGAGGAAAGAGGAAGAAGAGAAAGTAGAAGAGGAGGGGTCAAGCAAAAAATACATTAAATTAAAATTAAGATTTAAAAAAATCTTAACATAAGGAAGTAATCCTATTTCTGACCTTGGACCCAATGCAATCACAAGGATCCTAAAATAGGAAAGGGTAACTGGATGGTCAAAGGAGATCCAGCAGTAGAACACTGGCTTGCAGACTTCTCTTCTGTCCCGGGATCTGAATTGATTTATCTGCGCCGAAAACAAAAAACTAACAGAAATCACGACATTTTGTTCTAATGACTATATAACCTACTCAAACAGGTCATGCGATGTGAGAGAATTAATATTTCTTCCTATTCCGCACAGTCCATGAGCCGCAATACATGTTGGCACAGATCAAGGCAGATGTATGCCGACAAGGACATCAGCAACCGACATATGTAACAAAGTAGAAGTTTCAGACAACATTGTATCTGATTTAGCATAAATTTATTGCTTTTTAATTTTTTCATAAAACATGGTTTTCTGAGTTGGTTTTGTCAGAACAAGGTTCAACATGTATCGGTAGGAACTGCTCTGTCCTTTGGTCTTGGTAGAGGTGAGGGAATGGGGAGAGACTATAAATTAAGTGATTTGAAAAACATGAACAGAAAAATCGACATATAAGGGTATTTTTTCCTCCATATAAGTAGCTAACTGTTTATTAGTTCTACAAGATATAGTCAGTCTCTGGGTTTAAAGAGATTATTTTAATGGATAACTACTTGGTCCACTGTTTGTATAAGGACAACATAGTTGCCTCTAGAAACTGATGGGATATTGTATTCCTAAGGAAGAAAAACATAAACTTTGAAGAAAATCACTATAAATGTAGTACCCCTATCACTATCTATGTGGTTCCCCAAGAAAGACTATCAAAGAGCTCAGCTCCCACTGCGTAATGTCAATCTCCACCACAGACTTTCTCACTGAAAAGAGCCTGAACGAGCTCACTGTTTTTAAGGTCGGTATTCATCAATAAGGTAAAATGTGTAAACTGCAGGAGGAACTGTGTGGATTTCCAAAGATGAGATTCGTAGCTCCTCAGTGAGCTGATGAGACCCATGAAAAGGGACGACAATGAAACAAAGAGCTAAGGGAAGCCTGATGGCACTCATAGCAGGGGTCTGAGCACTTTATGGCCCAGACTACTTGATGGGACAGCTATGGCCTCAGCCTTTCTTCTCAGAGCTTATAAGACCTGCTTTGTGGCTCAAGAAATCACGAGTGCCTGCCATTCCTGGTGAGCCACTGTCTTGACAATCAAGGATTGTGATCCTGTGTGTCCCAATACCTATGACCTTGAACTTACTGGACCACCAAACGTGGGATGCCAGGAGATAAGCTACCACAGAAAGAGAACTTTCTGCTTGAGGAAAAACAGTCAGTCAACCTACAGTTAAGACTGCATGAAGGGGTGAAGAACAGCTTCTAATATAATCTTCCCAGGAAAGAGTCAGGTGTCTGAGTGCTTTTCGTCTGTATCCAGAGATACCGACTGTCACCTGTAATGACACCTCAAGAGAACATGATTACCAGGCTTTTACATTTGTATTTATATCAACTAGCCAACTATCTTATACAATGTTGTAAGAATCAAAAAATTCATTGGCAAGTATTTGTACAAAGTACAAATGTACAATATAAGTGAGAAGCCAGATCTCCTATACCACTGTGGTTAAAACCCTTTTTAATTTTTGTCAGAAACAAGGACACCACAAACAAAACATAATTTGTTAGAAAGTATTGCACGAAGTATATTCTTAAGCTCAAAAGTAACTTGCATACAATGAAAAGCATCAATCCTGAATAAACTCTTAACAAGCCAAATATTGCAATCAACAGATATTTCTTTGGAAGATTCAGAAAAGGGGCTAACGGCTCAGAAAAGGTAATGAGGGCCTTTTCACAGATGAGGGTTAATGTTCTAAATCTTGCTGGGGACTGGTTTGTATAGATGCACTCATTTGCCAAAGTGTTCATTTGGTTCATACATAAAATCCATTGTGAAACCTACCAACAGAATGGGAGATAAGGTTCAGAAGTTACAGCCCTTGTCCTGCAGGGAAGAGGACTCAAATTCTGACCTTAAGATCCCACATAAAATGGTAGGCAGGTGTGAAGGTCCACCTGGGAACCCCCAGAGCAAGCTGGGTAACCAAATTATACCTTAACTAGCTCTAGATTTAATTAGAGACAGCCATCAAGTGGAAAAGGAATCGAGAATGACTCCCTTTATCACCCTTGGGCCTCCGTGAGCATATACTCACATGTACACACATTCACACACATATACCTTCCCAAATGAAAACATGCATGTATGCCTCGATACACACGGACACATGAAAACAAACCTTCAAATAATAATAAGGTTGCTGAATGCAAACTAATCCCTGCTACACTGAAATATAATGCTGAGATGAACTGGTAAAGACAGGTACTCGTCATTCAACACTGACGACCCGAGTTAAGTCCCCAGAGTCTATGTAAAAGTGAAAGGAAAGAATGGACTCCAACGAGGTGTCCTCTGACTGTACACCAGAGATGGCCGATGCACACACACATACACACACACACAAAATCAATCAATCAAAGCAATTAATCAATAAATAAAAAATTTGAATGAGAAAAATGGTGATAGATGAATAAAAGACTAAGGGGAGGGTCATGTAGGTAATAAAACCAATGGTGACAGGGCAGTTTAAGTGGTGCATAGACAGTTCACTGTACAACTCTTCCCAATTGCTGCATGTTTGAATTTTTATAAAGAACGCTGGTGGAGAAATATGAAAAAGGAGCTACTGGAAAGCTGAAGCACCACACCAGTACCACCAGTTCACTTCTTTTTCAGGAGTCCAAGACTATTTGGTATTTAAGGTTCTGGCAGAGAATTTAAGTTAACAACTCAAAGCATGAATCTGACAAGCTGGCCGGGTGATCTTCCTGTTTTGCTTTTATATGAAAATCAACGGCCCAAAACTGGTTGATTACATTGGAAGATTGTGTAGGGGAGAGGGAAAATGTAGCTCTCCACAGGTAAAGTTTCTATATTTAAATTCACAGTGTGCTGAAACAGGGCACCTGCAAGCCAGACTGGAGAGAGGATGCCATAAAAAGCCAGGTGCAGAACACAAATCAAACCAAATACACAAGAAAGGCTCCTTATGGCTAGGACACGGCCTGATGGTAGAAAGAACACTGAGTGCTTGGTTCCGGTGTAGGTAGCAAAGGGAGATTTGCTCTGAGAGACCAGGCACCAACAGCAAGATGAGCTATGGGCGCGCATCTGAGGTTTTCTCACAGCGAGAGCAGCACCTTATGCCCTGCTGGTCACATCACTCACAAAGAGGCCGGTGATAACAAGGTGCCGTTCACTGCTTCCCATTCTGCCCGTTCACGACCAGCTTCCCACTGTCTGTGGGGTTACAAGAATTCTCTGTGTGATTATTCATAGTTCATGGCATCATTCCCTGCAAAGGAAAATGAGGTTCTGGAGCCAGCAACAGCAGCACCTCAGTATTCACTCTCACGTGTTCTTATGTAGGAAACAGTATCATATTCAAAAGTGAGAAGCCGAGGACCAAGCAACAAAAAGCCTGTAGCCCGATCTCTCTACACATCTTCCCCATGACAGTTTCCTTTTCAGATGGGATGGCACAAACAGGTAAGCAAGGTTTGCTCCGTGGCTCCCACAAAGGCTCTCCTGGGAACTGCTGCTTCTCTGCACTCTATCTGTCACAGAGAACTTAGCCTGAAGTCCCTACAGAAGGCTGTAAACAAAAAGCCCCACTGAATCTGCAGAATTCTCATTTACTGCAGCATGTCTGGCAACATGCTGTGCATTTATAGACTGTAGATCATTTTGTATGTAATTTGTGTAAAACTGCATAAAATGTTTCCTCTCACAGGTAATTAATCCAAGGATTTCTCAGGCCACTGTCCTATTCTATCAGAGCATCTTGTTCATATATAAACCTGTCTAAAGTGAGTTCATTTCAGTAATCACATTCTATTTATATCAGTCATTATGATAAAGACTGCTAGGCTCGTAAGTATGATGAGTCACAGTTCAAACAAAACTACAGGATTTATAATTTACAGATGTTCTCCAAGACACTAAGAAAATTTTTTAAAAAGGGACACAAAACTGAAAGATTTTTTTCTAACAACATGCGGAGCTAATTCTATATGAATTTAAACTTTCATACTTGATCATCATTTCTTTGTTCATGAATACATATGATTTGTATGAAAAAAAGTTTTTATAAATGTGATTACCAAACACAAAATCAACTTTCTAAGCTATTAATTTTTATTCTCCTATTTCAGGAAGGAATTTTCTACGGTACCCAACTTTCTAAGAAAGAGATTTGAAAACAATGAAAAGTGTATTTTCATTCTCCCTTTTTACTCTGGAAAAGGGACTTTACAGGTAAACCTATCACTTTAATATAGTTGAACCAGATGGTAGGGGGCAACAGACGCAAAATTCAATCTCTTCTACACTTTCATTTATTATGAAAAACAAACAAGAATGAATCTATTGGTTAAATCCATGCACAACGACGGGAAGAACCCTTCTCATCATCTGTACTCTCTTGCCTTACACTCAAACATCCATGGAAAGCATTATGAACACATTGCTCAGGTTTAAAAAAATAGATCTTATTTTTTGAGTCGTTTTATATTTGCGATGAAATTTAATACAAGGTACAGCAATTTCCCATATGCTCCCTGGCTCCACACATGGTTAATTCTTTGAGAGATGGAAAGTGTTCACTGATAAACACACAATCCTATCAGCCATGCAAACCATGCCTACAAGTGCCCTACTGGAAGATCTGCCTGATTTACAGTCAGGTTTAGGAGAATTTCGTTGCAAGAGACAAAAAATCTATATAGAATTAATGCCAGAAATGCATTTGTCATAGATTTCTCTCTTATTAGACAAGTCAAAGGAAGTTGAACTTAAACATCAAGCAAAAAGACAATCTTTCTGAAGTTTGGACAGTTTGTACAATTTAAAGACAAAGAAGTATTTTCTGTCTACCTGGGTATAGAATTGTATGGGCTCGTCTGAAGCGGAACCACAAGATTACACTGCCCCAGCTCTTCCACAAGTTACAAGAACCATGAACGAATCAAAGCTGCCCCATACTCATCTCCCTGTACTCACTACGCCATTTCTCCATGTACTTTCTTACCTGAAAAGCAGCGAGTGGCGCTTATGTCACAGCAGTCAGCGGGCTTCGAAGAGCATGCCCAGGGCAGGTGCAGCACCGCAGCACGGTCACTGCTCTGGATGAGCTTCCCTCCTCTAGAAGGGGAGCAGGGGGCCGCAGCCTCGGGATGCACAAATCCACGCACACGGCTGCAGCAACACGGATCCTCTAGCGAAGGTCCCACCCCTCGGCCACACAGAGAGGTAGGCAAACAGTGCCCTCAGCCACAACGAAACATCCAGACTGAGTGGCCGGCTGGGGCTCTGACAACTCTTCTAAGCAGAACAACAAACACAGCGGAAGCTTTTTACAGACTCACTGCCGGGTAACCTGCCCGGGAATGAGTACGAGGCCCCCTCCAGCAGAGCAGGCTGGTTGCTCAGTACAGGAAGAACGACAGTTGAAAGCTACCCCTGAACTCTTCTTCCAAACAAAGCTGTGGTTCTTCCAGACTGAAGGCTACAACAAAAGCACGCAAGGTACAGCAGCACTGACTGTCTACAATTCAGGAGACGGAATGACTTGTTCGCACTGCTTCAGTCCCTACATTCTGGCTGCCAATCTTTTGCCCTCCTCCTTCCCAGGGCCTTGAGAGTGCAAGGAAGGACAGAAAACTTAAGTTTGTTAGTTACCAATGGCATCAAAACAAAGAAACATAGCATGATGTTTAAAGGGAGCTCTGGAATTATCTCCCCAGCATGGCAAGTAAAATGTTGAGGTGTGGTCCTATAAATATCTCGGGAGGATTGTAATTCTGGTCAAATTAGCACACTGATACATACATGTACAAGTTCCCAGATGTGCCCAATCATAGGTGCTACCATTATAGTTAAAAAATGTTAATAATATAAAGTACATAACATTCCCAGGTCAAGTTTCAGGCCAATGGTTCAACACCTTGGTTGGTGTAAACTATGCCTATACTACCGGACTCTGCGTGTAAGAGATGCTCACGTCTGTCGTAACTCTGTTGGAAGAGACATCTTAGGCTTTACTTCCCAGTTTACTTAATCATGGACCCCTTTGTTTGACACATCCCGATACATGATATAACTTGGCAAATGATTATGACTCTAGCGTCTATATACTGAAGTTTCAAAGCACTTAGAAAAGGCAGTGAATGAAGTTCCCATATGTTCCACCTTGCACTAATATCTGAAATAATGAGATCAATTTCCGTGTCTCAGTATTTCAAAGTTAAACTTCCTTTTTTGTGCTTTGTGTTCAGATGAAAGCATCCGGTGCAGCTATTCAATGGCTGTCTACTACCATCCTCACATTATGCTAGCAGAGCTGACAGGCAGGATGATGCCCATCCTTAAGAAACTCCTTGGGAGTACGGGAATATGAAAATGGGACTATGTTGTGGCCACCCATTGCCCCAGACGTTCAATGTTCAATATTAGGGATGTGCACTGAGCTAATGGAACCTACAAAGTGGTTACTGAATCAAAACGCTGAGGCCAGAAGTAACCTTTAAAATCAAAGAAGGCACTTCCAAGAGGCCACTTGTAAAACCTGTCTCCCACCTTAAGCACTCCAAGACTCATCTCACAGTACAGAATCCTATGCTCCTCAAATGCCCACAAAGATACCCCCACATTTACTGTTCTCCTGAACATGAAGAAGAAACATGAACTTAATGTTGCATATCTCACTATCCACCTGTCTGTGTAACAGTGCAAGGGTGAAATTTGTGTGAATTCAGTTATACTCTTTTAACTATCTGATAAGAATATACACAGACTAACCTAATTCTTGTCTTTGTTTTTTGAGATAAAAATTATGCTTTAACTTGCAAATATAACTTCTAGCGAGTAAGTAGTATCACAAATATAATTAATGTTCTACTTGAAGAGTTCGCTATCAAACATGAGAATAACCTTATTTTAAAAAATGATAAAGGAAGACACAGGATGGTATGATGCTAGGCCAGCAGTTTAATTTTCCAGACTCTTAGAGCTGAGTCTTTCTGTTTTTGTTTTTGTTGTCTGTAAAACAGCAATGAAATCACTTCCCTGAAGAGTACATGAAAATCAAAGAAGAAAAAAAAATATGAGACCTATACTGCAATGCTCTAACACACTGGTGAGACATGGGCTTAGTCTGTCATCTGAGGGCGTCTATGGGACAAAAAGTAGGGAGACCCAAGGTTGCTGTCTTCTATGCAGATAAGCTGAGTCTCATTAGACTGGATAAAGCCAGTATGCTTCCATTCAGTAAAAAAGTAACACTTTACTGAAAAAGTCCAAGCCACAGAAGCCATGAAACTTAACATAAAATCTCCCTTTGTTGTACTAACTCGAGCTGCTGATGGCCTTAGTAGACATTTGCCATGAATCATTTTGTTCCAGAGGATTCGTTCAGCAGAGAGTCCTTCTAATAAATGGGTACCCCCTTTCCACGATGGTTTCAAATAACCAGACGGCTCTTCTTCCTCCTGTCTTTCCACGCTGAAATGCTTCCTGGTCTGATATTTCCTTTTGTTCAGGTCTTTGCAACATAATGTATTTAAATATGAACTGGGAGTCTGACATTTACAACATACTGAGTGGAATGAAAACATAACACATCTTGCCAATAAGGAAAATAAAGAAAATCAAGAGATTAGGCAGGAACGGCATATGAATGCATTATGTGGGGCGAAGGGGGGAGTGCATGCACAGCACTGTTATTATTTGTATCCTCCCTCTAGCACCCACCCACTCCTTTCTTGCTCCTCAACCACTTGTCTAGCCTACAAAGGACAATTCCTATAGCTCTTCCAACCCCAGGCTGCTTTAAACTGGAGATGGGGGGGTACACCTCAGCCACGGGCAAACAGCTCAACAAGCTTCTCTTCCTGCCTCCTGGAGCTGGCCGTGGCCCTCGAGACAACAGACCACTGTAAGACCTGTGGTGTCAACAAGCAAGTGAAAGAACGGCTGTTTGGAGGGTGCTGTGTAGGTAAGGATAATTACTATGGACAAGATATCTTTTACTTTTTTTAACTGTTTGATATAAGCAGCTTCAATTTCTTGATACCACACTTCTGGAAGACACACTGAGTTCAAAGTGAATACCGCTGGGCTCATGAGCACAAATGAGGCTGTTTCTAGAATAAGTACCATCCTGACCAGTTCCCTTGAATATATTCATGTGGCATCTTTGCCCCAATAGCTCTACAGAGCACACATTTTTAAATTCTCCTTATCAGAAAATGTAAAGCATGAGGATATTTATTTAATATGGCATAGCAAGTCTATCTCTATTTCCTTGCCTTCTCTTTCATTTTTCCCCTAAACCAAAACAAAAAAAAAAATCACCACTTTTTCTTCAGTAGCCCCCAGCTATCTAAGGATTAAAGACCAAAACAATTTCCATTTAATAAGATCCTTGACCCTTTTGACCTTGGAAAAGATCAATTCTAAAATTGACACAAAAGAATTATGCAAAGTCAATTCATAGTTCCAGGGGAAATAGATAAACTGGCAGAGAACATTATTTTAAAGATGCTAATATCAGTCTAAAAAGCATAGTCAACTTGGTTTGCTTGGGTCAACTATTTAGTTGTCATAAAACAGAAAAAGTATTTCCAAACAAGCAGAAAAATGGCAGTGACAAAGAAAGAAGCATCATTTGAAGCAATACACTTACGACTGTGGCCCCTGCCCCAATGCTGACTGTACTCAACTCTCTGGTCACCGCGTATTGGGATTGGAATATTCATCAATGTGATCATGACTGAACTACATTTCACTCATAATTGTTATTAAGAGGGGATGAGAGAAATACCTTAAAAATTATAACCGAAGTCAAACAACAATGCAAATTCTTCCTAAGTTCTGTTCTTTTATCTAGAAAACTATGCAAAGTTCAACAGCAGCATTGCTCGGTAAACCTAAGCTATTTCTGTGTTTTTGAGCATGTGTGTGTGTGTGTATGCTGCATGTGTGTTGATGTACATGTGTACATGGGCGTTGTATACAAGAGTGCATTTAAATGTGTATACTTGTGGCAAGTCAAAGGCAATATGGAGAATCTTCCTGGTTTGCTATTCCACCTCGTTAATTTGTTCTGGGGATTCTTTGGTTCCATCTTCCAGGGCCAGAATTATAGATCACTGCCATATCCACTTACCACTTTTATGTAGGAGCTAGGGATCCAAAACAGGTCATTTTGCTTGGGAGACAAAGACTTTATCCACTGACATCTAAGCTCCCCAGACATCTAAGCTGACTTTCGATCCTTCATTTAGAGTCACTAAAATAAAGTTTGCTTTACCGAATACAATTTGTGGATTAGCAATCAATAGTTCCCCAACTTAAAAACAAACCATAGCATCATTGACAAGTGAAGAGCAGCAGACTAAAATAAGACCTGGTTAGCATTAGAGAGGTTTAATTTTGAACATATTATGACCCTTCAACAGTTCAATTTTCTCATTTCTAAAAATAGGAACAAAATTATCCACTTGAATGGGTTATTGAAAATTTTGAGAAAAACCTATGGAAAAGACATGACACATCATCTATTACATGGTAATATTCATTCACTGAGCTGAAAAAAATACTGACTGCCTGCCAATCTACTACTACATGCTTTGTCTCCAGGCCTCCGACTCAGCTCAAGTGGGCAAGAGTTCATGGTGCAACCTTGCAGTCAAGCGCTTGAAGCCAGAGCATCTCCATCAGTAGCCTTCGCACTCACCTGACCATGTTAATTCAGCAGACTTGAGGCACATCCCCAGGCTCTGCATTACTAACACATCCCCAGAGACACAGATGCTGACCAGAAACCACGCACTGGTCACGGAGAATCTGAACCATGAGGACCACTCTCCAACATACCCACATCCACAGCCCAACACCTCACCATTAAGTCTGCTACCCAACATCATCTGCCAGTAAAATTAACTCCTGGTAAGAAAAAATGCTGGGCCACTCAAGACAACTACTAAACACAGACCATCATAAAAGCAAGAATCTGCTTAACCTGTTGAAGAATTTGGTTTTCAGATCAAGCAGACCTGAACTCAAACTGGAAGATGATATAACTAATGGTTTATGTGGCTCTGGATTAAGTATGAAAGTTATAAATTCAGTTTCTTCATTTGTAAGAGGGGGATGATAATCTACTTAAAAATTTAAGATATTTCAAATATATATAGTTTTAAATTTATCATGTCTTTTTTAAAACAAAGTCTCAAAGTAAACCAGGCTGGCCTGAAACTCATGATGTTCTCGCCTCTGCTTCCCAAATGCTGAAGTATGCAGGCTTATGCCACCACACTCAGCTAGCAAGAGACAGTTCAAGAATAATTAATATTTATGTCTAAATATGCATGTCTCTTCAACAGCCTGACACAGAGCTATCGCTAAGATGACAGCTGCCTGTCTGCTCAGATGTCACTGTCTTAATTGCCTGCTAACATAACTCTGGCTGCTGTTTGCGCTCAGCTCAGAGATCCTTCTCTTCTCTAGCAAGCCATGTGAAGACTGCCCAATATTGAAAGTCCTTTCCACGTTCTTTCAAACTGACAGCATTAGTAATTTCCCCAGAACGAGAATCTGATTCCCAAATATGTTCCAACCCTCAACACTCAGGGGATGCAAACTTTTTCAGGAGGTGTATCTTTGTTGTTTGAAAAAGACGTCACTGCCACCCGTTTGAGAAAGACATAGATGGCGATTCTTGTGCTCTTTCTTTTTTACAGCCAGATGAGAACAGAGAGTCAGCAAAGTTTGCGCAAACTACTATAAGAAATTAGCTATGGACTCCAAAATAGATTTCTGTGACCTTTCTTAATTCTAAGAACTGAAATGACTTCTACTTTTTTTTGCCATGTGTTTTGCACATGGGTGTGTGTACATGTGGGGGGATACATGTACAAGAAGGCACTTCAGTGTGTGTGGAGACCCAAGGGTGACATCGGGAATCATCTTGAATTACTCTTCCTCATTACTGCTTTACTCTGGGGTAAAGCAAGCTCTGCTTTCCTGGGTTGCAATTGCAGGTCTCTGTCTAATCCACCTGGCATTTTTACATGGGATCTAAGGATCAGAATTCAGGTCCTTTTGCTTGCAAGTCAAAGGCTTTAACTCCTGAGCTATCTATCTCCTTAGCCCAACTTGTATTGCTTAAAGAATCTACAAAATAAGAACACTTGCATCCACACATATATTTTGCTGGTTGTTTTTTTTTTTTTTTCTTCTCTCTCTCTTCACAAAAGGTTTATTGTGTCCACAAAGAGCTGGCACTGGGCCAGCCAGCAAGTATGCAAGTAAACAAGCCAGGACTATATTCTTGAGGATCTAACTATGCAGACCATCCCCATCTCATTTTTAACAGGACACATTCCTACCTGCATCTGGTTTCCAAAACCTAGTGCAGGATACAGAACACAATAAGGTACATCCAAATGAGCCACAGCAGTACTAGTACAGACCCGTCATAACCACAGTTCTCTAGACTCAGCAGATGGAATGCATCATATGAAACTTGCCTACAGTTGTCTTAAGAGTGCCAGCAAACCATAGTAGAAGCAACCTACCATGTTTCCAGGCTAAAATGGAGTCGAAGATCCTTATACACGAGGACTGGGAGAACTTTAATACACAGTTGTGCCCACTTACCTTCTTCCAATATGCCCACCTCTTCTCCCTAACTATAGGCTACACTACAAATCACTCTTAACCTATTGCCACTTGTGTGTGGCTACAATACCAATGTTTAATACTTACCTATAACCTTAGGTTGGAAATAGGGCCACTAAAAAAGAATGAAGACAGGTGACTATCTTTAAGTTTGTTAAAATTTTTATCAAGGTGAGACATCTCCATTCTCCCCATGTACAGAGGAGTAATTGGTATGAATGTGGGTTCATACATAGGGCTATAAAGTGTTCAAATTCCCTCCCGTAAGAGCACTATAAGACTTTCATTAGTTTTTTATTTCATTTTTCTTTTTTGTTCCTTTCATGTATCTAACACACTTAAGGGGCTATGAATCTCATCTTTGGAAAACCCACACTGGTAATGATATAAAGGCATAATGTAAATGTAAATAATGTAAAGGCGTAAAGAAAATATAAACGGGCTAGGGATGGAGCTCTGTTGGTATTGAGCTTGCTTAGCAGGTATCAAGACAAGGGTTCAATCAACAGCAATGCATAAACTGGGCATCCACACCTGAAATCCCTTCATTACAGAGGTGGCAGCAGGAAGATAAGACATTCAGGGTTACCATAGGCTATCTAGCCAGTTCTAGGTCAACGTAGGCTACAGACCCCATCTCGAAGACAACAAAGCCATAACCAGAGTCCAGGACAGTTATGAGATGAGACCATTGGAAACCTTCAGATGGCAGATGAACTTATTATACACACTGAT
The DNA here is from genome assembly GCA_023101885.1 of Typhlomys cinereus. Lineage (NCBI taxonomy): Eukaryota > Metazoa > Chordata > Mammalia > Rodentia > Platacanthomyidae > Typhlomys > Typhlomys cinereus. Next base: position 947,186 of record JALPQD010000057.1, on the reverse strand, counting down.
GAGTCTTAATTATGTCCACACACTGTTCTCACTAAAGCCTGGAAATTAAAAAGGGAAGCCCCTCTCTTCACATGAAAACATGCTAAATCTCAGCATTTGTTTTAAATTCAAACTTGAAAAACTAGTTTATCTGTTGCTTTATAATCAGTATACAGTAATCCTCTATTAACCACAGATACCATATATACATATGTTTGCGTATACACACATAGACAGACATGTTCCTCCCAATGATATCATATTCGTATTAGTCCAATAGCTATAAGGCAAACAAGAACCAGCTCAAGGTTGTGTTCTAAGTAGTAGGGTTTATTACTCAGGAGTAATCACAACTTCTTAAAGGATAAAACTTAACTTCAATCCTCTGCAAAAAGAATCCCAGAGAGTCTTCAAGGAAGCAGATGGAGTAGACTTACAGGTTCAGACAGTACCTGTATTTGGAGTAGCTAAAGGACACAGGCCTACACTCACCCCCAACATCCTTCTGCTTCGATGTCCGTCAGGCAATTCTGAAGATGCCACATATTCACAGATTGGACAACTTATTTCCACAGTGGGGGGATAAACTGTAAAGTGATTATAAGTGGTTTACAGATTCAGCATGAAAAAGCCCAGAAACTCTCAACACAGAAAAGTTGAACCTTCCTTCTGACCTGATTCCATCAAGGAGTCTCAAAAGCTCTCGCCTCCTCTCTCAATGTTCCTTCTTACCTCCTCTTCTCTGCCTCTGGGTTTTCAGCAGGCAGAGCAGCATCTACTTTAAATTGAATAATACCACTTTATTTCATGTTTTCAGAGTGTACAAGATATAGAGCTTTCTATTAAAGTAATGATGTAAGGCTTCCTAGTTAAATACATTGATTTGTGGTTAATAAATAGTGAGAAACATTCAATGATAACAGAATTAGACCTCAGTCATGGCAAAAAGCATCTGACTAACAGGCATGTGGAAAATGCTGTGGAATTCCTGAGAATGACTAGAGAAACCAAATTCTGAACATCAGCATCTATGGAGACATATGGGTTATTATTGGTAAGGTGCTAATAACACTATCCTGCATGAAACAAGAATTGAACAAAATGACTACTATTTTATAAATACACCTAGATAAATGTTGTCAAACTCCACCCTCTGGCCTATGAATTAAAACACAAATAAAGGGACTTCTGAGCTCTAAAAAGTTTGCCTTTTTTTAATTAAAAATATGAACCAAATACCCTCCTCCATTCACTCATTTCCCTTCCCAGCTCCTTCACTCGCCCACCTGTGGCTGAGTTTTATCCCCTAAGAAGGTCCTGAAATAGAAACCAGACTACTTAAAATGTAGCCTTAAGCAGGCCCTTCTGGATCACTGCCTTCTATTGGCTGAGGGGCTTACCATTCTGTATGCATTTGACGTTCTTATGCTTTACATACAAAATAGCTACGACTCTCCTGCTGAATGCTTTATTTCCAGCTGCTGTGCTACCGATGTGGTTGCTAACTACATCAATGGACTGTCCCTCGATGAGCTCGTGGCTGAATAAGCCGCTAATGTAGAGGCCAGACCCGGCTGAAGAAGCAGTCATTGGTAGCCAGTTGGTGATGGACATATCTTGTCCCTGACCTTCCACATGGCTCTTCCCTCCCTATCTCTTCCTTCTCTCCCTCCATCCCTCAGCTTCCTGGCCAACCTGAGGTGAGCCACTTCTTACGCCATAAACTCCTACCACCGTAATATTCTGCTTCCCCACAGGCCCAAAATATGTAGCAAGCCAATATGGACTGAAACCATGCACCAAAATAAACCATTCCTACTTTAGGCTGACTATTCTTGGGTATTTTGTCACGGAGCTGAAAAGTAACTAACCCACACTCCAACCAAATGTGCTTAGTCCCACATACGTTTCCCCAACATCTTGCCATTCTGCCATTCCAAGGAAATTGCATTTCCTTGAACTTTGCCACAGGAAGCGTAAATTACAGAATTTTACACTTGCGATAAAAAACAAAACAAAATGAAAAAAACTCAGCTGGAAGATACAACACAAATGGGTGTATCTTCTTTTTTTCTGTAATATGGCTTTTCTCCATCTTTGGTTCCCAGAGACATTCCTTCATTTGCATATGACTATGTTGGGATGAATCACAAAACACACTGAGAAAGTCTCTTCAGAGTAGTGCTTCATTCTTCTTCCCTCCACTGCATTTAATGGGCATTTGAGAACCAAAACAACAAAGGACAGGAAGGGTAACACTGTGTGGTAACATTAGTCAGGGACCTGAGAGGTGCATGCCTTGTGGGCTAACACAGCCTCCATATCAAGAAACAAGTTAATCCACACAGTTCCATGAGCTCTCAGCTCCCTAGAACTCAATGAGAGCCCCCTGAAAATGAAAAAGAAAAGAGAAAAAGAAAACAACCCTGGAGCCTACATGAAGGAAAATGGTTAAGGATGAAATCGATGCTGATTGCAAATGTAACCTTCAAGATGCCTGGAGCCCAGTAATCCCTCAAAGACCAGATAATACTGTCTGATTGCTTCTGAATGTCAAATGTACCTGTAAGAAATAGCTCTGTAAATTGCCATGGCAGGCTATGTACTAAGAGCAAAGTTAATTTCTCAAGTCTAAGCCATTGTTTCCCCTCCTCACAGGTCTGTCAAGATTAGATCTTTACTTTTTTTTTATTTCATGTGTATGGGGGGATGTGCATGTGGATGTGTACTCATATGTGTGTGAGTACATGTGTATGAATATGCATGTGTTTGTGGAGGTCCAAGGTTGATGGGGGATATCATCCCCATTCGTGTTTCCTCCTTACTAATTTAAGTGGGAATCTCTCAATCAGACCCAAAGCTCACAGTGCCGGTAGTCTAGCTAGCCATCTTGGGTATCCCTTGTTTCTCACCAACTCCCAAGGCTGGAGTTTCCCTACCTGGAATTCTACTTGGGCTCTAGTCCTGGGGCTCTAGTCCTGTTGCTCGCACAGCGACTAGAGCATCTCCCTGGACCAGACTTTTACTTCCTGCATGCTTTAAATGATCACATACTACACCTGAAGCAGTCCTCAGCATGGGATGAGAGAGGACAGCAACCTCTCTGTAATCTTAGAGGGTCACTGAAACCTGTACTTAGAGTTTGATTAATACCATTGCCAGCGGTAGGTTTCTAAGTAATGGCCACAGGTGCTCCTGATGATTCACTGAACACATTAAGGAAGGCACATTCAAGTAAGTCCATTTTAAGGATTGAGAAGATGGCACACTGCTGAAGGTTGCCAGGTCTCTGATATAAGTGTTCATCCACAGATACAGCATCACCTCTACATTTGTACACTGCCGGAAATGAACTGGAGGTTAAAATAAAAAGTGCCTGTGGGAGGTGACTGAAGTCCTGCAGAGGAAGGTGTCCCTGATGGCTGCCACACTGATAAAAGTGTTCCTCAACATATTCTGACATTCACAGTAGATTTACAGGTTAAAACAAAAGACATTTGCCTATGAGCAGAGAGTCTTCACTTAACAATGTTTGCTGCTGGCTGGCTGAAAAGCCCAGGCTGGAAGAGAAATCACATAGAAAAAATCAACCCCGACCAGCCAGCACTCATCTGCACCCAAGCAAGTAAGCATGCCCAGGCAAAACCAGCACAGCTGTCTATCAAACTATCAGCCACAGAAGTAGTCAGAGTGATTCCGGACAAGGCCACAAGAACCATCCAGCTAACCCCATGACGTGTGACCAAAGGAAAAGTTATTGCTGTCCTTTAATGTGAACAAGCTCGAGGTGGAAAACGCTGCTGTCGCCCTTGGGCTCTCTTCAGACAATGCCACAGGGCAAGGTGGACAGCAACCGCCCATGTGGATTAAGGACGTAGGGGCCTAAGTTAAACTTGCTCAAGTGATTGATGCAAAGTGTCAGAAATGAGAAGGGGGAATCAGAACCTGGGTTCTAGAACGCAATGTAAAATCATGGAGTGCATGATGTCCATTGTACTTTACATTTGCTACTTTACATTTGGTTATGAGGAACGGCCAGAGTGAACCCAAATAAGGCTTCTGGGGACACACTTTCAGGAATCAGTCCCTGACCTTACAGCTCCCTAGACTTCTCATTAGCATCCTTAGCCAATTCGAAAATCACTTCTACAGAAAAGAAGGCATCACTTTTAATTAGATACACCAGAACAGTGGATAGCTTTGTCTGTTCTCCCAAACTAATGACAGGCGCTGACTTAGTCAAATACCCCCTGCTTGTGGAGCTGTAGCCAAGTTACATAGTCATTCCCAATGAAGAGCAGAACTAACCACAGAAAGAGAAACACAGAGGAACTTCTACCTCTACACACACACACACACACACACACACACACACACACACACCCAGTGTGTCACTGGTTGAACTGAAACACGCCTGAGCTTCTCATTCTGACTTCTCCTCTTTTCCTTGTGGCTCTTCTTTAAGCATCTAATTATAAAGAAACTTATGTGTTTAGACTTTTACCCCCCTCAGGGGAATCCAGAAATGAAACGGCTTTGCCAACAAGCCAGGAAAACAAATCATTTGTGCTGTAGTTGAGCCGCACAGCTCCCTGCACAGACACCAGAAGAGCCGCAACAGCTTTGCTCACGCACAGCCATTTGGGGGAGGATTTTTTTTTTTTTTAATGGCAACAGCGGAACTGTTTCTACCAAAACAACACCTACACTTTGCTGGAGATGTTTTCAGAGGAGCTTTCCCCTACTGTCATTTAAATCATTCAAATGTGTGTGCAGTTAAAAATGCAGGCTCGCAGGGCGCTGCTGGTAGACCCCAGGGGTGAATGTCTCTGTCACCCACTAACTGGACAGCCTGGAACAGACCACTGAACCTGACAGACCTCAAGCCTGGTCGTAAAACAAGCATCTCGGCCCTTTGGAGAGTCATCCTAGGAAATAAAAGCACGGTACATACTTAGCACTGTAGTTACATAACAAGTTTTTTTTTTTTTTTTTAAAGATGCCAAGAGGATTTACAGCAAATTTGATGCTAAGTGCCTTGACAACCTTAGAGAAGGCAGTTCTAGACTCAGCAGAAAGGTGTCTAGCAGCTCCATGGAAGTGTCTCAGAGCCTCACTTTCCACAGGCCACTGACTTTGCTTCAGATCCCGAGGACAGCGTTATGGGGAAGAAGTAAGTGAACACTCGGTGGTACTAGACAGCATGAAGTTCCTTAACTGCAGCTTCTACAATTCATTCACAAGGGGTAACTAATGTGACTAGTAATCGCTAATGCCAGCTGCCCTCTTGTCTGGACTGACTGACTTCTCGCCCTCCTGCCTGCAGAGAGCTGCAACCACTGAGGCCTAAAGCTTAGACCACAGCTTAGTACCGACAGCCTGATTCCAAGGCTGCCTGAGAGATGCGAGTTAAGGCTCAGAGCTGCCAGCCTCCGCCGACAGAGCCTCAGCTGAGCAGAGCTGCTCCCACAAGGTCGAGCACCCCCAAAGATGAGCAGCAGTGACTAGAACCCCCGCCTGGTTCCAAGTTCCTGGAACAGGAGACCAAGATTTCTGTCTGCATCTTGGCTTAGCTCCTCCATCTACTGCGTCCTTCGTCTGCCCTTCTCCACAGACAGGACAGCAAGAACACCCCAGAGTAAACTCTGCCCTCTAGCACAGAGTCCACGCCCAAAGAACGCAAGCCGAGAGAGCACGGATACTAGAATTATTTTCTCCTCTTCTTCTTTTTTTGGTGCGCGAGTGTGTGTGTGCGAGTGTGTGTGTGTGTGTGTGTGTGTGTGTGTGCGCGCGCGCGCGCGGTGCTTACACCTTGAGATAACTCGATGTATGTGCACCAGAGGGCACTTACATGTGCACGTGCTGGTGGAGGTTTTATCTCCTTACTGCTCTGCTCTGAGGTTTCCCAGACTCTGCCTTACAGAGATGGAATTATGGGCTGTTGCCCAGCATTTTTACGTGGGATCTGGGGATCCAAACTCAGGTCTTCTTGCTTCCAAGACAAAGACTTAAACCCCTGAGCCACCACTTCAGCCCAACTTCCACTGTTTCGATGAAAACAAGTTAAGTTCCAGGGAGGATAAGAAACTTTTGTCAAGTCACAGAACCCCATGAGTGATATGTCTAGAACTGGAACCCGACAATGCCATCCTGCTCCCCTAAACCACTGTGTTCTACTGTTGGGTGGCTTTTCCATCTTTTTGAAGAATAAAAGAAAGTAGGTAGTTGGATACTGTCCTTAGCTGAGGGAGAAAAGGTGGGAGGGTGACCTCCATCCAGGCTGCATGCACAGCTCAGGAATACAGCGTTTGCTAGGCACATACAAGGCCCTGGGCCCAGTGACCAGCACTGGAGGTGGAAAGGAAGGGGGAGGAAGGGGAGAGATGAAGGCAAGTGATGTTACCAGCACCCAGGGCCCAGGACCACCTGATGACAGCAGTACTGGCTACCATGGAGATGAGGATGGAAGCCATGCTGAAACTCAGCTCTGCTGAAGAAACTGAGAACAGGCAGGCAGACACACTGGCCCATCCTGAGCCCGACTTCAACCAGTGCGCCTCGCCCAAACCTGCCAGAGGACAAGGGCATCTGGGAAGTGCAGTTCCTTATACAAACAGGAAAACAGGAACGGAACATGAAATAGAACTAAGAACAAAACTGTATTTGAAATGACCCTAAAATAGGAGGAAGAATAAACACTCGTAGAATAAAATGTAGGAATCAAAAACGCAGACCTGCCTAAAGAAATTTAGTTAAGTAGCAAATAGCTACAGCACTCCAGCAGCCATAAGCACGGATGACAGGATGGTGCTGACTTGATCTGACTCTTCGCAGGGCTTGGTGCTAGGCCCAGGGCCTGATTAATACAGGGAAGAGGTTTCCTGCTGTGTGGGCTACACAGCAAGCAAGACCCTGTAAGAGAGACAGGGAGAGGGGAGGAGGGGGAGAACCAGAGAAAGGCACAGTGAAAGGGAAGGAGGGAGGGAAAATTGTAAAAGTTTGGGTTCCATCTCCAGTGCTAAAGAAAGAAAAAAGGAGGAAAACAAGAAGAAAGTAAAGATGAGGCCGAGAATCTTCCATTATTCACCACTTACTAAATCAAAAAAAACAAATATAATCTCCAAAAGTATTTCCATCATAAAAACAGTTTATTTGATAGTGCTTATGGGTAGAATTTCATTAGCAAATTTTTACTCTTTCAGCACAAACTGTTCCTTGCCACTGTCATTTAAATGAGGTGTCAACACTGCTGCTATTTCACAAGGCGAGGCCTCCTTCACAGTCTATCTGCGATTTGACGGAGTAGAAGCTAGGACAGACTGGAGGTCCTCCGCTGACTTCTCTCGAGCAACAGATGCATGGTAAGGAGCAGGGATGGGGAAGGAGAGGGGGGGAAGAAAATCAAAGCACATCCTGAGACAGGGTGAACCTCAGATCAGCCTCCACCACACGCCTAGCCACTGCCGCTGCCCTTCCAAAGACAAAGACGGCACCACGAGTGCCCACTCTTCCCATTTAAAAAAACTACTTACAGCACAGCCTCTTCAGGGAGATGGGATCTGTCCTTTCATAAAGCTTAGAAATATGTTTCAATCCTTCCAACCTCCAGCAAAGCTTCTTCGAGGCACTAGAAGCCAAATGACTTGACAGGAGACCCGGGGCTAAGACCTGCCCGGCTCCTAGGTGGTGTGTGGTATCACAAAGGCCGGTTACCTTCTCTGTGCCTCCATTCTGTCGGTTGCTTCTCACATGATTCAATCAGAAGTGGATGGTGTCCACAGTCCCTTCAGTCCTGAGAGGAGTGATCCCACACGGAGACAATAAAAGCACTCTGCAGAACCAGATGAACCGTCTCTTCCCTGACATTCCCCAGAAACCTGTTTGTGAGGCTGATTACCAGAGTGAGAAGCACAGGCTGCAGCCATGCAAAGTCTGACCTCATTCCTTGCTCACTCGACTGTGATCTCATCCGGCAATTCCCACACTGAGTCTAGGGTCGTCTGATTGCAGAAGAACACAATTCTTCTCCTTCCCTGTACCCACAACCTCTACCACAAAACCTTCAAATGGCTGCTGCTGCTCCTCACCATGCCTGTCTTTGGCCAACGGTATATTAGCAAGCGTGGTGCTAGCAAAGGCTTTGAACGTGCTCACACTGTGACCCTGAAGTCAGCTCCTCGATCTTCCTACTAAAGGCACCCTACACATCAACAGAGACAGCTGGGCCCCTTGATATGTGGGTCAACCCCGCTGAGGTCAGCAGAGCTGTCTGTCCAGCCCCACAAGGGAAAAGAGACACAGAGATCACCTCAAGTTAGCTAAGTCCAAATGAAGTTCAGCTGAACCTTCCAAACTTCTGAGATTATTGCATTCAACTGAAGTGCCGTGTTTGCTTATTACGCACCATTATTTTGGACATAGATAATGGATACCTATTTCTGAGGACACACTAACAGTCCTCAGTCAGACTGTGAAGACTAGATTTAGAACAAAAATTCCTAGGTAGAACATCTTAAAAATCTTAACTTCAGTAGTACTTCCAAGGCTCTCTAAAGTGCCATAATTGGGAGGCCGACTGAACTTTGTCTACCCATATTTCCCATAACTGATCTTACCCCATACCTCCAAGTATGATCCCCAGTCTACTTATCCCTTAGTCTTACCATCTCAAGTCTAAGCTGAATCTCCATCCAACCTCTTACTAATTGCGGTTTTATTTTCTTAGCCAAATGACTCTTCCAAAAACAAAACAACAACAACAAAAAAAAACCAAGGTGTGGGGAGATTGCTCCAGTGGGTAAGAGCACTTGCAATGCAAGCCTGAGACCTAAGTTGAATCCCTACCATCCACGTAAAAGTTGGTAATGTCACATGTGCCTGTAACCCCCAACACTGAGCAGGGCAGAAACAGGTAGAGTCAGCCAGCCTTGCCAAAAGAGGGAGCTTCGGATTCGGTGAGAGAGCCTCTCTGAGGCACCAAGAAGGTACCTAGCTCTGTTCCAACTCCACATGGGCACAGACAGCTCCTCCCTCCACACATATATCACACATACACGACACGGAAACAACCAACCACCAAAAAACAATTAAATTAAAAAAAAACACTTCACAGAGCATGCCTGATATCACAAAATGTTCCATTACTCATAACCCAAATATGATTATAAATGAAGAATAAATAACCCAAGTATCTTGGTTCCACACATAGTCTAAATCTTGCATTTGTCTACTCAAATAAACTCTACAACTTTTACATGTCTGCGTTTGTCTTGGATGACCTGGGCACGGATTCCTTACCATCAAATCTCCTTTGCCCCATTGCTACTCCCGTGGGCGATTCTGTCAAATGGGCTGTGAGCATCTGCTCTCAGGCTTCAGGGGTTAGTCCCTGTGTGGTGTGACCCCCGAATTCTGCAGCTCTGATATCATGACATGACATATCAGATATGACAAATCACAGTATCACATCCACTGGAATCGATTCAAATCCCCTGCTTTTCCCTCCCCTCCCCCAATTCAAAAATTGCAGTCGCTCCCAGGCTGAGCCGAGGAAGAGCTGAACTCCTAGGGCAGCAGCCACAAGGTGGCACCAGATAAGTTAAGAAATGGAAACACCCACTATATTTTGACAGATTCTTCAAGTTCAAAAGTTCCAAATGTGCAAACACTTCAAAAATCCATATGCGACATAAAATTTGACCTCTAGAACGTATAGTTTCTTCTACACTTACTGGAGCACTTAGCCATGGGCAAATACAAGCACGCAGCGGCTATCTGGCTAAGTCCCTTTGCTTCATGTGTTGGTTGAAACAGTGTTGCTTGTTGCTGGGCACTTTTCCTGGGATCCTCAGACAGGACACTGCCTTTGATCCAACTGACCTGACGCTAAGGGTTTCCTGTATGAATGCCATTCAGTGTTGTCTCAGGGTAGGAGAGATCCTTGCTTGATGCATCAAGGAGATGGCCCACAGTGAATGAATAGGGGATGGGCAGGTGCGTGGACAGGAGGATGTGACAAACAGAAGGAAAAATGAGCTCATCAGATGGAATGCAATACAAAGTGACTGATTCTCGTGAACTCTCTTCATCCCTCCCACGCTCGATGTCAAGGACAGAAAGTTAGGAAGACTGGGCAGCAGCAACAGGGGAAAGAAGACAAAGGGTGAGAGCCTCAAGCATTAGATCAGCTACACAAAAGTGATCACAAGAACTGGAACTAATCTAGATGCACATTTTTCAGGGGGCACTTGCCAAATATGGAAACAACCAAAAAAAAAAAAAGGCCAGCAAATTGGCTCAGTAGATAAAACACCTGCTCCCAAACCTCATGACCAGAGTTTGAACCAGAGAAGCCCACATGGTGGAAGGAGAGAAGAGAGTTCAAAAAATTGTTCTCTGACCTCTACACATGTGCCATGACGTACATGTACTCTCTTTCTTTCTCTCTCAAACAAACATTTGAAAAAGAAAAGAAACACAGATACAAAAAAGTAAAGCAGTGTCTTTTCCTGCAGGGGTCTATTTTTATTTTTTTAAACATAAAGCTGTTTGTGAAACACACAGGCTCACTACCAGGGCTCCGACAGTGACATGAGCCCTCTGGGCCTTGCAGGAAGGCTCTGCAGTGCTCCGTTCCGGCCTCGATCGCCCGCCCTCAGCAGTGACCACTCCACCCTGCACCCAGAGTGCCCTCTTACTCTTTCCCTCTTTACAGAGGAACAACTGAAAAGCCTGATGCTCCTTCTCACGTGTCTCCTGACCCGAACCCAGCACCCAGTCCACCTCAAGTGCTCTGGGGCACAACCCAAGTGACTGCACTGCAAGTTCGCATCCTTCCAGGATGCCATGTAGTTGCCCAAACAACTCTAGGCTGTGACTGAGTGCAGCCCTGTTCTCTAGATGAGGTTTTATTTGAACTCTCCTTTGGGTTCCTCAAAATAATATCAGAAAACAAGGGCTGTACAGGTTTTTCACAAGTTGAGAAAATCTACAATAATGTCTAGAGATCTTAAAATTAAGAAAAGGCATAATGAGAGGCTGCTGTTTTCAGGGTGTGAACGTGTGTGTGTATGTATGTGTGTGCACATGTATGTGTGTGGGCATGTGTGCATAAATGTATGCGCATGTGTGTGCATGTATGTGAGTGTGTGGGCATGTTAGTGCACTGTGTGTGTGTGTGTATGTGTCTTAAATTCTTCCCATGTGAAATTCTTTCAAAAGCTCCAGTGTGAAAGCGTAACTCAGAGTCTAGCCATCAGTGGGGGCACCACCCAGCACACCTATGATCTGAAGGGCAGGCTTTCTGTTATCAGCTCGGCACCACCACTGTCCTCAAGTCTGAAGGTACAGTGTAACTTCCAGTTTTCTGGGCAGCTCTGTCCTTTGGAAACTTTGTAAACGTTCCAATATTCATCTCTGCCTCCTATAGTCTACATTCTTTCAAAACACATCTACATCCCCTGAGAAGAAAGAGTGACACAAAATGAAATAAAAGAGCAGGCTTCAGGAAGAGAACTTCTTTCCTCCCCACCCTTCCTTTTCTCCCTTCACCTCTCCTCCAGTTTGTTTACACCCTTCTTTATGAGAGCACCTCCAGGTCACCAAATCAAGACCCACCTGATTCAAAGGAGGCTCAGCACCGGACTCCAGAACTCCCGCAATGTGCACCCCCTTGGACCGTGCTTCTTGCCAGTGCTGTTCCTTAATTGGCCATGAACAGTTACAGTCAGCCCCAGCGATGTCTGCACGCTGGATAGTATAATCTCCTAAAGCATCGGCAGAGTTTAAAGTCCAAATTTTTAAATAGCATACAATTAATAATCACAGTAATAATGAAAGAAATGCTAAACTGCTGTGTGATCTAGAGCACATGGCGGCAGCTAGATGAAACTAAGCCGCCCTTATACCATCCAGCCATCCCTCCTTCCATCAGTTCTGTTTTTCCCTCTGCGTCCTTTCTGAGATACAGCCTAACTATGTAGCACAGACTGGCCTGGAACTCACTGTGCAACTTAGTCTGCAAGTCATGATCCTTTTGCCTCGACCTGCGGAGTGCTGGAATTACAGGCCTGCACCACCAGGCCCAGATTCCTGCATCCCTTCCCTTTGGTTGGCTGGTTGGTTGGTTTTACTTTTTAAGGCAGCATCAAGTATTACCAAGGCAGACTCAAACTTGCTATGTAGGAGAGCATGACCTTGAACCCCCCCACCCATGCCTCCACCTCGGGAGTGCTGGGACTGCAGGTGTGGTCGCCATGCCAGGCCTCTCTATCATCTCTTAGGAAGATTTTCTAGAAGCACATGAGGCAAAGGCTAAACTTTCCCATCAGGTTCTGCAGCCTTGCAGCATTAACTGAGCATTAACTTTGTACCTAACGACAATTACTGACAACGCATTTCAAAGACATAAGCGTCTAGAGAAATCGTTCCATCCATGCAGCGAGCACGTCCTGACCTGATCCCTCTGCTGGCATCCCAGATGCCACTGTGCACAACACAGACATTAACCTGTTCTCTCGGGAAAGGTCCATCCTGGAAGGAGGGAGCTAACAAACATAAGAAAAAGGTCTGGATGTTAAAAGATCCTAAAGGCAATGAATGAAAAGGGGGCAGAATTACAAGTCACAAGGACAGCAATGTTCTGACTGGCAGATAAAAGAGAACTCCATCTGGTCACCATCGCAAGCAGGTGAGGAAAGCTTTCCAGACAAAGGAAGAATGTACCAAGGCCCTAGGGCAAAGCATGAACCGCATGTTAGCTAGGGTGGCCAACATGGAGCGAACAAGCTAAGCAGGTACCGATGTAGTCAGAGATAACAAGCAGGGACTGTGCCAGGCCCACAAGCCTTGGCTTGCATCCCCAATGAAAGTGGGGAACCACTGTGGCTTCAGCGCAGAGGGACATTATCTAACATGCTTTAAAAGACTCACCCAGGTGGCGCTGTTGAGAATCACTGCACTTGGTTGAGGGCACACGCAGAGAGATCACGCAGGGAGACCAGCGGGGAGCCTCCTACAGGATCTGGACAAAGGAAGGCACTCATTAGACTAGAAGCAAATGGCAAAGGTAATCCAAACTGGCAGTATTTGGGACATGCTCTGAATGTCAATCAAACACAATGCACGGATGAACCAGAGGCCAATGTTGAAGATAGACATTATGTTTTCACTTTCTACTGAAGATACTGTTAACAATTTTACTCTTGAATATCTTAAAGACTTTTATGTTGAAGCCTTAGACCTCAGCTTGGCACTACTGGAAGAGACTGGAGACCAGCGAAAGGAAGTCAGGTCTCTGGACGTGTGCCACCAAAGAGGACCTGGAGCCCTGCACCTTCCTCTTTCTCCCCTGCTTTCCAGATGTCATGAGGCGTGCCATATCCTCCACCAAACAATCCCAGTCCTGCTGCCCTGCCTCACCTCAGGCCCAAAGCCAAGGGACTAAGGTCCACTGGATAGAATCTCTGAAACTGTGACCCTAAAAATGAAACCATCCTCCTTTATGTTGGTAATCACATGCACTCTGTTCAGTGATAGAAATCTAACATGAATGCTCTATAAAACTCCAAATTTGTATTCACTGGGCTGATTTATTCCCAAGGATTCTGGTGATGTACAATTTGTACCTCCTGCCTTTTTCTATCTCCTGACCCACAGATGTTGCCACTGCTGCTAAGTTCCTCTGGTCCAACTCAACCTTACTGGGACTATCCATCTCTACCCTTGACATTGATGAGCACAGAAACAATTCTGCATCTATTCAAGTGCAAGGACTCCTCTCTTCTTTCTCTTATTTTTCCTATCAAGACTACAAACAAGATAAGCCAAGAATACAAACGAGATAAGTGTCCTATTCAGAATCCTCTTCAATGCACTTTACTTTCCCTCTTCATCCCTCGGGTCACCCTCTGGGACAGAGCGCCATCATGCCTCAGGTGCTCCTGACAAGCTCTGGCCTCAGCTACATCAAAACTGCCGTGCCAGCTGCTGGCTCCTGGTGTGACATTGACACCCAGTGGCACCCCGCTCTCCAGCCTTTCCTCCCCACAAGCTTATCCTGCGCTCAAAATGCAAATGGTGATTCTGCTTGGCTCCTACTGAATTCTCATGGGCAAAGCCCTGCCGTCTACAAAGTCCTCTCCCTTCCCTCCCGTGCAAGCGTTCCTAAGTACACTCATCCACAAAACTTCAGCCCACATTCTGTTCTCCAGGAAACACTGCTCACTGCTGCAGCCCCCTTCAGGTCCCGTGAGGCCCTTGTGGTCTGACCCCAGGGCCTCACGGGATATGCTCAGCACAGGCACCATTGTGTAAAGCCTCCCCTTTAGGAAAACAATACAATCTTCCCTCCCCATTCCCAATACGCTACCTCCCTAGTAGACAATCCCTTAGCCTTGACTGAGACCATGAAAGATTGAGGCTCTGCTCACGGTCTCTCTCTTCTTCTCTTTCCACCTACCAAGCTATCCATGGCGACAATCTCCCTATCTTCTCTGACCTTAAGGTATCTCTTCCATTCCGATGCTTGCCCACTTTAAGGCTAAACTATGATTCCCTTGACTACCAGACCCTCTCCTCTACAAGAGGAGTTAACTCCTATTTCTTAACTCTCTCCCTCTTGCTAGTTTCTCTTTCCTCATGGACTGCCACGCAGAGGTTACAGAGGGTCGGAACCACTTTCCATTCCCCTTCTCCCTTGAACCTAACGGGCTTCAAGAACACAGACCCAATGAAATTCATCTTGTGCACTGAGCACACAGACTGTGTGCATTGAGACACACATATTTTCTAAGCTTAATTACACCAGTGAAATAAGTCAAGTAACACAATTCCTCCCTTCTTTTACCTCAGAATCTAAAAGTACAGCTAGAAAACCCTAAGAATCAAAAGTAAAGAGTGAATCACGCAGAAGCCCGGTCACTTCCCACTTTCTGTGTGCCTCCTCCCACCTTAATCCTTCCACTAACTTTCCCTTTGAACAAACAGCATGCCACAGAAGAACAAAAGTTACACTCAGGGTTATTTATCTCAGGAGGTTGTACCCACAGGCACATGGCATTCCAACTAAACAAGGCGCCTTGGTGGGAAGCTGGGAAGAGGGTGAGCAGTTCTGCTTTGGCCCGGCAGTCACAAAGTTCCTCTACCACCTCAATCTCGGGGTGCCAATCAGGGGCCACAGGGGCACAAAAGCAAAAAGGGAGAAATCCTGGCTTTTAATCAACACCCAGGCACCAACTCTGAGCAGGAATGCCTGCTCAAAGCACCACGGGTTCCCAGTGAGGGAGGCTGCCCCCAAGAAACCATGTTCTGACCTTCCCTGAAAGAGTAAGTCTCTCTCTTCAAGAGAATTACCAACCCCATGGATCCTCTCTTTTTCTAAGCAACTACCTCCAGTTTGTGTCAATTAACATTCTTGCTAGTGTTAATCTGAGCTACATACAGTCACTACAGGAGCCCTGAATTAGAACTCATATTCCTTTCTTTTCTGGCAATTACAAAGGGGGAGGGAGGAATGGAGACCCTGTTGTGAAGGACACAGGAGGAACAAGGAATAAGACTTGATTCTCAAGCTAACACCTTCCCACAGGAAAAGGCGTTTGAGCTTGGAGCCAAGGAGAGAAGTTAAAAGTTGCCTTCTACACAGGAACCGAGAAAGACACAAAGCGATGAGAAGAAAAGGTTGGGCATGGTAGTGCGTGTGTCTTCCCAGCATCAGACAGACGTCTGTCGCAGGAGAGCAAGTTGGAGGCCAGTTCTGGAGATATAACAAGAGTCCCCAAAATGAAGAGGAACAAGAAGAAGAATAGGAGGAGAGGGGGAAAAAGGAATTTAAAAAAAGAAATAGTCACACTGGAGAACCTCCCAAAAGTAAAATAAAATGATTCGGGAAGGTGAAGAGAGAACAGCTCAAGAAAAAACGGCAGAAGGCAGAAGACAAGTGAAGCAGAACTTTCTGATTAGGGAAAGGAAGGAGGGCTCAGGGATGGGCAAGTGTGAGAGCCCCCTCAGTTAATTCTCCAGGTGCTAAGGCTTTCTTCTCACCTGCTAACACTAACCACAGTTCATTGGCAATAGTACACCCTATTTTAAATTCCTCAAAGACAATGCCAAGAAAGCACAAGGCTGGTCTTCTTAAGCATAAATGGCCAGTCAGGTGGAAACGAGCGTGAGTGTTTCTCGGGAGCATCTAATCCAGGACCCAGAGGCCACAGATAATTGGTGATTGACATACAACTATGAGTTTCTCAAGTGGAGAATTGTGGGAACCCAGGGATATGTCCAGCTAGGTGAAAGAAATAAAAAGTACTTTCTATGTGTGGGCTACTGTCAAGTCTATTTCCCTCTTCCCACACCTGGCCCTATGGCTGCTGTGACCTGGGAGTGCAGTGGGATGGGTCATAGTATTTAGCCCTGGCCTAAGGAACTGGCGACTTAAGCTACTGCACACTCGCTATGACTCCCCTTGGAACTCAGCTCCACTGCTGTGAGAAGCCAAGTCCTGGTGCAGAAGACAGAATGGAAGACGGAGGGCAGCACAGAAGACAGCAGATGCTCTCTGGCTGACGTGTGCACCGCTGAAGCTGTCATGAGTCATCTGGAACATTCCAGATGTCTAGAGAACTGCAGCCCAGTCAGACAGACCCACCTGGAGCAGATCAGCCCAGCAGAGCCCAGGCACCCACCGATCCATGAACAATGCTAAATGGGGTATGTTGTTTCAAGCAAGCATGTCTTGGAGTGGTCTGTTCCAAAATAAGAGTTAAAACAGAAAGACCGACATAACAAATGGAGAAGAAAAAAAAAATAGAACAGAGACAAAACCTCCGCATGAGAGAGAACACAGATGATTTAATTCTCAACTTTGTCATTCCATGACAACTGACTGACCTTAGTTCTTCTGCCCATTGTCCTTAAAAACAAAACAAACTACAGTGAGACCAGTTTGAGGGCTGCTGCCCGCAAGTCCTTGACCACAGTACTCATGTGCACCTGCCTCTGCAAAAGAGTTCACTCATGAGTATCTTACCAAGTGCTAAGAAATCCATTCTGTCCACAGCCAATGTGCTAACAAGGCAGTCTTCAATAATTAGCTACTTTAGGATTACACAACCCTCAAGTATGAGGGCCCACCATAGCATGAAGAAACCGAGCACACATCTCTTTTACAGACACGGTCTGTTAGAGTTGGCTATGAAATGAGGGTGCTGAGATAATTATTAAAAATCAAAAACTCAAACCATGACATTTCTAAGATGCATTATTTCCCTATTTCAGGTGATTTTTATAGTGATACATGGTAATCATATGGTGACAACTTTTGAATAAACACACACACAAATCTGAGAAAAGACACATTCATAGAAGATGTCAGTGTATCCAACTTTCATTTGAGATGTTCATGAATAAAAACACACATTTCTCTATATTTAGAACATGTGCTACAAGAGAAATAGCAATGTTTGTCATTAAATGTCTAAAGATTTTTTTAAGACACTACCTTCATTTGTTTACATTACTCTAATGTTTTTAAACTGTGGTGCAATCCATATTGTTTTAATGAGTGTTAAGGCGTGTTAAGGATGGTATTCTCATTTTATCCTTGGACTCAAAGCCAGGTGCTGCTTAGAGACCACCAGAATGCGGCTAAAGCAGGTGGCTCGCTCCACAAGACCATCAAGCCATCCCACCCCCCTCCATGTAGTGTTCCTCTCCTCCATCTCCCGGTGGAGCTCATAGCCACCTTTCCAAAAACAACTCAAGGTCACTGGCTCTAGAAGCCCCCCCTCACTTCTAATCCCTGTCTTTTCTTAACACTCTTGGAGTACAACCTCATTTAGACGTGCGTACAGCCCAGATATACCTTAAAATTGCTGTCATAATTGCCTGCTCGGACTCCTATTTTTCTCTACTACATGGTGATTTCCTTGGAAGTACCGATCACACACATTTATTGTACAGTCCAAGTGCTCAGCAAAGTACCTGAATCCTAACAGTCCTCACAAACATCACAAAACAAGTGCTTTCTCCTGCTGCAGTGCCTTTTCCTGGACACCAGAAATGCTGTTAGAAACATCTCTGGGCTAGAGAGATGGCTCGGGGATTAAGACTCGGCCTTGGAAGCAGAAGGACCAGAGCTCTGATCCACGATCCTATGTGAAAATGCCAGGCGGATATGGCAGCGGCCTGTACTTCAAGCTCTGGAAGGTGGAACCTAGGAAATCCCAAAGTGAAACAAAAAGGATGTAGAAGCAATCCAGCATGATTCCCAAAGTCACCCTTGGTCCTCCACAGGCACATAGTGCCCTCTCTCTCACACACACACACAAACACACACACACAATTAAAAAAACTCAAAATTTGGATTCTATCACTAGATAGATAAGAAATATAAAGAATTAAAAGGAAAACTGACACAAATTTGGAACTGCAATACATGAGATAAATCTGAAGTTTCCAAATATACAGATCCATTATACTCCTCTGTTTCTCCGACTTACATATTTTTTTCATCTTACAGAGTTAAGTATGCTATAATTAGCTGTATGTGCGATCATAAGGCAGGATTTCTAATTTTCAATTCACTCCCCAAACAAGGCTTCCCCTAGTGCAGAAAAGAAAACATATTACCAATTACAACTCAAGGCACCCATCCAAAATTATCTCTATTGTAAGTAGCCCTTCTCTCGTTAATGCATCCTACATGCGGAGTATCCTTAGAGCTCAAGAAGAGTTTATGTTTCCCCTTGTATCTTCATACTGTCTCTAGCTGTTCCATTTCAACCATTTCTGCTTAGAGACAGAAGACTCCAAGATGGTGCTCGGTCAATGTCCCAGCAGAAGGCAGATGACACCAGTTAAGGGAGTTTAATGGAAGCTATTTACTAGGTGTGGGAAGGCTTGGGAAACCAAGCAGGGAGCATTATATATGTTCTAGGGGAAGAGGAAGAGCTATAGGAACCCACAAAGCACAGCTGTAGTCACAGGAGTCCAGATTCTGCAGCTTTCAAGAGGGTGACAGAGAACAAGCACTCTAGCGAAAACAAAACTGGGGAACACGCACTCTAACCTAATACTTCTCCCCTCACTAATCAACTCTTGAGCCTGTCATTGGGCCCAGTTCAGAAGTCAGAGGAGGGGGGCAGGAAGGCTCCTGGTCTGGAATGAGAGCAGATGGGAAAAGCAGAGAGTACCTCTGAAGATGAAATAGTTAAATCACAGTGGCAGTCTCGGATTCAGTACCTCTCTTGGCATTGTTCATCCCGTGCAAGAGCACCAGGCACACGAAACAGCTCAGGTGGTGAGTACACGAGAAGTTACGTGCACAGCAGTTCTGCTCACTGTCTTGATTTCTGAGCATGCATGAAGAAGCTGCAAGTGGCCAGCGCAGGACCCACAGCTTCTGCAGTGTCCACGCCCAAAGACAGGGTCTTATTCTAGGAGCCAACACTCTCCTGCAATGAGCTTTTCAGCCCAACTTTTAGGAGTAAAGCTTTCAAAGAAGTCCTGGAAGAAGGATGAAGAATTGCTAAATAAACAGCCTATCTCTTACCTTCATAGTGTGACAACCTAGAACATTCTATGTGTTTTCCAAAGGCCCAGCTCACCAGGTCACTGAGTGTGGTGACCCACCCCGCCTTTCCTTCCTCTTCCCATTTCCCCAAGTCCTGGAGTGTGAGGTCCACCTCCTGAGTTACTATTCGGAGTCCCAGCCTTGTTTCAAGCCAGTTTTCAAAGATGTCAACCTTTTACAGTTTTAACTTCGTAGAAAATACATGCTCAATTTGAAGCCAGAAAGTAAGACCACTAGGCACAAGCTTGGCTTTGGTCTAACCCTGTAAACATCAGTAATGATGCTAGGGTACCTAGACTTCATTCCTTTATCTGCCCAGTGAAGTTGATAATATCTTGGTTCCTTTCCAAGCTTTCAAGTTTACTAAATTTTATTAACAATATATATGGCTCAAAACTAGAATTGACACCAAACTCCATTTCTGGAATATTTGCTAAAACATAACTCAAAATATGGAAAACATATTTCTAAATCACAGTAAAGGACATGCTGTTAGAAGCTAAAATTTTGGCCTATTAGCCAAATGGCAATTAGCTATAATTTTCAAACCAATTTCCTACATACAACAACATAAGTAAAACCAGTTATATTCATTCATGAATCTGCCACAAACATATATAAGCAACCTTTGTATTTTCCTGCGGCTGCCAATGAGCCTGAGTCCAGGACCTTGCCTGTGGCAAGCAAGAGCTTACTACTGAACCCTATTAGCAACTTTTAATTCCTTTTTCTTTATGCTTGGTTGGGGCTCGATTTTTGCCATTTGGGGAATCCACCACAGGGCTTCCTACTTCCAGACGGATATTCTACCACTTACCTGATATTTGGATATAAGTAATCATGGTGAAGAAAGATTTATGCTTATCTACATCATTTCGACCGTTTCTTCCTACTCTAACATTCCTTCTTGCAATAAAACAGAATACACTCACTGCAAATTCTACGGTTTTCAATGATTAAATTCTGATCTTGTGGATTACTATCTCCTGTCCAATGCACAGGCTCTACAACAGTTTCTACCCACTTGCTGGCGAAACGCACTAAATTCCAAACATTTCTAAACTTAGTCCTAAAAAGTAAACTTCGCAGCTAGACATACAGAGGTATGAATGACTCATAACTTCATACTTCTAACTCTCACGTTTAAAATAATGGCAGAAATCATCCGCCAGCAGTCATGAGCATGGCCATTCAGACAGGCAGTCAAGATGAGTTCTCAGTAACAATCAGAAATGGGTGGTGGTGGGGAACAGCCCGGCTGAAAGGCAGAAATGACTATAAGGGCTTCCAAAGTTCTTTTACTCATCTTCATAACCAGCACACTGCTAGCAAATGCACCACCTGTGACAATATGGCAAGTCTGAAGTAACAATGTGCCTTCTGGAAGAACCTGTGGAACCCTGGCAGCTTTGCCTGCTTATTCTTAGAGGCAAAAGACTTCAGTGTTAAACACAGAAGAGGCAGAATGGGAACTGAGAAGAACGTTCTAATTTTGTATCTTTATGGGCACATATCCGAAAACCAGTTTCCTTCCAACTTCCTCCAACATAAAGAACGGTCAGCTGTTTCTCTGTGATACTTCTTCACAGTTTCAGGGCAAAGGCAGAGAGGTCAGGTCGGGGAGGGCAAATGAGGTTATACAGCATCATTTGACAAAAGAGTATGTATGAAATTATCTTCCTGAAATAAAAACTTGGTCAAAATTGTAAGTGCTAATTTTATGTACATACTAATCACAAAATTGTTGGAAGTATTAAACTATCAAGGCAGAAAACATTAAGCTACTTGAAATGTTGACTACATGAGTCACTCTGGTCTATCTAATGATCTGTATCAGTGGTTCTCAATGTTGGGAGCAGAATAGGACTACCTGAGAGAGAAAAATTCCAAAGCCCAAGACAGACCAGAGACCAATCACAACACCTTTTTGGACTGGTACAAAGCAAGAATCTGTTGCACTAATGCCACATATGTGCATACATGACTGAGAATGACTGGCCCGTTTTATGCTAATATAATGTTAATGTGGTGCAGAGCAAAAGAAGGTCTTGAACCACCCTCTACAATTCTCCCCTGCCCATGTCTTTTCACTTGGCCATCTGAGACATGAGATTCTGCTTCCTGATTCTCTATAAACCTTAGGGTCCCCCTAGAAATCGGTGCCGATACCTGCAAAAAGAGCTAAAGAAGACAGAAAGAACCATCCCAAGAGCAGTGACATTTAACCAAGTACACCGTGGAGACAGGCAGAAGTGATTCACCAACAAGAATGGACAGGCCACATTTTACCAGCAACGTCCAATGCTTTAGCCCCTTTGCACTTGTGAACAAACATCTCCTTCAAACATTCCTCCATTCACTTTCACTTAAACACTTGGTCCCAGATTACTTTGAACTTACATGCTGGTAGGGAGAAAAGAATTTGAAGAGCAACTGTGAGTCCCTAAGAACAGACGTGTAGAGGCACATCAAAAGGAGAATGATAAACTTACCACAGGGAAGAGCTGTCTAGGGAAAAGTACTCCAGACTGCAGAAGCACCAGGAAGTCAAAGAGATGTGAAATGGGAGGTAGAGAGTGGCTCAATGGCTAAGCCTTTGCTTCTAACAAAGGACCAGCGTTTGGATCCCCAAATCCCACATAAAAATGCCAACGAGTATGGTGGGTCACCTATAATTCTAGCCCTGGAAGTCAGAGCCTGGGTATCCCCATAGCGAGCTGTCTGACTAGACTAGTACTAATAGTATGGATTTGATTAGAGACCCAGACGCACAATGGTAAGTTACAAGATGGATAGAGGATGATTCACGATATCACCCTTGGGCCTTTACAGGAATGAGTGAGCACTCAAGCGCACTTGTGTGTGTACAAGTGTATATATTATATACATCTGCACATACACATGCACCCACCCATATGCACACAAACAAAACCAGAAAAAAAAAAAAGGGTATAAAACAGGAAGTTGCTTGTGGTGAAGCTCCAGGTCAGACAAGGGCTATAAGATCAGAATCTTAAGCACCAGGGAGGAGTCTGGGCCTTGCCCCAGGTTGGGGTCTCCCTGCACCAGTGGCATGCGGGGCTGGACAACTTGTACATGGCAGGTCACTCACTCAGCACTCTCCTGCTCTGTTCTAGGATAAGAGCAAGTCAGTACTCCTTGCAGTCAAAACCACTTCCACACATAGCAACTACCAGTGAGCAACTACCCTACGGGAGAACTGAGTCAACTTTCAACCTCGTAGATGAAAGACACCTAAATCAGGGTGAGCTATGCCTGGATGAGCTCCTCAGTGGGCGGGATATGTTGCCAATAACAGAAAGTTTGCCAGATTAACCTGGGTTCATCGATAAAGAGAAGTTGAAGCCTCAGAACCAGCAGAGACTTCTGTGAATACGGAGAGTAACAGCCTCTGGAGCTGCGTGGAGTCAATAAATATTTGTCATAGATAAAGTACAGCCTACTGGGACAGAGGAAGTGGCCTTGCAAAGGTACTCGATGGTTTTCTGTGTGTTTTATAGAAAGATGGAGAGGGCAGGAAGTTGGGGAGGCAGGAAGTTGAACACTGTTTTCCATCTCTGGTTTTGAGGTAAATAAAAGTTACTTCTACTACTTTTTTTAATGTACCATGACTCACCTATCTATCCTACCACCTTCCTTTTACGAATAGAAAGTAGAGACACCAAGCTACAAGGGATCTTTAGGCTCGCTTCCCACTCAGAATGTAAATCACCAACTACAATAACCCTTGGATCACCTGTGACGTTGAGGAGGGGAGGATGCTTTTCCTAGTGGTATACCTACTAATGTATGATTCATTCCCACATGGGTTCTTTGCGATACACTAAGCTCATCTACTAAATCAGGACTGAAAAGCGGAACGCATAATCTCCCAAAACTGGTTAATGGACATAGGGCTGCAAGACAACACTAGAACGAGAGATGAACAGGGGCAGCGGAAAAGAACAGAGACGGGAGAAGATTCATATCAAATACATCTTCATTGATAGGCAATGGCAGAAATAACAGTAAAGTTAATATTGACTTAAGCAGGTAATACATGTTTCCTTATTGAAGTTCCAAGCAGCTGGTAGGCACAATAATAAACCTAATTCCAAAGATGATAAAGTAGACACAAAGTGAGGCTAAATGAGTGACTTAAGACCACACCAAGAGGAAATGGTGGTGCTGGTGGTGGAAGCTGTCTTGAAATCACTCACTGCACTAGACGGGCTGTTCTTATTCTTTCCCGTGACAGGTCGCAGAGATTGAGGTTCTCTGATTAGAGGGCATCTGACTGACTAGAACTCAGCTCAACCTCCACCTCCAGTATGACGGTTGACTCTAGTTTAGATTCTAATTTGGAAGTACAGAAGAAAGGAAAGGAAGAGGAGGAAGAGTGAGAATGACAGATCTGTCAGTCCACTGGTTAATCCACTGAAATCCACTGAAAGGTCAACAAGCGGATAGGCAGAAAAATATGTCGCTGCTCCGCAGTCTCCAGCAAGCAGCTGAGGTTCAGAGTAGAAATCAGTTATGGCTCCTTGAACCATGAAAAGTCATCAGGCCAAGCTATTAATATCAGCCCTAAGTGTCCTCTAATCTATGTAATTTCACAGTGCTATGAGCCAGCCAGAAGGTGCACAGGTGAAGGGAAGAGGCTTAGAGAGGTGAGCTGCCTTCCAAGGATCCCTCAGAGACCCCTCCCATGAAGAAGGGTCTTACTTCTCACTGCAGATTAACACTTTTTTTCTTATTTCTTTGCTTATTTGTTTCTTTAAGGAAGGAAGAGGGAGGGATGGAGTTAGACATGAAAGAAAAAGAAAGGGAAGAAGGGAGGAATGAGGGGAGGGAAGGAAGGAGGAAAAGAGAGGAGAGAGAGAGAGAATGCAAGCATGTCAGAGCTCATGTGTGGAAGTCAGAGGACAATTTTCCAAAGTCAGTTCTCTCCTTCCATCATGTGGGATTTTAAAAATTGAACCCAGGTTGCCAAGGCTGTGAGCAGACACCTTGTCTGCCAATATCTCCTCAGTCTCAGCACATGAATGAATGTCATGCTCTGGGTTAGTTCACAGAAGCCAGGGGCAAGTTTTCTTGTTTAGGCTTCACATATAATTTCTTGCTTATCTGCTTTCACAACTAGTATTTATCTTATTGAGACAAAGAAAAATTAATTGTTTATTTGTTCACAAAAGGGTTGCCTTTGTGCAAAATCAACTAAGATAGCCATCTTCCCGCATATAAGCAAGATAAGCTTGCTCCTCACTAAAGAAACATCGCATGCACAGGCCATCCCAGGACATGGTGGGAAAACCATCCAAGCACGGAAGCCTCTGCTGTAACTTTCAGTATCTCTAAGGGGAAAATCCTTGTGGTGACAGTACAATTGTTTCATGGCTGAAACTGTTCTCTTCTTTAAAAGTTACTCCTTTGCTATATGCCCAGTTCATGACACACCCATTACAGTAACTTACCTTTGGCACTGCAAAGAGGAATAAGTACGAAATGTTGGAAAGCTTGATAGATGGAATGCCCTGTGCGTCACAGAGATGACGAGCAGTGTCTTCCTGGCCTGGGAAGATAGATGAGCTGCAATCTTCAGAGGCAGACACATCTTCCCTCAGAAACCCAAGGTGAGGATTTATTGCCTGTGGTTTCGAAGTAACTGCCTTGAATAGAATTGGCTCATAAAGGCTCAAACTAAGTACTACATTAAAAAGCCTCAAAGATCAATGAAAGTTCACAACTCGATAGAAGCCAGACTCCCTGAAGACACTGAAGCAGAGCTTGGACTTAAACTCTGGAAGGCGGCACTGCATTTTGAATTTGAGTAGCGATGCTGATACAAGAAAAAAGATTTGCTTCCAAGCTCGTTGCTAAAGACATGACTTCATATTAAAACTACAATACTCCGAGAATGCAAAAAAAGAGCCAAGAACAACAAACTAGATACAACCAAGAAGAGCCCCCGAGTCTACACATGGTAGCAAAAGCCAGAACTGGCATCTAAATATAGAAAACTATTACCTTCACCAACAAGAAACCTACAAGTTTAAAGAAATGCTGGTCTTCGTTCTTGGGCATGTAGCTCCATGTATGGTCATTAAATTAAGAGAGTAAGTTGCTGGACTAACAAGGAGGCAAAATGAGAACTTCGAACACACTCACTGTCTGTTTAAAATGGCACAAGATTTAAATGTTCATGTGACGAGGTCTTCCTTGAACATATAGCTGACTGGGGGATGAGGGTAACTCACAGGTATGCACAGTAAGACGTGACACAAATATATAAGTTTCAGCACTGCTGCCAGTCACAGAGTATAGAAAGCATAGGCAGGTATTCACAGCGCACCTCCTTGCCTGAGTTGTTCCGGCTCCCCTGAGACATGTGCTAAGTGAAGAAGTGAAAGGGCAGCCTCTCTGGGAAGTGATGACAAGATATGCCAGGAGAAAGGGAAGCGAGCTAGGATATCAAGCCAATGGAGGGCGCCCCATCAAGTGCACTATCTCCACGGGTGCTGGGGAATGGTAGGAGAGGTTGCAGAATTCACCTCTCCATCTGTCCCACCCCAGAAGCAAGACAGCCTCTTGTGGGGAAGAGTAGAATGGACTGACCCCTGCTGGGAAGAGTAGACTGGACTTCTCAGTGCACATGTGTTTAGAACGCGTGGCAGAGCACTGAACAAAGACACACAAATGGAGATGGTGTGGAAACATCTGGTGCCAAAGCAGGAATGCAAATAGATGGGTGGATGCCTGTGTTTGCAACAGCATCATCACAAATCCACATTCACAGCAGTGGCCAAAAAGCAGAAGCAAACCAGTGCACATCAGTACAGGAATGGAGAAAACACGTGACTCTACTGTTATCCAGTGTTAAGGAAAAGACACATATTAACAAATGATGAAGCCTAAGGACACAGCTGAGTGAAGTGCGCCACCCACAAAAGCACAAGTACTGCATGATTCCAACCTACATGAAGAACGCAGAGGCCTCAATTTCGGAGAAAGGACAACAGAACAGTGTCACCAAGGCCAAGGGGGCAAGGGGAGAGCTACTTTTCAATAGATACAGTTTCGGTTCTGCAAATGAAAACACCATTGTGCAAATGAATGGTGGAGCTTGTTATGCAACACTATGCATGTACCGAGTGCAACCTAATGGCTGACTTAAACACAGCTATGATGGAGAACATGATGCGTATCTCACCACAATAAGAGATGCCAAGAAATCTGTATGACCCAAGGCCCTGTAACCCACTCAAAGACTTTCAAGAAGAACAAGTGAAGCATGCAAGGCCCAGGGAGGAACCAGCAGCAGGGAGCAGGCTATTGTACTTAAGCAATGCAGTCGTTTACTTTTTTTCTGATGGTAAGACTAGTACTATGCGGTCTCCAGTGGAAAATTAGAACGCTTACAGATTTGATACGTTTGATACTCTGGTGAGGGCGAAAATCTCCGGGTGCACAGATTGGAATACCACATACGTATAAAAAGAATAGCTCTAGAAATGTCCCCCAACCTTCCTGTCGGCGAGCAGGCTATGCAGTTGACAAAGCTGGCTTTGAATGCTCAGGTCAGTGGCAAGCTCTGTGCTGTGCTGTGTCCGCTTCACCATTCAAGTGTAGTCCAGGGACCAGAGGTATCAGAAATATGGACGTTAAACATGCCCAGTCTCTACCCATCTCAGGACATGCTGATCGGGATCGTATTTCAGCAAGTGTGGAAGGTGACTCATACACCTAAGCATTTGAAATGCCCTCTGGCTTGTGTCGGTGATTTCTCAAGAGAGCTACTAAGCCTTTAAAGCTTTCTGGTGAATTGTGCACCTTCTCCTTTGTCCCTGCTGTGGCCACACTCATCTCCTTGCTAGTGCTCAAACTTGTCCATCCAGGGCCTTCATACTTGCAGCTCCCGTGCCTAGAGCGTGTCCTGGTCTTCCATAATGCCCCCTTCTTACCACTTGTACATGCTCAGATGCCAGCTCCTCAGAGTACTTTGTTGGCTTGGAAACCAAGAAGCACAGTCTTTGTCACACAGATGCTATGTGAGTGTGTCTCTATATTGCTAAACTACACAAACAGCTCGGATAAAGCCACCGGAAAGGAAACCAGACAAACACGACAGAAGTAAGCTGTTTTCACTAAAACAATAATTTATTTTATTTGCTGGAATTGAAAATTCTGCCATAAGGCATGCTAAAAGAAATAATATGACTTTCTCCCAAGACCGAGTGCTTCTTTTGTAACACAATTCATTGTTCGTAGACTTTTCTTCAGGCCTCTAAGAGGAACAAATAAAAGGCAAATGAAACGGCAGGTTGAAACTTGCATCCCTAAGGCTGCTGTTGGCTGAGCTTAATGTTCTTTCTCTCTTTTTCTTGTTATTTCCCACTAACTTTGTAAGAAACGGCGAGGCTTTGTGAGTCCACCCATGGAGGCCCGTATGCACGGTCCTCTCGTCTACACTGACAGCATGACTCCAGAAACAAGAAAACAAAACTCAACATACAGCAACATGCTACCACCACACAGTTGGTTAAGTTAGGAGAATCCTACCTGCGTGCAGATGCATGGAGGAGAGAGAACTGAAGGAGCCAGTACCTTTGAAACACACAGACACATGTCTTTTTACAAGACTAACCTGTGCTTGACAATGAAGCCCCTGGGATTTATGCTCAGGACCTCAAGATATACATGAGTACATTTCTCACAGCCTTACATGTAATAGGAATATTTTAAAAGAAAAAAAGTTTATGACGTTAAATTAAATTTTTTTTAATTTGTTCGTATAAAACCACAGTTTGTCATTTTCAGAATGATGCTTGTTTAGATTACACTTAGTAATGTGGAAATTATGTGGGGCTTGGTGGTACATGCCCAGGGTCCCCGTTACTAGGAGACTGAGTTAGGAGGTTCACAATGTCAGGTGCAGCGTGGGCTACAGAGTTCAAGGGCAGCCAGCCTAACCTAGTGGGGAGAATAGAGTTCAGCGGTGGAGCACAAAACACAGGGTTCAAGATATGAAGGAATGCAGAAGATACTCAAGCTGCACAAGAGTCGACAGCGTAGCCCCATGTTACTCTGCCCAGGCTCACACATCAGGTCCTCCTTATCTCCTTCATCTTCTCCGCAGTCACTGCCATGTGGACACAGTGGCTCAGGGGTGAAAGGAGCATTCTGAGCACTGCTAGGTGCCTGGCACACGTAGGGCTTCAATGTAACCCGGGAAATAGACGAAGGGCTGGTTTAGTGAGAGAGACTAACACAGGACACTGCGAGGTGCTCCCAAATGGCTAGCTGAGGGGAACAGGAATGCTTTCACTTTCTTTCTAGGCTGATGAATAGCCCCACATTTTATAGCACCTGCTTCTCAGTGTGTATACAAACATATGAATGTATAATGCATACTTGATACTTTTACAATTGCTTGAATTTATACTTTGTGTTTAAATATTTATATTTTGCATGTATTCGTGTGCTTTTATAACACAAGTAGACACTTCTACCTGGCTAACTAGTAAGAGTATCCCTCATTTCTCAAATGGTCAGCTTAACAAAAGGAAGGACAAAAAGGAAACACCGCTTCACTCTTCATCTCGAGTGAGCAAATGAAATACAGGACGAGTCCTTAAACACACACACACACACACACACACACACACACACACACACACACACACAAATCCTTTTTCTTTTTTAACACGACACAGAGCACAGACTCAAGACGGCATAAGCCTTAGTGAGCAGCTGCTTCTTTCAGGAGCACACACTTCTCACTTCATGCCTCATGTGTGCACTCCGCAGGCGGGGTGGGGGGGTGGGGGAAGTGGGGGGTGTCATTGCCCCAGTGTCCCTGTGGGTGCCCACAGTGTCACTTTCATCCTATCAGAAGGCAGCAGAACTGGATCACAGTGTTCTTGCTGGTCTAAAAGCGGAACGGTTGTCAAGAGATACACCTGGCCAGAGAGTGGATGGAGGCGCTCAGATGGCCAGCTTGATGCCATCGCCATTACACTACAACACCGTGCAACATAAAGCATCCATTGCAGCAGGCTTAAGATTGACCTACTTCCTGGCCAACGGTCGACATTTCCACTTATGATCTTTTAAATAATACAAAAATTTATAATCAGCAAACTTCTACAATCTGACTCCAAAAATGCAAAAATCATCAATTTACAAAGACTATATACATATAAACTCAAAAAAGATCTCCCTGAGCATGGTCAAGGAAGACATAACCCCAAGGCCTGCTCCACACAATGCGATTTTGCCATCTGCTTCTGCAGAGCCCTGATTTTTACACGTTAAAATGACTGGAAAAGTCTTAAGAATACTACTTGAAGCCACATAATCACATGGACTCAAGTTCTGTCGGTCATAAGTACAGAGTTGTCCAATGCTGCCATGCCCAGTCATTAGGACTGTTTATGTAAGGTTGCTCTGGGACCACAATGGACAAGATAAAACAAGACAACCCACAAGGTCCAAAATACCTACTTTCTGGCTCTTCACGGAACCAGACTTCCACTCACAACAGACGTCTACAGTTACACTCTCTGTTGACTTGTAAATTCCTAAATCGTACAACTTGTGTGCACTACTTGAAAGAAACAGGTAATTTAGCTAGAACTCTTGTCATCTGCACATTAAGCTGTACATATTTTTTGTAAGTGTGGACGAAAGTTCTGGAGAGATACACAGTGCTGTGACAGACGTTCACCTCGCTAAAAGTGTGAGCTGGAGGTGAAGATGAAGTTGAGGGTCTTACTTTTCTTCGCTTGGATTTTCTACTGGCAAGCAGGCAGGTATTACTTCAATGCTTAAAAGTAAAATGAAGAAATAAAATTCAAGAGGACGTTTCCACATGCTCAATAAAATTTCTAGGAGTTTCTTAAAGTGATTATTTAGAATGGGAACATTCAAACCAATACATTTTTGTCATAAAAAAAAACTATTACTTTGTTATGTCATAGAATAATGTGCAGTATAGTATTTCAGAAGTCACAGCCCATGATCTCATAATAGGCAAGTAATGAATATCACACATGGTGTTACATAGCTTTCTCACGTCGCTCAGCAAGACAGGCACTGGTGATCTCTTCAGCCCTCTGCTTGCCCTCCATATTCAGTAAATAAATGCTAGTCCCTAATTCTTGCCCTGCAAAAAGGTTTTCCCACTCTATATTGCAAGAGCCTAAAACAATGTGGTCCTCTGCTCAAGTGTATAACATCTTATTCTTTTCTACATTTTAATGGATAATAAAACTAGCAGGGCCAGGATATAGTAGTTCCTCACTGAACCACATTTATAATTCAATTCCTGCACATTTATAAATCATGGCTTTTAAACCACAAGCCCAACAGTCCCTTTAGTTACACTTAGATGCACAATAATTGACAGATCATTACAACAAGCAGTCTCAAGAGGAAAGTATCAAAGCTAATAGTGTGTAAATGCTTTAGTTTCCAAAGCTTGGCCAACGTTAAAGCAAATAAAAAGTCCTTTCTTTACATACATCTGATTTTAAATACCAGCATCGAACACAATCAAGTTGCTTATTTATGTCTAAAATAAAACATATTGGAATCAAGGGTATACGCACATACAAGTAACCTATGTTTTCCTGTGAAACACAGTATGATGATTTCTAAACAGAAATATTTTTAGATTCTTGTCCCCCTACCTCTGAACTCTGAGATTACAGTTCCGCACTCGGACCTCACACGCAGGGCTCTGTGCAGCCTACGCAAGCACCCTACTGACTGAGCCACATCCCCAAACCCCAGAAATGACTTTTAAAGCAATGGAATGATGATTACCTACCGATGCCAGAACAAAGGATTCCCCAAACAAGTTACAGTCGTCATAATTAGAAAGTATATAATCATCAAAAGCCATGTTGAACAAAATACATCAATAAGGTTACAGAAGTGACAGCAACAGAAAGCTAAAAGGAGAAAACAGAAAAAGAATGCATGTTCGGTGTCATCTCAGTTTTATTTAAAAATGCATCAGACATCACATGTAAGGCATATAACAGGAAGTTATAACAAAGTTTCACACAAAAACAGTGGTGACCTTCATTTTTAAGCTCTCTTGAATTTTCATAGTTCTCTACTTTAAACACCATTTTTATAATCAAAAAAAATCCAGTAAATTCTTTCATCTGTATTATTACTGCTAAATATAAAAAAGCAATCGGGATATATTAAATTGTTAAAATATGGTTCTAACTATAATCAGGAAATGTTTAAATAAATAACATTTCCATTCAAAAATATGGAAAAAATAAATTGAGAGAAATAGCAATGATGGCAAACCACAATATTTTGCAGTGAGAACTCTCAAGTGTGAGAACAAAGAATACAAATCTGGAATCAGGAAAAGGCCTCAAATATAATCGGTTTTAGCACAAGTGACTGGAAAATTAAGTTGAGGGTGACCCTGAACTTCTTATCTTCTTTCCTCCACCTTCCAAGGACCAGATTAAAGGCATACATACATATACACTACCATGCCTGGATTTGGGGGTGCTATGGATCGAACCCAAGGATTTGTGCATACGAGACAAGCACTCAGCAAATTGAGTTGCACGCCCAGTCCCAACATTACTGCTACTTTACCCTATTTGTCAGAGCTGCCCGTGTAGGACACATTTCATTCAAACTCGGTGCTGACTTGCCTTTTGCAGCAAAACAAAACGATTCTTCCTTAAGAATTCCAGAGTATCCTAGGAGCACACTTTGTAAGAATATGTCCGATACCTGGCCTACTTGCGCTCAGAAATGTGATAAACGCATCATCGCTCCCAACGTTTAGAGCAGACAGGCGCTGCTGGGGTCTGGAGAAAGTATACACACAACTGCTGCTACTGAAGGCACAGGCGAGATGGAAGGCAGCTCACTCACAAAGAGCCAGTGACGCCTAAGAAGAATTGGGAGGGAGGGAAGGAAGAAGGAAAGAAAGAAGAAAGGAAAGGAGGGAGGGAAGAAGGAAGAGAGGAAGAAAGGAGGGAGGGAGGGAGGGAGGGAAGGAGGGAGGGAGGGAGGGAGGGAGGGAGGGAGGGAGGGAGGGAATGGAAGACTTCAGCAGAAAGCTCTGGGATCGGCCTCTAGATTTAAGTAAATTCTTGCCTTAGAGGAAAACAAAAGGAGACAGCAAGATGTTGTTTAGGGAAGTTTGGAAAAGAAGCAAGTCATACAAAGGTCATATGCCAGAGGCCTGCATCCTTCCACACCCATCTTTCCAGGATCTACAGAAGACAGCCACACATAGTAGGTGCAGGGAAGCACTACATTCAGCTTGCTCCTTCGGACAGATCCAAAGACTGAAATAAGAGGAGGGCGTCTTTCTTAGCACTGTCTGCAACTAGGGCTGAATGATCGCACACATGCCAGCCGCAGACCGCCTGCCCAGCAGACCACCGGAAGAGGGGGTCTCCAGGCCCAAGTCTCACCAGCCTGTTCTGGCAGCAACAAAACCATTGCAACCCGCTCTGGTCTCTTAGAGGCTTATAGTACAGCTCCCTATCAGGCTGCTATGAATCAAAGATGAAGATATGAAGTTTACGCCACCCAAGGCAGTGGTGCGGCGTGTGTTTTAAAAACTGGCTCTCTTAGGAAGCAAGGAGATGAGCTATACCATACACTTCCCCAAGTAAACACTAGCAGATGGTTGCCAGGAATCTTCAATCATCTTCAATTCATAACGCAGACAATAACCTTGACAAATTAGCAAAAGTGAACTGATAAACTTGTAGACTTATGTAATTTAAATAGTGCCAAATTGCCTCAAATGTATATGGGTGGATATTGATGGGATCATTTTAAAAGGGATCTTTTTCATCCTTTGGAAAACCAGAGGGTGAAATTGTTGAGGAGCGACTAGATACTTTTTCACTTTTCTCTTTCCATTTTTACACTGGGAGACCAAGACAGGTTCCAAGCTATTAATCTATTTGTGATGTACAAGTCATCTGCATAATTGGGGGCACACTTTCTTTTGACCTTTACGAAACTTTCATTTCCCAAATGTGACAGATAAGAAGTGCTTTTATAGCACCAATAATGATTTTTTCCTATGGGAACCTGCCAATTATAAGTTGAACATTGAAGGAAAGACAATATTGGATATCATTTCTAATCTCAATGCACTTCAAATAAAGCAGAAAAAAATTAAAAAATCCTGCTTGGAGAATAGTTCAGGTATGTAACATATCTAACGTAGAGAAATATATACTGAAAGAGTGCTTGGAAACAAACACAGCCCCCCCCCAGCATAGTACTACGTATCCTAAAGTATTTCAGGAAATATGACTGAGTGGTCTACCTAACCTGAAGCCAAAGTTTTCAGGCATTAATAAAATTTAAATTTTATTTATTGTGTATGTGTGTGAGAGGCAGACATAGAAAGGGAGAGAGAAAGACAGAGAGACAGACAGAACAGATGCTATGGTGTAGTTGTGGAATTAGTTCTTTCTTCCTATCATGTGGATTCTGGAGATCAAACACAGGGAGCCAGGCTTGTGTAGCAAGTATCTTTACGCACAAAGCTATCTACTAGGCCCAACACAATAAAGTTTAAGCAGGAGAATATTAACACAGTGGTTTCAAAAGTACACACACTCTTTCCAGCTAGACTTCAGGCACATGGAAGTCTTTGTAACTTAGCTCTCTTCCTTCATCAGTTTCTAGTATGACCGATCACATGCAAAGGATCCAATAAAGCCATGGTGTTTTTTTTTTTCTTTCGCTCTCTAATCCTAAACAATCACTGAAATAGAATTTTAACTTTACTCTTTATATAATTCATTTTTAACTTTTTTTAATGTGTGTGTGTGTGTGTGTGTGTGTGTGTGTGTGTGTGTGTGTGTATCACAGGGCACTGTGTATCTCTGCGGAGGACCAAGGGTGACTTCAGGAATCATCCTGGATTGCTTCTACCTCCTTTTTTGCTTCACTCTGGGATTTCCAGGCTCTGCTTACCAAGGCTGGAAGTGCAGGCAACTGCCCTTTGACTGGTGTTTTTATGTGGGCCCGGGGATCCAAACTCAAGACCTTCTGCTTATGAAGCAGTGTCTTAACCCCTGAGCCAGCTGTGCAGCTCTTAACTTTACTCTTAGTTTGACTTGGATTTTCATTACTATTCGGGAGATTTCTGACTTCCATAGGTCTGTGTTCAGCAGAAACTGCACATGGCAAGCTAGGCCGGAGGACTCAGGGTCAAGAGATGCTGACACAGCAAAGCAGGAGCGAATCAACACCTGACAGCCATCCCCTGACCTACACGCAGCAAGAAGAGGAAGAGGAGGAAGAGGAAAAGGAGGAAAAAGATGAAATGTTTTTAATTGAATTGGGCACTAACATATTTGCAATTTTAAGTTTGCTTTCATGAAGATTTAAAATCACACACGCACACATCTCCCCTGGAGCAGAGCATAAGAAGACCAACTTCAGTATTCACAAGTGAAGAATATGCACGTGTCCACATTTACACCGTAAATACACATGATCCACACAGAGGACTGGAAATGCACAAAATGATGCTGGTGATTTTGTCAGACTACTAAGATTACAAAAGGCTTTTTCCTCCTGTTTTTAAGCTCCTATGAGACTTTAAAAGTAACATTAAATATCTGACCCAAAAGCTTACTTCAAATTTGAAAATCGCCAGATTTATCCTAAAATTTGCATTTCAAAAATGTAAAGCAGGAGAAACTACTTGTGGCCAGCAGCACCTTGTCTCACTCAAGTGTCACCAAGACGAAAGTCTTCCATAAAGCAAACAAATGGGTTCAAATTTATTACAACACATTTGCATGTTAATTATGCTGTGTGAAGTTTCTAAATATTCCACACTATGAAAGCACCTTCAGTAATTTCAAATAAAATTTTCTCTATGCTGCCACTTCTGTGCAAACTATCAGAACTATTGTGCGTTTATTATTTGGGGATTGCAAAATGAGTAAAATAAGGTTATGTCGCCTATAACCTCCCTGGCCTCAATGAAGGAGCGGGCCCTCAGGGCATCATTCACATCTGAAAATGATGTCACTAAAGAGACAGAGTGCATAAAATAAAGTCTTTCACCCTTGTTCAAGCACAATAAGATCCAAACAGTGTACAAAGTACAGAGCAAGTACTTGGGCCAGGGAGGGCCAAGGCTGGCCAGCAACCGTCCCCTGAGGCCCTGCAGGTCACAGTCAGGTGTCCTCACAGCCTAGGGTTGGCCACCAAGGCAGCAGATCTCCTCGAGGAGATAAGGGTCCCTTAGGAGGTGTCAGGATGTGGGCATCTTAGCAAGTTCATGCTCCCAGGGACCACAGAGGGTTCCAGCAAGCTTTCCTGGAGGGGAGACGGCTAGCTGCTGTTTTACGAGGCTTCTCCTCTGGGAACACAAACTGGATGTCGCTCCTCCCTCGTCAATCCGGCCTTCAGCTAACACTCATATTCTTGCTGAATATTCAGTCGAGAAAAGGGAGATTAGCAGTTAACACTTGTTCTTGGTGCTGTGAACCAGACCTCTTTCCCTCCTGATACAAACCCCCACTTCCCTCCAGGCCTCCCCTGGGCAGGTTCTTTCTTCTGCAGCAGGGCCACTGCTCATCCAGGGGTCCCCACTTTCCTCCTTCGCCTCTGACCCTGGCACCTGCACTCGCCAAGTGAACACAGTACCTTATTGCACAGGGTTCTCTGTCGGGCTCAACTAGCTCCTTAGAAAAGTGTACCTCAGCAGGAATACGCCCTTTGGTGACAATATCACACCTTCGGCAAAATTCACACACAATGAACTTGGCACAGGCTCGTCTCTTTCAACCATGCTGCATAGAACCCTTGGCGAGGTGGACAAACACGTTGACTCAATGTGTCTGTCATCCAACAGAAACTATCAGTAACAGAGGCACAAAATACCTAGAATTAATCCTACTGCACTATTGATTATCATCTCGAGGCACTAAAAACTGTACAGAATCACATGGGAATTTAATTATATCTGATATTGTTCTAGCAATTTGGTATAGAGTGTACTATTTAACAATTTAGCAATTTGGATTCTTAAAAATAAAATTAAGAAAATTAGCAATTTTGAGTATTAGAAAACAAGAAATCCACAAAGGTAATTAAAGTACCTCTAGTAAGATGTGGATTTTGTTTTATCTATGCGCTCCACTTATTTGGATGTCTCCATCTATAACACAGCCAGAAAAATAACAATAAGATGACAGAAGACAAGGAGCAGTCCTCAAATGCAAGCACACCCGCATAGCTGCAGTCAGAATGCCAAGTTCCCTCTCCCCACTGTCAGGGAGGTCCTGAAAGAATGTTTTCTTGGGGAGCAGCCAGCATTTTGTGCTGCTATCGCAGGAAGCCCGCTTGGGAGGTGCCCATGAGCTAGCACAACAGAGTTCCCACTTCGGAAACATTGTAGGCATTTTAATTCTTATGGCAATTTAAACTTTGCAAGCATAGAATGGAAGAAAAAGAGAGAGGAAGGAAGGCAGGGAAGGGAGGGGGAAGGGAGGGAGGTAGGGAGGGAGGGAGGGAGGGAGGGAGGGAGGGAGGGAGGGAGGAAGGGAGGAAGGGAGGAAGGGAGGAAGGGAGGAAGGGAGGAAGGGAGGAAGGGAGGAAGGAAGGAAGGAAGGAAGGAAGGAAGGAAGGAAGGAAGGAAGGAAGGAAGGAAGGAAGGAAGGAAGGAAGGAAGGAAGGAAGGAAGGAAGGACGGACGGACGACTTTTGCTTAAATGGTCCATTGACTACTTCTAAGCACCGGGATGGCATCTTAAAGCTTAAGAAAATGGCTGTCAAGACACTGCAAACTACAATACCCTGCTCCCACCCAAGCCTGCAATGCAACTCTTATCAGGTCTCCCTATGCTAAGGAGAGAGCTTCCCTGAGGTGTCTTAACAATCAGTTCCTAAGAGGAAAGCAGCCTTTGTGAAAAAGGACAAAACTTAATACTTAACACACAGAGAAGTTGAACTGGAAGGGGAAAAAAAAGAAGGAAATTGTATAATTAGGGGAGGGTTTTTGCATGCAAATACAGTTGTCCTTAAAGAAATTTGCATACTCTCAGTGAAGAATTCCCAAGCCAAAAGTACATTTCATCTTTATTTTTTTAATACATTTTTTATTATTTCCGCTCATAAAAACTTAATAGGTAGACCAGTTCCCTCCCTCCCTCCTCCCCCCCCCCCAAACCCCCTGCTTCCCCCTCTCCTCCCTCCCCATTTCATCTTTAAAGCAGTACACTTGCCCAAAAAGCCTACTGGGAGAGTGGTCAGGAATGTGCCCTGGGCCCGAACCCAGCAATGCTGAGTCCAGAAGAAAGGATTCACCAAAGTGCATGGGCATTCCTAAGAAACAGAAGGTTACCAATCAGAGGGAAGCAACAAGGCAAAGGGCTGTTTATTTCAACAAGTCCACAAAGCTTATCTAAAGCCTTGTTTGTTAATATATAAACCTTTCTTCTTCAATCCTTACAATTTCCAGATAATAAAAACTGATGACAATAGATCCAAATATACAGTTATGATAATAAAAATAAAAATAGTGGAAGGAACATCCAAAATAGCATAGAATAGAATCTGGTCTATGTATGAGTCATCTGCAGTAGAGCCTATTACCTGTAATCCAGCTACTCTGGAGGCTGAGGCAAGAGGATCTCAAATCAGAGGTTTTCCTGAGCTACACAGTAAATTCAAGGCTAGCCTAGGCACAATGGTGAGCCCTTGTCTCAAAATAAAAAATTCAAAAAAGGGTTGGTGATATAACTCAGCAGTAGAGTTCTTGGATAACATACAAAAAACCCTGGGTTCAGTTGCCAGCACCAAAGCATATGTGTTTAGATACCCACATATGGTGACACAGGCCTGTAATCCT
The DNA here is from genome assembly GCA_023101885.1 of Typhlomys cinereus. NCBI lineage: Eukaryota > Metazoa > Chordata > Mammalia > Rodentia > Platacanthomyidae > Typhlomys > Typhlomys cinereus. Next base: position 908,751 of record JALPQD010000057.1, on the reverse strand, counting down.
AGCATGCAGGTGGACGAGGCAAGAGTAGCAGACTCCGGGCCAACCTGATATACACAGAGAGACACTGTCTCAAAGTAGAGGAGGACAAACCTTTTAAGCATATGCATATAGGGTGTGTGTGTGTGTGTGTAAGAGTGCATTTGTGTGTGTGTGTGTCTGTGGAGGCCAAAGGGTGACATCAGGAATCATCCTGAATTGTTCTTCCACTTTATAGTTTTGCTCTGGGATTTCACAGGCTCCACCTTCCAGAATCAGAACAGGCTGCAGGTATATATCCACCCAGCATTTTCATGGGGGTTCTGGGGAGCAAAACTCAGGTTCTTTGGCTTTCAAGGCAAGAGCCCATCTCCCCAGCCCCACCTCCTTTAAAAACAAAAAAAATCAGCCTGAGAAAAAGGTGACAATACTTCCCAGTGGTAGACTTAAAGATATGTTTATCTATTTCATAGTGGAGAAGTACTTTGAAAAGGCAATTGACTGTTTTAAACTCATTGTTTCTGCATCAAAGAAAATCTCTCAGTTCTGAGACGTATCTATGGCAGACTATGATAAATGACGTGTCCTTAAACGTGCTGCTCACTAACTGAAGAACTTGCTTTACAAGAAGCCTAACTTCAGGCCCGGCATTTCCAAAGCAAACAAGTCAGTCGTGGTTTTGGTACTAAATCCCGTAAGATAAGACAGCAGTTGTCCAAAATTAAAGGAGTTGATGGTGGGTGGAATGTCCTGAATATAAACATTTTATGCCTCAAAATGCTTCTCTGCCAAAAAAAAATTCAGGATTTTTTTCAAAAGTTTGAAATCACTTGTTACCTGGGTCAGACGCCAACTTAAAAATAAAACCTTTTATAAATAGACTTACTATAAAAATGAGGAAAAAAATTTTAAAAAGATATTTTAAAGTGTCTTTCATAAAGAGAAGATTCTTAATTCTTAAGCTGTGAAACAAGTTTAAAAAGTGGGAAGACTCAACTTTACTAAATGAACTCCACAAAGAGTGCACTTTGGAAACCTCCTCCCAGAAGGGTCAGAGGGAATGAGTGTGAGAGGAAGCTCAGGGAGCATAATCTTGCTCACTTCGGCATTTTCCGAACATGGAGGAAAAAAAAAAAAAAATATATATATATATGCATGTATATGTTAGCATCCAGGGCCAGCAAGATAACTCAGCTGGTAAAAGTGTTTTATATATAAATCTAGTGACGTAAGTTTGATCCACTTAGTGGAAGGAGAGAGCCAACTTTGAGTTATACACACACACACACACACACACACACACACACACACACAAATAAAATAAAATAATTTAAAAACAAAACAACTATAGCATCCTAAATTCTCCCCTTTGGGAATACTTTGTAAAAGAAACTGAGTGTTTGCTTAATGAATCCAGGCAAATATACAGATTGATAAAATGATCATAAATTATCAAAAGTGATAATCAGTGGGCTGTGGGATTTCAGATTACATTAACTTTTCCCAAGTTTTCTGTCATAGACGTTTACTACTGTTAGGATACTGCACTACTTCCGGATGAGAGCACCTCTGGGCACCCACATTGGGCGTGCAAGCTCTTCACTCAACCTGAACTAACGCCCCGGGCCTCTCCTTCTTCATGTCATATTGGGGGGGAAGGCTCCAGCTCTCCCACAAATGCTTCAATAACTAAGTATTTTCCCGTAAAAAGTAGAAAATCTAGAATGACTATTGCTCCTAGTGCCTTCCTGTTGTCCTCTGTAAGCCTAAAGGACACAAAACTCCTTGCTACGCCCAGCATTCGCTGCTCCCGCAATAAATCCCACGTGCCTGTGGTCTTTGCTCGAGCCAGACACTGAAGGGGTCCCCAAACAAGACCCCTTTGATTACTTTGATCATTCAGGGAAAAAAATAAATGTAATGTCTTGGGGTGACAGAAGTACCATATTGCTCAACCGTCTTTAAGTCATTCCTTGACCAAAGTACATTTGGTTCTTCAAATGTCAACACAAGAAGGTGGAGAGAAGTAGAAAGATTCGGCCGTCTGTGGATTGACACATAGAGCCCAGCGAGAAAAGGTGTGTAGTCAACTTAAATACAGTGCTCAGATTTCTGGTGTCCCGTGAAAATACATGGAGCAAGAAGTCCAGACCTGGCAAAGGATGAAGGCCAGCCCAGGCTCGGTCTTCTTGTTTACCCTCTCAGATGCCAGCATGACACAGCAGCTTTGGAGAAGTCTAAGGGGGCTGACGTCGTGTAAAAACTGCTAAGCCTCTCTATTTTCCCCCAAAGAGACAGCACATGGGAAAACACAGCTTTCTGGACATGCCTATGGACCTCAACAGTCAAGCCCTCACTATCTGAAAGAAAGAATAAAGATTCATGGCAGGGCTAGGGGGATGGCTAGGGGGTCAAAGCTTTCCCTCCCAGGTAAAAGGATCTGAGTTCAGACCCCATATAAAAATCCCAGGCAGAAATGGTAATGGCCTATACTTCTCGTCCTAAAAGTCGGAGCCTAGGGAACCCCAGAGCCAAGTAATAAAGATGTAGAACAATCCAGGATGGTTACCAAAGTCATCCTTGAGTCTCCACAGGCAAATAATCTCAAGTGCTTCTTATACATATATCCATATACAAACATACACAACACACACACATATATAAGCACAAAAAGAGGAGATTCATGGCATTAAGTATCAATCGCGCAATCAAACTATAATTTGCATGTATTCAATCATAATTTTTATTATATGTGCTATTTAGCACTGCAATTCCAAAGGCAGGATTACAAGGTTTTATGTCGACTTTGCACAGAACTGGTTCACATTCTCCTGCAAACTAAAACTGCAAAAAGCAGAGTGTATGGCTTGCCCCCTTACTAAACCGTTGAAACTTGCCAGAGAACCTGGATTCACAGAACCTCGGGCCTCTAAGAAAGAGGCTAACTTGCCTCCACCCCAGCCACCCAATCCTGAGACCTAAATTGGCTAAGTAGCCGATTCAAGGTCACAGTGCCACTTAAAGACAAAGTAAGATGACAGTTCCCAGATTACTTAAGATTTTGGACCATAACTGAAAAGTCCCTGAGTTAATTAAGACAATGAACAAAGAGATAATATTTATGTGGGAGTGAACTCATTCCATCTGTGCCTGGCACACACAGCTTTCCCTTCATTGTGTGAGGCGCACACTTCAACTTGTTCTGTCGGTGGATTGCTGCCAGCAAGCTCTGTTCCTCTGTCCGAGCCCAGCTCTCCTGATTTGATAAGTTCCAGAATGTGTGTACTGTACGCATGCAGGAGAGGGGCAAGAAACAATCAGGGCACCAATGCAACATTCTAATTCCCAAGTTTGTCCATTAAGACTCCACCACAAGACTTCTCTCCCAGCAGGGACAACTAGACTCTCCTGCCCAGAGATTATGTTAAGAGCATATTTTAAACCTTTATTATTTTGTAGAGAAAGGAGCAGAAATGTGACCGCATTTTGTTTTAAAAAGATCAACCAGTCAAGGAAGCTCCTACCAACTATATTCTTATAACACTACTGCTTTATAGATATGTATGGTAAAGTGAGTGCCCAGAGACATACAAAAGAACACTTTGCTCTGAAAGGAACTGAAGTACATGAATTTAAGTTCTTGAGAAACCACTCATTTAACAAAGAATATGTATGTTTTCAAATGTGCTCACAGCAAAATTGTTGTGAAAGAAAGTTAAATGCTGCTAGCTTTTTATTATTATTGTTTTATTTGGGACATCTTACATTTTGGGGACTCGGTAACATTTGCCAAAACCAATTCCACTGGTTTTTCCTGAACAACTCCTTCAAGTACCCTTTTCCTTTTCTCTCTTCCTCTTTCTCTTTCTAGGTTTTTCTCCCTCCCTCCCCTTTCCATCTCCTCCCTTTTTCTCTTTCCTACAATTGACTTGACATCCTCATTGGGCTTTGGCCCAGATTTGCTCCATGTGCACCCACCAGAGTTATAATTAAAAACTATTTTATAGGATATGGAAAAATTGCCTCTCAGAAATTTTAATTTACTTTTCTTTGGTTGCCATATCCAATTTTAATGGGAGGGTTTATATTTGTCATTTTTGACAACAAAATAAGATGGCCCTATTCCTTTTGAATCCTTAAAATAATAGTACTTAATATCACCAGCACCACAACCCACAGCAGCAGTACCGATGCCAGCAGCTAAAACAGCAGCAGCAGCACCAGCCTACAGCGGCAGCACCACCACTCACTGCCAGCAGCAGCAGCACCACCACCACCACCACCACCATGAGGCACCAATCACAGAACCACCACTGCTACCACCAGAATCCGGTGCTTCTCAACTCACACACCAACAAGGCAACATGGTGCATTTATGCTGCTCCATCCTTTGAAACCAGCACGGTCTGACCAGGATTCAGTTCCCGTCTTTCTCGGCATCTCCCGTATCGAGCCTCTTGAAACACTTGCCTTTGGCTTCCTGTGTTGATTTGCTTTCATTCCTGATCTTTAACAGTGATTCTTTCCAGTCTCTCCAGCCTTCTAAACGGAAGTGCCCTTAGAGTCAGTCTTCAGACCTCATGTCTACAGTCCCCTTCTCTGACCTCAGACACACAACTCCCATATTTACAGAGCTGGCTAGATCTCATTTCCCACATCCAACCAACTTCAGGTTGTATCTCTCTTAACCTGAACATCTAATGAGAATCTCAAATCTTACAGATCCAACATCCAATTCTGAGCTTCCCCTATCCAAACCCCTTGCAATACAGTCTTTCCTGTTCTAGTAGAGCAATTTGATCCTCCAGTTTCCAAAACTATAAGCCTTTCCCATACCCTCCATGTAATTCAGGAGCATGTCCCAGTAAGGCAGGATTAGAGCAGCTATGCTGGGATGGGTCTCTCAAGGTCTTTGAAGGTCTTTAGAATTCCTGAAAGTCATGCTCACTGCTGGAATCATCCTGAAGGAACACCCCTGCTGAGGAACTGACTCTAATCCTCACCAACTTCCCTATGAGGGGGATCATGGAGGTGAGCTCTCCTTATCAAACAACTTGACCTCTAGCCCACATGGGCCCAAGAGCAACTGAGTTGGGCCCAATGGGAGTTAACCAATGAGAACAAGCCAGTTTCCCGGCCTTTTCTAGATATATAAATATGCCTGGCCCTGGCAGCCATCTTTGGGCACCCTAGCCCCTCATGGCACGAGTTCTTTCCAGCTCCTTGCCTTCCTCCTCATGGATTCCATGCCTAGGCTCCATGAGTTCTCCAGGGCTCTAGCCCCTCATGGTACTCAAGGTGCCATGAGTTCTTTTCCAGCTGCCCACTTCTCATGAGCTCTCCAGGGCCCCTCTCCTTCACAGCATTCAGGTGCCATGAGCCCATTTCTAGCTCCATGAGTTCTAGCCTTCCTCTCCTCTAATAAACTCTACCATAATTATCTATACATGTTCTGGTTTCAGTCTTTCATTCAGGAACACAAGAACCCTACAACACTGGGATGGTCAATTCCTGTCCCCTTATCATTTGGCACTCCAGATGGGACAGCCACGATTGTGATTGTCCTGCCATCATTTGGCACCCTAGATGGGTCAGCCAAAAGACGTTCCTGTATCACTAGGGGCTTACCTCCTAAACAGACCGGAATCACTGATCCCACCTGTCTCTACTCTACCCCTCATTCACATCTCTATTATCCACCTCTTCCAAAGCCTCTTGGATTACCTTTCATCTGGACAAGGACCTTTATGAGCTATTCTGAACTTAGCCAAGGTGTGCCTGCCTCACACTCCAACCAATCACCTTAGTGATCTCCCTCCTGCTCCATCCAGTTACAGATCTCCTTGCTCTTGCTTAGACACACTAGGTTCCTCTTCCATGTGATGTAACATCTCCACCCCCCAACAGCCAGTGATTATTCCCCCAAAATGACTCGGGGTTCTATGCTAGCAACTCAGGGGTTTGACTCAAGGACGACCTCAGGAACTCCTTTCCTTGCCTGTGTTTTCTTTTTTTTTTTTTTATTTCCGCTCATACAAACTTAACAGGTACACTGGTCCCCTCCCTCCCTCCACCTCCCCCTGACCCCCCTGTTCCCCCTCCCTCCCCCCTTCCCTCCCCATCCTCCAGTGCCTCCCCCTAATAGCCCCCCCAACCCCCGGAGCAACCTTTAATGTGCATGCCAACTTGCCTGGGTTTTCTAAAACTCTAGCATGCCTCCTTTTCCTCTGACATAATTAACAGTAACTACATGCGAAAACTGATTTTTACTGTCTTCAATGTAACACCAAGCTGCTCTGATGTTTCCACTTGTTAAACCATGAGTAAATAAGTGTTCCTGCACACACAAGTGTGTGTGCCATGACACACATGTGGTCAGAGGGCAACCTGAGGAGTTGGTGTTCTCCTCCCCCCATGTGGGATCCAACTTGGGTCTCCAGGTTTGGCAGCAAGTGCCTTTACTCACATAGCCATCTTGCCAGGCCCCATCAAGCTGAGGTTTTAACTAAATTTTCTTATAACAATGAGGCGAACTCCTAGAACAATGAGGTGGTCTCCACAGCTTCCCCATGAATCAACCAACGCTCCTCTACACCCTGATCCCCCTTCATTCACCAAGGCTCCACAGTCTTTCTTTATGGATGCAAAAGTACAAAGACAAGATCAGCGGGAGTGGAGGCAGGCTGTCAGCGGGAGTGGAGGCAGGCTGAGGGTCTTCATGTTGTTCTTTTACTTCTGTTTATAGTCGAGATTGTCTACAATAAAAAAAATGTCCATGCTTGGCTATTTCTAACAACTATAGAGCATTCTTTAGCCTGCCTATACCATGCATAATGAGTCAACCATTTGCTTACTATAAGACATTTGGTTATACCATTTTTACTACCACTGAAGTTTCTGGAAATAAATTATAACTATTTGATTGCAACATTACACTAAGTTCCTAGAAAAAGAAGAATACACATTTAAAATGTTGTGCACATTGTACATCTTCCCTTCAGCAATGCTGAATGAATATATGCTACCATGGGTGCATTAAAGCAACACTGTTCAAACAGTGGTCTACAGTGGGGTACAGACATTCAGAGTAAGCACTCAGAAAATCCGTGCAAGCCTGGCAGCAAATTTTATCTGATGAACACTCCCCGTGTGTGTACACATATGCACAAACAAGCACAACAAACACACATACATACATGTGTGTGGATATAGATAGATAGATAGACAGACAGACAGATACCCAAGATTTTACTTTATAGACTTTTTGCTTTCTTTCTTTTTTTATGTTTTTACAAAATTAGCATTCAAAAATTGAGTGATAAAAGTGACCCCTTCATTACAGCTTGAGAATAAAAAGTGACCCTTTTTCTTTTTTCTTTACTTTTTAAAATTTTCGGGGGAGGAAGAGGAGATTGTCTCAGGTAGCCGAGGCAGGTCTTGAAGTGGACACGGATGACCTTGAACTCCTGATTCTCCTGCCTCTACTTCCCAAGTGATGGGACTACATGATTTTTAACCTCACTATCGCAAGTACAGCTCTGTCTGTTATTTCAGTTGCTGAGCAAGAAGAGCCCATTATTGCTTTAATCTGCATTTTATGGCTAACAGGTTTGCCCTCACTTCTCATGTTACCGGCTACATATTCATTATTTTCTGAGCTATCTGTTTCATGCTTCTCCATAACTCCATTCAGGTGTGCATCCAATGGTCACAATTCTAAGAGTTTGCTTTGTTTTTATTTGTTTGTTTGCTTGTTCATCTGTGGCAGCACTGGAGACTGAACTTTTGAGTGCTAGGCAAGATTACTACCACTAAAACTACCCCCAAGCCTCTAAGACCTTATTCTAAAATCTCTTTGAACCTTAAGGCTATCTGCCCTTTGTTTACCTTATAATTGCAGATAAATTGAATATTTCTCAAACAATTCTAGATGCTTTTTTCTAAACACCAAAATTATGAGATATGAAAATCGAACTTTAAAATCTTTTCCCTCAAAGTTTCTACTGAGAGATGCTCTCCTTGTGCCATTGTAAGCTTATAGGAATATCTATCTTCATATTTTACTCATTCTGATAGTTTGTTTACATGGCTGTATCAGCAGTTGTGACTCCTAGACTTATTTCTCCACGAGAAGTGTGGTAGGAATCCTGCTTTACTTTCCAGATGACTAGGCAAAGCACCTCAACATGTTTCACTGAATAATTCATCTTTTTCCTACTAATCTGAAATACCAACCTTATCAGTTACTAAATTAGCATGCATCCATGTCTAAAAATACATTCCCTATATCTTATTCATTGATTCAGCCTGAGCGGATATCACTAGTCATCAATAGTTTGCAACATTCCATGAGTCTTACGGGTGGGTGGAAAGAGGCTCTGATGAAACTTCCTTATATTCTGGAAAAGCTGATAGGCTTATTCTTGCAAATTAAGTTCAGAAACATTTTATCGAATTCCCAATTTCTGGTAGGAGTTTGATTAATTCTTTGAGTGAATAAAACTGGTCTTTTTACACTACTGTACTGAGACTGGCTTCCCAATAAGATATACCTTTCTACTGATTTAAAATTTTAAGAACTAAAGTCTAAGTTACGGTTTTTTTTTCCTATACTTGATTTCCATACAAATTACCATCAACCTTTACATTATTGTATTACATTGTTCTGTATGGTATTGTTACTGTATTGCAATTGTAAGTGAAAAATCCTTTAGTTTCATACTGATGGGTCAAATCATTCCTCAATTTTTACTTATTTAGCTTTTAACTAACCATAGTGTCAACCAATAATCACTAAATTTCTAATAACTTTCCAAATATCTAAATATACTAAAAATTGCATTATTTTGACATTACAAGAATCAAGCATCTGTTAAATTATCAAATGGCACTAGTACAATTGAAGATGATGGTACTGTATTACCAAAATGCATAGTCTCCAGTAATCTAATAAAATTCAGAAGCCATATATACTATTATGTACAATAGAAGGGGAACAGTTAAAACACATGAGACAACAGAAGGACAGATTAGGTAGTAACGGAGAAAGCTTAAGGAAGTTTTCATATGACAGACACCGTTTACTTTGATGAATGTTAAGATGTGCAGACATGGAAGTGACAGGACCCTAGGAATGCAGTGAGCGAAGGAGGCGGAGTTGGGCAGAAGTACAGGGAATCCCAAAGGAGCAAAGTAACAGGCTGGTTCTTCTGAGTACAAGATGACTATCTGCAGCTGGCAGCCAGCAATGCTCTGTCTGAGGTTATTGTGAGCAACTGAGCCATGGGGTATAGCAGACTTTTAAAAAGACCCCCAACTCCATTTGAAAGGTGGGGTCTGTATCTTCTTACTTGATCATGGGCTTCGTGAGTGCTTGACAAATAGTGTGGAAAAAATGCCAGACCCATCTCCATCCAGCCCCTGATTATTTCCTATCCCTTCTCCAGGGCACTAGGCCGTGCGCTCCACCACGGCGTCACAAGGAAGTCCCCAGACAGTCGCCATGGTTCCTGGTTCTTAGTTCTAGACCAGCAGTAATGTGCAGACATGTGAACAGCTCGTGTGTCTTCTCTGGCACTCGGCCTCCTCTGAGAAGCAGATCTGAGACTGTGGCTGTTCTAAACATTCCGCTTTCCGTTGCCTGGATGCTCACAGCAGTAGGAACTGCGGTGACCTGGCTGAATGACGAAGCTTCCCAAGCAGTAGTGAGAATGCGGCAACCATCACCTGCTAAGGATACCTAGGGAGCTGCAGGAAACAGGAGAACACAGCCTGAACTAAAAGGCAGCTGCTCGATTCTTTCTCTGAATAGGAATTAACTACAAAGCAATGATTATTTACTAACACTTCAGAGATGCACACTGTGGTAGATGAGATCATTTGAATTTTAACTCCTCCTTGCTTCTCACACCTTTGAAAAGCAGACACTTCTCTACCACAGATACTGAGTCTGGCCAGAGCACTTGCCTAGTCAGTGGTACAGGAGCTAAGGGGAGGTAGGAGGGAAAAGAGACAGGAAAAATGGGGGAGGGGAGAGAGAGAGAGAGAGAGACTGTGTAAGTATACAAGTGAGTGTAAAAGAGAGACAGACCCAAGGGAGAAGATGTATGCATGTATGTGTGAGACAGAGAGAATGAGTGTGTGTGTGTGAGGGGGCGAAACATTTTCTCTGCAGTAATATGTGGTACGCCCAGTGAGGAGCCTGTGGCATTACAAGAATTTGGACCTAGAGCCAATAGATTCTATTTCTCGCCATCCTCTAAGGCTCTACATGTGACCGAGTCAGAAGGAAGGAAGGCAGAATCGTAGGGTTTTGAGGGCTGGCTTAGGTTTGATACATCATTCGATTCGCAGTGCACGGAAGGGGTGAAGCCATATGGCTCATCTAAGTTCAGCTGGAGGCTGTGCCACCAGACCACCAGTCCACTGGCTGGGTGACTTTTCTTGCCAGGACTAACAGAGTAGCAAGGACAGCTAGCATCTGTGCTTACGGTGCTGGCCCCACTGCCAGGCACATCTGACAAGTATGAGACGTGAACAGGATGCGAGACCCAAAAGTAGGCAACTGACCCCTATCCAGACCACATTCGGGAGGAGGAATCCCCAACACAGGCACACATGCCAATCTGCGGAGGAAGCTGTGGCACTGCAGAGACGACACAGACAGTCGCACAGCTGCGGTGTGCAGCAAAGCAGGGAATCCACGCACAGGAAGAACAGACAACATGCTTAAGGGCTCAAACATAACGTAAGACAATATGCAAGCCTATTTGTTCTGGAAAATAAAGCAGCGGATCAACAGAGCTGGCAGGAATCAGGGATTCAGGGTTGCTCACGGACAGCAGCATCCGTTAGATTTTGCATGGCAGAAACGAAATTACCAACATGGCTCTCTAACCAAAGAACAGAGCTGTTGCTCAACTAATCCAAAGTAGATTGTCTGGAATTCCTTTACAGATATTTCAGTCCGCAGAGGAGTGTCAGAAAAGCTTCCTTGAACTATGGCTGACTTAAGGACTCAAAGGTGTGTGGCTTCTTCTGTTTCAAAACCAGCTTGTGATGAGTCCACAGAGAAGGGAGGCTGGGAGGCCCACGCACTCTTCTTGGAGTCCTCTCCTGTTCTTAACAGCCGAGTGTTGCATCAAGGCACTGCTGGCCCTGGTAATCACAGCAGTAGCTCCAGGCACTGCCACCATGCTGCGGAACCAAACCACCTCCTCCCAGGAGTCAGCGCTGCACAGCCCTGCTGAGCACAGGAAACTCCGGAAAGTGGGGGAGTCTGTTAGGGACGTGCAAAGTCAGAGACACCGTCAGAGCGGGCACGCCAGGGTCCCTCCTGCTCAGGAAGTTCTTTGTTTTTCAGTGCTGGGGTCCAAACTGGTGCAGGCTGTGCAAGTCACACCCTTAGTTCAGAAAGTTTTTAAATTTCAGTGACCACCCTAAGTACTGGCTTTTATACTGAAGACTGTCTAATCAATCCAGCGTGCAAGAAATGACTGATTATAATTGTACGTGTGTGTGTCTGTGTGTGTGTGTGTAAGAGACCAGTTGAGTGTGTGTGCTTGCACAGGCCCAAGGATGACATCTGGAATCATCCTGGAATGTTCTTCAACCTTACGGCTTTGCTCTGGGATTTCCCAGGCTCCACTTTCCAGGACTGGAATGTCAGACCACTACCATTTCCACCTGACACTTTTACATGGGATTGGGGATCTAAACTCAGGTTCTTTTCCTTTCGAGACAAAGGCTTATTGCCTGAGCAATCTCCCTAGCCCTGATTATAATATTTTAGAAAGGAGCTCCTCTAATACCTCCAGCCACTCAATGTACTGTACTGAGAGAGATTCCCATACAGTTAGCTATTCAGAATTGCACAACTGTAATATATATGATTGTGGGAGGCTTTATTTACTTAGTACATGAGCAATCACTATGTGTCACTATGAGTGTTTATCAATGAGAATCTCTATGGACGCCTGGTCGTTTAGAAAGTCCTGCGGCTTCCTGGGCTCTTGTGGATGGCCACAAGAACCTGTAGTGGTCGTGTGTTAAAGGTTCAGTTGTGGCCTGTGGTGCTATTGAGTGGAGGTGGATCCTTTAAGAGGTGGAGCTGAGCTGAGCGGCAAGTTTCCTACTTGCCGGTGATATCCCTGAAGGAGATACTGAACCTTGTTCCTTCCTGCCACTTGGTTTCCTGGCTACCAGGAGATAACAGGCTTCCCCACCTCACCCTCTGCCACCAAGTTTCTACTTCCCACAGGCAGCAGGTCCAACAGGTCAAAGGCTGGAATTTAAAAAGACATGAATCAAACTAAATCTTTCCTCTTTTTCAATGAACTATCTCTGGCAATTTATTACAACAAAGAAAAACTAATTAATGTGGAGCTCTCTTGTAAACACTGGATTGCTAGTGTCTAGCTAACTTACATGTTCTTCATTTCCAAAAGGAGCTTTGAACCGGTATTACAAAATGAGAAAAGGCTTGAAATCAAATTGCCTTGATATGTATCTTGATATATAACAGAAATATAAATTACTTTTGCTAGCAGATATATTAACAATTGATAGCTAGCAGCTATCAATGAAATCCAATTACTATTTCAAATTTAATGAAGATCAATGTTTAAAAATTTGACTTTCTAAAAACTGTATTTCTGTAAGTCAATATTATGTCATATTATTGTCTCTGACATAATTTCAGCAGAAATTGTCCTCATTTTTTAAATTAAGTCACATTTGTTTTTGTGCATCATCTCTGAAATCAAATCTACAGATTAAAATTTTAAGAAAAAAAATCATTTACTGATTTCTAGTAATAACTGCAAAGTGGCAATACCTCTATTGCTGGCCTACAAGTGACGTTCCTGTAATACTGACATCCAAATATTGAGTTGGCACTGGTGGTTCAATGTATCATAAATATGCTAAGTATTTCAACTCCTCATTCCCAGTCACGGAATTAGAAAGGTGCTCTCCACACCTGGCTGCCCAATGCCATCATTTCTCCTTTTGCTCCCTAGAGGCGTGGGGATGATTAGTAATATGTGTGGAGCTACTTAGAGAGCAATCAGACAGCAGAACCCAGTCATTCCCAGGGAAAACAACTTGCAAACTGGAGGGGCACGGCAAAACAACTGAAAACTGGAGGGGAAAGGCTGCAAGGAGAAGAAACAGGGAGGCACTCACAGTGTGCTCCTGACATGGCCAATCTGTCGTTATATGCAAGTGGGAAATGTTCCCACACCATAGCTTCTCAGCTCAGAAACCTCCAAGAGCCCAAATCTAACAGCAGGCTAGAGACTCATGGGTAAAGGCATAATGTTGAGAAAATGTCTATAGGCTCATGGGTAAAAACATAATGTCGAGAAGATCACAATGATATAAAATAGCCTAAAATCTAAGGAGACCCTATGATTTGGGGTAGCAGCCCCAATTAAACATGCCTGGTTCTTTCCTAGAATCCGCAGGTCCTTTCCTAAACACACGCTGTCATCAAAATCAAACTACCAAATACTGCCAGGCATGGAAGCACAGAGGGAGGTGGGAGGAGTGTGCTTCAGAGACCAACGGAGAGAAGGCCTTGCTTGTTTGTCTGCTTTTGAAGTAAGTTTGTTTGCTTGTTCGTTTTTAAACTGTGTGCCTGTTTGTTTGTTTGTTTGTTTGTAAAGTAAGCCCCCTAATGCAGCTTTTTAGTCTAGACAAGCAATGGAGTCATCCATTTGCAAATAAAGATACAAGCAACTGATCGGCTCAGTCCATAAAAGGCAGATACCTAACCCATAAGAGGAAGATACCTAAGGGAGAGCATATGGGGATTATAAGAAGATGCAATACACCCCAGAATGCTCACTGCCTAGTTATAGGCAATAAAATTTTAAGAAAACAAATCATTTACTGATTTCTAGTAATAACTGCAAAGTGGCAATAAAATGTCAACAAATCACAGCTCACTCTCCAAATAAGCAGTCACACACACACACACACACACACATTTCATGGCATCATGGTACACACTTAAACAATCCCTGTATTCAGGCGACTGAGGAAGGTGGATCAAGAGGTCAAGGGCCCTAAATTACTCAAGACCCTTCTTAAAGAGCCAATTTAAAAAAAAAAAAGCTATGACAACTTTTGGTTGCCAAGATCATCTTATACTTTCAATCTCTGGGTTTCCTAGAAATGTCACCCAAGCACTGAAATAAATCTATGCCAATAAAAAAAAAAGTATCTACTCAGAGGTAGCCATTATTACATACCACATATTATATGATGATGGTAAACACAAACTGTGTCTCTCAAAATAGCTGTTCTTTAAAAAGCCCCCACAAACTCAAATCTAAATTTAGATATGTAAAGTTTAAATTCCATTCAGAGCAGCATAAAAAAACCACTTCTCAATCAGTCAGGATTGCAATTTGTTCAGGATAACAACAAAACGTTAAGTCACAGGTGAACTTTCCAAAAAGTACATGCCTACCTTTGGGGGAAACCTCACATTTCAGGGTTCCCTGACACAGAGAAACTATCTCTTCCTATAGGGAAAAGATAAGGCAAACTGGCTGCTGGCATGGGAAAGATCAAGGTTTGCTTTTACTGACTGCTGTAGGCTCACGGGAAGTGGGCTGGCTCCCACTGAAACTACACTTAAAGCACGTCTTCACAACTACTGAAATGAAGCCTGGGAAAGAGTTCAACTCTGATTCTTTCATCTTAATAATCACATGGATAATATCAAGTGGAAAACTGATCAAAGTACATGGAAATTCTTTCTCCAAATCAGAACTAAACACTGACTTCAGATCCATCCCAGTAACATATTTTCAAATAGGTGGTTTAATTCTATGAACTACATGTGTACGTTACATTAAGTACATTAAGAACCACTTGGGTGTCTACTCTCCAGTGGGAAGATGGAAAAAGGAAGATGTTCAGAGGAGCAGGGCTGGCTCGGAGAGAAGCACAAATGCTGCCCTTCTTTTAGTCTTAGCTGACCTTCTTTCGGTCATTTTTGTTTTCATTATTATTACTGCCCAAAATAATGAGATCTATCCATGGTCTTCATTTTTCTCAGCTAAGAGGTTTTTTGTTTTTTTTTTTTTTTTCTCCTTTTTTGGTCAATAAATTCAGTGTCATTTAGTTGTTTTATTTAACATTTTAAGGGTCTTCTTGAAATGTCACTCCGGGCCATTTGACAGCTTGAGCTCATCTCTTGTTAGCTAAGAGTCTAAGAGAAAAATATGCAAAGGAAATTGAAATATAGGATACTGACTTTATCTTACATATAATAAATGATTGCCATTAGTATTAATAAGTACTAAGTACAAATGTTCTATTGAAAATTACTTAATGTAGCTAAACTACTTTATTGTACCAAGCTAATACCTACAATGGCCTGTTTCCAGTCAAATCCAATTCAGACAGACAGCAGCCTATGTAAATGTGACTCTGACCCTGAGCCTGATCTTCAGGGTCCATGTGCAGCTTAATGTCCAATGAGAACAGAGGTCAGAGGTCAGAGGTCAGATTCGGAAACGACGACTTGGACTCTGGCCCAGGAACTCCAAGCATTCTAAAGAACTGCCACAGTGTCAGCTCCAGGACACAGCACTCCAGAAGGCCTGGCCTCCCACGTGAGCTAGTGCACACTTTGGTAGGCACCTTCAAGATTCTTCTAAAGCTTTAACTAGGAAATCTCCTCAACACCTTACTGATAGGACTGTGACTCCAATCCTGCAATTGCTGCCATGTCTACAAGCAGCCAAGTATGAGCTCCATGTCATACTGAGGAATTAGTTTCCTTCAAAGCAGCAACAAAGAAACATGCAGTTATAGGTAACCTTTGGTAGCAAGACAGGTTGATGACAGGCACACAGCCATCTCACTCACCCAGCACCAAACCCATGACAGAGTAACACTGTGGGGGGCTATCTGTCATGGTCAAGCCAACTGGCCTAATAAATACGATGATACTTAGGATCTACTCCAAAGCAACTGGAGTCACTAAAGGGAAAAGGCAATGGATGAAGCAAACACAGCTATGAGTTTGATTGTACTATATTGATGGGTATTTGAAACTTCATTGTAAAGTTCATTCTACTTTTAGGTATATTTAAATTTTTCCAGACAGAACATTTTTGAAATAGCCATCCAGTAAAAATATGGAATTCAATACGCAGGTTAAATATCACCATGTTTCTGTTTTCAAACACTCCCTAACAAGTAAAGGTTGGAGGGGGAGAAAATATTTCTAAGCAAAAATACTAAAAGTCAAATGTCAGCCTAGGAAAAATGAATAGCTCGTAGGTATAATTTTAGAAACATCATAGCAATGGCTTTGAAGCTTTAGTTCCATATTCCTAAAGCAAAATACAAGCATATGTTTAATGCCATGAAGCTTTTCTTATTATTTCACAAATCTCATACACCTGAAAAATAGTTGTTAGTTAAATATGCCTTTACTCTAAGGAGGGAAGTGGATGATTTATAGCGCAAACAATGTAATCTGAGCACTTAAAGAGAAGAGCTCCTTTCGGTGCAAGCTGCATCCACTATGGGATCTGCGACCTGTCGGTGCTAAGTGACCCATGGCTGGGAAACAGCCAAAAGACGAACACCTACCCCGTCGATTATCACACTGATCTTGACCGAAATTTCCAAGAGACAAGAAGAGATCATATTAAGGCAGGATTGGAGCAGCCATGCTGGGATGGGTCTCTCAAGGTCTTTGAAGGTCTCTGGAATTCCCGAAGGTCATCCCCCACTGCGGGAATCACCCTGAAGGAACACCCTGCTGAGGAACTGACTCCAATCCCCCCAGAAATAAGATGGCCAACTTCTCTATGAAGGGATCATGGAGGTGAGCTCTCCATATCCAACAACTTGACCTCCAGCCCACATGGGCCCAAGAGCAGCTGGGCTGGGCCCCAATGGGAGTTAACCAATGAGAACATGCCAGTCTCCTGGGCTTGTCTAGGTGTATAATTATGTCTGGCCCTGGCAGCCATCTTTGGCGCCCTAGCACCTCATGGCACTTGTGCCACGAGTTCTTTCTAGCTCCTTGCCTTGCTCCTCATGGATTCCATGCCTAGGCTCCATGAGTTCTCCAGCGCCCTAGCCCTTCATGGCATTAGTGCCATGGGTTCTGTTCCTTGCCTGCTTCTCATAGAGGTGCCCCAGCCCCTCATGGGACTCAAGGTGCCATGAGTTCTTTTCCAGCTGCCCACTTCTCATGAGTTCTCCAGGGCCCCTGCTCTTCATGGCACTCAGGTGCCGTGAGTCTGCTTCTAGCTCCATGAGTTCCAGCCTTTCTCTCCTCTAATAAGCTCTACCCTAATCTACACGTGCTCTGCTTTCAATCTTCAACTCCAGAACACAAGAACCCTTCAACATTGGGGTGGTCAATTCCTTCCAGTGTCAACAAGAGACCAGAGCAGGGAAGGTCATGTACCAAGTAAAACTCATCCTTGTGATCTCAGAATCTGACTTACTAACACTGACAGACACTACTTGAAACCTGACCGCGAGCATAAGGGCAGGATGTATGTCACAGTTTAGGGAAAGGCTGTACCTCTAGACCAAGTCTATTTCAGTGCAAATCTAACTCAAGTTCCCTCTCCACAGAATACACCTAAGACTCTAAGTTGCCATGATTTAAGAGAAGGCAAATCTTATCAATGTGTCTCAGCTAAAGAAAATAGTCATAAAGCATAATCATCTCTATTCCTGCATACAGAACAGCTGTAACATACTTACTGTATTAGTCAGGGTTCTTTAGAGCCACAGAATCAACAGAATAAATATATAAAAAGGGAATTTATCGAATTGGCTTATGAGATAGGTAGTCCAATGGCTGCTAATAGCTGCTCAGTCCAGTAGTGCAGTGAGTGGTGGCTGAAGGCTGGAGGATTCCTGGAGAGTCTTTCATCATGTTGAAGGCTTGAAGGGTTAGAGTACTGACTGGAGGGTCGAAGAAGCCGGGTGGCAGGAGGGAAGAGAGTTTTCAAGCACAGTGTCAGAGGGTCTCTCTTCAAGCTCTTCTGTTTTATGGTTCCTTTCATCTGGTCCGTTACTGAGAGGTTCCAATGGGACCCAGGGGCTGGTCTTTGGACTGTAAATCCACTGATCCAGATAATCTCTTCAGATGTTCTGACAACTGATCTGTCAATCTGTTAATGCCAGGTGTGGTCAAGTTGACAACCAGGGTTAACTATCACACTTATGCAGCCAGATGACTCCAGGGGGAAGCGAGCAGCAGGCACAGCTGCAAGGCGAGGTAAGTAGAAGCTGCCAGGCAATGCTTCCCCTCACATACAGCAGCTACAGTCGGATGGATGGCCAAGGACTAGATTCGTAACTGACAGTGAACCCCGGAACAAAAGGTGAAGCTGGCTTCAAGGCTTTGGCTGAGGTTGGTAAGAACACTAAGGCTTGGGCGGTCCCCTGGCCCACATACAATGGCACACAGAGAGGCCAAGGGAGGACGTGGCAAAGCCCTATCCCACTAAAGTGGGGCTAGGAAGTGGAGTAGGTTTCCTCCGAAGGCTGCCACGAAAGTCAGCAGAACCCATTAGTAAGGGCTGAGCCAGAGCAAGCATGAGGCAGGAACCTGATGCTGCACCCCCCCCCCCGAACGCAGCACAGAGGAGCCAGAAACTCCACCCACATACAACTGCTCTAAACCCCAAACCCGGTTCTAGAGGTTTGACTAAAATGCAAACTGCCCTTCCCGGAACAGTGTGCAACATGAAACATCACAGGGAGGGAAGGTACTTAAAACCCATCCCACTGAGCACAAAGTAATTACTGATGTGATTTTTTTTAATCTACATTTTTATTGTATATTGTTTTTTTCTTCTTTACTATCTTACTATTAATTTATTTAAGAGAGAAAGACACAAAGAAACTGAGAGAAAAAGAACCACAGAGGGTAGGAACTGAGAGCCACACTACTCAACAGCGCATGCTACCAGAAGCTCCATCCAGATGTAAGTAGTCTAAACCCCAAATCTGTGGAAGCTAGAGGACAAGTCTGGGAGGTCAGTTCCCTCCTGCTCCAGGGATTGACCACGGGTCGGGTTGTGTACAAGCGCCTTTCCCCACCCCATGGAGCTATCCTTCCGGCCCTGCTTTGTTAACTTCTTCTTACTTTTTCGCTTTTGCAGAAACATCTTGTCATAGTCCCCTTTCATTTTCTACGCCCCTTGGTTAGGCTGCACTAATTTTTGTCTGCTTCCTCACCCACTCAGCTGAGAGATCTATGCTGATCTCTCTGCCATCGTCCCTGCACACAACGCTTACTCTCCCCTTGTCATGGTGTGAATGTGAATTATCACCCACAGCTGGTGTTTTTGCATCCTTAGCTGTTGTCAGTGTTGGAAAGGTCATGGCACCTTTTGAAGGTGAAGCCTTGCTGGGAGAAGGCACATTACAGGGCGTGAGCCTGGAAGTTGGGTAGTCCCAGCCAGCTTCTGCTAGTAGGCTGGTCTGCAACCTTCTGCTTGCCTTCTTGTTCTCCATGATGATGTCTGCAGCGACCTAAGCCACCACCAACTTCTGCCACGCACCATGCTTTTTCCACCTTAATGGACTGTATCTCTGAGCCAAATAAATCTTCCTTTCCTCTCTTAAGTTGGCTTAGAAGAATCTTCCTTTCCTCTCCTAAGTTGGCAGCAGAAACAATAACCATGACCACCCCTTCCTTCGTGCCTCAATCTCTCTTCCCTACCCTCTTCTTTTTTTAGTTTCCAAAACTTTAAGCCACGAAACTCTGCAGACCATAACAGTTTCCCAACTTTCCCCACTCGATATTTTCCCCACTCCAATTTTTTCTCAGCTGATGTGCTAATCCCTGTCCTCAACAACTCTACATCCCCTGATTCATAATCTTAGTGAGAACCTCGAAGCACCATAGCATCTCCCTTGTTAATTCTCCAATACTTATTGCACTAAAGGGACCACAGTTTTTAACTGGCTGATATTAACATTTGCACAATGAACCTACCCAGTATTTGGGCTGCTTCCACAGTTAATACTTTATTCCACATGTGCTACAGGGGCTGTAGCAGGCACCCTGAGCAAAAGAACTGAAATTTAATTACAGAATTAAGCATCTCAGCTTTAAATCTACTCCATTTAAATACTGCAAATACTTCAAATGAAAAAATATGGCATATAAGAAAAATCAAATCAACAAAATAATCCCAGATGTGTAAGGCTTAACATAGTACTATAAGAAACTATAAGATACTGTGAACACCTGAAAAATACCAATTCTACAGTAATATATTCCAATGAAGGTAAACTAGATGAAATACCAGACAAAGAAATTAAAACAATTATTATGGACTTAGAGAAATGGCTCAGGGGTTAAGACTCTGCCTTGTCACAAGTAGAAGTTTCTGAGTTAGGATCCCAGGTCCCAAGTAAAAATGCCAGGGAGAACTAGTGGTGGTCTGCACTTGTGGCCTTGTGGGTGGAGCCTGGGAAATCCGAGAGTGAAACAAAAAGGAGGTAGAAGCAATTCAGAAAGTCAATTTTGGTCCTCCACAGGGACACACAGTGACATCTAATACACACACACACACTAAATAAATAAAAATAAAGTTTAAAAATAAATAATTATTACAAGCATATTTTAATGAAATACAAATAAAATATTAAATGAGTTCAAAAACAATACAGATGAACAATCAAATGAAATGATACAGTCAAACAGGAATTCAATAAAAGAGAACAAAGAGAAAATCAGACTTTAAAAATGAAAAACTCAGTAAACCAAATAAAAGACTTAATAAAACCTCACCAATACAATAATTGATCAAGTGGAAGGCAAAATATCAGCAATGGAAGATAGATGAATTAGGGTATCCACATTTCAACAAGGACAAAGAAGAAAACATGAACAGAATATGTAAATGCCATGGAACATCATTAAACACTAAATTTAGGAATAATAGGAATATAACTTCAGACTAAAAGCATAAATAATATATCAGTAATAAATTAATGAAGCATAGCAGAAAACTTCCCAAATCTGTAGAAAGAGATGACTGACTACCTAGCCTAAGAGGCACTTAGAGAACAACAGAAAGACAAGAGCCTTCCCGCATTCCACAGACACAGAAAACAAACAATATGTAATATATATATATATAAAACACGAAGCTGCAAGAAAGCACCAAGTCACATGCGAAGCAAGTCATTTGAACTTCATCAGATTTATGATCAGAAACCTTAGGAGGTAGAACAGCATAGAATGATGTATTCCAAAAACTGAAAGACAAATTAACTGTCTACCCAGGTGACTATATCCAGAAAAGCTACCTGTCACAGCTAAGGAGAAAGAAGACATTTCCATGATAAAAACAATCATGAGTGAATTCACGAACACTAAACCAGCATCACAGAAGATACCTGGGAAATCCTTTGGACTGAAGAGACAGACAAACACATCCAAGAGGCTACAGGAGAGAATCAACCATGCCTGAAGAACAACTTCGAAATAAGACACCAAAAACTATAAAACAGCAATAAAACAGAAATTAAGTCAAATCTTTCCACAGTAACTTTCCAGTATTAATGGTCCAGTAAATGAATAAATACTATTTAATATATACTACATTTAATATAATATACTAATTATACTACATTTAATATAATATAGTAATAAATATACTACATTTAAAGACCCTCCAGAAAACACAGCTCCGCATCAAAAACAAGTTCAACTTTAGGATGAAAGGAGGAAAAAAGGAATTGCAAACAAATGGAACTAGTAAGTAGGAGAGGGGGTCCCATTCCAATATCTGAAAACAGATCTCAAACCAAAATAGAAGAGACAGAAAGGCTACTTCATGTTAATGTAACAATCACCCAGAGGAGATTATAATTCCAAACATATAAGCACCAAACACATGCATCTAATTTCATAAAACAATATATAGACACAAATTAACCCCATTACAGAAACAGTGGACGATTTTAATATCCCTTACTGACCAACACTCAGGTCTTTCCAACAAAAAAATAAACATAAAAACATCTGAGTTAAGTGACATCACAGATCAGTCTAACAGATGGATCTACCAGACAGCTCAAAACAAAACATTCCATCCAAATATCATAACTCTATACATTCGGCCATCTATAGAAATTTCTCTGAAACAGATCATATAATAGGACACAAAGGAGCCTTAACAAATATAGGAAAACTAAAATAATTCCTAGAAATGAAATAACTGAATTGAAAAAACTTGAAATAATTCAATAGAAGGAAACAATCAAGATCAAAGCAGATATTAATGAAATGGTAATAAAAAATACATAAAGAGTTGGTTCTTTGAAAAGATAATCAAAATGGACAATATCTCAACCAAACTAATCAAAAGAAAGAGAAGACCCAAATTAATAAAAATACAGAAGAAAAGTAAGACATTACTAGCAGGTCAATAAAATTCAGAAAATCACTAGGACATAAGATCTTAAAAACATACACCCTATCAAACTGGAAAATATGAGAGAAGTGGTAAATTTCTAGACTTATATTCCCTGTCAAAATTAAACCAAGATGACATAAGCAACTTAAACATATCTAATACAAGCAATGTTATTGATGCAGTGATTAAAAAAAATTCCCAACTGAAAAATATTCAGGCCCTGAGAGATTCACTGGAGTATTCTATCTGACTATTAAGAAGAGTTTCTCACACTATTCCACAAAACATAAAGGAAAGGAATGCTATTAACCTCAATCTACCAAGACACCATGAATATAATCAAAATATTGGATAAAGACACAAGAAAAAATAAGAAAACGATAGACTAATGTCTCTGATGAACACGGGTGTCAAAATTCTCAATTAAATGTTTATACAGAGAATTTAAGGGCATATTAAAAATATTCACCAAAATCAATGTTTAACACACAGGTTAGCAAATGTAGTAAGGTAAACAGACTCTGGGATGAGCACATGACAATCTCAAATCGTGGAGACACTTAGGACAAAAATCCAACATCCATTCATGATAAATGCCCTGAAGAAAAGAGTAGGTAAAACATATCTCAACATAATAAAGGCAATTTGCAATAAACCTTAGGCCAGCATTATACTAAATGGGGGAAAAATAGAAGTACTTCCACTGAAATCGGATATATCTTATTCAACACAGTGCCTGAGGACTTAGCTAGAACAATAACAGAGAAATGAAAGGAATACAAATGGGAAAGGAAGAAGTCAAAGTATCTCTATTTATGGATGGAAAGACTCTACAGGTAAGAAACCCTAAAGATTCCACCAGAAAACTCCTAGAACTGACAGACATTCCAAAAAAAATGCCAGTAAACAAAATTAACATACAAAAATCAGTAGACCGCCTATGTACCAGTAGCGGACATGTTGAGAAAGAAATCAGAAAAACAGTAACATTCATAATTGTCTCAAAAGTAAGCAAATATGTACATGCATACATACATGCATATATTGGAGTAAAACTAACCAAGGGAGTTTTTAAAAAGTTCTACCAAGAAAATTTCAAACTGAAGAAAAAAGTCAAAGAAGATACTAGAAGATAGAGGACCTTCCAAACCTGTGGAATGCAAGAACACTGCTACAAGAATATAGCTGTAACAACCAAAAGCAATCTATAGATCCAATGTAGTCTCCGTCAAAATTTCATTATTCGCAAAAATAGAAAAAAAAAACTTGAAGTTCACATGGCCCTAGATAGCCAGAGTGATCTTGAATATAAAGAATAATGCTGGACGAATCACTACTCCAGGTTTCAAGACACACAACAGAGTCATGAGAGCAGCATGGTCACAGCACAAAATGATACACACATCAATGGGAGAGAATACACGACCCTCGTACTTATCCACACAGGGACAGCAGCCTTAGTTTTGTCAAAACTATGTATTGAAGAAAAGACACCCTCTTCAATAAATGAGGCTAGGGAAACTAGATATAGAAGAATAAAACTAAATTCCCCATCTCTAACACTGCACAAAAAAATCAACTCCAAATGGATAAAAAACCTCAATGCAGGGCCTGAAACTCTAAAACCAAAAGAGGGAAAAGTAGGGAAGACACCAGCACATGCAAGCACTTCCTGAACGGGGTTCAGGTTGCTCAGGAAATATTGCCAACACGGACAGGTCACATTTCATGAAACTGAAAAGCTTCTGCGCAGTGAAAGACACGATCACTGGGTGATGAGGCAGTATACGGAATGGAAAGAAATCTTTGCAAACTATACAGCAGATGGAGGATTAATATTTAGAATATATAAGCAACTCAACAAGAAAACACCAAAGCAATGAATAAATGGTCAAGTCCTCAAAAGTTGAAATACAGAAGCAGATGAAAATATGAAAACGTGCCCAACCTCCCAAGCTATCAGAGAAATGCAAATCAAAACTGAAGTGAGATTCCACTTTGTGCCAGTGGAGATGGAAGGACATCAAGAGAATAACTACCAGCAAATGCTGGCGAGGATGGGAACCGAAGGTGGCAACTGCATTATGCTGGTGGGAACTAAACTCCTCCAGCCATTGTGCAAATCAGTATGGAGGTTTCTCAAAACTATCAATGGACCTGCCATTTGACCAGCTCCAACACTCGTGCATACTTACCTGAAGGACACCAAGGCAGCGGGTCACAGAGAGACTTCACATCAATGTATATGGCAGCTCTGCTCTTTACAGCTAAGTTATGGAACCACCCCAGGTGTTTATCACAGATGAGCACATAACGAAAGTGTGACCAATTCACAAAATTGAATTCTTTTCAGCTATGCAAAACAACGAAGTCATGTCACTTTCAAGAAGATGGTATGACTGAAGATAACCATATTGAAGCAAATTAAGTCAGTTTGAGGAAGACAAATCTCGCACGCGCTCTCAACTATGTCTCCTAGTCTTTATAGGCAAATAAAATGATACATGTACTGATGCTATGAAAGCAGATGCAAAGAGAACAAAGGGGGCAGTGAGAAGAAGAATGGAAAGTGGCTAGGGGTGGGAAGAATACCCCCAAGTGCATTATGTGCTTAAGTGGAAAAGGCATGATGGGGGCTGAGAATGCCAGCTCCGTTGACAAGAGTACTTCCTTCCATGAGGAAGGCTTTCCATTCTTAGCACTGCATAAACCAGGTGTAGTTGCACTAGCACTCACAGATCCCTGCTAGAGATGGCTCACACCACCACTGTAAAACCGCTCTCAGAAGTAGAGGCAGGATCAGAGGTTCAAGGTTGTCCTTGGTACTCTATCTCTAGGCCAACGTGAGATACATAGGACTTGAAGGAGGGGGAGGAGAGAGGAAAGGAAGGGGAGAGAAGGGGAGGGAGGAGGAAAGGAAGGGGAGGGAGGGGGAGGGGAGAGAGAGAAAGAAAGAAAAACAGAGGAAGAAGAAAATAAACTTATGTAACCTCACAGGAGAAAAAAAGGGAAAGGGAGGGGAAAAAGGAGGATAGAAGAAAAAGATCATGATTTTCTGTTTTCTTTCTCAGCTTTTCCTGGCCTAAAACAATATTTCCGTTCCAATGAAGAAACAATGCCAAAATTTAAAAAAGAAATTTATCTAACTTAATGAGTCAGTCTATAAAAGCTGGAAGGGCAGTACTATGGAAAAAAAAAATCAATGTCCTCAGGCTTATGAGGCGGGCGTCCAAATACATCTGTACAAGAGTCAGGGGTCAGAGAAGGGAATGTATGGATAATAATTATAAACGAGTTACATGGCAGAGGCCAGCTAAACAAACTTCAGTTGTTTTTAATTTCAAAATCACTCTTCCAAAAGTTTACTACTGAAGCTAAGAGGAAACTTTCATTGCTCTACAAACATAATTAGCATTTTATAATGTTGCTCATGCAGCTATAATTTAAGGTCTGGTATTATTAAATTGGGAACAGTGAACCTTATACATTTCATAAATATTTGTCAAATAAGTGAATAAAGGGGAGAGCAACTCTTTATTGCCAAATCATGAAAACTAAAACTAGATCCCCTAGAAGTTACACAAATAAAATGGCCAGGAATGACATCATACCTATTCATCTATCTACCAGTCACAACCTTGATTTTTCTTCTGGGAGGTGATCGGTCAAGTCTAAATGA
This sequence comes from Typhlomys cinereus, assembly GCA_023101885.1. Classification (NCBI taxonomy): domain Eukaryota; kingdom Metazoa; phylum Chordata; class Mammalia; order Rodentia; family Platacanthomyidae; genus Typhlomys; species Typhlomys cinereus. The sequence continues at coordinate 882,663 of JALPQD010000057.1, read as the reverse complement.
TTTGTTCCCCAGCCTTTCTCAGCAGCTAGCAGTAGCCATGAGACCCAGTTTAGAGAAGTGATTGACAGGAGGGAAGGTGCTAAGAAAGCTTGTTCTGATGTAAGCATGTCTCCTCCCATCTTTCCTGAAAGGCTGAATCTTCTCCCTACTACAGTGACGAAAGCCAGGCAAAAAAAAATGTAGCTCTCTGTCAGCACTGCTGAAATGCTAAACCCACTAACATGCCTGTCTTCCTAACCTGCAGTTCATGATAGGCGTGACAAACTTCTATAAGCCTAGGCGTAGTCCTACAATTTCCTACAAAGACATCCTAGCAAGAATATTGTAATCTACGGGTTCCCTTCTGTGTTCAGAAGTTGCTCCTACTTCTACTGTGATGTGCCATGTGCCAGCCTCATCAACAATTCCAACGTGTTTGAAGACTGTCTTACACCAACCGTCACCATAAACAGTCACCAGAGAAACCTCAAAGCAACAGCCCATGCCCCATGCCTACCATGCTGTGCTGGGCCCCCGTCTTCTGGTAAACAGTGAAACGGATTCTCCTCTGGCGAAGAAAGCCTTCCAGACCTTTGTGTCTCAACAGAGAGTAAATATGCATGGATTCAATAACAGATACAAAGCATCACTAAACAAAAACAACAGCAAATGCCCTTTAGACGTCTTAAGGGCTGACCTGATTCAGAGGGTATCACCCCGTGTCTAGTCCTCAGGAAGGCACCGTCTGAAGAACATGAAAACCACCGGAAATTTCTCCCCACCTGCTGACTTATCCTGACAACATAAACTTCTACAGCTAAGGAAACTGTACTTAACTTCTACAGCTAAGGAAACTGTACTTATTGACAGATGCCAAACAAATGAGCAAAACAACTTACAGATTTCCAAGAGATTTTTTAAGAAAGAAGTACACAATTCTCCAAAAGAAAAAAAATGTGCAAGTATCATTTCTAGAAATACAAAAATGCGTTTCAGGAAACAGTTCCACTGGGCCAGCGTAGCTCCTGAATTGCTGAATGTCTGCAGAAAGAAGAGAATTGCACTTCCCAAGTAGCTACTGTAAGCAAGAGACTACTTTAGGCACTTCATACCTAGTCTTCCACACAGCCTTCAGCCAATCACTAGGGTCAACCCTTCGTCAAGGACAAGTTCAGAGGAAGATGAGATCAACTTAAGGTCACGTGTCTCATAAAAGGCAGAATGACAGTCAAACCTAGGAAGGCCGGTGCTTACTTTCATGCTCCTTATCTTTAGGTTTTTATCAAAATATCACTTACAAATTGCACACAGACATTAACTCGGGGAACATGCATGAAAACCTTCATGTATGCCTCAAAAGCATACACAGGATAAGTTCCCTTTTTACCCGAGCACAATGACTGCCCTTCTCCTAAAGCACACATCACTCTGCATAACCCAGCAGGGATTTTCAAGCTTATCTAGCAGCAGTAAGGAATTATAGAGGCTCCGTATCTGTGGCACGTTTACGAACAGGTCACAGTGCATGACCTAGAAATGATGACGGCAAGCCTCAGTCTATGGCACAGTTTCTGCAAGAAGTCAGATGTCAGACTGCAGATCTTAAATGGCTCTCAAGACCATGTAGCAAATCCTCAAGCCATGGCACTGTGGGTGTAGGCAGAACTTCAAGGGGGGGGGTATAAGAGGCTGTCAGTTCACTGGGGCATGCCTTTGACTGGAACCATCGCTCCTAATCCCTCCATCTTCCTTTCTGCCTTCCTTTCTCCCTCCTTCCTTCACCCCCAACTCCCTCTAATCCTGGTCGTGAGGTGATCTAGCATTCCTGGTCTAAAGTCTGGCCACCCATGGGCTAAAACTTCTAAAACAATGAAGCCAAATACAATTTCTTCTTTCTAATTTGCTTAGGTCAGATATTTTGTCACAGTATCAAAAAGATGGCATAGTCCCCTCCCCACTTAAGATGCACACAAACACTAAAGCTCCCCTGTATATTCAGTGAACACAGAGTACCAAGATGCTGGAGACCCCAGTCCTGAATGACCTTACACAGAAAACCCACTGCTGCTCCCTTCCTAATGACTTAAGCAGTTAAGACAATGGATTGTTAAAACAATTCAATCCAAATGAGGGGAAAATCCACTGCAGAAAGGAAGAGGCATCCAGGGCATACTGCAGAAGATCCCTAACACTTTTCATTGAATAAATAATACCTCCTGCAAGTTGATGAAAACCTTAGTGAAAATATTTATCCAGTCAACATCTTAGTGACATAAGCTGTTATGATCCTCCAAACCCTAATTTAACAACTTCATCAATTCCCGTGGAGAAGAAATAGACTTACCACCCCCGAAGCATGTGGTAATTATTTTTACACAATATGTGCATGATCTATCCATAACAGAGAAGTTACTAGCAACTCAACAGAAGCCTGAGCTTGGCAGTTCTACTTTCTGAGGTTGAAAAACGCAGCAATTTCAGAACAATAATAAGTGTATTCCAAGTCATCATTTCTATCAGAATATAGATCAATTATTAAAATAAAAATAAAATATAAAAATATTAGAAGTCAAACTTATTGGGGATGGTTAATACAAGATACAAGACATATTTACATTTCTCTCATTCTATTACTTATGTGCTATTTTAAAACTTTATGCATATAGATACTTGGAAAAAAATGATTTAGAACAAAGATGATACAGGGTTTCCCTCCAACAGCATCTTAATCAATTCTGTTTAGAAAAAGAAATGTGCTTTCTTTTTCTTTTCTTTATTTCTGCCCTAAAGCAATGAGTTTAACTAAGGATAGACTGAAACACTATGACGAAAAATATAATTTCCTTCTTAATTTTCATGTCAGATATTTTGCCACAGTATTTTTCTGTTATCTATTTCAATACTTTTCCCATAATGCCAAAAAGAAAAGTGACTCAAATGGCATCAGTGTGCCAACCTTTCTTGTCTCTAAAATTATTTTTCAAAGGACTCAATCTCCACCAAAGACCAATGAGTCTAAAAGAGACTTCCCAAAGAAAAAGAGGACAGAGACTATTTCACAAAGATAGTAGTATATGGCAATAAACACAAACTTTGTGTTCAACCTCTTTTAAAACCTAACTCAAAATTACAAACTTTCTAGCAAATTAGAACTCCTTCATGAATTCTTAAAGCTGAACCCTGAAAAATAGACCAAAAGCATTGATATTCGCCCTTGCATTTGATCCCATATCAAAAAGCAACTATGCTGCATACAAATAAAATGTTGAAATCCACATGAAATGACTGCCACACACACTTCCAGGGCTGGAACTGAGAACAGTGTTAAAATAACTTTTTTGGTACATCAGCTACGTTCCCTCATTTATTTTTCTGCATCTTAAGTAATTCTTAACAACTGACTAAGGCTCAGAAAATTATACAAACATCCCCAGTCTATGAACCACGCTTGAGGGATTGGGTGTAACAGATTCTAATTATAATTGGGTGCAATGTTGGTACGGCTTCCTACAGAAAAAGTCTAGACTTAAAAGGAATTCGTATTAGTTTTTAAAAGAAAAAAAAAGGGAGCTGATTAAAAATAGATCAAAGACATTCCAGCATGAAAAGACTGATTTTTTTAAATCACTTGTGGAAAAAAAAATGCATCAATAAACAGAAAGCAGAGTCTGTATCCTGGCCACAATGATAGCCCACTATATGACTAGATCGCCGAGCCTTTGCTTCTTCATGCTTTCCAGAACAATCACATGCTGCTTCCACAAGTTCAGAGATAATTTTAAGAATCGTGGACACTGCCAGGATGGCTTTGTCTGTCTAGTCATATAAAGCATTACTGTACAATAAATGATACTTTTCAATATATTATTTAAAGCATAGTGACTGTGAACCCTAATCAAAAGCAAATTTGGAACTTTAAGGCAATATCACTTTCACCATACTAGATTCTGATACAAAAATCACATCGAATGATTGAGGCTATTTTCTAACTAATGAACAGATACATACATTTTATAGGCAAGGATAGCTGGTTCACAAATTAAGGAAAATACCGGAGTTTCATTCTAAACATCAGTGCTGCTTATTCTTGTCAAGTGCTAAAATTTATTTGCTATCTTTTATATTACATAACACTGTATAGTGTCTAACAGTTATAGTGAGACTATAACATGTTTATATCTACAAACATATACACAGACAATCCCTTACAGGTAAATTCCAAGAAACAGAACTATTTGCATTTATATGTATTCATAATATAAACACACATATGCACTAACTTGCCTATATATCCAAACATAAAACTATCCAAAGCACATAAAATATATAAATATGTATATAGTCTACACTGTCAAGAGATTTTTAGCAGAGATTGCTGTCAAGTCAATTTCAGGTTTTATCTGCCTGGACAAACCTACAACTGGTTTGATAAAATAGTGATAGCTCTAAATTAATTTTTCTGCTTCAGTGACCTATAATTTATCCAAATCAGTAAAGAATGTCACAGATTAGAAGTCTCATTCCATTTATTCCATCGTTCATACTTTCTTTCCCCAGGGACGGCCAGTCCATTCATTAGGCATTTATTTGCTACTATTTCTCATTAATGAGAAGGGAGAAGATAGGGCAACTCACCATCAGGAGGTACCACTGACGACAGAACACGTCCCTGCACATCTCATTACTGAAAGCATAATGTCTAAATTCTTTCCAAGAGAAGGAGAGTGGGAACTGTCCTAGTATTTCAGATTTTTGGCTAAAGTCTCAAAGCTCCAGACAATCACGGTTCCCCTCACAAACCAAAGGCTCTACAGGATATGGCCACTATGTGTGGAAAGTGCCCGCCTTGCAGCAGTGCACTTCAAAGACATCCAGTGGTTCCCCTTTCCTGTCCTGTCTACCAGCTCTATTACATGCCTAAAACACCCTCATAAATGTGGCTATCGACAGTGAGGGAGGGTGAGGGTCCATCCCCTTGCTGGATGCTTGCTTCCAAGCACAAACGCAAGAGCTGTTCTGTGGGATGTGTGAGGGTGGAGCCCCCATGCCTGCCTGAGGCTCATTACAGTTACAAGACAAATGAGGCAACAGAGACGCAAAAAAAAAAAAAAAGAAAAATTAGAAACAAGCTGCACTTCAGAGTGTAATGGTGGAAAATGTGAAGGTCTCTGGGAACAAAGTGAACAGCATGAGAGGTGGTCAGTTTCAGTGATCCTGCTGAGGGCGACCCCCAGCAAGCTTCTTAGACAAGGGTGCAGAGACAAACCAGTGAAGTACCACTGCAGGAGAGGAGGTAAAAGTTGTGTCGTTGGGATCTGGCACTGCACACATCCAATAAAGCCACAATGCCAGTGATCTCACAAGAGACTCCCAAGGAATCTGTAAGGTGTATATGAGAAAGAACAGCCGTGAAGCAAACAGCTCTGGCAAATTCTTGGTGCTTTCTGCACGTCCTGTCATCTCTGAAGGAGCCTCAGCCAGAGGACACACAGGCATGTAGGAGGTATTATTGCCGACCGCCACGTCTGGAAGCAGACAAGAGAGTTGAAATGGGGAGAAGACACAACTGGATGTCACAGTGAACTTTCTGATTGACACCTGTGAAAATTTTTCAAGTATTTGAACTCTAGTTGTTCCAATATTTTATAATGACTCAAAATTATGAGATATGTAAAAACAACCATCAAAAGGAGAGGAAGGAGACGAATAAAACCATTTTTCTGTCTGAATCTCTGCTGTGCTAAGTGTGACCCAATCAACGAAGCAGTTACTACAAGGATCCAACCTTTGAAAAAAATGCATTAAGTTTAGGCACAAAGAAAACTAAGGAGATATGGAAAAAGAAAACTGCAAATTTCATATGCCTCATGTAACATTGAAAGTGATTTTAAGTGTGAATGGGCGAGGCATTCCATTCAACTAACAAAGCTTGCCAAAAATACAGACACACACATCAGGGAGAAACACACGAACAGCTTACAGCACGAAAAATGCATATGAAGCAAACCATAATCAAAAGAAAGCTGAGCTGGCTATATGATAAGACAAAACATATCTCAGCAATTACAAGAGACAAAGAGGCTCCCGTCTGATTAAAAGTGGGAAAATCTGGAAGAAAGTGCCCTGCATGCCTGTTCTCCCCTCGAGGGTAAGGAAACCAGATGGACAGCTGGCACGGCTCGCTCAGGACAGTCAGCCAGGACAATGGCCCCAAGTCACTCCTCCCAGCTGCCTTTTCTAATATTCCAAGGGTCCCTGGTCTGAACTTGCTCATAGGAAAACATCATTCTACTTGATCAGAATTATCAGGTTGGTAGCTAGGCAACAGCAGCTTACAAGACAGAGCCCCAAGGAACAGATGAAGGAAAGAGCTTGAAATCTGACTCCAGCCCTGTTCTATGACGTGCTGCTTCTGTCTCTGAACATTTTCAACCAGACTGCTTTCCCATGTGCAGAATGAAGATATCACTACTGCTCTCACAAGGACGGACATGAAAATTAACGAGGAGGAGGAAACCAGGATCTTGCCCAAGGCCACTTGGCTGCCATGACACCACTAGGAGCTGAGGGCACATACCACACACTCCGCCACTTTGCTAGACTTCCTCCCCAAACTGGGAACTTCTAACCTGCACAGCACATTGAAAAACAAAGTAGATGAAGAAATTTCTATCAATCACATTTTCCTCCCTTCCAAGATCATTGTTCTTCTACCTCTTTTATAGTTGAAGATCTCACACAAATACCTTTGTGAAGTTGCTCTCAAGTACCACACGGGGAAAGGAAACCGACATTTTTTAAGTGTGCTGCGGGGATCTCGGCAATCATTTAATTCCTACCACCTTGTGTATTCCACAGCGAATCACACAATGGACCCATGCTAAAACATCCTTCAAACAAGAAAGTTTAGCCATCAAATTTTATTAGAAATAAAAGAAAACACATTCTTCAGCTTGTGGCTATCATAACCAAAGAATCATATACTCACGATTGTATGTATGGTCAACCTACAGAACTGTTGAGAGATTCTTCAGACTGCAGACTATTTCCAATGGGAAAAACTGTGATGTATGCCTAAGGTTAAACAATCCCTGTCTGAAGACCTCTTCAAAAGCCCTGACAGCTTTCTGGATTATGTTACTGTATAACTGAGGATGGTGCAAGATGGTCATTGGCAAATATGATGGACTTTAGTGTTGTACAATCTTGTCAATCATCCCCAATGTCATGGTCACAATCAAGATTAATACACTTTCAACCTAGGAAAGGTGTCAGCTAGGTAGATAATGCCCATTTACACTGCCTTACATAACCACATGAAATTTAAGACTAAGACAAAACTTGATAATTAATGTTAAAAAATGCATTGCTTAGATACCAATTATAGAAACAGCAGAATGCATATAAATCCAAAATAGGATGTTAAAAAGAAAAAAGACGATGAAATAAGAAGAGAAGCAGGAGAATAGCATGGGGCCAGTGTCCTCATCTTACAGATTAATTTAGGACATGGCTGAGAATCTACTGTGCATTAGCTACTGTACAATGCTGATTTAAAAATTAAAACTGCACAACAACTGGCAAGACCACATGGCTTCCAATTAATTTACTCAAATCTACTCGAATGACTATACCTGCTCAAGCTCATCCCCGAGATGTTAAGCATATTTAGGAAGGGACCTAAACACACTACTACTTTAAGGTCATCCTGGGTCTTAGCTAAGTCAAGTTCTGAGGAGAGCTTTTTTTTTTTTTTTTTTTTTTTTTTTTTGGTATATAAAATATACCATACCAATTTTCTTTGTGATTTAATGAGCAAAACTGACAGTAACATTTAAAATGCTTAGAGCTATTCAGTCACATTTCACAAAAGAATGCCTGATGCATTCTTTTGTAATTTAAAGCATGTACAGTCTGTACATTAGAGTCTGTATAGTCAATCTGTGTAGTCAATCACACACAGAATAGAGCCCATTTAGCAGGTATGTTCCCTATTTCATAACCACAATTCCACAAATAATTATTTTCTGTATCAGTAATTTACATAGGAGCTAATAAATAACTCTGTCATAACAACTCAATCCTGCACTGAGTTCCCTAAAGAGCCACCAAATCGAGAGAAATTAGTTTTTTGTGGAAGTCTTATGATAATTTCTTCTCTGCAAAGATTATCCATCGAACGAACGGTACTGGGGAAATGATTTGGTGATTTAAGCATTTTTCATACAAGCAAAAAGAAGTTCTGATCCACAGATTCCCAAGTTAGTGGGAAGGGGGAGCGCAGGATTCCCCAAAGCAAGTTGGCTAATCGGAATAGTCCTGTAAGTAAGCCCTGGGTTAGTTAGAAGCCCGGCTTCAAAAGAATGACGCGGAAGAGCAATGGAGGATGGTTCCCAGTAACAACCTCAACTCCATAGGTATGATCACACAAAAGAGAGGAAGGAGGAGGGAGAGGACGGGGTATCTACTGAGCTTCTATGATTGGGAAAAAAATAAAATGTGGGAGAAAAAAAAGAATGTTCTCACCTCCAAAGGCAAAGGGTAAGAATGTCATTTAAAATATTCTCAACCAAATGTCCTCTTGAAATATGAGATACGCTTCCAGGTAATCAATGTTGCTGCCTCTCCAACAAAGCTGGAAATACCTTGGTTTGCTACAAATGGGAACATATCTAGAAGGTTCTCAAGGCCGCTGCTGCTCTCACAATCAAGAAATGGATGCCTACTGCTTTCCAACCATTATGAGACACCTGCCAGTCTGCTTGTTTATAGAATCCTAAAATTATTTATTAATAATTATTTATTAGAAAATAAAATTGGCCTGTAATTGACCAGTTCAGAAGAGCTTGGTTCTTTCTGCACAGTTGCTTCCAGAGTATGCATACGCACATGTACTTCAATGTCTTCCTCTTCCCTGGAGGCTAAGGAGAAATCCCCTGCATCTACTCAGGACAGACAAGAGGAACCTCAGCCAGTTACTTTGATTCCTTCAAAGGGAATGAAAGATGGACAGAATGAGGCCAGATTCACGATCCTCAGAGGGCTTTGCAGATCCAAAAAGTCTCTAAATGAAAGGAAATATTCTGTTTCCAACTGCTGCCATAAAGTATTTTCTGAACAGCTGCAATTGCAAACTATGTTCCTCCCACATGTTGTCTCCATTGAAACTTAAAAAATGATATACCTACAATTAACATACACACCAGCACTTTTTAACATAAGCTTAAAAATTCGCTAAATCAGCAATTGCAAATTGCTAATTGCAAAAAAAAAAAAAGATAGCCCACAGACATTATTTTTATTTATTTGAGAGGAAGACAGAGCGAGCACACAGCACATATAAGGAGGTCAAAAGACAACTTTCAGAAGTTAATTCCTTTCTACCACTATATGGGCGGTTTCTGAGATCAAACTCAGGTTGCCAGGTTTGTACACAAGCACCTTTGCCTGCCCAACCAATTTATCAGACTGTCTTAAATGTTCCATGCTTCAGGCGAGGAACCTAGTTAAGACTCTGAAGTACCCTCTTTAAATATGTCAAGTCATTACCAATAAAATGGTCCCTTCTGATTTTGGAACTATAAAACATGCTCTTTTAAAATAAAATTCAGCAAAATACTTTCAATTAATTAGTTAACAGTGTTCTCCACTTGGCAATGATATCTTTGCAGGTCATTTTGAAAATAAGATTCTATGAGAAAATAAATACAAAGCACTTTAGGTAATCAAGAGTCTCAATTAATGAATAATCTTATTAAGTCAATTATTTTTCCCCTAAATTTCCAGCCAAATTTAAAATAGAAAATTTCTTTGGCTCAATACTACAAAGAAATAGATTACAAAGAAAAATACTCATAATATGACCAAAATTGTACTCAGAACATTAAAAAGCTTGTGTGCCCAACAGAATTAGATACTAAACTATTTTCATGAAAATATCTCCTCTGGATATAGTATACTATTAAATTGCCAGAGTTTCTGTTATCAGAAATAATGAATACAGAGTCTTCAAATTACTGATCACCCTTCCAAAACTGATCATTCAGCAATCAGTACAATCATGGAGTGCTCTCCTCACTAATAATAAGGTACAGAAGGCATCAAGTTGTTAACCAGGACTCTGCTTTCTCTGGCATATTCGCTGCTTTTGTAATTTACCCAGTCTGCAAAGTCTCAATCATGGCTTTCAGTTATAAACTCATTTAGGAGACGCTGACTTAATCTTTAATATGCACCAAATTTTTCTTCTATGCCCCAGGAGTCATGCAGTGACTAAAATATGCACAGACAGCCAGACAGAGGTGTGGCACTCACCCAGACAGGAGGTGAAACCAAGGCTGGCTTTGCAGGGACAATGACTGCTATGCAATCTATGAAGAGCTGCGAGATTCAGCAACGGGCAGGGGATGTGGCACGCAGCATGTGTACAGCAGCCATGGCCTTAAGGTTCTTGGTTTTAATGAAGATTGGCACAGGTGACTAGGGACTCAGGAAGTCAAGCCCTGGATGGTTTGCGTTTGCAACTTAGGGAATCCTAAAAGCACCACAGAGCTATGGGAGGATTTAAGAAATGATGCTCCAATAAAACTTGCTTTGCACATATTTCTTTACCCTCATGTGGAGGATGAAGTCAGGGAGCAAAGATGCAAGCATACAAAGTCATTGTTTTGTGTGTGGCTCTTAACCCTCGAACATAAACCCTGAGGTGGATGGAAGCATCGCTGTCAAACAAAATCCATAACAAATGACTAAGAGATGGACAGGAGGTGGACTGGGAGGCTGGAACAATCAAGGCATGAAGTGATAAGATTATTGTTACTATGCAAATGGGAATCCCACCCCCCCCAGTGGGGTCAAGTGTTTGAACACTTGTCTCCAGATGACCGGGAGCTTGTAGAACCGTTAGGAGGACCCAGCTGAAGGCAGTGGGTAACTGTGGGGAGGGGTTTGTGGCTTATAGCCCAGATCCACTAGTTTCTCTGCACTTCCTGATCAGCAGAGATGTAAGTAGGTGACATCACACTGCGCTACTGCCACTGAGAACATGGTGCTGCTAAGCAGTCCCTGCCACATCGGGCCATGCCTTCTCAAGGTGTGAGCCAAGAAACCTTTACTTCCTTAAAACACGGGGACTGGTGAGATAACTCAGTAGGAAAAAATGCCTGCTGAACAAGATGAGGGGTGGAGGGAGTTTGAGTTACACCCTGGGGCCCACACGGTGAAAAGAGTGCGGGTTCCCAAGAGTTATCCTCTGACCTCCACACAAGAGCAGAGTGAGAGAGAGAGAGAGAGACAGAGACAGAGACAGAGAAAGAAAATAATAAACCAAAACTTTTAATTAAAGTAGACCGAGCTATTTATGGGGGAGACTCAACAGATGGTCTGACTGTCTCAGGAGGATTCAGAGGCCAGGATAAGGGCCCACAGCATGAAGTCAAGGACAGCTGTTTTGAGCTGGCAGCACCCACTGGTCTTAAGGGTGGTGATGTCCAAGGGGGATGAGGTATCTGGACTCAGATAAGAGCAGCCTTCGGTGAACAGGAGGCTGGAAGAAGAGTAAAAGGCAAGAATCATCTCACAGAGGGATGGGAGGCCTCCTGAGGTTGAGTCCATGCGACTCTGCACCAACAGAGACACAAGGAAGCAGGGATCCATTCAGAGAGAATTGGTCAGATTGTCAGACAGATGCTTCTTCCCCGTCTCTAACTCCAGGACTTGTCCCGCAAAGACTGTTAGCAAAGACTGCTAACAGCCAGTCTTTGTTTCTTTAACCACCAAAACTTCCATGTGAGAAAAGATGAACTCCTTCCTTCCAGCTGTGTGGCTTTCAGCTTCTAATCGAGCTTGCTCATGAATGACAATACACACACTGAACACAGTAGGCATCACCTTTTCCCACAGGACCAGGAAAACCCGGAGAAGAGACAAGGCTGAAGTCTTGGAGACTTACTGCCCTGCCAAGCAAGTGAGAAAATAGTTTGTTCATGTCTACCTAGTGCTGCTAATGATGCAGTTAAATAGACTTCTTTGAAGGAAAATTACTGTTAATAACCTTAATTTCCTTCTCATCTCTTCCCCCAGGTACCTGACATTTTAGATAAAATATTTTCATAAAATATTAAAAGCAAAAGAATTGTATCCTAGTACCCAACTACAGGCTGACAGACCTTATGAATCCCTTTTAGCTCGAAGGTGACATTTCTGGTCCATTGGATATATGCATAAGCCTTCCCATCCCAAGAAATATATCTGATCCAAATGACACTATTTTTTTAAAAAAGAAATGTTAACTTTGTTTCCCACACATGCTCCAGGTAGGCCCTGGCAACACAGGTTTACAGAGTAGATTTTTCACAGATATTTTCAAAGGGAATTGTCTGCCAACCATGAGATGCTCTACCATTTCCAGGAGCACAACCCAGCATAGATTTCTTGCATATAAGGTTTTGATGCCAAGGACAGACTACTGAATCCTCGCCCACTCCACGGTGCCCAGTGTGTTGTGAAAGCAAACATCAGAAGACATACAATCAAAATCACACTGTGGCCACCCGCCTCACTAGAATCTCTTAGGAACAGATATCGAGAGAGAAACAGATGAAAGAACCAAACGTGTCTCCGGAAAACAGAAACAATTTCATCTTCCTGTCATTTATCCATGTCACAGTAAGACCTCAACACCATGACATCTCACAGGAATTCCAACTGTACAGACATAATCAGTTGCTGAAAAATAATCGATAACTGGATTTATATTTTGGTGATAACTAAAATTACCAAAATCATCACTTCTGAAAAAGCTCACAATCAGTCATCTAGATGTGCTCTACTTTTCCCATTGTTGCTCTAAGTGAAAATACAATGTACGCGGTCCTTCATCTGTAGTTCATTTCTCAAAATAGTGAACGTTACTTTCAGCGATCTACTGAAGACAACTCAGTAAGAGAGCATTACCTATGATTCTTCCAGTTCTCTAAGTAGAGGATTAAAGGATTGGGAGTTTGTTTTGTTTTTCTTTATCCGTGTGTGTGTGTGTGTGTGTGTGTGTGTGTGGTGTGTGCGTGCGTGTGTGTGTGTGTGTGTGTGTGTCCTCAAATTCTTAAATAGCTGAGTCCAGTTGTTGCTTGTGGTTGCAAGACCTCAGGGATTCTAGGTTAAATCCCTCCGATCGCTCCCAGTGCCTCACACAATGTAAATGCTGAGGAAATGCCCTTGTGCTGTAATGCCTAGTGAAGAAGTAAAGAGTAAGGCCCAGAAATGTAACGCGACACCAAAGCATCTCCCTGAAAAAGTCTATGCATGTTTAGTGCAGACACGTTACTTTCTCTAAACAGTTTACTCTGCAATGATTTGAACACAGATCAGAACCTACGGGTATGGAAGGCAGAATGCGTAAGAAAGATTCAACCTACAAACATATCTGGACAAGAATTTTTAGTCCTCAAATTAGCTTAACTGTCTCAGATCAGTACCAGGCTAGATTAAGTACTGGCTGACTTCTGTGGGTACATATTCAGGTACTCACAGCACACCCCTGCTTGGAGACTTTCGTAGCTAACCAAACTGATGAAAAAACAAATTTTCACCTTTCATTCTACAAAATGTGTCTTTATCAAAGGGGTTAGCGTTTGCCCCTTAGCTGCCAACTATTCTTTATTAAGTACTGCATTTCCAAAGAATTTTAAGGACATGGTCTATTTCTAAAGTCATTCCCAGGGATACAGCACACAACTGCATGCTACCAGAATTAGTAAAGCGAGAGAGCAATGTGGGACATGTCACGCTCAGAAGACCCACCCAGATTGCAATGGGAGGTTCTGTGGGACAGGAACGTCTCAGGGGCACTTTGCAAAGGCAATGTGGGGCCCATGAGACAGTAGACCTGCTGATCCAGAGTTGAGCCCCAAAACCCCGAATGGTAAAGGGGAGAATGGACTCCATAGTTGTCCTCTGACTCCACCTTCCATGTGAGCCTTGCCTCTCACACAAATAAATTTTGCTAAAAAGGGCAGTTTGACAGTACTCAGTTTTAAATGTGTACAACATCCGCTTGAGAGGTAACATGAATCTTATTCTTATGTAGTATTAAACGAGGACCTTTTTGCTGCACCACGCACTCAAGAAGACCCCTCTACCTCCAAGTTAGTAGTCAGGATTCTTTTCCACTTATTTTATTCCTTTAGTGTGTCATGCATGAATATAGAGAATTTACGCTAATTTTATACCTTAATCCCATCCCATTCCCCCTCCTCTTCCCCTTATAACCGTTCTTCTCCTCTGACAGACTCCCTCCTATTTTCCAGTCTTTTCACATGAGTGGCCCACTGGGTTTCATCTGGCTTGCCTTTGATGGCATGTGCCTGAGTACTTGCTGGTGCATGAATCATAGAGCAGTGGGTAGACCACTGAGGAAAACATCTTTTTGACAACGTAGTTCTATTTCTTGGAATTCAGCTATAAGAAATCTTCACACATATACATAAAGACCAATGAGAAAAGAACTTCAGTGTTTCAGACTGCAACACTTTGAACAAACAAATGATTCAATAAAGTATGGAATGTGTATGCTGCAAGATTTTATGCACTATTAGAAAGAATGAGATAACTACTATACAGACACAATGAAAAATCCATGATATATAGCTACAAGGACAAAAGCAAGTCACAGAAAAGTGCACGCAGCATGATTCAGCTTATGAAACAAGAAAAAGCATTAATGTGTATAGTATGATCTAATTTATGCAATAAGGAAAAACATACATATGTTCTTGTATGTCTAAAAGCATAGGAAAAGGAGGGAGGAACTTTAGGCTGCTTATGGAAGGCTAGGGGATGTTGCAGGTGGGGAAGATTACCTGACATTTTGCTTCTGTATTTTTAAGTTGTCATCTCAACTGGAACATATTAATGCATCATTTACATCATTTTAAGAACCAGTGTATGGGGGGAGAGAAATTCCAGAGACTTCAGTGCTCTCTCTAGTGACCAGGCATTGGCAAATATGGAAAAACTCCATTTCAAAAGGACTACATTTTCCTATGACCCAGTGTAATTTCCCATGCAGGAGCAAAAATGAGGACTATGGAGTGAACTGCATTGAAACATGCAGAAACAGATCTGTATCCTACAAGTTCAGGGCAAACAGAGCAACTACCAAAAAGCAGGAGGGAACATCTCGCGACTGACAGAATTCAGCAATGACAAGTCTAGAGAACTTTCGAGTCTCCTCCAATTAGGCCAGCCAACTTCTCTACACTTAGGAGATCTCGCTCCTGAGCCAGGGAGGAGGCTTAAGGAGTAAAGGTGCTTGAGAGTAAACTGTGACCTGAGTTCCATCTGTAGACGCTCACACAGTAAAAGAGAACGACTTCTCAGAGTTATTCTCACACCCTCCACATGCACACACGGGATGTGCACACCTGTTTCTTTCTTCCTTTCTTCCCTCCTGCTCTCCTTCTTTCCCGCCTAGCCCTCCTTTTTCTTCATCCTTTCTTCCTTTTTCCTCTCTCCTTCCTACACTCCCTTAGACAAGCAAGAAACATATTAAAGAAAGAATGCTCCTTTCAAAGGAATGTCCTGAAATGGGGAAAAAGTCATGTCCTACCTCTCTCAAGTCTGTGTATTCACTAGCACCTTGGAAAAATGGGTGAAACCAAAAAAAAAAAAAAAAAAAGAAGTCAGGAAGAAATTCAGAATCTGAATTCTATGCTCATTCAGAATAAATGACCGCACAACCTTGGTAGAAATTTAATTACTCTCCCCACCTAAAATAATGAGGAATCTTAAAAGACAAATAATACTTCTGACATTTTCGAAAACAGTGTTTCTCAGCATTTACATTTGACAAAAGGTTCAAAATTAAGATTTTGGGCTGAATTTATATCACAAACATGTTGGTTTGCTCTATTCCTGGAAAAACATTTTTTATTATTATATACAAGCAGAATTTTGTTTTGTGTGTCTGCATGTGTGCACAAGTTCACATGTATGGGCAGGTGTGTACGTATATGGAGACCAGAGGTCAACTTCAGGTTTCCTTCCTCAGACACTACCACCTTGTTTTTTGAGGCAGGGTCTCTTACTGGTCTGGGACTTACTGATTAGGGTAACCTGACCAGCCAGCAAATCCCAGGGATCCATCTGTCTCTATTTCCCTCTCCAGCACTGGGATTATAAACAAGTGCCACCACACTCCTCATTTTTAGGTGGGTCTGGGAATCAAACTCGGGTCCTCATGCAGGCACTGTACCCACTGAGTTATCTCCCCAGCCCAATTTGCAAGTACTTTTAAATTCCCAATCAATCTGAATCTGCATGCTTCTCTTGACAAGACATACGCACCAGGACCCCTTAACTAGTTGCAAGTCCAGCCACTGACCCTCTTGCAGCTGCTCCTGGGAGAATCTATTGCCCCCCACACCTGGCATTTGCCTGGTTTACTTACAACGGTCTCACAGAAACATTAACACTTTACTAGTCTGCCCTTGCGAGAACGAAGCTGTTTGAGCACCACAGGTTAGCTTCCTGACCCAGACTTCCAGTCCACACAACTGTAGGAAAGAGAGGACGACGCAGGATGTGAACCTCGATGAGCTACTCCAACTGCATCTTCATTGCAGAGCTGCAGACGTCCTCTGGAACATCTCAACTCCCGCACTTAAAATAACAGGCATGAAGTCTTCTATGGTCAAACACTTTCTGCACCAGGCAACCAAACCTTAACCACAGGGAACCACAGGCAGAAGTGACACCAAAACCCAGTCTTCGAGAGGTTGAAGCGGGAGATCTGCATTCAAAGCCAGCCTGGGCTATGTAGAAAGACCTCCCAAAACTAAACCAAAAAGAAGTTAAGAGTTCTGGTGTCAGCCCATCTGGGTATTAATGCCACCCCTAACTACTACATATGGCTGATCTAACTTTCCCAAAAGTCAGTTCCCCCAAATGCAATCTGAGACTATTACTATTCATGAAAAAAAAAAAGCTGCTGGGAAGATTGAATAAAACAGTAACTTTCAAGTTTCCAGAAATGCCTGTTGTTTTGCTTTACGGTTGTTAGTATTATTCCATGCAGAGAAGTTGAGCATTCCCATTGAAGCCCCATGGGAAAGGAGGAGCCACAATGTGCCCCTCAACATCAGCGGTCCCCAAATTCTTCCCGCGGATGTTTCTGGCCTTCATGCCTTAATATGGTCTTTTTTTAAAGCCTCGCTGGGAGACACGGAGGCCCTGGGGATAGCATCTGCTCCCTCTGCTACAGGTCAAACCCCTCAGTCACAGAATTTTGAAGCTATGACATGAGTTAATGTGGGATTCCTTTATTCTGCAGCTGCGGAGTCAGGTGAGTCCAGAGAAGATCTCACACTACAAGGAGGTCCAGAACTTGCCCTGTGTGCAGAATAGCAGTGTTCCTTGTAAGTTTTAAATGGATTTCCTCATCTATAGACCAATGTCATCTGCCTTAATGAAGAAAAGAAAGAGGGGCTGGGCAGGAAAACTAGCAGCATCAACATGAGAAAGGACAGCAGCAGTTCGTACAGAAGCCATATTACCACATCTTTCATACTATCATGCAGTACCAGCGATTTAGCCTGTGGGGTTATTCTCCTCTTATGCCAGCCACTGTCAGGATCCAAGCCCCTTAAGATTGCATTGGCTGTACACTGCTAAAGACAGACTCAGAGTGCAATTCCTACCCTGCCCACCCACCAACTTCAAGAGGGAGTATTCATCTAGATGGTCTTCATCTCGGAGGAGCCACGGATCCCTTTGGCAGCCTGGTGAATCCTCTCAGCTCTTCTAAGTTTATTTCCAGTGTACAGAA
Organism: Typhlomys cinereus; assembly: GCA_023101885.1. Taxonomy (NCBI): domain Eukaryota; kingdom Metazoa; phylum Chordata; class Mammalia; order Rodentia; family Platacanthomyidae; genus Typhlomys; species Typhlomys cinereus. The sequence goes on along the minus strand of JALPQD010000057.1, from coordinate 864,863 downwards.
TTGAAAACTATCAGTACACAAAAACTTATATAAAAAATATAAAAATATAAAAAATTATATTGAAATATAATTCCCAAACTAACTAAAGTAGACTCAAATAATGTGTCTTCTTTTTAACCCACTAAATGCAAATATCTAAGGGCACCTAGCGCCTGTCCTAAAGAGTCAGTTGGAAGTAAGCAAGAAACAAAAGCACGTCAGCTACATTCATAAACCCACCAAATTGCACCCTGGAAGCTTGATGGTGGGGATCTGAAGTGGGGGACTCTGGTCTAGAGAAGAAAGGAAATGCCAAATGCAAATGAGTGGTCTGTGGTCTTCTCTCCTGATGGTTGATTATAATGAATTTCTTCCTACCTCTATGGAAGTGGCAACTTTGATTCATTCATGACAATGTGACGACAGTCATAGTCTTTAATTGTTCACCATGGACCAAGTGCCATGTATCCTAAAGAAATGATTTACCTCACCCAAGGGTTTTTCGGTAGCTGGAGGTAGAGTTTCCCAAAGGATCATGTGAGAGCTGTGAAGGAGACCCCCAGTCAAGGGGAGGAGATGACATTCTAGTGTGGTCTTGCGGTACATAACATTTTCATCCATGACTTTTTAAGTCAGAGGGGTCTTCAGAGAAAACTCCTCTTTTGATTTATGGTTCTTTTCAACTATTTTGTTTCCATCACATAAAGGAAAGAAAAGCAGAGTTCATGCTGGGAAAAGTTTTTACAGCTCAGCTGGTCATTCGTTCTTCTTAACATAGTGATCCTCTAGCTGAGATTTAAAAGGGAGGATTCTGCCACTTTGATCTCCTCTGGGAGCTTGGCTTACACCTTGACAGAGCAAAACCACCCAAAGGCAAGCTGATCCTGCCAGACTTTCTGAAAGTGAGGTTTGAACAGGAGTGAAATGAATTCCGCAAATAAAAATAATTCCAGGTGATTTTTTTTTTACAGTGGACTCAGATCTAATAAAGACGATGAAAACTTTGTGTAAGCTTTTTCATTTGCTACTAGTGGTGAAAAAATGACAGAAGCACAGAGTGGTCTCTGCTAGGGATGAAATATTTCAGAGATGATTACCCAGTACTCACTCTACTGCAGGTGAACTAAAACCATTTTTATACTTGGACAACCAAATTAAAAAAAAATCACAGGCACTGAACAACTGAAGGTATAAAGCAGATTAATATTACAGCTTGAGGAAGTATTTCTACTTGAAAGGGTGAAGCTTTATCAAAAGAAAAACAATGAAACAGAAAAACAGATAAGAAGGAGTAGAACAAGGTTATTCTATGTCCTGAGCTTGACAGAGAAACAGGAAACGGTGAAATGGGCAGCATTGAGAGCTAAGAACCAAGCTGTATTCCTGCAAACAAGGTTAACATTTGAACGTGATGCTCATCAGGGCCGGAGATGTCCTATTTCTCCAAAGGTGGGTGAGTCTTTTCCACAGATACCAATATGCCAACACACTCATTTTACAAAGAGCAAAGCAACTGTTTTAGAAACTTCAGTCTGCACACGAACTATCAACAGTAAGCAATGATCATTAAAAGTCTCCAGGAGTCCTTGACCTCATTCTACACAGCAAATGCAGAACCTCTGGCAGTGACAGTTTACTCAAAACCTAGGTCACCACAACTTTCCTCTTATTTGGGGGTGATCACAAATACCTGATAACGAAATCCTGACCTGCTAAATGATTTTCATCTTCAAGTAATACTTATACCTCCCTCAAAATATTTTTCAGCTCTATTTAGGCATTTGTGGACAACATGAGAAATACAAAAATCCTTCCCTGGACTGCCTAGATCCACAAAGATATAATTAACCTCAACTTCTTAAAGTAACAATAAAACCTGACAGATCATGGCTAACTTTAACAATCTACGGGAAAGTTTTTTTGCGAATCCTAGCAGCATCTGCAAAGCTGGGAATGACCCTCCAGAATTATCCCCAAATCTTTCTCACGGCAGATCCTGTTGCAAACTCAGTTTTACTTGGAGAGGGGAAGGACCCACAAGAAGCACTTACTTCTAGTTCTTAATAAATCAAACCTAAAATATTAGCAGCATCCTAGAAAAACATAACCGGTCCAGGTTACCACAATCAGCGCCATACATTATTCTGCAGCCAGTAGCATATATTCTTAGGGGGGGAAAGGACAGAAGCACTCAGTGGTCTTTACTGGAGATGAAATATTTCAGAGCTAATACAAATTTTTGTAATTCACTTCTGCAAAAGCTCTTTTGTAACCTTTCCTTTTCTAAATCCCTTATTTCACTATCCAATATGACAAAAACACACTGGGTTAGGATTCTAGGACAGGTAAGTTTAACGTCACTCACGTTGTCAAGCAGACAAATGCAAACCTTCCAAAAGAATATTTTAGAATAGAGCTCTCCTATGAGGGCGTGCATTTGTAAAATAAAGGGTAGACTTATTCCAGCAACTGTTAAGAGCGTGCTAGGTGATCAAATGAATTCTTTAAAATTCTGTTTTGACAGGTACTTGTAGAACATGATTTCCTCAGCAATTACTGTGGAGCTGGGTGTGATATCATCAAAGCTAAATCAGAACGAAGTTCGGATGACTGAGTAATAATGTAGTTGGAAGGAAGCACTGCCAGACACGGAAACCTAATGTGTGACACCTTGCAGTGTATGGTACACTTAAAGAGTTATTACTTCTGGCAGCAAAAGTCTCACGGACATAAAAACGCTTCAAAAATTGCTATGCCATTTACAAAGCAGGTTTTTTTTTTTTTTTTGAAACCAGGTGTTCTCCCAAGACAGCAGGCATTTATTAAGCTTCTACAGTTCAAAAAGATGACATAATAGATCAATACACCAGCTGAAAAGTATGCAAGACTGTTCTACAAAAAACAACACTGTCAATTACATAAGATAGAAACTCAGGGATTACAACACATGCTGAGCTAAATTTCCCATCTTCTCTATAATTCTGTGACTTAAGGTTGCCAAAGTTTGAAGACTTCAAAATATTAAGGGCTCGTTTTTTTAATTCAACAGTCTCAAAAGCACTAAAAAAAAGCTAAAATTTTACACACTCATGCATGCACATAATTTTTCCATTTTGCACAGGAGGTTTTCAACACTTTATTATCCTCCAGGTAAAGTCACTACTTGTTTTTCCTGGACATGTTTACTTTATGAATCTGATTTCTCTTCAAAGAGGAAATCCAATCTTTCAGGCGATGTTACACAGCTGCCTATGTTTGGACAGCATTATTGCCAATCACACCAAATTATTCAACAGATATCTCCACACATGTGTAACTTAAATTTATAGACCACCATGTATCACATTTATGGCTAAGAAAAAAATGGCTACCTGTCATGACTGTCTTGTCCCAGATTAAATCTCAAACACCGTGCTTCAGAACAATAGGTAGAATCACTACAGGAGTTTTGTAAATAAAGTTAAGAGTCTCCCAAACACATGCGTATTGACAGAAGTATAAAAGGCATTTGCCTTTTTAGAGAAATGCTAGTTTTACGATAGTTTTGATCCTTAATTTGATCAAATTGGAGAATTTCGTATTTCATAGATTCAGTAGCCTACAAACTCTAAACTCATAAGTATTGTACAATATGACAGGTTCTAATTGGTTAAGAAAGAAACTTTACAATTCTGAAAATAAAGCAAGCTTTAGATTCTTTCATTTACACGCTTTAAAGAGGCCCGAACACTGCCCCGGGAGCACTAAGCCTGCCGGTGTTAAGTGGAAACGGTCGATCATTTCTATGATCGGCCCAGAAGAGGCTGAGGATCCACACGCACACACATTTACATGCGTTGCACGGTGCCAACTATTTCCAACCAAAATAATCACACACACGTCGAGCCCAGCTTTTCTGGCGCAGAAACGGGTGAATGTCTGGGGAATCCGAGGAAACCCAATAGATGGTGCCCCGGGCAGGGGGTGGCGGCGGGGTCCCCTGCCTCCCGCGTGCAGGGCGCCTCGCACCCCGCACCTGCACCGGGTCCGGGGCAGGGCGTCCGGGTGCGCGCGCGCGCGTCCGACACGCACCCGCGGCCAACACGCCCCGCGGGTCGGGACCGGCGGGAGCATCCTCGGGCGGGACCCGAAACGCTCTCTCCTACCTGTCACTTCGGCTGGAGCTGCGGCCGGGGATGCGGCCGGCGCGGCCGCCCGGAGCCGCGGTGCGTGTGCGCGCGCGGCTGTGTGCGCGCAGGGGTGAGAGCCGCTTTGCGGGGCGCCTCGCTCCGGCTCCCGCGCCGCCCCCCTCCCCGCCCGCCTCTCGGCCGCCGAGCCCCTCGGGCGCCGCCCCGCCCTCCGCGCCTCCGCCCCCCGCCGGCCCGCCCGCCTCCCGCCGCGCTCCTCACCTCCGCCGCGGCCCGGGGAGGCTCCGCGTCGGCCCCGAGCGCACGGCCCGCGCCGGCCGCTTCCGCCGGACTCCACGCGGCCCCGGGCCCCGCCGCCCGTGCGCGGCCGCCCGCCCCCTCCGCCCCGGGCCCCCGGGGCTCCCGCCTCGCTCTCGCCCTCGGCTCCGGAGCCCGAGCCGTCGCCTCGCAGCCCCAACCTGCCCGGGCTACGGAGCATGCCCAGTGCGGCGCGCCCGGCCGGGCTGGGGGTGGGCAGGGGCCGGGCGGGCCGCGGGCGGCCACGAGCCCCGCCGAGGAGGGGGTGGGCGCAGGCCGGGAAGCCGCGGGAGGCTGGGCCGGGTGGCGCCGCGGAGGGCCGGGCGCCCTAGAGGTCGCCCCCGGAAGGGGGGGTCTCCGCGATCGTCTGCCCCGGGGGTCCCCGTGCGCTCCGGTGGCGCTCGGCGCGGAGCCCGGAATGGGGCGCCCTGCCCGGGTGGGCGGCCGTCCGTGCCGAGGCTGCAGTAGCGGGAAGGGGGCTCGGGCCGGCCCGACCTGGGGTCCAGCAGCGGAGCGCGAGGCGGGAGTGCTTGTTGGTTTACGTTCGGCTTAATAAACACGGGGAGCGCGCGCCCTACGTCTGGCGCTGTTCTTAAAGCTTTTTATTCACTTAGTCCGTACGCCGATCTCTCGGATAAGTACTACTATATTTTTCTTCTCGAGGTTGACACAGCCCCAGAGATCAAGTGGTTCCAAAAAAGTCTTCCCCCAAGTGCAACCTGAGACGTGCACCCCACCCCACCCGGGACTTCGCTCGCAGGGATGCTGGGGCGCTGCTCTGGCCAATTCTCCCTCGCCCTGCCACGGCGCCCGGGTGCCCGCCGGCCTCCCGCACGGCACACTCGGCCCGACTAGGCTCGCTCAGTACCACCCTTTGTGTAGACCCTCGCCGCCAGCTGCTCCGGAACTCCCGGAGGGCTTCCTTCCTCCTCCCGGAGGCCACTCGGCCTCCTCCTTTCCGCCGGCGGCCACCAAAACCCGGAGACGTGGCACCTGCGCACTGGGGACCGGGGCCCATGCTCCTGGTTAAACTGGGCATGCTCAGCTGCCTGAGCGGGTCTGGCGGGTCAAAAGAAGGGGAAGGTCCTGAGTGCAAGGATAGCTTAAGAAATGGGGGATTCGGGTGGGAGCATAAACAGCTGTCCGGATACTCCTGGGCGATTAGAAATGCAAGACTCCTACCCCGTGTTCCATCTGACGGTTTCCAGCAGGGATAGGAAGTTTACCAACTGAGAGGTTCAAGCCTTGTCATCCCATCTCTTGGGAGGTCTAAACTGAGAAATTCAAATCGGCCTGGATTACACAGTGGATTCGTGAACATGAACGAACATGAACGCTGTCCAAAGAGGCAGACCCTGACTCAAAAGAAAAACAGTAAGTGGGATGGGACTAAGGATCCACTGACCACTCTTCACCTAAATTCAAAGCTGCAGTTTTACGCAAGTCTTGAAAAAATGGAGACCACGTAACTGATCCTGCCCACCTCAGGCGAAGCCAAGAAAAATAGCCTATAACCTAAATCATGTTTCCCCACGAGACTAAAAAAGGAGAGGCAGATCTCAGGGAAAAACCGATTTACTGTTCAGGGGTCTCCCTGGATGTTTGGAGCCCCGTCTGTGTGGTAAAGCAGTATTGTAAGGCATAATTGTCCGGCTACAGGCCCCTGGAGGGCCTGGACGAGTTGTCACCCTGTGGATTTTGATTCTGCATTTCTAGCAAGCTGCCGCGTCGTGCTGATGTTGCTGATCCTTGGGCGAATCTTTGAGTAGAAAGAGGTTACAGCAGTGCTTTGGACTCATTCTTCACTTGGCATGTAAGAGTACTAGAGCTCAGAAAGATAGCGATTTGCCAGGTTGCATGACCAATAAGTAGCATAGCTAAATTCAAACCCAGTTCCCCAGGGCACTCTTTGTTCCTACAGTCCCCAAGTGTCACCCCCAGACAGGTGAGCTGCAAAGTTGCAATTTGTGAGTCTTAATTTTTATAGAGCTTAATCTAGTACAGAGTGCATTCTAATATACTTATCATAGAAAAAGAAACCTACCACATACACCAGCGTTTATAAAACTAGCCCTGTATCCTAGAGTTCATTTGGAATGTTGCAGATTATGCTTTTCATTGTACATATTGGTAATATGAATCACAGCAATCTTGTGTGACATCTTTAATCTAATATGGAATACACTAATGAGCATGTTTTGTGTGTGTGTGTGTTGGAGGGAGAAGACACATGTGTGCCAAAGGGCATTTGAGTATGTGTGCCTGTGGAAGCCCAAGGGTGACTTCCAGAATCATCCTGGATTGTTCTACATCCTTATTGCCCTGCTCTGGAGTTTCCCAGGCTCTGCCTTCCAGGACAAGAATTACAGACTACTGCCATTTCCTATGCCTGGCATTTTTATGTGGCATCTGGGAATCCAAACTCAGGTGCTTTTGCTTGCAAGGCAAAGGCTTTGATCCCTGAGCTATCTGCCCAGCACACGCTTTTATTCGTTTGTTCGATTGTTTTTCTAGATTCTAAATTCAATATGATTATATTGAAGCTGCTTTCCTTCCCGACTTAGTGACATCTTAAGACACATTCATTCAACAAATATTTTTGAAATCTTATATGTGCTATACACTATTCTTTGCCCAAGATACTAGGTAAACATAAGACAAAGTCATTTCCGTGATGAAGCATTTAGATACTATTGGAGGAGAAAGGCATGTTAAAAACACTAGCATGGTGATGCTAAAGACCATGGGAAAAAGAAAAGGGAAAGACTTCCTTGAGGGGGGGAGGGACAGCTACTTGGATAGGCATGAGAAATGGACTTTCCAATGTTTGATTTAATGTTTGAGTAACACTTGAATGCAAAGAGAGATGACAATCTGGAAAGAACCAGATCCAGCAGAGGCGGCAGTAGGAGTCAGGAGATGAGAGTGATTTCCAGAAGCAGGAAGAATCCAGAGCAGCCATGCAAGGCATGGAGCCAGGAGCATTGGAGGGCACAGGGGCAGCAGGGAGTCATATTCTCTAAAAGCACGAAAAGGATAGTGGGCTTTAGTCTAGGTGCAGGTGAGCTCATGGGAAGATGCTGAAAGGTTACAGCAGAGTCCATGGGAAGTGCCTGTAAGTGAAGAACATGGAGATGGAGTGGATCCTACAGACACACACATTTGACAACTTGTTCAGTGTTCGAACTCAGACCAGGTTAAATCTACTTCAAACTCTACTTATATTCCAGCTTTTCCGTTCCCCTAGTGCGGACCTAGCTGGGCCATTTAACCCTAAAGAAGAAGAAGGTGGCTCAGAATGTGACTCGTAAGCACTTTCCTGCCCTCTCCAGGCCCCTATCCCTTTGCCCATCATGACCTAGTTCTCCACAATGGTGGGAGGGAGGGAGGGAGGAAGGAGGAAGGAAGGAGGGAGGGAGGGAAGGAAGGAAGGAAGGAAGGAAGGAAGGAAGGAAGGAAGGAAGGAAGGAAGGAAGGAAGGAAGGAAGGAAGGAAGGACTTGACCCTTGACCCACAGTTATTGCAAATTTTTAGTTTAGTGCAGAGACCATTCTCTGTAGCAGGTGTCTGACTGCCAGTCTCACCCATGCACATCATAGGAAAATCCATGAAGAGTCCTTGTGGGAGTTGATATGCCTGGTGGGCTGCCCTATTGGGTGGGGTATCTGCAAGAAGGTGAAGGTCTGAACATAGAGAATGGGAAAGAACAGTCTCTCCTAGCCAGGTACAGGGCTGGCAGGAAAGGAGGCAGCTGGCAAATTTCACTTTTGCCACCAAAGAGGATGCCTTCACTCATTACAAAGACTTTCCCAAGAATATGCGTCCTTGAACACCCCTGGGTCACATGTTCATCTCACAGTTGGCAAATTAGCACCAACTGTAGGACATTCCAAAGCAGCCATAATGCCATCGGTTCCTAGCTTGCATTTTTTGTTTGTTTGGGATGCGTGTGTGTGTGTGTGTGTGTGTGTGTGTGTGTGTGTGTGTGTGTGTGTGTGATAGAGTGCACTATGTATGTCCCAAGAATGACTTTGGGAGTCATCCTAGATTGCTCTATGTACTTATTGCTTTACTGTGGGATTTCCCAGGTTCTGTCTTCTAGGACCAGAAGAACATACAGGCTGATACCATTTCTGCATGGCGTTTTCACAATCTGTGATCAAAACTCAGGTCCTTTTACTTACAAGGCAAAGACTTAACCCCGAACCATCTCTCCGGCCCCTAACTTGGATTTTTATAATGTTTACTGACTGTACTGATGGAATATAAAAGGACAGCAAAGAGGAACACTATCAGGTCAAAAGCCTGGAGTTTTGTAGAAAGGAAAATAAAACACATCCTTTTAGATGAAGGGTCTGCACTGTGGCAGAAGAGGACACTCTCCTCTTTACACAAAGGGGAATGTATCTCTTGTCCCAGTTCAAAGTGACCCATTAATCACAGCTTCTACCTAGCTCTTTGCATGTTGTCCTTTGGAAACGAATAGGTCACCATTGGCCAGTTTGTCTAGTTGGCCTTTATTAGATACACACATCTTCGAAAAGTGGGCAGCTCACAGACAGGTCTGACCTGAGGTGCCTCGGCCTCAGGGTGTCACTCCCTAAGCTTGTGCCTTGCACCCATGTGGGCTGAAGGACTGGAGCAACTTGGAGGAGTGGAGAAACAAAGCAAGTGATCATAAGGGACCATCTCCGAGGACTGAACTTGCGTCCAGTGTAATGATATTGCTAATTCCGCTGCTGTTTGGAATGTAAGGGGAGGTTACAAAGAAATGCAAAGAAGAAATAACAGCTTAATTCCATTTCAAACTATTTGCTCAAGAAGAGAATTTTCTACACAAGAGCCAGGATTGGGATATGATGGCACTATAAAGATTTAAATATACTGTAGTGATGAGGGCTTTATTCTGGAGTTGTAATGTATGTACATAGAAACATAGAATCCTAAATGGTAACTCAAGGAACTTTCACTCGTATGTTCATCTCACCTGGATCAAGACATAAAACATGTTCATAATCCCAGAAGATTCCTTCATGTTCTGGTCCAATCACTACCTCTCCTACCTACACACTCACAGGTAGCAGCCCTCTGCTTCTCTGGAACTCCACGGAAAAACAATCATGAAGGAACATCTGGCTTTTTTCATTCATCATTGTGAGAGTTATCCTCACTGCACTTTCTTCCTTTTTATTGTCTAGTAGATTGTGTGCATATAATAAAATGAATTTATCCAGTTATTGCAGAGGCAGAAAACATGGTCAGGACTTTAAAACAGTGCCCTGGAAAGTCCGCAAAAGCTGTTACTATCCTAATATATTGCTTCCTTATATTTCCCACTAGCATGGTGTCGTATGCTAGTATTATTTGTTAGTGGACTGCTCTAAGAAGAGAAAGGCACTCTGTGTCACGGTAAGTCCCTACTCATTTTCTGAAAAAAAATTATAAAATGATAGCAAGAGTTCTGGATAAAGCAGAAAATATTTTCCCCAATTAAAACAATAGACAATTATTTTCCTAATGCCCTAGGTATGCAAAGGTTATATGCTACTGAATTTAAATCAGAACACTCTGAATGTACACATTAGCACTTAAACCTGCAGGGTTATTTAAAAGGAGCCAGCTGCCTCTCCTACTCTGATGTTTATGACAAGATCACATCAAAGGAAATGAGAGTACATGTAATATGCACAGGTGGCTCCCTGAGCTTGTTGGCTGCTAATCTAGTAGCATGATTTCATGTAGCTCTCCGTGCTCTATCTGTGGAGCCATCCAGTTTGCAAAGAAAAAGATCCCTTCCTGCATTTCTGTTGCACTGCAACAAGATTAGTAAAGATATATTAACTCACAATGTAAATATCAATTGCACACTCCACAAGACTCAATGTTCTTTTCTTCCCTTCACTGACTTCATGTGGATGGCACCACAGCAAAGCTACAATTCACTTAAATTTATTATTCCTTTCTACCTCAGGAAGCCCAAAATTTTCACCCACTCAAAAAAAATTTTTTTCTGGCCTTCATTTTGCAGTCATTTTGCTGTTGTGATTCATACTGTCCAAGATAAAAATACTGCATTTTTATAACTTTCCACCTCAAAGTGGCTTAGAAGACCCTCTGATCCAATTGATTCACCTAACAAAGAACATATTTCAGCCCCTGAGAGACTATGTCACTTGCTCTGGTTGCTGGTCCTGCTGACGTCATGTCAGGATTCCACCTACCTACTCAGAAATTATTATTTCAGCAGGTCCAGAACCCAAAAGACAGACAGATGGGGTATCTGTCGCTTTCTGGATTCTAGCTCATGATATTAAGAAAATCTTCCTCAAAGATGTTGTCCTTTTTAGCTTTCAAAGAAGAACTGACAAACTGCTCAATGAGAAAGAGATTCTGGTGCCCACCGGAGGTTCTAGTGCTAAAACAGAGCCACCTAGAATTTAAATAGGATTTGCATCCATGGTGGGAAAAGCCCTTCACTGAGCAAGGATACCCAGTCAGTGGGCCAAATGCTGGCTAAATGAAGCGCTCCCTTGCTGAGCCCTGGCCAACTCAGCCCTGACGATGCTCCACCTCTTTCTAACTTTCAGAAAGCCAGTGACTCTAGGGAGCAGGAACAGCCATCATTCTTCCTCACCTGTTGGCAGTATTTTACTGATTGTAGTCAATTGGCAGGCGAGTCATTAAGAACAAAGACCTTCGTGGTTTGTGATTTTTGCCACACTTTTAAAAATACTGTTAATGCAACCAGAAATGAAGATAACCATTCAAATGGCTTGTAAAGGGCCTCCTTTCAGCTCACCTGGGAAACAATGACAGTAGCAGAAATGCCAGTGATAGTAAATGCCAATGGCAGAAGCCCATTTGTCACCTCTGTTTGTGTCTAATATCATGTCGTCCAAAGCAAGTTGCTGGTTTGGATTCAGAGTTTAAACATACAACAGAGTAAAAACTATAGTGTGTGTGTTTGTGTATGTGTGTGTGATATTATATATTATGCATTATACATATGTGGAACCATTGCTTATTTATATCTAATCCCTCGTACTCTATGTGTTGCTTGAAATATAGTGGGGTCATAATGAATGTTTACTGAACTAAAATGAATGGCCTCGCACTGCACCGAGTGGCTGGACTCGACACTAGCAAGCTCATTTTTAAGGTGTTAGCCTCACATTACAGCCTGAGTTGGTCATTAAGTAGTATTGATTGACATCATTTCATAAATATCTCTTAAATCATTCTTGCCATTCAAAGTTCAGCTTCTGTAACCCCTATTGGAGGAAGTAAGCATCATGCTGCCCACAAACCCAGTACGCTATGCTCTCATTTCATAGCACCTGCCTCATTTTTACAGTTACCTGCTGATCGGCTAACCTCAAAGGCATGTAAAGCTTTGCAAAGCCACATGGGAATCTTAGTTCATTTTTTGTAACTGCAAAAGAAGTAACAGCATGCATTTTGAGGGACATAATACATGCACAAGATACAAAATCCAAAAGACACAGAGGGCACATGGTGGACCATCGCCCACCAGCATTGAAGTGCTGAGAGAAAATTGTTATATTCCTGTATTGTATTTAGCTCACTTGTGAATTCGTCTGCATCAGTGTATGCATGTAGGTTTATAAATAGATATTCTCATTCCTCCCTCTACACTATACCCCTTTGTTACGGTTTGCATATGGAATGCCTCCCTGGGCTCAGATGTTACATGCTTGGTCCCGGCTGATGGCTCTTTGTGGAGTGACAGTCTAAACAAGGTGGCTCTTTGCTGGCCATTATTCCCTCTTGAAAGTGTACCACGTCCAGCATGGCAACCCATGAAACTGTCCTGGGTCTGGTGAATATGAAAGACAGAAAAAAGAACACCCAGAGATGGAAATACAGAATAAAGTTGGGGCAAAACAGGTAGGAGAACTCACTATCTCCCAGAGGGAAAACAGTGAGAATTCTTTCCTGCCCAGTCCTGCAGGACTTCTATAACTGGAGGGGAAGGGAAGGGACTCTTTATGCAAATCAGGGCCTGGGATTTCTGATTGATAGAAGGAGAGATAGAGAAAACTTTCCTAGCTTCCAGTGGGTGTTTGGTTAGCCAGTCTGAGAGCTAAGAATCAACATTCCTGATACCTAATGTGGACAGAGGGAGAGAGAGTCAGTCTAACACATGAGACATTTCCAGTAAAAACAAAAATGCCTAGGGTTTCAGGCTGTGGCCTTATTCCAAGAGGGCGTCCAGAGAACACCAGTGGGCTGTTGGGTTTCTGTGCTTCGGTCTTCCATAGAAAGCTCATGCTTTTAATTCCTCTCAACCTTCCATGCTTTTTACAGTGAAGAAATGAGATTTTCTTTTCATAGGGTGGCATCCCAAATGTCAGTTTCTGCTTGACTCCCTTCAGAAGCTTAGCTGGAGGAAGTGGTTTATCAAGGGAATAGTGTTAATAGTTTTATGTGTACCTTGGCCTCTCTGTCCTTCCTGTCTGCCCTAAGATGAGCAGCTCCCTCCTCCACACATTCCTCTCACCATGATATTCTGCCCAAAGTGCATGAAGCCAAGTGGTAATGGACTGAACCTCTTAAACTGTGAGTCAAAATAAATCTTTCCTTTTTAAGTTGTCCTCTGAGTGATTTCTAGGGTTTGCTGGTCAACAGATTAGCCAAATTAGCAAATTCCAGATTGTTCGAGATCATATCTCAAAAAATAAGATGAAGAGAAAATTGAGTAAGAATCCTGACATTGAGCTCTGGCCTATATACACAAACACACACACACACACACACACACACACACACGTCCACGCACACGTATATGCACATGCAGTATGGATGTACACAGGTGCACACACACATATCACATCATATACATAGACACAAATCACATTATACATGCGCATCACACATACATGCTGACACACACACATTGCACTTACACATGCAGCACACATCATACACACACAGACCCCCTCACACATCACACATACTACACCTCACACACACACATAATACATATCACACTGTGCATGTACACATATGTGTGGTATGGTAGGCAGTGCCTGGGAAACCCCAGAGCAAAGCAAGAAAGAGGCAGAAGCAGTCCGAGGATAATTTTAAAATAGAATTTTGCTATGATATCCAACTTGCTCTGGAACTCCTGGGCTCAAGTGATTCCCCGTTCACCCTCCTGAACAGCTATGCCTATAGGCTCAGAAACCCACCCTGGATTTTTGGATGTACCATGATTTACTGTGGTTATAAGATCACTCCTTGCTTTAAATGATAATGAAAGGTACATATTTCACTTCTGTCTCTTTTCTCTTCCTCCCTTCACTATCCAAACTCTGCATTGTTCTCATCCTTGTTTTCAACATTAATCTTGGTCCTTCAGTTATCTCTTCACCCCTGTGACTTGCCTTCTGGTATTCTGACATCTGCTCTAGAATGTGAACTTCTCACACTACTTTCTTCATTCCTTTCCCTTCCTTCCCTAAACATTAGTTCTGTTATTCCTACAGTTTGTGAGTTTGATTGGCATTTGAATCAGTCTTTGTTTCACAAGTAAATGGTTTAGTCACTGCCATTACTGCCTTTTCTTCATTCCTACCTTGCTTTGCTGATATTTGCCCTATAATGATTTCGTTTTAAGGGATTACGAGACCCATATACTTAAAGATTTTATGCCAAGATGTCTGTCTACTCACTGTGTGTAGAGATGATTGCTTGGCCTTCCATAAAAAAGTTTACTTTTACTGTCCTTTTCTTTCCTTAAAGACATTCTAAGAATTGATTTTGGCTTGTTATAGAGTTTGAAGAAGTATTCTGAGCTGAAGTTTTTCCTTTAAAGACAATTAACCAATCTTTCAAACCAAGATTCCTAAAGAATATCTTTATCTTTTACTGAAATGTTTTTACATCATGAGTAACTTTATTTTGGCCTTTCCAGATAGGGGCTTACTCAATAGCCCACACTGGCCTTGAACTCCGCTAATCTACCCACTTCAGTCTACCAAGTACTAGGATTATAGATGTGAGTCATCACTCCCAATTTCAAGGATAATGTGTAATGATGAGAGACATTATATCTTTTCGCATTTTAAGTTCAAAGTGATTACAATGCTAACAATTTCTCAGATTTTACCTTTTTATCGTGTGTGTGTGTGTGTGTGTGTGTGTGTGTGTGTGTGTGTGTGTGAATGTCTGTATGCATCAGAGGTCACTGTGTGTGTTGGGGAGGGCCAAGGGTAACTTCAGGAATCACCCTGGATTGTGCTACCTCTTCTTTGCTTTTTGCTCTGGAGTTTCCCAGGCTTTGCCTTCTAGGGCCAGACATAAAGGCTGTGGCCATTTCCATCTGGAGTTTTTTACATGGGATCTGGGATCCAAACTCAGGACCTTCTGCTTGAGAAGCAAAGACTTAAACCCTGAACCATTTCTCCAGCCCCTCAGATAATAGCTCTAACCATTTTTATTTTTCTTTTCTGTTTTCTATTTCAGAGATGAATTACATGTGCATTGGAATTTTTTTTGATCAGAAACATGTCATTTTCTTTTGGTTCCTTCTTAACTCTTCTCTTCCATATTTTATATTTTCCTTGCCTCGTCCATGTTCCATGCGTGCCACTATCTGCCAATGAGAAAGCTCGTTTCCTCTGCACTTCTCATGGTGGCCCACATTTTTGCAATTTCGTTTTTCTATTCCATTTCTCCTTTATCTGCGTTAACCTGTCTCCACATTAGATCTCATGACATCTTCTCTGAGGCCTTAATGAGAACGCTGTGCATTTTCCTCCTTCCTGCACACAGAAAGGCAGCTTCAGGGCTCTTCCAAAATTAAGTCTCTCTCCTCCACCCTGCTGCAATGACAGCCTGCTTCCTACAGATATAGTATGTGTGTGGGACTCTTCCTCAACCCAAGTCTTCATCACAAACTTTGTGTAGGGAGGCTATCATTGTCCCCTGGTAGTTCTCCTTTCTGTGGGTCAGAAGAAATTCATGTATAGATTATAATGCCTCTACAAGGAATATGTCCCAAAACAGATGGTGTTCTTTGGAGAGATGGACTTCACTGTCTCAGTCGCCAGTCTTTTAAATTGGGAGTCTTGGCTCAGCATTATCCTGGAACACCTTCAAGCAACACTGACTACTTCAGTCCTTCTGAAACATTGTAAGGATTATGAGGTCGCTTTTCTTTTGGAAGATTGGGAACAGCAAAAGGGACACATTACTAGAAACTATTACAATAAGAAAGAGACTGCAATATATTATATCTTCCAGATAATTTTTCTTTTAGTTTATAAGATCTAGTTTTTTGTGCACTTTAGCTCTGTTTGGTAGATCTAGTATGGTAGGCACAATTAGAAAGGAGATAGGAGCATTCATGTCCTACTACTGTTGAACTTGGTTGCCTGGTAAACTTAGTAGATTGAACAAATATTTGATCTCACATTTCCATAGGTTTCTGCTTGGAAAATAAAAGTATGAATAGGGCAGCATCACTTCTGAATCTTTGAGGGATTCTTCATGCCTCTTACTCTATTCTCTAGCATGTGTGTCCAACCTACAGCCTGTCAGCTGCATGTGGCCAAGAATAACTTTACTTAAAACATTATGAGCGGTTTTTTACAATTTGGTCATGTAGTTGAACACAATTGCTGCTAGACACAGACCTCACTCCTTGGCTCTGGACTCATTTCTTTCATTTTCAGTCAGTGATACTGGTTTTAACCTGTCAAGCACTGATCACATATGTTCCTTACCTCCTTCCCCTCATCTTCTGCTTCTAAGGAAACATGATTACATGGGGTCATATAGAAGATTCAGCATAACCCTCAAGTATTACATTTGGATCTTTCAAAGCCACTTGAAAAGTTGAGTGCAATGCATACCAGTCATCCCAACATTGGCGGTGGTACTGGTGGGACAAAGAAGTGCCCAGAAGTCTTGTTGCACAGCCAGTTTAGACTATCCATGAGTTCCAGATTTCATGAGAGACCTTACTCCAAAATGAATGAATAAATAAATAGGATGGAGAGTGACAGAGGAAGGCACCTGACATAGAGCTCCAACCTGCACACACATACACACACACACACATACACACACACATACACACACACACACACACACACACACACACAGAGAGAGAGAGAGAGATACATAAGATGATTGCAACTTGAACTGATTCCCTAATATCTTGAAGAAGTACATATATTAAAAGCAGTTCTGTTAATTACCATGTAGATACCTGCAAGCTTCAAGGCAAAGCAAACGGTTTGTAACATGTGGAAAGTGTTTTTCTTTTTAAAAATTCCATTTAAGCTTCTTCAATGCTTCTTTAAGATGGATCCAAAGGTGGGGCTATAACTCAGTGAAAGAGCACTTACCTGCCATGCATGTAGCTCTGGGTCCCATCCCCAACAGACAGATGTGGAACTTTGGAAATGTCATCAGCTGCAACAGAAGGTGTTCACTGCAGAAAAAACCTAAACAAGCAAATAAACAAAAAAACCTACTACTGAATTTACTAAATTCCAGTAAAATAGGTGACTGTGGACTGCTTGACCTTAATCAGGACATCTAAGTCACATTCATCCCCACCCCATGGCTCAGGGAACATCAAAGAAGAGGGACGTTAAGACTGTAAGAGGTTAGAGTGGGACAGTGGTGGGACAGACACTATGTTCTAGACGTGACAAGAGCTGCATAGGAACTGTCAATCAACATCTCATCAGGAAAAGGGGCAGATGTCAAGAAGTTCCACTCCTCCCTGAGACACTCATGAGAATTAATAGGGAGGGAAAGAAAGATGCTCTCTTTCACAGAATACCCACTCTATGACACTTGCTGAAGATGAATCATCTCAGGCACATGACATCAAAGATAATCTAGATGCAGCACAGTGGGCCACACAAGTAAAAATAGGAAGGAGTATGGCAGTGAAATGAAGGATTGTCAGGGGAATAGGAGAGAGAAAGAGAATGAGGACTAAGGGGAGAGAAAAAAAAGAAAAATAAGTTTATATTTATAAAAGGAAATGTCATCAGAATAGGTAGCATCTCTGTCTACTGCTTCTCACTATTTGTTAATATCACACTGGTGTTTTTCCAAAGAAGCATGACACTGGTTTCATTTAGGTCCTGGCTTTGGGTGTTTTTGTTTTTCCTTTTGCCCACTTTAATGTCATTACCAGGAGGGCACAGCAGCACTTTTTCAGTGAGCTGGCCAACCTGATTATGGACATTAAGGCTGGGTTGACTCAGCCTTTGGGCTAAATTTAGAAAAATAAAAATAAACCAAAGCAGAAATGAGTTAAGTAGAATTAAATTCAGGCCTACATGAGGGGCTCACTAGTGCAATGGAACGTTTTAGTCTGGCTTTGATGAATCTAGGCAAGGATCAACAAGATGGTTACTTTCAGTGTGGTTCCTTCAAGAAAAATATTTGACTGCTCAACAGAAAAAAAGGTGTCTGCACTGCATGCAAACCTGGTGCCACAGTGAGATGCAGATGTCAACTTGATGGTTGAAGGTTTGAACTCTGGGCATATTAGTAGTTGAATTAATAGAGAATTAGTAGTTTAGTTAAATTCAGAGCAAACCCGCAGGAGATTGTCTAGTTGATGAGGCAGACCCAGTCCCAGTCCGTAGTGCACAGAACTAGGCCCTGAAGGGGTGAATAAAATACATAGAGTTTGTTGAGGAAATTGACAATCTCCTGTATACTTGACCAGACATGCTGGTCTTGAGTGAGAATGTCCCTCAGCTGTTATGGTGTGGCCAGTTTCCTCAGCCCTTGGTGCTGGTGGGAGCTGACATGCCAGGCTGGACAAGGAACTATAACTGGACCCTTGTAAACCAAAATTAAACCCCTTTGTTCTCTTAAACTGTTTTGTCATTATTTTATCAGCAACTATGTAGACTAACTGAGATACCTGGTAACCTGAGATTGATCTCTGGACCCCAGGTGGTAGAAGGAGAGCACCAACTCATACGAGTTATCCTTTATTAGATATCCAAACCCAGTGTGGGATCTAGAGAGTTCATATAGAATGTGCTCTGATGAGATTTTTATCTTCAAGGGAAACTTAGATTACATGTATTATGTCTTACCTTAACTTTTCTTCCTGTAATTCTATTACAGAAGATTGCAAGAGTTTTTTGTTTTGTTTTGTTTTGTTTTGCTATTCACACAACTTTGCACCCCAGCAGGTACCAAGATAAAGTTTTTAGGACCCCAGGCAGATCATCATCTTGGAATCCTGATCTACAGAATATTTGATCCCTCAATTCCACCCCAATAGTTTATAGAGTCTCTCAAGGGACAGCTCACTCTCCCCCCCTTTCGAATTTGCCCACATACTTCTTTTCTCTTTCAAGTAGCCAGAGTCTGCTGGGCAGGTGATTTTAGAACTAGACGCACTTGGGATCTTTCCACCGGGATGACATGATTCTTGGTGTACTTGTATGCAAACAGTTTGAGGACTGATTGAGACAAATGTTGTATTAGTCAAGGTTCATCAGAGAAACCACCAGAGACAGAGAGGGAGAGAGGCAAAGTTTAATCACTTAGGTGATTTTGGAAACGGAGAAGTCTTAAGATCTGCAGTTGATCATCAGATGATGTGATCACATCAGATGATGTGATTTTCACATCATCAGAAGATGATGTGAAATTTCAATCTAAGCCACAAAACAGAATCAAAAGAATGAAAACCATGACTTCCATCTCAGCGCTGGTCAACTGCAGAAGGCACATTTTGCCAAAGTCCACAGGTTGCAGAAGACCAAGGTCTCCAGCTCCACAGGGAGGAAGGGATTCTTCTCTTATTTCCTATGCTTTTTATTGCATCCATCCAGGCCTGCTGTCCATTGGAGGAACCACATTCCAATTAGGAACGTCCACGATTCCAATATTAATCTTACCCAGAAACACCTGCACAGATATACCTACAATAATTAATGTTTGGCTGAATTTCTGAATGTCTGATGGCCCCATCAACTTGGCATGTAAAATTACCCATCACATGTTCTTAGCACAGTATCAATTGTACTCATGAATACATTTTAGTTCTCATTAAGGTTTCTTTCTCTGACTTTCTGTAATGTTTTGGTGGTAGCACTAGGAAGGAGCGACTTTATGTAACCCTTACAGCACTATAATTTATTTTATTGCCTGCTTATGTCCATTTTGCTTTCACAGAGGTATTGGAGGGAACACAAGAGCATCATAGGCATCCTTGGTTGCTGTGTTACTCAGGATAGCCAGGACTCTCCCTCCCAACTTTTCAAAAAGCAATAGGTTGCCTCCCCCACACTACGCTCAAGAAGGGAAGATCTTGAAGATGTGGGTTTGTCCTGCATCCAGCTGGGGGGCAGCTGAGTGTCGTTAGCTCAGTTTGTGTCATGATGGTGAACTGGAGCTGGGGGGGAGTTCCCAGGAGAGGTTGAGATGTAGTTCCAGCACTGGGAGAATGAACGGACATGAAGTACAATGGCTGCTTATCATGTGGCGATAAATACTTGGGACAGGAATTGGAAGCAGTATGGGAAGCCAGATTGGAAGGAATGTGATACCATGTGATGGTGAAGAGAACGAGAATCTTCATGTTCCACTTTTCTGAAACTCACAGACACACACACACACACACACACACACACACACACACACACACACACACACAGAGCTTCAGCAGTTCCTGCACAAGGAAGCATGAAAAAGGGAGAGATAAAGAGAGAAAGACAAAGAGAGAGGGTGAGAGAGAGAGGAGAGAGAGAACCAAACGGTCACTTCAAGCATCGAAACATCTAGCCCACAGAATGATCTAGAAAGGAAAGGAGACATGGTTGCTGCTGTTCGAAGGGTCTCCAATGACCTTAAGCTAAGAAAGAAGACACCAACAGAATGGATTCACTTCCAAGCGGCCAGCGGCGGCTTCCCCAGGCTGAGGATGACTGAGGTACATTCAGCCCCCACTCATCATCTCTATAAAAATGATCTGGAACAAGGAGAGAAGGGACCATGTTACAGCAGAGCAAATAGGCCACCATCAAGGACTGCAAGTAAGTAATGAGACATCTGGTTAAGTTCACAGACTTTCCTTCCTGATCATTTACAACTGATGGGGTATGATCTTACCAGAAGGGGAGGGCATATAGTCTGACAGATTAAAAAGTAACCATTTCGCTGATGGGTGATTGACCCCTCCCTCACCGAGGTTCCCTACTTTTACTACATCTACCTTTGAATATGCTTTTATAACGAGACTCTAGTTTAACAGGTTTTTATCTCTGGCCAGGGGGTGACATCCAATACTCATCAGGGTGGAGCCAAGGGCATTGCAGGAGCAGCAAAACTGAAAAAAAAATCAACAAACCATAATCCAGAACATCAGAGACTCTATATCAATCACCTGGAACTAGGCCAGCCTAATCTTTCCCCATCCTGAAGCTCAGGGAAATTTGTGGAAGAGGGGGCGGTAAGATTGTAAGAGCACAAGGATGGGAGGAGCAATGATTTGCAAGATACTCCACACAAGTTAGGGTCGAAGCAATCACAATTGGACTTTGCATGCCCTGCGCAATGTCCAACACACTATTGACCTCACAAAGCCTAGCATTTGCTAAAGGCACTAGGATCCTGGGAGGCAAGGGATTGACAGCCACAGTAGTGTTCCTATGCTTAACGGGAACACAGGAAAGGGTTCTGGGAAATGCCACTAGGTCCTTGCACCTCATCGGAGAGGAGGACCCAGAGGAGAGTTTGGCGTGCACATTAAAGAATGCTCCGGGGATGAGAGGGGGAGGCACTGAGGGATGGGGAGGGAAGGGGTAGGGGAGGGGGCACAAGGGGATAAGGGGTTGGAGGGAGGGGGGGACTAGTGTACCTGTTAAGTTTGTATGAGTAGAAATAAAAAAAATGATCTGGAAACCAGGATCAGGGGGGACATTCCAAAAGAGGGTTACAATTTCCCGTCCCCTCCTTTCAGGCTCTAGGACAAGAAAATAAAACAAAACAAAAGAAAATCAATTCTGTGTTTCTCGGGTTTTTTGTTGTTGTTGTTGTTGATAAGAAAAACAATTTAAGGGCCAGAGAGATGACCCAGGAGTTAAGACTCTCCTTTGCAAGCCGAAGGTTCCAAGTTCAGATCCTAAGTCCCATGTAAAAAATGCCAGGTAAATGTCCTGTACAATGGCTGACATGTCAACGATCCCCAAAATCTAGTATGGATCATAGGGGAGAAAGCTCCAGGCAGTAGGATCCTTAGAGGCAAGGGATTAACAGACATAATAGATTTCCCATATTAACGGGGAGCCGGCTATGCCACTGAGTCCTGAACCTTCACTAGGGTGGAGGTTTGGTGTTTACACAAAAGGATGCTCCAGGAGATGGGAGGGAGGAAGGGAAGGCACTGCAAGAGGAGGAGAGAGGGAGAAGGGTGAAAGGAAGGAGGGGAAGGAGGGAGAGTGCAAGGGGGGACTACTGAGGAGGGGAGGAGGGAGGGAGAGGACAGGGGTACCTATTGAGCTTATGTGATTAGGAAAAAAATAAAATATGTGAGGGAAAAAAAAGAAACACCAGGCAGAAATAGTGGCTTGCACTTCAGGCCTTAGTAAGCAGAGCCTGGGAAATTCCAGAGCAAAGCAAAAAGGAGGTAGAAGCAATCCAGGATGATTCCCGAAGTCACCCTTGGTCCTCCACAGGGACACAGTGCACGTGCGTGCATGCACACACACACACACACACACACAATAAATGAATAAAATTTTTTTAAAAGAAAAACAACTTAAAAGGAGGAATATTTGGGTTCGTATTCTCAGTCCTTATTCCTTGGCTTTGTTCATTCTAGGCAGTTGGAACATGTAACAGATGCTTCTCACCTCATCCTCATGACAGTTGAGGGGGGGAGAGAGAGAGAGAGAGAAAACAGACAAGATGGGACAAGATACTGCCCCCAAGTACATACTCCCATTGTCCTACTTCCTCCAGTTAGATCCCACCTACTGAAGTTTCCAGAATGTACAAAATTAGTACTTCTCATTGGAGATCAAGTTGTCAGTAATTGAGCCTGTGGGGACATTTCATATTTAATCCATAACAACATCTCTCCTCTAAATCTCTAAGTCTGTGAGTCAGGAGGTACAGAGTGCCCCAAGCTAGCTTTCAATTAAAACATCTAAACTGGAGCTCCAAATTGGAACGCTCTGAGTTCTTTTAAATAACAATATGTAGTAAAGATATTGTTAGTGACTACCAATATCTAATTCTTTCCTTATGGCCCACAATCAATCACCAATTTATCATCTACAACCGTCCTTCACTTTGGTAGAGTTGGGTATAAAATCTGGCCAGTGGACTATGAGAAAAAGCAAATTTCTTTTTCTTTTTCCATTTTCATGAGTGGGGTGTGCATAGGGTGTGTATGAGTGTTCACATATGTGTGGGTACATGTGTGCACGTAGGTGTGGGTGGGGGTCTAAGATGATATCAGGAATCGTCCTCCGCTACTCTCTCCGCTACCTTCTTCTTTTGAAGTTGAGTCTCTAATCAACCCCGGAGCTCGCTAATATACCCATTCTGGGTAACCAGATTGTTTGTGGAAATTCTCAGTCTCAGCCTTCAGAATATAGAAAGGGGCTACCGCACCTACCCAATATTTATGTGGATGTGGGGAAGTGAAATCTGGTAGTCTTCCTTGTGCAAGCCCTTTAACATCTGAGCCATCTCCCCAGCCCCCAGCCCTCAGCTTCATTTTTGAGCTGAGAGAGTGAAATCCTTGCATATCCTCTGGCATTTTCTTCCCTACTGTGGCCACAGAAAGACATGCATTAGATGAAACTGAGTCGTAAAATACAAGCAGACACATCTGAGTCACCTCTTGGAAGCAAGATGCCTCCGAGTGCGGCTTGGCCGTGTCAGATTTTCCATTAGTAAGAAATAAACCTAGTAAAAAAGCATCACTGGGATTCCCGGTTATTTTTATAAACAAGGGATAATTGAATCTATTCTGACTTGGGCAGAAATTGATCCTGGATTGACTGATTGATTTCTATCACCAAAACAGAAACCTGAAACATTTGTCAAAATTTTATTTGGTCGTGGGCTGACACATATCCAAGTCTGGGAAGACAGTGGCCATATACAAAGGATAAAACATCTATTAAAACTATCAGTCACCATTCGGTGTATGCATTGGGTAGCTATTATTATTATAATGGAAACCTGTCAATTTGGGCTCAGAGCAAAACAGATTTATTACACTAAAACTCTGGTGCACAAAAGTCCTATACTATACAAGTCTTATCTGCTAGTATGGAGTATCAGCAGTTGCCTCTCAGGAGCCAAGGAGATGTTTTCTTGCTCAACTGTGTTGTAAGCAGGACCCAGTTCCCAGCAACTGTTGGAATGAGATTTCCTTTTCCTTGAAGGCTGATAACTGAAAACTACTCTCAGATTTAGAAGTTTCCTGCCAAGTCATACTAGTGTTTTAGAGCTGTTTTATCTTCTCTTATTAAAGTTTTAATTTATCTTAAGCTAGGACATTTCTCCATCCCTAAGTTTATCTGCTTCAGAGATGCTTCTCTTTCCAGTGAGCAGCAGTGTATGAAGAATTAGTGATAGATGTGGGCTCAGTCCTAAATATGAAATTTATACTGCCTTTTCTAAGACTCAGGGAACACTGCATAAAAGGGGGGGGGAGTATCTAATTAAGTATTTACATATACCAGGAGAGTCAATCTTTATTCATTTTTGATAGGACCACTGATCACTGCTTAATTTTTTAGTGTTCTTATTTTTTACTTCTTTTACTTTTTAATTTATTTTTCATGAAGGTAGTTCTGTGATTATCTCATGAAAATATGTAATGTATTCTGATTACCTTCTCCCACACCTCTCTTATCTCTCCTTATGGACTTTCCTGCTTCATACACATCTTGCTATTGACTGGCCCTTGGTTATAAAGGCTTCAATAGCCAATGGCCTATTGTTATGCCTGCAAGATGCCATTTCCCAGTCCTTTTCACTATCTCCTGGTTCTTGTATTCTTTCTTTCCCTCTTTTCTGCAGTGTTCCCTGAGCCTTAGAAAAGGCAGTATAATTTTCATATTTAGGACTGAGCCCACATCTATCACTAATTCTCAGCACCTTAACCAGTTATGAATCTCTATATATACTGCTGCTCGCTGGAAAGAGAAGCATCTCTGAATTAAGATATTTGTCTATGAGTATAAACACAAATATTTAGAAGACAGTTATGGAGTTAGGAAGTTAGTTCAGCTTAGTGACAGAGGACTTGCCTAACAAACATAAGACTCTGGGTTTAGTTTCCCAGTACCAAAAATAAAGAAGAACAAGAAGAAAGAGGAAGAGGAGGAAAAAGAGAAGGGAGAAGAGGAGGAGGAGGAAAAGGAAAAGGAAGAGGAGAAGGAGGAGGAAGAGGAGGAGAATGAGGAGGAAGAAAAGGAGGAGGAGGAAGAAGAGGAAGAAGAGGAAGAGGAGGAGGATGAGGAGCAGGAAGAGGAGGAGGAGAGGAGAACAAGAGAGAAGAGAGGAAGAGAGAGAAGAAGAAGAAGAAGAAGAAGAAGGAGGAGGAGGAGGAGGAGGAGGAGGAGGAGGAGGAGGAGGAGAGGAGGAGAAGAAGAAAGAAGAAAGAAGAAGAAGAAGAAGAAGAAGAAGAGAAGAAGAAGAAGAAGAAGAAGAAGAAGAAGAAGAAGAAGAAGAAGAAGAAGAAGAAGAAGAAGAAGGATGATTATTTTCCAATAGCCTCTCTGACCCCAAGGAACCCAATGGTCTCAAAAATGAGAAGACCATCAACTTTCTCAAGGGACAGGAGTATGTATCATATTGAGAAATAAACTGAAGACATTTTTCAGTCTTCTCTTTTATGGCTCCTTGTGAACACTCTGCTGTGCTACCAATGAGCTCCAGCTCCTGGGTCATTGTTCAGTCTTTGAATCAACGAAGACATTCCGAACGACGACACTTTAAAGCAAATGAAACACACTCTCAAGCCTGGCTGGTGATTGTGTAACTATCCCTGAAAATAAACTGTGATACTTAGTCATGGTAATCCAGTCATATTAGCCTCTTCAAAATATGTAGCGTTTTCAGATAATGAATATTTTATAATATTCATTCAATGAATTGTTATTCCTTAATCAACAAAAATGCCCAGCAGTAGAAACAGGGTTACACACATTGCAGACCAGCTCAGATTCTTAGAAAATGTTGAGATTTGGTAAGTATCACTTAGATTCATACCCCAGCTGCAAAACCTTGAGCAAATATCTAGTATCTTTGTTCTTATCAGAAAATGGGACTAATTATATCTAAGATTTATATATGTTACATGGAAAGGGCCTTTTTATAAAGGCTCTGTCCTGTTTATCTGTAAGATCCATGTCCTCAACCAACCATGTTGTCTGACAAGGTCACAGCATGGGGAAGACTGCTTCAAAGAAGGTGTTTTCCAGGAACAGGACATGGCTTATCTAGAATAAATATGGGGAGTGTGGGAGTTGTCAGGCCTAAAGCCTGCTCTTTGGAGAATGATGCCCTTTGGAAGCTGAGTTTTGCCTTTTGTCTGCATAGACAATGACAGGCGAATTCCTTCCTCTGGGAGTTGAGTTTACCTCCTATCTGAATAACTAGTCCTACTAGTCCTAGATCTCTTTTGTTCTTCTCAGGACTGGTTAATTTATAACTTCCCCCTACAATCCCTTCCCTATGCATTTGAAATATGTTAATGCATGGACCAGATAACTCTGCTTTGAGACATTCTTTGTTCATTCCCTTTTAGTAACTAAGTATCATGCCTGCTTTTAACTCTACCTGGAGACATCATGTCTAGTCCCACACAACAAGTAGATGTCCTCCTGTCTTTTCTTTGTTAGTCAGAATGTATGCAAGCTTATTCTTGCATTGGAGAGTAATTTCAAGAGTCCAAAACATAGGTGGGTAAAATTCCCTTAAATATAACTCTTGCTGAACTAATTCAGAAATTCAATACCGATGAGATATGTCATCTGTTCACAAAAATCAGTACACAACTATTTCTCATAAAGTACATCAGTTATTAGAAAATAGAAAGAAAATGAATCCTAATATAGCTCCTACCATTATATGATAACGGCTAGAATTTGGTATCCTCCAAAAGGAAAAATTAATGTATGGCATGCACCCCCCTCCAACAGATTCACCTTTACCATTTACAGGAATATATAATAGATAGGGCACACACACGTATAGTTCATTGTAATGAAAAACATATTCCTTATTGAAATCTAAATTCTATGGACAGATTAAAAGGAGCTCAACCTCCTTGATGTATTTTAACTAAATCGCAGAAACGGTCTTTATTAAAACAATGACAGCAGTGTGGACCGACATTCTGTGGTTATTTAGCGGAGCTTTGTAGAGTAGATAGATTTGGATATACTGGGGGAATGGAGCTGAGCCTGTTAATATGTATTGGACCATAATAGGTCCTGTTTGTGCCTTTACCCTCAGACAATGGGGTAGATTCTGGAAATTGTTTTTACAAGGTACTGGAAAGATGGTTCCTACTGAGCACATAGAATAGGAGACTGGGAGGGCACATGTCTCTTTGTTTGCCTCTGTTGGTGGGCATAGCGACGCATTCTTTGCCTCCTACCCTAGATTTTCTAATATAATCACTGCTGTAAGCTTCAAAACGAGTTCAGATTCACTCAGTCTTGAGTTGCACCTCTGCTGTTTTCCACCGCCGCTGACTCCGTGTCCACCTATCAGGTTCTTCGATCCAGGCTGCGGCGGGACCGTAGCACGTAAGCAAGTGTAGCGTTTCTGTTTAGAACTATGGTATTCCACAATCACTGTTCGCTACTCAAGAATAGCTAGTCCCACCTACGTGGCAGCCAAATGTAAATAGAGGCGAATTCCCTGGAGAGCAGTCACAGTGAGCATTCCAGTACCTCAACCCAACCGCATGTGCTTCTTGTGTGTGTGTGTGTGTGTGTGTGTGTGTGTGTGTGGTGTGTGTGTGTGTTTGTGTCTGTATGTCTGTGTGTCTGTGTCTGTATGTCTGTGTGTCTATGTTTATCAAAGGATACTGCGTGTGTCTGTGGAGGCCCAAGAATGATTTCAGGAATCATTCTGGAATACTTCTGCCAACCCCTGAGACATCTCTCCAGCCCATCAGCAAGACTTTTTTATGCTTTGGTATTCCAGAGTTTATTATACAGAAAAAATGTTTTAAAAATACTAAAGCAGAGAGAAGGGGGAATGAAGGGAAGCAGGGATTAGTACTCAATATACTTACAAAACTAAAAGAAAAAGAAAAAAATGCTGAAGCAAGGAAAAGTTAGCAAATGACAAGAATGCTTCTATAGAATGTTTCTAGTAGGACAGGATTGGGATTGGGTAATAAGGGTGAAAAATGACATAAATTCATGTATAAAAGCCTAAAAGAATGCAAACTTAAAAATAAAGCAGAATGTTTCTATTAAGATATAAGATCTCAATACATATTTATATGTTGGTGGGACTAGCTATTCTTGAGTAGCGAACAGTGATTGTGGAATACCATAGTTCTTTATATTTTACCATAGTTCTTTATAGTTCTTTAGACTTTATATTTATGAAGCTACTCAAATTTCTAAGACTTTTTATGATATTTAGAAAAAACAGTTCAAGCACAATAGAAGATCACACAAACAAAGGGGGATTAAGCTTTGATCACTCATTAGCTGGATTTCCTCATTGTCTTAAATTACATTGGATAGAGATTGTGTCTTGATTTTCCACATTCAGCCAATTCTTTAAAAGTTATTGTTGAGAGCCAGTGAGATGGCTCGATTCCCAGGGTAGAAGGAGAGAACCAACTTCCTAAAATTGTTCTCTGACCTCCACGCACACAGCACACACACACACACAGCACACACACACACACACACACACACACATACACACAAACACATACACAGAGTCACTCATGTGCCTGCTCCGTCGTCCTCTCCCCACATCCCTAAAGACATAAATAAAATATTTTAAAAATTAAAAAGAAGTTTTGTTGATTACAATAACATTAGCCTAAAATCTTCCTGAAGTCTTATTGGATATATTACCCTGAAAATTTTTATGGATTTAATTTATTAATACAAAGCTATCATGTCAGTTACTTCAATGAGTAGAATAGATACAGTGGATGTATATAGTGACTACTATTTGGAAGCTTCCTTTCTCTTGTGATTGATACAGATCAGTTTTCTTTCTTGTCTGTGAAGTATCTTCTAAATCTCCCAATGTCTAAAATATCTTTATACACCATAAAAGAACACAATGATAGTTAAGTTCTTGATTGTTCTGTTTTACTTCTTTTATGGCTCTGAAATTTATACCGCATAATTTTAAAATAAAATTAACTTTAAATGTCATAATACATGATAATTTATAATTTGATGAAAATTTCAGCTCTTTGAAGTTAAGAAATTGTGGGTTCATGTTCAGATAACTGTAAGTCATCCTCTTTCCCAACTTGTTTAAAATATGTAAGTTGTAGCAGACCATGGTATCAGAGAGTCTTATCTTAACCTAGTAAATTCTGTGCAGTAAGCCAATCCTGAAATCCAAACTGAGGTTCAAACTTAAAGACCATCCTATTGGCTTGTCCTGAATATAACCTCCCATGACTTACAACACTCCCATACTTCCACATTTAGAGCTGCCTCCAGTGTCTCTTTGGATCTTGAAACTATAAGCTTATTTAATGTTTTTGAATTGGAGCCAGGTTCTTTCTAGCCCCCTGACCTAGAGTAAAGTCAGGACTTACTATAGCTTTAGTTACTAATCTATAACAGGGGGATCATGAATGTACTGGCCTCTGAGTTATTTTGATAATAAGAAAATGGCATGTTCGGCATGGCTTCTGGCACTTGAAAGCTCAGGATTACTTAGAAGATAAGTCCCTGCACTCCACACACTTCCAACCAAGCTACCATCTTGCTACTGCAGGAAGTTACCGATGATCCCTATATAAGCAACCGTGTGTGCTAGTAGCTCCAAATACTATGAAGTTTTGTGATTCGAATGTTAAATGCCACACACACACATTCCATACACACCATAGGCATATGTGTTTGAACACGTGGTCCCAGATGAGTGTGCTGTTTTGGAAGGTAATGAAACCTTTAGGACTGGAGACAGTCTGGCTAGAGAAGCACTGAGAACATGCTCTGAGGCAAGTCCTACTATCTTTCCATTCTCTGCATCTTCCCTGCAGAAGCAGTGTTTTCAGTTATTTTACCCTCTCGTGGCCATGCATTTCCACCTTGAGGAACTCTGTCCCTTCTTAAACCACTAGCTAAAATGAACTCTTCTTTCCTTAAGTTGCTCTTGTCGGGTAGTTATAAGAAAAAAAAAACTACCATCATATTCCTATGATTTAGTCTTTCAAGCTTAGTCAGTCTTCTTTGTTGTGAGACAGTACCCAATCTCAGATCACTTAGGAGAGAACAGGTTACTTGGCTTTTGGTTCCAGAGGGAATATAGTTCATAATGGCAGGAATCACATAGCAGAAGATAACTGCATGAGAAGGCGGAGCCTAGTACACATTACCACAGCCATCCAGAAGCAGAAAGAACATCAAGGGGAAGCAGGGCTGGACTACTAAACATCAAGTCTCCTCGCCCTCTGTGATGTGCCATTAAAAAAAGACTCTAATGTGTTTCCTTCTGCTATGTTAGACATAGCAAGAAGTCCCTTAAGAGATGGTCCTGGATCTTGGACTTCCCAGACTCCAGACCTATGAACCAAAAAAACTTCTATTGTCCATTACTTGCCCAGTGTGTAGTCTGCTATGGCATCTAAAAATGACCGCGATACTGTTAATCCTTCTGTTTTCAGCATGCTTTACATCCTGCATTACAGAAATAACTCTGTGAGAGTTAAATTTCAAATAAGCCAAAGCAAAAATCTTTACCTTTCAAGGTTAAAAGAAGTGTCTACAACCATTTTCCACAGTAAATACCTCACACAAAGCTTCTCTTTTTCTACGTGATCATTCTTTTTCTACCCTTCCTTTATGATTTCCAAAGGTTGCTTTAAATGGGGAGGGATCCAATAACCTCATTCATATTAAGATGCAAATTAGTAATTCCCTGCCAGGCTTAATAGGGTCTTTCCCATGGGGAATTTATATTTTAATGTGAACCAAAGGGCCACATCTATCAAAATATAATTTCAGGAGTCGGAACGTTAAGAAGAAAAGGTGACTCAAAGAGGCTGCACGCGCTTCTCAAGCTTAATATATATACATATATACATATATCAGATCCTGGGCAGTGAAGGGTAGTCCTAAATGTGCCAGGGCAGAGGCGGCAGCACATGCATGAGATGGCCGTCTTTCTCAGACTCTCCATCTCTGCTTCTTGCTCCTTTCCTGTTTTATTTAATCAATTGACTTTTCCTTGTGTCCTCCACATCTGGTTCTAGTTCTAGCTTCTCAAAATTACTTTGTTTGGAGTGACTTAGATTCCATGCAGAGTGATCCTAATACTCATCTGACCAAGTGCAATTCACTTCCTTCCTCTAGAGTCAGCCTTAGCAAACTTTGCCTAAGTTGCCATTAGTGGGAACACTGAAAAAACTTGTTACAAGGAAAAGCTGGCCATGCCTGTCAACTTACTGTGCGGAGATAAGCCCTGTCTAGTAACCTGAGCTGGTCCACTTTTAGAAAGTCAGCAGCTGCTGCGAAGCCTGGCAATTGGCTGGTTGGTCATTTCTACTGCTGTTCTACAACCTTCTCCAGATGTCCCAAATCCTTCTGGACCAGGCAACACATTTTGCAAAGATTCCAGGACACTCTTCATTTGTGTGTGTGTGTGTGTGTGTGTGTGTGTGTGTGTGTGTGTGTGTGTGTGTGTTTCTTCATGGACAAGAGGCTGTATAAAAATAGTTCCCAAATCTTAGGGATGTATAGGAGCAAGCAGGCATGTTAGTATTCAGGGGTTTCTCCTGCTGCTTTTTAGACAAGCGTCTGCTCGCGCCGAACCATCTTTGCATCAGAGTAGACTGGGCGTATCATTTCAGAACTTGAGCTGAAAGAAGAGGATGGCTCAGGACGTGTTCTTCTCATGTCAAATGGCAGTAGTAGGAGAAAAAGCTCAACTGTATGAGCGCATTCAAAACTTTCTGACTGACACGGTAGAGATTATTTCTTTTCACATTCTATTAGCCAAAGCCAAACGCATGGCCAAGGCCAAGATCTATTAATGGAGAGTGTTGTAACCTGCTTGGAGTGAACTAAGACACATTCCAGAACAAAGAACTGTGGAGAAATAATATGATCTAGAACATCGGCCCATATCCTGCTAATACAGAGATAAAACAGCCGGAAGATGAAAAGAAGGAACAGGAGAAGGAAAGGAGGAGAAGGAAGGGGGAGGGGAAGAGGAGGAACTTTGTATGTGGTTCCTGTGGGCTAACCAGTAAACTGATCACTCTATATTCATTATCTCACACATCCTGTTGACAACTTTGAAAGCACTTTTTTCCCACATGTTGATAGATGAGGACACTCAGGAACAGAGACATCAAGAAACAAGTATAGACAGCAATTGACCAGCTGTAAGAGTTCATAGTTATTGAATATATCATTTGGAAATGGCCAGAATATTGTTTTCAAGACATTTCTGCTACTTAATGATAGAAAATAGAACTGAATTTGTTTTAACAATGACATTAATTCCTTTTCTTGAAAGAGGTCTATCCGGAGATTTGAGGTTTGGTTTCCAGCGACTTATTACATTCCCAAGATCCTTCTCTCTATCCCTCTATCCTCATTCAGTGCTGGTCTTGCAGACCTCAGGGCACCAAAACTGCTGCAATTTCAACTTTTGTGAAGGAAATCACCTCCAATATGCCCTTGCCCCATGGCCCATTCATAAAGTCTACCAAGAGTTCTTGTACTCAATCGCCCAGAATTATGGCATGCTTATGCTAAACTGATCATTTGACAAGTGGCAAACCACACAGACTGATTTAGACAAAAGTATAACTTATGTCATTCTTTGGTCTTAAGAAAATCCTGGCTTTCCAAACAGACAGGAGTCTCTGGGAGAATTAATAAAATTGAGTTCTCTCAGGGAAAAAGAGAAGAAAGTCTGATTAGACAACTGAGTCATCTCACTTTGTGCCTGGATCTATATTACTTGGGTCAACTTAATTGATATGCCCATGATGCTGCAATTTTTAAAGATTGTTATTTGACTTAAATTTTAGATTTCAGGGCCGGAGAGATGGCTTAGGATTGAAGACTCTGCTATGCAAGAAGAAGGTCTGAGTTCAGATCCCAGGTCCCACTTAAAAATACCAGGCCGAAATGTCAGCAGCCTGCACTTCTGACCCTGGTGGAAAGAGCCTGGGAAATTCCAGAGCAAAGCAAAAAGGAGATAGAACCAATCCAAGATGATTCCCAAAGTCACCTTTGTTCCACCACAGGCACATGCAATGCCTCTGAGACACACACACACACACACACACTAAATAAACAAACAAACAAACAAATAAATAAATAATTTTAGATTTCATTCTGAAAATGGAAGTAAATCTTCTAACAATAAATAACAAATTTTAACCCTGAGTCAAAAACAACTAACAAAGTCAGAGTTTTGACCATGATCTAGATATCAGGGTTTATATCTGTAATAAGATATATGTATTTTTACATTTTAGTCTCTCTGAAATCAGAATGTAACTAACAACCAATAGAGTTTTAAAGTCCTATTGCTGGGCTAGAGAGATGGCTCAGGGGTTAAGCCTCTATCTAATAAGCAGAAGGTCCTAAGTTTGGATCCTGGGTACCATGTAAAAATGACATTGGCCTGCACTTTCGGTCATGGAAGGTAGAGCCTGAGAAACTCCAGAGCAAAGCAAAGAAGAGTAGAACAATCTAGGATGATTTCTCAAGTCACCCTTGAGTCCCCATGGGCATACACAACGCCCTATAATTCACACACACACACACACACACACACACACACAAATGCAAAAATAAATAAATAAATAAGGTCTCACTGCTATCACTTATTTTTCCCTTAAAGATACATAAAATATCTTTTAATACTAAATAAGGATCACTTTTATGACAATAAAGACACATGAAATAATAATGTACTGTATAACCAGAGCTATAGTTGTGAAGAAACATGACTTTCAGGATATGTTGGGTTTTGACAACATGATAGCAAATTTTCTTGCCTGTGCATCTAAACACCAGAATCTCAGATAATCACTATTAGATTACTACAAGGTTAATGCAAGATGCTTTAACGGCCTGGTTTATTGGGGAGATGGGAATGCATATTCAGAAAGATATAATGAAAGTCTTGAAGTGGAGTCAAGTTTGTAAAATACAGGTTTAACATGCTAAAAGTGACTTTTCTCTATAGGAAAGGCAAGAATTGATAGCTTTTGTTGTAGAAGGATGAGGATGACCCGAGGAGAAATCAAAAGAAAGATGTGAGTAAGAGGTAGGAAGGGGCTAAAGAGAGCACTTTCAATCAGAGTCATAAGAAACAGAAACTGCGATGTTCTCAGGAGATATGTCAGGAGAACATCAGGAAAGAAAGGAAATGGTCCAGTTTCCACTAAAGCTGACCTCAGACTTACCTCACGCAGAGCCCTAGGGTGCTATGGTACTCTTACTCCCTTCTTGGCTACCTCTAGAAAGTCCCTTAAGAGAAAGCACAATTTCCAATGTCATTCTGGAGAAAAGCGTATCTGTGGGCTGGGAAGAGCCACAGCTACCCCAGCAGAGTATCTGGACGGGCACCGCGATCATCCGCAGAATTTTTCAATCTGTGTGTGCAATGTCTGCATATGTGTGTGTGCATGTTTACATATGTATGTGCATGAGCATGGACATATGTACATGCATGGTGTCTTTCCCTGCTAGAGGCTGAACCCAGAGCACACCTCACTTGGCTAGGCTAGCTAACCAGTTGCCTGGGGCTTCTCTTTCTATTCCTTCTGAGTGGGGGATTACTGGTGGCAGCCATTCCACCCTGACTCTTAACGTAGGTTTTGGTTTGTTTTTCATGTTTTCCATTCAAGATTCTTACCTAAGCCATCTCCCTAATCCAACAACAGAAATTTATAAGACTTAGAAGCACACTAAAGGTCCATTTTATTCAGCCTGCTTGTTTCTATTTTTATTATTATTTATGAACACAAAACACAACCTGCAAAAAAGAACAAGAAGTATATAACTTGATTCTTACTGGAAAAAAAAATCTGCCTTCCCTTTGTCTCCTCTAGAAAAGATACAAATCTTTAGAAATTAGTGATAAGCTATATCGAGGAAAAACCAACCATTTGACAATATTGTCTATTTCAGACTCAAACTTATTGGAGAGAAGAGCAACCTTCCTGGCTCAGGTGAGTATGTACTGTCCTGAAAGATGGTGGAAGAAAGGTCAGGACCGACTCGATATATTGGTACTTGTTCTCCTTGTATTCAACTCTTTTTTTTGCTCTGAGGATGCAATAGAAGAGATCAATGCCAGACAAACAACTTTAGGCCTTTTCAGGTTAAAGACCTCAAACTTATGGCAGGACTCCTTTATAACATATTTCAGCCCTGGTAAATCCTGGTAAAGCCCTGGTAAAAAAGAGCTCTGCTTGGCTGTTTTAGGTCACCCATCTACCGCCTGTAGGATATGCATCACAAACTGCTATGGTTGACAAATTTGGTTTTCCTTTGCCTCTGGGCTCATATCACATACCTACTCTACCATCATCCCTTGCATTGATGTAGTGTGTTAAGTGTGCTGTGGACAATGGGATGTGGAATCATTCAGATGTGCTCTCTTCCCTTGTATCCTGGATAGACAGGGATCCAAGCTGAAGAGGCTAAGATTTGGATCTCTGAGTAGAGATGACTGTGTGGAAATCTGCTTCATGTTCATAAATACTCATCTTGTCTCTGACATCAACAAGTAGTAAATTTTTCCTATACTATGATGCTGAAATTGGGACATAGTGTTACAACAGCCAGTGTTTCCTGCTCCAGCTAATCTATATTACCCTGAGGAGCTTTGTGTTCATTTTTACGGGCAAGTATGCAGACAACTGTGGCTTTTGGTGCCAAGTCATATTTAGAATGGGCGGATCGACTTTGCTTTAAAAGTCACATGTCTTTGCTCATAGTAACTGTTGATGTCACAGGGATAGATGATCAGATTCAACCTGACCTGAGTCATACAGTTTCTCTCTAGTGAGTAAAGATGTAGGATCAAAGTGGCTAGCACTCCTGAAAACAAACATGTATGATGAAGTAGAGATGGATCCTCAAAGGAAACAGGCGGGCACACTCTGCAAACACAGGCAGAGATGCAATGACCTCATCTCAAGCAAAACCACTGACAAACGCAATCTGTATGCACAACAACCACCAAAGATTGTGATTGTTTTGGTGGAAGTTGTAATTCTTACTTTAAAAAAAATTGGTCTGGAAAGCCATGTCGATTCTCTCAGTGTCTGCAAACAAACCATTTACCCACCTACACATTTTCTGTCTGTTCCAACCGGCTCTGTGTTCATCTGTCAGTCTGGCAAATCAGTCCCTGCAGTTCTGAAGCAGTGGCTCTCACATGTTGATGCGCTTGGCTCATCTGAGCAGCCTGAAAAGTCCTGTCTCTAGGCACCACACTCAGAGGTTTTCATTCTGTAAGTCTCTGCTGAGCATTTCTAATAGGTTTCCACATGATGCAGACTGGAGAACAACTGCTCCGAAAACAGAGAACATGGATGGAAAAGGCAGGGTATTTGTGTGCTGGCTGCTATGCATGGTTTTTACTGAGCAATTTGAAGGTCACAGCTGGCTTAAAGAAGAAACAGCTGGGTTTCAAGCAAATATCACAGGAAATCAAAAGAATCCTAGTTCAGGGGTGGGCCCTCATATAGACAAAACTAAAACAGCTTTGATTGACAAAGTTCCAGGAAAACTTCTTTTGAACAGAATGATTTAGCCAGAAGCAAAGGTCAAGACAAATGGCCTTAACTTCTTCATACCTAAACCTGTTCTCTTACTGAGCTTGTGGCTCAATAGAAAGACATAGGTCAAAGACACAGGTTAACAAAACAGAATGAAACCAAACAGATTCGAGACCTGTTTAGGATCACAGCGATGCAATGGCATGAACATACTACATTTATGAAGCATTTGATTTCCAAAGAAACCATGAGTCAGGCTCACGTTACTGGAAATTCAAAATGATGGTCATTCTGTCCTCTCCATTAGAATGTAAGACATAAGAAAGGGACTTTGTGTACTCAGTGGCTAGTACAGGTTCCCAGACAGACTATAGCTTGATAAACACTTATGGAGCAAACCAAAGCAAAACAAAACAAACACAACTGTATAGCCATCTGAATTCTAAAAAATTCCAGTAGAACATGCCATGAAAACTCTATGTCCCCAAAGAAAGGCATAGCTTCTACCATGCTCTCCAGATACGACTATGGGAATATATGGACACAAATGAGTTTTGTGAAGTACACAACAAAGGACACTGGGGCAAACAGGGAAGAAATTCCTCAGAGAACAGAATGGTGGTTTATCAAGAAAGCCCCTTATCCTTGCGTGACACTGGGTAAAGTAACAAATGCTTAACTGGATTTCCTAATTGTTATATGTTTCTGTCTATTTTCCCTTCTATGAATAGGAGGTTTGTTTGGTCTGTATAGTGTGCTGTGGGGTATTTCTGATCACCTTACCCTTTTGGATACAGGTCATATGACAGCCACTTTGGATAAAATGTTGGATGCCATCATCGGGAACTTTGTAGTTGAGCTGGGTGTGCGACTACATAAGGAATATGTTAGTTGTGGCTATGTGATTGGTCTTCAAGGCCAGTGTCTTCAAATCCCTCCCTTCTCAGTCTCTACACTGTCTTCTCTGTGTGAGGGAATTGCATCTCCCAGGGATTCCTTCTTGCAGCCTGGGCTTCCCTCTTGCAAGAATACTTATGATTTCAGTTAGTGCTCCACTTGAATACCTCAGTGTAATCTCTCGATCTTAAAATTCTCTCCAAGTACATACTGTGTGTCTGGGACAAGCACTATTGCTACTTTATATACAGTAGTAGAAGTTTTACAGGTAATCACATCATTTTAATGGAATTCATATAATAGCAGTTGATACGTGTAATTGCAGAAACTATGATAATAGGTTTTGGTGCCAATAGTCAGTAAGGGAGGATACAATATGTAACAGGATATAAAGGATAGAAATGCAGTAAGCTAAGCTTGAAAGTGTTACTGTGGTAATGAAGTGTTACAGTTGGAATGTGTCTCCCAAAAGCTTGTGTGTTGAAAATTTAATCACCAAATTCATATATTAATGGTATATAGGGTCTCCAGAAAGTACCTAAAATTAGAATACATAACGAGTGTGGACCCCCATGATGGCATTATTTGTTTTATAAGAAGGGAGACCTGAGCTAACTTGTCTCCCCAGGTAATGCTCTCCATCATGCCACAAGGCAACGGAGAGTCATGGAGAGTCATGCACTTAGACTGTGAGACTCTAGCATTGTGCACTAAAAAGTCTCCATTCTTTATCAATTACCCAGTTTGTGGTATTTAGTTGTAACAGACAAGGGGTATCATCAGATGGGAAAGAATGAGCACAGTGTGCAAAGCCTGCAGTTCCCAAGAGGATGGTTTCTATAAGGTCCAAAGCAGCCTCAGATCCAACTGCAACAGAGTGAAGGAGCTGGAGTATCACGAGAAAGTGGACTGGGAGGGGAAACAGACGGGGTCACCAAGGGAGGCTCCTGGAAACTATGGGAAGGACTTAGCTTTATTACAGGAACAGGTGGCGGTGGGAGCCAGAAACGCCCAGGGTATTAGGCAATTTGAGCCTCAGAAAAACCATTGTGAGGTGC
Organism: Typhlomys cinereus; assembly: GCA_023101885.1. Classification (NCBI taxonomy): domain Eukaryota; kingdom Metazoa; phylum Chordata; class Mammalia; order Rodentia; family Platacanthomyidae; genus Typhlomys; species Typhlomys cinereus. Next base: position 826,542 of record JALPQD010000057.1, on the reverse strand, counting down.
TCCAGACTGGGCCCAGAAGGGATCCAGAAACACGACAGCGGGTAAGCAGGCGAGAAAGAGATTTCAGTAACTCTTTATCCTGCATTTCTGGCTTCTTCTCCCTAGCCAGCCTCTTCATTACTCAGGCCAAATATTCAACACATTCTTATTCAGTGGAATAATCTTAAGGACTCAAAGTTTGCCTGAGTTCAGGCCAACTTTAGTTCGTTCAGTACTAGCTCATAGAGATTCATGAATTCAGTGCACAGATTTACCAGGTTATAAGTAGGTGAATTATTATAATGAGAAAATTCTAAAGTCTCAGAATCTTGATCCAACAGAGATTTATTTCTTAGGAGAAAGAACCATCTTTGATTAGGGGCTTCAAGCCTTCTGAATTTTTTGTATGTGGTTGACAGAAAGAAAGTGAAATCAGATAACATTTACCAGTTCTCCATGACTTTAGCCCCAAAATCACTATATCATGCAAGCCATATTCCTCTAGGAAAACCCTACTTGTCTTCACCTAAATGCCAGGGGTTTGGGGAGGGCAGGCAAGCTTTGTGTAGTGTTCCTATGCTTAAGGGGAACACAGGAAAGGGTTCAGGGAAATGCCACTGGGTCCTTGTACATCACCGGAGAGGAGGACCCAGTGGAGAGTCAGGCATGCACAAGAAAGGACTCACTGGGAATTGGGGGGGAGGCACTGGGGGATGGGGAGGGAGCGGGGAGGGAGGGAGGGAACTGGTCTACCTATTAAGTTTGTATGAGCGGAAATAATAATAAAAAAAAATAAATTAAAAAAAAGAGAGAAATGACAACATGGATATTGGTGTATCTGTTGACCAGAGTATGGTCCCACGTATAACTTCTAAGGCGTCACTTAATATACTGCATTCCATTAAAACGCACTTTGCTTTTGCTCCATGGTTTCTTACACAGAGGAAATTGTAGGAAGAATTAGAGAGATCATTGCTAAGTTTTAGTGATTCACCTGCCTACAACTACAGAGGTCACTATGACCATGTATAAAATTAATTGAGTCACATATTCCCTTGCCTGATTTGTCTTCTCAATCCTTTGGTGGATGGCATTCAATACTGTAATGCAGACCTATTATACATGACTGCCAAAACTTACAAATATTGCAGAAAGATTCCAGAGTTTATGTTGTCAATAAGCATATTTTTTTATTCAATTGTGCATGTGTGCTCGTGTGTGTGTGTGTGTGTGTGTGTGTGTGTGTGTGTGTGTGTAGAACCACGGGCGAATTCGGGAAGCACCATGGACCGCCTCCACTTCCTCCTTGTTTATTTTCTCCCAGGGATTCACAGGCTCCGCCCCACCAGGACCAGAAACACAGGCCCTCCCGCTTCTACGATCCCAACTCAGGACCTTCCACCTGCAAGGCAGAGACTTAACTCCCGAGCCACCGTTCCAGCCCCCAGCTTTATTTTATTTTATCTTAAGCTTTATTTATTTTATTTCTTAGGTTTATTCCATTGTCAAACCCTTTCTTCAGTCATTCTTGTGAAAATTTATGATGACTTTAGGTAGGACTAAAATTTTCAGTGTCTTCTATCCTAAGATTTTGGAAACCTCACAGAAGAGAGGGTGGTGAGAATATAAGAACCTAAAGATGGGAGGATTTCACCTTTGGTCAAGACATCCTACTTAAGACTGCTGCATCTAGGAACTCACTACAATGAGATTTGTTCCTACCAGACCTGCATAATGACTGACATACTGACATGCCCCCATATACTATCAAGGAACTCAAGAGAGATAAGAACATACAGTGGAAACCTTGGGGACTAAAGCTGGATGAGTGAAAGGAAATGCCCCTATCAGTGGGGACATCAGAAGAGGGGCAACTTAGCTATGCCACAAAGGCTTGAACCCCCACAAGAGTAGACAAACCAAAGGGAACCCTGGGATCCAAAGAAGCAGACAGGCCGGAAGGTGGGATTGAAGGTGGGATTAATGGAGGGATGGGAGGGAGAGATGATGGAAGGAAACAGGGATAAATACTCAATATGCTTGTAAAAGTAGAAAATTTAAAAAAAAGTGTAGACAGACCAGAGGGATCCCTGGGTCATAGAAACAGATAGGCAGAAGGGTGGGAGGGAGTAAGATGGATTAATGAAAGGAAGGGAGGGGGATGGGTGGGGAGATAGAGGGAAGCAGGGATACGTACTCAATGTGCTTGTACAATTAGAAAAAAACAGTGTCAGATGTATTCAAATGTAAGATTCTTCTGTCATGAAGCAGCACTGAGTGGACTTGAGAAGGCGTGGATGTGTGATGAGTCATAGATAACTTTGATTTAAACTCTTAGCAGACAAGTAGAATGCATATTTACTGCAGGATATTATTATGCTCTGCTGGGGAAGCAATAGAATGAGCTCCAGTATGGATAGGGTGAGGAGTGGTTGGGGGAGGTCAAATAGCAAGGCTGGAAGGGCTGGGTAAGATCTTCCTCTCATGGAGCTAGCTATTAGCCCTGCAGACTTCCTTTCCACTCCTTAGATGTGTGGAATATTTAATGTACTTCTCTGAACATATGATGACACATACAAATTAGACAGTAGATAAGGTAAAATGTTAGAATACATGTTTACTGTGAAGTGCTATACAAATCCTAAAAATTCTTCCCTGTGAGTTCTGTCAGTCTCTACCTGTACCATTCAGTAGAAATATTTTACTATAGCCTAAAAGTTTAATTTCTGAATATCTTAATCTTTAAGGACATCTTATTAATCTGTTTCTGTCATTGGCAAAGAGCATACTTTGTTGAATTAGAATTCCTTGAAATTTCCCGAGGATTTTTCTTTAGAGTACTACTGCATTTTGGTCTCTCTTTGTGAATCTACTGCTTGTACTTGTAAAGAATGTATTTTTCAGTTATGGGGTAAGATGGTCTATAAATATCATTTGGGTCAAGGTGGTTAATACAGACTCTTCAGTTTTAGAAAAAATTAAATGCCTAATCATTTGGGGAATAGAAATGAAATATGGTAAATTTATATACAAAGTCATTTTATTGCTGGGTACTCATGAAAAATTTTACTCTATTGACTTTTTCAAATTTTCTCTTGGAAAATGCTCTTATTAGCTCAATATAGCTTACTGCAGTTCCCTTTCAGAAAAAAATCTCCTAAATGGAAGTGAATACTAGACACAGTTATAAATATACTTAACATTTTGTACAAATCACCAGGAAATATTTGCTGCCTGAATTCCTAAAGCATCATACTACTTTAAGCCTCAGTTTTCCAAGAATCTTTTGAAGGGCTATTCAAAGTTTGAGGGACCTATGAATTTGGAACCATTTTCCTTTCCTTATCTTAATCATTAGCATGCACAATATATTATTCCCTAAGCTCATTCCCTAAGCAAGTCTATCTTTTATTGCCAATGTTCATCCACGAACTGTATTTTCCCCATAAGCCAGAGTGATGGGTCAGCGATCAAAGTTCAATATAACAGAAATGCCAGGAGTCATGCATGTGATGTTGATGGGCAGAACATGACACCTCACTATGCCACTTTGGTGTGATGATTACTTTAGGCTGGAAGGAATTTTAAAAAGTCAGATATGAGACTGCTTCTTTACTTTCTTCTTATTTGCTTAAAAAATGGAACATAAGTTTGTAAAGGTGCTGCTACTCCACCTCCCTAGCAAGCAAAATACAGATGTTAACTCTGAGCCTTATTAACCAGAGATAGCACAGAAGAACACACAGCTGGCACTTCCTCTCCCCCACCATCAGTTCCTGGAAGTCTGACTACCCATGATTTGCAACTCTGGAGGCTCAGGCTTCCTTTGTCCTGTCATTTCTTCTTAAATTTATTACTCTTTTCCTAGGTGTACTATAAACCCAAACTCAATTGCTCCATTGAATCATCTATCACTGTTTCCATGCATATATATGATGTATGTACTAAAGAATATATTTCTTATATTAATCTGATTTGTTTGTCTAATTCACACCAGAGACTCAAAAAGTGGAACGGAAAAAAAAATGTCTTCCTGTAAAAAACAAATGAGTTTCAATTGATTGGCACATTTTATGAGGCAGGGCTTTCAGCTGCAAGCAATAGAGGTGAACTCTGGACCATTTGAGATTTTTAAAGAAGCTACTTTAGGAGTAATAGGCAGCTCGTGGAAAGATGGTAAGCAGGACAGATGGAATTTAAAGTGGTCAGGAAGGTAGATGTGGTAATACATGTCTGTGGTTTCCGTATTGAGGAGGCCAGAAGCAAGAAAACAGTGATCTCTAGGCTGTGTAGTAAGACCCTGTTCCCCCCGCCCCCCCAAAAAGCACCATACAAATGAATAATATTTAGATAAAATAAAAAGATGAGCTGAGACTGAGGAGTAGTTTACTATGCCATGTGGCTTGAGAGAGTGTGGCTAGCTGTTTATTCCCTTCTGTCTCAGACGCTCCTTTGAACAGTTCCTGTGTAGAATAAGAATTAGCCCAGGCTGCTCCTAAATTCACCCGCAACTCAATAGATCAAATAGGAACATACTCATGTGAAGTTTTTCAACTCCTAAAAAAAGCATTAAGCTTTGTATTTCACCAAGCCTCATACAGCAGGAAATCCTTCCCCAAAGGAAAAGGACCAGACAATAGCAGGAAAAGGAGATAAATGCCCACTAGTTACAGTATATCCTTGCATTTTTAGTATTCTTCCATTTTCATGTGTGTGCATATGAACATCACTCTGCTGGTAGTGCACACATGTGCACATGTATGTGCTTGGAGACCCAGGGTTGAGAATGGAAATTATACTTGATCACTCTTCCACTTTACTCTTTTTGAGACAGGGTCTGTATTCAAACCCAGAATCAGTTCACTGATAATGCTGGTCTAGCCAATCAGCCTTCTTTGAGTTTCTTTGGAATTTCCAGTCTTTGCATTTCAAGGCTGATATTACAGGCAGGCCATCATACCTTCCTGTCATTTGTCATTCTATGTGGGATCTGGGAATCTGAACTCTGGTTGTCTGCTTATACGGCAAGCATTTTAACCTCTGAACTATCTCCCTGGCCATACATCATTTCTTTTTATCTTTATAATTGGATATTCCCAAAAGTGAAGTAAGAACATTTTTGTGTAGTTGCTTGTTTCTCATTCCTATATATTATATCCTGTTTATCTATACATTGATCTGTAAAATCAGAAAAATTTGGTTTATTTATTTTTTAATTTTTGTGCATGTGGGGTGTGCATGTGTGCATGTGTGTATGTGTGCACTCTCGCATGTGAAAAGGTGTTTATGTTTATCAAAGGTCATTGCGTGTTCCTGTGGAGATCAAGAGTGACATCAATAATCATCTTGATTGTTCTACCTTCTTATTGCTTTGCTCAGGAGTTTCCCAGGCTTTGTCTTCCAGGGCCAGAAGTGCAAGCAAATGAGGTGGGCTCTGGAGACCTAAACCCAGGTCCTTTTGCTTATGAGGCAGAGGAATTAACCTCTGGAATATCTCCCTAGTCTTACTTTTTAAAATTATTTTATTTGTTTATATGAGAGAGAGAGAGAGAGAGGGAGAGAGAGAGAGAATGAATAAGCACAGGTACATGTGTTTCATGGTATTCACATGGAAGCAGAGGACAGCTTTAGGAAGTCAGTTTTCTCCTTTCACCATGTGGGCTCTGGGAAGTCAGAGTTGCCAGGTTTGGGTGCAGAAAGCTTTACCTGCTGAGCCATCTTGCTGAATGACGAATTGGGTTTAATATCAGATTCGTTATTAATCAGCTGCGTGATCCTATTCAAGTCATTGTTCTTAGAGCCTCAGTTTCCTTACTAGTGAGAAGAGGCAACCGAAGTAGAAGAAGCCTAAAGAATCTCTCAGGAGATAAACGTCTATCAGCGCTATCTAACAGATCTGGGTGTGATGGCAGAGAAAACCAACTGGGAAGTCAGAGAGAGCCAGGGGGACCACCAAGGGCTTGCAGTGTGACTGACAACATTGAAAAACATTCTACCATCCTACCATTTCAATAAATTAAAATTGAAAGGGTCCCATGTGACTAACCGCAGCTGTATCAGACAGAAGGACTCTGGACTACGAGGTCTATGAAAACAGGACCCTCGTCTGCGTTACTGTGTCTACCTCTGGAGTAGCTCAGTACTACGGGCCACGGGACCTCTGCAAGACACAGTGCTGGGTGCAAGACACCACGTGTAAACTCAGCAGGTGCGAACGAAACACTATTCTCATGCCACTGTGTCCTCCTGGGGAAACATTACCATCATATGAGTGATATTTTAATGCGTTGGGGGCTGAGGTCCAGGAAACTCGATTAGTAGGACCACGAGATGGGAAGATGGCATATGAGTAAAGGCTTCTTATTTGAGGTAGAGGAGTCAATTGTGCACGGAGCCATGTCCCTACCCCTTTAATATGCATTCCTTTTCTATATGTGGATACAGCAGATTGAGTAATTTGCACAGAATAAAGGTTCATTTATATCCCAGCGCTGCAGGTAGGGCGATCAAGGAACTAGCACACTGCCTGCTTCTGGTGAGAGCCACCATAACATGTCACATGTTAGAACAGAGGACACATTCCAGAGAGGTAGGGGTTCTTGACAAAGTTACCCTCCTAATCAGCCAGTAATCCATGAGTGGATTAGGCCATTCATGAGGGCACCTTTCAGTGGTCCTGTGGTCTAACACTATCAAGATAAAACTTTGGAAATTAAGTTTCTAATTTGTGACTTGTGAGGTGCAAACACTAAAACCATAGGAATTGTTGAGGATGATCAAACTCAGGTTTTTTTTCCTTTTTTTTTCTGTGTGTGTGTGTGTGTGTGTGTGTGTGTGTGTGTGTGTGTGTGTATGTACGCAGGGGAACCAAGGGTGATTTTGGGAATCATGCTGGATTGCTTTACTTCCTTTTTTGCTTTCCTCTGGGAATCCCCAGAACTGGCACTCTAGATTGCTGCCTGCAGTTTTTAATGTGGGATATGGGATCCGAACTCAGGTCCTTCTGTTTCAAGGCAGAGTTTTAACTCCTGAATCACTTCTCCAACCCCAAACTTAGGGTTTAAAGGTAATATTGTCAGCAGGAGCTGAGGGCCCAGCCCCAGACTGTGAGTTGAAGACAAATGAGAGGATTAGGTCCTAAAAAGTAGAAGATGGAGTTCAGTTCACTCACATTAGAAGAACTGTGGATGTGGCAGGTGTGGAGCCCAGACCCAGAGTTTCATTTGGCATCTGTTCGATCCAAATCCATGGTGAAGAATGAATGTGTGTTCTAATTCTACCAGTTGCAGTCATCCAGAGCTGTGCCACAGCCTAAAGTTACTGGCTCCCCACCTAGAGGAGCAAACAAAAGCATAGTACTTGAAGACTCTCTCTACTGCTCTGTCAGGACCTGGACAGTCCCCACTCATAGCCTCTGTTCGCTGAACTTCCAGCTGTCAATCATTGTCTATTTTCCAAAGGGCAAAGCATCCAACTGTGCTGGTCACTGCGTATCCCACCTGAAGGAAACTGTCTAGACAATGTCTTTTCACTCCTTGCTAATACATTTTTGCTTTTTTTAAAATTTAATTTAAAAATGATGAATAGAGAGCATCACGTTTGTTCCCTTAGGTACTTACCTTCCACAACCACAAAACATTATACAGTTTTAGTACAAAAGAGATGTGCAGGATGTCTTTCCTGGAGACAAATTATTAACTTCCAGGGAGCACATTTAGAGACAATTTTTTGTTTGCTTTATTTAAAGCCAACAGGGTATGATATAGGAAATAAGCAAAGCTAACTTTGAAATTCACTAACACTTGTGCTCTGTAATACCTGAGAATAACTACCTCCTCTTTAAGGCTTGGCGAGAATTTTCCAGGGTTTGGAATCATTCACTTATGAAAGTCTAGAAGTCTGGCATCTGCTTGTTCTTGGGGTGGTGCCAAGAAAATGAGATGTTTGTCATCTGATAGAACAGAAGGCCCCTTTGATTTCCCGGGAGAGTACAAACTTGGAGAATGTGAAGCCCGGAGAAAAGAAAAGGGGGAAGGAAAAACCCATAGAATTAGCCCTAGGCTGTGACGCTTTCTCTTGAAGGGTTTGCAGAACAGAGACTGTATTGTTTGGCTGCTCAGCTACTTAGGACTTCTGCTCTTACTGATTTCCTTGCTAGAGCCTTACTTAGGACTCAGAGATTTGGTTCCTAACTTAGGACTCAGAGATTTGGTTCCTAAATGTCCCATATTTCTTCTGTGTGAAGAGCAACTCTGGCCTGTCACTTGTGTATCTTGCAATGTCTCTTCATGCATACGTGCCTTTGTTACTTGTCCTTTGTAAGAGCTTCGTAAGAACAAAGGGTTTGTTTATCTACCACATAAGTGTCCCCATTGCAAGTGATCTGTGTTCACTGATGTATCTCTTTGCACTCCCAGTAGGCAATGCTGTTTTCCTGCCCAGAGTCCATTTGCCTTTCTGTACAAGGTCCCTCAGCTGCTAGGAGAACTGTTGCTGGTAGCTCACAGCTGCCCCCCACCTCCGCCCTGTACCCACCCACACTCCCATCCCTTTCCACCGCCCCCCCTCCCAGATTGCCTTTGACTGGTGTCATGAATCCATCCTGTCAGGTTTTCTCTCTCCTGGCCACGTGACCAGTGACTAATAACAAGAGGCTCAAACTTGCCTGTTCTTTTGCCCCAGGATAGACAGCTCCACCATTCAAATAGTGCTCCAGAGCCCTATGGGCCAGGTGCAGACTGGGAGAGTAAGGCTACCCCTTGAGACCACAGTCTTGCTGAACACTTGGCCCTTTTCTACCATGTTTCACTCCCTCTCCTTCCTCCAGGGCTTTGACAGCATTCCCTTAATTATATGTACATGCATCCTGGTCCGCGCCATTTCTAGAGAACTGAAGCAATAGGTTCCTGATCCCAGAATGGGTAACACATACTGTCATGCCATTTACTACGATGGGTGCAAGAGAATGAGCTGCCCGTTTTGGTTCTGCAAACAGATTTCTTTCATAGCTATAAATGCACTGTGCAATGAGCCTACAGAAGATCATTGCTGTCCCATTCACCTGAAGGTCACGGAGTGCTGTGAGGTGGGATTTGTGAATAAATGCTACCTAATGACCACAGTATAGACATGCAGCATACACTGCTGTCAGGAGGATGTCATGAAAGACAATTTTGTTTTTGAGGTGGGTTTCACATACCAATGAGGTTGACGTCTTCCTGCCTCAGTACCCTGGGTGCTGGGATTATAGGCATGTGCCTGCATGCCAAAAGACTATTTTAATCAACATGTGTTTTAAATGCTTTGGGTGTCTGCTACATTTCCTCATAATGCTTTATCTTTTAACCAAGCTTGTAGGTAACTAGTCAGGATAGAATTTTGATCTCAAAATGTGGTCCATGTGCCACCAGGAGCAACTGCTATTGCTACATGCAAGAGCTTCTTAGAGATGAGCTTGTTAGATGCAACATCTTGGATCTCAATGCAGCTGAATTGGAGTTTGGGTTTCTGACAAGATTCCCCATGAGATGATGAGACATATGAAAACTTGAGAACGCTGGCTCAAAGAAGGCTTTTCGCAAGTGTATTACTTTTATTTGTGTAGTCATGACAGGTGCCTAAGCAAAACAACTTAAGGGAGAAAAGATTATTTTGGCTCATGGTTCCAGAGAGTTCAGTTTCTGGTGGCTCACTTCTATGTGTGAGGTAGCCCAGGTAGTACCATCAAAGGCATGCCCACCTCCTAAAAGTTTGACTAGCACCCACCTCCTAAAGTTCCCAGAACCTCTCTAACCAGCACTACCTGCTAGGACCAAGTATTCAATACCTCGGCCTGTGGGGAACATTTCGTATTCAAACCATAGCCCCAAGGTTCCTGATCCCAGAATGGGATCATGTTTAGGATTGCCTGCAAAAATTTGAAAGTGACAGAATCTACAAAAACTGCAGCTCAAGATAGAATAATGTGAATGTGGTGGCACAATTGTTTAATCCTGTCTACTCAGGAGACTGAAACAGGACTGGGAGTTGAGTCTTGCCTGGTCTACACAGCAAGCGCCTGTCTCAAAAAATTAAACAAACAAACAAACAAATAAAAGTAGACTGAGAGCTCAATCATCTAGACACCCTTTTCTGGAACTAGGAACCATCTAGAAGAGCACCTAGAACTGCAAAATATTTGCAAAATATTTCTGAATAACCAAAACTAATGCTATGAAGTTCATAAAACTGCTTCATAGAAATCTCCTCAGACACTTTCAGTTTGATGCTCATTTATACAAGTCTAACAAGACCAGCTCTTTGGATTGTGAAATCTTGTGAAAATTTGAAAGAACAATCTAAAAGGAAAAAGTGACTTCCCGATATCAAAGACACCTCCTAGGACTTGCAGAGTAAGATGTATAAGGGACTTCTTGGCACAGAGATCAGAACCCTAGGACCAAACTGACCTACTGAATCAAAAACTCCAGGGATGTGTTTTCATCTCTATATAGCTTGACAAGCCTTCCACATAATTCTGGTGATGCTCAAATTGCTTTCACTGTCTTGAAGGAAGCAAATTGTAAAACCAATGAAAAGAGAGGCAGCCAGCAGCCTATAATATTCTGTGGCTGCTTTGGATTGATAAAAGTTGTGGGAGCTAAGACGTATCGTCAACTTGTCAGAATCTAAAATTATCTAAGAGCCAGGTCTCTGAGCATGCTTGTGGCGACTATCTAGATTAGGTCAATGCAGATGAGAAGAACCAACATAAATGTTGGACTAACGAAAAAGAGAAAGCAAGGTGAGGGCAAGTAGTCATGTCTCTTGCTTCCTGACTGTGGACGTAGCTACCTCAAGTTCCTGACACCCCATGACTTTCCCACTTTGATGGACTACACTGTGAGTCAAAATAAACCATTCTTTCTTTAAGTCCCCTTTTCCAGATATTCTGTCACAAAAAAAAAAAAAAAAACAGGAAAAGTAGCTGATACAAAGGGAAAGAAAGGGGTACAATTCAGTAAGAGGGGACAATTGGAATGAAGACCAAAGTGATGAAGCACCTGTCTGTGTCCCAGGAAGGTCTGTCTGTGTTAAAGGAAGGTAGAGAGGATGCTCAAAGGCAAGAGGAGTTGATTACAGGCTGTTCAAACAGTTCAGCTTTTTTACTTCCAAGTAAGGATGAATCTTTTATCTACAAATAATAGAGAAACATGGATGAGAAAGAAAGAAAAAGTGCAGGTGCAAGGGAGAAGGCTCTATTATCTAAAGGTTTTAATTTCACCAGTGGGCTGAATAACAGAGGCACTATTACAGTCAGTGGAGTCAAGAATAATGATCCGTAGATAATCCTGAAGTCAAAGACACAGAATGCTGCTGTGTCTATTGCAGTCTACTGGGCTTTGATCTGGAGAAGGAACCTTTAAAGACAGTGAAAATGTTCATCTTGATATGTCTAGGTGGGAGAGGGGCCAGCGTTTTGTGCACAGCTGTATCTTTCTGAAAGAAATTCTTTCTTGCTCTAACAGCATTTCCGTATTTTGGCTCACCATATTTCCTTCCCACCTTTGTGCTTTTACACAGTTTTCAAGCTCTCATTCAAAGGCACTAAATTTTAAGTAAATATTACTATTTAGAAGAATAATTAACCTTAATTTTAAAAAAATATTTTATCTATTTATTTGTGAGACTGGCAGAGAAAGAAAATAAGAGAGAAAGAGAGAGGGGGAAGGAAGGAGAAAGAGAGAGGACAACATAGAGAGGCATTGTGCATGAATGCTATAGCACATGGGGTGATCAACGGATAATGTCTGTGTCATAGATAGGCACAGGTGCCAACTTGACAGTTGAGGGTTTGAGCTCTGGGCACATTTGTAAGAGAATTAGTGGTTGAATTAAGCCCAGAGCAAACCTGAAGGAGACTGTCTAGCTGATAGGGAAGGCCCAGCCCATGGTGGGTAGGATGGGCCCTGGAATAAAATACAAAGAGTTGGTTGAGAAAGTTGGCATCCTTGTGTATACTTGGCCAGACATGCTGATCTGGCAAGTAAGGATTGTCCCTTTCTCAGTCGTTATGTACAGATGGTGTGGCCAGTTTCCTTGGCCCTGGTGCTGGTGTGAGCTCTCCTGCTAAGATGGACAAACAACTATAACCAAGAATCGTAAGAGAAAATAAACCCCTTGTTTCCTTAAGTCACTTAATGGTGATTTATCAGCAATCATGCAGGCTAACTGCAGCAGTCTGGAAGTCAATGCTCTGCTTGCATCTTGTGAACTTTTGGGGATCAAACTCAGGTCACCAAGTATTTGATCAGGCACTTTACCTGCTGAGCTATCTTGTCAGCCCTCAAACCACAATCTTAATATTCATATAAATTCTAGTGGAATTTAGTCTCTGGAGGCAGACCCTGACTGGTGACTGATTATGATTTACTTACATATTCTTGATTTTTCTTGGTGTATTTTGAGTGTGCAAATATGTATAATGTATGTGCATCTGTGAATATGCCTATGTGTTTGCTCATAGAGGCTAAACTTTGGGTGTCCTGCTCTATCACTCTCTGCTGCTCCTTTAAGACAAGGTCTTTTACTAAACCTGAAGTTAGACTGGCAACTAACAAGCTGAAGATATTCTCCTATTCCTATCCCCTCACCTCAGCACCTATACCACATCAATGGGTCACAGGTGCTTTTGATGTGATTTCCAGAAATTCAAACCCATGTCTTCATCCTCATTCAACATACACTCTTACCAACTGAGTTCTATCTCTAGTCCCTTGTTTGTTTTCCATAAGTTAGGTAGACTGACACAAAATTACACATGATTCTCCTAAGTGTATATAAATTGTATATTGTCGTGTTTATATTTCCAAAGCAAAATATCCAAAAAAAAAGTCTTTGAGAAGGGAGAAATGCAGTGGGTGCATTGAAATGGATCATTCCATAAGCATTATTTAGTAATTATGTGATTTGATACTGCACATTTAAATTATTTAGCAGTTAAAAAAAAGAAAACCAGGTGTTGTGACTTCAGAAAGTGAGGATACCTTTAATCACTGATACCAAAGAGAATACCACTCTTTTAAGGTGTTGTGTTGGGACTGGAAAGATGGCTCAGAGGTTAAGACTCTGCCTCTAAGCAGAAGGTCCTGACTTTGGATCCCAGGTCCCATGTAAAAATGCTAGGCGCAAAAGATGGTGGTATGCACTTTGGCCCTGGCAAGCAGAGCTTGGGAAATCTCAGAGCAAAGCTAAAAAAAGGAAGAAACAATCCAGGATGATGTCCTCCAGAGGGACACATAGTACCCTCTGAGATACACATGCAATAATAATGATAGTAATAATAATAATAATAAATAATAAGTTGTGTTCATTGAGAATTAACCATTTCCCTGTAAAGGAGCACATACCCTGAAGGATGGGAAGCCCACATTTCTACACGTATCAAATGTAGCTCTTGAATTTTCGGTGTGGCACCCTGATTTACATAGAGCAGATCCCACTGACCAGCAAAGGCTCAGAAGCAGTCATTGACATCACTCAGATCTTCTGGCAACAGAAAACAAAGATAAGGGCTACCTTTGAGGGTTTTGTTCATAGTTTAGAAAAACATTCTTAAAAATCCACATAGTGCTCTTTGCAGTTTTACTATCGATGGTGATCTTTTATTTATTGCAAAATAGGGCATCCACTTGCATACCTGAAACAAAGAAAAATATATTACTGGAATGTTTTATTTAATTCTTGGTATGTAACATTTCAGGAATAAACAAATTGTGCTTTTTATGTGAGGTTACACAGACATGATTGGATGCTCCTTTCAGAATATGCCACAGGTTGTTCATGTGAGTAATGGTTCCTAGATTAATGACAGTAATGCTGTCATTAATAAAATAAATTGGTGACCATAAGACAATAGTTCAACAACCCAATTCTGCAAATACATACTTTCTTTACTGTTTTTATTCTGTACAAATTGGGATATGAAACTACAAGCTGTGATTATTGATTTCGATTGTCACGTTGACTGGTTAGAAAGCTGTATATGAGATTAGTGTCTGCGATGACTGGCTTCTGATATAACCAGTGGATCAACACCTTTAAGAAATCATAATGTGCTGGATCTTTTGAGAGGTGGCTAAAAGCAGGAGGGGGAAGCCTCGTTGGAGAAAGCAGAAGTGTGTCTTTAGCAGCATGTTCTTGGTGGCTATATCTTCCCCGACTATCTTCCTGAATTGGCTGTTCTCCACTTGTTGACCACCATGCTGCCACTTACTCTGCTGTTATCTGCCCGCCCTGCCATGATGGACTGATGGCTCTGAATCTGTGAGCACAAATAAATAATTCTCCTCTTTAAATTGTGTCTGTCAGCTATTTGGATGCAACTACCCAAAAGAAACTAACACAAGGCAATAAATTGTATATTGTCGTGTTTATATTTCCAATCTTCCAAAACTATTTTTCCTTAATTTTCTTCAAACGCAAGAATCTAAACCCTCCTCTGCCAATTCTCTTGACATGGGAAAGAATCTTATGTTTTTACCGAATCTAAGAAACAAACTTCACATAACTTGTATTATGTTTTTATTGGGAAGGAGTACTGTGGGCTCAAAAGAAGGTGTTCCACCAGTCAAATCCCTCCCCAAAATGCACAAATGTATGTACTTGCTTTCTGAGTCCGGTATGGTGAGAACTGTTATTTTGATGTTAGATAAAGTATGCGTACAGATGATGTCTACTTAATACATATTTTCAAGGAGAAGGCATTTCCTTGTACTATTGTTGGCTTGATATTTATAGGAGGAGGTTTGAGATGGTTCAACCTATTCAAAAAATCTATTTTTAAAACTTCCCTTATATTCCAATCCTGACAAATTTAGAGACTGTGTTAACTTCGAACTTAAGCATTTATTACTCCCAACATTTCCATATTCCCTATGGATGGTCAGTCAGAAAGCTATCTCCTGACACAGGCAAGTGAAACGAACACTCTCTGTGTCCTCTCCTAGACGCAGCACGGATCTTGAAGAAGGAACATGACACACAACCATGCACGTTGTCCATGAAGTGATGGTAGAACCATCGCCTTTCTGAAGCTCTCACTGCCATGTATCAATTTTATTCATTCATTGCAAAGAAGCCAGACTTCTATACAGTGTAGTATGAAGCAAGAAGGATACAGGAAGATATCAGAGGAAGGATTTTTTTTAAGCCACAGACTCACTTAGAAGGAGGGAAGGAAGAAGTTCGTGGGCTTCCTTAGTAGGTAACTTTCTTTGTTCATCTACTCTGCTGGTTTTTATTAGCAGTATTGTTTTTGTCTGTATGAGCAGAAGTCTTCAGCCAAAAAATAAGAAGCACTGATTTAAAGAAAAAAGCACTTAAATTTGATTCCATGAATAGATATGAAGCTATAAGAAAAAAGCACTTAAATTTGATTCCATGAATAGATACGAAGCTATAACCTTACTAACTATCTGCATATAGCCATGGGGCTAAACTGCTGAATGAACATTCAGCGATTGCACCATTAGCATGTCTGTGTTCCTGCCTTGGAATAATGTGCAGAAAAACTTATGAACAGCTTGAAACTGAGGACCGGCTAAACTTTTTAATATCACTTGAATAGACAAAAAATTTTTTCCTGTCTGCAAGAAGAATCCTAAAAAGTAATGTCCCCTTACTCCGTGCTCACTGACTTGAATAAAGGAATTTCATTAGACATACAATTTGTCCCAGGAAAATGAAAGTTTTAATATAATTTACAAAGAGTTTATGCAGCACAGGAAGGAAATTGAATGCCAAAAGAATATGCCACCGTGAGACCTTCTGGCTTACACCATAGAAGCATGGCCTAAGAAAATGCATAGTGGAAATATGTTACAGAACATTTGTTCTCTCAGGCATAACTTAATTTCAGGTCTCCTTGTATGGCACCTGCAGCCTTATTTTAGACTGTGGTCTCCACATGAGATGCTGTGCTAACTTCAGTGGATGCTTCCTGCATGCATCTTATTTTAGACTGTGGTCTCCACATGGGATCAAACATGCATCTTATTTTAGACTGTGGTCTCCACATGGGATGCTGTGCTAACTTCAGTAGATGCTTCCTGCATACACTCCTGCTTTAGAGTCCATAGTCATAAGGTCTGGTGGCATGCATTTGCATGCGCGCAGACACCCCTGGTATAAGTACACATACTATTCATCAGACACTATTATCTGAGCAGTGAGCTAACTTTATGAGACTATTCCACTTCTAGGCTTTCAACCAAAGTCTTCTCAAAGCTCTTCCTTTTTGAAAAGATGGAATACTATAGGGGAAATCCATGGTCTTAGACTAGAGAAATACAATAGTTTTGAAAGCAAGAGGCAAACAGGCACTACAAAAGTGGAAAGAAGAATAATGGGAATGGAGGTGTAAGGGGAAGGAGATGAGGAAATAAGAGTACAGGAAGCGGTAGGGGAGTAAGAAGTAGCACTAAGGTAGTAATGTACAATCAGAAAGAAACTTTCTATTTTGTAAGTTCATTAATTTTTTTTAAAAGAGAGTGAGCAGGCATATCTTAGACAGGGGAAACACAGAGACAAGAACGTAAGTATAATGAAAAATATCCTGTGATGCTTCTACCAGAGACATAAGCAATTAAACAATATTTCCAGTATCAGGTATGTGATCCTGCCAATGAACTCTTGATCAGGGAGGTCTCAAAGGTCCTCCAAATAGTACAGGCTGTTCCATATAGTACAAGCTCTTGCTTACTCTTCAGAAACTGACAATAAGACCCTATACCTGAAGATACTACACACGATGATCACAAGACCCAGAAAAACAGCAAGCTGGAGTTGAACCGGAAGTTTTTTCCTTGCTGTCCAGTTTTCATAGCACCAGAAGGTACTATGCAAGCTGCTGGGGGAGAAAAGAATCAACAGTTTCATTCAACTGTGAAAGCTGCAAGTTACCATAATGACCCTTCTAGCAAGAGGTGACCATCTATAAAATATGGCCAGAAGGTTAAGGGGAAAACCAATAGCTTTCTGATTGGATTTAAGGTTCAGCAGTGAACACATTCCTGGTGCTGCAAACCAAGCCAAGAAGCTCTGAAAGAGGAGGATCCAGGGAAAAGAAAATATTAAGGTTTTGTTCTAAGGTCTTGATATTGAACAATTCTCTGAACACCGAATCATTATATCCTTAGATTGGAGGAGCTCTCAGCACTTGATCAAGAAGTTTCATTTTGCAATGAAGGTATTTAATACAGAGCATCACAACTGACCAAAGATCAGAAAAATAAGTGATTGCAGACTGCTTGATTCTAAACAGGACATCAAAGTCACCCCTTTCTTACCCTAAGGCTTAGGGAACATTGTGGAAGGAAAGGCAGCATGAATAGAAGAGCCTGAAGGGAGGGAGGGTTGCTACCAGAGAGTATTTTCAGAATATGACAGGGCTGATACATCCATGAACTCAGCGCAGCTATGTGTACTTCTGTGAGACCTGCACAAAATTTGGCCTATCAGCATTTCAAACTGGAGGGGCAAGATCTCATGAGGTATCAGCCCTACCTAAGAGGTTACTGAGTGTTAATGCTGGCTGTTGGGGTGAGGGGGGGTAGTTGCTTACCTCCATGGTATACCCACTAATACATCATCCTACCTCCAGCAAAGGCTCAAGCACTTGCCAGTACAAGCAACCAGATGAAAATCAGTGGATTGAACATGTAAAAATACATGAAGTCGGAGAGAGAAAGTAGGGAAGGATAAAGTCCTGGAGTGGGAAAAGGAGAGGGGATGTGACTGGGTAGCAAGGGGTGAAAATAACATAAAGTCAATGATTTCATGTATAAAACTATTAAAGAATAAAAGCAAGTAAATTAAAAGAAAAAGAAATCAAGTGGCCTGACCTTAAAGCTAACAGCCTCAGCCATTGTTGTACTGTCCACAGACTATTTTTAATCTAATATGCATATTAGGAAGTCAGTCCTAATTTATTTATATGTGAGACATCGCAAAAGACAGCTAGTCCTGGTGTCATTTGCCTCATTTACTGCACAATAACCACCCTGGTCTAAGATGGCAGTTTACAGTTTAAAGTTTATATTTGAAATTTCTACTCAGTGATTTTCAAATCTGACATCAGTATTCTGATTATCTGTAAATTTCTGTGAATCAGAGCAACTTAACATTCTTGTCCAATCTTTACCCAGATGGATCCTGGAAGCAGCCCACTGTAAGTGATGGTCAGGCTAAGGAGAAAATTATCTTCAGGATATGAAGTCTCAGTAGAAATGAATCTGGAAAGTTCAGGGATAAAGAGAAAGACCATGTCACAGGAGGAGAGGGAAGTGACAATACCAACTATCTATTCACTCAACAAACTTTTATTAGATACTCAATATGGGTCAAACACTGAGAATGCTCTGGGGCATGCAAATATCTGGTAGATACAGATGTGTGCTTTTGGATGCACGCATCAATATCAAGGTGTTCCTCACAGGACCCATCATCATGCTTACTAGCATCCAGAAGAAATGACACTTAGCAGATAACCAAGATAGAACCATGTTCTTAGAAAGAAACCATGATAGATTCACAGAAGGGGCGTGGAGAATATGATGAATCTGTGACAAATATTCTCATTCCAGGTGGCTGGCTGGAATTAACAATCATAATACCTCACCTACCCTCACATGGAAAATAATGAAGACCGGTCCAGGCCAAAACCATGTCCCCATTCAACAGATAGCAATGACATACCCAAGAAACGCATATGCAATTTGGGAAAAGCTGTAAGAAAATGAACAGAGGAGAAAGGGTTTCCTTTTGTTAAGGTTCAGAGAATATGCATCTCAGGCAGTGCTGGTGAAAGCATATCTGTTCAAATAATGAAAAGATGCTGAGATGGAAGAAGCCATGTGGGTGATATAGGGAAGATGAGGAAGAGAAGGAGGAGTAGTGTAGCAGTTCACCTGAATTTTGTTGATAAATGACCATCAAATGGCTTAAGGGAATAAAAGGTTTATTTTCTTACTGATAGTCCAGTTACAGTCTATAGTCCAGCTTGACAGAAGAGCACGCACCACCAGGGCTGAGGGAACTGGCCACATCATCTCTACGTAATGGCTGAGAGAGGAACGACCCTTACTTGCCAGACCTGCATGTCACAAGGATGCCAACTTCCTCAACCAGCTCTCACAATTTTATTCATCTGTTCAGGGCTTAATCCCACTCACCATAAGCTGGGCCTTCCCCATCAGCTAGACAATCTCCTGCAGGTTTGGGCTTAACTCAGTCATCAATTCTCTGCAAGGGCTCAAACCCCCAACTGTCAAGTTGACACTGTGCCCAACCATGACAAGGAGTGAAGTGATGAGCTCATTTTGGGTCACAAGGAGTTATTGCTTCATCCAGAGCAGCCAATCGCCATTTTATTTTGTTGACTTGTTCTGTAGTTGGTTGTTACTTTTCCTACAATATCCATTGACCGTGAGGTTGGAACAGAGCCTCTCTGCCCACTAGTGTATTGCTATCCCCTAATAGTGTCTGAGGCACACAGTGCTGGTACATGTTCATCCATCGAATGGACGAATGAAGAGAGGATGAATGAATAAAACTGTAGATGAGTAAATAATGACTTGGGGTCAAAAAAGAAAATAACTATGCAGAAACAGATTGCTTTTTCAAAATGCAAGGGAAGAAGGCCTAGCTGAATTGAGTCTTCAAGGAATACTTTTGCTTTTACATGCAAAACACATTTATTTTAAAAGCCCTTTAGTGTTGATTCAAATACCACGTTATCCATAAATTGTCATCTAATAGTACATAAAAATATTCAATCATGACAGAAATTATCACTTGTCTTTCATATGGATATGAATACAGATCGGCTAATAAAATCAATTATTTCAAGCTCAATAGCATGCATTATACAGCTCAGCTAATAAGATCAACTATTTCAGGCTCTATAATATGTACCATCATTTCCAGAGTTCTGTTGGTTCAAGAAACCTTGATATTGATGATTGTCACTCAAAGTCATGAGGAAATTAAGAGACGGTCAAAATTCACCCATTCCCAGCTTCTGTCCCTACAGGCGCCAAGACTCTGAGAGTAATGAAATTCTTTCCAAAGCAAATAGCAATTGGAATAAAATCTAAGAAGACTCAGGAAGCCAGGGCCTCGGGACCAAACATAACCAGACTGGCTGTGTCTTCATGAGACCTCAGAGGTATCATTTAAAAATTACAGGGTTAATTTGCTTTTCTGCAGCAAATGGTCCTTGGAAATGATGGTGTAATTTATCACTCTGGCACAAGGATGCAACATTCCTGGTAGACAGCCAGGCCTTGTTGCATAAGTCCTCGAGCTGTGATATGTCCCCCATCCCCAGCAAGTCTATGGACACAGTGCATGTCTTTCTTTTCTTTTCTTTTCTTTTCTTTTCTTTTCTTTTCTTTTCTTTTCTTTTCTTTTCTTTTCTTTTCTTTTCTTTTCTTTTCTTTTCTTTTCTTTTCTTTTCTTTTCTTTTCTTTTCTTTTCCAGTCCTGGCAATGGAAATCTTTGCATTAAAAAATTAAAATGAGGGGCTAGAGAGGTGGATCAGGGGTTAAGCCTCGGCCTTGCAGGCAGAAGGTCCTGAGTTTGGATCCTAAACCCCAGGTATGCCGGGCAGAAGTGGGGGCGGCCTGCGTTTCTGGTCCAGGCAGAGTAAACAAGGAGGAGGTGGAGGCGTCCATGGTGGTTCCCGAATTCGTCCGTGGTTCTACACACACACACATACATACACACACGCATACATGCACAATTGAATAAATAATAAATAATAATAAAAAATTTAAAAAATTAAAGTAACTAAAGCTATTTACATTACTGTACAATAGTGTTATTCTTAAAAATTCATAGAAAATATAGGGAAGACACATGTTAAATAACACTTAGGCAATAATAATTAGTAAAACTGAAATTGTGGGAAATAAAATAGAACAAAACAATTATTCAATAAAGATTTACAAGGGCAAAATATCCAGTGAGGTATTTAATGTCAGCAGAGTATAATGTATAAATTCTGTTCGGATTTTTTTGACAATATGGTAAATAGAACCCAGGGCCTCATATATGATTGGCAAATGCTTTCCTATTGAGCTGTGTCCCCAACTAAACCACCCTTTTTTTAATATTTTGAGGCACAGCTAAGTTTCCAGGGTGGCCCTGATTTTGCCTTCCTCCTCTTTCTTTCTCCCAAGTACTTGGGATATAGGTCTTGCTTATTTGGATCTTGATGTTAAGCACAGAAAGCTAGGAAACCCTGTGACTGATAGGATGTTAAATGTTAATAATTGTGCTTATATTGAAGTGTGATATATTAGAGACAACTCTCTATCTTTTAGAAATGTTTACTGATATACTTGTGAACAAAATAATGCAATAAAAATCATGTCTTATGTCTTGGATTAGCGTCAAAATAATTTGTCAGGTTTGAGCTGAGGGATGCAGATGCCTACAACTTCACCACGAGTGGAAGCTGCTGTTGCTGAGTATTAGATGTCGTGAGAACATTATTCTAACTGCTATTTTTCAACATTAAGCAAATTCGTTTTTATGGAAAGTAGAATAGAAATTGGCGGAAGGTAGCAATTTCAAACATTTCAGATGAAAAATACCGTGACACAGGAAAGAGTCCTTAGATGAAATCCTGGGGAGCATCAGTTTCCAATGGGAAAAAGAACAATGGAGAATGTAGAAAAGAAGCTACAGGCCAGTGGGAAGGTCTGTGTGGGAATGTTGCCATGGGGTTTAACTTAGAAAAAATTTGGAAAGAAAGAACGTACACACACACACACACACACACACACACAGACACACACACACACACGCACACACACATGCACATGCATGCACATACACATGCATGCACACACACATGCATGCACACATCAGTAATCAAGTATTATTAAGAACTTGCTATTATAGTAGAGTTGATGACCATCAAGAACATACTTTAGTTCAATGAAAGGAGATGTATTTGGTTTGCTTCAGCAAAGGAAAACCTTCCCCAAGTTGTGGGAGCTCCTGGTAAGGGGCTTGGGAGGGACTTCCAATGGTATTCGTGCTTACCTTGGATGATCCCTTATTAGTCTGTTTGGTTTGCTATAGCAAAGCAACATAGGTGATTTACAAACAACAAAATTTGAACTCTCATAATGTAGAGACAGAGTAATCCAAGATTCAGGCATCAGCAGATTCAGTGTCTGCTGAGGATTCATGACTCCAGACCAGTGTCTCTGGTAGTGTCTTCACAGGGTGGAAGTGTGAATGAGCATCCCCCACCCCTCGAGGGCCTCTTTTGTAAAATCTTACAATCTAATCTTCTCCCAGAAGTCCCAGCTCCCTAATCCCGTATGTCTGGAAGTTAGCATTTAATATATGAATGGGGGGGCCAGAAACAGAATTATCTGATCAATTTTTCTCTGGAGGCTGGAAGGTTAAAGCAGAGCTGTGGTTGATGAAGAAGCTGCCGCCACTCATTACTCAGAAGAGGACCACAGTTGATTACCTGCTGTCAGTGTCAAGTGGCCTCGCGTCTCTCCCGTTGAGATGCCCCGAGTGAGCCTTGTTTATGTTCAGCAAGGAACATCATGGCCTAGTTGTCAAGGAACCATTTCTCACTTTCTCAGCTGTCTGTGCCCTCGGCTGGTTGCACACCTAGGTTGATGCTGGTGTTGAGTCGCACAGCCAATCAGAGAGAGGGGAGGAAAGGCATCTTAGCCCTTCACATTTTAGGCAAACGTTTTCAATTTTAGGCTATAAGAAGAGCACACATATGTCTCTAAATTGGTAAGGGGGAATGACAGAGATAGAAATGGCTCTGAGGTAATGGGAACAGACATCAACCTTACAGTTGTAAATTGCAATGAAAATAACATAATCAATTACCCAGAGAAACTGCACACAGAATGAAGAGATAGCCCATTAAAATAAAAAAAAATTAAAAGGGATTTCAATAATGGTCACAGCAATCTTTAGATTGTTTTAGAAACTATTAGTAGCAGTCAAGTTGTATTCTTTAATGCGCTTCACACCATTAACTTTACATAAAGAGCAACACCATCAAGAAATAAGTGAAAAAGTTAAGATTGTTTAAGAAAACCACCAGTGAAAAACAAAAAAGCCCAGATGCTTTCTTCCATTTGTATTTTCTTAATGGCCATATCAGATGAGCTGAGCTAAAATGAGAAAGAGGAAGGTGATTAAAATAGTTTTCATTGACATGAAGAGAATAGGCGCAGCTGCTGGCCACTTCCATCTTCTCAGGCTGACACGTTCTTTAGACGCTGCTTGTGCTCCACTTGATAATTAGAATTCTGACTCTGATGAAACTTTTGTCCATGGATGGTGCCAATAGTTTGGGTCTCAAATGTCCCCCAGAGGCTCACTGGTTGATCCCTACAATGGTGTCACTGGGAGTGTCTAGTGAGAGGGTTTCGGGCTATTAGCGGTACCCCTTGAGGAGGCGGGGATAGATTCTACCTTGCCTTCTTTCCCCTATTGCCCACAAGGGGATGGTTTGCTCTTGCCATGCTGTGATTCCTCACTGCAAGCCTAAAAGCAGCAGGGTCTACCAGTCATGAACGGAACCCTCCGAAGTCATGAGCCAAAGTAGTTCTGTTCTCTTTTAGAAGATGCTCATTCTGGGAATTTTCTGGAGTAACAGAAAGCTGATAGACATAGACGTGAAACTGATTCTCCTCTAGAGAAAGGAGTCCCGTCTTCTTTGGACTGAAAGAAAACTCATAGGTTAGAATTCCTAACCCCTAAAAGATGGCAGGGCTTTTTTTGGGGGGGGGGGAAGGGACTGGTTCCACCCTTGAGAATAGAATTAGAGCCCATGTGTAAGGAGAGGTCTTGTCTACCTGTTTCCACATGAGGTCAAGGACAGGGTGCCACCTGTAAACCACAGACCAGCCCTCCCAGAAACAGAATGTGCTGGAGTCTTGATGTTGGACGGCTCCGTTTTCAAAAGTGTGAGGTGTAAATTTCCACTGATTATAAGTTGTCCAGTTGAAAGTGTTTTGAGACACTCTCTACCCCTCACTTTCTCTACATATTATAGATGCTGAGCTGCAGTGGAATTATTTTACTTATTTTGTTTTATTTTATTTTTTTCTCCCACATTTTATTTATTTTATTTTTAACATTTTTATTATTATTTCTGCTCATACAAACTTAATAGGTACACCACTTCCCTCCCTCCCTTCTCCTCCCCCAGAACCCCTGCTCCCCCTCCCCTCACCCACCCCTCCCCATCCCCCAGTGCTTTTTATTTTATTTTATTTTATTTTATTTTATTTTATTTTATTTTATTTTATTTTATTTTATTTTATTTTATGTGTGTGTCTATGTATATCAGAGGGCACTGTGTGCTGGTGGAGGCCCAAGGATGACTTCAGGAATTATCCTGGATTGCTTCTACTTCCTATTTGCTTTGCTGTGGAGTTCTCCAGGCTCTACCTTCCAGGACAGCCACCATTTCCACCTGGCATTTTTACATGGGATCTAACATCCGAACTCAGGACCTTCTGTTTGCGAGGCAGAGACTTAACCTCTGAGCCATTGCTCCTATTTTTATTTTTTGAGATAAGGTTTCATTCATTCCATGCTGGCTTCAAACTTGCTAGGTAGCTACGGATGATCTTGAACTACGTAATCTTCCTGTCTCTGCCTCCTCAGTAGTGGGATTACAGGAGTGTGTTACACTTGGTTTACGTGGTGCTGGGGATGGAACCATGGCCTCATGCTAAGCGAACACTCTACGGGATGAGCCATATGGCCAGCCCAACTACTGTGGAATTCTATCCCAGATTCAGGTGGGCAGAGGAAGGGATTGATTCTAAATCAGTCAAAAATCAGTGCTTTTTTCAGGGAACTCAGAGCTTCCTAAAGCATGAACAGAGACAGGAGAGAAGGAAGATGAGTGGGAGAAACAAAAAGATAAGGCACAGATAAGGGGGGGAGAGAAATAGAAGAGAGAAAAGCGAGAGCAATTATAAGGAACAGGAACTGTTACGGTGCATATGGTGCATGCACTTTAGACTTGGCAACCCCCCCCTCGACTTTCATGAGCCCCCCCCCCAGTGTGGTGTTACTGCTTATTCCTGGAGGATACAGACACAGAATGTAGCTTGCTTCTCAGCTGTATTTGGGGCTCTTGGTTGAGTAGGGAAATACGCTTTACTTGCTTTTCAATAGCAGCCACAGATTGAAACCAATATTGCTCAAAGTTAGCAAACAGCACAAAGGAGTGATTTGGGTGGAGGTTTGGGCACTGAGGCCAGAACATGCAGAGTGCACCCGACTCCTAAGTTCTGTGCTGGATGTCTGAAACCTTGGGCGGTGCCAGAACCCCAGCTTAATCCCCTCCACTGTGCGAGGGACCCACTCCGGTCTCCCATCCTCTGACTCTCTGACCTTCTCTTGCTTCCCTCTTTGCCTTTCTCCCTTGCCTTTCACCCCTAGATACTCACTTGAAGTGGGATTTTTTTCCCTTTCATCCCTTGAAAGGTTGAGAAAAAAACAGGACTCTCAGTGGAGGCCAGCAACCAAATTTCCATGGCCAATAATGTTTTCATCATATCCTCTCTCATTGCTTATTTTTCCCTTATTTCCTTTAATGTTTCTGGTTTCCAAATAAAGTTCATCTGTCTTCATTTATGGAGTAACCTCCAGAGCAGAGTTGTTGCTAATACTCTCGTCATTGTTTACCATCATTAATTATTTACTCTTCGTAAAGTGCCACTAGCAAACAGTCTCTCTGGATAAATACATTCTCTCTGCCACATCCGTCTCTCTCCTGGTTGCCATGGAGTCTCTCAAGATACAAGCCCCTGACACCTGGATAATTGAGCAGCAGGTGCTAAAAAGATTGGTGCACGTAGGCCAGGAGGAAAGAAAGCCTTCCCAGTAATAGTTTTTCTACTTCTAGTGCTGTGAAGGGAACTCAGCTTCATCTATGCTAGCTTTATGCTGTATCACTGAGCTAGACCCAAGTCCTAGAGTACTTTCTTGTAGAGCTGTGACGGTTCTGACACACCCCCTCCCCAATCCCGTTTCCTTATAAAGAGATTTCAACGTAACTCACTCTTTTGACCTTTTCCAGTCCCCTACCCCATTTCTCCCCAAAAGAACAGAAAAGACTCATTTGATAGAAGAATACAAAAACTAAAGAAACTAAAACTAAGCATGGATCACTTGATCCTGCCCCACAATACCATCTTCCTAGCAAAGAGCATCATTTCCATTTCTTTCATTATGTCACTTTTTCAGTAGCAGTCTCCTCAGGGACACATAGTTTACTCATTTATGTGTAACTTGTGTGTGAGTTCCAGTCACCAAAGCTATACTGGAGAGCAGATAGATTGTGCTTTCTTAGGTACAGAATTTTCCACTGTAAAAGTTACTTTGATCTTTATCTGACTGTTATCTGCATCTACCTTTTGGTTCCAGATTTGGATAGGCAAAAAGGTAGATACTAAATTTTTAACTTCTTAAATTCTAGAATTTAATTATTTATTTATTTATTTACTTGTTTGTCTTGTGTGTGCGTGCGTGTGTGTGTGTGTGTGTGTGTGTGTGTGTGAGAGAGAGAGAGAGAGAGAGAGAGAGAGAGAGAGAGAGAGAGAGGTTACTGTGTCCCTGTGGAGACCCAAAGGTGACTTTGGGATTCATTTTAGATTGCTTCTACCAGGCTCTGCCCACCAGGGCTGCCACTACTGCCTGACATTTTTACATGGGATCTGGGATCCATACTGAGGCTTCTGCTTGTGAGGCAGTCCTAACTCCTGAGCCATCTCTAGCCCTGAATTTCTTTAAAAGGAGATTTCCTAAAGTTGAAATAAGCTATTCAGGACAGCTTCAATACAAGTCCATCAACTAGACCACAGACAGAATAATGGTATTTTGTAATTTATCCACTACATGATTGACATCATCCATCCTCATCCCTTGAGAAGACAAATGCATGAATTTGTACACTTTGTTAAAGTGACCACAAGTGACCATCTGGCTAAATGTCACTGTCATGTCATTTTTCATGATATGAGACTTATAGACTCTTAAAAGAAGAAATGGGGCTGAGTAGATATCTACAGCTTAGATCTCCAGATCCCAGGTAAAATTTTAAAAGTCAGACACAGTATTGCAAATATCTATCATTCCTGCCTGCCTATGGGAAGTGGGAGGCAGAGACCTGAGAAGCTCTAGAATCTTACAAGCCAGATAGTCGGCGTAGGCAGCATCGGTAAAGAGACCAGGTGTCAAGCAAGGTGGAAAGGTGATGAATGGCACCTGAAGCTTGTCCTCTGACCTTCACATGTGTCTTGGCACGTGCCCACACTAATACTAACATGCACACCCACAAACTCATATGTCACACACATTAAAAAAGAAATCTTTGGCCTACAATGATATATATATATGTGGATCCATTTTGTCAAGAAAATATATGTCTTAATTACTTGACACATATGTGAATTTGACATTTATAACAAATATGCTGTTTTTTACTGAGTGCCAATAGACCCCTATAGAGACTTGTACTGTGTAACTTCTGAAACAACTTCAGCTTTCACAGAGAAAACTCTAAAACTGGCCATTAATTCCTTTTCTTCTTTTCCTGGTCAGAGTGTAAGCATGATATGTGGAAGCTCAATAGTCATCTTGTACCAATGAGGATGAGGATGATGAAATTATATCAATTGTGATTAAGCATGTTGAATCATCCAGCTCTGAAGAGCTGAAATTCCGATTTGCAATTCACGTGAATCAAAGCCACCAATTGCCTACTTTCAGATTCCTTTTCACTTTGGAAAGCAGAGAATAAATCTTCATTTATGAAGGTTCTGCAAGGCAAAACATTTTTTTAATATACCAAATGCAAAGAACGGGCAAGACATCATTTCTTTTCTGAAGCTATCCTAAGTCTGGATCCCATCAATTTAGGTAAAAACTACTACAATAAAAGTAAAGATCAGAAGGATAAAAATAGAAAATAGGGGCACTAGCTCAATCTGGTATGAGCTTCTTAGAAAAGCTAAATTCAAGATAAAACCTGGAAATAAGAAGGAGCTATTTAAGTGGAAGGCTAAGGGAACTAGATATGTCATGAGAAATGATAGCAGCAGGACAAGCTGGAAGTGGGGAAGGAGAAAAGGCCAGTGAGGTGGAGAGATAAACAGTGACCAGATATGCATCAAGTCCAACCTGCTCCCCCATCTATGCCGCTAATGCTGTAGCTACCTATGTTGCACCTTATGCAAATAAGTGGTTCATTGGTACTCATCATACTTTGTGACTAAGAAACTGTCGTCAACCCTTTTTTCTTTTCCTCCAGAAACATATCTCCTTAGGCATTGTGAAAAATTTTATGATGATTGAATATAAAAACCTTATAGGTTCTCCTTAATCCCTCTTGGGAATTACTCAGGAAGCAAACTTTTCTTCAGATGCCGAATAACCAATATCCTATTCAATAGTGCCCTTGAGGACATGTTCTGAACTCTTCTACTATGTCTTCTTTAAAGGTCTCCAACTTTTTTGTGAGTTAATAGTCCAACTCTTCTTTGCCTAGTCCCGGCTGAGTGGATCTGGAGACTCCTGAAGCCTGCTGGAACCGAGGCATCTTGCCTGGAAGGAGAGAACATGGGTGCTCGGTCAGAGTGACCTTGTAAGTTGAGCTAAACTATAGTGAGAGCTGCCTGGATTAATTTTTGCTTGATGACAATCCTTTTTGGGGTCAGCATTTTTCTGGCAGCAAGTGTTAACAGACCTCCCACAACTCAAGTGGCTTAATACAATCCAACTGCTGCTTATTTAACTGTTACATAGCAGGTCAGCTCTTGCATCTTGTTTGGTTTATCTTCTTAGGGCTTGCTCCTGCTCTGATGGTCACCAGCAAGTGAGTTGGGACTGACTCATGTTTGATCATGGTGTTTACAGGTCGTTCCAACAGAGGTTTATTTTGCATTCTGGCCATTTCACAGCATTTTCTGGCTCCATAGCAATAAATGAGCAAATTCTAAAGTATAAGAACTTTCCAAGTCTCTCCTTGTGTCATGTTTGCAACTGCCCTATTGACCAAATCAAGTCACATGACAGACACAGACATCAACATTATCTTCAAAAAAGTAGAGAAACGGAGCTGAGGGATAGTTCTATTAGTGAAGTGCTTGCTGAGCAGTTGTAAGGACCCCAGTGCCCAAATAAATAGTCCGGTGTGATGGTGTACACTTGTAATCCCAACTGCCAGGGAGACAGAGATGGGAGAATCTCTAAGGTTTGTTGATCAAGTAGCCTAGCTGAACCAATATGTTTCAGATTTAGTGAGGTAGTGAGTGATTCCACACTCAGTACTGAACTCTGAACTCTACATGTACATATACATCTGCTTATATGCACTCATACATAAACCCACACACACTTGCAAGGAAGTAGATGTCTTGATGTGTGTGTATGTGTGTGTGTGTGTGTGTGTGTGTGTGTGTGTGAAAGAGAGAAAGAGAGAGAGACAGAGACAGAGAGAAAGAGAGAGAGGGAGAGAGGAATGGGGGAATGAACCCATAACCTTGAACATGCCAAGCAAACATTTTGCTGCTGAGCTTTGTCCCTGGCCCCTAACAGACTCCCTTTAACAGGGAAAATGACAAAAGCATCTTGCAAAAGGGACAACATAATTCATGGTCATTTTTGTCAGCTAACCACAGATGCATGTTAAAATCCATTGGATCGCAGAGATGCATGTTAAAAATCCATTGGATCATCTATCCTTGTTGGGAGGGTGTGATGACAGGACATCAAAACAATTAGATCCATTTCTGGACATGGTACTGTGTATCATGCATACATCTATGCACAAAGTATGCTAATTTCCCAGAAGTCTTCTTTAGAGTCTGCCACCAGTTTATACAGGCATTAGGCTGCTTGAGAAATCTACTCTGCAGTTGGTGAACTCTTGAATAGTTCAGGACTTCTTGATATTCAAACACTATTTTCAAATATTCAGATTTTAAAATTCAATTACATATTTTTAAAATTCAATTAAAATTTTAAATTCGAAGAGTAAAAATGGGTCTATCTTCATACACTGGGTTTCTTCAAACTTTAAAGTGCCCCAGAATCACCTGGAGGATGTGTGATAGCAAGTTTGTGGACTCTAAGAGATTTTTGATGGTGTGTGTCTGGGATGGGGCTGGAGGGTACATGTTCCTTAGGTGGTACTTGCCCTGCTGACTGGGGATGGCATTTTGGGACGATACTTACGTTGATTATCAACTGAATATGGAGCATAAACAACCTGGTCACTGTGAGCTACTGCAACTTTTGCATAAGTTCTCAAAATCTCCGAGCCTCAGGCATTCAAATACAGTTTGACAGTAGGCAATCACTACTACAGAGAAAGGATAAAAGAGTGTTCCAATTACTTAGGACCACGCGAGTAGCTCTGTAGGGTGGCCATTCAGCTAGAACCCCCCAGAACCCAGCTCTTTGCCTTCCTTCTCAGCTTCTTTCGAAATGAACAGAACGGAGAAGGACTTCGAGTGACTGAGGCAAAGGAGCCTGAAGTCTCCAGCACCTGGCAGGGAAAGTCAGCTGTGACCGTGAGCACGTGGACCTAGTTATCAGCATGGATCAGAACACACAAAAGAAATGAATGAAATGAATCCCTGGGGAGTCTATGAGACTGACCCCATGCCATCAGGGACCTAGTAGGAATGGAGACAAAGTTGCTCTCTCTTAGGTAAGAGCAAATGCTTTTGAAAGTGCAGTATTTGAAGCTCGGTTCGTTGATCACAAGGAACCGGACACTCTGTTACATCCCGATAATAATTGCAATCGAGAGGGGCTCTTATCAGCACTGGCCAGAAAATGATTGTCTATTCTTTACTGTAATCAGCAGTCTATTTATAAAATACACCCTCCATCTGTGCATTCCTACCTTCGCGGTAACAGGATGTCAGTGGTTTACCAGATAGGGAGCTCATTCCCTTTGGGAGTTTCCATCGAGGAGAAGGATGGTTTCTGTGCATGTGTGCTGCCGCCTGACCCTGTGCTTTTGTGCTCCAGCAGCAATGCCAGGTTTGCAGAATATACTGGCTTGTCCCTAACTCTAACCCCTGAGCGACCCTGACCTGCAATCACCTGCTGCCTCTAGAGCCCCTGCTTTTCCTTATTCCTTAGGCCCCTAAGTGTCCAGTGTGTGTTTTCTGTTTGGCTAGTGAGCAAACAGAATTTTGTATTTTCTCCCTCTGAGGTCCCTGAAGGAGCTAGGACCCTATAGCAGTGAAGTGAGAACCTTAGTTACTGTGGTTATGTGGGCTTTCCATGCATGCCTTTCCTTTCTTGTGCATGTAGGAATATCTCATGGGCCCCAATTCAAGAGCACATCAATCTAACATTAATAATGTTTTAATTAGAAATTATAATAATTCTTATGAGCTGACATGCTTCTTCTATTGGATGCTAGTAATGCTTTAACTGATAGGAGTTACTACCCCCATTTTACAGATGGGGCACTTAAGCCCAAGAAACTGATTTTCTAAACTTCCTGTTTACAAAGTGTGTCATTACTCAGTTCAGACCCCCTGCTGTGCTCTCTACTGAGGGTCCGCTGAGGGTGGTCTTCACACTTAGGCTGTGAAGGAAGTTTTCCCTTGGAGAGCACAGACAGGGTCATGTGACTCAGGAGTGCTCACTGGCAAGGGGACCCATTGTCTCAGGTAGGGCCGAAATCAAACATGAACCAGCTCAGATGCAAAAACAAACTGAACGTTTGTCACAGAAAAGAAGTACCAGGAGACTGCGCCACAGAGAGAGAAATCCGGGTTAAATGTCCAGAGAGAACAGCAGCAGAGGCGTCCCCGGGGTCGGGCCATCTGGTGGTCTGTTCCCTTTCAGGCTTTTGCCCTCCCTGCATCTGTAGGGGAGGAGAAAAGGCCAGACATAAGTCAGTTGCTCCTGCAATGCCTTGCGCATCTCCCTCTCATTAACATCTCGAATCTCTACCCAGGAATGTGCATGTAACTCTGATGAAACGAGTCATTCTTTGTTTTTTTTGATTTAGGACATTGAATGTAGGGTTTTCACATGCTGGGCAGGTACTCTAACATGGAGCTAAATCCCAACCCGTTTTTAAACTTCACATGTACCATAAAGTTATACTTCGTGTCTTGTTAAGTGGACAGCTTTGCCTAAACTTGTCATCCTTCTGTCTTGGCCTCCATAGTAGCAGGCCATGAGACTCAGTCATGGGTCATGTACATACTCTATTATATATGTACTCTAAGTATGGAATTTAGAATAGGCTCCTCTTAAAGTGGAATGGCAACACAGGTGCTAAAGGCGAGACTTTATTCTTCACTTCTGGTGGAGCTGTAGCTGCGCATCCACAGCCTACCATCTTGGTCAGGACATCAGTGCCCCAAATGCCCACATCACTCTGCTGCTCTTTAGCATTATGAGGGCTTCTTAACCATGTGGACCTGGAAGCTCAATCAAAACAGCTACATCATAAGTGTATTTTCTTTTAATTGCCCATATATTTTTTATATTACAGTAAAAATTAAAAATTAAGGATATAAAGGTAGGAGGTAAACATGCTAGGGTGATGTCCAGCAAGGTTGGGGTTAGGGAGAGAAAGGTAGCTATGCGATTATTTTATGAACTCCAAATGTAGAAGGCAGCACTTAAAGAAATGTGAGAATGTTGTTGTCTCACAGTGCAAAAGAGGCTATGCGGAGTGTGTGGTAGAGAAACGTGATCTGAAGGCATGTGCTTACTCTTACCAGGCTATTTTCAATGTCTTCTCTCATGGCCTCAGTGGTTTTCATGAACTTCTTGTTTTGTGCATATTGACTAAGATTTTATATACAATATATTTATTTTACATGTATATATAATATTCGAAAGTAAGTAAAAAGTACTAAAATAGTAAAAAAAAAGGGAAGGGATAGTTATGATCAAAATATATGAGATTATAAAAGAATAACAATATAATTAAAAATAAAGCAATAAAATAAATAAAACTGTTCCAATAAAAATAAAACGTTCTAATTAGGTTTAAAAATATATAAAATTGTTTCCTATTCCACATTTGTTAATAAAATCAACTACTATTTCTATAGGTCTTGTGTTGCCTTTAATTACTATTAAAAAGCCAGAGACATAAATTCTGCTCCATCCCACTAACTTGACAATTGGTCTGAGGGCCGGTCAGTCTCCTGGTCTCCAAGACAGACAGATAGTGCACACGTGGTCTTTTCAGGTAGACTCCCTGTAGTGTCCCTTTAATGTAGAGAAACAAAGCATATGCCACACTTACACTGAGGAGGGAATAGCAGAATGGAGCAACTGTACCTGAGTTTAGGTGGTAATAAGAGAAAATACAGATGAGGTCTCAATTCTGGAAACAAAAACCTAGTCCAGCAGTGAAATAACGTCTAAATGAAGCCTACTCTTACCTGATCTGGTTAATCGATAGTCTTGCTTTAGGGTAGAGCAAGTGGGGACTGCATCCCAGTCTCTGCTCCCCTCTGATGTTAGTCTTGGCTCCCTCCGACCTGACAGCACTGACCCCCCCTTGCTCTGGGGTCCAGCTCTCAGGCTCAGGCTTCCTCTGCGGGTTCTCATGGGAAACCATGGAGAGCAGAAGTAGTGGGTTGTCTGGCTGCTTCTTTGGGAAACTACTAGTGATGGGATATTTGGATTTTGTCCCCTGGGATCCGAATAGTCCCTACAAACTTTTATCTACTCTATTGTCTGCTGGTAGTTGTAGTAAGAGAAGGCAATGCTTTTACTTATCCATGGTTGTCACAAAAATCTTCTCTCCTCTCAATAATATTCATGGAGGCCAGTTATCCATGTTACAAACAAAATGATAACTGAATGTTTTTGAGATATTGGTTACAGTGTCAATCTCTGGGTTTCTGTATCTAGCACCAAGATGCAAGTACTGATTTGATATTATTGATGATGTGTTTTGAAAGTATGGCTTCTTTACTGGAAAAATGTACTGAATTTATTATACTAGTGATAGAATACAAGATTAAATTTAAACACAGTCATGTGAACATATCTTAATAACATATTCTACATAAAAGTTGACAATCATGCATGTTAGAAGCATTTTTTAAACAAACAAGTGTTCGATGAATAATATAAAAATGCATATATCTTTTACATAGATTCACCAACAGCTATTGGCATCTCGTCACATTTTCTTCCGTGCCTGTCTGTCATCAGTCTCCTCTCTATTTCTCTTTCCCAGTTTTTCTATCTCTCTTTCTCTCTCTCCTTCCCACTCCTGTGTATTGGGGAGCAAGGTGGATCAGTCTTCTATAACTTCAGTATATGTATTGTCTGATCCAAACTATTGCAAATTTAAATTATTTGAACAAAAATGAATTGCAGATGTATTGAACCAATATGGACTCTTTTTTTGTATTGTTCCCTACATAATCCACTATAGCAAGTATTTGTATAGTATTTGTGTTATATTAGGATATTATAAGTAGTCTAGACGTGAGTTAAAGCATAAGCAAATATGTCATTTTACATAAAGGACCAGATGTTGTTGACAACACTTTTCCCCTAAATATTTCTCAATGCTTCTTCATAGACAAGTGTGTAATTTCTTACAGAACTACAACATGATGGCCAACATCAAGAAACTTAATGTTAATGCAATGTTTGTCCAGAGTATGACTTTGCTAATTGCCTCAATGGCTTTAACAGAAAATTTAATACACATCTGTTGTATTTAATTTGGAAAAATTTATTATGTTTTTTCATGATATTTGTATTTTTGAAGACTACAGGACAAGTCTTTATAAGCTGATGCTATCAGAGGAACATAGTTGATCTGAGAATTGGTACAGTGGGCAGAGGGGATGGCTCAGCGGATATGACAATTGCTGTGAAAACATGAGGACCAGAATTCGAATCCCCAGAACCCACATAAAAGATGACTGTTGGGTTCTTGTGTAATCCTAGTGCTTGGGAGGCAAAGACAGGGATCCCAGAGCAAGCTGGCTAGCTAGACTAGTTAATCGGTTAGCTCTGGGTTCAACTGAGAAGCCCTGCCTCAATAAAATGGCAAATGATTAAGCAACAAACCCAGCGTCAGTTTCAGGTTTCTACGTTCAGACACATATATGTACAAGTGAACGGCACATATCTGGTTCCACACATACATATATGTGCACAATTTGCTCCCCCCATGCAGACACAAAAAAATAAGATGGGTATTCTTCGGGTTTATAGACACGATTGTGGCAGTTTGTGGGTTGCTTTTTACAGAATCTGACACCCTCCTTCATCCTTTTCTTTCCAACATACTCTGTGCTGTCAATGTATATATGCATATGATGTATATGTACATGTATTTCTATTAGAATACAGCACATGAGCAAGGGTTTGGAGACACTTTCTGAAGTAATTTGGGTCAATCCATTGGTGCTACCAACTGTGGTTAGGAATCAATGGTTTGTTATGAAGGGCTGATCACAATTTTGACAGGGCAATTTCCATAGTAAATCTCTACTGAGAAGTCACACGCCTGAAAATAAAATTGCATGAAATTTTAATTTTATATATTACCAAAATTTTTAATCATAAAATTGTAAACCGTGGTTGTAGCCTTAGAAACAAAAGTGGTGCTTCTATACCATTTGCTTGAACCATGGTATATATATTAACCTACTTTTTATGAGATCTCCCCTTAGAACTAAAATCCAAGTTATAATGGAAAAAAGGATTTTGCTTATTAAAACTGTTCCAATATCCAAAGCACAGCAGGTGAGCTACATTTATATATAGCAGCCTCGCTTTCGGAGCTTTGTCATCGAGAGTGCTCCTGTTAGACAGAAGCTCAGTCATTGTCACTGAGAACGTCCCACAGAAGGGTTTCCCCTTGAGGACAAAACACTGAGATGGATGAGGTAAAAAGTTGGGAGGTGCTCAGTGTTTGGATTCCTACATGTTCGTGAACCCAGACCCAGGAACAGCTGCTATTGAAGAAAGCAGGCAAGTTATACTTGCATGTTTATGATATCACTCACCTTTAACATAGCGTATCTTTAAGACTGAGATGTGGAGTCTCCTTGCTCATCCTGTGCTGGGTGCAAGTCTTAGACAATGTGATGAAGAACTAAGGATCTATTCCTATCCGGGGTCAAGTGTGCTCCAATGTGTATTTTTTCAGATGAAGGTATTATTTTGACATTTCAAATATTTTACTTCTTAGCCAATGGGTTGTGTTACCTTACTGATACTGTGACAAATGCATTATAACCATGTCTAATTTAAAGACATTTCTGCTTGGTTGTAAAAGTACACTGATGGCTTACAGCTCTGTGCTGTGAGTTTGTTCGTATTCATTGCATTTGCTGGTACTAATGTCAGGAGCTGAATGATTGAGATGTCTGTCAGATTCAGAGAAATGGGAGTTCTCTCGATAATTTGTATGGCCCCCCCAGATCAAAAGCAGGGAGGAAACTGTCATTCATAGACACTGCCGGGATCATTATTATTCATCTGGGATTGAATGAAACTACTGGAAGATGCTCTATACAGCACACACTTGTAGAATTTGTAATTTTCATGAGTCAGAATCCTGAAAAAGAAATTATAGAGTTATATTTTAGCTGCAGGTCATCTTATTAATCTTTTTGACCTTTTTTGCTGTTGAATTAGTTCCTTATAATGGGAAGATAACATTGTCATTTATTATTGAAGTAGGAGACAGAGAAAGTGTGCCGAACAGTGGAATACTTTTAATGTGTGACGCTTCCTTTTGGAGACAATGTGCACAGGTGACACTGTGGCCACACAGTGGGCAATTCGCTGGGTTACCTTATTCCTGTCCTTCACTTTCTAATTGCAATAGAACTCTAGACACTGAAATGTGACTTATTAACCAGCAGATTTAGCTATTTTGAGCGAACTAAAAATATGAAATCTCTTTAAAATAGTTTTACTTTGTACATATGAAGGGAACCAAATCTGAAACTGCCTTTAAAAAAAATTGGAGATCAGACACAGAATGCAAAACCTTGAAGGCACATCACCGAGGCAGCAAGACAAAGTCCCATGGCCTCTCTCATTCCCCTTAGATGGTCTTAGTTTAACTTGGGGTTCACATCTCTTTCTGGGAGAGAGGCAGAATGCAGTGTGGAATAAACTTCCAAAATGTTTGGAAACTGGAGCTTTAGGAAGATGTTCAAAACCTGCAGCTATAGGCTGCTTTTCAGGAAAGGATGTGTGCTTTATGAATCAAAAGGAGGGAGAATAAGTGGAACACAGGGAAAGATTTGAGATGTCTTCAAACCTGGTAGGATTTAAAAAAAATTTTTTTTACCTTCCTCACACCCATCCTATTCTTCCTACCTGACCCATCGTAGGACATTGGCCATTAAAAGCCAATGTGCACATCAACACAAGCATTGGTTACAGAAATGAGAATGGTGGGTTTTGCATGATAACTACTATGGCTGGGGTCCAATGCGTATTCTACGAGTAAATGAGGTTAAGAGCCCAGCTGTTGACCTGCTATCCCACTGGCCAGGGTGGGATATGGCTCTGTTCAGATAAAGGCTCGTTGGAACATGGTCTCATCTGCTTATTTCTGTGTTGTCTGTGGCTTCTACAAAAGCAGTAAATAAGCAGTGCAGCAGAGAACATATGGCCGTTAAGGTCTACAATATTTTTATTGGTGTTAAAAGCTCTTAACATGGGATCCACTCTGTA
Organism: Typhlomys cinereus; assembly: GCA_023101885.1. Lineage (NCBI taxonomy): Eukaryota > Metazoa > Chordata > Mammalia > Rodentia > Platacanthomyidae > Typhlomys > Typhlomys cinereus. The sequence continues at coordinate 788,793 of JALPQD010000057.1, read as the reverse complement.
AACAGATTTACAGATACTGTACAGTATGGCTACCCAAAGTTGCGGTGCTGTTTATCAGGTCTCCGTAGGAAATTCATTGTTTTCCTATTATGATAAGAACAGAACCTGAGGTTGGACTCTTTAGTAGATGCTCATTTTATTGTGGCCTCTGCATGCAGTGCTACCCAGTATCCTGGAGACCATTTTCATTTTACCCAGCCAAGACTTTATGCTCTTTCATTGGTTTCTCTTGCCAGAGCCATGGGCTACTTTTTGATTCTATAAATTTGACTCTTTTATGTACCTCATACAAGTGGAATTATAAAATACAGTTATTTTGTGACTGGCTTATTTCACTTAGCACATTTATTGAGATTCATCCACCTTATTCTAATTGCAGGATTTCCTTCTTTTTAAGGTCGAATACTATTCCATCCTATGTAAATATCACCCTTTTTTTTAATCCACTCATCCACTGATGGAGATGTGGGGGTTAATTTCGCATCTTGACTTTTATGAAGATTGTGCAATGAGACAAAATTACAACAGGCTGTGGCTTCATACCTGTGGGGATGGCTGTTATTAAGAAACACTAGTCACCAAGTGTTGTAAAAGAAATGGAAAAATTGAAACTCCTATACTCTCTTGCTGTCAACACAAAATCGTACAGGCAGGGAGGAAAACAGTATGGTGGTCCCTCAAAAGAACTAACAAATAAAACTACTATATGATCAGGCAATCCCATTCCTGATTATCTACATAAGAGAACTGAAATCAGGAGCAAAAAGTGAATTCATCACTCATATGCTTATTGCACTACCACTCCCGATATCTATGATATTTATTGTATGGTCTGTTCTGAAAAACATTGCTGCCTCTGCTAAAAGCTTCAAACTTGCTGCTCCTAGACCGTCACAGTCAGCACCACTGAAGAGCTTGCTAGAAGGTCAGTTCTTGGACACTGAAAATCCCTGGGGGTGGGAACCCAACAGTGAGTTCTGCAGCCAGCCTTCCAGGTCATTTCAGTGTGGAATCAGGTTTGAGACCCCTGTAGTCCAGAGAATCCTGATCAGATGTCATAGTGGGTTGTAGGTGTATCAGACGCATTGGCCTACAGTCATGACTAAGGTCTCGTGGGATTATAAGAGTTCACAAAATGGAATAGGAGACACGTTTGAGTTGGATTATAATGTATTTCATTTAATCAGATCAATGGTTTTCACACAAAATTCATACTGTCAATCTCATTTGATCACACTTCAATGTTGACATTGAAATATCTCACACTCTAAGGCAAGGAAACATGTATTTATATGTATCAACACCTTTTCCTTGAAGAACAATAGATACTTAAAGAGGATTTAGGAAACATAACATTTTATTTTAGAAATAATCTCGGTGGGACCCCATAATACCATGCTATAGGCAAATATAATACATAAAAATTTACACTAGAAAAATGAATTCTAAGCCCTAAATATTCTACAAGTGATTTACTTGTAGTCCTTGTTCCTATTGTACCTAAGAGAATTTCACTGACAACTACTCATCACAAGTCATCTTTTGGGCACACTTCTGCTGCTCTTGGGAAGGCAACCCTCAGACTGGGGATTTCATAGCTGGCAAGTACATGCTTGAATCTAACCAGCATGTAGTCAGTAAACAGTGGCCCAGTGTCCATCTATTGTAAGGACAGAGTGTTGACTAAGAGCTGTGAGAAAGGCCAGTTTATAATTGGGCCCATAGCCTATGGACACTTAGTTATTCAAAGCTCCTCTATAAATTTATATGCTACTTAAGCTCATAAAGTATCCTCAGAGCTATTTCAGAAGCCTATAGCTAGATATGTATGCTTCATGATGCTTGTGAAATTCCTGGTAAATTTTTAAATTAATTTTGTTTTTATTTTTACTCTTTTATAATCTCATACATGTAGACAATGCGTTTTGATCATAGCTACCCCGATCTCTCTTCCTCTTCTCATGGACAATTATTTTCCCTAGCATGTCCACCCCCTGCCTTTATGTCCTAATTTTTTTAATTGAACAATATAAAATTATATGTAAATAACAAAAGAAAATACATTAAGAATGTAGGTAGTTATGATTGAGCTCCCAGTTCCACATAGTTAAGAACACTTGATAAAGCTGAAGAACAGACATTTTGTCCACCTTCTATGAGACCGAGCTCATGGCATGGGCACACAGAACCCTGGCCCTCAGGAGGCCATCCCCACTGGCCCACAATGACCATCCCACTTGTGAGCACGCAGGAGGCCATCCACCTTGTGAGCATACCGAGACCCAACCCAGGGAGGCTGCACATAGAACCCACCCAATGAGAGGCCTCTCGTTGTGAGTACACAGATATGGAACTCAGGGCTTTGATAGTCAGTGTAGTATGTCAGGCTATTAATCATTCAGCTGTTCACACGTCAGAACACTGAATGTAGAAATAGTCTCATCTTCTCTATGCCACCAGCTGATGCTCATGGGACACAGTAGCCACCGGCCTGGTTAAGTTTTTGATATTTGGAGATTTTGGAAGCTGAGTCTAGGTTGCTATTAGTCTGGTTTGGCTTTAAGCAATATTTGTCCTGACATATCCTGCTTACTTTGTCTTCACCCACCAAACACACATAGACACATTTATCAAAATTGAAGTCCTTAGGTTTTAGAACTTGAAGAGAGTGGAATCATTATTGCAGAACCCCAAAATCTATAAGGTTGTGAGGCAGTGTTCTGGACCCTCTCCAAGGGTAAAATGATAAAGTTTACTACACCCAATGGAGTGTTTGGATCAAAATTAATAAACGGAGCTCTGACCACCTTCCTCTGTTGTTCCTGTCACCATGAGAGACTTTCTGCCATTAGCCAGCACAGGGGTCATCTACAAAGTATCCTTTCTTAGATTTGAGAACAGGCTCCATCGGTTGGATTCAGGAACTTGGGGGCTCCTGTGTACTCAAGATGACGGACTAAAGAGGAGACTCGTACCTCTGTGCAGACTTCCTGTTACAGAAGGAGGAAGGCTAGTTCAGGCCCTCTGAAGTTTGAGGGCCAGAACAAAGACCCCAGGTGATCAATTTTACAATGATTCTCCATAGGATTTGTAGTCTTCTTGCTATGGGCGTGGTTTGAATGTGAAATGTGAGCAACTGGCTCTGAGCTAATAGCAGGCATTGTTTGGGAAGGTTATAGAGCTTTGAAGAGGTAGAACCTTGCCAACACTGGGGGCATACGCTTGACAATTTATAGCCCGGTCCTACTTCCTGTTCTTTTTCCCTGAGTGTGGATGTAATATGTATGAGTCAGTCTTCTACTCCTGCCACCTTTCTTTTTTTTTTTCAAAAAATTTCATTTGTTTACTCATTCATGAGTGTGTGTGTGTGTGTGTGTGTGTGTGTGTGTGTGTGAGAGAGAGAGAGAGAGAGAGAGAGAGAGAGAGAGAGAGCACTGTTTCCCTGTGGAGGACCAACAGTGACTTCAGGAGTCAACCTGGATTGCTTCTATCTTTTTTGCTTTTCTCTGGGATTTCCCAGGCTCCACCCACCAGGGCCTGAAGTGTAGGCCACAGTTGTTTCTGCCTGGCTTTTTTATGTGGGATCTGGGATTGGAAGTCAGGACCTTCTGCTTGCAAGGCAGAGTTTTAACCCCTGAGCCACCTCTCCAGCCCCACCATGCCTTTCTTCCCTGCCACCATAGCTTTCCTCACATGCTGGTCTCTACCCTCTACCACAGAGGATCCTTTTCCAGTGGATTCTTTGGTCTGTTCTCTGGGAAGGAGGAAGGTGGCCATCTTGAAGTTTACTATTTGTCACTAGCACCATTGTCCTGTTATTTTGCAGCATTTTAAAATTCTGTTTTTGCCTTTTTGGATTCGAGGAAAGTCATTGATGGAATTCTACTAGGCTACTTCTGGTTACTGAGGCATGTCTCAGGCCACGTCTAATGATTTGTGAGGATGGTACTTGAAAGGACTGTGAAACTCTAGAAAACACTTCCAAAGACTTACAAAATCCTGGACTGGAAGACAGCTAGTGACCAAGTGCTTTCTGTGCAAGCCTGAGGAAATGAATTTAGACCACGGTGCCCATATAAAAAGTCTGGTACCGTGGCACATAGCCATAATTTCAGCATTGAGAAGGTAAATGACAATGTTCTTGGAACTTATCCTATTGGTGAGCGCCAGGTTCAGTGACAGATACTGTTTCAAAAAGTTGAAGAAGATGTCCCACATTCCTCCACACTCACATGCACTCATGTGCACATACACATGCACAAATAAACACACACACACACATGTTCCCCCCCTCAGAATTCTTAAAAGTCTTGACGCCCCAGTGTGTTTTATAGCATGCCTTACAAAATACTCACAGGTTATAGCCACATGACTGCAGTGTAGCCTGCATATCTCAGTATCAGTATTATAACAAATATCAATGCTATAACACTTAGTACTTTTAGTATATATGTGTACATTATGTGTTATGTAAACTCTGTGTAATTCTAGGTAGGTGGAGTTCTATGTTTATATTGTAGAGTATGTTATAAATATTAAGCCTACAAAAACTTATAAGATTTTGCTACTTGTTGAGGTCATTTGTTTTGTGAACTATCTTCCTAACACTTAGAAAATGTTGATCATGTAAAATAAATCATCAGAGATAAATTCTTCCCTCCTTGACTTTTAGTCTGCCTCCCCCCCCCACTCACACTGCAAAGTATCATTCAGTTGTCCATATCCTGCCTACCTTTTCCGCTGTTGTCTCCTTCCAACAGGCTTTGTAGACAGCATTCTGATAGGTGCTCTTGACTCCTGACAGGCTATCCAGATTCCTCAAGTGTGACTTGGTTCCAGTCCCTTATTTCTAACTGATCATTTCCCCAAAAAAATCAGTCAACCTTCCTGTCATAGTTCAGCCAAAAGCTTGGAAGAGAGGCACGGCAGCCCAATCCCTCTGCTGACAGAAGAGAAACTGGATCACAAGCCACACATTGACGCCATTTTTATCCTGACACTGTCCCTCTAGTTTAGCTTCTTCACTGAGCTCTTACTTTCCTCTTCCACTCCCATCCTGTGAGTGGCATGGGGAGCTGTCTTGATTATCTTTATATTCCCTGTGAAGTCTTGACTCCTGCAAGACATATCTACAAAGTCAGGGACAAATGATTATTGAAAAAGAAACAATTAAGATGACTTCGAAGTCCTTTGACTAAGAAAGCTTAAGTAAGCAGCAATTTCTGCTCTAGGCCATTCTAACTGACTCTTTCTCTGATAGCTAAAAGTCATGTAGCTTTGAGTCATTCTAAATGCTCAAATTGTTTGCCATTCAGATGCTTCTCTTTCAGAGTGCGTTCCTTTACTCCTTTGAGAGTCTAGCATTTTACCAAACCTCACAGGTGAGAACACATTACCTAAGATGCTCCTGTCTTAGTTAGAGTTGCTGTAACCAAGTCCCATAACCTGAGTGTCTCATCAATAGAAGACATTTTTATCTCGCAGTTCTGGAGGTTGGAATTCTGAGGTACCCCCTGAGAATCATGGGGTACTCCTGATAACTCTTCTGGGGTGTAGCCTCTTAAACTTTCTTTGAATCCTCATGTAGTAGATAGGTGCAATCAAGCTCTTTGTTGATCCTTGCATCAGGCTCTGGCTTGAAGGCCCTGTAACTGTTTATTATCCCATTAAGTATTAGAATTTCAGCTAATGAATTTCACTGCAAGATGAAGAGGTACTAATGTTTAGATAATAGCTGCATCTAATCACTAAAACTTTGCTTTGCCAAATATTAACTTAGAACCATGTAATGAGGCCAGTAAGAGAGCTCAGTGGATTAAGGTGCCTGCTTGCAACCCTGGAAATCTGAGTTTGATCTCAAAAATCCACATGAGAAGGAGAAAACTGATTTCTGAAAGTTATCCTCTAACTTCTCCATACTTGTGGCAGCATTCTCTCTCTCTTTCATAAATACTTAAAATATTAATATATGCATATATGCATGACAAGCCACTTATAAAAAATATAGAGATGGAGAAACATACAGGATGTCAGAAGAAAGCAAACCATCATCCCTATTCAGAACTGAGAAAATCCTGTAGTTCAAAAACCCTGTTTGTTCAACTCATAAATAACATACAAGTGAACAATAGATATTTGAAAGATACATTAGCCAGGTGCAGCCTGTGGACCTTGGAGTCTGACTCATGAGCCAACTACAAAAAGAAGAAACTGAGAAACCTTAGGAAAGTGAACATGAACTGTTATTAAGAATGGCTGTGAATTATTTTAGTATGAAATTATGATTTGGTTATAATATAAACCATTAAGAGTTGGAGCACATAATTATGAATGAAAATATGTGATACATTAAAATATTCAGATGTATTCATATACTCTTTTCGTAATTAAAAAGTTTTTTAACAGCTATCATACCCAGACCCTGTAAGTTCATACATCAGCTTTACCCTAGAGTCTGAAGCAGTTACAAAGTTCTTCATACATGTTTAATGAGCCCAGGTTTAAACAAAATCAAATTTCTCTGAAAGCAAAAATGCATACTGATAAGCTGTGGTATACTTGAAGCACTTATACTACTTTCTTGGGAGATAACTACTCTTGGAGGTCACAGTGTTCCCCGCTGAATGGCAGTTCTTCAAGGTCATCCCAGATGGCCCCTCTGGAGGCAACTCTTCAAAACAAAGCAAGGACATCTCCATTCCAAAGCAAGGTCAGAACCTCCAATGTGAACAAAAACCTACTGGCAGAATAAAAGCAATTTTCAAAGATATTTGTAAGATCTTTCTTGAATATGTACCTGAGAAATGTGGGAATTCGTGGTTCATTTACAGAAGGCTGCCTATTGATCTCAGTACTGCTTGGGAGAGACCCTGCAAAAAGAAAGGAAATAAATGGTCCACATGTTACAGTCTGATGTCTACAGAAGGACATCTGGCCAGCTCCTTTATGGAATTTAGAGAAAGACCTGAGTGAAAGACAAGCTACTACAGTTGAGCAGAACCTTCTTTCCCAAAATAAAGGTAACCCCCCAATTTATGCACCAAAGTAACCTTTACATATTTTTTCACTTTATTTTGTTTTTTAATATTGCATACATGAATGTAGTAAATATATAATATTTTCACCCCTTAGTCCCAAATTTCATCCCTTCTCTTTTTCTACTTACAATCCTTTATCTCAACCATCAGACTTCCTCCTATTGTCAAATCTTTTCATTTGTGTGGCCCACTGTTCCTTACACACTCTTAAGGACATTTCTTCTTAATTTGTAAGGTGCACACAAGTATTTTAGAGTGCTGTTCAGTTGCACATTGTGAGCAGCCAATCTGGGATGATGCCTAGAATTCTGCATTTATAGCAAGCTTGCAGAGACCCTGCTACACAGATCACATCTCGAGTTAAAGTCACAGAGTCACTTTTAGAAGTGGGATAGAATTTTCTTACTTGTTCCTCTCTAACTTCATGTTACACTCAAGGCAACTGCTCGAAATCACAAGGCAGGCCTCCATGAGGGACTGGAGGGAGAATGCAATAGAGGACTTGGAGAATGAAACTCTAAGTGTTTTTCATATTTTTTCATGCGGGCCTTCAAATGCTCTTTTTTGTGGGTGACTGCTCTTGTCTCTATTTGCTATAATGAACTACAATGAACTGCAAGTTTACAGCCATGCAGAGCAAAAGGTAGGAAAACTGCAGGAAAAAAAATGACCTAATTCTTAAAAATACATTGTCATAGATGGAGAGACTTAAGGGACACCGAAAGTAATGCAGTATTGGAGTATTGTAAAAAACCTGACTTGACTGAATGAACCATTCAATGAACAGGAGCATAGACCTGATAACAGGTATTAAAGAGTTGTTGCACAGTTTGTCAGGTGTGCTCATGTTATTATAATCATTCTACAAAAAGAGCGATGAAGCTCCATTGGCCAAGCGTGGAATGTGAAGTAGGAGGAAGACTGGTTGGGAAGAAGAGGGCTTTCAGCTGGACGAGGTGAAGGGATGGGGTCCAGGAATATGGGTGACCCAGATTCATTGTATGTGTGTTTGACACTGTCAAGGAATCTCAAAGAATCCCTTTTCCTCACTTCATACATATATGTACACACACACACACACACACACAGACACACACACACGCATGTATACACACACATTTACGTATGAAATTATAACCTGTCTGAATTTGCTTGAAAACATTTGCACACATAAGAAATGTACAAATGGCTATTTCAGGGTGGTTTTCCCTGGAGTTCTTGTTCTGGAGCCAAAGAACAAAACCAGCCACATTGAAAGGTACAAGCAGGGACTTTATTGAGAAGAGCACAGCAACTCTTGGATGCTCAGTTCAAGAGAGGTAGGGAGGAAGCCATATGGTGGGCGAGCATTCGAGCAAAGAAGATAGCTTCAGATCAGAGACAACAAGGAGACAGCCACCATCACCATGAACACATGTCTAGGAGATAACAGAGCCACCATGGTGTGTCTTTATGGCCATGGTGGGAGAGCCGGAAGAAGAGAGAGAGTGATAGGTCGAGCCATAATTTTTCATAATCCATTGATTATGTTAATTGTTAATGAGTGGCCCAGAGTTACTGGGAAAATAAAATAAAGATTGGAGAGGCTGTGGGCATGGTTCTCACAGGACCGGAACATTCCTATCTTCCATAGCGGTCCAACAGAAATTAAATTACTCCCTCATGGGAGAGTAGAGAGGGACAGGAAAAGGAAGGCAGAGTGTGAATTAATACGAATCATTCTTGTGACTAAACTTTTTAAAACTTTGAATTTGAAAATTACAGCCCTCCAAAATTATGTTATTTTTGAAGACCCCCACACATATTATTTAGTTTATGCTTACATAGTATCTTGTGTCATCAAGTTGCAATGTTATTTCCAGTTATGGGTAACTATAGATAATGAATATATGAAATCAAAGTTGAATTCTGTTTTGCATGATGTGTTAATCAGAAATAATGTACTTTGAAGGAGAAACTAAAATCCACAAAAGTAAGCAAAAATATAATGATCACATGGTGGCAATTCAAAGCTACAATAGCAGGTTTTTCTTGGGATGAAAATTCAGAGAAAAAAAAAAACTGTTGGGATTTCTCTTTCTACGTGTCCAGTCCTATGTCTCTGGAGATACAAGTAGTTGATTTTCTGCTTTTTTTTTTCTATCACCTTTACATGTAATCATTGTGCATCCATAAACAAGCAAATATTTGTTTGATAAAGAGAATACATAATTCAGACATAGTTTTTCACTTCTGTCTTCATTCAAATTCTGGAATGGCATAATCCAGTTTTATTGATCTTTGGATTAAATCACCATGCCAGGCTAATCGGGGATGGCCATGAAGAGGTGGGATGTGTTGACTCAATGTGATGGGAGCCTGCTCGTTCATCTATAGTTAGAGGGTAGGTGGGAAAGAGAACAGGAATAAGCAAAGCTGAGACGCCAACAAACTAACTCCTACATCCCTCAGAATCAGTCATCAGTAAGTTGCCTTCACATTTTCTTGATTCTAATCCCTCAGAAGAAGCTGTAAGAGCTGATTTCTCACTTTCATTTATAAGTGAAAACGAACAATGTCAACAAAAGATGACTTTATTGTGTGATTAGTGCTGCACTGGAGTGCACCTGAGATTCATGGGTGAAACACAGGAGGACATGGATAGCCCTGATCACCACAAGAATGGGGACTACTGGCAGGTGAAAGTGAACTCTCTTCCGGGTGACTATTCAGTCTGCGAGGACTGCTAAAGAGGCGGTCCTCCCCTGGCTAGGACACAGGCTCTATGGCTCAAGCCGCTGTAAGTCTCAGGACTATGTTGTGAATGTTGTGCCTTGCTCTCTTGATGGCTGAGGTATCTGCAACTCTATCTCTTCATGATGATCCTCCCCCGGATTTTGTGCAATTTTGTTCAGCCATAAGATATTCTTGAGTAGTGCCACTGTGCCGTCCAGTTCAAGGCCACTGTGAGGGCTGGGGAGGCAACTCAAGGCGAAAGTTTTTGTGCCTCGAAAGCAAAACGACCTGAGTTTGGATCGCCAGATCCTGCGTAAAAATGCCAGATGGACATGGCACCGGCTTGTATTTATGGCCTTGGAAGGTAGATCCCAGGAAAGCCCAGAGCAAAGCAATAAGGAGGTAGAACAATCCAGGATGATTCCAGGTGTCACCCTTGTGTCTCCATAGACATACACAGTCAAGTGCCCTCTTATATACACATCCATGCTTGCTTGCAAGCACGCGCACGCGCAACGCACACACACACATGCTGCTGTGTATAGGGTCTCAGAACATCCTCCACAGATGCACCGGGGACACTGGCAATGCAAGTCGAAAACCCACTACTGGCACGACCTCCCTTTCTACACTGTGACCATGTGTGTGAGGAGAAGAGTTATTTCATAATTAGATGGTTTAATCGGCGTTGCTAGTCTTAGAGAAGCAGAAACAGGGAGAGAGTTGTGGAAAAGAAAATAGGAAAGAAAATGAATGATAAGAACCAGTATAGTTGGTATGCATCTTTCACTGTGCCTCGAAGCATATACTTTAACCACCCTGCGGCTAAGTTTCCGGGTAGAGAATGGTCTTGGTGTTTTATCAGGAGTGCTGGGTGGAGGAGTCTGTGTGCATATAGACACTGACCGCCCTTATGGTCAACCAAGTCACTGTGTTTGAAGTAGCAATGTAAGAGAAACACAGCTGGATTTATGCTGGAACAATGGGAGGGCCCCACCTTTCTTGCCATTGTGAGCATATGAAACTAGAGAAGTGCTTAACATATGAAGTCAGAGTTTAAAATGGCATGCTTTTGTGCTGTCCGCTGGCCATCTGGAGCGCACAATGAAAGGAAGTCCATTAGATGGAAACTCTTGAACTGGCCAAACACTGTAACTTGAATTTGGAAAGCTTAAAGAGAACAGCAGAACCAGTTCCTACTTGGAATGGAGTTTGTTTACTTTGCTTACTTGAAGCGAGAGCCAAGGGCCCTAATGGTTTTGAATGGCTCTAAGGATTCTTTTGTTTTTGTCCAGTGGGGCACTTAGTCTAGGCCACTTTCTGCAAATGAGCTTTTGTAGATAGCATAGGACTTTCTTCTTAAATTTTAAGGAATTTTAAAATTTCTCAGAAACTATTCCTAAAATTATATTCCCCCTCACCCAACATAGCTGCCTAGGATCAAAGAGAAGCGAAGCATTTGTATTTATAGCCTCTTACAGAGTCTCTCTGCTGGAAAGGTAGGGTTATTATTGTCTTGGGGAGGAGGGTAAAGGTGTGAGGAAAGGGGATGGTGGGTGATAAAGGATGTTAACGAAAGATGACATTTTTCAGTGTAAGCCAATGTTTTACTAGGGCAGAGTGGCCTATGTCCAAGTCGTGCCTAGGGCTTTGCTTGAGAAAAGAAGGAAGAGAAGGACAAGCCAGTGGTTTGGCAGTGTTGCAAAAGGAACATCAGAAGTAATACACCTTTGCATGTACATGGTAACCCGGACACCTTCTCCAGTCTGAGCACAGATCAACGCAGGTGGAAGGCCTGGTGACACATTTCCTCCTTCGGTGTGATTAGCACCTGGACAGCCTTAGGACTGAGGACACTGGACGGACTCTCATCTGTGATGATGAGATGGTGCTGTCTCCCAGCCCCAGTCCCGGCACAGACAGACCTGGACTCTTCACTGACAAAACAAGAGCCCTGGGATCAGTGGCTTCCAGACTCTTTATATCAAAGACGATGGAGCAATTCTTCCACGTGAAACATTACACAAGGCTGAGATAGAAAACAGATCATAGCAACTGTCACGTCTGAAGCCTGGGTGGAAGCCAGGCCCCTGAGCTCTCTGTGGCTCCCAAAGGAGACCTGTGCTCTTTTGTACTTTTGTCCAGCCAGCTCCCATCTTCCTTGCGCCTTCCAGGGACAGGGCACTGTGCCTGGATGCTGGGCCTGCCCCTGTGACTGGCTTTGGTTGGACCAGGAGCAGATCTGACATTCTTCTCCTTCAGAATGAGTGGGCGTGATCAAGATGGCCTGGGATCCAGCATCCCTGATCTCCAAGGTAGGAAAAGTGTGATCCAGAAAGAGAGATTCCTTCAGTCTGGAAACAGAAACAAATAGAACACATGCATATTTTGTTCTTAGCTTGTCAAAAGTACGAGAAATCAAGGTTTGCTTTCAAAATTCAGTGGGATTTGGGGGAAATGTTATGCAGCCTTATCCTAACAAAGACTGGCCAGTGGAAAATCCCAGAACAAATTCTCAGGCACAGTACATAGACATAACTAGTGTAGGAAAGTCAAACTCTAACATATTAAAAAAAAGAATTAAACAGTTAAAACAAAAACCTCACTTGTGTCCAATTGATGGTGACCTTATTAGGCAATTGGATTGTTTTAGCAGAGATACCTAGTATCATCACATTCTGTGTCATTTCCAGCCTGATTTTTCCAGAACCTAGACCACTTTGTGAGATTTCCAGTATTACTCAAATGAATTACTCTTTTCCTAAGTCACTTGTAAACAATATCTTTAATTGATTTTTGAGTTCCCTGTTGTATTAAACATCATAGCCATTTCTCACTGTCTTCATGTCTCACATACACAGGGGAGTAGAAAGGAAGAATGTGAAAGGATGACCCAGCTGAGCGAGGTGGGTTCCTTCCAGCGAGGTTCGACACGGTCCACCTCCCTGTATCTCTCATCCCATGCACTCTCTCCCAGCTTCTCTGGCTGCTCTAGCACAGTGATGTACAACTGCCTTTTCTCTGGAGCTTGGCTCACCCCTACCCTCCAGGTACCTCCAGCAGCCTGAAGCCCTGCCTGCACCTGGAAGACATAAATGGGCACTGCTTGATGCCATTCCTAGAATCACATTGAAACTAGTTTCACAGAGTAGGTATGTCCTCATAACTCTCTCCCCCACCCCATATGTGGCCCTCAGTCCCCCTCCTAAGCACACTCCTCCACTAAATCCTAGCACCTGAACCCCTGTCTCCAGCTTCGATTACTGGAAAACAAATATAGACACTTTGCCTTCCTAACTCCAACTCCTTCCTTCCCGGGAACTCTGCGGCCCAAATAACCTTTATGGAAGATAAGCATTTGTTTTGTAGGGAAGTTACCAGGGCAATGGGAAACCATATGGATCATTCAGAGTGATGAGCACCTTCACAGGGACTCTTCATGTGGCTGATGGCAACATTTTAGCCACTGCCACCAAGACAGAAGCTTTGCAGAGCAAGCATGGAGTGGAGGAAAGATGATCATATCTGTTCAGCTAGCGGAGCTGAAAAACTTCAGCCACTGGAGCCTGTCAGATTTCGAGTCTCTAAAATGTGTCTTTGTCTGAGATACTTTCCTCAATATTAAATTTTCCAAATTCCATAATTTCATCCTTTCTGATGGGTGAATAGTATTCCACTGGGTGTATATGCATCACATTTTCATTACCCATGCCTCTGTTGATGGGCATGTTGGCTGATTCCTTTTTTTTTTTTTTTTCTGTTGTGGTGTCCACTATCTTGCCTCTAGGGACATTATTTTCTCTCTTTTTTATATCTAAGCAGACTAAAAAGGGATCTCCACCATTTTCCAGTCATTTATTGAGCATCTTCTGGATATAACACTGTCTTAGTCCCATGAACATCTCTATGAGCCCAACCCAGTCCATCAAAATTATAGCTTATTGGGACAAAGATGTTTCAATTTAAGAACTGGAGAGGTGGTTTTTTTTTTGTTTGTTTGTTTGTTTTGTTCCAATAGAAATGTTTTCTAATAAGAAAGGCAAATACATGGAACATGGATGTGGTATCTCCGTGGATCACAATACCAGCAAGCGCCTGCAACACGCCCCTCTTGGTGTGTTGCCACTTTCCACTCTGTGCAAACGTGATGCAAAGAGATGGGTATCTATAGGCACAACCTTTTCCATTGAATTAGAGTGTTTTTTTCCCCCAAACCAGTGTCTTTGGACACGCATGTCACTCACTGCTGGGAATTCTGACACTGTTCTTTCTTGACTCCCAGAGCTCTTCCTCCTGCTTTGAGACTCATTCACACAGTAGCCACTCCAGGAACTGCATTTGCTCAGCACAGTGGATACACCATGGTTTATAGTGCGGGGCCTACGGATTTTCTTCTTAGAGGGTCTCACTCTATAAGCACACTGTGGCTTCTTTAGAACAAAGATCAACCTGGAGTGTGGAAATACTCCAATAGTGATAGTAATAACAACAGACATGGATTGAACACTTACCTCACGGCACATACGGTTCCAAGCATTTTATCTTAGCAAATTAACACTTCCTAAATATTCATCATCTCTATTTTTCAAATAAGCATAACAAGAAATTTAGATAACCTGCCTAATAGATTTCAAGTCAAGCCCCCAGGAGAGCTTTTAATCTTATGAGGAATTCTTCACCTAATATCCTCAGGGAGTTGGTGGTAGAACTCTGGAGGAGAGTGTGTAAGAATGCATCGAGGTCTATCTTTGAATAATTTCTAACTAAATTGACCTGTTTCCTTTGAGAATGTAGCACAAATCAGAGCAGTATTTGCAAAAGCTGTGTGTGATTTCATTATGAGTAAATGCCATAAGTGCTTTTCTATTATGTGATATTTGAGACTGAATTGTCTAAATGTACTGTTTACATCCTTCCCTATTTAGTAATTACAGTAGTTATCATACTAGCTACTACATATAGTTGCTTTTTTAACATTAATAAAGTACATATCAGAAATTTGTTTTTTAAAATACATTTTAATTCTTTTTGAAAGAGATGGGTATTTTTGTATTTTCTTTTCTTTTTCTCCCCTCTCATCCTCTTTTCTCCTTTTCTCTTGTGTCTGATCTGCACCATGCTGGCCTCAGACTCCCAAGTGACCCTCCTGCCTCTAACTCCTCCAGAATTCTGGAATTATAGGCCTGCGCTAGCACACTTGACTTTGATCCTGTCTCGTTCTATTTATATGTATAAACCATGATTCTGCCACAACCTGGGTGAATCGCAAATATCATGTAAATAAAAGTAGTTTGTCACAAAGGAGACTTTGCTGTACAATTCCCTTCATAAAACTTCAAGTCTACAGAGACAGGCATTAGAGTAGCGGTTCCCAAGGGCTGGGGGAAGTGGGGCTGCCAGTGACTCTAATGGTATTGATTTCTCCTGGGGGAGTAGAGAAAGTGCTCTCAGTAGACTCTGGTGGCCATTACACAGCTCCACAAGTGGAATTGCGTGCACACGGTGAATATTCTAACACTGAGGTTAGGTCTCAATGCAACATCATTCAGAGAAGCTCATGCTTCCCTGTACTGCTTGGCCATCCAGGGGCGGGAGTGCAGAAAGAGAGAGGCCTGACAAGCATATTAAAAAATTCTGATAAAAATTTCATTCATTCATTCATTCATTCATTCATTCATTCATTCATTCGTGTGTGTGTGTGTGTGTGTGTGTGTGTGTGTGTATGCGTGTGCGCGTGCACGCGAGGGCACTGTGTGTCCCTGTGGAAGACCAAAGGTGACTCAGGGAATCACCCTGGATTGCTTTTACCTTTGCTTCTCTTTGGGATTTCCCAGGCTCCAATCCACCAGGGCCGGAAGTGTAAGCTGCCCGCATTTCTGCCTGGTGTTTTTACGTCACCCCTGGGGTCTGAATTCAGGACCTTCTGCTCGAGACAGAATCTTAACCCCCCTGAGCCATCTCTCCTGCTCCTGATACAAATTTTAAGAGAAACTACTCATTAATGTGGGTGTAAGTAACTGAAATCATATCGTGACTTGAACTGCTACAGTGGAACTGACAGGAAGGGATGTGAATATTAAGGAAAATTTCCTGAAATCCATCGGATACTAAAGGAACAAAACAAGAGCCCAGGACTGTTTGACCCTTGGCTCCTTACTGAGATATCAGATTTCCTTCATGTTTCCTATTCAGCCAGATGCTCTTAATCAAACCCCCAGGACAGGAAGTAGGGACTTCCTTTCCTTTCAGGCGGGCACAGCCCACAAAGAAGTCCATGTTGAGTGCAAGGTAATTTTTCTTAAGTCCCTTCACAGGACACCTATCACCCCCCTGTGCACGAGAGAGTTTGTTAAGTGGGGTTATGTTTTAGGATGGTTAGTGGTCAGAATTGAAGGCATTTGTTTCCTTGGTGACTTTATACTGCACATTCACACTAGAAAATCCTCGGACCCTCCTCCTTACCCGAGAGGACCAATAGGGGGGCTCACCTTCTCAAAGAAGGCTTCTCAGGAGACCACGTTCAGACTGCCATGGGATGAATGATGTCACTCGCTCTGCCTGGGGTCATCTCCAGATCATTGGCTCCCCTCTATTGAGCCGTTCAGAAGACCCTGTTGGTGCCCTCCCTATGGTTCTTTGAAACTTTGGGGAGACAGTTTTGTACATGCTGACAGTTCCTTATCATTTTAAGCACCTGCTTTTCTACTGACCAAGGAACTTCCTTAAGCAAAGAAAGGCAGCTGGGGCTGGGATGGCCAGGGAATTTAATGAGCCCAGGTGCAATTCACAATCCTTGAAGGGAATGGGAATGATAGATTAGTTTCCTCACCCTGCAGGTGTTTACTCCACTGCCTGCTCCTCCGAGGACTGAGCGCCAGGTGTCCAGCTGGTGATAAGCTCATTTATGTCACTTTCTCTTCATTCCTGGCTCACTGTACCACCCTCTCACTTCAGCTTGTTAAAATCATCTCTGGAACAAAATATTTGTATCCAAGTTCTTTTGTACGGGCTTTCCTTAGGAGTATACAGTTTAAATAAGCATGCACAAGACATGGCTAGATAAAACTATAACAACAGATTTTGAAATGTGACAGACAACAGAACACCCATCAGGCCAAAAGCCCCCAAGACCCCTGGGATGTAGGAATTTTATTCCACTAATTCCGCCATTGGTCAAACATTTGGGAGCTCCCATTTTTCACTTTTGACTATTGATTCAAGATCTCCAGACATCACATTTTCATTTGGTGAACATTAGACACATTGCTTGATTTTGCAAGAAAATTAGTTCAGACCAAGTCTAAAGCACAGTGTGGACCAGAGTGACAAAACTCTTCTTTCTTCCTGTGAATCAAAAATGGCGCCAAGGGGTATTCCAAGAACATATTGCCTACTCCACAGCAGCTTAACGCAGAAACAACATAAAGGCCTCTCCAGAGATAAACAGATAAGGAAATGTGGTATGTCAAAGACATAGATAAGTTTAAAAAAGAATCAAACACTGATACTTGCTCCAACATGTATGAGCTTTGAAAACATGCTAACTGAAAGAAGCCAGACATAGAAGGCCACATGTTATGTGATTCTATTTACTTGACACATGTACAAGAGGCAAATCCCAAGGGAAAGAAGGCAGACTAATCATTTGGGGACTGTGAGGAGGAGGGGAATGCAATGACTGCTTACAGGTTACTGAGCTGCCTTTCAGGTGATGAAAATGTTTTATTGTTGTTCTGTTTTGTTCTTGAGATTTATGAAATATGAGTTTATTAGAGCCGAGGGTCTGATGGCCAAGGGAACCATTGTTTAGCCTTAAGGCAGGAAGACGTTAGAACAGAAGAAACAGCTTAAAGTTGGAAAGAACGGGGAGAGAGGAACATAGCATGTTGGGAGAAGTAAAGAGGGACCAAAGAGAACAATGAAAATGCTTTAAGTTAGGTAGAGGCAATGATTACCATATGTAATCATTGTAAAATGCCACTGAAATAATTTGGTGGCTCAGTTTATGTTAGCTGTAAAAATGCACTGTTGTTACATCTTTCTCTCCTTTTTCCAGTAGCAAGGTTGATATCCAGAACATTCAGCAGTTCAGACTGTTCAGAGATCAATCGTATGCTGGACAGAAGGGCTAAGAAAAAATGTGGCAGGTGCTATGCTGCTAGACCATGGGAGTCTGGGCAGCTGGGACCATAGATGGCCACTCTGTGGAGGACAGCACAATGGTCGTGTGCTCCCATGGAAAAGGTGTTAATGGTGCCAGATCCAAGGTCAGAGGTCCAACTGTCAAGGGACCCATTCACCCCAGAAAGCAAGTAGAAAGGTAATAGTGTGAAGCTAAGAAAGAAATTTAATCAATGTGGCCATATCGGGGAGGCGACGGAGATCAAGGATGTCATCCTGTCTCAGGGGTATGAACATATCAGAGAAGGGAGGGACAAACAGGAAGGTGTGTGTGGAGGAACTAATGCTTCATCAACCTTGCGCATACTATGGTGTCATTGGTTATCATCTCTGTTCTCCTGGGAGGCTCCACAGACGTGCTCATCACTGTTAACCCTGGCGGGGGCAATCTGGTACTCACAAGAGGATTGCTCCTGCTTGTGTGTGAGGGAGGACAGCAGCCTCTGCTCCTGCCTGGGGATGCTCTTCTTATGGTCTATCTGCTAAGGTGACAGGAGGTTAGAACAATGACTGAGGCCGTCCAGGTACCACCAGGGATCTGGAACAGGGTTTTGTAAAAGCCATAATTGCCTTTATCTTACTACCTTCAGAATTAAAGCACAAGGAGGTGGGTTAGAGGAAGTTTAGGCTGATCAACTTGTTTCACTAGTTTTCAGACACAGTCCTCAAGTAATCAACATAGCTGCAGGCAGTGTTGCCCAAGAATTGGACTCAAAGTTTTAAGACAAAGCACGTAGCAAAGATGCTAAGCTTCACCTGCTTTTAGGTACCCAAACAGAACATTCAAACCCAAGTGAAGAGTTGGTGCTTTTATAAAAGCATTATCTAAGTCCTTGTTACATTTAAAAATCTCTACAATCAGACAGTCTTCCTCAGTATACTCGTTATCGTTCTGCTTGTGTTGCTATTCAGGTCTTAGTTCAAGAACCTTCCTCTATTTAGTCTCAGGACCCCAAAGTAAGAGCACAGCTGGAGCTGGGGTACACTAGAGCCCTGCCATCCCCATACCTCGGAGCCACGGCTGTAGCATATTCTTTGCAGCAGAATATGTGGCCCCACCCATTTTAAAGCTCCCTGAAGTCAGGTGAGAAGTCAGCCTTCCGTTTCAGAGAGTGGTCTGGGACCAGGACGTTGGATCTGCCCCAGAAGCTTGTCAGAAATGCGGACACTTGGAGTCACCCCAGGACTGCAGAATCAGGACCCTGGAGGATTTCCATCCGCCCACTCAGAAATTTGCTATTGAGATGCCATCTCTGGGGTTCTGAATGCTTTGACTTCGAAATTAGGTTTCTCTCTCTCTCTCTCTCTCTCTCTCTCTCTCTCTCTCTCTCTCTCTCTCTCTCTCTCCCCCTTGCAGTTCTTTTACTGCCAGGATTTGGAATAAACACAACTTAGTTATTTTTTGCACATCATCCAGGGCTTTTCTGGGAAGAACCAAAAGCAGCTCATAGAAAACCCACGACTTATTCAGTCTTTTGTTTTATCTTAGAATTTCATGTCAATTTTGTATTCGATTCCATTTGAATATTGATATTTGCCTTAAGTTGGTATTACATGCAGTTAACCTCTAAAATATTTGAAACAAACAGATGTTTCAGAAAGATGCAGCATGTTTTTAATTGCCCCCCTCCCAACATGTGTCAACGGTTTAGTCACCACCCATTGATGCTGTGTGGTGGCAGTGGGTCCTTAAAGAAGTGGGGCTACTGGAAAGAAGTTCAGTCATTGATATTTCTTTGAAGAGGATATTGGAAGCCCACCCTCCTCCTCATTGCCCTCTGGTAACAATGAGACAACTCTAATTCTTCAACATTCCTTATCCTGTGGTGTTCTTCTTGCAACAAGTCCAAAAGCAACAAAGCCAGTCCTAGACTGAAGCCCGCAAAACACTGAATTAAAATAAACCTTTCTATCTTTTAAATTGATTATTTCAGGTATTTACTTATGGCCATAGGAGGCTGGCTATTAGAACTCCTTTCCTTTTAGCATCTTAAGCACACGCCAAAGCCGAGGCAAAGTGACTGAAATATTAATCATTCAGTGGGAAAACAGTTGGATATTTCAGGTTCCAATTATTAGGGAAAATACAAAAATAGAGAAACACAATTAGACTTTTAAATACTGGAGAATGATCACAAAATAAGACAAAAATTGTTTGGAGACAGACTCCGAAAGCAAGAGATATTTAAATTAGCTACAGAAGAATTTTCTAAGGTCAGGGATATCGTTAGGTTCCCTAGAAGCAGAATCTGAGGCAAATGTTTGGGCATGTGCGTGACTTACTGAGTGGGCTTCTTGGGGGAAGGGGAGTGAAGAAAGTAAAATAGGTTTGTGCTTAGCAAAAATGACAGGAAGAGACAAGGTGAGGGACGGTTATGCTTAGCTAATCAGCCTTGGTCAAACTATGTTGTCATCTCACTTCTCATTCTTCCAGGCGGCTGCAGATTAAAACCTAGCTGCGGCTGGAATTCCAGAGAGTTCTGGAGCATGGACCATACCACTGAGCTGTGTCTATGGGGGCAAGAGGGCTGATGTGTCCACATGTCAGTGACTCTATTCCAAGAGAAGAGGTCAGCTGGGCATACTAACTCCTGCTCTGTCTGGGGCAGAGTTCTGGGGTGAGGGATCTGTTCCTCAGCAGGAAGTCCCGTGGCAGCCAGGAGAACCAGGGGAGCAATGGCAGCCACTACCCATCATGGTGCGAGCTCTGACACTCCCATTATGTTGTTCTTTTGCCAAGAGGTGGGATCCTGTTTGCTGTATCCCTTCAACACACAGCTACCCACAGTGTGATCATAGATTTGGTCTGGGAATGTGTCCTTAGTTACTTTCTGTCATCCCATAAGCATCTGTTGCACTTCACCTGCATGTTGCTGGTGAAATCATGACGTAAACAGCTTAAGGGAACAAGGACTTTATTCTCCTACTATCGTCCAGTTACAGTTCTTAGTCCAGTTGGCAGGAGAGCATGTATCATCACCAAAGGGCTGAGGGAACCGGCCACACCGTCTTTACATAATGGTTGAGAGAGGGACGATCCTTACTTGCCAGACCAGCGTGTATGGCCAAGTGTGCACAAGGATGCCAACTTCCTCGACCTCATCTCTGTATTTTATTCACCTGTCAGGGCCTAGTCCCACCCACCATGAGCCGGGCCTTCCCCATCAACTAGACAATCTCCTGCAGGTTTACTCTGGGCTTAACTCAACTACTGATTCTCTACAAATGTGCCCAGAGCTCGAAATATCAACCATCCAGTTGTCACTTGTGCCTAACTATGACAGCATCCTAGAGTATATGTACACAAATACAGGTGACCATGACGTCCTCAGGGACCTTACTAGTCACAGCAGCATAAGCTGCTGATCGCTGTCATAGCTAGATACAGGTGTCAACTTGACGGATGTGGGTTCAAGCCCGGGGCACATTTGTAAAGAATTAGTGGTTGAGGTAGGCCCAGAGCAAACCTGCAAGAGATTGTCTAGCTCATGGGGAAGCCAGCCTAGGGTGGGTGGGGCCAGTTCCCGGGCAAGTAATAAGATGGAGGGACCTAGTTAAGGAAATTGGCATCCTTTTGCATACTAGGCCAGATGTGCCAATCTGGCAGGTAAGGACTCCCCCTCTCAGTCTTGTGGATATAGTGTGGCCAGTTCCCTGGGTCCTTGGTTTTGGTGTGAGATCTGCTGCCAAGGAACTATAAGCAGGCAATCATAAGCCAAAATAAAACCACTCACTCCCTTAAGCCCTTTAGGTGTCAATTAATTGGCAGCATGCAGAGCGTCTGCAATACTCACCAAGAAGTTGTTGTACTTACGTGGTTACCTACTGGTGTCATTTTATTTCTTTTACTGTAGCTGAATTTGACCAGCGTGGACAGAGAGCCCTAGCCTCTGCTCTTGGAAAACAATTCCCTAGGGATCCTGGGGTTTCCCTCCCCCAGTGCTTTGCTATCTCTCCAGTCTCTAAGGTAGCTCCCTTCCTTCCTACTCCCCCCACAATGGGGAACCACCCCTCAGAGCGAGGCCAGTACATCACCAGGCAGGAAAACATCTGTACATGTCAAGTAACTTTCAGACACAAAGATTATGATTCTTTCAAAATCACCTTGAATGACCCAAGGCTGGGGAGGCAGCCTGCTTTCAGACTGCACAAAACCTGGAAATGCTTTTCTCACCACATGAGTTAGTTGGGGTGTTAGTGAGACTCTCCAGGAGGCAGCACACTGCTTGTGTGCCTCCCTTTTCTTCATTTTCACCCCATTTTCCTGTTTTTTTTTTTTTTTTTTTTTTTTTTCTGTCACCGGGCTGGGAAGGAAGGTACTGCAACACAGTAGAAGATGAAATCCTCTAAGCAGGCCTTGGAATTCGGAAACAGAGCCAGAGCACGGGCAACAAGTGACTCCCAGTGTGACCATCTTGTTCTTATTGTGCTAAAACCCCATTAAAAAACATGTTGCCTGCTTTGATACAACTGTAGTGTGCACCACATTCTCTGCAGTGTTGACTGATTAACTTGACCGCAGCATTCTTGGGAAGGTGTTGTTTCCGGGCACAGAAAGTCTTGGATCCTGAGTTCTTCCTTCAACAGCAGAGTTGAAAAGCTTGAGTTGTTATTAGTCCACAATTACATATGCAGAGCTGTGTGTGCCTGGGAACGCTGCCATTGGCAATGGTGGTGTGTTTTCTGTCACCCCAAACAAATGTCTGTCTGTGTTCACAATGGTCTCAGTGCTCTTTTTACCAGAAGGACATGTTCGATCATCAGCTGTTCTAAAGATGGCTGAAGGGGTTATGGTATAGCTCACTGGTAGAGTGCTTACTTAGCATGCGGAAAACCCTGGGTTGGAACCCCAGCACAGAATAAGCTGGCCTTGGTGGCATACCCGTAATCCCAGCTCTCAGAGATGGAGGCAGGAAGGATCAGAAGTTAAGAGGCCATTCTTTTTTTTTTTTTATTAAAAATTTAATTATACATTTTAAAATTTTTTACCAGTTCCCTCCCTCCCCCCTACTCCCCCTCCCCTTCCCCCAGTGCCTCACCCCCAATTCCCAGAGAGTCCTTTATTGTGTACGCCTAGCTCTCCACTGGGTCCTCCTCTCCGATGACATATAAGGACTCACTGGCATTTCCATAAGCCCTTTCTCTTGTTCCCCTTAAGCATAAGATCACTACTATGGCTGTCAATCCCTTGCCTCCAGGGGTCTCGGTGCCCTTAACAGATGCTAGACTTTATGAGGGCAACAGTGCGCTGGACATTGCGCAGGGCATGCAAAGTCCCATTATGATTGCTTTGGCCCCAACTATTGTTGAGAATCTTGCAAATCGTTGCTCCTCCCATCCTTTTGCTCTTACAATCTTACCGCCCCCTCTTCCGCAAATGTCCCTGAGCTCCAGGATGGGGAGAGATTAGGCTGGCCTAGTTCTATGTGATTGATATAGAGTCTCTGAAGTTCTGGATTGTGGTTTGTTGATTTTCTTTTGCAGTTTTGCTGCTCCTGCAATTCCCTTCACTCCATTCTGCTGGGCACTGTATGTCACCCCCTGGCCAGAGACAAAAAGCTGTTAAACTGGAGTCTTGTTGTAATAGCACATTCAAGGGTAGATGTAATAAGAGTAGGAAACCTCACTGAGGGAGGGGTCCATCACCCATTTGCAAAATGATTACTTTTTATCTGCTAGACTATATGCCCTCCCCTTCTGGTGAGATCAGGAAAGAACGTCTGTGGACTTAACCAGGTTTCTCATTACTTACTTGCAGACCTTGATGGAGGCCTATTTTCTCTGCTGTAACATGGTCTCCTCTCTCCTTGTTTCTGGTGTGGCCCTCCTAACCCATCTCTCTTGTTCATAATCCTTGCAATTACTGTGTTACATAGGTTTACTTTTGAGTGTCTCAATGTGGGCTGGGTGAGTTTGGTACTAGGAACCACCTATTAGGGAGTACATACGGCACTTGATTTTCTGGGTTTGGGATACTTCACTTAATATAATTCCTTCTAATGACATCCATTTCCCAGCAAATTCCAGTAATTCATCATTTTTGATGGCTGAGTAGTACTCCATTGTATAGATGTACCACCTTTTCCTTATCCACTCGTCAACTGTTGGACATTTGGGTTGATTCCATGACTTTGCTATTGTAAACAGTGCTGCTATGAACATGGTCGAGCTTGTGCTATCGAGGCGAACCTCTGCTGCATGGGGGGTTATTCCCAAAAGTGGGATAGCAGGGTTATATGGCATTTCAATCTTTAATTTCTTTAAGAATCTCCAGACGGCTCGCCAGAGTGGCTGTATGAGCCTGCATTCCCACCAACAATGTAGGAGACTTCCCCTCTCTCCACATCCTCTCCAGCATTTTTCGTTGTTTGTATTGTGGATTTTTGCCATCCTGACCGGGGTGAGATGATATCTCAGGGAAGTTTTGATTTGCATTTCCCTGATGGCGAAGGAAGTGGAGCATTTTTTAAGATAATTGTTAGACATTTTAATTTCATCCCTGGTAAAGTTTCTTTGAAGTTCCAGGGCCCATTTTTTAATTGGGCCAGTGTTTTCCTTGGAGTTTAATTTTCTAAGTTCTTTGTGCACTCTGGACAGTAGAGCTCTGTCAGATATGTGGTTAGTGAAGATTTTCTCCCATTCTGTGGGTTGCCTTTGAGCTCGTGTGACAATCTCTTTATCTGAACAGGAGCTCTTTAATTTCACAAGATCCCAACTGTTGAGAGTTGGTAGCAGTGACTGTGCCATTGGATGTCTGTTTAGGAAGTGTTGGCCTAGCCCAATCAGCTCGAGGGAGTTCCTATCCTTTCAACTATGGTTTTTAAAGTCTCTGGCCTGATATCAAGGTCCTTGATCCATTTGGAATTAAGTCTTGTACATGGTGACAAGTACGGGTCCAGCTTTAATCTTCTGCATGTGGAGATCCAGTTTTGCCAGCACCATTTGTTGAAGATGCTGTTCTTTTTCCATTGGATTCTTTGGGCCCCTTTGTCAAAGACCAAATGGCTGTAACTTTGTGGGCTTATATCTGGGTCTTCAATCCTTATCCATTGATCTGTGTGTCTATTTTGGAGCCAGTACCAGGCTGTCTTTATAACTATGGATTTGTAGTATAGACTTAGGTTTGGTATGGTAATACCTCCAGCTGTGTTTTTGTTACTCAGGATTGTTTTTGCTATCCTGGGTCTTTTGTGCCTCCATATGAACTTTGAGATTGTTTGGTCAACTTCTTTGAAGAATTGCTTTGGGATTTTGATTGGTATAGCATTGAATCTGTATATTGCCTTTGGTAGGATGGTCATTTTTACAATGTTGATTCTGCCAATCCAGGAACATGGGAGGTCTTTCCACCTTCTGGTGTCTTCTGCAATTTCTTTCTTTAGGGTTTTAAAGTTTTCATTGTAAAGGTCTTTTACCTCCTTAGTTAGGTTTATACCAAGGTATTTCATTTTTTTAGGGGTTATAGTAAATGGCATGGTTTCTCTCAAGGCTTTTTCACTTCTTTCATTCTGGGCATATAGGAAGGCCTCTGATTTTTGCACATTTATTTTGTATCCTGCCACCCTGCTGAACTTCTCAATTAGTTCCAGGAGCTTCCTGGTGGAGTTTTTGGGATCCCTCAGGTATAAGATCATGTCATCTGCAAATAGGGATAGCTTGATTTCTTCCTTGCCGATTTGAATCCCTCTTATGTCCCTTTCTTGTCTTATGGCTTCAGCTAAGACTTCAAGTACAATATTGAATAGAAGTGGTGAGAGTGGACAGCCTTGTCTAGTTCCTGATCGAAGTGGGAATGCTTCCAATTGTTCCCCATTGAGCATAATCCTTGCTGTGGGCTTGTTGTATACAGCTTTTATTATATTGATAAAGGTTCCTTCCATTCCTACTGTCTCTAGCGTTTTGATCATAAAAGGCTGTTGGATCTTGTCAAAAGCTTTTTCTGCATCTATCGAGAGTATCATGTGGTCTTGGACTTTGGACTGGTTTACATGATGAATTACATTTATTGATTTGCGTATGTTGAACCAACCTTGTGTGCCGGGGATGAAGCCTACTTGGTCCCCATGAATGATCTTTTTAATATGTTTTTGAATCCGATTTGCTAAGACTTTGTTGAGAATCTTTGCGTCTGTGTTCATCAGGGAGATCGACCTATAGTTTTCTTTTTTAAGTGAATCTTTATTAGGTTTTGGGATTAAAACGATATTAGCTTCATAGAAGGATGGAACAGTTTAAGGAGTATTGGTGTTATTAACTCCTTAAATGTCTGGTAGAACTCTGTGCTGAATCCATCTGGTCCAGGACATTTTTTTGTGGGAAGATTCGAGATTACTTCCTCAATTTCCTTATATGTTATAGGACTATTTAAATAATTCACAACTTCCTGATTCAATTTAGGTAAGTTGTGTTTACTTAGAAATTCATCCATCTCTTTTGTGTTGTCAAACTTCACAGAGTATAAGTTTTTGAAATATGATGTTATAATTCTCTGGATTTCCTGGGTATCAGTAGTGATAACTCCATGTTCATTCTAATTTTGTTAATTTGGGTTTTCTCTCTCTTGCTTTTGGTTAGTTTAGCTAGGGGTGTATCAATCTTATTGATTTTTTCAAAGAACCAACTTTTTGACTGGTTGATTTTTTCTATCGTTTTCTTAGTCTCGATTTCAGATATTTCTCCCCTTATTTTGCTAATCTCTTCTCTTCTACTGCTTTTGGGATCAGATTGCTCTAGTTTCTCTAAAGCTTTAAGCTGCATTGTTAAGTTGTTTATTTCTGATGTTTCCATTTTTTTGACGTGGGCATTAAGAGCTATGAACTTACCTCTTAGAACAGCTTTCATTGTGTCCCAGAGATTTTGGTAAGTTGTATTTTCGTTATCATTCACTTTCAGGAAATCTTGAATTTCCTTTTTAATTTCTTCCTGAATCCAGTTCTCATTCAGCATCATAGTGTTAAGTTTCCAGGAGTTAGTGTATTTCTCTTGTTTGATGTGTTGTGGATGTCCAGCTTTAGGCCGTGGTGGTCTGATAGGGCACAGGTTAGAATTTCAACTTTCTTGTATATGTGTAGATTCATTTTGTGGCCCAATATGTGATCTATTTTGGAGAAAGTTCCGTGTGCTGCTGAGAAAAATGTGTATTCTTTGGTGCCGTGGGTGAAAAGTTCGATAGAGATCTGTGAGGTCCATTTCTTTCAGGGTTTGATTAAGTTCCAAAGTGTCTCTGTTAAGCTTTTGACCTGTTGATCTATCCCATGTAGAGAGGGCGGTTTTGAAGTCCCCAAGAATTATCGTTTGGAGGTTGATTTCTTGCTTTAGACACTGTAGGGTTTTCTTAATGAATGTGGAGGGGCCCGTATTGGGTGCATATATGTTCAGTATTGTGAAATCTTCCTGGTGAATTGTACCTGTGACTAAAATGTAGTATCCATCCGTGTCTCTTATAATTTTTTTTGGTTTGAAATCCACTTTGTCTGATAGCATAATGGCTACCCCTGCCTGTTTTCTGCTTCCATTTGCTTGTAGAATTGTTGACCAGCCTTTTATTTTTAGAGCGTGCCTATCTTTTGTGGTGAGATGGGTTTCCTGCAGGCAACAGATTGATGGATTGTGATTTTTAATCCAAGTTTGTAATCTGTGTCTCTTGATCGGTGAATTAAGTCCATTAACATTTAGTGTTATAATGGAGAAACTATTGTTAATTCCAGACATTTATTATGTTTAGTAGCTTTTATAAGTATATTGCTTCGCTTTTAATGGTGTTATATTTGCCTTCTGTTCTCCTGGATATGCCTGTTTTTTTCTTCACGCTTGAGTATCATTTCTAGCAGTTTTTGAAGGCCTGGTTTGGTGGCCATGTATCCCTTAAAGTTGTCTTTGTGCTGGAAAATTTTTCTTTCT
This sequence comes from Typhlomys cinereus, assembly GCA_023101885.1. Lineage (NCBI taxonomy): Eukaryota > Metazoa > Chordata > Mammalia > Rodentia > Platacanthomyidae > Typhlomys > Typhlomys cinereus. Next base: position 760,960 of record JALPQD010000057.1, on the reverse strand, counting down.
CCCTCGATCATGACTGATAGTTTTGCAGGGTAAATCAGCCTGGGTTGATATTTTTGCTCATTCAATACTTGAAGTATGTCTCTCCAAGCTCTTCTTGCTTTTACCATTTCGACTGAGAAGTCATTTGTTATTTTAATAGGTTTGCCTTTAAAAGTGACTTGTTTTTTCTCCCTTGAAGCTCTCAGCACCAGTTCTTTATCTTGAATGTGGAGTGTTTTAACTATTATTTGCCGAGGTGTGCTTCTATTTTGGTCGTATCTGTTTGGGGTGCGGAATGCCTCTTGTATATGAATGGGCCTCTCTTTTTTTAGATGAGGAAAGTTTTCCTTGATGATCGTTTGAAAAATTTCCTCAGGGGTGGTATTTTGAGATTCTTGCTCTGGTATTCCATGAATACGCATGTTAGGCTTCTTCAGGGTGTCCCATATCTCTTGGATATTTCTCTCAAGTATCTTTTTGGCTTTAACAACCTCTTCCATTGAGCTGGTTAGTACTCCCACTTTATCTTCAAGGTCTGAAATTCTGTTTTCTGCTTCATTAGTTCTGTTGATAAGACTCTCTGTGGCGTTCTGGGTTGAAGATAACTTGTCTTTTAGCTCAGTTTTAAACTCTGCTTGAGTTTGTTTTAACTGCTCTATGCCACTTTTTGTTTCTTGCACTGTTTTTCTCAACTCCTCCAGATGTCTGTTGTGTTCCTCTTCAAAGCGATTGATTCGATTATGTAATTCCTCCCGGATTTCCTCTTTCATAGTATTGAACATGGTAATGATCATATTTTGAAAGTCGTTATCCTGGGTCATGCTTTCTTGGCCTTTTTCCGCGGGTTTGTTCTTGTTGGAGTCTAACATTATGGGATTAATTTCTTCAGTGGGAAATTTGTTTACTTGAGTGTTGCTTCTCATGGATTTGCACTTTGACTTTGGCATTGTCATTTTAACTCTTAAGATCTCTCAATTTCACTAAACTGAATTATTTGGCCTGGGGTACTGGTGGGCGGGGCCCGAACGGGGACTTACCTAGGGCGCGGGGTGAGGTCCGGGTGGACAGGGAGCGTGTCCCGACAGGCGGAGCGGGGTGGGGTGAAAAGGGACGATGGGCGCGTCGGCGTGGAGCTATTTAACCCGAGGGCAGCTGGGGCGGGGCCCGGGTGCAGGGGGAGGTCCTCCTCGTCCCTTGGCCCCCGCGCGGCTCCGGCTGGATGGTGGGAGTCGGAGCCGGGTCCTTGTGGGCTGACCTGGGGTCCTAGAGCGCGCGGTGAGGCCCGGCTGGATCGCGCGTGCGCGTCCAGACCGGAGGAGCGGGGTGGGGTGAAAAGGGACCAAGAGGCCATTCTTAGTACATAGTAAACAGAAGGTTATCCTGGAATGTAGGCAAAGTCCCTGTGAGGGGACAGGGGAAGGCTAGAGAACAATTAGGCCAATTCAAAATCTGTGTTTTGGGACTGGAGAGATGGCTCAGGAGTTAAGACTCTGCCTCACAAGCAGAAGTTCCTGAGTTTGGATACCAGATCTCATGTAAAAATGCCAGGCAGAAACGGTGGTGGTCTGTATTTCCTACCCTAGTGGGCGGAGCCTGGGAAACTCCAGAGAGAAGCAAGGAAGTAGAAGCAATCCAGGATGATTCCTGAAGTCACCACTAGTCCTCCATAGGGACACATAGTGCCCTCTGAGACACACACACACACACACACACACATACATAAATAAAATAAAGTTAAAAAAATTTTTTTAATCTATGTTTTGGAAAGTCACCTGGCAAAGCCCTTTAGCCAGAGGAAATGTCACTTTCCTGAGTACGCAAGGAAGCCCTTTGGCCCCTTGTTTCTGAAAGGAACAGTGTATCTGAGAGGATTTCCTTTACCTTCTCTTCCATCTAATCAGTGACTACTGGGAAACCTGCCAGCCTGTGCACAGAGTTGGCAGGATTCTGTCCAAATGACCATGGCCAGCTGTTCTGTGGCCATGGGGCCTAGAACAGTCCATATTCCTGGGTGAAACTATCACTAGGTTTTGGGGAGAATTCCCCCCAGAGGTTGTGGCCATGTCCTGGGCTTTAAGCTTGTTGCATCACAGCCATTTCTCTAAGGAGAAACAGAGTCTGAGCGCAGGAGTGTGAGGGTTCAGAGGATTCTGGTTACAGCCTGCCATTCAGCCTCCTCTTTGAACCCTCACTCTAAGCTTCTTTACCTCAAGCAGAACAAAGAGAGACAAAGAGTCCACTGAAGATTAAGCTGCTGCCGATTTTGCTTTCTGGCTACTTGGCCCGTACCATGCTTGACGTAAGCTTATAGCAAACTAGACGATCATTTTATGGCATCTGGCTTTTTGTCACTCAATATAATATTTTTCAGATTCAGGGGGTACTGTTGTAGATCTGGGGCCATTCAGAGATTCACCATTGACCAAGAGTTAAAGGTTTAACAAAAGAAAAGGATTATTTGAAGGGCTAGTATACCAGGACTCACACAAGGACCGAGTCCTTAGAGTATGAAGCCCTGAACTGTAATTTCTCAAAGTATTTAAAGGCAAAAACCACAAAAGGGGACATGCAAGTCCGATGGGTGGATGTGCAAAGCAAACGAGCGGATTACAAAGGTGGGAAAAGTGGTTATTGTTCTGCAATCTTAACTTATCAGTATACATGCCTTTTTACAGACCTCGCATATCTTAAGCCTAATGTTAACATTTCTCAGAACTCAGTGTCTTAAATGTTCTTGTAAAACTTTGATCATGGAATATTCCAAGAAACCACTTGGGGAGGGGAGACTTCTATACCTCTGTACATTTTGTGGGTGACTGCCTCTCAGCAGCCTTTCTAGTTAAGTTTCTTATTTCTGTTTTCTATAGGTATTCAAATTCCCCTTCTATAGTACCTTTTTGGATTTTCTTTACAATCAAATGGCAGAGCTCAGAAGATGGCTCAGTCCATAAAGTATCTGCCCTTTAAGCCTGAAAACCTGGTTTGAATTCCCTGTACCCAGGTAGAAAGATCAGGCATGGTTGTGTATAGGATAGGGGGTGACAGAGACAAGCAGACAGCCAGAGCTGACCAGCAGTGTAGTCAATAGATGAGTTAAAAAATAAGGTGGTGGGCTGGAGAGATGGCTCAGGGATTAAAACTCTTGTCTCATAAGCAGAAGATCCTGAGTTCAGATCCCAGGTCCTACATAAAAACCCCAGCCTGAAATGGTGGTGGTCTGCACTTCAGGCCCTGGTGGGTGGAACCTGGGAAATCCCATAGAGAAGCAAAAAGGAGGTAGAAGCAATCCAGGATGATTCCTGAAATTACCCTTAGTACTCCACAGGGACACACAATGTTCTCTCTCTCTCTCTCTCTCTCTCTCTCTCTACACACACACACACACACACACACACACACACACACACTAAATGAATGAATAAATAAAGTTTAAAAAATATAAAAAAATAAGGTGGAAAGTTAGTGAGGAAGACACTTGACATTGACCTTTCCCTCCACATGCACATGCTTGGACACCACACACACACACACACACACACACACACACACACAAGTGAGCTGAACCAGAGCAGTACTGAGTGGCTAGATAGTCCACTGAGTCATCGTTGGGCTCCCGGAGGGGTGATCTGGGTGGAAAAGGGAGATCCAAAGGAAAGACTTGGCTCTGGTTTTCCCTTTCTCTTTCTCTGCTGATCAACTCTCCTGCGCTCATTGTCAGAGCCTGTACAGTGCTCAGGAATTGCCAGCACTGGGCTCTCCTGAACTCCCTAGACAAAGGGACTGCTGCCACCCCAGGGCCACAGTGCTGGAGAAAGCCTGCTAGGAATCCTGGCAGCTGTCCACGGGAGGTCCTGCCCTCCCAAAGTCTCAGCCGTGGCTCTGTGTGGGAACCCAAAGGCTTCCGTTTCCTGCCTGGTCTGGGGAATCTCCTGCTTCAACCCCTCCTTCATCTCTCTGTCCCCTCTGCTTCCTTTATGGAAAGCTAAGAATGGGATTGTTTACTTCTAGCAGCTTTCCTGCAGCCTGGAGTCGAGACAATGGAAGACGAAGTCTTCTTTGCTGGGCATCCAGGTGTCTGGAGTTCTCACGGCCTCCTTTCACCTTCGCCTTTTTCCCTCTCCAGTCAGGTGCTCTTTTTCCCCAGCTCCCAATCCTAAGTCCCATTGGCTCTTAGTTGTCCTTACCACCCATTCTCAACAAGCCAATTAAGCAGACAAGTAACCATGAAAAGGAAAGAAAGGAGATGTATTCAATGTGTTCACAATGAGAAGACAGACAGATACAGTGACCCCATTCTGTCTTCCTTAGTACTGATCTGATGTCTAGGTTTGAGCTGAGGGCTAGAAGTTAAGTACAACTAAGCAAAGTTAGTCAAAGCATGGTCTCAGCCAACATTGATCCCTTGTCTCTATTTTGTTTGACGTGTTGTCAGAACTTCCCTTCTGAGTAGCCCCAGGCTCCAGCTTTTCCTTCTTGCAACCAGAGATCCCTAGAGAAATCCAAATATCCAGAGTCCATTGCCTCAATAGTCTGATAACTAAAGGGAGGGGTCCAAGGGTCTACTTTGCATAGTTTCATTCATGCCAGGCCTTCTGCCTTGGAACTCTTCAAGGGTATTCCTTATCTGGAGTCTCCACCCACCCCAGAGTTCTTTAATGCCTGAAAATTTAGGAAAAGGGAGTTCTGAGCTTACAGCAGGCTGCATTTTAATGAATGCAGAACATACCAGGTTCAGCTATGCGGTACACAACCATACAGCTGTGACGAGCAGCCCTGGCTGCTGTCATCTTATGACAAGGCTGAGTCTCTCTCTTCTCTTGTAGGTCGCTTATTGCCTTGACCAAGTCTTTGTTGAATTTCATGAATGCCCCTATTATTCCATTTCCTGCATTGATTCTCACTAAACCAGTCATTTTTTTGTCATGTCTGTTAGAGGAAGAAATGAAGATTCATTCTATATGGAAAATATTCAGCTGCCAATACATACTTGGTTGATTTTTTTCTTTCCAAAATCTACTTGAAAATCTATGCACATCTAATTGTGGCTCATGAAAGCCTTAGACACAGATCAATTTGCCTTATCCTAAGGAGGCCTGTTAATCCCAAACGAAAGCTTCAAACATTTACCACTGTTAAGGTTAGGTAGGCAAAGCAAAGTGAATATAGTGTCACAAACTGGCTTTCATAATACAGTCTATTATTCAAAAAGTCTCAAGTCTTTGTAAGAGTTGGGGAGATAGCTCATTTGTTAAAGTGCTTGGCTTGCAAGCATGAGGACCTGAGTTCAATCCCCAGAACCCATGTTTAAAAAGAAAAAAAGCCACCCATGGTGGTGTGTTCTTTTTTTTAAAGGATGCTTTATTATTATTATTATTATTATTATTATTATTATTATTATTATTATTGTGTGTGTGTGTGTCAGAGGGCACTGTGTGTCCCTTGTGTGACTTCAAGAATCATCCTGATTGCTTCTATCTCCTTTTTGCTTCTCTGGAATTTCTCAGGTTCCACCCATCAGGACCTGAAGTACAGGCAGCCATCATTTCCCATTGGGATTTTTATGTGGGACCTGGGATCTGAACTCAGGACCTTCTCTTTGTGAGGTAGAATCTTAACCTCTAAGCATTCTCTCCAGCCTCATGGTGATATATTCTTGCAATCCCAGCACTGGATAGAAGGTGATGACTCCTGACATGAAAAGTTGTCATCTGGCCTACAGATCACACACACACACACACACACACACACACACACACACACACACACACACATCTGCATCCATATGAATAGGATCACATGTATACCCACATGTAGGACTGGTCAACTTTTGGTCAAAGTGATGTGTGACTCTTTTAGGCAGATTTAAAGCAGCTGTGCTGGGAAGGTCTTTGGAGGTCTTAGAACTTTAACCCCCAGATGAGTTCTCTATAGCAGATAAATTAATCCATCAAAAAAGAACAGCCCCACCTTCAGGTGGTCACAAGATCAACTGGGGTGGGCCCCAATATGATCTAACCAATGAGGAAAAACCATTTTTCCTGGGTTTGCCTAAGTGTGGAATATTTACACATTTGACTTTGGGGCCTGCTTTTTATGTTACTCAATGTTGGGAGTCCGTGAGTTCTGTTCTTTCTCTTCTCTAATAAAATCTACCTTAATCCTCAAGGAGAATTCTACTTCTGTCTCTGGGATCCATAACATTTGGCTAGCACAGCCAGGAGATGAACTCTACAACATTTTCAGGAGGCAATTGCTGACATATTTATATTGTATATAAAGACACGACTTCACATCTATAATACATGTTTCTGAAACCATTCAAGAATTTGGAGAAAAGAAATCTGGACCATGCTAATCATCCTAAAGTTGATGCTTCAGAGAACATGACTGTAGGTCTACTATATGTAGACATGTATGACATATCTTTCTAGCCAGTTAATTACATTAAGTTATATCATAGCATCTGCTGTTCAAAACATTTTCTAAGCTAATGTGGACACTTTAAAATTTTTGACTCCTAAATGATCCATGTCAGAAGATAGCATAAAAGTAAAAGGCAAGGAAATAAGATTTAAGGAATATACCTGTTCAGTTAATAGTCTGTTTTTTTACATTATTGCATGTGTAGAGATCAGCTGCCAGAGAGGAGCACACTTCTGAATTCTCTGTGACTCAGGTATAATTACAGCTATTGATCAGGAAAGTATGGCAATCTGAGAAGCTGTGGAAAGTAACTGCTCAAGATACTAAACGAACCAATAAGGGTGCGCTGATTCGCCAGTGCTCTGGGACCGCGTGCTGTGAAGATGGATGTCAGAAAGATGCAACTTCAGAGATGAGGCAGCTTGATTAACATTTCTAGGGCTTAAAAAGAAAATTTCCAGGGCTCAGACTTCTGGGTATGATGGCAGATGCTTCAGTGCGAGCTAGAGAAGGAGTGAGTCAGAAGAAGGAGAAGGAAGAGGAGGAGAGAGTGGAGGAAAAAGAAGAGGAAAAGGAGGAATAAGAGAAGAAGACAAAAAAGAGAAGGAGGAAAAAGAGGAGGAGGAGGAAGAAAAGGAGGAGGAGGGGAGGAAGAATAGGAGGAGGAGAAGGACTTTATTCCATCCAGAGAAACAAAACAAGAGCTGTGAGAAGTCCCAAAGGAAGCACAAGTGTATCAGCAAGGAACAGAAAACATGGTTCTCCAACAAGGAGAGCCGACAGAAGAGCTGCTTCTAAGTGGGCTACATGGGGCCAAGTAACACTGGACTGGATATAAAGCTGTAAGTGATTCAGAGCACAGGGCACAATGTGGGAACCAATGTCATGGCACCCCACAGAGTGGAGACCCAGAAGCATGGAAAATACTTAGTGGTAACAGGGTGCCTCTAACGCTAATGTAGTAGGTTCAACCCGTGTCTGGGAACTATCCTTGCAAGTGACATGGGACTACATGCCAAATAGGGATAGCAATGGTCTGCTACTTGAGACAGAAGCCAGCAAAATGACAGACTAGATTGCTTTTATACTCTGTATTCTCTCCTATGTGTGTTTAAAAATATTTCTTGTATATACATGTTCATGTGTGTGTATGTGTGTGTGTGTGTGTGTGTGTGTGTGTGTGTGTGTGTGTGTGTGTGAGTGCATTGCATGTTAGTTCAGGGATTATCACTGGCCATCTTCAATTGTTTTTCAAGTTTTTTTTTCCCATTTTCATGTACTTGTGTATAAATGTGCATGTGTGTTTGCATTTGTGTGGAATAGCATGCCTGTGTGAAGACGGGTGCACCGGAACATGAATGCATGTGTAGAGAAGGCTAGGGGTTTGAGAATGGAAATCACCCTCAATTGATTCTTCATCTTATTCTTTTTGAGACAAGAGTCTGTGATCAAGCATAGAGTTTGCAAATAGGATCTCTTTGGTTAGCTAGCTGGCTTGGGGGATCCTTACTCTCTGTCTTTGGGGTCTGGAATTCCAGGCAGACTAACACAATGACGCAGCATTTTGTATGGATTTAGGATCCGAATGCCATTTCTTTTGTTTATGTGGAAAGTACTTGAACTGGTGAGCTGCTTCCCCAGCCCCTGGCAACAGTTTTTATCATATTCCTTCTTTTTCTCTTTTGGTCTGATAGCTGGATTTCAACCTCTTCAGAGTTGGGAGTATCTTATGTCTTTCAACAATATAGATTTATGTTCTCCTTTTCAGTCAACCTTGCCTTGCTTCACCTCTCACCTTTCCTTTACCTGTATTGTTTCTTCATATATATAATTCCTTCCTCTGCTTTTTCTGTCAACCCAATATTAACCACTAGTCTTGGTCTGTTTTACCTTTTCCTTTTCCACTCATGCCAAAAATTTCAAAGTTTCTAATAACAGAAGTGCACACACTACTAACAATGACTCTTCATTTCTCTCTCTCTCTCTCTTTCTCTCTCACACATGTGTAGGTGTGGGTATGTGTAGAAGAGGCCACTTGTGCCTATGGAAGCCCAAGAGTGGTTCAGGAATCATCTTGTTCTATCTCCTCATCACTTTGCTCTGGGGTTTCCCAGACTCTGCCTCCCAGGGCTAGGTAACCTGTGCTCCAGAAACTCCATTTCTGCCCAGAGTTTTTACATGGGATCTGGAATCTGAACTCAGGTCCTTTTGCTTACAAGGCAAAGGCTTAACCCCTGAATCATCTCTCCAGCCCCAACACTTCATTTCTTAAAACAATTGGCACTTAAAGGGTGATTAAATTTTTATTTGACTATTAAAGTATACTCGGTATAGGCTTACATACCTTCTTCATAGTTAAGCACAGATGTCAACTTGACCGTTGAGGGTTTGAGCTCTGGGCACAGTTGTAGAGAGTTGATGGTTGAGTTAAGCCCGCAGCAAACCCGAAGAAGATTGTCTAGCTGATGGGGAAGGCCCAGCCCATGGTGGGTGGGATTAGGCCCTGGATAAATCACAGAGAGCTGGTTGAGAGACTTAGCATCCTTCTGTTCACTTGGCCAGACATGCTGGTCTGGCAAGTAAGGATTGTCCATCTCTCAGCCGTTATGGTGGCCAGTTCCCTCGGCCCTGGTGTTGGTGTGTGCTCTCCCATTAAGCTGGACTAAGAACTCTAACCAGACTGTCATAAGAGAGTAAACTCCTTGTTCCCTTAAGCTGTGTGATGGTCATTTATCAGCAACCATGCAGGCGACTGCAACACCTTCATTAGTGATTTATTGAACATGCGATATTCTCAGAGCAGGCGAGTCCTAGAAATCATGTCTGGTAGTACTCTGACCACCACTTTGGCTGAGGAACACTATATCAGAGCATTGTACAGCCTTGCAATAACTTAACCCTTATCGAACAGTGAAAATACTGCCTCTGAAAGAATAAGGATGATTTAAAATAAAAGTAATATTTTAAAATTGAAGCAAATTTATCTAACAACCTATCTCTAGGAAGTAGAAGTCCCAATGCAAAAATATAACATAAAAAAGGCAAAGCAATGTAAGCCTTCCCCAAATTACTAGTTCCATGGTAATGGCCTCTCGTGAGAATGAATTAGAAGAGCTCCAAGATAAAGATTTCAAAAGAATGAGTATAAGTATGTTCAAAGAAATTGAAGAAGAAAATAAACTCCTGAACTAATCCCCAGAAAGACAAACAGCTGAATGTATTAAAGAAGTCAGTATAAATTATATAGAGGAATTTAGTAAAGAGAAAAATGCTGAAGAAAAACTAGCCTAAAATACTGAAAATTAAATTAAGTAAATAAATAAAATAATTAAATAAATAAAATAAGTAAATAAATAAAGCTAAAAAGCTCTGTGGAAAACCTCACCAATGAACTGGATCAAAAGGAAAACATAATGTCTAAGCTGAAGACAAAATGAAAGGATTTGCACATTAAAACACTACAAACATAAATTAATGTGAACAGTACTTTCCATATATTCAGGGCACTATGAAAAGTTTCAACTACGAATCATGGACAAAATCAAAGGAGAATAATTTCATTGAAAATCCATAAACGTTTTTCAATAAAATCATGGCAGAAAATTTCTCCAAACCAGGGAAAGTTATGCCACTCTAGACATTGGAGGCATTTAGAACACTAGACATACAAGACCAAAAAAGAATCTAACTATATCATATTATAGTTGAAACACTGAGTATGCAGAAAAGAGAAAGCATATTAGATGCAGCAAGAGAGAAACACTAAGTCACGTAAAAGCAGACACGTCATAATAAATTCAGATCTGCTAACAGAAACTCTAAATGGTGTAACTCAGGTGGTGATAGCAACTTCCAACTCATCCTACACTATCCAGCAACGCTATCTGTCAAACGTGAAGGGAAAAGAAATTCTGTCATAAAAGCAGGCTAAAGGAATTTACAACTATTAAGCCAGCTGAACAGAAGATACTTGAAGGGAATACTTTAGACTGAAGAGAATGATAAACACATACATGAGCCATAGGAAAGAATAAACCGGTGTGGGCTGGAAGGGGCTCGAGCCCTGAGGGTTTCCAGGCTAGCCTAGCAAGCTCCGCTGTCCCCTAGGCTTAGGACAGGCTTTGGGGTCGAGAGGTGTGGCTGCGCAGCCCTGGATCGCCCTTATCTCTGGTGTCCTATCCGTCACAGAAGGCACCACCTGGGCATCCAACTTGCCAATCCCCAGCACAGGTAGCTAAGAAGGCACATCTAGTAAAAGCCTTCAGAGCAATGCAGGAAGGATAACCTGGCCCCCCAGGGAGGCCAACATCTGCAGCCGTGTTAATCTCGTTCCTTTTCTATGATCCTCAGTCACCTTCAGTGTTTTTGCAGGTTCCACATTCCAACCCAAAATCACCTCTTTGGATAGCCCCACAGAGAATAAGTGTGAAGTGAAGGGTCTTGTTTACGCTGCTTTTGTAATTGGGAATCCTTTAGTGCAAACTTGGTTTGAACTAAAGATCTGGATACTGCTGCTCACTATGGAGAGTCAAGATGAGTCTATTCTGCCCTGTTCCCAAGGCTCCTTCCTCTTTTTTTTTTTAATACATTTTTTATTATTTCCACTCATACAAACTTAATAGGTACACCAGTTCCCTCCCTCCCTCCTCCCCCAACCCTCTGCTCCCCCTCCCCTCCTTCCCCATCCCCCAGTGCCTCCCCCCCAATTCCCAGAGAGTCCTTTATTGTGTATGCCTGACTCTCCTCTGGGTCCTCCTCTCCGATGACATACAAGGACCCAGTGGCATTTCCCTGAACCCTTTCTCGTGTTCCCCTTAAGCATAGGAACACTACTGTGGCTGTCAATCCCTTGCCTCCAAGGATCTTGGTACCTTTAGCAGATGCTAGACTTTGTGAGGTCAATAGTGTGTTGGAAATTGTGCAGGGCATGCAAAGCCCTATTATGATTGCTTCGGCCCTAACTAGTGTGGAGAATCCTGCAAATCATTGCTCCTCCCATCCTTTTGCTCTTACAATCTTACAGCCCCCTCTTCCGCAAATGTCCCTGAGCTTCAGGATGGGGAGAGATTAGTCTGGCCTAGTTCTATGTGGTTGATATAGAGTCTCTGAAGTTCTGGATTGTGGTTTGTTGATTTTCTTTTGCAGTTTTGCTGCTCCTGCAATGCCCTTCACTCCATCCTGATGGGCACTGTATGCCGCCACCCCCGGGTCAGAGACAAAAAGCTGTTAAACTGGAGTCTTGTTATAATAGCACATTCAAGGGTAGATGTAATAAATGTAGGAAACCTCAGGCACAGTCACTACTACCAACTCTCAACAGTTGGGACCTTGTGAAATTAAAGAGCTTCTTTTCAGATAAAGAGATCGTAACACGAGCTCAAAGGCAACCTACAGAATGGGAGAAAATCTTCACTAACCACATATCTGATAGAGCTCTACTGTCCAGAGTGCACAAAGAACTTAGAAAACTAAACTCCAAGGAAAACAATGGCCCAATTAAAAAATGGGCCCTGGAACTTAAAAGAAATTTTACCAGGGATGACATTAAAATGTCTAACAAATATCTTAAAAGATGCTCCACTTCCTTAGCCATCAGGGAAATGCAAATCAAAACTTCCCTGAGATATCATCTCACCCCGGTCAGGATGGCAAAAATCCACAATACAAACAACAACAAATGCTGGAGAGGATGTGGAGAGAGGGGAACTCTCCTACATTGCTGGTGGGAATGCAGGCTCATACAGCCACTCTGGCGTCTGGAGATTCTTAAAGAAATTAAAGATTGAAATGCCATATGACCCTGCTATCCCACTTTTGGGAATAACCCCCCATGCAGCAGAGGTTCACCTCGATAGCACAAGCACGACCATGTTCATAGCAGCACTGTTCACAATAGCAAAGTCATGGAATCAACCCAAATGTCCAACAGTTGACGAGTGGATAAGGAAACAGTGGTACATCTATACAATGGAGTACTACTCAGCCATCAAAAATGATGAATTACTGGAATTTGCTGGGAAATGGATGTCATTAGAAAGAATTATATTAAGTGAAGTATCCCAAACCCAGAAAATTAAGCACCGTATGTACTCCCTAATAGGTGGTTCCTAGTACCAAACTCACCCAGCCCACATTGAGACACTCAAAGGTAAACCTATGTAATACAGTAATTGCAAGGATTATGAACTGGAGGGATGGGGTTGGAGGGCCACACCAGACACAAGGAGAGACACATGTTACAGCAGAGAAAATAGGCCTCCATCAAGGAATGCAAGTAAGTAATGTGACACCTGGTTAAGGTTCACAGACGTTCGTTCCTGATCATGTACAACTGAGGGGGTATGATTTCACCAGAAGGGGAGGGCATATAGTCTGGAGATAAAAAGTAATCATTTGGCTCCTTCCTCTTAATCTACAAAAGCTAGGGCCTTTTTAGTCATCAGGGAGTATCCCTACTAGGTGTTATTTTTGAGTTTACAACTCTTGTAAAGGAGGGTGGAGGTGGGGAGATGACTCAACAATTAAAGCCTTTGCTTAACAAGCAGAAGGACCTGAGTTCAGATCCCCCTCAAAAAAGAATAAACCACATTCAAAAGATAGCTCAACAAGAGAGAAAAGTAAAAAAAAAAAAAAGCAGCAGACATTGCTAGATCAAAAATATGAAAGGAGTTAAAACCTATCTTTTAATAACAATATTAATGATATTAAATCTTTAATTAAAATCTGACTTCTAGATTGGATTAAAAATCAGAGTCCACTGTCACGTTTGAGACACACCTCACCTTAAAAGACAGGATGTACCTAAAAGTTAAGGGATGGAGAAAAGTAATCCAAGAAAATGGAACTGAGAAACAAACAGATGTCACTATTCTGTTAGCTGACAAAATAGTCTTCACGTAAAAACAAGCTAGAGGACATAAGAAGATCACTGCATACTAAAGCCATCCAAAGCACACCACATTTCTAAATATACACACACTGAACATGAGTGCACCGAGCTTCATGGAAGAAATACTTCTACATGTAAAGATGGTCATAGTGGGTAACTTCAGCTCCCCACACTCAACAACAATGCAACAATGCAACAATGCAAAAATAAAGAGAGAAATAATGAGTCAAATGACATTATAGGTCAAAAGGACTTAACATATCTACAGAACATCCTATCCTGAAGAATATACATTCTTCTTATCAGCCTGAAACTTGCTTTAAAATATATTAGAAAAGGACATATCATAAGTCTTAACAAAAATAGGAAAAATCAAAAGAATTATTTGTATTTTACCCAGTTCCACTAGAACAAAGCTACAAATCAATAGAAATTAGATTGACTTTATTCTAAGTACTCAGGAATGGTTCAGCATATGCAAATCAATAAATGTAATATACCATATAAATGGGCCCAAATTACACAATCATCTCAAAATATGCAAAGGATTTTGATAAAATCTAAAACATCCTTTCATGATAAAATTCCTGAAGAGAAAGAGAAAGAATAAATCTCAATATAATAAAGGCTATATATACCACAGACTTATAGCCAGCAATATACCAGATGGGGAAAAACTGAAAGCAATTGTACTGAAGTAAGGAACAAAGGAAGAGGTCAATTTTTCCGCTTTTATTCAATATAGCACTAGAAATCTTAGCTAAAGCAGTAAAACAAGAAATCACATAAAAGGGATAGGAACAGGAAATGAAGATATGAAATCTACATAGAAGACCCCAAATTCTGCACTATAAATTCCTTGTGACTGATAAACAGTTTCAGCAAACTGACAGAATCCAAAATTAGTATTCTAATAACAACATTCTTCCTATATATTATAGCAGTAACAAACACTCCAAGAAGAAAATCAGGAAAACAGTCTTATTCATAACTGTCAAAAGAGATAAGAATAAACCTAGCCAAGGAAATGAAAGAATTCTACAAAACAAACAAATAGATACAGTTTTAATTCACTCAAGAGAGAAACTGAAGACCCTAAAACATAGAGAGGACTACCATATGCATGGGCTGGAAGAAAGAATATTATGAAAGCAGCTACCTTACTAAAAGCAATCTCCAGATTCAGTATAATCCTCATCATGAAAAGTATCTTAAGAGTCAAAGGGAAAACAAAGCCCTTGCTAGTCAAAGATGTTCTGAGGTGGGGGTGGGTGTTATACTTACTCTTTCTGCTGCTGTGAGATACCACTCAGACTCAAGCATTTGAAGGGAAGAAAGGGAGATTTATTCAGCTTACAGTTCCAGAGAGAGACATAGTCCATTATGATTGAAAAGACATGGCAGGCAGCAAAAACTGGAGGCAGCTTAAGTGACATCTGACATGGAGGGTCCAAGAAGCTGAGTCCTGAGGGCAGCAGGAGGGATGATGGGCTTGCCAGAGAAGTCCATGTGCTTTTCTGTCTTTTCATTCTTTTTATCTGATCTGCTACTGGGAGATTCCACCCAGATTTAGGGTTGATCTTTGTGATGCACATGTATTAATTCATCTTCACATTCTAACTTTTTAATTTTTATATTAGTATATTATGTGATATAAATTATGTTAGTATATATTTTACATTGGTAAACTAATTTTTATATATGTGTAAATTCATACTGTCATAGTTAAGCACAGGTGTCAATTTGACTGTTGAGGGTTTGAGCTCTGGGCACAGTTGTAGAGAGTTGATGGTTGAGTTTAGCCCAGAGCAAACCTGAAGGGAATTGTCTAGCTGTTGGGGAAGACCCAGCCCATGGTGGCTGGGATTAGGCCCTGGATAAATCACAGAGAGGTGGTTGAGAGAGTCGGCATCCTTCTGTTCACTTGGCCAGACATGTTGGTCTGGCAAGTAAGAATTGTCCATCTCTTAGCTGTTACATGGTGATGGTGTGGCCAGTTCCCCCAGCCCTGGGGTTGGTGCGTGCTCTCCCTTCAAGCTGGACTATGAACCATAACCAGTAATCGTAAGAGAATAAATCCCTTGTTCCCTTAAGCCATTTGATGGTCATTTATCAGGAACCATGCAGGTGAACTGCTACACATACCAAGCTTGGTAAACTAGGAAAGTGATCATGAGAGGGGAAAAAAGAAGCTTAAGGGAGTAATATAACACATTTAATATGAAAAGCGGAAGAGTGAAGGGTTTCAGCAGGGGTAGGGTTCAGGGATATGAGGGAAAATAAAAAGGAGTGTCAAACAAAACTAAGTACATATGAAAGTGCCATAAAGTATCTGAAACTTCAGAAGGTAATAAAAATAAAACAACCCTGAAGCCCTTAGGTGTACACACACACACACACACGCACGCACGCACACACGCACGCACGCACACATGCATGCACACACTCTTTCCCTGTGCTAGTCCTGGGATTATCACTCTGAACCCTTTCAGGTTACTATAAACGTTTGTTGGTCCTAAATGTCTTATCTGGAATCTTGACATAGATTGCTGTGATGTGCTTGTATTGGCTTGGAGAATGATGTGGAATCAGGGAAGAAATGATTGGCCTCTTCTTGGAGGGGCACTTTGTTAATTGCTTCATCTCTAGAATTCTAGGTCATTGCCAGCAATCATCCATGTGACTGAGTCCTCCGTGGAAGCACTTTGTGTGACAGTATTGCTTTTTGGACATTTTTTCCAAGTGACAGAAAGCAATTAAGAAATATCACAGAAAATTGATCTGCTCCAGTTAATCTTGCCTTTTCTGAACCCAGAAAGAACTTCATGACAACTTGTTCCCATGTGACATCATCAGTCATTAGAAGCAGATTTTTACTTCTAGACATCAGTCCTGGACAGATTTAAAACAAAATAGTATAGTAAATATTTTTATCTTTCTGGCACACATAGCTTGTACTGTAGCCACTTAATTCTGAATTTGCAGTGTGTGACAGTGATAACAGAAATGTCAATCAATGAACGACAAGAATGTGCTTCAATGCAGCTTGAGCAAAACATGCAAAGGTCTACAACCACTGGCCATAAGTCACAAATCCTTCTTTTAGGTTCCTCCAAGAAACAAGTAAATCTTGATGTATTCTTGGGGAAAAAGAGAAGTTGAGAATGACATACATGGAAATACCCTCAACCTTGAAAATAAAAAAGAATGGAAAAGAAACAAGAAATCCCTCTGCTACAATAAAATACCAATTCTAAAATTTCTGTTTTTGTTTGATCAACAAACTTTCCTTTGGTAAATGAAAGGAATATATATATATATATATATTTCTCCAGAGCACATTTTTAGGACGTCTGAACATGTAGAGGAGATTGCAGTGGAGTTTCTATATTTGAAGGGGGAAAGTAAAGTTCATTTTCTCTTCTGCCTCTTCAAAGCTCTTTTCTGCATCCCAAGAAAGTTACAGGATCTCCCGAACAATTATGATCCACTCCTTGTATATAATAGAAAATATACTGTGCTTCTAACTACAATGAGATTTAGCAAATGAAAACATAAGGATGCTCAGTTATATTTTAGCTTCCGATCAGAAACTTAACATGTTTCTGGTTTTTTTTTTTTTATAAGCCTGTCCTTTGCAATGCTTAGAATAAACAGACTAAAAAGTCATTCACTAGTGACTGAAAGTTCATGTTTAACTGGTCTGCACTTTAGTAGCTATCCTACCTACACTATTTTATTTAAGTTTTCTATGAGAAATTATAGAACCTATGTATAATATGAATTTTTAAGTTTTAGCAAAATTATTTATATTTCAGTTAAAAGACACATGAAATTATGACATATAGTGAGTACAAAATGTGTCCTATTATTAGCTGATCAATATTAATAGTACTCATAAGTGATTGTAATGACTCTTAGTGGCTGAGGTAATGTTAGGACTGGATTGTGTTACCTTCCAAATTCATATGTTGAAGCTCCAATCCCTAGTGTGACTTTGAGACTGTAATTAAAGTTAAATACAGTTGCCATATTACTTGTGTCCTTATAGAAAGAACATGAGACTCAAGGGATGCACATGAGCAAAGGAGAGGCTATGTGCAGACAATGTGAACAGATAGGGAGAGGCAAAAGGACCTACGGATGCCTCAAGGGAGCCCACACCTATGGATGAGCCACACTGAGAAAATGAGCTTCTGTGGTTCACTGACTCTTAAATGACTCTAGCAATGTTCCCATTGGCTACTCAGAAACTGAGACCTATTGTAAGGATGGGCTAAAATGATATCATGGTAACAACTTGACAGGATACTTTCTTTCATTAAGTGTACTCAGACATGCTTCTTATTTGTTCTTTGATTTGGTCTTGCTCTTTTTTGATGTTAATACTTCTATCCAAGTTTACTTTTTGCTTTTAGGTGTCTGCATTCATGTGTATGTGTGTGTGTGTGTGTGTGTGTGTGTGTGTGTGTGTGTGTGTGTATGTACAAGAGGGCACTTGATTGTGTGTGCCTATAGAGGTCCAAGGGTGACGTAGGCTATCATTTGGGATTGCTCTACCTCTGCTTTGCTCTGAGGTTTCCTAGGGTCAGAGTTTCAGGCTGCTGCCAAATATGCCCAACATTTTTATATGGAATCTGGGGATCTAAACTCAGGTCCTTTTGATTGTGAGACAAAGGCTTGAACTATCTCCCCAGCCTTGCAAATTTCCTTTTAATTATTTATTTTGAAATTATATTATAAAATGTCCCCCAGTAGTGAAAGAAATACCTCTTGGATATATAGCTTTGGCCCAAATCAATACAATTCTGGTGCAATGACAAAGTCATGTTGCTTCACTTCTCGAAATTCCTTTATTGCAAATTTCTTCTCTCCTTGCTCCTCTTCTGCCACTCAGATTAATGAGCTAGACATGGAGTGGGCGTTGACTTTTATTTTTTGGTGGCATTCATTATCCTAGCTAGACCAGGAAGTTAAATATAAACCTCATCAATATTCAGTGTAAACGCCTATGCACAGCATCTTGAAATGGACTGTTCTCTTTATTGTTAAATCCGTATTTGTGTTTCATTCTACATCACGTTGAGGAACAGGTAAGTGGTTTTTATTATTTTGTAAACACTGCCAGATCTAAATAATCTCCCAATCTCCTGTAAAATTATAGTTTCTTTTCCCTCTTTTAAAAGACACTCATAAAATGCGAGGTTGCTTCCAAATCACGCGGGAGTGAGGAGGAGTGAAACAAGTTAGCGAGGGGGAGATGGCAGCAGCCATTTCATGGGCACAACACACATCATTGTGACTCTGTGTCTACTTTGGGGCATGTTTGCACATTTCCATTTTGTGGGGAGTTCACAACCATAGAATAATATGAATCCACTCCTTGCTGTTTGGCTGGGCCTCTCCTTCTGCCAGGCCCTGAGATGGCTCTTCTTGGATATGGGATCAGGGCAGTCTTTAGCTAATACTGAGGATATTCCAACCAGGGGTGGTCTGCCATCAGATGCCTCTTATAGATTTGCTTTTATTTCTATATGAAAAATAAAATTTTGATGTCTAGTGTTAACCAGTAAAGTTGTGTCTATTTGTGGGGTATACCATAGTCACACACACATACACACACACACTCACTCCACGGAATGTCTCCATCTAGCCAACTAAGAGAGATTTCAAGTGCACTCCCATGGATCTCTTTGGTCTCTTGCTGTCATTGATACAGGTACCAACTTGACACTTGAGTGCCCAGGCACATTTGTAGAGAATTAGTAGAAGGTTATCTAGTTAATGAGGAAGGCCCAACTCATGGTGGGTGGGACTCGTTCCTGGGCAGGTGAATAAATTGAAGGGAGCTGGTTGAGAGAGTGACGTCCTGACTAATATTTGGCCAGACATGCTCGTCAAGGCAAGTAAGGAGTGTCCCTTTCTCCATTGTTATGTGGATATGGTGTGACCAGTTTCTCTGGCCCTTGGTGTTGATGTGGGCTCTCTAGCCAGACTGGACGGGAACTGTAACTGTATTCTCATAAGAGAGAATAAGCCCTTTGTTCCCTTAAGCTGTTTTGAAGCCACCCTTGGTCCTCCACAGGGACACACGTGCCCTCTGACCCACACACACACACTAAATGAATGAATAAATAAAGTTTTAAGCTGTTTTGTCCTGATTTATCAGCAGCATTGCAGGGCAGCTGCATCACTTGCACTGTACCTTCCACCACGAAGACCGCATCCTAAGGAGTTGTGTATTCTTCAAGCTTGTGACCTAAACTTGACTCACAATTTGAGGGCCAGGCTAGGCCAGCCCAGACAGGCTGAAAACAACCTATAGACCTATAGTATTTCAACAAATGTTTGCTTATCTAAGTGACAGAGATCTTAGAATTGTTTGTTATATAACATTTCCCCCAACCTGACTAATATGGATACATTTTTTTAAAAAAACAGAAATACATCTTTTAAAATTTACTCAGCATTGTGTAAGAGCAAAAGGATGGGAGGAGCAATGATTTGCAAGATACTCCACACAAGTTAGGGCCAAAGCAATCATAATTGGACTTTGCATGCCCTGAGCAATGCCCAACACAATACTCACAAAGTCTAGCATCTGCTAAAGGCACCAAGATCCTTGGAGGCAAGGGATTGACAGCCACAGCAGTGTTCCTATACCTAAGGGGAACACGGGAAAGGGTTCAGGGAAAGGCCACTGGGTCCTTGTACGTCATTGGAGAGGAGGGCTCAGAGAGAATCAGGCATGCACAAGAAAGGACTCTCTGGGAATTGGGGCGGGAGGCACTGGGGGATGAGGAGGGAGGGGTGAGGGGAGGGGGAGCAGGGGGTTTGGGGGGAGTAGGAGGGAGGGAGGGAACTGGTGTACCTATTAAGTTTGTATGAGCCGAAATAATAATAAAAAATGTATTAAATAAAAAAAATTTACTCAGCATTGATGATTGTTTGCTGCAAAATGTTTGCAATTTACCTTGATCTAAGGTATTTAACTGGTTTCCTATTTGAAGTTTATAGACATCTATTTAACAAATTTTTTGGCCAACAACTGATTTCACTGCTGATTTCACAACACATCTTTAGTAGTTAAGAAAGTGACCTGGAACTTCTGATTTTTTTGCAAAAGGTTAGAGACCCACTTGAGGTTTGTTTAATGGCTGAAAGAATGAAGTCATGACTCTTAACAGAATCCTGGGGTAGGAACCATGTCTATTTGCTCCTTAGGAAACAAGAATTAGAATTGCGCCAAAGGAGCAGTTATCTATCACCCATATACAGTTGTGTGAAGTAGGAGATTTGGGGTCCGCCCTCTCTTATTTTAGATGTATAAATAAATAAGTTGTGTTTATTACAATTTTCTGGTAGATGATGAAATATGTTGTCCTACAGTATGAAATGTTTCAGTGCATGAAAGTAAAGTTCTTGGAATAAGCTGAAGCCCTAATGTTTTGTGCGGTCTGCTTAGAGCTGTGGCACTGTGGTTTTTCTCTTGTTCTAGCCAGTTTTCTCAGGTTAGTCAAGATGTTTGTTTTCTTCTGATTTCATCTTTTGTTTGGTGTATCCTCTCAGGTCAAAGCTAATGAAGTTTGGTTGCCAGGGTGCTGTTTTTCTGCTTAACTGTTAAGTGTCTTTGTTATGGTTATTCCAGAGGCAGATATGTCTTGAATATGAGGAGTCTCTTGGACTGTAATCGGGAACATAAGTGGGAAAGATGGGACGTGAGGCAGGAAACGAGGGGCACCTGGAATTGAGGCCTCTCGGATATTGCAGAGTGAACTTGTTTTCAGTTTGTTAGAACATGCTTTTAGGTTCTTCTCCCTGAGAAGCTGAAGGCACTGTGGGTTTTATGTACTGACTCCGGTTTCCTCATCGTTTAAGGGTTGCTTCCAGATCATTAAATCCCCAACTTCCTGCTTACTCCTGGTAAGCCAAACACACTTCCCAGGCCCACAGAAAACTTCCAAGTAATGAAGAATGAGAAGCTTTGGGTGGGAAGCTGACAGAGTCTTGGGGAGCAATCTCCATACAAGTGATTCAGGCAGACTGAGGAAATGCAAGGGGGGCAATGAACTCAGGAGCGTGCCCTTAGGAATGAGGTATGTGCTCCAATAGCAGAGACCTTCAGAGAGTCCAGGCCCCTTCTGTCGAGTGAGGCTATAGCAAAAGCAGGAATGGACTTCCCTCTGCCGACGGCTCCATTATGGACTTCCCAGCTCCTCAAACTGTGAGACATAGATTTCTGTTGATAAGCCACACAGTATATAGTAATGTATTATAGCAGTGCAAATGGACAACGCGACAAAGAAAGTGTTCTTGGATCCCATATTTCCAGTGAATACCTTCTCCAACCACCCAGTAAGTAAGTAAAGTGAGGGTATTCCACCCACTTACTTCTTAAAGGTCTCTCTCTGTCCCCTGTGTGGGCACAGAAAATAGGTGGGATCATGGCTGGGAACATCTCCTACACCCAGCCTGAATTCTCTCATCTACAATGGTTGGACCAAGTTTATACTATGCACACTGTACCTGTTAATCTGCTCTGTTGCTGTGAGACAACACTCAAAGTCAAGGAATTTAAGGGAGAAAAGATTTATTCAGCTTACAGTTTCAGAGGGGAGAAATAGTCCTTCGTGACAGAAAAGGCATGGTAGTTGGCAGAAGTTAGAGGTGGCCTAAGTCACTGCAGAGGTCATGGAAACTGAGAGCCGCTGCTTCAAGCTCAAGAGCAGACTCATTAATTGAAGCAGGGCAGGGCTAACCAACCTCAAGGCCCACCCCCTGTGACTGCCTTCCTCCAGCAAGGCTGCACTTTCTAAAGATGTAACGATCTTCCCAGATTCAAACACCTGAGCCTATGGAGACACCCACATTTCAAACCATGATACATACTTAGGCATCTGTAATGTTTATCCTCTTCTACACCAGTTTTTGTGCTCTTTACATCTTTCATGCTGCCCTAACATTATCTTGAAACAAGCATATATATGTATATTCCTCCAAACAACTTTCCAATTTTTCCCCCAGAGAAGACAATGTAGCCAGATTGTTTGGTTTATTTGACGAGAAGATTGCTGAAACATAATTTTGGTTGCATAACCTTATGGACAGATGGAGTAAAAATAGTATGTGATTTTTAGTTAAAGAAACGGGTCATGCTGAGGGCCTATTACAATATCCAACTTTGTACATCACTGAAATATGAGCTTGGTTCTTTTGGTATCCTCCTCTCTGCTCTGTACCTGTGTGCCTCTGTTTGTAAATCCAAGTTGTCATGAATTATTGCTCTATTCATTGCTCTATTCTATGCTACAGACTGAGCCAAGAAGGTTGCTGTTGGTCAGGATAGGTGCGTTAAACTGTGGTTGGGTGTGGGGAGGTAAGAGGGTCACTGATGCTTCCCAAGAAGCCAAACACCAGGAAACTCATTCAGAAATCTGATTTCCCCAGGGACATAGTATAGAGAGCTAATTTACGGTAATTGAATTATACTGAGTACCTTGTGTTTACTGAAACATCTTCCAGAGGCTCAAATGGCAAAGTATGAGATCTAAAAGGTGAGAAAAAGGTCTGCCTTGAAAACGAACTGTTGGTTTTAGTACTGCCCTGCATGCCTTGAACTTTTATTCCTCTCTATGTCCAATACACCATTAAGAGATCACCGTCCCTGGTATCTAATTCTGGGCCAGTCTTTCTTTGTCTGATCTCCTGAGTGCAGGGGAAGTGCTATGTTTCTGTGAGACTGCAGCAAGTTTAGCACGCTCGTTTCTCACAGAATTACATCGAACTGTATTGAACAAGCCCAGTTATCCTTCTGGAGAATGAGAAATAGCCGATCAACCTCCTAAGGAGCCAACCATGAGTGGTATGAATGAGACAGCCCCAGACTAGCCACATTCCCGTAAATGGGACTTGCCAAGGAATCAACACTAATCTGAAGGTGCCTCAGTGCACTAAGACCAGAAGACCTAGTCTGCAGAGCCAAACCCAAGCCATCAATTGGGAGCTAGCATACTTGCCATTTTGTAAATAACTAAATTGAATCAAATCAAATTAAAGCACACACACACATTAGCAAACAAGGGCACATATGTGTCATGGAGCCCATGTGGAGGTCAAAGGACAAGTTTCAGGAGTTGTTTCATAACTTCTGCTTAAAGAAGATGGGGTTTCTCTGTTTCTGTGTCTATGTAGTATACTCCAGACTAACTGGCTTGCAAACTTCTTGATGATCCTC
This sequence comes from Typhlomys cinereus, assembly GCA_023101885.1. Lineage (NCBI taxonomy): Eukaryota > Metazoa > Chordata > Mammalia > Rodentia > Platacanthomyidae > Typhlomys > Typhlomys cinereus. The sequence continues at coordinate 737,435 of JALPQD010000057.1, read as the reverse complement.
CTGACTTCACCTCCAACCTTACTGTAGGAATGATGGGACTACTAAGGTACAACTTCAGTTGACATTTTAACATGTTCTCCAGAGGTAGGAACTCAAGTCATCAGACTTATGCAGCAACCACTTTTATCTGCTGAGTCATATTCCCAGTCCTATAGCTGCCATTTTAAACCACTATCTTATGGAGGTTTGTTCGGTGTAATACAACAGATCACTGATGTAATTGAAAAACAAAATTTTCTGAGCCTGTTTTTCTCCTTTTAATGCTGCTTTCCTCATGGAGTCTTTTATTCCATCAGCCGAATTCTCTATTTTCTGACCACCGGGTCAGAAGAGGTGCAGAATTTCTTGAAATGTCTGCATAGAGCTTGACTGAGCATTATAGAGGGGCAATGGGAAAGCTGGCTCAGACAGAGGAGTGTGAGAGTGTAATGCCGATGGTAGGAACTGTTTGCGAACCCAGGTCAAGCCAAAGCAGTAGCCATGAGTCAAGATGTAGTGAAAGACATTTGAATACACAGATCCAAAGATAAATCTAACTGGGCAGATGTTGACTGAGCATCTTCTGCACATTTGCTTGCTGGTACCTACAGCTTCGTAACATTATTTTAAGAATCTATGTTTGGCAATGGTTCTTTTATTTCTTCCTTCTAAGCCAGCTGGTCTCTGACTATGCATAGATTAAATGTTTTGCAAGTGAGGCTGTATCCACCTGTACTGCTTGGAGCTTTTCAGGAAAGCCCCAGTTTGTGTGTTCTGTTAACAAAGTCTAGTCTGCTCAGTGGCCTCATCAGCAGGAGGACCAGTGGCCACTGATGGGGCAGCAAACAGAGTTATCTGCTCCCCAACTGTGTGGACGGCACGTGATGCATCCCACAGAGAGGTAGTCTTGACAGGCGCTCATATGTCAGGGTCTTGGTTCTCTATTTTAAATTTCAGAATAATTGCTTAATTACTCAATATACCATATGCAAGAATGCAAGCTTTTCTTGGATCTCTCTCAGCTCTTAGTTGAAGGCCACAACCCCCCCCCATCTCTCCTGTAGCTCTGTCTCTCTAGCTAGGATAGAGTTTTGCAAAATAAACCTGCACTCTACAGGAAGCCCCTTCTGGAAGTCTGAGCCAAATTTCTCAAAGCAGTTTCTGTAGTTGTGATGCCGACACCTCAATTTCCTCATTTGCAAAAAGGATAACTACCAGGGACACCCTTGAGGATTGAGGATTAAGCAGGCAAAAGGATGAGAAAAAAATAATAATAAAGGGGAAGAGCTGCACGCACATGAGGCCTCATAGGAAGTGATTCTGGAAGGAATTCTTTTGGGAATGCGATATTTTCCTGTGAAATGATTACTCGTAGTCGAATTTCCAAGGCCTGGGAACAGGGCAATCCCAGCAACCCTGCTAGTGATCCTGTATAGTGATATTTTCAATTTCTGTACTAGGAGCTGTAGAAATGGCTGAGGGTAAAACCCTGACTTGCAAGCAGAAGGACCTAAGTTTTCACCCTAGAGCCCCTGTAAAAATGTTAGACAGACATGGTGGTGGCTGGCATTCTTCTAGTTCTGGAAGACGGAGCCTGGGAAAAGCAAATCCAGGTAGTCGCCTGAGTCTTCAGAGGCACATACAATGCCCCTTCGTTGCGAGATAACCGTCCCTTCAAATGCTGCAGGGTTCTTGTGTTAGGAGTCGAAGATTGAAACCAGAACACGTGTAGAGGATTAAGGCAGAGTTTATTAGAAGAGAGACAGAACGGAACTCATGGACTCCAGAGGTGGAGTGCTGTAAGGGGCAGGCACCAAAGACAGCTGCCAAGGTTCGGGCTATTTATACACTAACATTGGTTAGCCCACATTGATCTTGAGCCCACCTGGAGGTGGGGCTGTTTCTATAAAGGAGAGCTAATCTCTATATCTTTTCATAAGCAAAGAGTTGGAAGAAGCTGGCAAAGGGTGTGCTCCTCAGGGTAATCCCTGAGGGGATGACCTTTAAAGATCTTAGGGACCGTTCCAGCACGGCTGCTGTAAACCTTCCTTACTCTAATACATAAATACACTCACTCACACACACATATATATTATATATATATATATGCACACACATAAATGAAAATATTTATTATATGTGTATATAAATATATAATATTAATATGATTTCTCTTTATATAAATCCAATTCTGTATTAGTATGTCCTAACTCTATGTACTAATGTGGTTCAGTGTGCTTTTCAGTACATTGATGCAGTGTTTACTGATGGATTTGAACCTCTCTTTAGCCTTCTCCTCTTCCCAACCTCTACTAATCACTGGTCTACATTTGGGACTCTTTTCTCCTCATTTGAACTTCTTCACAGGAGACAGAACACAGGGCACTTGTTCTGTGGCTGCTTTATAGCTAATTTCACTTAACATAGTGTCAGGTGTCATCAACTTCCATCTGTTTTGCTTCAAATGACAGGAGTTCATATTTCTTTATGACTGACTAATATGCATTATGTACAAGAATGTACCACATTTTCATTATTCATTCGAACACTGATGGATTAATAGGTCAATTCTGTGTGTTAGTCATTGTCGAGGACAATTGTCACAGCTGTCAGATCTGTCCTTGGTTTGATGAATGAACCTGCTCCTCCCACCTCTGTCCTGGTGTTGTCCACCAGGTGCTGGTTAAGTCATGGAAACCTCAGTTGTGTTTCTGTGCATTGATCTACTCCATGGCAAAAGCATGAGACTTGAATTGGACACATATTTATTATATGCCACATGACTGTGGCAGCCATTGTTTAGGACTTTTTTTGGCCTTGAAAATCAAGGATGATTCTCAGTTGTCATTCCTTTCAGGGACCTAGCAGGCTCCTAACAAGCTGATTTGAATAAAAATAGGTCAGACATTGTCTTATCAGACTATAGATAAGAGAAGAAGAGGTGAAGTAAATACAAACTTGGGCCAAGGCATAGGAAAAATTGTTCTCATGTGTGTGAGGGGGTTAAACCAAGGGTCTCATACATACTAAATTGTTCTACCACTGAACTATACCCTTCTCTGCTCTCCTGTTCTGAGACAGTCGTGCCACTACTCCTTACCAGCATGTACCTAGTTCTTTACAGAGTTTCTTTTGAACATGCCAGTGGTGGCAAATATGGATTGCTGCCTCAGACAACCAGAAAAATAAAAATTGTTTTTTTGAGACTTTTCTAAAACGTTTCACAGTAATTTCTCCAACAGCCCCGCCAAGTCTGTTCTCTTAATAGATGCCTGTTTATAGCAGCAGTAAGTGCAGAAATGAAAGGAAGCTCTCCTTTCTCCTCCTCTTCCTTTCAATTGGGAAGCTCCGGCTGCTATAAATTAGGACTTTCTTGCTATTCTGCCCCAGGACAGCTTGTAACAAACAGACAGATGCTCCTGACTGTGCATAGCTCTCAGTTGTCTTCAGCAAAGACCACCACAGGTGAGGGGGGCTGGAAGAGCCTGGGTGAGGATCAGTACTCAGCCCTGGCCCTCACTTTGAATTCTTCCCCCACCAGCCCTCTCATGGCACATTGTAAACACCCAGTCATTTTAAATTGATCTTTGCCTTTGCCTTTTTTTTTTTTTTTTTTTGAATTCTTGTTCTGTAGCGAAATGGGGCATGCAGAGAAAGGAAGCTATATCAAGGGAGTTACATAATTCAGAAGCTTCCAGAAGAGTCATTGGAGTTACATGGCTCTATCCTAATTATTTCTCTCTTGGGTTCCAATTACATGTTAGGAACTTTCCAGCACTCCACCAATTCATCATCTTCAAATTCCCATGGATTATAAAAACCAAAGGGCCTGATCCCAGGCTTAACACTGCCCCAGTGCCAGCAGAAGGCTTAAAAGATTAGATCCTTCAAAGGGAGAAAGAGAGAGAGGGAGAGAGACAGAAAGAGAAAACAGCTTCTCTCTTTAACAGTAAATAACAGCTTCACATTTGGTGGAGCTTCTTTTGCTGGAAAATCTCCCCTCTTTCATCATTGTCAAGGAGCCTATGGAAGTTTTATTTCTCTCAATGGTACCATGAGCTTGGTGTACAAGGCAAATACTACTGTGAACAAAATGATCATTTCTTTACATTTCAGTGGCCCTTTGTGTCAGTATTTTGTTTGATAATACCTTTTTGTAATCTCTCTCTCTCTCACACACACACACACACACACACACACACACACACACACACACACACACACACACGCACACCTAACTCAAGGCCTCATAATTTTAGGCTCGCTTTCTCTCTCTGTCCTTTTCCTCTCTCTCTTTCTAAGCTAAAGCCTCATGCATTTTAGTCATGTGCTCTATCACTGAGTTCTATCCCCAGCTCTTATTTCCTTTTGAAAATGTCCCTAGAGAGATTGACAGAAATTAGGATATTGCCTCTCAGATGATGGTCACGGACACTTTATAAGATCTAGAACAAATCCAGAACTGTGCCTTGCTTAGGAATATTGGTTTCTGTTTATCATGGTCACGTCTTATGTTCAGATGCTCTGGCCAGAGTCCTGGTAGGAAAAGCATATTACATTCAACAGGGATGATTGCAGGAGACGTAGCAAGGAACTACTCAGGAAAGCACCAGGGGGTGTGTTTTGGCTCCTGAAAGCCATGAGCTTTCTTCCTTTGACTTGCCAACTGTCTGAGGAAAGGGAAACTTTCAAAGTTAATGAATGTTCTAGGAGACACCCATCAAAGGAAGAACTTGTAACTTCCTAGCCTTGGCCTTCTAGTCTTCTAGTCTTGCACCCACTGGGGAATTCAACCAGAAGCAAGAGAGAAGGGAGCCACTGTTTTGCAGAGAAATGGAGAGCTCTTAGCTGACCTAGGACCCCTCTTGCAGGGAATATGAAGACTGGATTTGAACTCAGGGAAATGTTTTAGCCCTTGGACTCATCATTTCCGGCTCTCCCACTGTTGGAGCCTGTGGATACAACACACCCAAACATTCCCGCCCAGTCCTTCTCCAGGGGCGTTTATTTCATGGTGACAATGGTGCCAGCAGACTGTGCCAAATGCCTGCTTCATTAGGGCTGACTGTCTTAGCGCAGAACAGAGCAGGCTCTGACTGGGCACTTTTTCCCAGTGACAATGAATGAACCCATGAAGAAGTCCCACATGTCTGACTCCACGGCAATCATCGCCTCGCTCCTTTCTTTAGGAGAGTCTTTAGGGGTCCAGTGTCTTGTGCTGCAGGAACCACCTTTGCTGCAAACACAAGTTCTCATTTCTCTAGCTCCCGTGGGCAGCAATTTGGCTTCTCAGACTGCAGCTATGAGTAGGTGGGACAGAGGAAACTCGCAGGCACAACTGTCTTCTCCTGTCCTCTCATACTTTTCTGTTGACCAGGTCTCAGGGGTTACCTCTTCTCTGAGGCCTGAGCATCTTACAGGGTCTGTAGGGAACAGGTTCAGTTCTCTCAGGATTTTTGTTCCTACTCCTTCCATTCACTTTGGTCTCAAGTCTGTGCTCTTTTGTGTTGTGTCTGAGACCAGATTAGATTTGCAAAACTCTTTATTCCTTCATTCACACTAGGTTCGGAGATGAGAACTTCATTAACCCAGAACTCACAGAAAGTTGGGCTATTCATGTGGGAGAAGACCAGAGAGTTGATACAGGGTGATCAGAGGCTGATAACTGACCACAGAGGAACTTTTGGCCTCTTTGCACCCCTGAGAGTAGACAACTCGTTGTTAATGATGTGCTGCATTGGAAAAGAGAAATCTGTTGAGTCAGGCAAGGAGTTTGAGACTAGGGAGAGGAGGCAGGGATTCAGAGAGGAAGCTTGAAGCTTTCAAATGCTCATGTGCCAGCGAGCAATCCTCAAATTGTTTGTCACTGCTCAAATGAAAATGAGCCACAAAAGCAGCTTGAAGCCCTGAAGTGGCCATAGAACTAAGGGGTAAACTGAGGACAGTAACACAATTGCTGGTCTTCATGATCCAAACTGAAGGGTGACCCAGGCTGACCCAAACTGAAAAGTAGACCAGGCTGACCCAAGCTGAAAGTTGGCTCAGGATGACCCAATCTGAAAGATAAAAAGATCAATTTGGTCATTTATCTCTTTTTTCAAACACCCATTCAGAGTCTGGGCCATACAGTACAATGTTTAAATGTCTGAAAAATTAAAGTTAAACAACAGAATGAAGTGTGGTTTTCATGCCATGGACAGACTTGGTGTGACCCAGTCTTTGTTCTTTTACCAGCTTTCCTCCTTGCTCCTTCTTACAGGGCATGATATTTCTTACCTGTACTCTGGTTCCATTGAAGTTACCTTAATCTTCTGGTCTTGATGTGGGTTCTCTGGGGTTTTCTCTGTCTCCAAGTTCTTCTTGTATTTGGGAGTCAAAGATTGAAACCAGAACACGAGTAGAGGATTAAGGCAGAGTTTATTAGAGGAGAGAAAGAACAGAACTCATGGATTCCTTAAGGGGCAAGAGAGCGTCTCACGGGCTGTTCCAAAATCTTGCATTCTTGTGTCTGGACATTGAAGCAGGAGAGCAATTTAAGAGGATTAGGGGAGAGAAAGAAAAGAACTCACAGACTCCAAGCCTGGAATTCATGAAGGGCAAGAGAAAGCTGGAAAAGGAACTCACGGAGTCTCAAGGGTAACATCAGGAAGCATCCTGGATTGCTCTTCAACCTTACTGCTTTGCTCTGGAGTTTTCCAGATTCTGTCTTCCAGGACCAGAATTACAGGCCACATCATATCTACCCAGCCTTTTTTTACTTGGTTCTGAACTCAGATCTTTTTGCTTGCAAGACAAAGGTGGTAACCACTGAGCCATTCCCTCAACTTCCCCTTTTTTCATTTAGAAAGAAAAAGCATTCTAAAGTTTTCTGTGAAGTCTGCATGATTAACTAACTTTGTAGAGCTAGTTTTAATATGCTTAAAATGTAATTACCTTTAAAAATGGTTTTAATATAATTTTTCTTATGAAAATTTCCTAATGTACACAGTATAAAGAACAGTACCAGGAGTGCTCATGAAATTATCTCCTAGATTCAACAGCTACCCCCTGGTGAGGGGGAAGGACTCATTCTACACTCTTACTATCCCCCTTCTCTGTGATGTTCTTGAACCTTGGAATGGGACACATTTTAAATATCCCGTTCAGAACGTATTGCAGTTGTGCTTGTCTATATTAAACATGCTCCAGAGAATATTGGTTTTATTCCAGCACTTTCCTCTTCTGTCCTCAAGTAGACTGCCATGCCCTGGTCCTTCCTCCATCTCATAGGGTTGGGGTCCAGTTGTTTCTGGGCAAGGAGTCTCAGAGGAGAATACTTTGAGACAACCTGATGGAGTCTGAAGTAGTGGTGGCAGGGGGATCCCCACTTTCAGAGTCAGCTTCTCAGTGAGCTTAGACAGCTGGACAGGATTTACCATCTGTGCACTATGCCAGGCTGCACCTGAAGGAATGCACCTGGGAAAGAGAAATAGTGCTGGGGGTTTGCCAGGTGTTCCCTAACAAACGTGAAGCAAGGGCGGTCTCAGATTCCTCTCTGCTGCTGTCTTACACATCCCTGCATACATGTTGTTACTTTGCAGATGTGGGGTGTGCACTCAGAGAATCGCTGTGTCAGTCTGGACCTAAGGCTCAGTGCTGAGCACTATATTGCTAGTGACATCACATCTGACCTCTGACCCATTCAATACTGACAGTCTTATTTTGTGTGATGGGAAACACCCACCTCTGTGTGGAGCTATTCTCTTCCCTGTCTCCTCCCACCCATGAAGATTTCAAGTAAAGGAGTCCATCCCAAATAAATAGAGCAAACCGTAGAATATAAAGGAATTTTCAAGTCTTGTTTCTGCAGCGTAAGAGAAGGAATGTGGATTCCTGAGGGACTGAAATGTTTAGTAATTGGAATGGAGGTGGACTTGGGTCCACAGCAGAACCTACATTTTAGACTAGACCTGTGGACTGGGGATGCTGGCTGCATGGCACAGTGGGTTCAGCAATAGGAACAGACTATTTCATTCATTCTTTAAAAAAGGTTTTTACATTATTTATTTATTCATTTATTCAGTGTGCGTGTTTGTGTGTGTGTGTGTGTGTGTGTGTATACATGTGCACAGCATGTGTGCAGATGTCAGAGCATTCAGAAGACAACTTGCAGAAGTTAGTCTTCTCCTATCATTTGGGTTTCAGAGACTGAACTCAAGTTATCAGGCATAACAATCTAACTGTCTACTTGCTAGACAATCTTACCATCCCTATTTCATTTTTTTCTACATTAAAACCTCTTATCCTCATTCTCTTCTGTCTGAAAACAATTTGGTTTTTTTTTTTTTTAATTCTTACTTAAGGAACAAAGGAGTTTCTCCAGCAAAAGTGTCTCAGAAGAACTAAGGAGTTTCTAGTTCATGTTCACTAATGCATCAGGGGCCGATTCAGATGGTCTGGGTGCATTTTGCATCAGCCGTCCATGCTTTGTCCAGCCATTTGAGGACAAAGGACAAAGGGTAGAAGGCTGTACAGAACCTCTTTGGAGTTTTGACAACAGTTCTTTCAGAAATGACTTTTGTAGGTAGTGGTGTACCTGCAAGATATCTATCATATTTAAATTAGCCACCATAGCATCCTATGGAAAGATAACTATATTTCCATTCTGCTGTAATGTTGCTTCAAGCATAGAGGGTATTTTGTGTAAAATGATGCATTTGGATAATAGAGCCTGAATTTGAATATAGTTCCAAACATCAATCTTGAGCTCATAACTCTACCTGCCAGCCTACATCTATACCATCTTGATACTAATGCACCCATTCAATAGTCATCTCACTCTGGGGTCCTAATCAGTTCTTAAATAACCTATATCCTTATAGAAAATTGAGAGTGGTTATTTCTATCTTTCAAACAGTTTGACCATTAAAACTGCTAAAAGTGTAGGAAGATGCACTGTTGGTGAGACTTCAAAGTTAATAGAAGCCATATTACCTACATCAATAGTCTTGATAATTTTTCTGGAAAGGGCCAGATAATGAATATTTTAGATTTTCTGAGGCATGTGCTCTCTGTTGCAGTTACCTTCTTAGTGTTGCTGCTTTGGTTGAGAGTAGGCATAGACAATAGGCAAATGAACCAATTATGCTCTATTAAAACTTTCTTCGTGAACATCAACATTTACATTTCAGGTAAATTCCATTTCATAACATACTAGCTTTGTTTTGAGATTTATCACACATATAAAGTTTGACTTCAGTTCATAAACCAGATTTGTTCAGTGAGCAGTATAATTTCCCAATTCCTTATATAAACATCCATGTGATTGAAACAGAGACTGACTGTGCTATAATGATTTGTCCATCTAGTTAGGAAACTAATATTAATCACATGGTTGTGCAAGAACTTGAGAGATTGCATTGATAAAGTTTGGGAATGGAAAGATAAAATTGCTTTGAGTATGTACTGCAAGGGAGTTGATCAAGAATGAGGAGAGATTAGAGACATCCCCCATGTATTATCTATGAGGCCTCCTGGGAGTCCCTCATCTAAAGTCAATATTGCAGACTCCTGCCTGTCATGGCATGTGGGCCCTGGCACCCTGTCAGCTATGGCTGCATCTAGTCACTCTGGCATTCTCTACAGCTCTGTCATAGAGATGAGTCACTCCACATTTGTTCGCACTGCATTTTATCTTATTTCTAACAAGCTGTCTTTTTCATTTATCTGGGATCATACTTAATTCTACTCTGGCCCCTTGAGCCCTTAAGTCTCCATCTAGTTTCTTTTGGATTTCCATTCTAATCCTTATTAATTCTCATTTTCTTTCAGCTAGGTAGGACACTGATAAAGATACTCTACACCCAGAATAAAATTTTCTACCTCCACACAGATGTATGACCCTGCTATTATTCTAAAAATCATTTATTTCTTGTTCTATAATCAGAAGGGCAATGTCTACTAGGATTGGTTTCAAGATCCTTGAAGGAAATTCAGATCCCTGGACACTCTTTACACAAAATGGTATATTTGCATATATCTTATATTTATCCTTCCATATACTAAATTATCTCTATTAGTTAATACTTAATCAAATAAATGTTATGTAAAGTTGTTGCCCTGTATCGTTTCAAGAATGACAAAAAAAGTCCATAAATATTTAGAACAGATATGTTTTTTCTTGAATATTCTAAATTCCCAGCTAGTTGAACTTAGATGTGAGAACCCTTGTATGTAATAGGCTATGGGATTCATTCTGTTGGTGCTCAACACAAACCAAAGGGTAAGAATATGTGAAGATACATCAATGATGTGTCAGAGGTCATCTGTAAAACATCCAAGCATTTGGTACAGAATACATCTCTGAAATGACCAAAGCTCTCAGATATATTTGTGCATGTTGGTCTTAGAATTCACATACAAATTCAGGGTTCCAGAGATGGTTCTGTGGCTAAAATATTTGCTGTGCAAGTATGAGGACAAGAATTTGATTCCATGGAACCCACAAAAATGTTGGGTGGCCGTGGCAGTCTACCGTAATTTCAGCACTAGACAGATAGAGATAGAGTGTGGTAGGTAGATACAGGTATCAACTTGACAATTGAAAGCTGAGTTTGGGGCACATTTGTGAAGAATTGGTAATTAAGGCAAACTCTAAGCAAGTCAACAGGAAAATATCTAAATGTGGGAAACCCCAGCTCATGGTGAGTGGACCAATTCCTGGGCTGGTGAACAAATTGGAGAGAGCTGATTTAATAGTTTTGGTGTACTTCAGTATACTGCTGAGGAACTGACTCCAATCCTCCCAGAGATAAGATGGCCAACTTCCCTATGAAGGATTATGGAGATGAGCTCTCCATATCAAACAACTTGACCTCTAGCCCACATGGGCCCAAGAGCAACTGGGTTGGGCCCCAATGGGTATTAACCAATGGGAAAAAGCCAGTTTCCAGAGCTTGTCTAGGTGTATAAATATGCCTGGCCCTGGCAGCCATCTTTGGTGCCCTAGCCCCTCATGGCACTCTAGTGCCATGAGTTCTGTTTTTTGCCTGCTTCTCATGGAGGTGCCCTAGCCCCTCGTGGCACTCCAGTGCCATAAGTCTGTTTCTTGTTCCTTGCTCCTCATGGATTCCATGCCTAGGCATCATGAGTTCTCCAGGGCGTCCTCATGGCACTCCACATGTGGAATCTATGAGTTCCAACCTTTCTCTTCTCTAATAAACTTTACCTTAACCCTCTACACGTGTTCTGGTTTCAACCTTTGACTCCGGAACACAAGAACCCTGCAACATTGAGACAATTGAGACCGTTTCCCTGCAACAGCTTCAGAAATTATCCAGGATTGTTCTACTTACTTATTGCTTTGCTCTGGGGTCTCCCAGACTCTGACTTCCTGAGCCAGAAGTGCAGGTGACTGCCGTTTCCACTGGGCATTTTTTTGGTGTGTGATCTAGGGCTCAGAACTCAGGTCCTTGTGCTTCTTACGCAAAGGCTTTAACCCCAGAGTTATCTCTCCAGGCCAGGCTTGAATTTCTTCTTATACACAAGTTTCTGTAGTAAGAAAAAAACTGGCACTAATACATGCAGCACATTAGAAAGTAGGAAACTTTTGAATTAGTAAACAAAAGAGTTTACTCGTTTGGCACTTGTGCTTAGTTTAACTTTGGAAACACAACCTGAAGTAAAATTTTCATTTATGTTATTTTCATGATTGTGATAATATGTTTGACATTTCAAAAATGAGGCAGGTTTTGAACAGCATAGTCATTCTGGGAAAGTCTTTGAAGGTCATGCCCCTCTGTTGAGATTATCCTGAAGGAACATACCCTGCCAGTTGGGAGGAACTGATTCTAATCCCCCACAGAGATAAGGTTATCAACTTCCTCCAACCCTCAGTTTATGAAAGGATATGGAAATGAGTTCTCCATTGCAGATAAATTAAGTTTCTCAAAAGAAACAGCTCCACCACTAGGCTGGACACAAGGACTAGCTAGTCCCCTTCTGATATGAATAGATCAATCAGATGTAGGGGAATAAAAGTCCCAATCAGGTTTGCAGAAACTACAGCTAACTAAAGCCACTTTTCCTGAGCCCGCTTAACCTTATAAATAACCCTGACACTGCCAGCCATCTTCAGCTATCTCACCCCTCGTGAACTTCATGCCTATTAGTTCCATTCTCCCGCCCCTCTAATAAATTCTGCCTTAATTCTGTACGCATGTTTCAGTTTCAATTTTCAACTTCTGAACACAAAAACCTGGACATAAACCCTGTAACAAAATAGTAATACTTTTCACTTTCGTATGGATATTGTTTATTGATGACTTCATCTGGCACTTTCCATGGGCCACACTGAGTATACAGAGAGTCTACAGCAGAGTTTCATCTACACAGAGTTTGTATTCTAATAGGACTGCCTGCTTGCACTGACAGTGGCTATTGCTATTATTAAGTTCACCCCTTTCCTATAATAATTTTGTTTCATCTTGATAATTCTGTAACACAATACCAAAAATGTAGAGGTTTAAGATAACCACTCATTTATGCCCATAATTTTAAGGGTTGGAATGTGGGGTGTGTTGTTCTACTTAGGTAGTTTTAGAAAAGTCAAGCTGGGAGGTCTTTGAAGCTCTTAGAGAGTCCTAAATGTCATTCCCAGGGCTGGGGTTACCCAGAAGGACACACTTTATTTTAATTCTCCACAGAGAGAAGGTTCCCAATTTTCACCAACCCTCTGTTTAAGAAAGGATGAGATTAGCTCTCCATTGCAGATAAGCTTTACCTTGAAGTCAACCACAAGATCAACTGGGTTGAGTCCCAGTATTCACAGACTAATGAAATGTAAAGGACCAAAAACTCCAGTGGGGTTTGCAGAACCTAAAGCTAACCAATGGGAAAAGCTATTTTCCCCAAGTCTGCCTAAACCTATGAATAACCCTAACTCTGGAAACAATCTTTGGCTCCCTTGCCCCTTGTGGTACTCAATGTTTGGAGTCTATGAGTTCTCCTCAGCTTCTTTGCCCCTAATGGATTCCATGCCTAGAGTCCCTGAGTTCTTGGCGGCTCTCTTATCCCTCACTGAATTGATGTCTGTGAGTTCCATTCTTTCTCTCCTCTAATAAACTATGCCTTAATCCTCTACTTGTGTTCTGGTTTCAATTTTTCAATCTCCTGAACTCAGAACCTGAAAACACATAAAACTACCTGGAACCCGTATCACTAGAACTTCTCATATGGTTGAAGTAAGTTTTGGGCTAGGCCACAGTTATCTAGGTCTGGATCTCTGAGTGTTTGCATGGCAGAGAGGGAATGCAGGTGGTGAGTAGGGCTCTTCTAGTCTCTTGAGAGGAGCATGGTGGTAATTAAATTTCTTACTTGATAACAGGCTCTCCCAGGACAGGTATCCCAGCAGAAAAAAACAAAACAAAACAAAACAAAACAAAACAAAACAAAAAACCAGAAGTTTTGCAAGGACTTTCTGATGTAACTTTGGAAGTTACTTTTTATTCTATGGATTATAAGCAAGACAACAAGGTTGGTTTACAATCAAGGACATAGAACCCATCCTTTAACCCAGATGCACACGGCATCTGGAATCCCTAGATTTAAAGGATTATGTTGTGGCCTCTTATGGGTAAGCCTGGGTAAGAGTCCAAGGAAGCCTCCTCCCCTCTTCTTTCCCTTTACTTTCTGTCAAGCGAATAGAAGGAAGGGTTCTCTGCTTACTCCACTGATTATCAGGCTTCTTTGTAGCTATTTCAGTACAACAACAACTTATCAGTGAGTTGAGAGAGATACTTTACAGGGCAGCTAAGTTCAACTGTTGTGATTTTTAATATTTGGCCAGTCACTGCACAGCAGTTGACATTGCATATGCCTCTTCCCCCTACTCCCCACTCCTGAAAAAAAAGTCTATCCTGTAGGTGAATAACCTAGGAAATCTGCACTAATGACAAGTCTGGAAGAGCTTGATGCCTTGGTCTCTTCTAGGGAAACTTCTCCTGAGGTCATATACTCATTCTGGGGCTCATCAAAGTCCAAATTCCAAAACTGTCTTCACCCAGTGGTGTTAAGGTGGGTGCTGACAAGCCTTATAGTCAAAGGCTAATTTTTGGCCTTTGTATATTCTTTGCATATGCTTTGCATATTCCTCTTTTGATCTGTTAATACATTTAATGGAGTGCTCATGCCCTCAGGGTAGTCTGTTCATTTCAATTGAAGTAGCAGGAAGGAGTTTCCTCTGGAGACCTTTGTTCAAAGTCTAATGCAGAAAGTAGAGCTCAGACTTAAAAAATCTCAAGAAAAACCAGTGGATAAATTCTCCTAGAGGGTGCTCAGCTCCCCGGATTTATATGTATTTCTTTAGGGACAAAATTTAGATTTAATCAGTTTCTTAAAAGAGTCCAAGTCCACAAACCAGATAAGTTTGTTTTTGATCTCCTGGATCTGCTCACCAAAATGTTCCGGGTTCCTTCTGGGGTCTTTATGTGTCCAGGTTCTTGTATTCGGGAGTTAAGACTGAAACCAGAACATGCATGGAGGATTAAGACAGAGTTTATTAGAAGACAGAACAGAGAGAATGGAATTCATGGGCATGACAGACATGGAATCCCATGAGGGGTAAGGGAATCAGAACTCATGGACTCCAAACATGGGGTACCCTGAGGAGCAAGGGAGCCAAAGATGGCTGCCAGAGTCAGAGTTATTTATAGCCTTTGGCAGGCCCTGGAAAAGTGGCCTTTCCTCAGTGATTAACTTCAGCCCCTGCAGACCTGATTAGAGCTTTCGGTTCTCTACATCTCTTCAGTCTGTTCATATTGGGGAACAACCAGTTAAGCTTCTGCTGGGCCTCCTTGTAGTACTTATCTGTAATGGAAACTAACCTCCAGTATCCTTTCATAAACAGAGGGTTGGGGGGAAGTTAATGACTTTGTCTCCAGTGAAAGATTAGGGTCAGTTCTCCCAGGTTAAGAGGGTGTGTTCCTTCAGGGTAATCCCAGTTGTGGGGGGAATGACCTTCAAAGACCTCTCAGCATGGCTGCTCTAAAACTGCCTAAAGTTCACAGAATCCCATTCCTTTCCATTTAGTCCTGAACCCATTAAACATGTTGTGCAGTCTTTTTCTTTAAGAACAACTAAAATAAGAGCCAAAAATTATATGGAACTTCCAGAATGACTTTCCTTATTTACTAGAAATTAAGCAAGCACTTTCAATAAGGTAGTTTCATTGATGCATATTTGATCTCCTGGCTATGGTTGCCCAGTAAACCCAGCAGTGGAGGATGACCTTCAAAGACCTCCAAGACCTCCCAACATGTCGGCTCCAAAAGATATCCCAACATGGCTGCTCTAGAACTGCCTAATCATTAAAAAACAAACAAACAAACAAACAAACAAACAAACAAACAAAAAAACCTGCGTAATCATGACTAGGCACTGGAGCTTAAAGTTAGAATACCGGGCTGGAGAGGTGGCTCAGGGGTTAAGCCTCCACCTTGTAGGGGGAAGGTCCTGAGTTCGGATCCCAGATCCCACGTATAGACGCCAGGCTGAAGCGGGGGCGGCCTGCGCTTCTGGTCCTGGTAGGGCGGAGCCTGTGAATCCCGGGGCAGAAGGAGGTGGAGGCGTCCATGGTGGTTCGCGAGTTCGTCCGTGGTTCTACACATACACAGACATACACACATACACAGACAGACACATACACGCATGCACATGTGCACGGTTGAATAAATAAAAAAAAAAAATTAAAAAAAAAAAGTTAGAATACCATGAATAATAAGGAAGTTGCAAATGAATAGGCAATTACAGGAAAATAAATAAATAAATAAATAAATGCTGCCCAACATGCAATTAGAGAAATGTATACCTTGGAGCCAAAAAAAGGAGAATCTACATTATCCAAGTCATCAGGAAGACTTCTAGGGAAAGTCCCCTCATGGGTAAAACTCTACAGAGCTATACAGCATTATTTATGGTAGGAGGTAAAAGTGATGAATGCAAGCAATTCTGGTAGAGAAACAATATGTATTTAAAGATGGAACTGTGAAACGATACAGCATGTTCTGATTCGAGCAAGGGGAGATGAAGTCACAAAGGCATTCTGAACCTCATTTTCAAGGATAAGCATTAACAGATGGAGTCATAAGATAAGGGCTTCAGAAGCCTCATTCTGCAAACATCCTGGATGGATTGGTTAGGGGAGGAAAAAGGAAGAGAACAGAGAGGATACAATAATTGGGAGATATTGGAGAAGGGGAAATGGCCTGAGATATTAATTGCATAAAGTTTTGAAATTTCTGGTGAGCTCCAATTTCTATGTGGAATAATATGGATGATAGAATTTTCAATCACTTAAATAGCTTTAGACAAAGATTGTGAGTGCAATTATAAACATGTTCAAGGATGTTAAACAGTCCCTAGCAATCCAGGAAGTTACTCAGTAGGCAATTACATGTAGGAAACCTAGGAGACAAAGCGGTTTTGTTCTGAGCACATTATGTCAGAAGCACAGACAAGAATGTTTGTCTTTCTACAATGTCAGAATAACAACTGTTATTTATTGTTACTGTTATTGAATGACACTAAATTCACAATATTGGTTTTGTTGACAGAAATTTGCCAAATAGTCCTAATTCCCTTGATAGCTGGCTGAGGTAATCACATATTCACTTATTACTATCATAGCTGTTAAAATTAACTCTCAGATCAACACATTGCATAGAACACAATAAATAATATCTACCTATCTCAGCAGTTTTAGAACAGGGCCATGCTGGAAGGTCTTTGAAGGTCAACCCCCTCTACTGGGATTATCCTGAAGGAATACACTTTATTAATTTGGAGGAACTAGTTTTAATATGAAAGGAAATGGAGATGAGCTCTTCATTGAGGATAAGCTTAAGTTCCTCAAAAGACCAGGAGATCTGCCACAAGGCCAACCAGGAGATATTGGAGAAGGGGAAATGGCCTGAGATATTAATTGCATAAAGTTTTGAAATTTCTGGTGAGCTCCAATTTCTATGTGGAATAATATGGATGATAGAATTTTCAATCACTTAAATAGCTTTAGACAAAGATTGTGAGTGCAATTATAAACATGTTCAAGGATGTTAAACAGTCCCTAGCAATCCAGGCTAGGCCCCAGATATGAGCAGACCAAGGGGACCAAAAGCTCCAATCAGGTTTGCAGAAATTGAACCTAACCAATAAGGGAAAGGTAATTTTCCCAAGCCTCCCTAATATTTTAAATAACCCTGAGCCTGGCAGCCATCTTTAACTCCCTTGCTCCTCATGGATTCCACGTCTAGAATCCATGAGTTCCTATCTGATTTTTCTCTTACCCTTCATAGACTCTCTTGCTCCTTGTGGACTCATTCATATCCCTGAGTTTTGTTCTTTCTCTTCTCTTACAAACTCTATCTTAATCCTTTATGTGTGTTCCGGTTTCAGTCTTCAGCTCCCAAACACAAGAATCTGGATACACACAAGATTGCAGAGTACCCATAACATTTTGGTGAGAATCCAGGAAAGCAAAACTATATCATATCATATCATATCACATCATATCATATCATATCATATCATATCATATCATATCATATCATATCATATCATAATCAATCATATATCACAACAGATCATATCAATCATATCATATATCATATCAATCTATGCATGCTATATATATTCAGCATGTGTATATATATATACACACTATATAGATATGTAAAATTTATGTCATCTATTCACCATCCATACATCCAACCATCATCTATCTCTATCTTTGCCTGTCTATACAGTATTTGGTTACAGAGTGGCTACAAAGGATCGAAGAGTTTGCAACAGAGGTCAGGAAGAGTAGTCTTAGCTGGGTGCAGAAGCTAGAAGAGGATAGGGATGCAGAAAGAGTCATTAGAAGGGGCATATGTTATTCTTTTTGGAGGTCTGCTGAAGACACCGTTGCATAATAAAACCATCAGGTCACTGGATGAGAGTCAAGTCTGAAAGTCAAGTCCAGCTGTAGAAGTTAGATATGGGGCTGTGGAGGCCATAGACGTGAAGAGCAACTGCAGGTACAGTGGAAGAATGGACAGGTAAATGAGTGGCAGGTCCAGGTGCACAAACACATGGATACTCAGATGCCAATTTAAGTGGAGAGTGAGTCAAGCTAAGTCCCTGAAATAGTTGGAATTTAGACAGCAACAGCCCCGTATTAATATGGTACAGGGCTCTTCTGACCATGGGCCATGTAGACCACACAGTTGTGTATCCATAAAACACATCCCTAGGAGGGACAGCTCACCACCAGACTGGATTTCTTCTTGCGAATAGAAAGGGCAGGGAAGTACTGAAATGAAACAATGGTTGAACGTATGGAATTGCTCTACAGAACTGGAGAGAAGACAGACTACGGACTTGAAAGAGAATTATTACTAGGCACCTAAAAGAGTCAGTTATTGGCTGAAAACCTTCAAATTGTATTAATATGCTTCTGATTCTTTTTCTTTAACCGCTGATTCTCCAAAGACTAAATATTGGGGTTGAAATCAGTAGCCTTATAGGAATGAACCCTTCCTGAACAGATGTGGTTGAAGGTCCAAGGAGTGGAGGAATAAAAGTTAGTGATTAGACTGATTAAAAGTAGTAAACTGCTGGGGGAGGTATAGGGAAATAACCACACTCAGAAAGGGATTATAGGGTGGAGGGAGGGAGGGGATGGGGTACCTATTAAACTTGTGTAATTGGTGAAAAAAAAAAATATATATATATATATTATATAAAGAAAGGGATTATAAATGCCTGAAACTAGTGTCTCAATGAAGCACAAAAATAGAAAACTGGGAAAAATAAGTGAAGGTAGAAATGTTGGAATTAGAAAACAGTCAGACAGGACTGTGCGAGGCGGTTCTGCTCCTCAGAGGCTGCTGGAATCGTAATGACTTCATCCCGGAGCGTCGAGCCTGAGACGCTGTCACCTGAAGCCCGGACAGGGACGAGTTATTCTCCAATAGGAAAGAAATGTCCTCAGCGGAACGCAGCACAACAAGCATGGGCGGATGCTGCTGCATATGGTGTGACAGATGGAGAAAAACGGGAAACATGCTTTCCCCGGTCACAGACGTGTTTTCTTCCCGTGGCTTTGCTCCTTTATGCGGGAGCTGCGCTTCTGACAGTTCGCGCTTCCTCTCCCGCTGGGCCCAGGAAGGGCCGCCGGGCACCGCTCCGTGGGAGGCCAGGCACCTGGCCAGCGTGTGGTGGCCCAAAAGGCCACAAATACATTTCTTCTTCGATTTCAATAAATTTCTACTGAAGCCCAGCATACGCATAAGAAGGTACAGAAATCATAAGCTTATATGCCCGTGGGGTCGGGACAGAAAGCTCTCTTCGCTCCTTCCAGCAAGGACTCCCCCCCCCAAGGATAATGACTGTCCCAATTTCCAGCAGTGAAAATTAGTTTCTCCTGTTTTGTACTTTGTAAATAAAATCATGCAGTGTGTTCTCTTTGTGTGTAGCTTTTTTTGTTCAACATTGTATTTGTTAAATTCAGCCATATTTGCCACAATAGCTTTAGCTCAATCTTTCTGAATGTGGTATATAGTCCATTATCCATGTGGGATTTGTTCCTGGACTTCTCAAGTATACTGAGATCAATGCTCAAATTCTTTATAGAATTTTTGTGTAAAACCTATACATATCTTCCCATATGCTTTAAATCTTCTGCAGAATATTTATAACACTGAAGTCAATGCAAATAGTTAGACCTTAAGGTTTAAAGAAAAATGACAAAAAATAGTCAGTGCAATTGCAGTTTTGGCCCACAATGAGACTATTTTGAACTTGACTTTTGTTAACCATGTACTTGAATTTCTATTATATATGACTAGTATTGGAATTTGTGGGTCCTAGTTCACACACTTGTATTAAGCTTTGCTAGATACTACTCAAGAGGTTTCCAAAGTGATTAATTTTAATTGTCACCAGTACCCCAAAAGAGTCCTGGGACTGTACGCTTACACTTACCTTGCAGTAATATAATCTGCCTTTCAAAAAAAAATTAGTCGTTCTGTTATTACATGATCTTATTTCTATTTGAATTTAACATGCATGCTTTTGTCAAATAAGTCATTGTATAGACAATATTGCACTAGATTCTTAAAGATATTCCTAAGGTGTGTGCTAGAACTCTCTACTTACAAGTGAGAAACTCAATTAGAGCTGACATATGCCAAACTGAAAGATTTATTGTCTACATGATCAAGCTGGAAGGAAGAACCTGAAGCACAAGCTGAGCTTTCTGGCCTTTTCTTTATTGTTCTCTGGGAGTTGTTTTCATTCAGTCCCACTCTGGACAGACTCTTTCATTGGCTAAGCCAAAGAGCAATGGCAGGGCTATGTTCTCTAAGAAAAGCAGCTCTGTATCTAATCAGTTCTAATCATAAATATCTTTGTCATAGTTAGATAAAGCTGTCAATTTGATGGTTGAAGATTTGAGTTCTGGACACATTTGTGGAAAATTGATAGTTGAGTTAAGCCAAGATGGAACCTCTAGGAGACTGTCTAGTTGACGGGAAGTCCCAGCCCATGGTGGGTGGGAATAATCCCTGGGCAGGAAATAAGATGAAAGGAGCTGATTGAGAAAGGTGACATTGTTCTGTGTACTTGACCAGATATGCTGGTCTAGCAAGTGAGAATTGTCTGTCTCTCAGTTGTTATGTGGATATGGTATGACCACTTCCCTCAGCTCCTGGTATTGATGTGAGCTCTCCTGCCAAGCTGTACAAGGAACTAACTGTAATCGGACTATTTATGATATGAGAGAATAAAGCCCTTGTTCCCTAAGATGTTTTGTCCTGATTTTATTAGCAGCCATTCAGAATAACTGTGACAATCCTGGACACATATTTTTTCTTGCATTATTATGTGTCCATCTCTGTACCAGTTATAGAGGTTATTTATTTTTGGAAAAATTGGAAGGGCATATGGGGTATAACTCACCAGAACTGACGTATTGTAGACAGAAGCCCTTATCCCATTATTTTGCCCACAGAGGCATTGATCATGGAAGAGAGAAACTTCATTCTAATATTATAACTCAGATTGAAGAATTAATACTTCAGATTGTGAAGGATAACATATTTGTTTGAATTCTTAAGGAGTTAAGACAGTGCTTTTAGGAAATTATTTCTGAAATGGTTACAACTATTCTTTTCTCTGTATGTAGTTCCTTCTCTGAAGTTACAGAAGTCCATATTCCTTGAATCTAGATTGCCCTGCAGCTTCCTTTAATCATCAAAATTCAGAGCAATAACAGTGTGCCCAGTGCCCATTTACAGCCTAGATTCGAGCAGCCCATTTGTCTGTGTGAAGCTGGTCCAATGAGTCACCTCTACAACTTCCTTGTGTGGCATCTCACTTCAGCAGGTAGCATGACTGGAACTCAGTTCTGAATTGTGACCCTGAAGTGATTTCTAGCAGCTTTCTAACAGGGTCAGAAACTAGTTACCATCCGCCATACAGACACTTTGTTTCTCTATAGCGCTCTTCCTCTGTCTCCAGAAAGCCCTTTTTGAATTCCTAGAGCTCAGTTGTGGCCTTTTAACCTTTTCATAGCCATTATGTAACCTACCTATATAGATATGATATAGTTAGAGATATAGCTAGCACAGGCATAGATGTAGACACAGAATTAATATACTCTATGTGTAATGCAATATCTGAAGTTATTTTCGAGGTTAAGACTAGAATAGAAGAACCTATGCTTAACAATAATGGACTGTCAAGGGATTCAGAACTTCTTGGCCAATTGTAGCCAATGAAACCAACCCGAACTTATTATTATTCAGAGAAGTCTGTCTTTGAGGGAAAGCATATCTGTCTATGCTTCTGACATAGTGTATTCATGACAGATGATGTGGAAAATATGATTTTAAAAAGGCTATTCTGGTGGAAGAGTGCAGTACTGGGAATTTGAGGCAGGAGGCCAAGGAGCCTTTCTAGAGAAATAATGGCATGAGAAAATTCAGAAGACACTGTAAATATAAAGTTTCAGAAGAACTTAGTAACTGAATGATTATTTACAGAGAAAGAGATTATCCCCAAATGGTCAAATAATTGTTCACAAATAACAGAAGGAAGTTGGAAAGAGAAGCTCATATGGTTGCTAATATTTGACTTACCAACTAAGTCCAATAGCCCTCTTAAGAAACAAAGTCTATTACTCTACAGCCTAAAATTAACAGCATCCATTCCAAATGATGAATCGATTATTGAGGGAAAACTATTTAGTAGTCTTCTTAGGGTCACTGGATCTTTCACTCTAGTTTGCATAAGGTTTTGGGTATTTAATGTCTTACTAAATAATAAATCACTCCAAAATTAGTGGTTTAAAATAACCATAGTGTTTTCTTTTGATCTTACACAGTTCTGGGCCTTCAATGGGTCAGTGTGGGAAGATGTCTCACCAGTTTGATGAACTTCAGATTTGGTCTGTCACCTCCAAAGAGTGCACCTCCACGCATGGAACATTTTAAGCCCAAAGTACTTGAGAAAGTCTTGGTCAGCAAGGCCATGTTGACTTTCTTCTGTCTTTTCTCCTTAAGGCTAGTTACGAGACCTTTTTAGCAGAGGAAAGGAGCATTCTTATCTACAAGACAGGAGATGCTAGGAAGCCACCAAGCAAAATAGATTTTGCTGTTTTCTTCAGAATGTACCCTTAGTTCAGACCCTTCTTTTTGTCCTATCATATCTCTCCATTCTTCATTAAACCATAATGAAAAAAAATCTCAAATTTAATCGCTTTTGGTGGTCTTCATTTCAGAATGAAAGCTCCTATGCAGGTAATACTTGCGGTCAACAAATCTGTTTTTCGTGCTAATCTGAACATTTTTTAGCAAGCTACCTCACACAATGAATACATAGAATCCATCCAATGCCTTGCTAAAGCATGTGTCTGGTGGATACTGGCTGTTGGCCAAGAACTTAGATGGAGTATCTGGCTGGAATACCTTCATGTAGCCTCCTCACATAATTTGACCTTTTTCATTCTATGCTGTCTAGATCCAAGAGCAGATATCCTGCTCTTAAAAAAAAATCTCATAGTGTAACTTTTTCTATATTCTTTGGGTCAAGGCAATCACAAAAGACCTGCCTAGATTCAAGAGGAGAGTTCACAGATCTCAGTGTTTGATGAACAGTATTATTACCATTTTCTAGGAGGAACATATGAACTAGATTAGCTGCTCATCTTTAGAAGAGCAACAGTTCACAAATGGATGGAATTCCTCTTTCTTCTTATTTCTTGATGTCTCTAAGAAGGATGACACCATGAACCCTAGTGTAGCACAAAGGATGGAGAATGGAAAAACTGGACGTGGGTTTCAAGTTCTACAACTTGACTTACCAGGTTTCTAGTTATAAACTGAAATGAGGCTGGAAAGATGCTCAGGAGTTAAGACTCTCCCTCACAAGCAGAAGATCCTGAGTTCGGATCCCAGGTCCCACATAAACACACCAGGTGGAAATGGCCTCAGCCTGCACTTTCAGTCCTGGTGGGCAGAGCCTGGGAAATCCAAGAATGAAGCAAGAAGAAGGTAGAAGCAATTCAGGATGATTCTTGAAGTCACCCTTGGTCGTCCACAGAAACACACAGTGCCCTCTGACAAACACACACACACACACACACACACACACACACACGCATATTAAAAAAATAAAACTTAAAAAACAACTAAACTGAAACAACTTTCTACCTGGGACTGAAAATATATATTCAGAACTGCAGCATTACTATAATGGAATGGGCCAGTAGGAAGCATCTAGCACATTTCTTCAACACCAGACAATTTTGAATCTAAAACATTCCAAGGAAGGTTTTCTAAGCCACCCCTTCCAGAATGTATCCATACAAGGAGATTCTTCTATGATCTTTCTTATTGTGTGCTTCAACTACTCCCCAAAAATTCAAGTCTTTACTTTTTAAATGTTATCAGCATTGGCATTCCATTTGACATAGGATCTTATGGTATTGCTAAAACCTGGGCCCAACTATGAAATATGCAAACAAATTCCATCAACCTCCATGGACTGAAAAAAACTTCAAGCCAAAAATTTATTATTCTCTTAAGTGCTTTTCTTGTCTTCTCTTAAAAATCTTAACACTAAGTATGCCAGCATCTTAGCTGGTGAGTTCATAGTAATATAAGCTTCAAATAGGAGAATTTTACTGAAAGAGAATTTGTGATAAAAATTTTTTTGTCTTTAGTGCATAAAAGCAGACAGCAAGGACACTGTGCTACTTATCCCATTTTCTGTGGACCTGCCACTTCACTCTGGTGCCTCCCCTACCCAAACTGTACTTAACTTGGGACCTGGATTCTGCAGACTCTGGTTTGGAGACTCTGGGTTACTTAGAATTCTGAACAGACTGGTGAAAATGAGCATAGTACTTTCAGCATCTCATTACCATCACTGCCATTATCACTATCAGCATCAGCTTTAGAAAACATTAAACTAAAAGTGAAGTGAAGAGAAACTAAACAGTCACCTCATTCTGTTAAGGAGAGCCCAGGCAGACAAGAACACCACAAAAAACAAAACAATGCAGGAGATGAAATCATTTCATAGTTCATGAAGGGCCATTATTTTTAAAAATGCATTCCATTCAAAGCACTTATTTTGCCTCAGTAAAAAAGCTGTGAGAGAAAGATGTGGATTTAGGGATGGTTGGCCTCAATCTATTATGCATGGAGGAAGAAAGACCCAGCGCCTGGAAAGAACTATTGGGAACTTTGATGCTATATGCATTGGCTACTTTGGCAGACAGAATTGAGCTGCGTATCACAGAGACCTGGGAACTTAGGTTTCACCATTGTCTTTTTTTTTTTATTCAATTGTGTGTGTGTGTGTGTGTGTGTGTGTGTGTGTGTGTAGAACCACGGGTGAATTCGGGAACCACCATGGACGCCTCCACCTCCTCCTTGTTTACTCTGCCTTGGGACTCTCAGGCTCCGCCCTATCAGGACCAGAAACGCAGGCCAACCCCGCTTCTGCCCGGCGTCTATACGTGGGGTCTAGGATCTGAACTCAGGACCTTCGGCCTGCAAGGCAGAGGCTTAACCTTTGAGCCACCTCTCCAGCCCCCATTGTCTTTTCTTGATAGAATGAAGATTCTGATTCAGCAGGTCTAGAAAAGAAATGATATTCTACACTTCTAACAAACATACTTGGAGAAACATTGCATCAGAAAAGATGCTTCCTAACTGAAGTGGAGAGATGATTCTAGGAAACATCTGTATTGTCAGTTGGAAGCAATGCCAAACCTTTGTCTTTTCAATTGCTAACAATAGCTAGACAAAGATATTTATTTGATATTTATTAAATATGCAGAATATATCATACCATCATATGTGAAAGAATTTCATTTAAAAAACCCTTTACTCCTAATGTACAACAAATTTCACAAAAGCTTGAAAAGAAAGACAATTTAATAATATCACTTTATGTAATATCTACCAAATTAATAAAAAACTTTCAGTGTCCATTATATCACAGGCATTGGAAACAAGTAGATAATAATGTCCCTATCCGGGGTAAGGGATGAGAATTTAGCATCTGGTATAAGAAGGATACATACATTGCTAATCACAGTAGCAAGTTTGATAACAGATATCTTTGCTGAATTTCTTTCCATATGGACGGAAGAGAGATGACTCATTACGAAGCATAGAAAGACATCTCAGTTTACAAACACATTATTGAAGCTGTCAACAGTGCAGGTCCAAAATGAGAAAGAATTCTTGTCCTGGTGAGCAGATGATCCTGCAGATGGCTGCTGTCTAATAAAGGAGAATGTCTAATAATACAAAGAAATCACAACAGGCTTTGTTTAAGCAGCTTAAGTGAATGAAGCAAAATCACTGATTCTTGGCAAACTGTTGGATTTGTTGTGCTATTAGCATTAACTTTTGCTATTCTTAAAGGTTGTTTCATGTGGTCTCTTGTCCTGAAGCTCTTTAATCAGTATGTATGTATAGATTGTAGACGGTAGCTCTGCTTTCTTTCTCTCCTGGGCAGGCAAGCAAGCACTTTTGTGAAAGTCTTAAAGATCATGATAGATATTGACCTCATAATAGCATTTTTCTTCAAAAAATGTTCTGAGATATCAATCTCTCATTGTCTCTGATTAATAACTAACAGGTTTACCAAACTTGTCAGAACTACTGCCCACACCCCACAGATCCTTTTTGAGGCTCATCCAATAAAATCTAATGCAACACAGTTCAGAGACTACAAATTCTGTACAATTCAATTCAGCTCGATTCAATGCATCGCAAAGCAGACATTCCTCTGCCAAGTTCATCCCCGGGGTCGTGTCCCAGGGCCTAATTTCACCCTCTACTGCTTCCTTGTGGGTGTGAACAACTGCACAAGCTCTTGGATAGCCCTGAAGCCCTCTTCTTGGACTTAGTACCAAGTTGGAAAAATGACGATTTAATCAGCACTCCAGATAGCTTGGTGAGTTCTCTCAGGGGACAGACATTGCCTGCACTGGTTAGATTGTTAATGAAAGTAGGCAGAGACAAAATGAAGCTCAATTAAGTTGTAGACTATCAACAGTTCAAGCCAATGAATTAAACTGAGGGACAGAGAATGTGGCCAGGGAGCAGGAGAGCATGCACAGAATTCCTTGGGATTTGTCATTCTCTAGGAATGGATGATCCAGGGCAACCCAACCTACCCGCCGTCTTTTAAAAAAAGTTATTTTTTGACAATTATGAATATATATATATATATATATATATATATATATATATATAATATATGAGAAAGAACGTAGGTGGAGGTCAGAGGACAGCTTTCAGTTGTTTTCCTTTTACCATGTGTGTTTCTCAGGCAGGGGAGTTGGGGATCGAACTCAGATTGCCAGGTTTGTGTGCAGATGCCTCTACTCATTGAGATATCTCATTGGTCCTGCCCTCCGTCTTCTAAACTAACATTTAGAACTTGCTCAATGTCCTGTCTATGGAAATTCTAACACTTTCCAAAAACACTTCAGTGGACTGATACTGTTTAAGTCAGTGTCTTAGTCAGTCGAGTGGCTATGATGAATATAACCACAGACCGATGGCTGAAAGAAGCAGCGTTTATTTTTCACTGTTATAGGGGATGAGGACTAAGATGTAAACTCCCACTGATTTGGTTTCTGGCAATGACTCTCCTTCTGGTTTGTAGAAAGCTACCACCTTTTTTTCAACATTTAATTCATATATATTTATTGTATACAATGATAGGTTTCACTGTGATGTCTTCATATTGACATGTATATTTTGCAGCCATTGTCTCCTTATACTTTCCCTGGTTCCCTTCCTCATTCCAAGTGGTCCTACTTCTTCATTTTCTACATACATATAAAATATTATATATAAGTATTTATATTACATACATTCATATATAAAAATCTAGATTATATATGTTGCAGTTCACTTGCATGTTTGCTGATAAATGACCATCAAATGGCTTAAGGGAACTAGGGGTTTATTTTCTTACTGATAGTCCCGTTACAGTCTGTAGTCCAGCTTGACAGGAGAGTTTGCACCAATACCAGGCTGAGGGAACTGGCCATACCATCTCTATATAATGGCTGAGAGGGATGATCCTTACTTGCCAGACCATCATGTCTGGCCAAGTGTACACAAGGATGCCAACTTCCTCAAATGGCCCTCAGTATTTTTTTCATCTGTTCAGGGCCTTTCCCATCAGCTAGACAATCTCTTAGAGGTTTGCTCTGGGCTTAACTCGACCACTAATTCTCTACAAATGTCCCCAAAGCTCAAACCATCAATTGTCAAGTTGATACCACATATGAGAGAAAATCATTGTTTGCATCTGGCTTGTTTCACTTAACATCACAGGGTCCAGTTTTATCCATTTCCAGCAAATGATCTAATTTCATTCTCCGTTATAGATGAAAAGAGCATTTTCTTCATTCATTCTGTTGATGAGCTTCTAGGCTGATTCATACTCTTACTGTAGCACAGATAATGCTACAGTAAGCATGGATATTCAGGTATGCTTAGTTTTCTTTGGGTATCTACTCTGAGGTTTGAGAAGCCTGTATAGTGATATCCATAGTAGCTATACTAATCTCCATTCCAACTCAGTGCTTAAGGCTCCTTTTCCCTTGCATCCTTGCCAGAATTTATTGTTTATATCCTTAATGTTAGCTGAGAAAACTGTCGTATGTTTCCTTTCTTATGTCTTCTCTTGTAATGGCGTGAATCTTATGAAGGCTTAATTACCTCCTGTGTTAGGGTTTCCCTAGAAGAACAGACCAATAGATACATGTATACATTCACAAATATTTTCTAGATTGACTCACGTGTTAGGGATTGTGTTCTTGGGCTGTAGAGATGGCTTAGGGGTTAAAATCTCTGCCTCCTAAGTAAAAGGATCCAAATTCAAATCTTAGGTCCCACATAAAAATGCCAGGCAGAAATGGCAGTGGCTTGCAATTCTGGCCCTGAAAAGCAGATCCTGGAAACCCCCCAGAGCAAAGCAATAAGGAGGTAGAGCAGTTCAGGGGGATTCCAGAGGACACCCTTAGGCCTCCACAGTCACACAAGTTCAGTTGCCCTTTTGTATATACAAACACAAGTGCACACACACACACACACACACAAATAAGTAAACAAATAAATAAAATGCTTTCTGATTATTCTTTCCCCCATCCATTGTTGTACACCTCTCATGCCTACCAATACCTCCTTCCTACCAGTCCCTTCCCAGATACATGAATTTTGGCTTTGTTTTGTGACCAGTTTGTTTTTAGCCAGGATCATCTATGTGACATTGGATTGGGACTATCCACTGGGGTCACTAGTGGGTACACAACTAATGACTCCTCCCTGATCAATCGGAAGCAAATAGTTTGTGAGTGAGGAAGTACCTCCCCTTGAACCTTGCCAGTCCCTGCCTGGCTGTTGATGGATCCATTCTCATGCAAATCTAGAGCAGACATCTGTACTTGCTGTGAGTTCACGATTGCGATGGCTTTGTCTTACACAGAAGATGGCCCTTTGCAATCCTCCACAGCTTCAGGCTGTTGCAATCTTTATTTTTCCATTTTGGGGTGTGTGTGTGTGTGTGTGTGTGTGTGTGTGTGTGTGTGTGTGTGCATGTGAGTGCTCAAGATTGATATTGGGAATCTCCTCAATCACTCTTCCTCCATATTCTGTCACTAATTAAAGCCAGAGTTCCCTGATGGGGCTAGTCTGTGTAGCCAGTTTGATCTAGGGGTTCCTGGACTCTGCCTTCAGGGGCTGGAGCTACAGGAGCTTCAGGGGCTGTACTACCGTGCCCACCCTGCATTTTACACATGGGAACTGGGGATCTTGATGCTTGTTCGTTTGCTTGCTGGGAAGTCCTTATCTGCTTGAGCCACCTACCCAGTCCTCTTATGTTCCTTCTGCCCCCTCTTCTTCTGTGTTTCCTGAGCCTAAGAACAGATACTTTACATGTGTTGTTTAAGGCTCAGCACTCGGCTCTGACAAAAATATTTTGAACTAGGTTTATTATCCTTGATTTATAGGAATCGTTTCATAAAAGCAAAGTAGCTCATTCAAAGTGAAGCAGGTAATTTGTGGTAGGATTGGCCTCTGTTCAATGTTCTTATCTACAGCACACTGCTCAACAGGGCGCTCTAAATCCTAGGGATGCGTTAATGACTGTCTGGGGTGTGGAAATTGACTTTTTCTTTTAGTTTTGTTGAATTACCATTACCTTGAACATCTCTTTGGATCTTATGTTGATTTTCTTTACCAGACACGTAGGTTCTTTTGGCATAAGACCACGTATCAAGATCGTACATGAAGGAATCAATCATCTTTGGGTTACACAGGAACCAAAAAGCCCATGCTGTCAGTCATTCTGACTGCTATCTTGTATTTCATTCAATTTCTTCTTAAATCTACTACAAAATATTAGGCAATAGATCAATACATGTGAGGCTTGTTTGGTTTTTAACCCCTGTGCAGACTTGAATTCGAAATAAGATTGCCTTGGTTCATAATTCTCTCAAAAATATTTATGAATAGTTGTGTTCACAGGATGCAGTACCATTTTCCTTATGCACTGATTCCTTTTTGCTCAGCCTTAATGAAACACCGTGGCCAAGGGTGGTGGTTTTCGTCTCCTTAGGAGTAATCAAATGCACACAGCAAGTCAAGTATTCACAGACAGAAACCAATCAAAGGCACCATTTACCTGCAATTTTTTATTAGTTTGCTGTCTGCTCATGTGCCTGAGAAGTTTGACCATACATATTGCAACTTCAGCCATGGCCCACACAGACCCGCTTGCACGGGACCCAAGGGAGTAAGGACAAGAGAGGCCTGAGGTAGGGGACAGATAGATGGCATGGAAAAAGTCATGGTCGCTGCTGCTAGGTGATTACTTCAGCATCTTAAATGAGGCATTCTGAGTGTCTTTAGCAAGGTCCTTAACCCTGTGTGGAGCAAAGACTTATTTTTAAAGTTGTGACGTACCCACTGGAATGCTTTGTTCCGAATTTAGAGCACTTATCCTGAGAGTTCTTAGGCTTCGGCATCTGCTGCCACCAGCACGTGTTCTGCTGAGGCCAAAATCCACTTGTGGTGTCGTCCCAAAGCCCAGCCGCTCCACAGGGAGCCAGCCAGGCCTGGGAGAAAGGCTGCTGCTCGCGTTTATCCAGAGAGGACTCCAGCTTTAAAAAAAGACATCTAGGATGTGAGAATTGAAACGTTTCCGCAAGTATTCCCCTATTCTCCCTTCTGCTGTGTGGAGAGGGCCTTTCGGCCCTCCTAGCAGACACCAGGAAGATGGAAGCCTAATTGAACTTGGGTAGTTAGGCTTCACTCTTGTTCTGCTGAGACGGCTGGTGGAACTGCTGCTGAGGGCATGCCCCCCCCCTCGTGTTTTAGTAAAAAACACAAGGCAAGACATTCCAGAACATGATTCAGCTATCCCCAGAGTGACCCCCAGAGTGAGCAGAGCCACAGCTGGGTCCCACAGAGTCTGGCCAACACCCATATGTGTGACTGTGACATTGCTTATTGCGATGCTGTTTGATGTTTGCTACATAAAATCATCATAACAGCCAACTGACTTTTTTTTCTAGTATAGTCTTTTCAACATTTTTTTAAATTATTTTTTTCCACTCATACGCACTTAATAGGTACCCCGATCCCCTCCACCTTCCCTGACCCCCTTGCTCCCTCCCTCCTTTTCCCCTTCCTTTCACCCCCCTCCCTCCCTTTCTCCCAGTGCCCCCCTCTCTTCCTACCCAATCCCTGGAGCATCCTTTAGTGTGAAAGTCAAACTTCCCTCTGCGTCCTCCACTCTAATGAAGTGTAAGACCGTAGTAGCATTGCCCAGAGCCATTTCTTGTGCTCCCCTTTAGTATGGGAACATCATTGTGATTGTTAATCCCTTGCCTCTAAGGATCCGAGTGCCTGTGATCCACGCTAGACTTTGGGGGGTCATTGACATGTCGGTCATTGCACAGGTCATGCAAAGTCCTATTATGGTTACTTTGGCCCTAACTTGTGTGGAGTATCTTGAGTATCCTTGCTCCTCCCCATCTTTAGGCTCTTACAATCTCACTGCCCCCTGAGCTTTAGGATGGGGACAGATTTGGCTGGTCTGGTTCCAGGTGATTAATGTAGGGTCTCTGATGTTCTGAATTATGGCTTGTGTTTTTTTTTCAATTTTGCTGTTCCTCCACCGCCCTTGGCTCCATCCTGATTGGTCACCTCCTGAGGAGCAGTGTGTCCTCCTTGGACCGCGCGCATCCCAGGAGGAAAGGCTAGCCAACTGACTTATACATGAATTTCAAGAGCTGTGTGACTTTCTTCTCGACTGGTTACACATCTACATAAACTAACATGGTTGTTTAAAACTTGCTCATGCAAGAGAGGGAGGGACTTTATACTCAGCAGATACCCACCGGTGGGGCCCTCGCATTCTGGAGAGGGCCTGGGCACTAAGTAGTGGAGGGGTCCTAGATGGGACTGTGGCTCACGCATGTAAGGAGCTGTGGGGCAGAGGGGGAAACCGGATGGAGGGGAAAATGTATGGGATAGGATGGGACGTGGGGTGGGGGTAGGTAGTGAGTGATGAAAGCACACAAATCAATTGTAATATAAATTAAAAACAAAGCTCATAATAAAACCCTTGTTCACACAAGAGTAAAGAAAAACTAGGAAGGAAGGGGATCAGCTAAAGTGAAATAACCTCTTTTTGTCTCTCTGTGGCTCTCGCTTTCTTTTCTTCACAGTGAGTTGTTAGTGTTGCTTACAAAGCCCAGGGTGAGGAGTTACTTATGCAAGCAGGGCTCCTTTATCAATGGTTACAAAATGCCATTAAAGAAAATGTCTGTCCCTCACTAGAGACTATTAATAGCCTACAGATACTTAGAGAGGGGGCAAGGCTTCATAAGACTTCTCCCCGCTCCAACCATCATTATCTGCCTGTAAGTCCTCCAGGTGGAGCCTCATAGGCCCTTCCTTCCTAGGACTGGTCGAAACTTGCACAGGAACTGTCTTGTAACCACGTCTATGGTGAGATCAACAGTGCAGTGCCATATTCTGAAGACAGCGTTCTGACTAACTTCACTCCTTCGGACTGCTGCTCCAACCGCTGCGTTACTTCTCTCCTGATGCGCCCTGAGCCTCGAGGGTGACGTGCTCGTCCATTTACGGCAGTGCATTGGGCACTCACTTACTCTCAGCACTTTGACTGTAGTTACCTCTGACCACTGCAAAAAAGGAACTGTTCTGACCAAAGTGTAGGGTGGTGATAATAATCTATGGGTATAAGCATAGTTATGGAGATAACAATTTCATAGGTGTATTATGTATGTCAAACAAAACAATAGCAGTTGCTTCACCACTAAGTCCATGACCTCCTTAGCCTTGGGCTCTCAACCAGCTTTAAGCACTAGAATGAACCCTTCCTTTGAAGGGGACCTCAAACCATATTAGAGGGCAGGTGGTCACTGAGTTGCCATTATTGCACAAGTGGGCACTTCTCTGGCTGGTCAGTCACTAGCACACAGGGTCCACAGTTGAGTAAGACTTGATGACAGTTCTTCAGCAGCCACCTGCACAGAGAGGTAGCCAGCAGGAAGGGGGCCCCTGTGTGATTTCTCTTTGACCTGTGACCAAAGGGTAATGTGTCTCCACATGTGGTTTGGTGTAGGCCAAACAACTGTGGCAAATGCCTATATTATGCTGGAAGCTCCAGAGGACTCCTTGACCAATCTTTGGTACTAGGATTTTCATTTCATAATCAGTGGTTTCTGGAAGCAACTTTATCCATCCATGTAGAGTACTTCTATTTAAACACTCTTTTAATTTTTTGATTAGCTTAGCTGCTACCAGGATGCCCTTTGGCTTTTTCCTACATTTTTTCTTTTGGTTAATTTTTACCCCACTCAGGGCTGGAGAGGTGGCTCAGGGGTTAAGCCTCTGCCTTGCAGGCGGAGGGTCCTGAGTTCGGATCCCAGATCCCATGTATAGACGCCAGGCAGAAGCGGGGGCGGCTTGTGTTTCTGGTCCTGGTAGGGTGGAGCCTGTGAATCCCGGGGCAGAGTAAACAAGGAGGAGGTGGAGTTCGTCCGTGGTTCTACACACACATACATACATACACGCATACATACACACGCGCACAATTGAATAAATAAAAAAAAAAGAATTTCCCTTAAAAAAATTTTTTTTTACCCCACTCCTCTGTCCTTTACTCATCTTCTAAGCACTTAAACTTTTCATACCAGTAGGCAGCTAAAAACTCTGCACAGCTGTACTTAACTGGAACTGTTGTATTTCTTACAGCCAAATATGTCCCTTAAGAGCCAAATTTTTGTCTATTTCATAAAAAAACTTTCTTACCATATATTACCCTTTCTGTTTTTATATCACATGTGTTCTACTATCTCCTACTCCAATTTAAAACTTCTTTTCTTTCTCTCATGGGTCCCTTTCTTATTTCTTCTTTATTGGCTTTATACACAGCTACTTCAACATACATGCACTTAGATAAAAATTAGCAGCTAGGATCCCCATGGGAGAAAAAATATTCTGTGTTTATCTTTCTGACCGTGAACTACCTCACTTAATATATTTTCTAGTTCTCACTCACTTTTCTATAATTTCATTTTTCTTTACAGCTGAATAAAATTGCATCGTGCATATGCATCACATTTTCATTATCCATTCTTCTCTTGATGGACATCTAAGCTGATTCCATTTCCTATCTATTGTGAAAAGAGCAGCAATAAACTTGAATGAGCAAGTATCTTTGTTGAAAGCTACAGAGTCTTTTTGGTTGTGTAGCTAGGTCTATTTTCAGCCTTCTGGGAAACTTCCACGCTGATTTTCATAGCAGCTGCCCCAGTTGATACTTACACCAGTAGTAGAGAAGGGAGGGTCAAGTTCTCCTTTCCCCACATTTTTGGAATTTGTTTTCTTGATGATAGTCATCTCTAATGGTGTGAGAGGGAATTTACATTTTCCTGAAGGCTAAGGATGTTGATTGCTTTTTGAATATTTGTTGGTCATTTGCATTTCTTCTTTTGAGAACTCTCTCTCTATTCAGTTTCTTAGCCCATTTTCTTATTGTTTATTGAGATTTTCTGTATTCTGGATATGAAATCATTACTATAGGAATATGCAGCAAAGATTTTCTCCCATTCTGTAGACTGTATTTTCACTTAACTAATTGGTTCTTTTGTTACCTAGAAGCTTTTAAATTTCATGAGGACCCAGGTACTGGTTCTTGATCTCATTTCCAAAAGAATTGTAGTCCTATTCAGAAAGTTCTTACCTATACCTACCTTGAAGTTATTCCCTCCTTTTCTTTTCCTCTAGTATCTTCACAGTTTTAGGTCTTACACCAAGGTCTTTGACGATTTTGGGGCTAGTTTCATACAGAGTGAGCAATAAGGATCTTTAATTCTACGTGCCATCCAGTTTTCCTAGCACTTTCCTAGTATTTTCTCTGTGCATTTTGGCACCTTTATCAGGTCAGATGGCTACAGTTATCTGGGTTGATATCTTGGTTCTTTGTTCTATTCCATTGATCCATGCATATATTTCATGTCAGCACTATGCATTTTTTTACTACTATGACTGCAGAGTAAACGTGAGTCAAGTATGGTAATAACTCCAGCAGCATTCTTTTTGCTCAGGATTGCTTTGTCTATTTGGCATCTTCTGTGCTCCCATATGAATTTAAAAATGTGTGTGTGTGTGTGTGTGTGTGTGTGTGTGTGTGTGTGTGTGTGTGGTGTGTGATGTGTGCATGTACGTATGTGCGTGTTGCAGTTCACCTCCATGGTTGCTGTTAAATGACCACCAAATGGCTTAAGGGAACAAGGGTTTATTCTCTCTTATGATTCCTGGTTACAGTTCTCAGTCCAGCTTGACAGGAGAGCACACACCAACACTAGGGCAGAGGGAACTGGCCACACCATCACCACATAACAACTGAGAGATGGACAATCCTTACTTTCAAGACCAGCATGTCTGGCCAAGTGAACAGAAGGATGCCAACTCTCTCAATCAGCTCTCCATGATTTATTCCAGGGCCTAATCCCACCTACCATGGGCTGGGCCTTCCCCATCAGCTAGACAATCTCCTGCAGGTTTTCTCTGGACTTAACTCAACCATTAATTCTCTACAAATGTGCCCAGAGCTCAAACCCTCAACTATCAAGTTGATACCTGTCCCTAACCATGACAGTGCATGTGCACACATTTGTGTATGTGTGTAAATTTGTGTATGTTTATACGATGGGGCACGTGTGGAATATTGATGTATACGTTTCTTCCTTAAAAATGTTTATATTTGTTTATCATGTGTTCAGGTATGCTTGCGGAGTGTGCTTGTGGAGGTCTTCATGGCACAGGCATGTGCATTTGTGCACATGTGTGAGTACAGGCATGCATGTGCCACAGCCAGTGTGTGGAAATCTTTGGTGCTGGTTGTCACCTCTTCACCTTGTTTGAGACAAGGTCTCTTCACTACTGCATAAACCAGGCTGTGAGTCTGGATTCTCTGTCTCAACCTCCAACTTCCTGTGCGGCGCTTGCAGTTAACAGATGCTTGCACTACTGTCTGGCTTTTACTTGAGTTCTAGGGATCCAAATTCAGTTTGTCAGATTTGTACAGGAAGCTCTTTTATATCCTGAGTCATCTTCCTAGCCAGTCCAGAGATTTCATTTTGTTATTAGCTCAACCTTGTTGCTTCCTTTAGATCTGTTTAAGTTATTTATGGCATCTTGTTTACTTTTGGTAGCCCATATGCATCTATAGAAATCTTTCCATGTCTTTTATATTTTCCACTTGAGTGGAACATAAGTTTTTAAAGCAGATCCTAATGATCTTCTGTATTTCATTGATATCTGTTACATCACTAATTTTGTTCATTAGGGTCTTTTCTCTCTTTCTTTTGGTTTATTTGCCTAAGGATTTATCAGTATTTTTTATATTTTCAAAGAACTTACTCTTCGCTTCATTGATTCTTTTTGTTGTGGCTGTTTGCTTCTATTTCACAAATTTTTGTCCAGATCTTAATTTTTTCTTTCCATCAACTACTTTTGGGTTTGGTTTGTTCTTCTTTTTTCAAGACCTTAAGGTATAACTTTAGGACATTTATGTGATAGCCCTCTGATTTTGTGATATAAAGCTGCTTTCGCTGTGTCCCTTCGGTTTTGATATGCTTTGTTTCATTTTTATTCGATTCTAGGAAAGTGTTTGCTTTCTTTTTCTTCTATAACTTTATTGCTTGAAAAGGTTTAAAATAAGAAGACACTTTATGAAAAATTATATAGGAAATAGAAATGTAACATTACAGAGTATTTTATAGCATACAAGATAAAAATATAAAGGGACTGTATGCAATCCAAAAACATTACTAATTTATACTTAGAGTTATGAGGACAATATTATTATACAAATCTTCCAACATAGCAGATAGTATTTTTCAATTAACTATGTGTAATATCATTTTCTACTAAATCTTTGTCTGTCTCTGCTGTGATCACTTCCATATGCCTAACCTTATTTCTGAATTTGAATTTTTGCTTTCTTGGTTTCTTCAATCACCCACTCATCATTCAGTACTGTACTGTTTAATCTCTATGAAATTGTGTACTTTCTATATCCTCTGTTATTGTTGATTTCTAACTTTATTCTATTTTTGTCAGAGAGTATACAAGATGTTTTTGCAATTTTTTTATATTTGTTGAGACTAGCATTGTGTATGAATATGTGAACTATCTTTAAGCAAGCTCTAAGATCTGAGAAGAATGGATATTCTACAGTGTTTGACTGGAATGTTCTACAGATGTATGGTAGGTTCATTTGATTATAATATCATTAATCTCATGTTTTTCTATTTTTTTTGTCTGAATGATCTTTCTATTGCAGAGACTGGGATATTAAAGTTAGCCATCATTACTGTATTGGGGGTTAATCTATGATTTTATGTCTGGTAACATTTGTTTTATGAAGTTAGGGAAACTTACATTCAATGCTTTAATGGATCGCTTCCCTAATTAGTATGAGGTTACTTTCTTTATCATTTCTGTTTAGTTTTGGTTTGAAATCTATTTTGTCAAATATCAAGATAGTGATGT
The DNA here is from genome assembly GCA_023101885.1 of Typhlomys cinereus. NCBI lineage: Eukaryota > Metazoa > Chordata > Mammalia > Rodentia > Platacanthomyidae > Typhlomys > Typhlomys cinereus. The sequence continues at coordinate 699,807 of JALPQD010000057.1, read as the reverse complement.
CTGTTTGTTTCCTTTTGCTTGGAATGTCTTCTTACATTCTTTAACTGTAGTTAATGACTGTCTTGGATTGTGAAGGGTATTATTTAGAAGCAGCCAAAAGATCAATCCTGTTTTGTAATTCAATCTGTTAGTCTGAGTCTTTTGATTTGGGAATTGAGACTATCAACATTATTGAAAGGTGCATATTAATTTTTATATTTGCTCATTGTGTGGAGCTTGGTGTTTCTTAGTCCTCATTTACTTAATAACTATCCTCCATTCATTTTTCCCCTATAATCTTTTGGATATGTTTATCCTTTTCCTCAGATATTTCAGTATTTTTTGTAAGAGCTGACTTAGTGATCATATTTTTCTTTAGCCTATTTTCTCATGGAGAATTTTCCTTTTCTTTCAGTTATAACAGACAATTTTCCCAAGTATATTAGTGTAGATTGGCAGCTGTGGTCATTTCAGACTTGAAATATATCCTTCTCCCTCTGGTTTTTAAAGTTTTCACTGACAAATCAATTGCTATTCTGATAGGACTGCTTAAATACTTTTATTTTTATGTTGCATAATTTTCAATGCAGTTCTTTATTCTATATGTTTAGTTTTTAACTGTAATATGACATGGGAAGTTTCTTTTCTGCCTCTGTCTATACGTGTTCTGTATGCATCCTGGAGGCATTTCTTTCTCTATATTTAGGATTTTTTTCTATGATTTAATTGTAAATATCTTGTATGTCTTTGCCATGCAATTTGTCTCTTTCTTCTATGTATGTAATTCATATGTTTGGCCTTTTCATAGTGTCCCAAAGATTTTGCATATTGTATTCAGATTCTTTAATTTAGCATTGTTTTTGACTGATTAATCTAATTTCTCTGCCTTGTCTTCATATCTCAATATCCTGTCCACCACATGATTCATTGTATTTATGAGGATTCCAATGAGCTTTTCATTTGACTTACTGAATTTTTCATTTCCTGTATCCTTTCAATTTTTTTCAATGCTTCTATTTTTTATTGAAATCCATTTTCATATCTTGAATTGACATCCTTGCTTCATTCAAATGTTTGTGCTCTCTTTTGGAAGTCATTTAAGAGTTTGTGTTCTGTTTGAATTCTTTGAACATATTTATAAAAATTCTTTTGAGCTCTTGTCTAGAATTTCATCTAAGTCACTGTCATTATGGGTCATTATTATGGAACTGATAAATTTTGGAGGACACATGTGTCATAGTTGTTCATGCTGCATATGCTTATATATTGGGACTGTGCTTTTGGAGTTAGATTTCTTTTTACAGATTATCTTTCTTCTTTCAGTGGATTTGTTTGCATTATTCAAGAGGGAATAAGTTTTCATTTTCCCCTTTTAGATGGGTATGTTTGTCCAGGGGATAAACCCACCATGCAAATACAGTAACAACTGACTGCGTAACAATTAGTCCATCCCCCTTTATGTATTATTTATTTTAGGAACTGATAGAACCGTATGTGCTAGTTAATAATTGTGGGTTTTAATAGAAAGAAAAAGTAGGACAAACATAGTGCCAATCATTAGTTAGCTTGGCAGATAGTAGAGGAGGAAACATAAATAAAAAGGAACCAATGGTGGTAAGGTGGAAGTATGGGCTACAGGTAGACTGAAAAGAGAAAAGATATGCAATCAGATAATCTCGTATTTCTTTTTTATGTTTTGTGTTTGTATTTGGATATTCATGTCTCCCAGTTTTAACTTTTATCATCTTTCTAACTCTAATTGACCGTATTGTGTTTGTGTGTCATTTTAGAGGTATGTCTTCGTTAGGAATGAAGTTTCCTTCAGTTCTTTAGTGGGATGTGTAATGGTGCCCCTTTTTTTATCAGCAGTCCTGGTATGCTTAGACCAATGAAGGTTTGGAGACCATGGCACTGGGGTGCTGGTTGGAGAAAGTGTAGTTTATAACAAGAAGGTTACCAATGTTTACATAGTAAAATGAGGATGGAATGGTGAGAGAAGGAAAAAAGGGGTAAAGAATGAGTGAGGAAGAAGGAATGTCGGTTGTAGATATATGAGAGGTAGTAGGAAGACTCACGGATGTGGAAATGTAAAGAACAAGACTTCTGCTAATGCAAAAAAGTGAGAGACCATCATGAAAGTCTTATTTTGGTGAGATGAAAGTTAAACCGTGACTTGCCCACCCCCGCTCCGCCGGTCGGGACGCGTAGGCGAGATCCAGCCGGGCCTCAACGCGCGCTCTAGGACCCCAGGTCAGCCCACGGGGACCCGGCTCCGACTCCCGCCATCCAGCCGGAGCCGCGCGGGGGCCGAGGGAACGAGGAGGACCTCCCCCTGCGCCCGGGCCCCGCCCCAGCTGCCCTCGGGTTAAATAGCTCCACGCCCACGCGCCCATCCTCCCTTTCACCCCACCCCGCTCCCCCGGTCGGGACACGCACGCGGTCCACCCGGGCCTCACCCCGCTCCCTAGGTAAGTCCCCGTTCAGGCCCCGCCCACCAGTACCCCAGGCCAAATAATTCAGTTTAGTGAAATTGAGAGATCTTAAGAGTTAAAATGACAATGCCAAAGTCAAAGTGCAAATCCATGAGAAGCAACACTCAAGTAAACAAATCTCCCACTGAAGAAATTAATCCCATAATGTTAGACTCCAAAAAGAACAAACCCGCGGAAAAAGGCCAAGAAAGCCTGACCCAGGATAATGACTTTCAAAATATGATCATTACCATGTTCAATACTATGAAAGAGGAAATCCGGGAGGAATTACATAATCGAATCAATCGCTTTGAAGAGGAACACAACAGACATCTGGAGGAGTTGAGAAAAACAGTGCAAGAAACAAAAAGTGGCATAGAACAGTTAAAACAAACTCAAGCAGAGTTTAAAACTGAGCTAAAAGACAAGTTATCTTCAACCCAGAACGCCACAGAGAGTCTTATCAACAGAACTAATGAAGCAGAAAACAGAATTTCAGACCTTGAAGATAAAGTGGGAGTACTAGCCAGCTCAATGGAAGAGGTTGTTAAAGCCAAAAAGATACATGAGAGAAATATCCAAGAGATATGGGACACCCTGAAGAAGCCTAACATGCGTATTCATGGAATACCGGAGCAAGAATCTCAAAATACCACCCCTGAGGAAATTTTTCAAACGATCATCAAGGAAAACTTTCCTCATCTAAAGAAAGAGAGGCCCATTCATATACAAGAGGCATTCCGCACCCCAAACAGATACGACCAAACTAGAAGCACACCGCGGCAAATAATAGTTAAAACACTCCACATTCAAGATAAAGAACTGGTGCTGAGAGCTTCAAGGGAGAAAAAACAAGTCACTTTTAAAGGCAAACCTATTAAAATAACAAATGACTTCTCAGTCGAAACAGTAAAAGCAAGAAGAGCTTGGAGAGACATACTTCAAGTATTGAATGAGCAAAAATGTCAACCCAGGCTGATTTACCCTGCAAAAACTATCAGTCATGATCGAGGGAGAAAGAAAAATTTTCCAGCACAAAGACAACTTTAAGGGATACATGGCCACCAAACCAGGCCTTCAAAAACTGCTAGAAATGATACTCAAGCGTGAAGAAAAAAACAGGCATATCCAGGAGAACAGAAGGCAAATATAACACCATTAAAAGCGAAGCAATATACTTATAAAAGCTACTAAACATAATAAATGTCTGGAATTAACAATAGTTTCTCCATTATAACACTAAATGTTAATGGACTTAATTCACCGATCAAGAGACACAGATTACAAACTTGGATTAAAAATCACAATCCATCAATCTGCTGCCTGCAGGAAACCCATCTCACCACAAAAGATAGGCACGCTCTAAAAATAAAAGGCTGGTCAACAATTCTACAAGCAAATGGAAGCAGAAAACAGGCAGGGGTAGCCATTATGCTATCAGACAAAGTGGATTTCAAACCAAAAAAAATTATAAGAGACACGGATGGATACTACATTTTAGTCAGAGGTACAATTCACCAGGAAGACTTCACAATACTGAACATATATGCACCCAATACGGGCCCCTCCACATTCATTAAGAAAACCCTACAGCGTCTAAAGCAAGAAATCAACCCCCAAACAATAATTCTTGGGGACTTCAACACCGCCCTCTCTACATGGGATAGATCAACAGGTCAAAAGCTTAACAGAGACACTTTGGAACTTAATCAAACCCTGAAAGAAATGGACCCTACAGATCTCTATCGAACTTTTCACCCACGCACCAAAGAATACACATTTTTCTCAGCAGCACACGGAACTTTCTCCAAAATAGATCACATATTGGGCCACAAAATGAATCTACACATGTACAAGAAAGTTGAAATTCTAACTTGTGCCCTATCAGACCACCACGGCCTAAAGCTGGACATCCACAACACATCAAACAAGAGAAAATACACTAACTCCTGGAAACTTAACACTATGATGCTGAATGAGAACTGGATTCAGGAAGAAATTAAAAAGGAAATTCAAGATTTCCTGAAAGTGAATGATAACGAAAATACAACTTACCAAAATCTCTGGGACACAATGAAAGCTGTTCTAAGAGGTAAGTTCATAGCTCTTAATGCCCACATCAAAAAAATGGAAACATCAGAAATAAACAACTTAACAATGCAGCTTAAAGCTTTAGAGAAACTAGAGCAATCTGATCCCAAAAGCAGTAGAAGAGAAGAGATTAGCAAAATAAGGGGAGAAATATCTGAAATCGAGACTAAGAAAACGATAGAAAAAATCAACAAATCGAAAAGCTGGTTCTTTGAAAAAATCAATAAGATTGATACACCCCTAGCTAAACTAACCAAAAGCAAGAGAGAGAAAACCCAAATTAACAAAATTAGAAATGAACATGGAGTTATCACTACGGATACCCAAGAAATCCAGAGAATTATAACATCATATTTCAAAAACTTATACTCTGTGAAGTTTGACAACACAAAAGAGATGGATGAATTTCTAAGTAAACACAACTTATCTAAATTGAATCAGGAAGTTGTGAATTACTTAAATAGTCCTATAACATATAAGGAAATTGAGGAAGTAATCTCGAATCTTCCCACCAAAAAATGTCCTGGACCAGATGGATTCAGCACAGAGTTCTACCAGACATTTAAGGAGTTAATAACACCAATACTCCTTAAACTGTTCCATCAAATAGCAAAGGAAGGAACACTACCAAATTCCTTCTATGAAGCTAATATCGTTTTAATCCCAAAACCTAATAAAGATTCACTTAAAAAAGAAAACTATAGGCCGATCTCCCTGATGAACACAGATGCAAAGATTCTCAACAAAGTCTTAGCAAATCAGATTCAAAAACATATTAAAAAGATCATTCATGGGGACCAAGTAGGCTTCATCCCCGGCACACAAGGTTGGTTCAACATACGCAAATCAATAAATGTAATTCATCATGTAAACCAGTCCAAAGTCAAAGACCACATGATACTCTCGATAGATGCAGAAAAAGCTTTTGACAAGATCCAACAGCCTTTTATGATCAAAACGCTAGAGACAGTAGGAATGGAAGGAACTTTTATCAATATAATAAAAGCTGTATACAACAAGCCCACAGCAAGGATTATGCTCAATGGGGAACAATTGGAAGCATTCCCACTTCGATCAGGAACAAGACAAGGCTGTCCACTCTCACCACTTCTATTCAATATTGTACTTGAAGTCTTAGCCGAAGCCATAAGACAAGAAAGGGACATAAGAGGGATTCAAATTGGCAAGGAAGAAGTCAAGCTATCTCTATTTGCGGATGACATGATCTTATACCTGAGTGATCCCAAAAACTCCACCAGGAAGCTCCTGGAACTAATTGAGAAGTTCAGCAGGGTGGCAGGATACAAAATAAATGTGCAAAAATCAGAGGCCTTCCTATATGCCCAGAATGAAAGAAGTGAAAAAGCCTTGAGAGAAACCATGCCATTTACTATAACCCCTAAAAAAATGAAATACCTTGGTATAAACCTAACTAAGGAGGTAAAAGACCTTTACAATGAAAACTTTAAAACCCTAAAGAAAGAAATTGCAGAAGACACCAGAAGGTGGAAAGACCTCCCTTGTTCCTGGATTGGCAGAATCAACATTGTAAAAATGACCATCCTACCAAAGGCAATATACAGATTCAATGCTATACCAATCAAAATCCCAAAGCAATTCTTCAAAGAAGTTGACCAAACAATCTCAAAGTTCATATGGAGGCACAAAAGACCCAGGATAGCAAAAACAATCCTGAGTAACAAAAACACAGCTGGAGGTATTACCATACCAAACCTAAGTCTATACTACAAATCCATAGTTATAAAGACAGCCTGGTACTGGCTCCAAAATAGACACACAGATCAATGGATAAGGATTGAAGACCCAGATATAAGCCCACAAAGTTACAGCCATTTGGTCTTTGACAAAGGGGCCCAAAGAATCCAATGGAAAAAGAACAGCATCTTCAACAAATGGTGCTGGCAAAACTGGATCTCCACATGCAGAAGATTAAAGCTGGACCCGTACTTGTCACCATGTACAAGACTTAATTCCAAATGGATCAAGGACCTTGATATCAGGCCAGAGACTTTAAAAGCCATAGTTGAAAGGATAGGGAACTCCCTCGAGCTGATTGGGCTAGGCCAACACTTCCTAAACAGACATCCAATGGCACAGTCACTGCTCCCAACTCTCAACAGTTGGGATCTTGTGAAATTAAAGAGCTTCTGTTCAGATAAAGAGATTGTCACACGAGCTCAAAGGCAACCCACAGAATGGGAGAAAATCTTCACTAACCACATATCTGACAGAGCTCTACTGTCCAGAGTGCACAAAGAACTTAGAAAATTAAACTCCAAGGAAAACACTGGCCCAATTAAAAAATGGGCCCTGGAACTTCAAAGAAACTTTACCAGGGATGAAATTAAAATGTCTAACAATTATCTTAAAAAATGCTCCACTTCCTTCGCCATCAGGGAAATGCAAATCAAAACTTCCCTGAGATATCATCTCACCCCGGTCAGGATGGCAAAATCCACAGTACAAACAACGACAAATGCTGGAGAGGATGTGGGGAGAGGGGAACTCTCCTACATTGTTGGTGGGAATGCAGGCTCATACAGCCACTCTGGCGAGCCGTCTGGAGATTCTTGAAGAAATTAAAGATTGAAATGCCATATGACCCTGCTATCCCACTTTTGGGAATAACCCCCCAAGCAGCAGAGGTTCGCCTCGATAGCACAAGCTCGACCATGTTCATAGCAGCACTGTTTACAATAGCAAAGTCATGGAATCAACCAACAGTTGACGAGTGGATAAGGAAACTGTGGTACATCTATACAATGGAGTACTACTCAGCCATCAAAAATGATGAATTACTGGAATTTGCTGGGAAATGGATGTCATTAGAAAGAATTATATTAAGTGAAGTATCCCAAACCCAGAAAATTAAGCGCCGTATGTACTCCCTAATAGGTGGCTCCTAGTACCAAACTCGCCCAGCCCACATTGGGACACTCAAAAGTAAACCTATGTAACACAGTAATTGCAAGGATTATGAACAAGAGAGATGGGTTAGGAGGGCCACACCAGAAACAAGGAGAGAGGAGACCATGTTACAGCAGAGAAAATAGGCCTCCATCAAGGTCTGCAAGTAAGTAATGAGAAACCTGGTTAAGTTCACAGACGTTCTTTCCTGATCTCACCAGAAGGGGAGGGCATATAGTCTAGCAGATAAAAAGTAATCATTTTGCAAATGGGTAATGGACCCCGCCCTCAGTGAGGTTTCCTACTCTTATTACATCTACCCTTGAATGTGCTATTACAACAAGACTCCAGTTTAACAGCTTTTTGTCTCTGGCCAGGGGGTGACATACAGTGCCCAGCAGAATGGAGTGAAGGGAATTGCAGGAGCAGAAAAACTGCAAAAGAAAATCAACAAACCACAATCCAGAACTTCAGAGACTCTATATCAATCACATAGAACTAGGACAGCCTAATCTCTCCCCATCCTGGAGCTCAGGGACATTTGCGGAAGAGGGGGCGGTAAGATTGTAAGAGCAAAAGGATGGGAGGAGCAACGATTTGCAAGATTCTCAACAATAGTTGGGGCCAAAGCAATCATAATGGAACTTTGCATGCCCTGCGCAATGTCCAGCGCACTGTTGCCCTCATAAAGTCTAGCATCTGTTAAGGGCACCGAGACCCCTGGAGGCAAGGGATTGACGGCCATAGTAGTAATCTTATGATTAAGGGGAACAAGAGAAAGGGCTTATGGAAATGCCACTGGGTCCTTATATGTCATCGGAGAGGAGGACCCAGTGGAGAGTTAGGCGCACACAATAAAGGACTCTCTGGGAATTGGGGGGGAGACACTGGGGGAAGGGGAGGGGGGAGGGAGGGAACTGGTAAAAAATTTTAAAATGTATAATTAAATTTTTAATAAAAAAAAAAAAAAAGAAAGTTAAACCGTGACTTGACAGTAACATACAAAGATGTGAGTAGTTGTATAAAGCAAGAGCCAATTAGAAAAGGAAACTAACAAATTAAAACAAGTCAGTAAAAACACATATAATCAAAACATGTATACATATTAATCAACCAGCAAACAATCAAATACACACATACAAACAGAGAGACAGAAAGACAGAGAGACAGAACAGTAACCTGTAATAGAACATGTTAGTCCAAATTTTTCCCTTCAGTGGGATGCACTAATTTTTCCCACCTCTAAGAGTGTCCTTTATATCAGTTTACATGATGGTATGGTATAGGAGAACTGGCAAGTTTAGCAGATTGGTCAAATTTAAGACTGTGTATTCTTTTAGCTGAGAAAGACTTCTGTAGGAATAGATTTCTTTCTACTAAAGTTTCATAAACTGGTCTTCTTCTCTCCTCAGTTGAATATAAACTGCCCCCCTTTGACTTATGGGAGTGAATTTTCCCCAGGTGACACTCTGAAGGTTGTGGTGGCCCACTTACCTGAGCAGTGTGCAGAGACCTGGGGTCCACCTGACTGTGCTCCTTGTAACCTAATGCTAGGGAAGGCAAAATTGATTTCTCTGATGTAGATTTGTACCCAGGTTTCTTCGTCTTGGTTTTGCAACCTTACTCTTTTTTTTAAATTTTTTTTATTATTTATTCAATTGTGCATATGCATGTGTGCGTATGTGTGTGTATGTATGTGTGTGTGTAGAACCATGGATGAATTCGGGAACTACTCTGCTCTACCAGGACCAGAAACGCAGGCCAGCCCCCGCTTCCGCCTGGCATCTATACATGGGGTTTAGGATCCAAACTCAGGACCTTCTGCCTGCAAGGCAGAGGTTTAACCGCTGAGCCACCTCTCCAGCCCCGCAACCTTACTCTTGACACTAACTCTGTTCTGATTTATACTCCATGTTTATTTCTCAGTGGTAGAGAATTCAGTACAAGATTCTCAGAGGTATATTTGTGTGAAGTTCAATCATGGAGATGATTGATGGCAATTCATGAGCAGAGTGGCTGAAGTGCTTCCTGTTGGGTACCATGATGGTTTTCCTGATACAAGAGTGGCAGCCGGAGCATCAGTGAATGAGGATTAGAATATGGAGTGGTCCCTAGTGTCAATGGTTCACTAAAAATCACTAAGAAGCCCAGTGTGTATGCTGGGAACAAATTGACTATGGCCCATACAAATGAAGCTGCTGCAGTGGATGCACAGTTAGACTGTGGCAGCATATTTCAGGGCACATGCCATGTTCCCTGGCAAGGGCCAGGTGTTTGTCAGTGTGTCGGGCAGTTGTAGCTTGGTAGGATGTTCAGCAGTCATGGATTTTCTGCTTTGCTAGTGATAATCCTTTACTTGCTCAGCTGTAGCTTCTCCTCCACCACCTTGTGCACAACTCCTTGATGTTTATTTTGTTTGTTCGACTTCTACTCTGAAATTAAAGAGGCAAAATCAAAACAAAACAAAAATCACAGAAAACACTTAAAAGAATTTGTTCTCTAAATATACTTTCTGGGATGGCCTAGATTAGAGGGAGGACACACACCTCAACTTTCCAGAATTTTCCATTCTCGATGTACAAAATACATATCTTGGAAATCAGTGAATTTTCAACTTTGCAAAAGCTTCAACTTTTCTCATTTCTTATCATTAGAGATCTCAAGAATATAGAATGTGCAACATATAAGATTAGAAGTTAATTGATTTTCATACAACTTAGTTTCTGCTGTTTCTCAAACCACTCAAAATACAGTGACTAAAAGCGTCAAGCCTTTATGAATGCTCACAGGTTTTCAAGGTGAGGAGCCCTGCTGCTTTGGCTCAGCTGGGTTACCCCAGCTGAGCTCACACATACATCATGGCTGGCGGCTGCTCAGTTGGATGGCTTAGCTGATCTTGGTTGGCTCCATTGCATATCTGGCCTTTCTGCCGGGAAAATGAGGTCAACCCCGCTTCAAAAGAGCCCGTGTCCTTCAGCAGGCTAACACAGGATTGTTATGGGGGTGCCACAGTTCCAGCAGATACAGAACTGAAACTCATCTTAAGGCCAATCCAGATTCAAGAGTAGGAAGAAACAGGGAGAGACTCACACTTTGAAGGCTGTTTTTTTTTTTTTTTAATTTATTTAACATGCATATTTTCAAACTTTATTTATGTTGGCAATGTGTGTGCTTTCATCAACCCCTACCTATCCCCGACACCATTTCCCATCCCGTAGCACATGTCCTCTCCTCCAGGTTGTATCCTTTTCTTCTCCTCGTCTTTCTACATCCTATCTAGGACACCTGCATTAGCCAGTGCTTGAGGACCCACTAGGATGCATGTGGTCTTCCAATAGGTATAGCCTATAGAGTATATAGGATCCCATTTTCTTTTGTCTGGCACTAGTCCTGTATGGTCTTCCAGGGTAAGGTTGTGTTTCACATGATCTTTGTTGCTCCATGACCAAGTGTTAGGCCAGCTATTGTAAAAGTCTAGTGAAAGCAGATGGTGTTGCATTGAGTTCTATGGCATGACAGCCTTCATATGGACAGGAGCTATAGTCTGACATTACTGAAGGCAGATTTTATCCAATGAAACTATAAGAGGGAGGTCATGAAGAATTAGAGCCATTTTACAACAAATCAGTCACAGATTACAATTTACCCTTTCTTGCCTATAATCCATTGTTCATTTGCTAGTGTTTTTATAATACCTATAGATGAAGAAAAATAATTGATCTTGGCCTTTATTCCAATGAAAACTATATAATAAAAACATCTGTTTCCTTGGGAAAGTATGATAATTTAGGGTCAGATTTTTATATCATTCTCCAGAAAGCCATTAGTCCTTAAACTTGATTTTATACTTTCTGTTAACAGTATCACATAGAAGTTCAGGAGTAATATAGGGTACATAAATTAAAATTGGTTTTGGCGAGAATAATTGACTTCTCTGAGGTGCCGCCAACAGGGAACTGTCAAAGTAGATGAGTTTTTACACATCTCTGAGTGAAATTGGAGCTCTTAGTGCTAAATTTAACTTACTAGGATACCTTACATACGTTTGACAGCTTGAAGGTCTTCAGTGTAAAAGAGTTTTTGCCATCTCTGATATTTTCCTAATTGCTCTTTTTGTTAGGATATGTGCACGAGGCTGTAGAGTAACCCCATATAACACATGGAATACTTCATTTTTAGACTTTGATTAGCTACTTTTCTCCATGAAATTGATAGTAAAATTTCCAAGTCATCCAACTGCAGGATCTGGTCTGGGTGGCATCAAAAGTATTCTTCAGGGAAATTGTTGAAACACTTAGTTTCAACACTTAGTTGAACAGTTAGTTGAATCACTAAGACCATTGATAAAAGAGAAAAGGAAGAGACAAGGTAACAAGTGATCACTAGGTTGAAGCCCTACGGCAAGCTCACCGACAGTGACAAGCAAAGAACCGAGGCCATTTGTTCTCAGATGATTTATGTATCCAAGGAACTCAAAAATCATTTTGAAGGACTTGCTAAGACAAATTAAAATGAAACTCTATGAGTCCATTTAAAACAGAGAGTCTAGCAGCCATTACCACAGTGTCCCAAAGGGCTTAAAATTGGGATAAAGGAAAGCCAGCCATAATTCTAAATAGTGCTGTCTTTATTAGTGGGTCAGTTGAGAAACATTTTTTTTTAACACTAGGGACTGAACCTAACTAATGCAGTATATGTTAGGCAAGTACTCCATACTTAGTTTCATGCCCATCTTTGATTTTGAATGCTATTTTTGAGATATAGTCATATTACATTGCCCAGGCTGGCCTTGAAATCACTCTGCAGCCCGAGCTGGTCTTGAACATGTGATCCTCCTGCAAGTAGGTTTGTAACATCAGGTTCAGCTAAAGAAAAATGATTTGTGCAATTATTTTATTTTATTTCTCATTTATGTGAAAAATTTCCCCAAACAGGTCTCACAAAAAACCTTGCTCTTTACAGTGGCCCATTGAATATTAATGATTCAAAAATATTAGAAAAACACAGCAAAGCAGGCAAGAAAAACATGAAACACATACAAAAAAAACCACATACACACACACACACACACACACACACACACACACACACACACCAAACTGAAGGGATTAAGGCTAAATACTCTCTTTAATACTGTGTAGAAACAAACATTAATTATAAGACATTCCAAACTAAATCTCATTGAGCACTTATCAGGATTTTTTCCCTAGGAAGAAGCAATATGAAATAAAAACTATACACATGGGAAAATGAAGACCTGAAAGCAAGTGCTAAAGAAACCATCTTGTGAGTCCGACAGGTATAAAACAAATTCTCTTCCATGAGAACAGAAAAAAAAAGAATTAAAAAATATTCAGAGAATGGACAACCATGGAAGGCTACTTAGCATTATTAAAAGAATACCAACTACAGTATGTAGATGTAAAAAAATGATGCAGTAAAAGCAAAAACACCACACAACTAAATAGATATAACATGATCAGACACAGCTGAAAGAAACACTGTGAACTGGAAATTGATTAGTCAGGGTAACTGTGAACTCAGAAGTCAGTTGAAAGGGACAGTTTCCTCAGAGGACATCATAATGCTGGTATCTGCAAGGAGCTAGGGAGGAATTTTCTCTACAGTTGTGCAGTGGCTAATCATGTAAATCGTAAACAACATGGACCATGGCCCTATTTCTTGAAAATTAGAGTCCAACATATGATAAGACTGAAAAAAAGATCATAGCCCACCCTGGCCTATTGAAATTGGTTGGGCAGAATCGTAAACAACATGAACCATGGCCCTATTTCTTGAAAATTGGAGTCCAACATATGATAAGACTGAAAAAAAGATCATAGCCCACCCTGGCCTATTGAAATTGGTTGGGCAGAATATGATGTCAATCATATCCAGATACTGCCAGTTCATAAAGCAGAAAGGGTACAATTTTGGGACATTATGATTAATATCTGAAGTGGCAAGAAGGGTAGTCAACTGAGGAAACTGTTTATTCATCAAAGATTCTCAGTGGAAAATTTTTATCATGACTATCATAGAAGGGTATAGTATTTCTAGTCCACAGGTCATAAAGAGCATTTTGGTGATCTCAGACTTTGGGGAGTATAGATGATACTCTTCATTAATTCAGAAGTCCTTTTCAGGGTATGTCTCCTTTTTATGTAACCAGCTTAGTTCACCTTGTCGTACTTATCTACTAACAGTAAACCAGAAACCCCTGAAAGTTAATTATTTTCTGTTATAGCTGAGTTCCAGAAGGCTTACAGAATGCCAAGATGTGTCACAAGGAAAATGTCTGGCCACTTGAGAAAATTCTCCCTCCACCTGTTAAGTCCTTTCTGTCTCTGTCTGAGGATACTTACTGTGCAGAAGATTAGGAATTAAAGGACACAATAAATTGGAAGTAAGAGGAAGAGAATGACCCTGCAGAGATCCACAGCCAATGAGTAATAGGTACTAGTAGATAAACAAGCTAGATTCTGGGTGTCTTTGTGGGGTAACTGTGAGAAGTGTGCTGCAAGATTTTAAAGCTACCTAGAAGAACTTAGCCCTGTTGCCCACCACATAACCTGCTCAAATAACTATCTTTTCTTGACTTTCTTCACATCCTTGAGTCACATTAGGAAAATAGAGCAAAGGGGAAAAATAGAATCAGTCACCTGGGAATTGGGAAAAAATTTAGAATTACTTTTTAATCAATTACATAGAGTGATGGAAAGTAGTTTTAAGAGAACTTGTAATGCATTGTGACTCAATCTAAGCTCTGCATGTGTGTGTGTGTGTGTGTGTGTGTGTGTGTGTGTGTGTGTGTGTGTAAGAGGACACTTGACTGTGTTTGCTTATGGAGTCCCAAAAGTAACATCAGGAATCATCCTGGATAAGGAATCTACTGTATTGTTTGGTCTGGGGTTTCCCAGGCTCCATCTTCCGGGGCTGGAATTGCCAGCTGCTTCCATATTTATTCATAATTTTTTGGGTGGGATCTGGGGATCTGAACTCAGGTTCTTTTGCTTGTGAGGTAAAGTCTTTAACCCCTGAGTCATCCCTCCAGTCCTGAATTTGTTTTATAATTAGTACAAATTTATTTTTAAATTGGCTACTTGGACTCATCAGCCATGCCTCAGCAGGATATAGACTCAGAACTGGCATTTAAAGATTTGGGGTTGCCATTTGCAACACACAGGGTGGGAGTATTTAGGGGAAAACAAGTTTCGAAGGCTAGAAATACCAAGTACCAGTTGATACAGAAGTCCCTCCAACCCAGGTCAAGGTTGTGTGTGTGTGTGTGTGTGTGTGTGTGTGTGTGTGTGTGTGTGTGTGCATGTGAGTGTGCATACTTTCCAAAGCAAATGTCTTCTCATGATGAAAGAACGGTTTCCTTCTTCAGGTTGTGCTGGGTTAGAGACCCAGCATGACTTGCTTCGAGAGGAGAGTTCGAAAGATAAGTTTACCTGGGCATGATTATTACCTAGAAACCTGTCCTGCAGCCTGGCCAGAACTGCAGAACTGTTCAGGAAACACAACACATGTTTAACCTACTGATCAAATGTACTACCGGAAGAATACACATAGGCACATTTTGCCAGTGATACGACAATTCCATTGTTGCCTTTGGTTTACAAGCTTTAGGGGCCTGAATTGGGCAGCAGCAAAGCAATCAGGAAGTATAGAGTACTCATCTTGAGAATTTAGGGTTACTGAAAAGGTGAAAGGATTGATAAAGCAGAGATTAGAGCTTGCTTGGAAAGAATGTGAGGGAGAACGGTCTGCAGGTGCTCTCTCTGTGACAATCACATACAAGAAAGAAAGAAATGCAGGCAGCAATTTTGAGAAGCTCTGTCATGAATCAAATCCAATTTGGACTTTCTTAGAGAGATTAAAAGTTTATCTCTTCTTTTCAGCTTTCCTCCTGATCTTGGGTCATTGTTACTTTGAATATAGCATTATTAGATACTAGATTTTCTATTGGCTTTCAGTGTGCAAACTTGCGTTCTTACAAACCAGGTGATTCTTAGAAATTAGAAATGAGAAAGAAGGAAGTTATAGTTCTTGATTGACTCTGAGAAATACCTCTTACTTACCTTTCTCAAATGGGATGTGGCTCCATATTTGATGTGGAACTAGAGTTTAATTGCTAGGATTTTTCTTTGTTACTGGTACAGTTTTTATTGATATATTAAATTTCTTGACAGTAGAGATCAGTTGATGTTATATAATTCACTTTAACTGCCAAAGGCCATTCAATAAATATCTCCATTGATGTTAAGCTTTCACTTGTCCTTAATAAATGTCCGTCCATAAGAAATTCACGAGATCCCAATGAATTTATTATATATTTTGCAACTCGATTTCAGGATAAAGAGAGAAATCTGGGAAGATAATTTTTGAACATTAAAAATAATAAACAGATGATGACTTTGTGAAATCACAGAAAATACCAGAGCTATTCCTTTAAAAAAAAAAACTATAGTTTTTTGGATATCCTAGAAATAACAATGGAAAGAGAATTTCTTGATAAGATTTTGGAGTGAACAGGCACAAATAAATTTCAGAATGACATCAGGAAAGAGGATCCAGATTTAAAAATAAATAGCTATTCAATTAAAAATAGACCAAGAGCACAAGGAGATCACTCAGTGAGTTGAAGTGCTTGTTGTGTAAGACTGATCACCAGAGTTGACTCTTCAGAACCCACAAAAGAAGACTCATATAATGTAATGCCAGCACTCCTTTGTTGAGAAGGGAGGGAATCAGGAAAATCCTTCAGAAGATTACAGGTCAGCCTAGTGTTCAGAGAGGGAGAAACAACAAAAAAGACCCTGCTTCAACATGGTGGAAAGAGAGCCAATTCTGGAAATTTCTTCTCTGACCCTCACATGCACACCATGGTTTATGTTTGCAAGCACTCATCAACAGTGATGTGTACACTCACACACACATACACACACACACACACACACACACACGCAAAATAAATAAGTTTTAAATTAAGAAAATATTTGATATATATTTAGCCAAGAATATGCTCACATGGTCATAATATATAATGTCTTCAGTTCCTAGGGTAAAAATCTAAGACACAGTGAAATACTTCCTTATAGGCATTTACTAGGGTATCAATAGCCACATAGATGAAAAACAAGAGGAAACATTGATAATCAAGATTAGAAGACATATTGGTAGAGTCCAAAATGTTAGACTTTAGAGTTCTGTATGACCCAGGATTCCCACTCTTGGGCATATACCCAAGAAAATTGAAAATGCACTTCCACACAAAACATTCATGCAAATATTCACACTAGTATTGTTCATAGTAACCAAAAGGTGGAAAGAATGTACATTAAGTGTGAATGGATAAAATGTACAACCAGTGGAATGTTCAACCATTAAAAAAATGAAGGCAGATGCATGTTATGGCATAGATGAGCCTTGACAACATTATGCTGACCAAGAAAACCCAGACACTATAGTCAATATATTATATAAATCCACTTCTATGCAATGCAAAAAAAAAAATCAAAGCATTAGAAAACAGATTAGTGGGTCAGGTGGTGACAAAGCAGTAAGGAGGTAGAGCAATCCAGGATGGGTCCTGATGTCACCATTGGACTTCTACAAGCACTCAAGTGTCTTCTTATACACACACACACACACACACACACTAATAATAATAATAATAATAATAATAATAATAATAATAATAATAATTAAAAAAAGCAAAGTGGATGAGTGTTTTTCCATTATTTGAGAAAAGAAGGAATGAGGAGGCAGTATGAAGAGAGCAAATGTGGGTGTCAGATTCTTTGGAGAGCATGAAAATATTCTGCAGTTAGAAAGTAGTGAGAAACTGTGAATGCATTAAAATCCACCCAAGTGCATGTTATAAAACAGGGACGTTCAAGGTCTTCCTTGTTCTCATTAAGAATTAGAGGTTCTCCTGGGATACAGAATCCTGTCTCAAGAAGGCAAGCAAACAAACAAACAAACAAACAATCAAACAAACAAACAACAAAACCCCAAAACAAAAAACATCAATGTTTTGGCTGAGGGGACTGCTGGCTTATTCACTGATTAAGATCACTTAGGAGGTCCTGCTGCCAGGGTGACAGCCATTAGCTCCCACACTCAGTGTGAGGCCCACGTTGTTAAAAATGGCCAAGATAGGGGCTGGAGAGGTGGCTCAGGGGTTAAGCTTCCGCCTTGCAGGCGGAAGGTCCTGAGTTCGGATCCCAGATCCCACGTATAGACGCCAGGCGGAAGCGGGGGCGGCCTGCGCTTCTGGTCCTGGTAGGGCGGAGCCTGTGAATCCCGGGGCAGAAGGAGATGGAGGCGTCCATGGTGGTTCCCAATTCGTCCGTGGTTCTACACACACACATACACACATGCGCGCGCACATACATACGCACACACGTACAATTGAATAAATAATAATAAAAAAATTAAAAAAAATTAAAAAATGGCCAAGATAGTTCCTCAGTGACCACCCTGCTTCCAAGGGAGATGGGTTTGAGTTGGTTCCCTTACCATGTGTCCAGGAAAGGACTTATGGCAATACCAACAAAGAGACTGTGCAGGAGAACAAGCCATTTGGAGGCTTTGGTTCTTACAATACTCACCATGCCTGTAAGGTGGTCTCAGAAGACTTACCATTAGGTCCTCACTTCCATATTGTGAGAAAGCCTTGTGTCACAGTGAGGGTACCCATAGGTGTACCAGTCTGTAGCTCTAATCAGCTGCCGTGCTGAAGCAATACCGCCCAGCAGATGTGTGACTGGCTTCCAGCTGTAAAACTTCCAGTCTTTCAGCCAAAGGCCCAGGCATCACGGATCTGACAGGCTCCATTGTCCTCTACCCTCTCCAGATTCCTGATGCCCTCCACCCCCAAATCTATGATACATATGAGATCATCCTTACTTTTCGGGTGTTCTGATCTTGGAGTCATTTATAGCATGATGGTAGATACTGGACCTAGCACATTTGGCGTAGCCCTTGGGACAGTCACGAATAACTCTCACGTATGTTTCTTTTCCGATCAATATGGCAAACTTCATTTCTCATTAAAACTTACATTCAACGCTTGGTCATTTCATGATTTTTGCAAAAACATTATGTTGTCTTCCTTAGTTTAGGAAGAAAGGGGGAGGAGGGAGAGAGTAAAGGAGAGAAGGAAGTTATAAAGGCAAAAGAGAGGGAGGGAAAAGAGGAAGGAGGGAGGAACTCTATTAGGTAATGGTAAATACAATGCCACGTCTGTAGGGACAGTGACGGTGACATGATGCTGTCTCTGCACAAGCACCACAGGGCCGGATGTATGCCCAGGAACTGTGTATTCTGTAAGTGGATACTATAGCTCTAAGGACTGGTATTATGCCTACCCCTACTTTTTCTCTTCCACTCCCATCAAAAGAAAGTTGTCTCTGATTCCAAGGAGTAATAGCTGGCTTGTGTTAAGAAATTTTTATTGTTTCCTTTGGATCTGTGATGAAAGCACATAAAATTACAAGTGGAAGAAACACCATGCCACAAAATTGCATAGAATTATTACAAAAATGTGAATTAATGCATTTTAAATAATTTGAGATAGAAGAACCAAAATATGTACATTTTTAAGAGCTTCAAATACTTTGTCCTATCTCTTTTATTTTCTTCTTAAAAGGCAAAAGTCACAATGTCCAACCCATCACGATAATATTAATACACTGCACAAGCACAACATTAAATTCAAAGGAATGCAAGCAAGGCCCTTTCTTCTGGAACTTATTTAATGACTGCTTATCTACTACAGGAGCATTAACTAATGTATGGCAGTCCTGAAGTGTTAGAATGAAATGTTAAAAACCAACATGACATGTCCTTAGAACTTGGAACACTGATGTACACGGCCAAACCCACGCTATCCTCAGTAGTGTAAAGGTGTTGGGGACACAATCTAATTTGATACACTCTACTCTCTATTATAGGAAAAACCACAGTACAGAATTTCACACGTTCAACAAAAAAACAAGGCAAATACATAAAGGCACAAAACTGCACATCATATAGACCCCTTTTTCTTTATCTTTGTCTATTTTCAAGTAATATTAATATTATTAAATGATAGTATCACTGTAGTAGTTCTGATGATGCAAGATGCACAGTGTTTCACGCTACCCACAACTGCAAAAAGTGTCATTGTACAGATATAAAAATGTGATTACAGGAAATGGCCAAATACAAACGGATTGTAAAATGACTAGAATCACTAAGATAATGAAATCCAATTACCAAAATCATTTTTTTTTGAAAGTCAAGGTTATTTAACCTCAGTCAGTATCTGGACTAACAACTTGTGATTCAGTGTTTTATAGCAATTACCCTCGTATTTTGTTATGAATATGCTTGTTAGTTCATTCTTCAATTTTAAACAGTCACAAATTTTGCTTAAAAAATGCAGCATTTGATTTCAACCATTCTTCTTCCTTCTTTATGATTAATGCCTTCCCTTCAAAGTGCAAAAGTAAAATGATTTACAGAAGCTTTCTCTTTCAGTGGAAGTTAAGTTTTATTAAGTGCCTAATTAACACTCTAATCCTTCAGATCAAAATACAATCATCTCTAAAGAGGACATGATTTTCCCCTTGTGTGTCACTAGATATGTGTTTTTAATCAAACACGCTCCTAATGTTTGAAGTAAGCCTTCACTTTGATTAAAACTTAATTGTGATCCCTAGTTATTGCTTAAAGTTAAATAATATCATTTCCATAAAAAATATTAAATTCTGGAAACACAATCGTGAGGATACTATGTTTTTTTTTTTAACTGTAAAATGTTTTTGCTAAACTATAACCAGGCAGGTTAGCTTTCAAGTAACAGAAAGCTGAGAGCATATCATTTTCAGATTTTAATGTCCCTTGTTATCACTTCCTAAATTATTTTTTTCTATATAATATTTCCTTCTTAAGGACCTTTCAGTAATGATTTTGATTGGTTTTAACATAATGTAATTTGTTTCTCCTATCCCACCTACAGTAAAATAGTAACTTAAAAGTTAAGATCATATGTACATAATAAACATATAAACAAAATCCTATCAATGTTAGAATAAAATTGAAACAATCAGTTAAAATTATGGAAGATAGTGTAATAATCTGCACTCTATTTTCCTATTCATTTTAATATACTCTGTTCATTAAAACAAGCTTAAATCTGATCCTTAAAATCCCATTTTTGATCCTGAATTTTTTAAATCAAATTCATATTCTTAATTCTATCTCCAGTTGCATCAATGAGTCCATCAACTGTTTCTTAGTATTTCCATATAACTCAATATCCATGTAACATATATATTTGACCCTTTTCTTCTCCATCCATTTATCCCTGAATTTGGCTTTATGTCTTATGGAAGAGACTTTGGGTCATGGCCAATTAACAAACACACAACTACACTCATGCATATGGATGTGCATGTGCATTGATATGGCTGCGGGTATACTTGGAGTATATACATGGAGAGATAACATTTATCAATTACACATGTGCATTTAGATAAATATTCTATCTTCCTCTCTATAATTAAAATAAACAAACCATGAAAAAAATGTCAGACAGCAAAATAACCACTGGAACCCGTTCATTCTGATTGAAATTCTGATTAATACGCATCATCTCAACTCTTTACTGAATAGAACAGACCCTTGGTAGTTATTTGATTTCACAACAGCCCATGAATATCTAGCTGGGAGTGCACATTGTCGATTTGGATATACATTGTCTGAAATGTACACTCCATATTGCTGATCTTGGGATGGCTTCACTGAACAGTGATACAATCAGGTGATTCTTTTTCATAAAAAAACATAGCTTATTTGAAGTCACTATGGTCTCTAAGAAAGCCATGTCAGTAACAAATTACACTGATGCGTCTATGATAAATAAATTAGCAAACTGCAAGTCACCAGTGCTTGCAAAGCAAACAATGGAACAATTGATATGCAGGGCAACCTGGAGAGTTGAGGGGCAGTTAGGAAAACAAATGCTCAAAGCTGAATGTTCCATAGTGTTAAATGGTGCTATGCATGTCTCAAACTATTTCTATTATTTCAAAGTACTTTACACCAAAGCTTCAAATGAAAACATGAGCTCAAATGTTCTTCATGTCATGTTTCACAGACCCTTGGAGTTGCCTGCTTTGAATTTACTATAGGGAAGAAAACCAAAATCGCACATACAAGCATTCTTGTCTAGTAGACTAGACCTGCACTAGCTTCCACATGACGCATGGAACGGGGCATGCCGCCTCTGCATGGATCCTTCTGGTGTGGACACTAGGCTAAGGGATGCTTCTTAGGAAGATGGCCCGGGCAGTGATCTTTGTAGGCGAGTCTCACGGAGCTTCAGACGCCATGCATACCCGCCCGCAAGGCCTGGCAGCTGGAATCACAGAGGAGTATCAAACTCTTTTCCTGGGGTCTCTCCTTCTGCCTCCTCACTGGAGGGGGTTTTGTGGTTTGCCTTTCCAGGGTCCAAGGCCAGGGAGGGAGGGGCAGAACCGTGATTGCTGTCCTCACTGATCTTCCCTTTCATGGCTTCCTGCACAAACTCCAGAATCTCCAAGGGCAGTCTCTTGAACTTATCTTGGTATTCTTGCTCCAGCTCCATCTGCAACTAAGAGACATCAAGACAAAGAGAATGTTTGAGGTCATTTTGATTTCTCAACCCACTCACCTAGGAACTCTTTGATGGAAACGTCTAAAGGGTTCCTAAAATATTATTCACTGCTTATCTGTTCAGAAGATGAAAAACATTGGCACTACACAGCATTTGTTCTCCACTGAAGGTCAAGTTCAGGTGATGTACAGCGTAATGAGGCTAAAGGCTTGGACTATGACATATACATAGATTTGCAAGCACACTCTTGGAAAAGTTTACAGAAATAGTAAGCAATGACCTGGAAATTTACACTTAGCCATTGAATACTGCTGACAACAGAGAAATTCAAGGTCAACCATGAATCAGGCTTGGAGAGCTTGACGACATGGCTGGGGTTGAGCTGTCTCTTTGCTCCTTTTCCAGGCCTCGTGCATGCTAAGTACATCCTCAACCAAAGAGCTCCACCTCAAGCCCCATCAGTGGCTTTCGAGAGAAACTGGGTTCAGTTTTGCAGATGAACACACTCATGCACCAACTTTTTTTAAAATTTATTTAATTGTGTGTGTGTGTGTGTGTGTGTGTGTGTGTGTGTGTGTGTGTGTGTGTAGAACCACAGGCGAATTCCGGAACCACCATGGACTGCCTTCACCTCCTTCTTGTTTACTGTGCCCTAGGATTCACAGGCTCCGCCCTACCAGGACCGGAAATGCAGGCTACCCCCACTAATGCCCGACGTCTATATGTGGGGTCTAGGATCCGACTCCCGACTTCGCCTGCAAGGCAGAGGCTTAACCCCTGGGTCACCTCTCCAGCCCATCATGCACCAACTTTTTTTTAATACTTTTTTATTATTTCCGCTCATACAAACTTAATAGGTAGACCAGTTCCCTCCCTCCCCCCCAACCCCGTGCTCCCCCTCCCCTCCCTCCCCATCCCTCAGTGCCTCCCCCCCAATTCCCAGAGAGTCCTTTATTGTGTATGCCTGACTCTCCTCTGGGTCCTCCTCTCCAATGATGTACAAGGACCCAGTGGCATTTCCCTGAACCCTTTCGTGTGTTCCCCTTAAGCATAGGAACACTACTGTGGCTGTCAATCCCTTGCCTCCAAGGATCTTGGTGCCTTTAGCAGATGCTAGACTTTGTGAGGTCAATTCCTTTTTCATTGTACTTTTTATTTGTCTTTTAGATGGCTTTAGCTAATTTGAAAATGTCTCTTCATTTATCTATTTTATGTCAGACTTTTAAAAAAGTTGTCCGACTTTTTAATGTCTGGGAAATCTTCACATACAGACTTAGGCAGCTGCCCTAGTCATAAAGCAGTTGTAAAAGCTTCCTGGCCAAGTGGAGTGAGGCAGGACAGCAGGGAAGGCCTCTGCTGAAAATGCAGAATTGAAAACACAGCAGCCTCTGTTTAGGGAATGGTAATCAGAGACAGAATCTATGGGCCCTTCTCTCCTTCTTAGGCTTGAAGTAACTTATTTTAATGACAGCTTACATGTCTATATTTATACATGAATCTATGTAATGCATTGTGATTACATTCACCCCTATTACCCTCTGTGATCACCTCTTTTGTTTCTGATCCCCTTCTTTCCACTTAGTCCCCCAGTGACTGCACTATTAGAGAAAAGGGCACTCCTTTTCCAGAAACCATGAACAGCCACTAGCTTCTCAGTCAGGGACTGGGCCTCTAGGGACCTCCTCTATCCACAGTGGAGACATTTCAAGCATACAGGGGATATAAGAAGAAACCAGGTATGAAAAGGTTTAAATGGGGGAGAGTGGAATGGAGGATTGAAAGGATGGTTAACATAAACTAAAGATACATGCAAAAGTCATATAGAAATGTACTACTCTTATAAAGCAAAGAAAAATACAATTATAAAAAGAATAAATAAAAAAGAGCTTGAAAAGGAAGTGTCCTTCAAGGGTGTACCATGTTGCTCTCAGAGGTGATAGGCTTTTTAAAAAAAAAAAAGTTAGCGTGTGTGTTTGTGTGTGTGTATTAGAGAGTATTGTGTGCCCCTGTGAAGGATCAAAGGTGACTTCAGGAATCATCCTGGATTGCTTATACCTCCTTTTTGCTTTGCTCTGGGATTATCCCAGGTTCCACCCACCGGGAACCAGAAATTATGGCCACCATTGTTTCCAACAGGTGTTTTTTACTTGGGACCTGGGATCTGAACTCAGGACCTTCTGCTTTGCAGGCAGAGTCTTAACCCCTGGGACATCTCTCCAGCCCAGAAAGTTAAAGACTTTTAAAAAAGAACCCCCATATCAGGTGTGGGATATTTTCCAAAGTGTTGTTGGCCAGAAAGATCCAGAAGCCCTCCAAAAGAAAACAGGGCCTCTTGGGCAATCATTGCTCTTGGTTGCCCACCAGGGATAAGACCCTACTACTGTACACACCTCCCACTTCAGTTATAGGACAGAAAAATCAAGTCAGACCTAGAGACTTCCCCCCTGCTCATCAGTGTTCATAGTGCTGGAAAGTGCTATGCAGGCCGTGGGGAAAGAAAGCTGATCAGTAGTCTCGACTAGGTGAAGAGCAAGTGTGCTACAACACCAGGCCAGATATGCCCACAGGTGTAATAATACCTGTAAGAACATCTGCTTTGGAGATGATCAGCTTAGTGACTAGTTTTGAGGCCTACCCCATGGGAGTTGGTACTGCAAATCTGGTTAAAAGCCTGTGACTGGAAAGGTAACTTTCATTAACAGTACCCAGCTATATGAGACCACCATGAGTTTGAGCTAGCCTGAGCTACATAGTGAGTTTGAGACCAGCCTGGGTTTCCTACTGTGTGTAGACCTTGACCTCGAGTTTTCTTTGGAAAGTGTTGGTACGCCCGAGACTATAGTCTCAGAAGCTCTGAATGAAGTCAATGTGGCTGACCCACTTCAGGTGTTCTGCACACTCCATGTGTACATCTCTTTGGAGCTCTCACTTGTGTTTCTTCCCCGTATCCTGGCTATGTAACCTCTGCCTGCAGCTTTCAGTGAAGCCTGAGCCCTGGACCCTTGGACCTTCCAGGGTGAAGCCTGTCCTTGGAATGACTTCCCTGTTGGTCTCAGCCTCTTTTCTGACCCTGAAGCCATTTGATAGGGTGCTCCTGTCCAGTTCCTTCCTTCCTTACATACTGCTTTTAGGCTGGAGACATTTTGCCATCTTTGCTATTGAGTCTTGTGTAATAATCTCTGCAACTTTAAAGTTGCAGAGTCCCAAAGTCCTGAAATCCAGAAGTTTTTGGTAAATTTGTGGCAAACTCATTACACTGACAGATAAAGGACCATTTGAAATCCTTATTTGCTTTCTTGTATTCTCACCCATGTTCTTTGTTACAGAGAAGTTATTTTGTTTAATTATAAGTATTAATGTAGGGGAGAAGAGATAACTCAGGGGTTAAGCCTCTGCCTTGCGAAGCGGAAGGACCTGAATTTGGATCCCACAAAAACACATCAGGCAGAAATGATGGTGGCTTGTACTTTGGGCTCTGGAAACCCAGACCAAAGCAGAAAGGAGGTAGAAGAAACCAGGATGATCCCTCACAGGCACACATACTCAATGTAGAGGACAGTGGAATATGTGTACATTCTATTACAGAAACATAAGAACACACACACGTACACACACACACACACACACACACACACACACACACACACACACAAGTACTAATGTGGGAAGCTCATGGCTATGTAACACATTGCTTTCCCAAATTTGAAATACTATGAATTATAAAAAACAATAGCTCCCCTCTCCCATCATCCTTTCACTAATTTCCTTGGACACCTCTTATACATTTGGTCTCAGGTGGATCTACCACTGTGGAAAGACTGTACCTGACCTAGGACACAATTTCTCTTTGCTCATGTGTGGATAAGCGTAGACCTTCAGAAGTGCTATTTCCTTTTCATTATTATTATTTAAAGGAGAAAATAATAAGTGAAAAATGAAGTTCTAAGCCAATACTTTCTAAATGTATTAATTTAATTCCAATAAATACTTATTTTGACAAAGTAACTTTAATAATGGTATTTAACAGTTTATAATCATTGACCCCATTATAGCTAAGTTATAACTGCACTGGACTGTTCCTTTTATCAGGAGGCCTTATTGTATTCTAAACTAGGTCAACTTGCCTCATGATTTGCAAGAAATGCCATATATGTCATTTATTGGAAAAAAGTCAGGAATTAAGCTAATCTCAAAATTGTAATATTATTAAATTTTAGACACTTTTGTTTCTTTTTTTTAATTGACTTGTTCATTGCAAAAAATAAAGGACAAGGTCTATAGTCATTCCCAGAAAGCCCCATTCCTTGCCTATCTGGAGCTAGGTCAGCCCACAGACTCTTGTTAACAGGCACCCAGAATGTTGCAGAAGAAGGAGAAGCAAGCTGTGTGATAGGCCCTATCTAGGCTCTAGCTAAGCTCTGACAGATACCAGTTTTCAGGAGAAAAGTAAAACCCAAACGATTTTTTTTTTGCATGTGTAAGTATGGGTGTGTATGTGTATGAGTGTGTGTATAGAAGAGAACACTGTGTGTGCTTGTGGAGGCCCAACTGTGATTTAGGGAATCACCTTGGATTGCTCTACTTCTTTATTGCTTTGCTTTGGGATTTCCCAGGCTCTGCCTTCCATTTCCACCTATTGGTTTTACATGGGATCTAGAGATCTGAAATCAGGTCCTTCAACTTGCTAAGCTTGCTAGACCATCTCTCTAGTGCCCTAACTGATTTTCTATCAGTTCAAATCTCATTTGTCAGAATGAAGACATCCTCAAATACTATGCAAATAGTATTCTCTCTAACAAGAGAAACAAGTTGATCTAGCAACTTCACCTTTGGAAATTTGGCTTCCAGAAGGAAAAGCAGCAATATGTAAGGCTGATCGAAAGGTTAAGATGCTGAATTTGACATTGTTTGTAGAGATTAAACAGATAAGCAACAAACTAAACCCACAGGGCAACCCTTGAAATGAAAGTCCTAAATTGGAATCTTTTGGCTACACCTGTATTTTTTTAATTGTCTTTCTCAATACTTTCTACTGAATCATTCAAGAATGTTTCAGATATCATGACACTTCACCACAAACACTGTATCCTCCCATCTCCTAAAAATAAGGATTTTCCTTTCAGATAGAAGTATGCTAATCATTTTAAGGAAAATAATAACATTTTTTCACTGTTATCTAAAGCTCACCCTTGTTCAAGTTTTTTTTTAAAAAATATTATGCCTTCCAAATCCTTTCTAGCTTCTTTTTTTAAATAGAATCTAAAATTCATAAATTTCATTTATTATGTCTTTCTTTTTCATTTATCTTACTTGATAGACATATCATTTTAAATACTTTATGGTTCTAATTTTTGAAGAGTCCTGTCTAATTTTCTTATAGAACTTCCACATTCTGGAAATGTTTTGATTATTATTTGTAGTATTATTTACGTTCAGACGTGAAAGCTTGGGTTTTCTCGAAACTAGAAGCTAACTTTGTGGGCTTAATGAGATATAGAGCTTAATGAGATACAGAGTTTTACTTGGCAAGGATCTACAACAGGTGTACCTTTGTATCTCCAATTACAGAATAATAGTAGGTACCTAGGGTCGGATAGTGCCATGTCAGAGGATGTTATGTGATAAATAGGTAAAGCATTAAATGATGCAGCTTGATTTTGTCAATGTTTTTGCCTTTGAAATCAGCAATTATGTTGAGGTCAAACTCTACATTTGTATAAGATTTCCTTCACAACCATTAATTAACTGATAACTTTTTCTATCATTGAATATACATGGGGATTTTCTAATTCTTTCCTATGTGAATACTACCAATGCTATATAAATAGTATTGGCTTGTTATGTTTTATGTAAAAATGTATAGAAAATTTCAATAGTTTCATCTAATCAAGTAAAATATAAACTGATTGAGGTTCTTTTTATTCCCAGAATATATCTGATTAAATATGTTACTCTGAAAAAATGTATTTGGAATAATTATCTTCTTCATATAGTTATGTTGCATTGAATGAATTGCAGGTGTTGTTTATCTTTTCTCTAGACCTTTCAGGGTATTTTACTTTTTTTTCTTCTTCACTGACATCTGCTATATGTCTTTTAACCCTCTTAAATGATATCCTTTTTATTTCCTTTGGAAGGTAAGTACAGTAATAAAATACTGTAATAGCATTACTCAAAACACTCTGAATCTTAATGCTAAAGATAAGAGAAAGTAACAAAACAAATAAGTAAGCAAAGAAATTAAATAAGATCCAGCAAAATAAATATACATTAATACATGCATTTGGAAACAGGGAGAGTTACACAATATGAGAAATTTGATAAGAACACAGCTGTCTTTGAAGGAAATACTGAAGCATAAACTGTTAGAATTATGAATATTTTATTTTTATATTTCTCTATTTAATATTTTTATTTATTTTGTGTGTGTGCTTGTGTGCATGCGTGTGCATCAGAGTGCAATGTATGTCCCTGTGGAGGGCCAAGGATGACTTCAGGAATCATCCTGGATTTCTTCTACCTCCTTCTTGCTTTGCTCTGGGATTTCCTAGGCTCTGTCCATCAGGGCCAGAAGTGCAGGCCACCATCATTTCCACCTGGCGTTTTTATGTGGGACCTGGAAACTGAACTCGGGATCTTTTGCTTGTGAGGCAGAGTCTTAACCCCTGAGCCATCTCTCCAGCCTTATATTCCTCTTTTTTTTATGGCAATGTGATTATTTTATTTTAGGCATGAAAATGACATTCTAAAATAAATCGAAATTGGATATGTATGAAAACACATACACATACAAACACACACAGGAAGAAAAGGTAGGACACAGTGGCTTAGAAAATTTCATAAAGAATCATTATAGGGAAGGTAGCACTTGAATCTCACGTCATCGTTAGATAAATGGATGTTAAAACAGTGAGAGACTTGTTCACAGAGTACATTCATAGGACGGATGGTTTCAGAATCTGACCTGAGCAGCCTTGCACGGCCTTCCCTTATTTTTAGAATATGTTCATGAATTTTTACTTCTACCAAGAATAGTAAAGTACAGAGTGCATTTGACCAGGTTAAAGCACCATGGAAAAGTGCCACATGGGAAAGCAGATCTTATTACGTATCCTAACTGTCCTAGTCCTAGATTTTGTTTGCTTTCCTCTAAATTTCATTAGAGGAAATTACTAGGAGACTTTAAGTCAGGAAGAAATTCCTTTTGTATTTCAACCACAGGAAATGTTAAATAAAACAGAATGATCTCGTGTATTTAAATTCACAGCTGAGTTTGAATATAAGAAAAGACATTTCCTAAGTCAATTGAATAGCAAAAGAACTCCATACTGAGAGGCTCTTAGAGTAGCAGAGGAAATTTCTCCATCCTGTGAGGGCTAAGGTTTCCCCATTCTACCAGGACTGGAAAGAAGACCACAGCCTTTCAGATTGTCAAGTGCTAAACCCAAGCCCAGTGTAAAGGCAGGGGTTTCTACCCTTCAGACCTGATTTAGAAAAATTTGGCAAAGAAGATAACGACCACAGGATGTTGGCGGAAAAACAATTTCCTGGGAGTTGGGAACCTGAATCGATACTCAAAATGAGCACACTTTCCAAATTCAAAGTACTGCCATGAAGCAAGTATCTTGTGTCAGTAAGTCAGAGCAGAAACTCTTCAGAATTGCCGTAATCCACAATATGTCAGCAGAACAACGCGATTCAGAGAGTTTGGATTCCTCCACAACTCCAGTCACAGGCCAGTCCTAGAGACAACTGCCCATTACCAACAACTGAAGCAAAAAAAAATCACAAAACTCCCTAGTAAAATACAGCTTTTTCCCCACTTTATAATTCAAAGTTACCATTGGCTACTGAAATCCAAAGAGAAAGAACAAAATGGAGATTGGTGTATTTCTAGAAAATGTTCCAGATATGAAATCACCAAGTTAGAAGTAGTCTTTTTTTCTGGATTCAAAAACAAAACAAAGAAAGAAAACAAAAGAAATTGCCTATCTGGATGCTTCAAGACAATGTGGAAGAGTACAAGGAATTCACAATAGATGCATTCTTGGTATTCTTTATCAGGTATATCAGTGTGACATATGTCTGTGTTTTTTGGACAAATATTCCAATTAAATATATGCATTGAAAATGAGGTTGAAATGAATAAGTTTTCACCTAATAACTCAATAACTACCAAAGACGGAAAAGAGAAACACAATCTGCTAACATATAGCTCTTGTTTGTGTTTACCAAAAATGACCTTTGAAAGATTATTTAATCCATTGGAGTTGGAGTTGTCTTACATATAAAAGGGAAATTTTCGATTCTTCACATTATATATATAGTCAAGATCATCCTCAAATTCCTGTGACTTTTCCCTTAGCTCCATTTTCATTCTTTCCTGTATATCCATTTCTTAATATACCTCTCCTCTGATGTTGCTGTTTCCTAACATAGCCCATACTTTATACTTCTGAGTCTTGAAATGTATTTCAAAATTTCATCTGCAATTATCTCACAGCTACCTAGAGATTACTGCAGAAACCTTGGAAAGGAATGTTAGCAATTATATAGTCAAATCCTCCAAGATTTCAAAGTCTTGGAAAGCAATTTTTGCAATTATATAGTCAAATTCTTTCCTTTTACTAAGTACAAACCTGTGGCCCAAAGCAGTTAGTGGCTTTCTAAGAATATCTGGCTCACTAGTGACAAAGCAAGAAACGGTATATGGTCAAACCTCATCTGTGGTAGACTAACTGGATGAATGGCCTTCATATTTTACCTGTTCCTTAATCCACAGCCTATGTCTGTAAAATTCTCAATTCTTCTTCATAAAGCTATAACGTTTCTTTTGCCTTCCTTTCAACATGAAGGGAATATGGGACTTATTTTAGCCAATAGCAGACATGGTCCAAGAGAGACTTAGGGAAACTTTTATTTAGCTTCTACTGAGTGTCTTTGCCATGTCCTAAGACCCTGAAGAAGGTGAGATACATGGTACAGAACAGAATCATCCTAGTCTTCGCATCTGTCCAGCAAAGTCAATCTGGGTTCACTGCATCTTTTGTGCAACATTATTACAGCATTTCTGCATGATTCTGTTTTATAGCTGGGGCATGAAGTAGTTTACTTGTTCAGTGAATAAGACTCTTGTTGATTTTTACATATATTTATGTATACATATATAATATATATACACAACATATAGATGTATACACATGTATAACATGTATATACATTCACAGTTATTCTGCATTGTTGATAAACACATGACCAAATGGCTTATGGGGAAACAAAGGGCTTTATTCTGGTTTATGGTTGTCCCAGTTATAGTTCACAAGTGGCAGAATCTATACCAACATCAGGGACTGAGGAAACCGGCCAATCACATCCACAAGACTGCTTAGAGAGGGGAGAGAGAGGCAAATTCACCTGTCAGATAGAATGCTGATCCAAATATAATGAAGAATGCCGAATATAATGAAGAACACTTAACTAGGTCCCTCTATTTTATCTGTCTCATAGGGAATTTGTCCCACCCACCATGGGCTGGGTCTTCCCCACCAATTAGAGAATCATCTCTAAATTTATTTAGGGTTTAATTGACTATTACTGCTTTACAAACATGCATGGAGCAAAAGCCTTCAATTGCCAAAATTTGTTGAATACACACACACACACATATATATATTCAACTAGGCTAAGATATATAGCCGATAAGAAACTTACAGTATAATCTAAGGCAATAATTAAACTACTCAGTAAGTTACTTCAGCTCAGTTATTACATTTTTCCAGACTTGAGAGTTTTGTCCCAGCACTGGAATATTATCTTCTTTAAGGGTCTTGCTATCGAGGCCTACTTTTCTTTTCAATAGATGTTTTCTTTGGACTCAGTTGGGACCTGTTATATCTTGGAATAAAAATGATTATGAATGAAGTAAATAACTTTGATTCTACTAAACACTCCAGAGACTTTGTCTAATCGGAAGTTATGATTGTACTTGAATTGCCAAAAGATATTTTAAGTCTTTGAAGCATGTTCTTTGGTCTCAGGCAGTTTAAGAAAATTATTTTATAATCTCCAGTGGATAAATATTTAACACATTATTCAAAAAAATGCCATCATTCATGAAATGAAAAGATAGGAGCTGCCGCCAAGTGATTTAGGGACGATCAAGATTTGAACCCCAAATTCTTGCCTCCTCACCTGAGACTCCATCCCCACCATCCCAGACTAACCCCTGAATATAAAATTACAAAATGTGTTAAGACTCTAGTACTAAATGTGCTACGTATTGAATGGAGACTAGCAAGTAATTACAGTGTGTTTTCCTTAATTGTCTGAGATTTCAAAGGCTTTTCTCAAGATAAACGGGATGTGTCTTTTACTGAAAAATGGCTCTGAGGATGGGTTTGAAGCACAGAGACTGGTTGGCATGCTAACTTGAAACACACGAACATGACTTTGTGGAAAACATTATGCACTCTCAAGCACTTATGAGGATCCCAGTCCATTTCTGCACTTCACTTGACTTTTCTATTTGTGTCTCTCCTGTTAAGGAGAAGATGGCTTTCTTCATCCCTTACGTAGTTCTTCAGCCTTCAGGACATGTTTATTTGGTCAGCTGGCTGTATTTCTGCTTACCATTAAGAGTCTAATTTAATTTGACTATTTCTATAAAGAGTTAGAGACCAAATAGAACCTGGGATAAGAAAAACTCACAATTTAAGATGTAGAAGAAAAAAAATCTCTTATGCTACAATCAGTCTATATGTTGAAAACAGGAAAATAACAATAAAATAGTTATGAAAATAGAATAATAGCAATTATTACAACTTGTTAAGTGTTCATTATGTGACAGGTATTGTTCTTAAAAATTTTCATGTAATACATGACATTCGTTAAAGAATCTCTAAAGTATCTATGGGTTTCAAGAAACGGTATGGATTTATAAATTAGATTTGGCTTAATGAAAAAGAAGTAGCAGGCTCTGTGGAGAGCTGGTATTTCTTGTCTAAAATATTCAAAATAAAAAATTTTAACATATACTGAGTCAAGTTGAGTCTTCAAGTCAGTAGTTTGTGACTCGTGTGCCTGAATAGTGAGGAGCAAGGGCGTGACAGCCACGAGTGACTGATGCTCTTCAGAGAGACTAAGAAAGACACCAGGAGAAATCCCAGCATCTCAGCCACGTAAACCCTGGGATGATGAGTAGAAAGCATTAAGTCAGTGGGATAAAAGACCATCCACAGATGATTTCTAGATGAAGCAGGTGTTGCTTTTCAATCCAATGGAATGCTCTACCAAGGGGAACTGAACTCACTTTCTGAATTAAACTCGTACAAGAATCACATTCAAAATAAATGTCCACAGTACAGGCGATGCAGGCAGCCAACTCAGATAAGCTGAGTCCCCGCGAAACACCATGAGGTCTTGGGTCTGCACAGGCTTTCCCTATGGAGGGGACCTGCCCTCATGCGGTCCTTAGTTCAAATAAAGGTCTCACCTGCACATGCCTTTGTGCTGATGTATCTTAAGACCTACTAAGTGCTAGTTGGAGACCTAGCTGAGCCCCTGCTAGGATCACACTCTCAGACTTACATTTAGAAAACCAGTGACAGGCTATGTCACGTGGCCTAAAGTGAACTCAGACATATCCCTGGAGAATGCCCTTCTGATCACCTAAAATTAGTTTTGGTTTTTCTTTATATAAGTGTATATTTCAAGAGTGGTTAGCTGTCCTAGGGTTTTATCAGGATAATTGATTTTGATGCATAGGGAGTAAGTATGTCCTAATTACACAGCCTCTCCTAAACATGATGTTTATGGCTTTTGCTTAAATTGCTGCGGTTTAAGGTTGGCAATTTACAACTTGATTGAAAAGGAAACTAGAAATTTATTTCCTGGCGTTTTGAAGAGCCTGATTGTCAGAGGCCTGATTTCTCTGCTCAAGGTGTAGCTGATAATGGTGGTAGGATTTCTCAAGGACAGCAAAATGCAACTGAGCCAGGTAGAAGGCTACAGGAGAGAGGGACTGAACGGAATTCCATGTCTGGGTTCACATCTTTCCAACTAGATTTCTGCCACATGGAGAGGTATGCCGAAGGATGCCAATCTTAATTTTTTTTTTTTTTAAGAAGCAGAAGCAAGGGCTGGAGAGGTGGCTCAGGGGTTAAGCTTCTGCCTTGCAGGTGGAAGGTCCTGAGTTTGGATCCTAGACCCACGTATAGACCCCGGCGGAAGTGGGGGTGGCCTGCATTTCTGGTCCTGGTAGGGCAGAGTAAACAAGGTGGAGGTGTCCATGGTGGTTCCCGAATTCGTCCGTGGTTTTACACACACACCACACACACATACATACACACACGCACACACGCAAAAATTGAATTAAAAAAAAGAAGCAGAAACATAGATTTTATGTTAAATATGATTTGTCAGCATTGACCTCTAAATTAGAAATTCATAAAACACAGGAGGCAGGTCAATGTCCAACTTCTGGAGAATCTGGGTGTATTTTTATCTTGAACTTGAAGGACAACTGCTCTAGAGCTGGTGAGGGTCTTTCCATGCAGGGGTGGGTCTCTGTCATTTACTTTGTGGAGTCACAGTGTGCTGCTGCTTACTAGGAAGAGAAAATGCTTTTCTTGTCACTGGATGAGCTTTTGGAAGGCTTTTAGCAAAGACCAGGACATGTCTACCTTCCCCTGGGTCCTCGCTAGTCACACGATGACCATAAACAACTGTATTAAGCCCGTGAGGTCTAAAATGAGAAATCTGATAAACCAAGTCACAGGGTGTTTTTGCAGCAATACCTGTTGTAAGTCTTCTCAATACATTATTCTTCTGATGGATTCGTTTTTTTTAAAGATGTCTACAGAGGTTATGTGTAAGAGGTTAAAGAGGTCACTTCAGCAACTTTACTTTCAGGATCATATATGTTGAGTCCATTTAAATAACTACATTTAGCAGACTTTAATTCTATTTTCTTGTTTTACATTGTGGAAAACAGCTAGCTATCCTTACAATTTGTACTCACTCTCTTATAGAATCTGCCACACCTAGCTGAAACTCCTAACCCAGGAAAATACATACAATCCCTTGCCTGTCTTTATAGTCAGGTATGGCCATTTGACTAGTTCATGCCAATAAAATGTCTGAATGGAACGTTTTAAGGATACATAGGACATTACTACTATGTCAATCTTTCCAGGTGAGACCCTAGTGGGTCTTGAAGCCACATTGTAAAAGGAACTTGTGTTTCTTTCTTTTTTTTTTTTGGAACTTGTGTTTCACGATCTGGAAATAAGCTGTCGATCAACTATGAACCCCATGTGTGACTATTGTATGTTCTATTGTATGAAGCCATTGTGGTACTGTTTATTATAGTACCTATTCTATTCTAATACATCCTCTCAAATATAATTTTATTATGTAAATGATATAATGATGAATATATATGTAGATGTTGTGTTTATCCTCTTATAATTCACCTTTACTACCCATTTTTTATACCATAAGGATAGACTATTAAAGCTACTGTAGGCCTTTTTGGCTATTCTGAATTTAAAGTAGAATTAGAGAATGGTACCAACTATAAATTTCAAGTACTTTAGAAATACTTTATGATGATAAGAAAGTACTGGTTTTAGGAAACCCAAAGACATTATTACTTTATATCAATCTCTATTACTTTTTTCTTCTACAAAGAAATTGCAATAATGGAAACACTGCTTCTTTCTTTCCTCACTGGTTAAAATGTATGTAGACCTAAGGTGGATGACTATAGTGAAATGAATCTTGCAGAACAGGAATAGGTGACTTCAATTATGCAATCCAGTAAATCAGTTAAGAAGCATTATTCCTTTTTCTTCTGCTTGGGTAGAAGGTAGAGTTAGAATATGAAATCTTACTTTCTACATCCACTTTCTTATTCATTACCCATATCCTGGATACATAATCCTACTCAACTCTTTCAGGGATTATTTATTTTATTTTTTTAATGTATACTTTTATATTCTTTTGGAGTTTCATATATGAATACAGTGGATTTATGATATTTTCACATCTTAACACCCAACCCTATTCCCTTCTCTTTCCCATTACAATTCTTCTTTTTTTGCTATTAGTCTCTTGAGTGATTTTCTGAATCACCCAATCTAGGGCTTTAAAGTTCCTTCTGAGAACCACAGGCATCTACTTACGTAGGGTTAATGGTACAAGAAAGCTACAACTGCTCTTCCTGGTAACAGGAAGGCTTTACTAGGCTTCATCAAACCTGCCCTGATTCTGCAGGGTGATCACGTGAGGCAGAGAGTCATTCTAATTTCATGTCACATAACTTGCCATATACCTGGAACTGGATAGTAAAGTCAACATGGTGTGATTCATTCTCTATTCATAGTTGTCTTTTCTTGCCTTTGCACATTTATTCATTTGCTCGTGCCTTCGAAATGTTTAAGTATATTTTTATGTGCGTGACTCTGTGACCAGTGACAGGCACTGAGACACAAGTGGGACACAGTTTAGGTTTTTCATAGTCTGCAGACTAGTGGGGGGAAATGTGACATAAGAAAGAGTAATTGGGGGCTGGAGAGGTGGCTCAGGGGTTAAGCCTCTGCCTTGCAGGCGGAAGGTCCCGAGTTCGGATCCCAGATCCCACGTATAGACGCCAGGCGGAAGCGGGGGCGGCCTGCGTTTCCGGTCCTGGTAGGGCGGAGCCTGTGAATCCCAGGGCAGAAAAGAGGTGGAGGCGTCCATGGTGGTTCGCGAATTCGTCCGTGGTTCTACACATACACAGACACACACATACACACACACACAGACACGCGCACGCGCGCACATACACACAGTTGAATAAATAATAATAATAAAAAAAATTAAAAAAAAAGAAAGAGTAATTGGTAAAACCGTGTATTGTAACCAATTGTGCATAGAAGAAAGCGCATTACCCTCCTGTGGCATCATAACATGAGAATTACTGGAGGCCGGATTGCTGAGCGTTGTCAAACGCAGGTCCTTTTGCCTATTTGTCTAGGTGATAGCATTTAACTCCAACAGAAGTCATCATGTAGCCGCCACTGTTACACTCCATATCCAGTTACATTCCAAAAGAGCAAAGGAAAATAACAGTTGTGGGGCTGGGCCTAGTAGTAAAGATCCGTAACTGCAGAACTTGGCGAACAGATGGGAGAGAATCACCAAGAGTTTCAGGTACACAGTGAGACTTTGTCTCAAAAAGCAAAAGTGAAAACACTAACAAAACCAAAACCCAAGCATTTTGAATTTGTTTTTTTTAAAAAAATTTTTTTGCATGTGTATCTCTGTGTGCCTTTGGAGACCCAATGGTAACTTTAAGAATCATCCTGAATTGTTTACCTCCTCTTTGATTTGCTCTGGAGTTTCCCAGGCTCTGCCTTCCAGGGCCGGAAGTACAGGCCACTGCCATTTCTACTTAGTGTTTTTATGTGGGGTCCAGGATCTGAATTTAAGATCTTTTGCTTGCAAAGCAGAGGCTTAACCTCTGAGCCATCTCCCCAGCTTTCTGAACTTGTTTTTAAAAACCTGACAATTATATATAAATTTCTCAGAGGTAATTGTTGTATAACTATAAAGCTTTTTTAGAAAGGAACATTGAATGCAATAGGAATAATTTAAATGTTTCAATGGAGACCTAAATGAATGGTTTTAGATGCTTCTTCAATGTTTAGACTCTTTGGACAAAAACTAGTTGATTGCTTTGTATTAATATAGGTGTTTGCCTATATCAGAATAAAATTTTCTTTTTTTTTTTTAATTTTTTTTATTATTATTATTTATTCAACTGTGTGCATGTGCGTGTGTATGTGCGCGCACGTGTGTGTGTGTCTGTGTGTGTGTATCTGTGTATGTGTGTGTGTAGAACCACAGACGAATTCGCGAACCACCATGGACGCCTCCACCTCCTTCTGCCCGGGATTCACAGGCTCCGCCCTACCAGGACCAGAAGCGCAGGCCGCCCCCGCTTCTGCCTGGCATCTATACGTGGGATCTGGGATCCGAACTCAGGACCTTCCGCCTGCAAGGCGGAGGCTTAACCCCTGAGCCACCTCTCCAGCCCCCAGAATAAAATTTTCTTAAGAAACCTTTTTTGCCTAATTTTATGCAAAAATAGAATAAAATACCCTAAAAAGTAAAAAAAAAAATCCTGTGATAAAGCAGAGACTAATAGGATTTCATTCATAGGAAAATCATTGATATGAAAAATTTATTTATAATTCTATAAACTACTACTCAGAAGATGTGCCAACTTAATTCCTACAAGTATATTCTTTTTTTTCATCTGAACAGATTTATTGACTATAACGAAGTTCTATATACAAAGTGATCTAGACCTGCTGCTTTGAAACACTGATCTTTTAGCCAGGTATGGTGACAAATGCCAGTAATCCCAAGAAAGAAGTAGGAAGATCATAAATTCGAGGTCAGTCTGGGCTACACCTTGAGTTCCAAGCAGTGACATTCTCCAGGGAGAATGTCTCAAAAAGAAAACAGCAAAAATTCAAACAATAAAAAATGTCTTTCTTACTAATATCTTGGTAGGTTAGTTATCCTATAAACAGAAAATTGCACACAACGTAACAAATGAATGGTCTAACTTCTGGAACTTTAATAGTTTTAAATGGTAATTAGCATAAGTAAGAGCGAGTCATTCTAACAGGCTGTTGTTGGAGATGGCAAGAGGCCATTTGTGTACTGCCGCTGTGATGCCGTCATGTTTCTGGAGTATGATGTTTCTATTATCTGATTCTAAACACACCACAGGAATATCGGTTGGGTCAGAAGTTAGCCTTGCTTGCTTGCTGGGCTAAAACAGGTATCACTCCACATGCTCATCTGACAAGGAACCACGGCAGCCCAGGTTAAGTCCTTGAGAATCTCTGTACACAGGACTCCAATAGTAGATGGATTCTTCATTGTGTCCTCCAAGTGCTGCTTCAGGGTGGCCTCCATCCTGCCTGCAGTCAGCCCTGGTCCAGGACCCCTACAAGTGCATTCTTTATTATGAACCATCATTTCAACATATGTTCATGGAAATGACTGCAACTATGATAGACTTTTATCGGGTGAAATAGGTCTATAAGCTTAGCTGTTCAGGAAACTGCGACAGGCAGGTTTCATGTAAAAGACCAGCCTGGGAAACTCTGCAAGACTTTGCTTCAAAATAAAGCAGGGCTGGGGATGTAGTTTGGTGCCGAAGTGCTTGTCTAGCATGTGTGAGGCCCTAGGTCCCATCCCTAGCAGAACAAAAATTAAAAATAAAACAAACGTGCATGACAATCTTTTCCACTGTGGTGAAAGGATTCTAGCATTGAGTTGTTCGCCTTCTTCAGAAGTGAAGGAAGTTCCCTTGCTTGGTTTTTCTACTTAGAAATAGTTTGAAAATGTGTCAGGACATCTAAAATTTTTTATTTGAAGAGAAAAATGCATTTCTGGTTCAAACCTGTACATAGTGATGATACTGATTTTCCTAAGGAAGATGTGTGTGTGTATCACAGTTTCAATGATTTAAAAGTCAAGAAACTTATTGAAGAGTTAAAATTGTTTGAAAATGAGCACATGGTTGTTTAATCAGTAAATAAGTTCTTTCAAGTGCATCCTCTTTAGATGAATGATAAATCACAAAAATGAGTGAGAATTTACTAATAAAACACTAATTTTTAAAAGAGGACTGGGGTTCAGGTGCCTATTCTAAATCAGTTAGTCCAAGTTCCTGTGGTATGTGGAGCGATGGTTTGTCTATAAAGTCCTTAAAGGCTCAAGGTTTAGTCCCAGCGGTAGTACTTTTGAGAGACAACTATCACTTGAAAGTGCTCAGCTTTAGCAATGGGCTGCTAACAGATCGGCTATTGCCAGATGGGGTCTATTTAGAGAAGAAGGTAACTGCCTTTGAATGGTGTATCTTGTCCACTGACCTTTTTTCTTTGATTTCTCAGTTTCCCAGCTGTTAGGAAGTTGCCACGATATTCTTCCTCACTTCAAGCCCATAAAGCAATATTACCACCGAGTAGAACCTCGGATATTGTGAGCCAAAGTACTCTTTTTCTTCTAAGTTGTAAATCTCTCTTCCTTTAAGTTGTATTCTGTATTTTATCACAGTAACTGAAAACTAACACACATGGATTACTTCAATTAACCATCAAAGTGATTAGTAAGTGTTTATTAATCACCTATTAATATAAATTAATGGTTCAATGGCAGTTGGCTTGGGGAAACTTAAATACTATCAAACTTGATCTCTGAAAGATTAGACATTTAAAAATACTAATTGGTAAAGTAAGATGAAATAGTAATATAACGGAATCCCACAAGACAAAAGGCCAAATCAGTGATAGTCAGTATTATTAACTTTGGAACTATGAGTCAAAGGTAAAGCTTCTCTGTGAATCCATGAAAACTTCAGTTATTACAGGGTTTCAGCATACACATTTTCTTCCACAGGACTCTGAGAACTGTCCTATTGTATTTTTGACTAACAATGACTACTCTTAGGAATATTACTGAGCACTTATAACCTAGTGCTGGACACTAGGGTAAGTCACTGATGTGGATTATCTTCTTGGATTATGTATTGAATTCTCTCATTATTCTCTGCCTGTAAATGCTATTAGTATTTTAAGCTTAAATAGTGGTGTGGTAAATGATGAAAATTTGAAGTCAGTTATTTTAACTCACAGTCTCCAATTATACATAATGCCCTCCTCTTTTAACAGACTTTTTGCAAGAATTTCACATGTTTGCGTTCCCTTGGCCATTCACTACATACTAAACACATATTTGGGCAGTATTAGATGTATTGTGACACCTTTAAGAAGCAATGCCTTGCTGGAGGAGGGGTCTTTTGGGTTGGTGATCTGGTCCAGCTTCCTCTCATCCTTGCTCTCTCTGCTGCCTGGTGATGAATTCAGTGATGTCAACCAGCCTCCTGTTACCACTTCCAACCATACAATTCCCACCACAATGAACTACATCGCTCCCAAACTGCAAGCCAAATTAATACATCATTTCTTTCCTAAGCTGGTTAGTTATGAGTACTGTCTTATGGCCTAAGAAGACTGACTGCAGCATATATTGATAGAACAAAGGCAAAATTTCTATAGATCACCATGACAGAAGAAGTGTAGAGGATACTGCTGTCTTTTTTCCTTCTGCTGTCTTATTCCACTATGTTTTTTTTTGTCTCACCATATTCTTAGAGGCACTTACTCTGCTGAATTACCTATTACCTTGGAAGTTAATTAACTTCTTCAAAGATCCTCAAGTCTAGAGTTGATACTGGGAACTCCAGGACTATCAACAAGAAGTATCAAACTGTACCTCAGAATTACAGGGAGATTTTTAAATGTCCAAAAGATATTGCACAGCAACCACCACAGATAACAGATTACTGAAGTTAATTGAAAACTGAAGTGAAAAAATTCCAAAGGTCTTGCAAAAGGTCACCAAAATGCCATCCTCAGAGAGTTCTGCTGGGTGGGAAAAGAGAGCGTTACTGTCCCCGTGGGCCTGGAACCAGGAGCTGCATTCCAGCCTCTTCACGTCAGCTGGGGCAAAACTTTGCACGTGAAGAAGATCCATAGGTCATTTAGGAAACTTAAATGCAAGAGTCTAGATGTGATCATTAAGATTCTGTTAATGTGGGGACATGAAGGGAAGAATTGAAGGGCCAGGTTGGTTTGCTATCAGTGATTTCTTATTTGTGAGCACGTTATTTCTGGAGCTAGCCCAGATGTGTGCTTCTTTGAGATGAACTGGAGTCCCATTGAAGTTCAAGCTCACACTCCCTAAGTGCTGATCTTAGAGCTGGGCGAAGGCCTGGCAATGATGATGCCATTCTTCCAGGGTAAAGGACTACTTCAGAAGCAACAGACCACCATCACTGGGGCTTCTGTGGAGCAAGTGCTTTGCTCAGCTGTCATTCCCCGGGGTGATAGTCTGGGACACTGCCTTATCTCTCCCAAGCAGAAATACATCAGCATAAAGGACAAAGAACTCTTGAGTTCTGCTTCCACTGCCAATCACATCTGTCTTTTGTGTGCACTGCCAGAGCATTCTATCCTGAAAACAAGAGCTGGGGAGAGGTGGAGGGAGGGAGGGAGGGAACAGGGGTACCTATTATGTTTGTATGGGGGGGGCTGGGAAAAAGGGAACGGACATTTCTGCTTAGTGAACCCTTGTTTAAAATAATGACCTATTTTTAAAAAGTACTATTAGGGCATGTTCAATTCATCTAATCAGTTTTAAGCAAATCCACAAGAAAGACAAGCAAGCTATCTACACAATTGGAATGGCCTTATATCCTGACCTCATTTCAGAACCCTCTACTGCGAGGAGAAGCCTGGTGAAGCCTCATTATACTCTCCTGAGCACATCAGCAAGAAGGCATCACAGTGAACCACGTGGTCCTGGACATACACACCACAGACAGACTAAACTATGCCAAAAAAAAAAAAAAAATTCAAGCCTCTCATTGGGGCAAGTGCAGTCTGACACCATCCAGCTTCAGGCGAGTTCCGTGGCATCCCAGCTTGGCTCTCCATGGCCTGTCACTCTCATCTAAAGATTTCCATTACTATACAACATCAGGGGCTGGTGCCAAAAATAAATGCAACTATTCCTGCGAGTTGTCAGAATATTTAGACTCTGAGTCTTAGAGACATAGAAACTATTACCAAGGACAAATCTATACTTAAATATTTCTTAATGAACACAGAAATAGCATTACTCCAAATGCTTGTAAACAAGGGCAAGTCATGGGGAGAGAAAGGAGGAATGAATGCTTATGTGTGACATTTAGAAATGAAATCATACATATGAATACGCTAAATTTACAAATGGTTAAAAGACAGTTCAAACAATAGGAAATATGAAAATGATACTTTAAAACTATTTTAAAAGAAATTTGAGAAAGCAAGTTACTGGTTGTTTAAAACTTTTATGGGAAAAGTATTATAAAATTCCCACAAATGAAGAGCCAAGAATTGCTTTCAAAAAGGTCCTTCTGTTAAAGAGTTGGCTCCCAGCTTGGTGCTATGGGGAACTTGGTGGAAACCTTGATATGAAGCCCAGTGAGATCATTGCAGAAATACTTTTGAAAGTCTTAGGTCACAATGGAACCCTGCCCCTTTCTTATTTCCTCTTTTCCCACATAGTTGTCATGAGGTGAATAGGCTTCTGTCTACAGGTGTTTTGATAACGATGTTTTGCACCACCAGGGACTTAAAGCAATGAGATTGGTATACCACAGACTAAGATCTCTAAAACGCTGAGCCAAAATAAGCTGTTCCTTTCCGTACATTGATGTTTGAGATATTTATTATGGTAACAGAAAGCTAACCCAGTGGCCAAAACTTTCTAAAGAACACAGAGAAGTAGCCTACCAGATGTAAACTGTGTGGTAGAACTGCGATAGGAGAGAGATAGACATGTTACCCAAACTGACTCAGGGTTAATGGATCTCTGATACATGTATATGATACCATAGTACACTGTGGGGGTAAAGGTGGGTTGTTTAATATTGATAAAAAGTTGATTATCTCAGGAGTAAATATGACATCAACTCCTCATAATTCACTACACAAAAGATGAATTCCAGCTACCTTAAAGTTTTGAAAGTCAAATCCAAAACTTTCTTATTTCAAAAGACAGTAAAAGTTAAGAGTATTTTAACACTTGAGTAGTTCAGGATTGTTTGAGTAAGCTCAAGTAGCACTGAGAATTAAAATAAATGTCAAACATTTAATATTTCAAATGGAGAATCTGCCAATCAAATATTAATTTAATCTTCAATAAAGTGAGCAACTGTATAAACATGTGACAAGATAATACTTTTGAGATCTATAAAGATATATTACATGGGCCATCAACTTGGCTCATCAGGTAAAGGCACTTGCTGTGCAAGCCCAGCAAGTTGAGTTCAATTCCCAGAGCCTACATGGTGGAAGGAGAGAACAGACTCCTTGGAAGTTGTTCTT
Organism: Typhlomys cinereus; assembly: GCA_023101885.1. Taxonomy (NCBI): domain Eukaryota; kingdom Metazoa; phylum Chordata; class Mammalia; order Rodentia; family Platacanthomyidae; genus Typhlomys; species Typhlomys cinereus. The sequence continues at coordinate 655,696 of JALPQD010000057.1, read as the reverse complement.
TGACCTATACACAGGCACCATGACAAGCACATACCTGCACTCACACAAGCACACATACTCTCTCACACACTCAAATAAAAACAATTGAGAAAAGAAGTATCCTAAACAAGAAGACAATGCAAGTTTTTAAAAAATGAGTAAAAGATGCAAACAGGCATATTACTTAAAAAGGGGTGCATTTTTGTCCAAACCAGAGCAATAACAAAACAAAAAAGAAAGTGTGATCATTGTCTTCCCTGATGAGAAAAAGGCACATCCCAACCAGGATGAAATGCCATTTTAACAGAAAACTAGGAAGTCCCATTTAAATAGCAATCACCAATTAAGTGTCTAGATAGATACTTCCACATACTGATGAAAGAAACTTAAAGTGTTGCAGGTATTTGGGAAGATGATTTAGCATCATCTTATAAAACAAAAGACTCATATGCTTGATGACCCAGCAACATTGTACTTTGAAACCCAAAACAGCTCTTGCATAGTGTATATCTTATGAGATACTTGTATAAGAATAATCAGAGCTAATCTTTTCATTGCATGAGTAAACTGGAGGTCACTAAAATGCCCATTTGACGAGAGAATGGATAGATATTTTGCAGTATACTCATGGAATAGAAGATGTTATAGAAGTCAAAGTAAACTAGAGCCACACGCAAGAAACGAAGCTAAATCATGAATAGATGCAGTTGATTCTAGCAAAAAGTTATTATGAGGCCTCGTGTGCTTCATGTTTTTCTCTTGACATTCTGCCACTGTGTGTGAACAGATCTAGGCTCACCTGTCATTGATGAGGAACTATATAAAGAAACCAAATTGGGGGCTGGAGAGGTGGCTCGGGGTTAAGCCTCTGCCTTGCAGGCGGAAGGTCCTGAGTTCGGATCCTAGACCCCACGTATAGTATAGACGCCGGGCGGAAGCGGGGGGGGGGGGGGGGGGGGGGGGGGGGGGGGGGGGGGGAGGGTGGCGGCCTGCGTTTCCGGTCCTGGTAGGGCGGAGCCTGTGAATTCCGGGGCAGAGTAAACAAGGAGGAGGTGGAGGCGTCCATGGTGGTTCCCGAATTTGTCCCTGATTCTACATACACACATACATACGCACACGCGCGCGCACACACACACACAATTGAATAAATAAGAAATAATAAAAAAAAATTTTAAAAATTAAAAAAAGAAACCAAATTGATCGAAAGGAGGCCTTTGGACTCATGTAGGCTACGAAACCTGAACGTGAGGATCCAAGCACTGTCGCCAGCAGAGTTGTACCCCTGACTTTCAGCCGACTCTCTTTAAGTATGCGCACAAATGAACCACCTAATCCAGAAACTTTCCCAGCTCACCAACTCATGAACAATCACGTTCTAGGCCATGGAGTTCTACAATTCTGTTACATAACAGTAGCTAACCAATGCAAATAATTATAGATCCATGATTTTTCCCCCACAAAGTGAACATATCCATTTCCCCAGCACCTAGATCAAGAAAGAAAATATTTATGTGAAATTAATAGCTATCTTGTGGGGGGCAGTATGGTTCGTTATCAAAATAGAAAGAGGAAAACTTCTAGAATCTTGCTAGTAGAGTGACACTGTGGATCCTCTCACTGAATGTTTCATTTATGAAGACCACCTTTCCTTTGTGTGTCACCAGTTGTTGTGCGTTCCCCTTTACACCCTACACTCATTATGTGAAGAGGTCGAATTTTATTTATTCACGTAACGGTTGATGGCCATCGGGTAGTTCCAGTTTGGGATTAGTATAAATAGCACAACTCAAAATGTTGTAGTATGAGTCTTTGAATAATATATGTGTATATTTCCGTTTGGTCTAGCAATATATTTTAAGTGAAAATTGTAAGTTCTGAAAAAGTATATAGTATGCATTATATACTTTATTATACTTTAGTATAATATACTAACTATTATACTATGTATTAAAATAATATACTTTATTATACTTTAGTATAATACTTTTTATTGTTTTATTCAATTTGTGTGTGTGTGTGTGTAGAACCACGGATGAATTCGGGAACCACCATGGACACCTCCACCTTCTCCTTGTTTACTCTGCCCCAGGATTCACAGGTTCCACCCTACCAGGACCAGAAATGCAGGCCGCCCCCACTTCTGCCCGGCGTCTATACATAGAATCCGAACTCAGGACTTTCCGCCTGCAAGGCAGAGGCTTAACCCCTGAGCCACCTCTCCAGCCCCTAGTATAATACTTTTAACTTCACAAGATGTTCTTTTAATCAACTAAAACAAAAATCCCAAAATTCAAAACCAAAAAATAAATGTTGTAGGAAGACATAGGTAGGCTATATGACATATATATCTACAGCTGTGTATATAAAAGTCCAGCAGAAAGGGAGGAAAGAGAAAGAGAGGGAGAGAGAGAAGTGGTGAGGAGACAAAGCAACTGGCATACTAGATTTTGGGTGTTGTGTTGTATGATTTCTAATAGGCATATGCATATTATAAATATGCTAATATGATCTTGCATGGAACAATGAAAGAATATGTTGTGAACTAAGGACTATTATTTTCCAACCCTAAAATGCACTGCACATAGAGCAGAAAGCTAAAGCTGGTGTGTTGGTGCAGACATGTGATTCTAAGTCTCAAGCAGAAGGATCCGAAGGTCATCCTCAGTTATATAAGGCGTTTCTAGACACTCGGCTACATGTGGGTCACACGAGACCTTGCCTCAAAAGTCAAAACAAAAATGTAGAAAGTTAGAACTCAAGAGTTCTGAAAAATAACAAAGGAACAAAAATCTGTAAGTCTAAGTGACTTGGTCAGAAATCATTCAGATACTCATTTGCTATACGCTTTGTAGAGGAGTCTGGCACCATGACATTTATGGTGACACCTAACTGTAATATAATCCCAACTCTGGGAGGATAAAGAAGGCAAATTCCAAGTTGGAAGTCAGCGTGGACAATTTAGTAAGATCCTCTCTCAAAAATAAAGCCAGACACACAATACCCTATCATACCCAGACAGACAGACAGACAGACACACACACACATACACACACACTCAGCGTGGACAACTTAGTGAGATCCTCTAAAAAATAAAACCAGACACACATCCTGTGATACCCAAACAGACAGACAGACAGACAGACAGACACACACACACGCAAATGAAAGGAAGGAAGGAAGAAAAGAAGAAAGGAAGACAAGAAGAAAAAAAAGCCAGAAAGATGACTCATCAGGTAAAAGGTATAAGCCTGGTGACCTCCATTTGATTCCTGGAGTGGACATGGTAGAAGGAGGAAACCAGTATGTGGCATTTGTCCTCTAAATACCTCCACACGTGCACCTTCATGCATGTCTTCTCTGTCTGTCTCCCTGTTTCTCTCTCTGTCTCAAATAAATAAATAAATAAAATATTTAAAAATGCAGCCAAATTAAAGCAAAAATTTTGGATGCAAAAATACATTTATAAAACATGTTTCCGTCTCTGACTTATGTTGGACACCAAATCTCCATAAATGTTGAGTACTTGAGATGGTGTAAGCATTGTCTTCCTTGGCTAAGGCCAGTGTTTTTTAAAAACATGTTCTTGCTTCCTTCTGCTTGAATGATATCCTGTCTTCAGATCCGTTTCCTGAACTTTTGCTATTTTCCTGAACTGTTCGTATTGCTACTGGAACATGGAAAGGGAAATGATGCTTTTCTTTCTGTCAGGAACATGATGAATTACATCACATGTCTTAGGGCGCTGAGGGAATCCTGAGCTGTTCTGTGCAGCTAGGCCAATGTGTGACCCTGTGGATTTCCCTTCTCAAGCTGATGTCAAGAGGGAGTATTGGCCAGAGACAGGGGCGGAAGCGCTGGCTTTCTTTCCCTAGTTCTCCTTCTTATCCAAGAGCACAGTGCAAACTATGCGGCTAATATCCCAGTCCCATTTCAGAATTGTCTGAAATGTCCTTCCTTCTTAAACACATGTTCTGGAATAGTAAAGGGACATCGCCGGATCAGTTCTATATTTTGGTCACATCACTTAGTAAGTCAGGTTTTTTTTTTTCCTTCCTTCTGCAATGGGAAGAAATTCTAAATTCACGGAGCACACATCATTTAAAATCATTTCTCCTATCCCTGTTATGTTATTTAAACTTTTCCTACATATCAATTAGTTTGAAATAATAAGTCTTTAGGCTATCCATTAATTGCTGCACTGTAGACATGATCTGTATTTAAAATTATGCCAGGAAAATTAAGCTGAGCACAGAAGAGGTTTGGTGAATGGCGAAGGCTTCCTAGCCCTTCGCAGCAGGCAGAGAGAGAGAAGAGGGGCCCCAATACCCAGGAGACTCCCACCTTTGCCATTCGCCAGCCTGAGATGTGAAAACAGCCCGCTCCAGCCGTGGGCTCTTCCTTCTCGCTGGCTCCTCATTTTCATTTTGAATTCTGACTGTATTTGGTCATGCCGAAGCAGAAGGAAACGATTGTCTGCCAAAGGTCCTTTTCTAGTGGAAATTTATTATAAATAGTTTAAAGGCAGCAGAGCTTCCCAATTTCTCCCTTCGTCTCCTCCTTCCTCAAAACACATCACATTGCAGGTCTGCAATTTTGGCTCATTTGGGGAGAGATTGGAGAGGGAGAGGAGAAAGGAGAGGGGTCACCGCTGGCCGCCTGGCCCATCACTGCCTTCGTTTCCATGAAAGTCAGGGTTTTCTTGGAAGAAAGATTACTTGAGAGAAGAAGTCACAGAAGTCCTGAGTGTTAGCACAGGGCCAAGGCATCTGCGGCGATTCTTCCCCTTCCTTAGTGCCCCACTGTGCAGAGCCGGGAAAGGCCCTCCAAGATCTGCCTGACCCAGTTCCGCCCAGAGAACCGTAGTAAGGACGATTGCAAATATAAAAACTGCTAGAAAGAAAGAGAAAGGAAGGATGGAAAGAGTGTTAAGAAGGTGGTATCTTTTTCACTTTCTCTCTCTCTCCTCTCTCTCTCTCTCTCTCTCTCTCTCTCTCTCTCTCTCTCTCTCTCTCTCTCTCTCGACTGAAAAGTTCCAGTTCATGCTTGTTGATTTTGCCTTTGCAAAATCCTTTCTTTTTCTCTACCCGGACTCCCTGCCTTCCCTCCTCGGCTTCTTGTTTTGGCCTTGCCATGTTTAATGGTTTTGTCTGTAAATCTTGCAAAACCAAACATTTTGGGGTCGCTTTTGCCCTCTAGTGGGGAAATACATTAAAGCGCTACAAGTGCTTTCTGGCCTTGACAAATGTATGCTTAGACCTTGGATAAATGCCTTTTTCTTTTTTCCCTGGATAAGCCATTTTGGGGGGGGTGGGAGGAGACTTTAATACGCACATCTGTTTTCATGCTTTCTTTCATGGGGATTGTCTATTCATGCTCCTTCTTTCCCTCCTGCTTTGGAGACAGGGTCTTGCTACTTTGGCCAGGTAGATCTTGAACTCTTGGCCGGGGAGTCGTGTTGGTCCTCAAAAGGTTTTCCTCTGTAGGGCAAGGCTTTGTTTAGTGCCCACACAACGGCATAACAGGCTACAGCATCGCAGACTCATCTGGGGCAGAAAGCAGCACGCTCTCACTGTCAATCCTGTTCTGGTTCATGTAGTGGCTGGAGGACCACTCTGGAGAGCGGTTTCTTTTTCTGGCTTGCACTGGAGTTGCAGCGTGAAAGTGGCTACCACTGACCCTTGCATTTGTTTATGGACTGTGCCACTCCATTAATACCAGACTTCAACTCAGCGAAGGCGCTCTCTATAATGACAGAAATGAGAGTGGAAGTTTTTTCAGAATGGAGGGGGAACCAGCTATCCAGATCTCCAGGAGAGTTCTCTATGTCTTGATGTAGGTGGAAATGTTAGGCAGTAGACTCCACTCTAGTTTCCCTGATAACACTAGAATGGAGTCTCACTGTCTGTCAATCACCTGGCCGGTGGTCCAAGGAATCCGAGAGATAAGAGATGAGCCGTTCTGCCTTGTTCCAAGATTGCTTTCTCTGTCCTTCTTCCTCTCTCAGTGAGGTGCAAGCAGAAGCGGTAACCATGAAACTGTGGACATGTGACTTGTAGCCACATGTTTGTTGTGGCTTTAAGCTCAGAGAACCAAACTTACTCTCTCTTCTGAGCTTTGTCTAAACTCCTAAAGTTGAAACATGTTTTTTGCCATTTCTCTGAAGACTAACCTCACTATGTGGTGGCTTGCCAGTCTTGAAGCAGGCCTCTTCCAGACAGCTGAGGGCCTCTCGCCCTGCCTCCTCAGAGTCTCTGCTGGTCCTCTTGGTTTTTTGTTTTAAAATACTAGCAGAGCTGGGGAGATGACTTAGGGTTAAAGCCTTTGCTTCCCAAGAAAAGGACCTAAGTTCAGATCCCCAGATCCCACTTAAAAATACTGGGTGGAAATGGCTGTGATTCTAACCCTGGAAGGCAGAGCCTAGGGAACCCCAGAGCAAAGCATTAAGGATGTAAAACAATGCAGGATAGTTCCCAATGTTGCTATTGAGCACCACAGCACACACACGTAAGTACTCAAGTGCCCTCTTGTATACAGACAGACACATATAAGTGCATGCATGCCCCCACACATGTACACATAAAAAATATGAACATTTTTGACTTTCCCCATTTAAAAATTCTTTATTTTATGGAGAAAAGTAAGCTCATACCTCTAGACCTGCAACAGTAATTTCTTAATTTCTAACAAAACTTTTCTAAGTTGAACACTTACACCTTGGACATTTAGTTGACAGTTCCTGGGGAGATGTGAATAAATGTCTATTCATCTCAGACAGGACACTGACAGATCAAAGTAACCATTCTATCCATCTCCAGCCTGGGGAACCAAAGAGTTTATTCCAGTTCCTAGTTACAGGAACATGGGTGACTCACATGCGGCTGTAGCATGTGAAATCCCACCCAACACAGGCATCAACATAAGAAGACTACATCATGGAGTCCCCTCTTCAGTTACCATTCTAGCTCCTGGGTCCTCAGTCGCTACCATAAGGCAATGTGTGTGCATCGTGGGCAGGAAGGCAGCGGGTAGAATCCTAGGAATTAATTGACATAAACCTGGTTCTGGCTTGTATTGTTTTGCTTGCTTTATTGCTTTAACTTGAGCCCAGTCTTCTGTAAGGCCCTCAGTTCTTCATGTTGTGGGGAGTGATGATTGTGCCACGCTGAGAGAAAGTTTCTCACGACATCAGCATTTTATCCAGAACATGACTTTGGGTGAATAAACTGCTTTGTTCTATGTACAGTTAATCGTAATGAACATGCCACTGTGTGCCCACCATCCCAGATGAATGTATGCTTTCTGTTATTTTTGTTTTTGTTTGTGTGTGTGTGTGTGTGTGTGTGTGTGTAACTATATGTGCCTGTGGAGGACCAAGGGTGGCTTTGGGAATATTCTGGATTGTTCTACCCCCTTTTTGCTTTGTTCTGGGGTTTCTCAGGCTCTACCTTCCAGAGCCAGAACTATAGATCACAGCCATTTCCACCTGTTTTTTTTTTTTTTTTTAATGGAATCTGCAATTCAAACTCAGGTCCTCCTGTGAGGACCACTGAGCCTTCTCTCCAGTCCAACCTATTTTTTTTTTTTTTAAAGAAACTTAATATACATTTGTGTTTTTGTATTGCCTTTATTGAGAGCTATTATTGGGGACACTTCCACTTATCGTCTGTTGTTCCTGATCTTTGTCTACCTGTTGATCATAGGAACTATGACTCTGTAGACTGACAGAGTGTAACATCTGCCCACCACACAGGGGTGACAAAGTAAGAGCTTATCTCCCCAACACCTGGAGTCAACCCTTGCTGATTGGATGCGATCATCCTGCTGCATTGCTTCCATTGTCTACACTGGGTTTCAGCACTGCCCTGGAGAACTGTTGTGTTTTTGATAACAAAGAACACTCTATGATAGGGAGAATTTCCTTTTTAAATTTAATTAATTGTTTAGTTTTTGGGACAGAGGCTCAGGTATCCCAGTCTGGCTCTGAGGTTATTTTGTAGTCCAGACTGGCCTTGAACACTTGATCCTATTGCCTGTACCTCTTATCTATTAGGGTTATAGGAACAAGCCACTATATCTGGCTCAATAGAAATATTTCTCTCAAGTCTCAACTAGGAGCTGAAAAAATGATTGACTTTTGAGGGGAGAACTAATGAGAAGACATTTGCTCATATCAGTAGCTAGTGCTTAGTAATGATATTCATAACTGCAAATGTAGATGAAATGACAGAATAATTACAAAGTACAATGAAGCAGATCAAAAGGAGAGGAAGATGAGAGCCTGGGACTGAAGGCTTCTGATGGACAGCGTCAGCTGAGGTGACCATGGCAGATATCACCAATCAATCACCACAGGGCAGGGCGAGCCTGGATAGCCTGGATAGCCTTAAGCCCCAGACATTGTAGATTGGGGCCCTATGCTAGAGAGGCAAAGAGCAGCCCCCTGCCATTCAGAATGAGGGAACGGTACATCTCAAGTGTACCAACAGCTGCAAGTCTGCGAATGCATGGAGTGGCCAGGTCTTTCCATACCCAAACAAAGAAAGGGAACATTTCAAAAAAAATTTTCTTGGGCCATCTGAGTTCAGTCCCTGGAGCCCACAGAGTAGAAGGAGAGAACTGACTTCCATCAACTACAAAAGTTGTCCTCTTTCACCTCTTTCTATCTTTGTCTCTCTCTCTCTCTTTCTCAAATAATTAAATACTTTTAAGAAACTGGTGATCAGGGAGGACTGGGGAAATGGCTCAAGGGTTAAGACTCTGCTTTGAAACTGGTGATGAGTCGAAAACAAAAGAACAGTGAAGAAAAAAGCACTATAGTGATATGGGAGTGAAATCAATTGTGTTTGCAAGTTATTTTAACCAGGTTTCATTACCAGTTGGAAATTCACAGATTAGGATAAGAGTAACATTATCATAGTCAGGCACCTGGATTAAACCGGTACCTGGATCTGTTCCTGAAGCAAGACTACACAGCTTACATTGGGCAATTCATAAATCATAGCCATGTATTTCTTAGAGTGCTAAAGTTCAAGTTAGCAGCAGAATCAGTGTCTGGTGAAGGCTTCCTGCTTCTAGGATGACACCTTCAGTGGCCTCCTCCCTGACGGAAGGGCAGCAGGCCAGGACTCCGAGCCCTAAACCTGTAGAAGGGCACTCATCTCTTCTTAAACGTCTCTTAATATTGTACATCAAGGATAAAGTTTCCACATGAATTTTGGAGGCACATAGCATAGCAGCAGGTTTTTTTTTTTTTTTTTCTTTTAATTCCTTCTTAGCTGTCATGGATGAGAATCACAATGCTTTCCTTTGGAAAAAAAATAATCTTTCTTTTCTTGACCAACGAAAGGAAATCTGGTCTGGATTCTTAGAACTCTGCCTCTGGATGTCCCTGCACATCCATAATTCACGAGCCATCCTGGTACAAGTAAAGACATTTATACAAACCCTCAAATGCCTGAACACTCTTTGCCTCTCTAGCAAAGGCCTGAAATTTCTTGGCTCTGTGTGGGCAAATACAAAATGCTCTGTGGGTAGTTTTGAATATTTTGTTTTTCCCCAAAGCTAAGGGAGGTCGGCTCTAGCCAAAACAAATATTAACCGCTCATAATATCATTCCCTTTCCCCAAGGGAAAGAAAAATTTGCTAGCAGTCATGTGGCTCTGGATTGAAAACTGTGGCTCATTTATTCCTGCATAATGTAAGGAGGCCGTTTAGGGTTGGGGTGTTTAGAGAACATGCTACAGGGCCACTCTACATTCATGTGTAAATTCTGGTGTGAACAAGTACATGAGGTTGGGCTAATGGCCTCTGTCTCTTACCAGTTTCCTAGCACAAAATGAGGATGGCAAAATTGGCCATCCAGATGCTCTGGGAGGTGGCAGAAGACAGTTGGCTTGGGTAGGTAGTAAACACTCATTATCTCAACATCCTGCAGCCAGAAGGGGATTTCCCTTTGGGCAAACCCAGACATAGATAGTGTTCACTCAAATGTTTGGTTTTCCCTTTCTTCATTTCAATCACACGTGACAAGCGCGTGCTAACTGAAAGAAGCATGGCAAAGCAGAGGGGGCAGCCAACTTGAGTCTTTTTCCTCTTTTTCAGTGCCTGCTGTCATACTCTCTCGGGATAAACTGTTTACAGACCAAGTAGTTCGGCTTCTAAGCCCCCAAACATGAGCCATCTGGAAATGTGTGACAAATCCCTAGTTTGGCATTGCTTGTGATTGCAAGGTTCTCTGAGTACCAGGAAGTGTTCGGCTGAAGAGAGAAGACAGAAAGCTATTCTTTGGCTCTGATTCTCTTGCACAGTATGTCTTTCCAAGTATACCCTGTGGATGCTTGCATCACAGTAAGTGCAGGAGAGAGAGAATAAGACCCTCAGAGCCCATCCAGACGGACCTCCAGTACACTCCTTGGGCTCTTTTTGACTTCTCTGACCCTCGTGCACCAACGTATTCTACATAGGTATCTATATTAATAGATACCTAGTCTTAGTCCTGTTTTAGGGGTGCCTTGGTCTGATAAGATATGAAATAGATTTAGTCTTTGTCTTAGGTTCTTGACATGCAGTTCCGACAATCCTTAGAATTTTCAGACGAGTATGTTTTGCTAATTATAATGAGTTCTATGAGATCATGAGCGGTTGCTAATCAGATGTTTTAGGAAGGGGCTCCTAGACAGTCTCAGGATGGGGCTAATCACCAGAAAGACTAAGTGATTAGAGGGTTGAAGCTCTCAGCCTTTAGCTGCTGGGGGAACTAGAGACAGTGCATCTTATAAACAGTAATGTTTTAAGAGTTTCCCAGTTGGTGAAGCTCCTGTGCTTGGGGATCTGTCTGAATTTGGCCTCTGTTGTGACTGGAATGTCCCCTCTAAAAGTCAAATGTTGAGATGTAATGGCTGATATGATGGTATTAAAAAAAAGGGCTGAGATGGAGATGTAGCTCACGTATATCCCATCTAATCCCAGCACTGCATAAACAGAAAAGTAAGTTCTCTAATCTAAGAAGGGATAAGGCCACAGGGACTCCTAGTTCATGAAGGAGATTAAGGCCTTAGAAAAGAGACTTCATTTGCCTCTCAGATCTCTTGAACTTCTGAGTTCTACACATGAAAGCATAGCGTTTTTCTCTGTGGGAGAAGCAGACTTTTCTAAATGGCCCAGACTTCCAGTGCTTTGATCTTGGGCTTCCCAGCCTTTGGGACTTCAGAAAAAAAAAATTGTTCTGCATAAATTAATCAGTCTCAAACAGTGTGTCATAGCAACACAAAATAAAGAAATTTACTATATTTATAAATTTGTGGTTATAAGAAAAATGCCTTCCTGAGTTTTATGATCCTCCAATGTACAGAATTACAGATGGTCCAGGGGCCTTATGGGACTAAATTTTTAAGCATCAACTCCAACTCTGATCAAAATTGAAGTTTACTGTTGAGCGACTGGTGATGGAAAAGTGGTCAGTATAAAAATAATTGTAGGATGATACTAAATATCCTTTCCTTGCTCTACGGCCTCTTTCTGTACCCATAGAGTCTCCTTAGTAAAGGTTACACTCCTGAAAACAGACAGTAGAGTTACATTATCTATATCAAATCTAAGGGTGCCTAAAAGCATGTGTTTGAATAATCAGGACCAAGGTTGGGTGTGCTAGCTGGATTATCCATTTGTATATCTAGAAGACAAGACATTGCACAATGCAAGAAAGGATGAAGTAGGACGGGGAAAGAAGGGAGACGGCCACAGGTCTTCCTTGCATCAGGTAGATTCCCTGACCCAAAGCTCACTGATGTCAGCTACGGTCATTCAGAATTCCAGAAATAAATGCTTATATTTACTATGGTGTATTGTTGTAATTGTGCTGTTTTATTATTGTTGTTAATCACTTTACTGCACCTCACCAGTAAACTTTATCATGGATACATGTAGGATCTGGTGTTACTCTGCAGTTTCTGGTATCCTCTGGGGTTTTAGATTATGTTCTCCCATGAGCAAAAGGGGGAACAACGCAGCAGAAAGTAGGTAGTGCTGCCTTCTGAAAATGCAGAATCTTTCCTATGTGCTCTTCTAACTAAGTCAATGAGAAGTCCTCAACCTTGGCTCTACATACAAAAATCAGGGAGTTTCTGAAATGCCTGGTCTTTTCACCAAGTGGATTACATCAGGATTTAGGGAATTGGGGCCCAACATTAGTAATTCTTGAAGCTCTTCAGAGCCGATATTTAGCTTAGGATAACAGCCTGGCTTGAGGGGGTGAGTGCAAGAATAAACAAGGGAAGTAGATCAGCACAAGTGGTGCAAGGGAGGTGGGGTTTAGGGTTCTAGATGGATCACGAAAGCTGCCACTTCTCTTCTGCTGGAGCTAATTGTCATGAGCAGAATAGATATGTCATGTATGCCTGGCATGGATGCTCAGAGTGTTCATGAGCTTTAGATTCCTGTGTCAAATGTTGCACTTTGTACTTAATAGAGAGCTATTCCTATTATATACTTGCAGGATACAAGTTGGGTAAAATCGGGGCTGGAGAGGGGTCTCAAAGGCTAAGCCTTTGCCTTGCAGGCAGAAGGTCCCTGAGTTCGGATCCTTGACCCCCACGTATAGACGCTGGGCGGAAGCGGGGGCGGCCTGTGTTTCCCGTCCTGGTAGGGCGGAGCCTGTGAATCCGGGGGCAGAGTAAACAAGGAGGAGGTGGAGGCGTCCATGGTGGTTCCCAAATTTGCCTGTGGCTCTACACACACACGCACACACACAATTGAATAAATAATAATAATAATAAAAAATTAAAAAAAACAAGTTGGGTAAAATAATTACTGTCATGACTTAGTGTTTACGGTACTGGTTGGGAATCTTCTTACTCAAAGTGTGGACCAAGGACCAGAAACTTTGGTAACATTAGGAGCTTCTTATAAAATCAGACATTAGAAGTAGACTAGTTTATGAAGTCCAGCAGACCCAAGGATTCAGAACCTTCATTTTAATGCAATCCCCAGGGGATGTGCGCACATTAAAGTTCAGAGTCCCTGGTTAAGAGACATTCCCAGCATAGCACCAGGGTTGATTTCTTTGTGTTGCAGATTTCATTGAGTTTCATAATTGTGGTGTGGCATAGCCACTCTGATGATTCCACTTTGATGAAAAAACGACCTCTTTGTCATGTCTTCCTACCTTTCTGAAGGGCAGACATGTACCAGAATATCTAAGATGATAGCTTGCCTTTTCATAATGCATAATGCCTAAGAGAGATGTGTGAAGTCACTGTGCCCCACATGGTCTCAGATTCACTTGTCCTCCCCAATCTTTCTTCCCTTGACTCCTTTGATATCCTAATTATCCTCTTACCATACAGTGGAAACTAACTCATGAGAAATACTGGCACAGTGAAAAGAAAATAGGTAAGTTCAGTAAATTAGAATTTCAAAGCAAACTTCTTTTATCGGGACAACAAACACAATGAAATTCATTGGAGAGAAATGTCTTGCAGGAAGGAGTTATTAATTTTAGTAATCCTTTTAGACATACAAAGCAAACTTTTAGCCCTGCAGATTTTCCCCACTACTGTGTTTTTTCTATTTTGCTGATTTATACTTTCATTTTCATTTCCTTCTTTTTGCTTTCTCTGGATTTAATGCTTGGTTTCTTTCCTGAGACGTAAGCTTAGAGAATGGAGACTATCCTTTCTTCTTTTCTAACATGCATTTAAAGCTCACTCTTCTTTGCAAACTACAAAATCTTTACCCTGTATATAAGTTACAAATAAATTCTTGTTTTAAGCTTGCTTTCTTTTTTTTTTACACCACAGATTATTTAGCATTCTATTGCTTATTTCCCAAATATTTGGGGATTTTTCTAAGAATCTTCCTATTGTTGATCTGAAGTTCAGTTCCATTATATTCAAAGAATAAACTCTACATGATTTTAATCTATTATCTTGCACATAGTGTGTGTTGGCATAATTTTAGCATGTGTTGGTATGTTTTGTATAGTGGTTGGATATGGTGTGTGAATTATGCTATATTGATTAGTAGAGTTATCAAATTCTCTGTGTTCTTCTTTTCCCATTTTTTCCTTCTGCCTTTGCCAGTGACAGAGGTTACATAACAATCTCCTATGGTTGTGCATTTCATTGTCTACCTAATCACAGTGAAGAAATACTTAGTGTGGTTGTTTTCATATGGATGTAATAGCTTCTATGACATAAATGTTCACTGTGCTGTCTCCCAAGAGAGCCACTAGCTACAAATGGGCACTGGAGAGTTGGATAGCATCACTTGAAAGACAAAAAGATAAAGAAGCACCTATAGCAGGCATTGCATGCCTGATGAGGCAGAAAGGGCAATAAGGTCCAAAAGCAAGATGGTAGCTCTGAAAAGTGGTTGACTGGAAGAAAGGCTAGGCACAGGCAAGAACATCTGGGTGCCATCGCAAACTAGCTCCTGCTTGCTTTGGACTTCCTGTGAACTGCATGCACTTTTAAGAACCTTGGAATAAGTGATGTTGACAGATCTACAAACAGGGGAGAGCTGGGGGCTATGTCTGGGACCTGGACAGCCACTCTAGATGAGGAAAATAACACTGAAATTTTACAAGGTAATGAAAAAGGCTGTCTTGAACCGGTGCAAGCAGTCTTTCTAAAAGAATAGAGTGATTTTCAATAAAAATCTTAAGCAAAAACATCTGACCAATGAACTCGCACAAGTACCCATGTAAAATAATGTGAAAACCAAGGCAAAATTTCTAAACAAAATATATTAAATATAGATGGCCCCAATTTTATGAATACTATTAGATAAAAATGCATGGATTAACCCCAGAATAATGATAGCGGGTTACTCAGTGTCACACTCATCAATTGACAGGTTATCCCTACAAAAAAGAAACAAAATAACATCTGAAATGAATGATACCTCAGATCAAATGGACTTAGCACACATTTACAGAATATGTCATCTAAACATTGCAGAGCACACATTCTTCTTAGTAGTGCATGGAACTTTCTCTAAAAAAGATCATATGAAAGGATATAAAGCAGGCTTCAACAACACAGAAAAAGTGAATATAACTCATATTATATAGACTACAATGGAATAAAACTAATAAGCAGCAGTAGAAACTGTATATATACACAAACCATACAGATTAAACAACAGACCATAAAATGATGAATAAACCATTGAAGAAATCAAGATAATAAAAAAATTTCAGAATGAAATGAAAATTAAAACGTAACATATATAACCTATGGGATACAATGAAAACATTCCTAAGAAGCAGGTTTATAGTTCTAAGTAACCATATTTAAAAGTCAGAAAAAAATCACTGTATCTTTTCTCTCATAAATGGGATCTAGTGATTTATCTGTTTATCTATCTATCTATCTATTTATCTATCTATCTACTTACCTACCTATCTATTACATGTCATCTATCTCTTATCTATCTACCACATCTATTCATCTATGTATCATCTGTCTGTCTAGCCATCTACTATTTATGACATGAATGCAGAAGAATGTAGAAGACTAGAGAAGGAAGAAGAAATCTAATGGGAATGGAGAACAGAGAGAAATAAGGAAAATAAAGATAAAAATTATGTTTTCTCTCATGTGCACTCTTGATTTAACTTATACATATCTATGTTTTATGAAAGCAGAAGGGACACTGCTTGGGGAAGAGTGGGCTGTGGAGGTACAAATGAGTAAGATACAAGTAATATATGGGAAAATATCATGATATATCCATTATATTACATAACAACTCAAAACTCATTTAAAAACTATAAAAAGATCAATATTCTGCTTTGTACAGTTACTTTAGTTGATTAAAAAATTAAAAAGTCAAAAACATTAGAGAGATAACATATAAATAACTTGAAGATGCACCCTAGGGCCTTGGAAAAATAAGACTAAACTATATCTAAAAGCAGAAGATGGAGAGAAAAAATTAAGATCAATGCAAAGATTAATGAGATGGAAACAAACAAATAAAAAGAATCTATGAAAACAAAGAGCATGCAATGAAAAGCAAGATAGGAAGTCCTTAGGCACCTAACCAAAAGAAAGAAAGAAGACTGTGATGGCTAAAATCATTTTGACAGATATTAAAAATCTATATTCCACAAAATTGGAAAAATCTGAATAAATGGAAGAGCTTCTAGATATATTTGATCTAACAAAGTTAAACCAAGGAGAAATGAATAATTTAGACAGACCTAAAACTAATTGTAGTAAAATTAATAAAATCTGACTAAAAAAACTCCAAAGAAATCCAGGCCCAGATGGATTCACTCGTGACTTTCAAAGAAGAGCTAGAACCAGGGCTTCTCAAAGTAGCCCTTAATTAGGAAAGAAAGGAACAGTGCCAAATTCTTTTTTATGAAGTCAGTATTATCTTGATACAAAGATCAGATTAAAAACACAAGTGAATTTTTTTTTTCGATCAAGAGTATTTATTGCACATTTAATTACATGTCTGCTGCTTCTGAGTAGAACCGAACTGCAACACTGAGTTGTTTTCAGCCATTTTCCCATGTGAGATTTGGCAGTGGCCTGCCTATATGTTCCCCTGGGATTTTTCTCCAGAATCACATAAGCTTTCCCACTTTCTCTACATAACTGGAGCACAGATTTGAATATTTTAAATAAAATTTAAAATCTCAAAAACAAACCAAACCACAAACAGTAAAGAAAATGAACCCTTTTTAGTATGTATACATCATAAAGGTAATTATAAATCAATCCTCCCCCAAAATTATCTAATTCTACGTATAAATTAAGCGTTTGTTTTTGAAAAGTTTAATACTTTTAAGTAACTGATTCCTTCACAATTAGGATTTCACATGTCCTCCATCTTTCCCATCCCACAAATGATGCCAAATCTTACAAAGAAACTATTATATGAGACTAAACTGCAAATCAAGACAGTACACATTCAAAAGAGAAAATTATAGACGATCTCCTAATGAACATAGACATAAAATTCTTTTTTTAAAAAATTTTTTATTATTATTTATTCAATTGTGCATGTATGGTATGTGCGCGTGTGTGCATGTGTGTGTGTATGTAGAACCACGGACGAATTTGGGAACCACCATCGACCGCCTCCACATCCTCCTTATTTACTCTGCCCCCGGGATTCACAGGCGCCGCCCTACCAGGACCAGAAACGCAGGCTGCCCCCCCTTCTGCCCAGAGTCTATACGTGGGGTCTAGGATCTGAACTCAGGACCTTCTGCCTGCAAAGCAGAAGCTTAACCCCTGAGCCACCTCTCCAGCCCCAAACATAAAATTCTTGAAAAAAATTCTTAAAAGCCTAAGTAAGTTAAGAAAACATCAAAAACATCATTTATATTATCAAGTTGGCTTTATCCTAGAGGTGTAGGGATGATTCAACATATGCAAATTAATGTGTGTAATTATTTCACTTAAATAGTCTCAAGGATTGAAATCACATGATCAGGTCAATAAGGTACAGAAAAAAATTTTTTTTTAATTCAACATTTCTTCATGATAGAAATCCTGAACACATTGGGAATAGAAGGAATGCATCTCAAAATAATAAATGTTTTATATGACCTATAGTTGATATTATATTAAATGGGAGAAAAGCTCAAAGAAATTCCACTGAAATCAGAACAAAACAATGGTTGGTATCCACCTTCTCCACTCTGATTCAACATAGTCCTGCAAATCTTAGCTAAAGCAAAAAGAAAAAAGCAGCAGATAAGTCGGTATAAATGAGAAAGAAAGGAGTCAAAAATATCCTTATTTGCAGATAATATGATTCTGTACATAAGAGATGATAGTGATGCCACCAGAAATCTCTAAGCACTGACAGATCCTTTCAGCCAAATCGCAGGATACAAAATTCATACAAAAATTACAAGCTTTCTACCTATCAGTGTCAAACATGCTGAAGAATGCCACCTCTTCCTGGAAATCCTTTGGACTAAACTCGACTAAGGAAGCCACAGGCCTTTACAATGAAAACCTTGCAATACTCAAGAGAGAAGTTGGGGAAGACACTAGCATATGGAAAGACTTCCTGTGCTTAGAAATGGAAGAATCAGTACTGAGAAAATGACTGTCTTACCAAACACAATCTACAGATTTGGTGCAACCCCCAACAAAACTTCAATACTATTCTTTATAGAAATAGAAAAAAATCTGGAAGCACAAAAGGACTTTGATAGACACAATCCTGAGAAAGGAAAAAATGGAAGCATCACCATAATTTATTTCAAGTTTTATTGCAAAGACATAGTAATAAAAGCAGCATTATACTGGCACAAAAACAAACATATAGATCAATTTGACAGAATAGAAGACTCAGATATAAATCCACCAAATAAAACTACTTTGCGATTCCATTCTGATCCCACTTGGGCTGCCTATCATCAAGCAAACAAAAGACAAAATGCGGGTGAGGATGTGGGAAAGGGCAAACCTTATTTGTTGGTGGAAAGGTCAAGTTGTACAAACATCAGGGAAAGCAGTGTGGAGGTTCCTCAAAAACCTAAAAATGGAACAACCGTGCAACCTCATGAGGTCAACTCAGGGCAACATCTAAAGGGTACCCCCACAGAGAAACTTGCTTATCCGTTTTCATTGCTGCTTTATTCCCAACGGCAAGAAATAGAGTCAACCTAGATGGTCATCAGCTGCTGAATAGATAATCAAAGGGTGGTACATAGACATAATAAAATTTTATTCATTTGTAGAGAAGTGGGAAATGTACAAGAAAATGGAACTGGAAAATATTGTATTGAGATAACCTAGATTTATTTATTTATTTTTATTCAATTGTGCATGTGTGCATGTAGAACCACGGACGAATTCGGGAACCACCATGGACCATTTGCACCTTCTCCTTGTTTACTCTGCCCTGGGATTCACAGGCTCTGCCCTACCAGGACCAGAAATGCAGGCCGCCCCTGCTTGCGCTCGGTGTCTATACGTGGGGTCTAGGATCCGAACTCAGGACCTTCTGCCTGCAAGGCAGAGGCTTAACCCCTGAGCCACCTCTCCAGCCCCCGAGATAACCTAGATTTAGACAAACAAACCCCATATGTTCCCTCTCATACCTAATCTTAGCTTCTAATTTATATTTTTCATGTATTTGTATTTAGGCCCGAGTGAATATACAGAGGCCAGAAGACTAGAAAGGGGCTCATGACAGGAGGAAAAGAGGCCTTAAGTGAGATGTTAGACATTAGTATAATAGAACACATGTCATTGAAAGGGAAGAGGGAATATTGGGGGACAGAAGGGTAAATGGGATTAGGAGCAAGCAGTGGGGGACAGTCAACTGAAAGAAATTTATGAAAATGTCACAAGGTGACCTGCTACTTTGCAAGTTAACTTAAAAATAGTAATAAAATTTCAATAAATTGAGGAGAGGTCATTTTATAATGATAAAGATCTGTTAAATAGAGACATGAATAAACATGAGTACATTATACTGATAAATACTGATATGCCCAATAATTAGACCTTTAGCCTATGCAAAGCAACTTCAATGGCATCTTTGCTGAATGCTGACTTTAGCATCTTTCCTACTACCAAATCACCAAGACTCCTTGGCCACAAGAGCCTGGGATCTGTTTCGTGGAGAAGTAAAAAATAACTGCATATCAAAATCTGTGGTCTATGAAGAGGCAAGTAAATGCCTGAAGAGTCTCTAAAGAGGAGATCCGTGGCCGTGAGAAAGAGGGCAGAAGCATCCATGGGTAAGAAAAACTAGTTCTGCTCACCCTCTTACACCTCATCACATGGTGCCAAAGTCCTGACCAAGAAAGTCCCACATATCAGAGGGTACAACAGCTTGTGCTGTTACTTCCTGTTTGCTACAACACAGTCATTTCACATAAGCCTACGTGAATTTATCCATTTTACACAAACAAACATGGCCACATGGTTATGCAGAGAGTCCACATGTCTGCAAGGAGATAGGGATGGATCATGTTAATAAATGGTAAACAAAAGGAAATTTCGAGTTGACATTGCTTCCTTTCCTACATTCTGAGGTAAGAATAAATCAGCTATCACGAGGACAATCAGTTCAAAAAACATTGGGTGTCTAAAATGTAGGTTCACTTCTTTTATCCTAACAATAAGGTTCTCTCAAGTGTTTAGCATGTTAATGAAAGTACACAACCATTGAAATTACCAGGACCTCAGTCCTAAGAGCAAACCTCTCCAGTTAGTGGAAGGGATGTAATGATGTGGTAACCATGGGGAGGGGGTAATGTGCTTCCATTCAGTCTTTGAGGAATGTTTTGTATTATTTTCAACAGCATTTAAAACCAGAAACTGGGAAGTCTAAAGTAATAGTGGGATTTTGGGGGCTTTTGGTATGACAGTGTTAAACAGTTCTGAGCAGTATGAAGGGTTTTGGAACACATGTGCTCTCACTTTTAGAGTCAGGAGTTATTTTGAGGGATTAATAAATAAGATCAAATGTATTTTAATGTTTTCTAATCTTATTTCATCACGATTAAAATGTACTTACATTTTCCACATATATTTACAATGAATGTAGAAGTAATTTTTTTCTATGTGAGAGAGAGAGAGAGAATGAGAGAGAGAGAGAGAGCGAGAGAGAGAGAGAATGAGAGAGAGAGAGAGAGAGAGCGAGAGAGAGAGCACTGTGTGTTCTTGTGGAGGACCAAGAGTGACTTTGGGAATCATCCCAGATTGCTTCTACTTTCTTTGTTCTGGGATTTCCCAGGCTCCACCCACTAGGGCCAGAAGTGCAGGCTGCCACTGACTCAGCCTGGCGTTTTTACATGGGACCTGGGATCTGAACTCAGGATCTTCTGCTTGTGAGACAGTCTTAACCCATGGGCCATCTCTCCAGCCCAATTTCTTAATTCTAAACTAAATAAATGATTAAATAAGGAAACCTGTGGAGAAGGTATAACATTTAATTTTTCAGGTCATGAAAGATGAAAGGTTTGGGTACTATTACCTTAAATTGTTGCCATAAAATTTCATTTTGTTCCAGAAGAAAAATGGTACCAGATGGTATCAAAGCATAGCTTTTTAATTTTTCAGCAAAAGAAATTCTTCAAAGCCAGAAGATTCTAACACTGAAAGACTTCCTTAAAGAGGTTCTGTGAATTTCTAACATGAAGAGCCTCAGAATTGCCCTCTCAGTGATACTAACTGGTTATGATAGATTCACAAGTTGGTAAAACATAGATGGACAAGATACTCTCATTCTCTAGCTTCAAATTTATGCCTTCATCTCCGTACATTTCCTTACATTTTTAAGAAACATGAACACTAATGTCAATTAAAGAATACTGATTCATAATATATCACTTCTCTTTCATATTTCTGCATTTTCTGTCTGATTGATTCCCCCATAATTTCATTACCATGCCTATGACTAAAACTTCTTTATGTATTGAATTCACATAATCTTAATAGTTCAAAAAGGAGAGCTGGAGAGATGGTCCTGAGTTCAGATCCCAGGCCCCAGTAAAAAAAAAAAACGCCAGGAGGAAATGGTGGTAGACTGCACTTCTGGCCCTGGTGGGTGGAGCCTGGGAAATCCCAGAACAAAGCAAGGAGGAGGTAGAAGCAATCCAGGTTGATTCCCAAGTCACCTTTGGTCCCCCACAAAGACATATGTGCCCTCTGATACACACACACACACACACACACACACACACACACACACACACAGACACACACAATGAATGAATAAATAAAGTTTAATCAATTCAAAAGGAATAACATGAAACATTTCAGCAGAAAATTTTTATATTGCCACCAAGTACTGTATAAGGCAGAAAAAACACATTTCTGAATGGCTAACTAAAGTAATTAAAACCAGCAGTCATCAGAAATAATAACAATAGGGCTGGAGAGATGGGTCAGGAATTAAGCCTTTGTCCTAAAACAAAAGGACCCGAGTTCAGAGCCCAAATCCTACATTAAAAAAAAAGTGCTGGACGAGCACTGTAAACCAGTGGACAGGGTGAAAACTGACAGTAGACGGGATCAGATGTCTCGATACCAACCACAAACACTGGAGAGTAAACTTTCATTTAAATACCTCTCAGTTTATCTTTAGGTAAGAAAAGATCTCAGCAGCCTAACAAGAAACAGCCTAGTGCCCTGGAAGAGCAGTGAAATAGACAACGGCAACCAACCAGAATGCAGGGGACCAGCAACCTGAGCCGTGCAGCCAGAATCAGGCCAAACAAAACTCTTGCCATCCTAAGGCTCAGGGAATTTTACAGAAGAGGGGGATGTAAGATTGTATGAGCTTAAAGATGGGAGGTCCACCACTGGACAAGAAATTCCACTCAAGGCAGGACTGCTGCATTGACAAACCCACTGCAATGAGACTTGTCCTTACCAGACCTGCACAATGGCTGACATATCAACATGCCCCCAGAGACTAGAAACTAGCGAGGATCTCAGGACAAATAATTAGATGCAGTAGGAATCTTAGGGACTGAGGCTAGGTAGATGAAGGGTGTGCCTTTATCAGTGAGAAGGATCACTTCTGCATGTTTCAAGGAAACTGCCTCATGTAACAAGTCTAGCTTATAAATTCTGGACATAGAAAATGGTAATGGATACGTTTTATTAATTTTAATAGAATTACAGCCACGTCTGCATATGAAATCAAGCTGATTTCAAGTTTAAAGAGAGAAGGACATAGGGTTGGAGAGATGGTTTGGGGTGCTTTGCAGCAGTAGGTCCTGAGTTCGGACACTGGATCCCATGTAAAAACCCCAGGCAATAATGGTGACGGTCTATACTTCTCCCCTGGAAGGTGGAGTCTGGGAAACTCCAGAGCAAAGCAAAGAGGAGGTAGTGCAATTCAGGATGATTCCCTCCAAAGGCACACACAGTGCCCTCTGATACACACAGTAACACATATACACAAAGAGAGGAAGGAGGGGGGAAGAGAGAGAGCAAGAGCGAGACAGCGAGTGAGCACTGGATGGCTCCAATCATGTTATCATTGATGAGATGTGTCTGAAGGAGTTTCTATCAAACTAAAAAGGAAAAGTGAAATCAGTGGAGAGTCCTGGGTTGAATTTATCCTTTCAGAATTTTTTTTAAAATTTTTTTATTGTTCTTAATTATATTTTTATTCAATTGTGTGTGTATGTATGTAAAACCACGGGCGAATTCGGGAACCACCATGGACCGCCTCCACCTCCTTCCTTGTTTACTCTGCCCAGGGATTCACAGGCTCCGCCCTACCAGGACCAGAAATGCAGGCTGCCCCCTTTCCGCCCGGTGTCTATACGTGGGGTCTAGGATCCGAACTCAGGACCTTCTGCCTGCAAGGCAGAGGCTTAACTCCTGAGCCACCTCTCCAGCCCCTATCCTTTCAGAATTTTTGATGAAATCATCTTCAAATCAAAAGTTTGCAAAGTTGTGAACGTATATAGAGAAGCCAAAGCCTGCGTAATGATATGCACCAATAACCCCAACGAAGGAGGTAGAGGAAGAACTGTACATTCAGAGAACTTGCTCCAATGGGACTTCTTGGGGTAGGAACTGAGTTTGTAACTGTACACCATCAAACCTTTTTCTTTCTTCTCCTCCCTTCTCTTCCTCTTTCCCTCCCTCCTCCCTTCCCCCCTCTCCTTTCCTTTCTCCCTTCCTTTTTCTTTTTCTCTCTCTTCCTCTCTTCTTTTTTTCTTTCTTTCTCCCTCACTTCCTCCCTTCCTCTCTTTCTCTCTTCTTTCTTTCTTTCAACAGGGTTTCTTGTATCTCAGGTTGATTTTCCTGCCTATGGTGGATTACAAGTGGGTACCACCACTCTCTATTTATGAGCACTAGGGATTGAACTCAAGATTCTGTGCATGATAGGTAAGCACATGATAGATAGATAGATAGATAGATAAATAGACAGACAGATAGACAGATAGATAGATAGATCTTCTTTTTAAAAGTGCCTGGGGGCTGGAGAGGTGGCTCAGGGGTTAAGTCTCTGCTCTCTGCCTCGCATGATAGATAGATAGATAGATAGATAGATAGATAGATAGATAGACAGACAGACAGACAGACAGACAGACAGATAGATAGACAGATAGATAGATAGATAGACAGATAGACAGATAGATAGATAGATAGATAGATAGATAGATAGATAGATAGATAGATAGACAGATAGACAGATAGATAGATAGACAGATAGACAGATAGACAGATAGACAGATAGACAGATAGATCTTTTTAAAAGTGCCTGGGGGCTGGAGAGGTGGCTCAGGGGTTAAGTCTCTGCCTCGCAGGGAAAGTGTTATCCACATGATAGTGGATAACACTGAGTTACATCCACAACTTCTTCATGTCTTTATTTCACTTGGTTTTCTTTTCTTTTCTTTTTAAAAATATTTTTGGAAGCCTGGGAATTGAACCCAGGTTCCCATGCATGTGAGGCAAGTGCAGCTCCAGTCCTTTCCCTGCTTTTATTGCCTAATGCGATTGCTAGTGATTCAAAAGCAGAGACTCAGGCCTTTCCTTTCAGCAGCTTCCCCGGCTTGTCAATTGACTGTATGAGGCACCTGGCTATGTTTGTCTAAAGGAGATCAATCAAAGATGATTTGATTCAGCTGGTAAGGTACTGTGGACCCTGACAGTAGAATGGCAAATACTGAAAAACTTCCAATTGGCTCTTAAAGTTGTATACAAAACACAGCAAAAATATGTTTAGAAATATATACCAGCTAGTCCTGAGTATACTGAACTATAACTCAGGTGCTTTTTTATTTTTAGTAAGTTTAAAAAAATGTTTAGCATGTGTATGTGTGTGTGTGTGTGTGTGTGTGTGTGCACGCGCACGCGCGTATGTGTGTCAGAAGGCACTGTATGTCCCTGTGGACAGCCAAGGAATCATTTTGGATTCCTTCTTCCTCTTTTTTTTTGTTGTTGCTTTGCTCTGGAATTTCTCAGGCTAGCCCACCAGGCTGGAAGTGGAGACTTATGCGTTTTCTGCCTGATGTGCCTTATGTGTGTGTGTGGTGTGTGTGTGTATGTGTGTGTTTAAGTAGCACCTGGGATCTGAACTCTGGACCTTCTGCTTTCAAGGCAGAGTGTTAAACCCTGAGTCATCTCTCCAGCCGAGGCACTTTTTTAAAAAACGTATTATTTATTCAATTGTGCGTGTATGCGTGTGTATATGTGTGTGTGTATGTGCGTGTGTGTGTAGAACCACGGACGAATTCAGGAACCACCATGGCCCGCCTCCACCTCCTCCTTGTTTACTCTGCCATGGAATTCACAGGCTCCGCCCTACCAGGACCAGAAACGCAGGCCGTCCCCGCTTCCGCCTGGCGTCTATATGTGGGGTCTAGAGCCGAACTCAGGACCTTCCACCTGCGAGGCAGAGACTTAACCCCTGAGCCACCTCTCCAGCCCCCAAGCACTTTTAAAAAGAAGATCTATCTATCTATCTATCTATCTATCTATCTATCTATCTATCTATCTATTTATCTGTCTGTCTGTCTGTCTATCATCTATCTATCTGTCTATCTGTCTATCTGTCTATTTATCTGTCCATCTGTCCATCCGTCCATCCGTCTATCTATCTTGTCATAATCATGTTTTAACCGTAGTTTTACTAGTATATTGCATGACCAGTAACTGAACAGTGTTTAGTCCCATTCTTCATTTCTAAGGGTAGGGAGTTGGTGATAATATCTCCTTTTTCAGATTTGTTGAGACATAACATATCGGATTAAATCTAGAAATACCATATCTGCTCTTTACATAACCTGATAGCCTGAGTTTTGTAAAATATTCTCTTGTATTCAAAATCAGCAATTCTGACTTTGGTCATTCCAAATAACTGGTCTGGAGCCAGAGAGATGACTCAGGGGTTAGACCTTTGCTTCACAAGCAGAAGGTCCTGAGTTTGGGTCCTGGATCCCACATAAAAATGCCAGGCAGAAATGGTGAACAGACTGTGCTTCTGGCCCTGGAAAGCAGAGCCTAAGAAAATACAGAGCAAAGCAAGCAGAAGTAGAAGAAATCCAAAATGATTCCTGAAGCCACCCTTGGGCCTCCACAGGCACACACAGTGCCCTCTGATACACACAGAAACACACAGACTTACACGCAAAAATAAAAAAAAAATGGGGCTGTACTAGGTGTTAGGTCTGCCTTAACATACTCAAATGAAGAATTGCCTTCTATAAAATCTAGAGAGACCCTCTAAATATTAGGTTACTTCTCATTTTCTGATTATAGGAGGGACTAGATACAACAATTTATTTTTTACTTTGGAAGAGATGCCTTGACATACCGCATATCGCCGCACTCCTAGAAGTTAAAGATGCCAGAGAAGATCCTCCAAAATTTTGTCAGATGTTTTTTCTACTCTCTCATGTACAAATATCTTCCCAGCAAATCTAGAGTGGTTGCTACTTCCTATCACTAGATCCATTTAACAAAATGCCATTGATGTAACAGACAAGAGACTAAATGATGATACAGACCTGCAGAGTTTATATACCCTGAGGGAGGGGCAGTACAGGTTTATTGCTGAAAGGAAATTGCTTCTGGTGGTTTTGTTGACCAGGATGGAGGAAAGTATTAGCCAGATCAGTAGCTGCAAGTATCAGGAATATGCTGACTTGTTCCAGACATGAAGCCATTGGCAACAACAGCTGTATGTAGCTGAGTTGCAACCTGAGCAAACTTACAACACTCCGCTATAACTTTCAAGGACCCCTGTGTCTTTTGCACAGGCCAAACAGGGAAGTTGAAAAGCCTTAGCCATCTCTGCATCATTTAGATTCTTCTGGTGGCTGGCACACTGAATTGTGCTCCTAAGTAAAGGAGGAGCTAGTGGGTTCCACTTGGCCTTTTCCATCGTAATCATTTTCAGTCTATAGATCAGGGAACCGTCATGAGGATTCTGCTAGCTGGTGAGTATATTCCTATTATGCATTTCAGAACTTGGAAAAAACTATGGATGGATTTTGGGGCTTCCTCTAGTCTGAGAAAGACAAGGATTCTGCTAGCTGTTGAGTATATTCCTATTATGCATTTCAGAACTTGGAAAAAACTATGGATGGATTTTGGGGCTTCCTCTAGTCTGAGAAAGACAAGAACTAAAATTCCACTGGCCACGTGATTATATAAGGTCCTACTTTGATGTGCTTTACCATTGGACCCTTGCGGATCTCCTTTAGTTGCTGTCATTTAGCACCAGCGTCCAGCGGTCTCCACAATGTCTGATTACTTCTTTTTCCCAAAAGCAAATTACTACCAAGGAAGATTGTGGATCCTCTTGGCAAAGCCTGGGAGGGAGATTAATGGCACAAATTTTCATTTGTATACTAGGGTTTTTCCACATAAACAAAACAAAATAAAGCAGCCTTCTCATCATTCAAAGAATTCTAATAATGTAGCCTGGCTCATCTGAAAATTATTTAATGACAATGACTTACCTTTTTGATTCAAGTAAGATTTTTGTTCATTTTGTTAAAAATGTTTTTGCCTCCATAGATAAAATACAGTTTTAGTAGATTTCTTATCTATTTCACTGCACTCACTAGCCAATGTGATAGCTTTGTGCAAGTCAGGTGCTGATTGCAGCTTCCTTCGAAATTCATGATGACCATGCTTACTTTCGTTTGATGGCTAACTGCCTTCAAGTGGCACCTGCCATCCCACAGTCCAATTGCTTGTGCTGCATCTCAGTTTTTCAGTTCTGTGCCCACAATTCTCTCTGTAAAGTGTTGGCTACAGAGAACAGTTACCACTGAACTTCTCAAGATTTCCAGCTTCACGGGTTTGATTTTTATGTTCTTTTTCATCTTCCCCCATGAGCTGGTCTTAAATGAGGAAGTCCACATTTCGTTTTTATTAAGCTTTGAATCTGTTTCTCTACAGGAACCTGAGATGGGTCTGGCATTTCCAACTTGTTGACTGTGGACTGCCTTTTGGCCAGGTTTTAACCAACCAACCAAACAACCAACAAGCATTATGGCTCTTTCTTACTCCCCAAGTTGCTTAGTGACCATATATCAATCAATTCAGCCTGGCTCAACTTCCTGATCTTTTTATATGCTTTCATTTCCGTGTGCTGAATTATTCACTATTTTCTTTAATTTCATGGCCTTTTGTTTGTTTACATGTGAAATTACAAAGTAATAGTTTTCATATAATTTGCACAGTTTTGTTTATTGGTGGATTTTTCTCTTTGACATTATTATACTGCATAAAAAGTCTTCCATTTACTGTCTTCTCCACCCTTCCCCTCCTAGTCTTCCTTTCATATTCGGGTCCTTTGGTTTTGTTTTATATATACTGTTTTCAACCAGGACTTCCGTAGTTCTGGGGTTGAGATCTTTTCTTAGAGCCTGGTAGTTCTTCTATGTGCACACTACAAGATATATTTACCCACACTTTTGAACCTTTAGTAGTCTATTGATCATCAGAACTTTGTATGGCCACGTGAGCTTCTTATCAATTCAAGAAAAGGTCAGATCCAATTCTCCAAAATAACAGCAGTGGCAAGCACAAAACCCAGCAGGGGAGTAACTGATACATGCACAAGTGACCACCTCGAATAGTGCTCAGCTCCTCCCTATTCTAAATATCCATTCTAGTCGCAGTTTCCAAGATTTCTTCATGTTTTAGAAAACCCAAATTGTACTTTAGAACGTACCATCTCTCATGGATTCTACTTTGTACTTCAGTTTTAGGGAATCTCTTGGACTCGAGGTCCTGAAGTAAGTAGGGATGATGGGAATGTCCCAAATAGAACCAGCATTGTTTTTCACAGAAACTATCATGTCCTCATAGTGGATGATCATTATAGTTCCCTTGGGCAACTCAGAATTTGTTCTCTTCAGATAAGTAGGGCAAGATCCTCTCTTGTGCTGATGAAAAGATATATTATAATTCAGGAGTTTTCTGTTTCCAGTTTCATCAGGGTATACTTACATATCCCATCCTTACCACTAAATGCAGTCATTCTAATAGGAGACGCATTGAGAGAGTGAATTCAACTTGTTTAGAATTTAGCCAATAGTCCTGTTTAAGTTGTCTGGCTGTTATCGATATTCTTGGTTAAGTACATAAAGCTGAAGGTTCAATGTTAACATCTGCATATAAGAGAGACCATGCTATCTGAAAGGGTTGCAGGGAGATCTTAAAAGAGAGGTTATAAAAAGCCACAGGTGTTAAGAGGTAGAAAGAGGAATAATGGCAGTAAGGTTTGCGGGATAAAGATGAGGAGATGGCAGGAAGGGTAGGTAGCAACAAATACTGCTAAGATTGTTTGATACAGCCAGATAGAAACTTTCTATGATATAATTTTATCAAAACATGACCTTTTGCAAAAGAGTGTGAACATACACTGCATAGGGCATGCAGAAAGAGGAAGTAAGATATAATGGAAATTGCCCTGAGATGTTCCTACCGGAAGACATGGTCAATTAAACAAAATTCCCAGCACCATGTATGCAAAACCTTCTAATGAGCTTTGGCCCAAGAGGTCTCAAAAGCACCCCAAGCAACATAGGCCTTTGTCATTGCTCTTAGTTGCCCTCCAGAAACTAAGAGTAAGGCCGCATTTCTGAAGATAACACATATATTATTCATAGGACATGGAAAAAGCAAACTGGAATTGACCTGGAAGCTTCCTCTTTGCTTCCATAGTTCATTGGAAGTATTATGCAAATTGCTAGGAGGAGAAAAGTAATCAACAACCTCACCCAACTGAATCAAACCACCTGACAAAAGATGACCATCATTGCAATAAAGGCATAAATGTTATGGAGGTAACCAATGGCTTGGCTTTCTCATTACATTTAAGGCCCACTATATTGACAGGTAACACATGCCTGATACTTTAAACTAGATAAACTAGGTTAATATCCTGAGGAAGGAGAAGTCATAGGCCCTAGGGGAAACGAACTACTAAGATTTGGCTAAATGTTATGATATCAAACTGCCATCTGACTATTAAATATTAGGTTTACCGGTTTATTTCTCACAGTCTTTTTGACCCTTTCCCATGAGTTGGTTTTAAATGACAAGTCCATATCCAAACTTCCATTAGACTTTGAACTCATTCTCTATATGAACTTTTGAACCTACTGACTGTGGATCACCATGACCCCAGATTAGAGGAGTTATCAGCACTCAACCTAGAAGCTTCCTTTTGCAATGGAAGGTGTTTAATACAGAGAATCACAACTGGTCAAAGTGCAAAAAAAATAAGTGACTGTGGACTGCTCAGTCTTAACAAGGTATCAAAATCATCCCCATCCCAAGACTCAGGGAAGATTGTGAAGCAGGAGGGGTTAAGAATGCAAGAGCTTGTGGGGGGCTGCTGCCAACCAGTACCTTCTGAACATAGCAGAACAAACTGCAGCTATGTCTACTTCCACAAACTCTGCACGTATTTGATCTATCAATATTTCACCACAGAAGAGGAAAGATCTTA
This sequence comes from Typhlomys cinereus, assembly GCA_023101885.1. Taxonomy (NCBI): domain Eukaryota; kingdom Metazoa; phylum Chordata; class Mammalia; order Rodentia; family Platacanthomyidae; genus Typhlomys; species Typhlomys cinereus. The sequence goes on along the minus strand of JALPQD010000057.1, from coordinate 625,288 downwards.
TGATGTTCCATCCTCCCTGAAAAATTATTGAGGGTTAATGTTGGATGGAAAGGAAGGGGAACTACTTTTCTCAATGATATAACCACTGGCATATTATCAATACTCTACCAAATGTCCAGTCACATGCTATACAGGAAAACCAGGTGAAAATCAGTGGGTCACACATTCAGAAAGATGTGAAACTGCCAGAGAGAAGAAGGTTTTCATAGGAAAAGAAACAGGGATGACATTGGTAATAAGGGGTGAAAATGATACAAATTCATTGTAGTCATGTATGAACTTTAAAATAATAAAAATAAATCAAAATGAAAAGTTAAGTTATTGCAATTGTTATTCAGTTATCTCAGCTCCATGGTGATATGAGAAAAAAAATCTCTGTGAAGGTAAACATAAGGGCTTTCATGCCTTTTCTGTGGTGTTTGAACTGGAAATGCAAATTTCTGTGCTGTTTCTCCCTTACCCCCCCAAACCCTATACCCACTTGCCCAATGAAAAAAACAACTATCAGACACCTTCAGCATATCTATTACTTTGACAAATGTTTATAAAAACATAGTATACACAATCACCCATACCCTTGCTGTTTACAAGCAATTGATTGGAAATACCCACGGTTGGGCTAGAACTATGGCTCAGGGATTAAGCCTTTGCCTGGTAAACAAAAGGACCTGAGTTCAAATCCCAGATCTCAGATAAAAATACTGTGTCAAAATGGAGGAGCCTGCACTTTCAGGGCTTGAAGACAAAGTCTGGGAAGCCCCAGAACAAAACAATAAGGAGTTAGAGCAATCCAGGATAATTCTTAAAGTCACATTTGAGCCTACACAAGCATAAACAGTGCTCTCTTCTACACCCATCCATATACATCTACATACACCTATACACACAAAAACAAAAAATACCCAGTATAATATTTTACATATATGTATTATCAAAACATACTTTGGATTATCAGCATTGTATTTATTACTGAAAATAGTGATGTATATGTTCAAATTGGAGAGTCAACTCCAGAAATAACAAAATCTAAACAGGCAAATTAGGAAAACTTATCAGTAAAATTATATTTCTCTAGAATCAACTTTGGCACAAAATAGTGTAGCTTAAGGGTTATGCAGAGACAGAAAACCAAAGTGGAACCAGACATATGAATTAACTTGTATCACTATAGCTAGTTTAGTAGTTACTTGAGGGAGAAGAAATTCATTATATATATATAGTTTCAGAGGATTTCAGTGCATCATGTCAGGGAAGGCAGGAAGGATTTCTTGATGGTAGAAGTATATGGTGGTAGAGATTAATGATAAATCAGGTAGCCAAGAGTAAGGCCAGAACCTGTTTTAGGTAACTTTCAAATCTGACCTTTATGGTTTACTTCCACAAGTCAGATGTCACCTCATAAAGATTTCACTGTCTCTAATCATAGAACCACTCACTGGGAAACAAGAATTCAAAATATGAGACTCTGAAGATCATTTAAGTGTGGGACCATAACATTTCATCTATGATACCTAAAAGCTCATAGCCTTCTCCTATGGGGAAACACGTTTGCCTCAACTTCAAGAACCCTCAAAATCCTGATAGTTTCAACACTGTTCAAAGACCCAAAGTCCAGAATCTTTTCTGAGACTCAAGGCAAACTCTCTACTCCTAAGACTGCAAAAATCAAAGAGAAAGTCACATATTCCCAATATATAATGGCATAAAATGAACATTTGCATTCTAAAAGGGAAGTATGAGAGGCTGGTAGCCAGTCAAACGTTAATACCTATAGATTAGAGGTACAACCTTCTTGCTTTTCTAGCTTATTTGAGTTCAGTTCTCTTCACTGCTGCTTGTAAGCCAAGATGCTGGCTCTGGAGCCTCTCTACTGCTCATTTTCCCCAGTCCATGTTGGGATTACAGATGCTTATACAACTGTGTCCACAGTTTATTTTGGATCTGGGGATCTGAACTCAGGATGTCAGGGTTGCTTAGTTAAGTACTTTACCTATTCACTCATTTTTTCAGCCTAGAATCTCTGCTTTGTGGGTAAGCAAATCTGCCTAAATAACTCATAATAGAATTTGAGGAGGCACTTTATATAACACAGAGATCTCTAAAGACTAGTTAGGTACTTAAAATATGGTTTTATTTTGTTATGTTTTTTCTAGGATATAACTAGATTAATGTCCAGAAAAAGAAAGGAATGTGACTGAGTTTGGAAACCTGGGTATATGTCTTACAAAATCACCAAAAACAGGCACAACAGCAGCAATGCTGCATGGCCAGCATGATCTGCCATGGGCTCCTTGCAGGACTTCGAGCCTATCTGCCCTTCATTTCTCCTTGCTTTCTATTCCTGGCTTTCTGTCTACTCACTACTAGAGCTACTAGAGCAAACTAGTCCCTTAGCTCTTACTTACTCTCCTTGTAAGTTGTTTTCACACATACCTATGACTTGCTTGACAACCCTCTGTGATGCTTAATTTGAAAGTCAACTTGATTAGGCCATATGGTGCCAGATACTTGGTCAAACTTTATTTTAGATATTCTTTGAGAGTAAGCAAAACCCATTTCCCTCTCTAATCGTGAGTGGACCTTGATCTAACAGTCAAAGGCACACCCTCTCCTTTCTGACAACATTTATACCTCTAAATTTCCTGGTTAACAGCTGACTCTGGACTTGAACTGGGCTCAGTTCTATATATCTTGGATTGGTCAACCTTCAAAATCATGCAAATCAACCCCCTGTGATAAATCTACATAAGACAGTAGATTGGTTCAGGACTCCCTCAAGAATCAGAATGACACTATGACACTAGGCATGTCTCACTGATTCACTGCCTTTTTTGGGAACACCTCAGCAACGACTTCTCTGACCATCTTCTTCAGAACAGAAGTTTTCTCTCTTTCCTTTAATTTTCTAGATACATTTTCCTACCATCCAACATGTTATATGTTTTTACTTTTCCTACCACTAACATACTTTTCCTTTGTTCACTTACTGCTTGCCTGTGAAAAGGTGTTAGGGAGAAGGCATCTTTGCTCTTTACTCCATTTCATAGTTGGGTGTACATATTCAAAATAATGCTTGGCACACAAGCATAAGTGTTCAATAAACATTTGTTCTTTTTACACTAATTTATTTATAGGACAGGGGAGCATAGAGAAAAAGAAAGAGGAAAGGAGGAAGGGAGAGAGAGAGAGAGAGAGAGAGAGAGAGAGAGAGAACACCTCAGCCCATACATGAAAATCATAGGACAGCTTTTAGAAGTTGATTCTCTCAGCAGTTGCTTTCAATATGATGCTTTCTATTTTTTGTTTCCTGAGCTCTGCAGATTTCATACATGTAACCCATAGGAAATAGATGTAATGATCTACACTAATTGCCATATTCCAGAAGAATATGCAAGATCACGGAAGGGAAAAAGACATTATAGATCTCTCCTTTGGAAGTTGGTATTGGAGAAAATGTAAACAAATGAAAGGAATAGAATCACTGTAAATGCATAATTTTCATGTGGCTGCTGTAACAACTTAGTATAAAAAAGGTGTGTGGCTTGAATTAACAGAAATGGATTTTTCCCATAATCCTGAGGTGGGATGTGCAGAAGTTTGAAAGCAGGATATCCTGGAGGTCATGTACCTCAGGATGGTCAGTTCTTCGCTTCTTCCAGCGTCTAGTAGTTGCCACCATTCCCTGTGTTGGACTAGGTTACTGCACACTCTGCCTCATGGTTACATTATCCCTCTCCTCTTCCATCTGTCTCCAATCTCTTACTACCTCATACTTCCAAGGATACATTTTATGGGGTCCAGTGGATAATACAAAATAATCTTCTCATTACAAGATTCTTGATTATGTGTTCAAAAACCCTTGGGATAAAGACGGTTTAGCTGGTAAAGTGCAAGCATGAAGACCTGAGTCAAATCCCCAGAAATCATGGCAAAGCTTGGTGTAAATGGAGAGGCCGAGAGTGGAGGATCCTTGGAGCTTGTTGACTGAACTGTCTACTGAATCAGTGAGTTACAGGTTCAGTGACAGACTTATCTCAAAAAAGGATTGGGAGAGTCATTGAGGAAGACTCCCATATGAACCTTTTCCTTATAAGGATTGTGAGCATATCTTTTTTTATGGGGGGGGGAGGTTCCCCTTAACACATTAATAAAACTCTGGTGCTTCCTTTGATCCAATCTCATGACCCCCTGATAGTGTGCCAGCTATTGCTGTGAAGTCATTCCTATCAGACACATACCTGTGTCATCAAGATAACTAACCCTCTCAGTTTCTTTAAGCCATCACGTTAAATCCACCAGGCAAAGTGTACAGCACTTACTTATCACAGCAATGATCTTTATTCCGAGACCAGGCACTGAAAACAAGACTGAATGCTTGTCTTTAGACAGGGGGTCATCTGCGGGTCAGGCTTTCCTTTCTGACTTTCCCCCTTGCATCGCTCAGGCTTGTGACAGGGATTCTTATAATCTGCTTAAGACTCAGCATGTGCTCTAATCCATGGAAGGACAGCCGCGTGCATTCAGCGCTCTAGCTTTTAAAGTGCCAGAAGCCGTCAAGCTCACCCTGTAAGCACAGTGGAAGCACAAGACACCAGGGAGTTTGTTTGCCTGGTGTGTGTCTTTCCAGCTCACAATTGCACATTCACCCTTCCCTGGCATTCCTGGGTCCTGATACTTTGGAATGAGATTTAATTTGCTTAATGTATTCTAATGAGTACTTTTCAGGACCAAGTGTTCCACAATTTATTTAAACACCCTACATAACTCACCATTTGCCTAAGTACAAACAATAGTTCCACTGAAATTTTATGATCACTAAGTTTTATTACAGGCAACAATTGTTTCTTTTTTTGTGTGTGTTAGAAGTAGAACCACTTCAGTCTCAGTCTGGCATCATTCTTAAGTCAATAAAATGCGGGTTAAAAAGTCACATATCAATGGTGAGGAAAGTTTACTGGCTGAGTTCAGAAGTCTGATATTGACTTTTGAAATTCCTTGAAAATTACATTCAACTTAAAATAATGAGAGAGGATTTATGAAATTTTTTAATGACTGTTTAACCATTGACTATATTTTAGAGCTTGATTTTTAGAAATAAGGAGTTAACTTAAGCAGAAAGGGAACCAGTGGGACCTTGACCATATTCCAACCAACATTCAAGGTGTGTCTCATTCAGAGCTTTGTCCTTCAACAGTGATTGAAGCTTCTACACTGGTAACACTGAGACTCTATATGCAGGCAAAATAACCCAACTAGAAATAAATGAACGGTGAATAGAATCTTCATTAAGAATCAAGCAGAAAGAAGAGCATTCTAAGGAAAGTTAGCATACCAATCCACGTCATATCAGAGACATGTGGGTCATAGCACAAGGGCAAACCTCAGACATCGCTTTGAACACAAGCAGCTGTAAGAGATTGACCCTGAGGGCCACTCTTGTGAGGAACAACCTTTGTTTCCTGAGGCTCTGCTTGAAGCTTGGGGGGATTCCAGGACTCCCTGCAATACTCAGAGGAAATATAGGCCTGTATAGAGCGTCAGAAGTGAATTTCCAGTGTGGCAGGGTCGGGAGGTGGAGCCTCATGTGAGGTGACTGGTTGTGAGGTGGAGACGTTCGCACAGGTTAATGTCAGTATTATAGGAGGGAGCCAGTTATCACTTAAGTGGGTTTCTGTTTTGCACATGCTTGTTTATCCTTTCACTTTCTGCCATGTTATGCAGCACAAAGCCCCATCCAGATGCTGCCTCTACATGCTTGGACTTCCAGGTCTCCAGAACTATAGCTAAATACGCTGAAAAAATAAACTGCTTAGTCTGTGGTGTTCTGTGATAGCAAGAGAAGATGAGCTATGGTCTATATTCATGATAGTCTTTTGATAAATTTTACTACATTTAATACGTCATGGGAGATCAAAGCCTAAAAAGAGAAGCCTTGGGACTGGAGAGATGACTTAGGGTTAAAGACTTGCTGGGAAAACTAAAGGATCAGAGTCTGGATTTCCAGAAACCATATAAAGTGGTGGGTGCGAGGGTCCACTTGTAATTCCAACCTTGGAAGGCAGAGCTTAAGAATCCTCATGACAAGCTAGCTAGCCAGACTACCCTTATCCTGAGCTCTGGGTATAAAGACCAAGCCTCAAAATAGTAAGGTGGAAGAGTGATGGAGTATGACTCCTAATATCATCCTGAAGACTCCACATGCACACTCACTCATATGTCAATGCATCCACACACGTGTGCCCACCCACATGCAAACACATACACACATACACACACATCACACATACATGTGTACAACATATACATACAAGAAAAATAACTGAAAAAAAGCCATGGAATTTATCTTCATTCAGAAAGACTATTATTTTTAGAGAATGCACACAGTGAACCTAAGACTATGGTTTACTGTTAATATTTTTATTTGGTTGTTTAACAGTTTTAAGTCAAAGAGAATTGAGAATATACACATTTAAAAAAGAGACCTAAGAGCTGGAGAGATGGCTCAGGGTTAATCTTGGTAAGCTTCTGCTTCCTAAGCAGAAAGACTTAATTTCTGATCCCAGATCCCATGTAGAAACACCAGGCAGACATGGCAGAAGCCTACACTTTCCACTCTGGAAGGCAGAGCCTGGAAAAGGAGGGAGAAGCAATCCAGGACGATTCACAAAGTCACCCTTGGGCCTCCACAAGCACACACAGGGCCCTCTGACACATACACACACGCATGCGCACACACACACACACCACAAAGAAAGAGATTTAAAAGGATGCATGTACAAAATTAAAGCAGTTAACAAAGGTAGTCTGACTTCCTGAGTTGTGACAAAATTATGTATTTGTAGATAGTATTTACATTGGATAACCTATGTGGGAAGAAAAGCAAACAACCAAGCAAACAAGTGAAAGGCTGCCACTGTGTCAGGACTCCTAAGTAGCTTAAAATCCCTTCAATAATGAAAAGAGATTGATGCTATGGAGCACACCAAAAAAAAATGAGTTTTAAAAAAACTTGCTTAAAACCGAAAAAAAAATAAACAACAAACCATGATTCAGACCATCAGAGACCCTACATTAATCACCTGGAACCAGGCCAGCCTAATCTCTCCCCATCCTAAAGCTCAGGGAAATTTGTGGAAGAGGGGGCGGTGAGATTGTAAGGGCCTAAAGATGGGGAGGAGCAATGATATGCAAGATATTCCACACAAGTTAGGGCCGAAGTAATCATAATAGGACTTTACATGACCTGCACAATGACCAACACATTATTGACCCCCCGAAGTCTAGCATGGATCACAGGCACTAGAATCTTTGGAGGCAAGGGATTAACAGCTACAATAGTGTTCCTGTACTAAAGGGGAACACAAAAAAGAGCTCTAGGCAATGCTACTGAGTCCTTACACCTCATCAGAGAGGAGGACCCAGAGGGAAGTTTGACATGCACACTAAAGGATGTTCCAGGGAGGTGGGGGAGGGGAGCACTGGAAAAAAGGGGGAGGAAAGGAAGAAGAAAAGGGGGAGGGAGCAAGGGGGACCAGGGAGGGGTGGAGGGAAGAAGGGGACTGGGGTACCTATTAAGTTTGTATGAGTGAAAAAATTTAATTAATTAATTAAAAAAAGGAAAAAAGAAAAAAGAAAAAAAGAAAAAAAAAACTTGCTTAAAAACTGTGTGTGTGTGCTTTGCATGAGGGTGGGTATACATGTGTGCAGGCATGTATATAAGAGGGAAGTTTAGTATGTGTGCTTGTGGAGGTCCAAGGGTGACCCTGGGAGTCATCCTGGATTGCTCTGTTTCCTTATTGCTTTGCCCTGGGATTTCCCAGATTCTGCCTTCCAGGGCCAGAATTACAGGTGACCATCATTTCTGCTGGCGGTTTTTATATGTGATCTGGGGATAGGGGGGAGGGGCACAGGTTTGTTTGCTTGGAAGGCAAAGGCTTTAACCTCCTAGCCATCTTCCCAGATAAGAAAGGTGAATTTTTATTATGAATAAATACTTCTCCTTGTTACTCTTGAAAGCTTCTGATGACTTTCAAACATTGTCAAACAATTTCTATTTTTCCCGCTATTTAATACAGCAATATATCAATATATACATTATATATAAACAATAATAAATTGAAATAAGCAAATAAAACATGTCATTAAGAAGCTAACTGTGAAAATGGTTGAATTTTGGCACCCTGAAGCTTGTGATATACAAGTCCACTGACTCCTTTCAGACAACAGGTCTCACCAGGCTCTGAGCCGCTGAGCTGCTGAGAAATCTTTGAAGCCATACAGAGAACTTTCTTGAAACCGAGGGACACAAAGCAGGAGCCCAAGCCTGAAACACCTTAAAACCTGGATGTCTAGACAATGAAGTTCAACTGGGTGTTAATCTGAATTACCTAGTGGCCAATGAGAGAACGGCCACAATGAAGGCAGAGGTCACCCGCCACTGCGGTGCAATTTGCATTTGGGCCTGAATCTGAGCCAACCAAGAGGAATCCTGGCCAGCAGGACCCGTGTCACGGGTTTTTCTCATGACTTACTCCTTTGAAGTAGATCATGCTACAGGCTGGTGCTGAGCAATTAGAGGACGGAACAAAATGTAATTGTGTAGAACTTGTTTTCCTCCAACATTTTATTAGAAAAATTTTCAAACATGCATAACAGCCAAAAGAATTTTGCAAAGGACGCCAGCATACCGGCTCCACAAAGTCTCCTCCTGACACTCTGTTGTGCTTGCTATAGCATATGTGTGCCTCATTTAATTTCTGGATGCATTTCAAAGAAAGTTTCAGACATCAAAAGCAATGCTTCGGCATATGTGTGATTAGTTGAGGCTCTTGATGGACAAGAAAGGCACTCTGAGCCTCCTAATTTGAATTCTCCTAGTCTGGATAAAGCTAATATTAGGAGCAATACAGGACAAAGTCATACACTGAATTTTTCCTAAATAACTATTTGTAAGCATATCAGGGAAGAAAAGCTACTGTCTCATACTTATTTCCTTCTTTTATTTATTTTCATGTGTGTGAGTGTGTGCATGTGTGTGTGTGTGTGTGTGTGTGTGTGTGTGTGTGTGTGTGTGTGTGTTACATACATCTCCCCAGCCTCCATACAGGCCCATGCATCTGTACTGTTAAATGAGCTGTGTGGGCTCTCTAGGACTCTGTGATAGCATCACACAATTCAGGGAGCTGAAGACACAGTCCTAAGTCTGCAGGAATCCTCAGTAGCTCCATGGCATTTCTGATTGGGAATGAGTTGATGAAGTTCCTGCAAGTATGTAAGCCTGGACTAGTAAGGGACAGCATGTCCTTATTAGTGGGGTCATCCTCAAGAGATGGGAAAAGGTGGCAGTAATGAGAGAAAATTGGTGCTTGGTTACATTAGGTCCCATTGCAAGATAACCCTCCATTGTTCTAACAGTGTGCTTAAGAGAAGGTTAAAGAAATAATTGGTATCGCTGTCAAGAGGGTAAGTGAATTTCCTTGTTTCATATTACCAAACCTTTGAGAGAACTTACCTTTGGACACTGGAAAAGACAGACAATAGGTTATAAATAGAATTGAGAGTATCTCACAGGAGCTCCAGAAGATAGAGTAAGCTGAGGATTCAATGAGACATGGTGGATATATGTTAAAGGCTACCCCCAACATTTCTGGGGACTTCATCCCAATCTGCCATCAAATTCTAAAGTACAGGGTGTCTTACGGCAAGCAAATTGCTATGAGTTCTGGGTATACTTTCCTTTCCTCCTTATTCATTTTGCTTTCCAAAGCCACACAGAATATTTTCTTTTGGAGAAATGTATCACACTGACTCGTTGCTTCCTATAGCTAAAAGGTTGGCAAACAGAGAAGCAGCTACAGAGAAAGGAGTTCTGAGTGCACAGGCCACACACCTTTGAAGCAACTATTCAGTTTGCCTGAGGTAACATGAACACACAGACAGGGCATAAAGAAATGGGCATCCTTATTTAGTAAAACTTTCAACAACTCTGACATTTTAATTTTTAGGTTTTTTTTTTTTAGTTCTACAAGCTTATTGACTAATAATCCCTGTTTCCCTCCATTCCCCCTTCCTCCCATTTTCTTCCCTTTCCTTCATCAATCCATCCCACTCCATCCCACCTTTCTACTGGCCGCTTCTATGGACCCCAGGGTTCCCTCTGGCTTGCTTACTCTTGTGGGGGTTCAGGCCTCTGAATTTCTAGTTATTTTTATATGGGCTTGAAATAGTCTTTTTTCTTTAGTTATCAATCATTTCAAAATGCAAAAATTCCCCTTCCCCTTTTTTCATAAGCTGTGCAAAGTGATCAGTAACCTGGATTTGGTTTCCAGCCTGGTTTAGCACTGTTTTGTGGAACTTTCTATGACGCTAGAAAAGCGGCACATGGGCAGTTTCCAACACTTCATCACTAGCTACGGAGACTACGGGGCATGTTACACACGGCTCATGGGAGCAAAGAACTGTAAACTTCATTTCATTCTAATTGTTTAAATTTGAATATCCATGTGCATCAGCTGGCTACCCATTGCACAACTCAACTCTATAGCTTTCTTTCATACGAACTTCACCAAACACCTATGTCTATCACCTAAAGCAAAAATCCTTTCTTTTGTAGCTTATGGTATGTAAGTTATGCCTCCTTTGGGGAGACCACAGATGATGTCTTGGTTTTATTTATTTATTTGTGTATTTTTGCACGTGTGTGTGTGTGTGTGTGTGTGTGTGTGTGTGTATGTACAAGAAGGCATCTGAGTGTGTGTGCCTGTGGAGACCCAAGGGTCACATTGGGAATGATCCTGGATTGTTCTACCGTCTTATTGCTTTGCTCTTAGGTTTCCTGGGTTCTGCATTCCAGGGTTGAAATTACAGGTTCGCTCCATATCTGTTTGGCATTTTTCACATGTGATCTGGGGATTGGAACGTAGGTCCTCTTCCTTGAGAGGCAAAGGCTCTAACTCCTGAGCCATTGACCCAGTCCTGATCCCCTGGTTTTAAATATCATAAAGCAAACACAGGTAGCACGTGCAAAACCCATGGTATACCCACAGTGTATACACGGCACTGAGTACACACACATGAGCACACAACAGGTGCATATGCACACTCACACAAAAATCCACACACAGTATATATTTATGAGCATATACCATGCACAATGTATATCCATGAGCACAAATCATACACACAAATGATAACACAAAATGCAGCTTTTTGTAATTTGTTGCTATGAAGTTCAATAAAAAAATAACATGAAAGGATAAAACATTCAATATGTGCTTTCCCAGCCCATTCCACATCAAACAACTACATCTAGGATAATGAAAGCTACCAATTAACACAAAGTCCAACACTTCTTTTGGTATGCTCAATTATTTATGTAAAAATTCAGTATCTCTTTTAGTCAGTTGGAATAATAAACCCGCAAAAGTGACCTAGGTCTGTAATCTTCTGAAATATGTAAAGTTCTCATTTCTAAGTAAATTAACAATACCACTCTCAGGTCATTTCAATTCTAATCTCAGCATATCGGTGGGCAGCATCTCATGCTGAACTCACAGGTCAGGGTCAGAGAAACAGACTAGTCAGACACAAAAACAAAACATTTATCATTGAAATCATTCCAGTAACAAGTAGATTCATCTACAAAATTTTACTCATGAAAAATGGACCCATTCTTTAAGATGATTAAACCCACATACAGTAAAACATTCATCATTATAGCAGGGATTAAGGTAACTAAAGAAGCTCTGTGTTGACAGATGGGTGACCTTTGTCACAGGTTAGGCAGATAATACTAGGAAAGAAGTTCAAGTTAAGGAGAGAAAGCTCAAGAACTGCCCTTGTCATTAAAGTGCTCTGCTCACGCAAGGAGCGCTTGCTTGCTTCTTGAAAGTTCTTCAGGGGAGCATTTGAGACCCTCTCCTTTGTGTATTGTTGTAGTCTTTGCCTGAAGAACCACGTTCCTGTTCACATCACATCATCTCTCTTCATATTTACACGCATATATTGCAGAAGTTTTAGCTAGCAAAGATGAAGCCTCTCAATTCCAAATAGATATCACTATATAAATTCTCCTCCTTCTCCTTCTCCTCTTCATCTTCTTCCTCTTTATTTTTATTTATATTTTTATCTCAATAAAAGCCAGCCTCAAACTCTAGGACTCAATCCATCCTCTTAATTTCCAAGTAACTGGAATTACCCATTTTGTAATTCTTTATTTAGATGCCCCTAAGGCATATCCACAAACAATGTCCAATTTGCTATCATGATTTCCTTCCAATGTCCCAGTCTGGCTGTCTTCTGTAGTTCTGTATGGAACCCACCGATTGGTGCCAACATCCAACATTTATTTTACACTGTTTTTGATCTTTCAAAAGAGTTAAGTTTCTTTTGATCCTGTAGGCAAGGGCGACTAGCCATGTGGATTTGCATTGTGACGTGTGCGAGGCAGAACCCACTGTACACTTAGCTGAAGGGTGTCAACAGAGGGTAGAGTAAAGGAACTGAGTGTGAGAAGGACCTGGAGACAGCTAGGGTGACTCTGATGGCAGCTGAGGATGAGAGGTCATAATGCCATCAGGCAATTCCAGAGACTTTCCTGCTCATCTTGCCAATGAGAGTGCAGGCAACCAGGAAGTTTGAGCTATGAGCATTTTGCTTACTGCCTATAATTTATTTTTCTTTTAAAATTATTTATTTATTCATAGAAGACACACACATACACACACACACACACACAGAGGGGTGTGATCAGAGGACAGTTTTCAGATGTCAGTTCTCTCTCCTTCTACCATGTGGGCTGTAGGGATCAAGTTCAGATTGCCAGGTTTACACACTGAGCTGTCTTGCCAGACACAACTTACTTTTCTTTTTTTTTTAAATTTTTTCCACTCATACAAAGTTGATAAGTACCCCATTCCCCTCCTTCCCTCTACCCCTCCCTGGATCCTTTTGCTTCCTTCCCCCTTTTCCTTTTCCTTTCCCTCCCTCCCTCCCTTTCTCCCAGAACTCCCCCCCATTCCTGGAGCATCCTTTAGTGTGCATGTCAAACTTCCCTCTGGGTCCTCCTCTCTGATGAGGTGTAAGGACACAGTAGCATTGTCTAGAACTCTTTCTTGTGTTCCCCTTTAGTATAGGAACACTATTGTGGCTGTTAATCCCTTGCCTCTAAGGATCCTAGTGCCTGTGATCCATGCTGTCTATGGGGGTTCAATGATACGTTGATTACTTTTCTACTCTTATTCATATTTTCAGTTTACCTCATATTTCCATTTATTCTTTGGGGACATTTACCTTTTTGTACAGAATACATTTGTGTTATTTTCAGAAAAAGATGTCATTGTGAAATAAGCATTTGTAACTTATAATTTTGAATACCAAACTTTGTTGTACTGCTAACATTCTAAAATCCAAGTCTAAAACCAATCATATATGTCTATTTTTATTATCTATCATCTATCTATCTATCTATCTATCTATCTATCTATCTATCTATCTATCTATCTATCTATCTATCTATCTCAGTGCCTAGGGATTTTTGTGTATTCCAAAACTTTCTATCACTGAGCTACATTCCCAGCCTTGATAAACAATTCTAGTGCCTATATGATAACTCAGTGTCTACTGGACCTCATTGCCTTTGTACTCTTTTTTTTTTGTGGACTCAGGCTATTGTAATTATCACACAATCTTCATGTCTACTTCATGCTCCCGCTCACTTTTACAAAATTTGTGGGCATATAATTAAACTTGATTAATAAAGGAGAAACTGGATCCATTCAGATTTCAGCATCCAATGAAAATACTAAGAGAAATCATGGCCAACATTTAAATCTGTGTTGAGATGTCTTTGGAGTGGTCTTGAAAATATTTTTCAGAGAGCAAGTACTATTTGTTGTATCAACATTCTCACTCAAGGTCCCCTTTTCAGAGATACATGTTTGTATCAATCTGACATTGATGCATGTAGCCAGATGGCAAAGGACAGACCTGGATCCCTCCACAATGATGTGACCTATTTACAGGCCCAACAATCTGTGGTTTAATAGTGAATTCAAGTTTTCAGCTTTTTTTTTTAACGAAAAGTTGTTGGTGATATTACATGACATGAATAATCTGACTGTTATAAGATTAGTTCATCTAGCAAGACGATAAGAGACTGAGCACATTCCTCAGGACCATATGAGTAGTGGTGGGTATCATTGTCAGGTCAGTGACAAAGCAAAAGAACCAAGAGTTACATTTAAGCACTTAGGGAATACAATGTCACTGATACTTGGCTCATTCTCTATTGGCCCAATATTTAAGCTAAAAATATATTAACCACTTCCATAGAATTGCAAGGAAACCTACCACAATCCAGGTGCACACAACAAGGACAAAGAGCTATAGCCCTGTGTAATGGAACAGACAAGCACACACCTGATTTTCAAAATGATGTGTGTTATAGATGAAAGCAACCAAGGAAAGGAGCTAGAGCTTATTCTGCTGCTGAGACACTCTCTGCAAAGGTGGCGGCTGAATGGAAAAAATGTGGCTTGGAAGCAGAGTGGGAAGGACTGAAACACAGTGGGTGTGGGGAGAGGGCAGGCAGCAGAGCGATGCCCGCATGGGGAGCCTCCCAAGAATGTCTGCTCTGCATCTCCTGGGCGACTGGAGAGTTAGAAGCAAGATTGCAGCTTGATCTGAATGAGCCTATTTTCCACTTTCTATATGTAAAATTATAGTGAGTCATTTCAACATCATGAAAAATGCTAAAAGATGATGACATATGGAAATGTCCCATCTGTGCAAATTATACTTACAGTACGCCACTCATCAGGAATACTTTGTCTTTTAAAAAAATCTTAAATGTAGAGCAGATGTAAAGAAAGAAGATATTCCTAAAATACAAAGTAGATTGGAGCGATATACACCCGCCGCTCAGTTTATACAGTCTAGCTCAGAGGCCACTTTGAAGTTTTGGTTTAATTTTCTCATGCTTAAATTAGCTTTACCATGTCATTATTCCAAAACCATGTATTAGTCAGACATGGTGGTTCCTAGGTATAATCCTAGCACTTGGGAGGCTGAAGCAGGAAGATCAGTTCAAGGTCATCTTTGTCTACAAAGCAAGTTCAAGTCCAGCTGGGCCACATGAGAAATTGTCTCAAAAAACTAAAAGCTCAAAAAGCTAAAAAACTAAAAGAAAAAAAATAGAACTCATTCTTTCTCATATAACGACCTGTTTTGGATACATTAAAATTATACAACTGGAATAAAATATTGTATGTATTTTTGATGCCACTTGTTTTCTGTCTTTCCCAGGAATTGTGTATAGCTGTAGGTCATATTTATCTAGTTGCTGAGGGATATTCTTTTGTAGGTATATATTAACCTTGTTTCACTCTACTTCTGAAATACAAACAGGCTGCTTTCAACATGTTGCTATGTGTACTGTGAGATAGGTCTCCTGATGCATAGATGCAAGATACATTCTCTAGAATGCTCCTATCTTGGTGAAGTCATTTCCAGCCTTGGTACTGTTGATCTTCAATATCACTAAAAAATTTCAGAATTATTTTTCAGTGTTTGTACTAAATACATGTCCACCAGGTCTATAGTCACCTCACATGTACCATGCTCCCTGTAGATCACTTGCTAGCATTTCACTCTGCAGGATGATGACATAAAATCATACATTGTGACTTACATTGCCATTTCTATGATTACTTATGTGCTTGAACCTCTTTATGACACTGACTCTGATTCTCCATATTAGAAGCATTTTTATTTGTTTTTATTGTCTTTTTCTAAACCCAGGGGAATTTCATATATGTTACTATTGACATGTTAATAAGATGTATAGTATAGATCAAAATATTAATTGTTGCAAGTTTTATGCATGGAGATCCTTGATGAACAGAGAATCTTACCCTTAGTTTAAATTATCAAACTTTGTGTTAAATTGTATTCTTTTCTGCATTGCTTTAGTGTTTTCTCAAAATGCATAAAAGTATTTCACATACTATTTTATAGGTTTATAGATTTAGATGTCACATTTAAGTCTTGAAAGCACCTAGATTTATTTTTGTATGTTGTGCTAAATTTTTTTATTTTTGTAATTTGTACTTTCGGCGTGATGTATTGAAAAGACCAAGTTTCTCTGCTTTCTACTGCCAACTCTGTCAAAAGTAAAATTTCACATCATGTACATTTATTTAGATACCATTTATCTGTGCCAAGGTTTAACTTGCCAAAATCCCATCAATATCTTTAGAGCAACACATTCATAATGATTTTTGATAAGTGATTAATTTTTATATCCTGTGCTGGATCAACGTTATCTTAGTAAATAACTCTTGGATTGTGGCTTTCCCACATAAATTTGTGAATCGGCTTAACATCTTTTACCCATGCTGAGTTTCTTTTCTACTCTTTGGCATTGCATTTAATCTATAGATCAACTCTGGAGGACAGTTTTTATATTACTGGCTTTTACATTCATAAGGATATTACAACAAGCTTTGCTGAATATTTGCTAATTTTATTACATATTCTACCAGACATTCCATATCTGCTGCTAGGATTGTTATTGGAATTCTACATTTGCTAAGGTGTTATACAAATTTATAGGTTTTGCTAGTTGCCTATGATTTATTTATGAAATAACATTGATTTTTTGTATGTTACTTTAATATGCAGGATAGTTACTAATCTCTTATTAAAATAAATTATCTGTAGATAATTTTGAGTAAGCACTTATTTACAAATAAAAATTTTCTTCAGTAACCTAAATGTTGCATCTCTTACATCTTTTTTATGCCTTATAACATAGATAGAAAGGGCTATTCATGGATTTCTTTGTCTAATGGAAATATTTTTAAAATGTAAAGATTTCTTTGAATTGGTGTTTATTGTTTTTTAGATACATACATGTACAAATTAGTAAAATTTCTAGTTGTATGTAATTTAAACCCTCACTGTGATAATTTTTCAGTCTATTTGATATATTAATCATGAAAAGAGATGTATTGAATGTTTTCATTATGCAGTAGTTGCAGTCTTGTTGCTTTAAGTTTCATGAGCATAGGGCTATGCGCAAGTAAAATAAAAGTTGTTATAAACTCTTGGAGAACTGGGCATTTTGTCATTACACAGCAACTGTCATGTTTTTGGTTTAAAATGCATTCTACTTGATATGAACATAGTTAATGCAGGGTTTTTTAAAGCTAGTTTCTGCCTGGCATACTTTTAATTTTCTTTTCATGTACAATTTTCCCAAGCCTTCACGTTCTACCAGACATGGCCTTTTTTAAGCAGCATGTAACAAAATTAAAATTAAAAAGTATGACTGACAATATTTGACACTTAAAAATAAAAAGTATATACTGACAATATTTTATATTTATAAATGGAAATTTTTGGTGTCCATTATATAACTGTGCTAAATGATTCATTTTTATCATCTCATCTTACACTTTTGTCTTTTCTTTTTCTTCCTCTACTTATTTCATCCTTTTGCTCTTGTTTCTTTTGTAATATGTTCCTTTTCTTTTTAGGCTGTGTTTTCCAATCACATATTTTTCTGTTCTGTGATTTATGATGATATAATCTTTTTTTAGTGCCATTGGATATTTCAATATTTACCATACACTCTTCTTACACAACATAAGGACTTATACTTAATATTAATTAACTTTCTTAATAAGCTACTGCTTTATACTTTATTTCTATTGTATAACCCCACAACATTAAAGTCATTATTTATTAATATTTACTTACCAATTTACTTTAGAGAAGAATCTTTGCTCAATCTTCATACCTGAGATCATTTTTCCTTAATCTATTTCTTTTAATGAAGTTCTGATTGTAGCATATTCTCCAGATTTCTTCACTGTACACAAGGCTCAGCCCTTGTTGTTCTGACTGGACTTTAAATGTCTTTATGGCTTTCAATTCTTAAACTATATTTTGGGCTTCTAAAATTTTAATAAGTTGTATTAATTATGGAATTTTTAAAAATGTACCTCACTTAAGATTTCTGAATCTACAAATTGTGTCTTTTTTTAATACTAAAAGAATTAGTTTATATCCTCCCTGAGATTCATTCTCTCTTCTTCTTCTTATAACTTTCATAATCCCTAATCTTTCTTCCATATTTCACATCTCTATGGCACTATGCTACATTATGGTAATTTTATAGGTGTCTGGAAATTTAATAATTGACACTCTGTTCTTATGAGTATGCATTGAATTCTAAATACAATTATATTTTCATTTATGGAAAATCAATTTGCTTCAAGTGTACTTCATTTCTTTCTCTTAGTGGCTTATTAGTCATATGGTTTAACTGCTTCTTATAATTCTAAAATCTCAGGTTTGTAGAACCTTGGCTGTCTGCTATTTCTGAGGGTCTCATTCAGAGATTTTTTTTTTGTAACGTTCTGTGATCTCTTTTGGTTTGATTAGATTTCCTTCTCTAAAGTAATCTACAATAACAGTTGAAGGCATAGTGTAAATATTTGTTTCTTTATAGATTAATTGATTAACTTTGCCAGTAGTCCTGAGGATTTCAAGAGGAGACAGATCCGATGGAATCCCAGGTTTGTTCAGTGGGATGGGTTGAGGTTTCTAGTTCCTGTGAGAATCAGCCTGAAATTATGATTTTGTAGAAAGATAATCTGTTTCTTTCTTTAAACTATTCCACATTTTTGACCAAAGATGTTCTTGTGATTCTTTATGATCATGGGTTTAAGCTTTCAATTTTTTACTTATGTGAAGTCAGAGTCTCTGTGGTTCTTTGGAGTCCCTGCTTTAGGAAATGGGTCTTTCATTAAATGCATCATGCCTACTGAAATTCCTGTTGTCTCCCTTCCCAAACACTAATAAACATAGTGTTTGCCTGACAGTGGTCTTCATGGGGAAAGTCTGCTCTGCCCCCCCTTCTGGGAGCCATGTCCCCTGGCTACCTCCTCTGAGTATCTTTTACTTCTTTCCCACTACTGATACATCTAAGCACAGTGTTTTAACTGGGAACTTATCACACAGTTTTAACTGGGAACTTGTCTGTTTCCTTCCAGCCTCTCTGGGTGTTTTTACATCTCGAATGACATGGGGGATTTTATATGACAGAGGGAAATAGTGCAGCAGAACCTGCCCTGGAGTCTCTAACTCTCAGAAGAGCCTATGAGGTTTGAAAGGCGCATTACTAGACATGAGATTGCATCAAGGATGCACATTGAATCCTTTTATTCCAAATAGAGTTTTTAAAAAAACCCTAGTAATACCAAAAGAGGGTACAGGAAAAACATGGCTCCAGGTGAGTTAGAGAAAAGAATGGGATTTCAAACAGGATCCCATTTTAAACAGATCCCTAACTTGCACCAGCAAAAGATTTTTACATTAAAATTTTAAATGTTTTAAACTATCCAGATTAGTACATAAAGATATTACTTTTGGGAACAAACAGCCATCAAATAATAAAAATAAATAGATTTGACCTCCTTCCACCAATCTTGGCTGCCTTTTCTTTGTTAATTTTGGATTAGGGAAGTTGCGTGTACAGCCCTGACTTCTGCTTATGCACACTGGTATTCATACCTATGCACAAACACCCTTTGCTTTGCATTCTGGAAACGTTTGTGGGTCTCCTGGTACTTTCAATATCTGACCATGGCTTTGTTCTATTCTTCTGCGAGTCCTGCTGTGGACTTCACCAGTCAATTACTTCAGAATTTCAGAAGCTCAGCTTGCTCTTCATACTGCCACACTCTCTCTAGAGAAGCTGAGCCCACCCTTGCAGGCTTTCCACTGGTGACCTACAGTTTTCTTTCCGGTAATATTTAGAAATTTCTCTTTTTCTGATAATGCTAAAATTTCCCAGTTTGGGACTTTCATGTGGTCCATTTTGTTGTTGCTGCCGAGTTCACTGGATAATTAATTGATGTCCTTATCTGTGGAAATATTTCATTGCCATTTATTTCCCTTAGGTTGCTTTTCTAGGGAACTCCTCCCAACTCTGCTCCTGAGGTCTGGCATGTCACTGTGTTTTCTTGTTTCTATAAAACCAGTTACCTCCCAGCTGCTCGCTTTCTATCTTGTGATTAGTCGTCAGTCCCCTATCTACTGTTCCCTCTATTTTGTATCATTCAACTGTTCTTTGATTTTTCATTATCATTTTAGGAGAACCATTAAATATCGCTTCTTGAAATCAGTCCCACAAAAGCACACAGGACTCCTAAAGAATATATATATAGTTGCAGTTTGCCTGCATGGTTACTGATAAATGAGCATCAAATGGCTTAAGGGAACAAGGTGTTCATTGTCTCTTATGATCGTCTGGTTACAGTTCTCAGTCCAGCTTGACAGGAGAGCATTCAGCAACACCACTCTCTACATAATGGCTGAGAGAGGGACGATCTTTACTTGCCAGACCAGCATGTCTGGCCAAGTGTACAGAAGGATGCCAACTTTCTCAATCAGCTCTCAATATTTTATTCTAGGGCCCAGTCCCACCCACCATGGGCTCTCTTTGAGCCCAGAGCTCAAACCCTTAACTGTCATGTTGACACCTGTGCCTAACTATCTCTCTCTCTCACACACACACACACACACGAATTACATTTATATGACCTAATATATATATATTAATTCTAGATCTTATGGCTTCTATTGTTTAATATTATCATATACATAATTTTACGTGGATATACAGAAATACCTAGATACATAGAGTCATGGTTTGAATGTAAGGCACATGAGCTTGGGAAGGTTATGGCAACTTTAGAAGATGGAGCCTTGCTGGAGCAAGGCTTGCCATGGGGGGCGGGCCTTGGTTCTGGTGGCCCCGTCCTGCTTCCTCGTGGAGTTTTCTCCTGCTCTCTCTGCCTCCAAGATGTCTATGGTGACTGGAACCAGCCTCAGCTTCTGCCTTCAGGCCATGCCTTCTGCTATGAGAGTCTCATCATAATGGACTCTATCCCCCTCCTGAATTGTCAGCCAGATAAATCTCCCTTTCTCCCCTCTGTTGGTCATATGCCAGTATTGTCTCACAGTAGCAAAAAGAAAAGTAGCTGGAGCACATAAATATTATTGCTGTTATAAGGAAAGCTTGACATTTTAAATTTGAATTTTATCTAGAAAACAACTGACTTATTTTTATTATATTTCCAATGTTTAATGATCAGCAGGTAATTTTAGTAGTCAAATGTGTCTAGATGATGTTTCTTTCTGCACTGTGACTTGCTAGGCAGGAATGTAGTGGGGGAAAGTTGGGCATGAGGCTGCAGACAAAGTAAGAGACTAGAGACTGGCTCCCGGGCCCAATGCCACCATCACCTGTAAGTGGACCTTTCTGACTTTCTTCTCTATCTGCTAAATGAAAGCGTCAGTTCAACTTATGTCAAACTCTTAGCATCTCTTATTGCAATTTTCTGCCTAAGATTACAGGGCTAAGAATCCATTTCGTATCCCACCTTGGGATGAAAAATAAATCAGTCATCAACATATTTCTGTTCCCCATAATGAAAAGAGAGCAGAGGACAGCAACAGTCTAAAGGGAAGGTATCACCAGAGGTCTACTGGGAACATCTGAGGATAAGAAGGCGAAGCTGAGGGAAGGTCAGCCCTGAACACTGGGAGAAATTAAGGCACGGCCCTCAGGGTGGCATGATCATGTTTCCCTCCCGCTTCATGTCTGTAAATCCAGAGTAGCCAAAAAGGAATAAAGAGAGAAACACTTAGGATCCACTGAAACAAACAATACTTTCAGCAGCAGTCATCCTAGTATCAGGCCATTTTCCAAACAGTGGAAGTGTGTTTGCATAGCGAGTTGGGGACAGCTCCACGGAAATGCCTGTGAGGTGTGCCCAGCTGGCAATCTACTTGCCAGTATCTTCTTATTGGATTAGCAAGTTAAAGGTTCAGTAATGTGTGTGGCACAAAGTTTAAAGAGAGCAGGCACTGTATTGTTGTGTAATCTTGTGGATAATAAACCTCTTAATCTGAGTTTTGTACCAAAGCAATGAGAAAATTTGCCTTTTATGAAGAGAGAGAGAAAGAGAGAGAGAGAGAGAGAGAGATTCTTGAGATGAGATGTACTCCTGCAATTTCAACCAATCATGAATTTTAAAAAACTGCATTTGAACTGACAATATTTTTACTCAGTAGATGATATACCACAACACTTACTGACACAGTATTTACATCTGGTTAGGAATTATAAGTACTGTAGGCATGATAAAAAGAATATGGAAGGCTCGTGCAGGTTTTAAGCCTATATTATTCCATTTTAAACAAAGGACCTACGCGTCCATGGTCCTGGAACCAGCCCCCATGGATACTGAGGTAGAACTGCATATGGGTGGATGGTTGGATTGACAGAGTGTTACTTTTAAATTCCCTGCTCCTGAGGCACAAGTGGTAAGAAAAAAATATATGTTCTCTTTTGTTCTTCCACAGGGATTTTAATTTCTAAGTTGGAAATCTGATATTGAAAAAGGTTTTAAGGTACAGTTTCTGTATTTTTTCCAACAAAAATGCCTTTAGATTTTATGCAGAATGTCTCCTGAAGAAGAATTGTGGTCAGATGAGGGTCAAAATGCAATGTAGGTACGCAATGCCATGCATTTTTCTTCATCTTGGATTCCTGTCAAATCTCACTCAGCAGGTTTTGCCACACTTTAGTGCCACCAAGAGGACTTAAATATTTGCTTTTACCTATCAATGACTGAAAGTGGGTCAGGATTGGGCTGCAGCAAACATACCAAGGAGTTGATTTAAGTAGAACATTTGAAGAAAAAGAAATGTCTAACACTTCCAGCTGGACTCCAGTCTGACATATTAAGGGAGAGAGAAAACTTGCAGGTCACTTGGAAATCTTTGCTAAGACAGGACCCTGGCAGGGGGCATGGATTTGCTCATTTCTACTTCTATAGGAGAAATCTGCTGGCATATCACTAGAAAAGCAGTTGTCAGTATTTCTTTTTTATTTCTTCTTCATTTTTATGTGAGCCCGTGTGTGTGTGTGTGTGTGTGTGTGTGTGTGTGTGTGTGTGTGTGTATGTGTGTGTGTGTACCAGAGGGTACTTGAGTTTGTGCGCTTGTGGGGGTCCAAGAGCGACATTCAGGAATCATCCTGGAATGTTCTATCATCTTACCCCCTTGCTCTGGGGTTTCCCAAGCTTCCAGGAATAGAATTACAGGTTGGCACCATATCTGCCAAGCATTTTTACATGGATCTGGGGATCAGAACTCAGGTTCTGTGGCTTGCAAGGCAAAAATGTAACCCCTAAGCCATATCCCTAGCTTACTTGCCAATATTTACACAGGGAATATTTTATTTGTTAAAAAAAATCCCCTTCCCTCCTAATGTTTCATTTTGCCTCAGTATGAATGGATTTGTGTGCTGCCATATTTTATTTTAAGGTGAATTCCATTAGCATATCCTGAGACTTTTGAGTATGAAACAGTTTTTACGTATGGGCTGGAGATGCAGTGACAGAGTTCTTGCTTAGGCATGCATGAGGCCCTGAGTTCTATCTTGAGAGAATCAAAGTTCTGATTTTAATTCAGCAGAATCAAACTTTTCGGCAACGAAACATTTCTTCTTTTTCTAAAAATGAGATCTTAAAGACTTTATCTAATAAAGTGGTGTACTCTCTTCTTCAAGAGTGTGCCCGTGACAGAGGAAATTATACGGGAAACCAGGAAAAGGCTGGTGTCACTTAAGTCACTGTGTCTTTGTCCCAAGAGACCTGAGGTTCATGAAGCTGTATGTTCGTTCCTCACCTCATTACAAGCCTTTATCTGCCACAGCAGGTGCTGGGTCATAAGAGGACATGATATCCAGGAAGCCTGAACTCGGGTTAGGAAGCTCCCAGGGCTCCAATTCCCTTTCAATTGACTCAAGTAGCTGGTGGTAGCTATTGCATCCCGTGGTTATAATTTAAGTCACAGAGAAAATAAATGCTCCCAAAGTGCTCTGGGTAAGGGTTCAAAAGTTACATTTCTAGTCACAGGAAGGGAAACTATCTGTCCTACCTTTCCAACTGCTAGAGGGAGTAAATGATTTCCTTAGAGCTGCTTCAAAATTCCTCTCCCACAAAACTGACTTCCAAGTTTCTTGCATGAGTCAGTCTCTTTGAGTCAAGTGAAGTCTTTGAAATGCTCTTATTTCTCAGAGATCCAATGTGGTAGCAAGTCTGTTATGGAATTTGGGGTGCCTTCAAAGGAGGGAGAGTGCGATAGGCTCCAGCTGTCAAAATTTCCTTCTGTGTTCTCTAACGAACTTCTGGTCCAGATTAGTCCATGGACTGATGACTGCTAGTCATCTGAGGTGGTGGGGAAGTCCGGGTAACGTCACTCACTGCTTGACTTGAGTCCATGGGAGTTATGAGCTTTTTCCACCTTGTGGTCCAAATAGAAGTCAGAAAGGCCTTCATGAAACCTCACTTTCTGTTTTTGCTAGATTTTCTCTAACTCCGTCTGCTTATAAGGAGTCCATGCTTAGAAGACTTTCCATTTTTTTCTGTCACTTTTGTTGAGCTCCACCCTTCTTACATTGATAGTAAGATTCTAGTCTCTCAATTCTGGCTTCTGGACTGAGAAAAGCTCAAGAAATTGGGAGAAATCCCATCCTCTTTTGTAATCCTTTTTATTTTGTTGTTTTATTATTATTATTATTTTAGTATTTCTATCCTTCTAAGAAGAATCTTCTCCTTTAGTAGCTCTCCCCATTCCTTTCTTAAGAGGTGTGACTAGACATAGGAGTTAAATTCTTACTGTATAAGAAAGAAAATATTTGAGCTTATTACATGCAAGTACATTCTTCCTTAACTGTGAGGTGGGGTGGATTTTAATTGCTGGGACTAGAATTGGCAGCCTCTCAGGAGGAGTCTCAGTTTAATAGTCAGACAGACTTTGTAGACATCTACCTCAGCTCTGAAGACCATGGGGGTAAGTTGTATAAATACTATCATTGATGTACTGAATAGCAAAAGAAAACAACCCAACGTTCAGGCTGTATCAACCTGGGAGCCTTATAGTTCTTTATAATTTATACTGTGTAATCATTAAGAGATTTGTTCTTTCACTTACAGGAAAGCAACCCTGCCAACAATTAGGATAGATGCGATATCTTTTTCACTTTTCTTCCCTGGCAATCGTTTTGCTTGGTACCTCATGTTCGAGGTAGCCTGAATTATAAATTAGGATGCTAATTAATCTCCCCACACCTGTGCTTTCCTTCTCAGTCTCTCTACTTCTTTTCTAAAGCGCTGCTTCTTTCACATGTAAACTTCCAGAAGCACGTTACACAAAGAGTATCCCGTTCATTGCCTCCTGGGCATTCCACTTTTATCTGACCAGCA
The DNA here is from genome assembly GCA_023101885.1 of Typhlomys cinereus. Taxonomy (NCBI): domain Eukaryota; kingdom Metazoa; phylum Chordata; class Mammalia; order Rodentia; family Platacanthomyidae; genus Typhlomys; species Typhlomys cinereus. The sequence goes on along the minus strand of JALPQD010000057.1, from coordinate 599,942 downwards.
CTTCTGCTTCACACCAAGTGCTCACTAACAATGAGGCTACCAATGACTTCTTGGCTACCAGAGTCAAAGGAGAACTTCGATATCATCCACTGGCTGCTACCATTTAAATGCGTCTCCCACATCTCCAGGGCTTGAATTTTGGTCCTAATATCACAAAGTTGACAGGTGGAGTACTTGGGCGTGATGGATGGATAGATGGGTAGATGGGTTAGCATACAAGTTTCTTCTCTGACATCTCACCCTGTCTTGCTATGTGATAAAATCTGCTATGCTGTGATGAGCCAAGATACCTCCACGGGATGCTGAGTAGATGCTGGAGTCCTGTACTTGAGCTTCTCAGCTTTCAGAACAACCAGCTAGATAAAGTCTGTTCTTCATAAATGAGTCACTCTTGGAACCTTGTAATAGCAATGGGAAACAGGCAGAGTGGCTTTAGGAACTGTGGATGTTGCCTTCATAGCGAGATATTCTTCTTGCTTCTCTAACACTCTTGAGTTACCTCCCATCATATAGGTCCCCTGCTTCTTTCCCTTCCTTTCTGTTTCCCTTAATAGATCTTTTAATGTTCCCTTTGTCAAAAATGTATTAAAGATTTCATCCATCCCTACATATAAATTCAAGCAGATTGATGATTCGCAAAGATTTTTTTTAAACGCTACCTTTTTTTTGGTGGTGACTTACTCACTTGAGAGAGAGAGAGAGAGAGAGAGAGAGAGAGAGAGAGAGAGAATATGTAGGCATGCCATAGTGTACAGGTGAAGGTTAAAGGACAACTTTCGAAGTCCAATTTTCTTTTTCCACCATGTAGGCTTCTGGAGATTGAACTCAGCCAGGTTTGTGAGCAGGTGACTCACTGAGCTGTTTTACCGGTTCTGACTCTCAGAGTTTTGCGCATGCGTTTTAGTTGGAGAAAGAGTTCAAATTCAACAATTTCTGTTTTGAGTTCTTTCTCCTGTAACCACTTCATGAAAGTCTCTTGAATCGTCATGACACCAAAAAAAAAAAATATCTATGAAGCAGCATCTAATTAGAAAACACATTTATCACAGTACAAACCTTAAGATAAAGGCCGGGGCAGGAAACAGAGGGCTGTCAATTATTCCACACATGGGACCAGAGAGATGGTTTAGGGGTTAAGATTCTGCCTCGTTAGCAGAAGGACTTGGGTTCAGACCCCAGATCCCATGTAAAAATACCAGGCAGAAATAGCAGTGGCCTACAACATTGCCTCTGGAAGGTAGAGTCTGGGAAATTCCTGAGCAAAGCAAAAAGGAGGTAGAAACAATATAGGGTGATTCTCGAGGTCACCCTTGGGCCTCCACAGATACACAGTGTCCTCTCTCTCTCTCTCTCTCTCTCTCAGACACACACACACACACACACACACACACACACACACACACACACACAGAGCACATGCTTGCAAAAAAAAATTGTTCTACATGTGATCTTGGATAAATCCCTTTAACTTCTTGTCTGAGGTTTAGAGCCCACAAATGCAATTTAACCCCAGCTTCAAGAAAAGGTTGATGAAGTATTCCAAATGCAAAGTCAATTTTCAAAGTCAAACTCTGGACTTGCTTGGAGATGATATGAAAGGGCATCATTGGAAAGAAATGCTCTCTATAGAAAATAAATTTAATCTCCGAATGAACGCTTATCCCAACATCTGCTGCATTTGCTTATTGCCACTTAAAACTCTTAAAGGGTAAAAAAAATTTGGAAAGTAAACCAGACAAGTGTATGCTTAGCATCAGCTGTGAGCTAGTCTTAGCGGTAGGAGGGTGATTAGCATGATGACTGCAACAATTTTCAGGTTAGAAACTGTTATCAAGGTTGGGATTATTAGGGCACTTGTCTGTTTGCTCCAAAACAGTCTATACTGGTTACATTAGCATTCATGGGACAACAGGAACAACTCTCTCTGGTGTAGGACACAGAGAAAGGACCTCAAACTGTATTATATTTCTTTAGGAAGTTTGTTTTGCTTTCAAAGGATGGGTGCTATGGTATGAATATGGTTTGCTGTCTCTGAAATTGATGCTGATTTATGAATTTCATTATGAATCAAAATTCATTATCATAATCCATTATGAGTCATCAAGAAGAAGAATAAAGTGACTATTTAAGAGAAGATTAGGGCTCATCCAATAAATGAATTAACCCATACATGTGATAAGTAGATTATCAAATTATGTCACAAATAGAATTGCTAAAAAGCCCATTCCATGTCCCTCAATAACTGATGGCCTTTGCCACTCTGGGGCTCTGCCAGCAAGCAAGTCATCAATCAGATGTAGCCTCTTGACCTTACACCAGAAATATGAACTCAAGTAAATCTCTTTTCTTGATAACTTGTACGGTCTGCAGTATTATTGTGTTACGAGCAGCAGAAAGTGGATTAAGACAAGAGGTAGCAATCTTTCCAACAATGACAAACTTTAGTAAGATATCTGTGTAAATCTGGGAAATCTCATGTCAAAAAAAATTATAGGGTTAGTGGACAAATGTTTAAAAGGGAGTTCTCCTAAAATGTAGCTTGGCAGTTTCTATGACATCAATTTTGTGCCATGACCCATTTCGAATGATTGAAATGATGACTTTGACTGAAGAATTGGAAGAAAGTACACAGTTATAAAGTACACAGGAAGATTCTGGAATATAGACTATCTGAAAAGAACAAATACAGAACTAGTTAATAATCAGTAAGTGGTGACTTTTGAGTATTCATTAACTTTGCTTTTTTCTCCGTGTGTGTGTGTGTGCGCGCGCACGTGTGTGTATGCGTGTGCGTGCGTGTGTGTGTGCGTGCGTGCGTGTGTGTGTGTGTGTTATATCAGAGGGCATTTGAGCATCTGTGCCTGTGGAGGCCTAAGGGTGTCAACAATAATCATCCTAGATTGTTCTACCTCCTTAATGATTTTGCTCTGGGGTTTTCCAGGCACTCTTTCAAGGACCTGAATTGCAGACCGCTATTATTTCCACCCTCCATTTTTATGTGGGAATCCCCAGATCTGGACTCAGCTTCTTCTGTTTATAAGACAAAGGCTTTAAGTCCAGTCCCTACCTTTGCTTTTAATATAATTTATTTACTTGTAAATACATGTAATATATATGTGTATTTTAGTAGCATGTTATTAAAATATAAAATCTCTGATAATTTTTGAAAATGACTCTTTTCAGTTAATATAGCCACCTTTATTTTATTGTTCACTTATCTTTAAAGAATAATATTTGCTTAACCAACCTTTAATGATATTTAGTATCTGTTAGGTGGACATTTTGATTTAGGTGGTTTTTGCACTTGCTAATATTCAGAGGGTCATGTTATCTACAGATATGTAACTCAGAAACAATGAATAAATTATTCAGATACTAGATAGATGATAGCTATCTATTGTGTTGCATGAGTTGCGTTTGAGATACATATGTCCTTTGCTGTGGAGGACAACCCTCTGAAAGCTGTTTGCGTTATGAATAACATGCAAGTGCCAGGACTATGGGACGCCTAGTGAGATGGAGAGGAAGAGATACCAGGTGTTATGCCCATGTTTGCACCAGGAAAGGTCATGTGAGGATATATAGAAAGGGTTCTCTGAAGGCCTCATCAGAAAGCAACCGAGCAGGTACCCTGAGCTTGGACTTCTAAGCTTCATGCTGATCAGAGAGTAAATCTAGGTTGTGTAAACTCTGCGATGGCTTATTAAGGAAACCCACGTAGACTCTTAGAAAAACAACACAAGGCAGTGACATTGTCATATAAAGATTTTCGACAGTAGTATCATGCATGTATTTTAGGCGTGTGTGTGTGTGTGTGTGTGTGTGTGTGTGTGTGTGTGTGTGTGCCAGAGTGCATTTGAGTGTGTTACTATAGAGGCCCAAAAATGACATGGGAATCATCCTGGGGAGCGCTACCTTCTTACTGTTTTGTTCTGGGTTTCCCCAGACTCTGCCTTCCATGACCAGGATTACAGGCCAGCACCATTTCCACTCAACATTTTTATGTGGAATCTGGGGATCTGGAAACTCAGGTTCTTTTGCTTGCCAAGGCAAAGATTTTAACCCCTAAGCATTCTCCTCAGCTCACACCTTGAGCTTTTTTGTTTCTTTAATAAACTCCTGGGGATTCCTGTCTCTACACTGCTCTCCCTCCAGCTTTGTCCTCTTGGCCTCAGAGCATTGCTATGTCTGTACAACCATTCTTGGCTTTATTTTTCTCTTTCCCTCTATATACAGCTTTGATTGATGTCATCAATTTTTTTTTTTTTTTGACAGGGTCTCTCTAGTTCAGGCTGGTCTCCAGTCCAAGGTGACTCAACCTTCCAAGTTTAGAGATTACAGATGTGATTCACTATGCTCAGCTTATAAACAACATCTTGTAATCGTGGTCATAGTGTTTCATGCCAGTACAAATCCATTGTAGGAAGCTGGTCTGCTCTAGAAATTAAGAATGTGGCTGATTATGCTTAAATTCAAATTAAAGCAAAATTAAATGAAAACCTTAGTGTCCTATTACATAAGTCACATTTCAAGTGATGAGTAGCTGCTTGTGGTCAGTAACTGCGCCAGTGACCACTTAGACATAAACAATTTCTATCTCTCAGAAAATCCCACTGTGCGGCACTACACAGTCGTAGATTTCCTACAAGACAGGTAGATGAGCCTGTTTGTGCCTGTTATGTAGCTGGCATCTCACAAGTACTGTTGAATTAATAAAGGGGAAGAATGAATGCTGTTCACCCAATTGGAGCTTTGTAACACATCTGTGGTTCCCAGAGACCACAGGAATAAGCACATACACATGAACTTTTTCTTACTATTGATGAGTCAAAAATAAAAATGAACAATTTCTATTTTCTCCAGGATGAGAACACCAATATGCATCCTTAAGATATAATTATAGACTTCATGTCTCTGGTGGCAATTTAGCAATCTATAGTGGTTGGTTTAGGAACACACTATCGATTCTAATTTACTTTTTCTAGGCCATCCAGGCTCCATTGTTCCATAAGTGACCCTATGGACTTATTAAATCTTCCAGTGTGATATTTATGTGACTGTATAATGAGTCCTCCAACACTTTCAATTCTCTGGATCTCATGCCTATTATTCTAATGGCCAACTTCTGATTTGAATTAATCACATTTTTCATGGACTCAAAGAGATCATTAAAAGGTTACCCCATTGTCCACAGTCCACAACCTACAGCTAGTGGAAGGATTTTTTTTTTTGTCTCTACATTCAAAGATCTTTAAAACATGTATCATAACCCTTGAGAATCCATGTATTTAGATACCCTTACTCTCAGAAAACTTCCTTTCTGTGTTGCTTACATTTTTCAAAGTGCAGTTCATAGCAGTTTTCCCGATTCTATCTCCAAAGAAAAAGCAGTGTCATTTGTTACATCTCTGGAGAAGTCCCTTCTTGATGTATGATTGAGACTTACACACTCTAAAGATCTTTTTCATTCAAGGCGTTTCGTTAGCCTTCCTACTGTCACTAATGATAAATGCTGGGAACTAGCAAGCATAACTTGAAAGAATAAGTGAAATCAAATGAAAGACAACTGGTTAATGAATCAAACTAGATCCATAGAAAGCCCTGTGTGCACACTAGCTCCCTTCAGGAGTATTTCAGAAATAGACTTGATTAACAAGGAGGCGCATCTAGCACTGGGGATCCAGAAGGCTTTACTAGGGAGAAAGTGGGGAGGGAAGAGAAGGCAGTATGCTAATGAGACCAAACTCAGTTGCTGGTTTGAAGTCAACACCTATGTGTATAAGCCACAAGACATGTGAGTAAAAAAGGAAGAAGGAAGGAGGAAGGAAGTGAATTAATCTTCTTGGAACTTTAGCTCCCTGAAGTATCCAACACTGAGAACAAGAATATGGTACATGTGATGTGCTGGAAGATTTTCGTACTATAGTAATAAATACTAAATATTATTTTATAAGTGTTCTTATAGGAAATCAAGGAATGCCCTTCTAGTGCCATAAACTGGCTTCAGATATGTCAATGCATGGATGAGTGTGTGTTCTGTTCTTCTGTGTCCGTAGAAGACAGGCAGAAACAGAGTAGGCACTTGTCATAAATTCATAATTTTCCAATGTGATATCATCAGTATTTTTAGAAATTGACTATTCTTAAGTTCTTTAATCTTCCACACATGCACAAAAGAAGGAAAGGTGACTTTTGCTTAATATTGCTCTGCAGTGTTTCACAGCTGTTAAGAATAGAAGTCATGGTCTAGAGAGATGGCTCAGGGGTTAAAATTCTGCCTTGCAAACAGAAGGTATTGAGTTTGGATCCCAGGATCCCCGTAAAAGTGGCGGTCCATGGTTTACACTTCTGGCTCTGGTGGGCCGAGCCTGGAAAATCCCAGAAGCAAACCAGGCTGATTCCTGAAGTCACCGGTGGCCCTCCACAGGGACACACAAATAAAATACTTTAAAAAAAATAGAAGTCACAAGGACTGTGCACTTCCCCTCTAGGTCTCCAGCTAACAACAAGGAGTGGACTTTTCATCAGTAATGTAGATTTTACACTCAAATCTTAAAGGCACATAACTTTACCTGCTACATACACATGCTTGGGATCAACCATTTTCACAGTACTCTTCTTTTTCTTATTGTAGCAGTTTGTCTGCATGTTGCTGATAAATTCATGCCCAAAGAGCTTAGGGGAACAAGGGAGTTTTATTCTGTCTTAAGATTCTGTTACAGTTCTCGGTCCAGTTTGGCAAGAGAGTTCATACCAACAGCAGGAGTCGAGGGAACTGACCACATAGGGCAAACTTCAGTTGGCAGACTGCAAGATGGTGGAAACATGTAGGAGAATGCTAAATTACTGAACCAACTCTCTCCATCTTATTTACCTGCCAGGGAAACCCCACCCACCATGGGCTGGGTCTTTCCGTATCAATCAGATAATCTTCTGTAGTAGTCTTGTTCAGGACTTATTTCAACTAGTATTTCTTCACAGATGTGCCAAGAGCTCAGCCTTCAATTGTCAAGTTGATATCTAACTAGCACACTTATCCACAGTAAGCTTTAAGTCCTTTGCAATTTATTAAATTGTGCATAAATAGAAATAATTATGGAAAAAATAGGTAAGAAAAATTAAGGAAAGTATTGAAATTAGAACAAAAATCTACTTTCTATACATTTTTATAAAAGAGCTCTTCTTTTTTTAAACTACAGAATATTAGATTTCTTTTTTCTTTTTTAGCACAGAAAAGTGTGAGACTGGTTTATTTTTATGTCACCCTTTGCTGTGGGAGCAAATTAAGAATGAAATTAAAAGACTTTTTTTAAGATTTGGATATTATGGGAATATTTGCATTTCTTTTTAAAAATAACAACATTTTTGCTAAGGGAGAAGCCCAGTTACTATACTGAAGGGAATAAGCTTGTGAATGGGGCTATGGCAAGCCTGGCAAGGGACAGGGACAAAAACATGGTATTTACAGCCTAGACGCATTTGTTCTGAAAACAGCCCAAGTCCTGTGTTCTTACATCACTGACTTCCTCAATCCTTGAGAAAATCCTATATTCTACTTCTGGCACACACACACACACACACACACACACACACACACAGAGACACACAGACACACACACACAGAGACACACAGACACACACACACACACACACACACACACACACACACACACACACACACACCTACCTCACAATGGCTCTCAAAATTACCAAGGCAACAACAATACAAAAAGCTCATGACTAAAAGATGATTTTAACATCCGTGTTTATCTTGGGGGCATCTTGCAGAAGCTCACCTCCCAACAGGACCTCAAAACAATTGTCACCATGGTCTGAAATCACAATCAGGTTGTGACTCTGCATTTTTCATTCTCTCTCTCTCTCTCTCTCTCTCTCTCTCTCTCTCTCTCTCTCTCCTCTCCTCTCCTCTCTAGGTGAAAATAAAAATACCAAAAGGCCAAGGTTATGATTACAATAAACAAATTCAAAGTCAGCATCATGCCACTAAGGCATCTTGAAGCATCTGTGTGCTAAAAACAGAACCTAGGCAGCAGGAAAGGTGGCCGCAGGAGCTGGTGACAAAGACAGATTCTCCAGACCCACCAGATCCCAGACAGAACCTGCTGGCTAACAGGGTGCCCGTGTATTCCACAGACCACTAATCTTTGGCCAGCTCTGAGTCAGAACTGCATACAGGCAGGGCATGCAGTAAGGGTGTGAACAATCATTTCATTGATCAACCTATTTAGAGACAAAAACCTGCTAAGTTTTACTTTACATCACAGTTTTTGTTTTTGTCAGCATAGAAGCTTGAAATCTTTTAAGAAATGTTTCATTTTAATGTATATTCTCAGTTTTTCAATCCAATGTTTATGGAGTCTGGTATGGTATTTCAGTACATGAATGTAGTATGTGAAGATCATTAAAGCAACTGCCATATCTAGCATCTCAAATATGCGTTTCTTTGTGTTGCGAACAGTCAAAATCCTTTCTACTAATTGCTTTACAATAGGCAATTAAATGTTGTCAGCCATAATTAATTACCTTGTACTGTTATAAATTTGATTTTTAGAAACACAATAATGCCTCATTTCTCCTCCTAAATGTATAGCCGTTGGAATGACATGGACCAGTTTTCTGGTTAATTTCACAATGCTTCTGCACTGGCATTCGTTCCAAACTGCAGTAGGTTCCAGACACTAGCTTCTGACCCATGTCCTCACAAAGAAGTAGATCCAAGTGCTCTTGTTTTCTATGGTTGAATTTATAAGCTGCTCCCTTAATTCAAAATGTTATGTCGGAATAAAATGAAATCGCTTAGACTTTTAAAAGGAAGGATGTAGTAAGTGGAGTAGAGCAAGTTGAGAAGATTCTCTCAGAAACTTCCACTGGCTTTTAAGATAATGACAGTGAGAAGCAGAACTGGAAAATATGTTTCAAAAAGAGGGGAAAATAGACTAAGATCAAGAGAGGAAAAAAAAGGTGAAAAAGGGCACCTCACCTGCTTTGCACACAGAGAAGCAACAAGAAGGGACAGGAGGACAAAGAAGAGATGACACGATTTAAGGAAGACAGCACAGTGGAGAAAAAATACCAGAGGAAGACAGGAAAGACCAGAGGATGCATCATTTCTGTGGACAGAACTTCCGCGGGAAATAGATGGGTCTTTGGCAAAGGTGGGTGAAGACTCAAGGGTCTAACCCATGCTACCTGCACAAGATGGTGCACACCTCCAAAGATCCCTCCCATCCAGTCCTACCTGGCCCGAAGGATGGGGCTCACCACTTGCGAGCTTGAGGGTTGGGGGGAGTAAAGTTGGGGGAAACAGAGGGATCCTCATGGCAAGTTTCCGACAAGAATGAGGAGGAACCTTCCCCCTGTGTGAAAAGAAAGGGAGGCTGTCATTTTTAGGGCAATGAAATTGCTTTCTGAGTCACCTGGTCTTTCAAACTACGGTTTCTGGATGTGTCTCCCTCACCTGTCTTTACCTCTTCCAGGCATCTGCAAGAGGCGCAGCACCTGGCCCACCACAACTCGGTGGCATTGATAACTGACTTCCCCAGGATTCTTCCTCATGCTCTCCAGGGAAAAGATGCTAAATACGGGGACGGTTCTTACTTTGGAAAAATTCTTCAGGATGTCCCAGTACCATCGAAGATTCTGAGCAAGAGGGTCCTGATGTTAGATCCCATGCTCAATGGATAACACCGCCAGGTGAGTCTAGTCTCGGTGCTTCACTTTTCTCTCCCAAAGACAGAGGATTTTAAAATTCAGATAATTGAATTAGTCTCTACATGAATCAAAACATTTTTAAATATTGATGGTCCTTTCAGCAGTACATATAACTAGACCCACAGAGATTAGTATGGTCCCCAAGGAAAGGTGGCAGCCGGGGTTATGAGGTGGTCTATTCTTTTGGAAAAAAGTTACTGAATGCCAGGTATGTATTAGGCATTGTTTGTGACGTTTGGACACAGAGGACACGGGCAAGCACAATTAGAGAAAACAGGTGAAGCCTCTGTCCACTCGAGGCTTATACCCAAGTCGTGAAGGGCCACCCCTGAATGACACACTTAGGTAGACAGGACATGATTGGATGAGAGGTAACAAGTGCAATGAAGCATAGAAATTAGACCAGGAGAAGGAGGAGAAGAGGCCAGAATGAAAGGACTGAGAGTTTAAATGGAGTGACTGTAGAAAGTCCCCGGGAAAACAGATCTGAGAAAGACTGGAAGACAAGGCAGAACTATTGACTGGACACTTGGGAGATGAGGAACTGGTCCAGAGCAGGAACCATAGTAGACGTGGATTGGTTCATTGGGGTGAGGAGTCCAGTGTGGCCCACATAAGGAAGGAAAGGGGGCAGAGAACTCGGAGGCTGCATCAGTCTGGTGTCTATGTTTATTGCGAGGGAGGCAGGAGCCCTTGAAGGGTCCAGAACCAAGGATCTTAGTCAAAAATAACTCTGGCTGTCAGAGCTAGCATGAGGCTATGAGAAGGCACAGTGAGGAAGACCAGTTTAGTACTCAGGTGAGATGGCAGTAGATTTGATTAGGGCAAGGGCATTGCAGTAGCTACAGCAACAATTATTTGATGCCTGTACTACTTTGGGGCATTTTCCTAGGTCTAGGGGTTTTGGCTCCACCTAAAACAAAGAATAATAAGTTTAAGGGTTGAAGCAGACCAATTCACATATCCCCAAATTAAGAGCTGCTTTTCTTTTTTTTTTTGGATGTGGGTTAATGGGCAAGTTCAAAGCGGAAAAAAGGAACAAATATTTAACAACAAAAGATGAAAGGCAACATGTTTTCCATTCTCTGTACATACCCAAAGCATGAACATGCTGCTGCCTATTCTTCTATACACAAACATATGATCTAGGACAAAATCCATTCTGATTTCATGGTTTGGGATATGAAGAATTCCCATAAGCCCATGCATTATAACTTGATAGCCAGTTAATAGACTTTTAGGATACTGTATCTCATGAAAACATTGGCTTCATGAATGGGCCAGTTCATTGATACATTTGTAACTTGTTTGAAAAGCTGTTTATATTTATTTATTAGTGTATGTGTGTGTGTGTGTGTGTGTGTGTCTGTTTTTCTGTCAGTCTGCATGTCTGTCTGATGTATTCAGGGTACACCAGCCATGGCATGACTATGGAGGTCAGAGGACAACTTGCAGGAGCCGGTTTTCTCCTTCCACATGTGGGTGGGTTTCAGGGATCAAACTCAGGTTATGAGGATGGCAGTAAGTCCCTTTACCCACTGAGCCTTCTTGCTGGCCCTATTAATTCTTAATTCGATGGCCTTAGTGGGAAGTATGGAATGTTAGAAAGTACTTCCTACAGGAAATAGATTTGCCTTGTAGGATGTAGATCTTGTCTCCTGCTCCTTTATCTCAGACATTTTTCTTTGCTTCCTGGCCACAATGAAGCAAATAGCTTCCTACCAAAAAGATGATCTGCCTCACTACAGACTCAGAATGGTGGAACCAAATGACCCTGGACTGAACCCATCAAAATCTTGAATGAAAATAAGTTCTTTCTTCCTTAAGCTGATTTGCAGGTATTTAGTTAGTTACACCAAGATAAAAATGGTCCAATGGTAAGATACCTTCTGGTTGTATAATGTTGTTTGTGTGTATATAATGCTTTGTAATATAAATTTGTTGCTTGAAACCTGGCTTTAGCTAGAAATTCAGAAATCATATTAAGTTCAAAGATTCAACTGATGATTGTAATAAATGCAGAAGGGCGATGTTGACTGAATTCTGATGAATGGCAATGTGTGACTAGAGTCCCACACGGTTGATTTGCTGTGCTAAGGCATCTGAGGTGTCACATAGAAAACGGACGCAGTCACTCTTGCTGTTGGCCGTCGCTTCCTTTCTTTGGTGTTTTCCCCACACAGTGTTCTTATGCCCTTTAGGCACCCCTTCTTTTTTTTTTTTTTTTACATTTTTTATTATTATTTCCGCTCATACAAACTTAATAAGTAGACCAGTTCCCTCCCCCACTCCTCCTCCCTCCGAACCCCCTGCTCCTCCTCCCTCCCTCCCCATCTCCCAGTGCCTCCCCCCCAATTCCCAGAGAGTTCTTTATTGTGTATGCCTAACTCTCCTCTTGGTCCTCCTTTCCGATGGCGTACAAAGACCCAGTGGCATTTCCCTGAACCCTTTCTCGTGTTCCCCTTAAGCATAGGAACACTACTGTGTAGGCACCCCCTTCTTTGACCCTCTAACTTACCAAATATTTCAAAGTAGGTAATGACTTCCTTTTTGGATAAATAGCAAAATATTTCTCTTGACGTGAACTTGCCCTTCTTTTTCCTTACAAATGTCAAAGGGACTGGTAAAATTGGGTAACCGTAAGTTTCAGGTTACGAATATACTATTAACATGTTTTGCTTCAAAATGTGTTTGTGGTATGTGTGTATGTGTGTGTGCGTGCGTGTGTGTGTGTTTGTGTATTGATAATTTTCACTTTCCTGTTCATCCCAAAGGAGCACTTCAAAAATCAGAGCCATATTGAGAATTTAAAAACTATAATTAATAGTTGAAGATTGCATACAATGGAACACACATAGAAGGGGAAGCAGTGGTAAGCCCAGAGAGTTTTCATGTGTGCACATGAAGATATGTGTGTGTGAAGGAGGATAATGGGAATCTATCTCAGACAATTCCTGATGTTAAATCCAGTGCTGCTGAGAATTCTGGGACCTCCAGCACAGGATCCTCTACTTAGTGTGTAGTCTGTATCCTCTTTGGGTTCTCTGCTTTTCACCCATTACATATAACAGCACAGTCCCACACTGTCATCCTTAGGAAAGAAAAAAAACATAGAAAAGGAGGGAGAAAAAAGTTATTGGAGTGGAGGAAAGGAGGGTCAACGGCACCTTAGTGAATCTACATTACCATTTCGCTTAAATCTCAACGTAGTCATCTCTTACAGTCAACTGACAACAGAAACACATGGAGAAGCCCATGCAAGTGTAAGGGCAGCCTTTGTCACTAACAGATTTCTTATTTTTAAAAAATTAATTTTTCTTGAAATATACGAAGCAATTTTGGGTTGGAGAGATGGCTCAGGGTTTAAGACTCTGTCTTGCAAGCAGAAGGTTCTGTGTTCAGATCCCAGGTCCCACATAAAAATGCCAGGCTGGAATGGTGCCGGCCTGCATTTACCAGCTCTGGTGGGCAGAGCCTGGGAAATCCCGGAGCAAAGCAAAAAGGAGGTAGAAGCAATCCAGGATGATTCCCAAGTCACCTTTAGTCCCTCACAGGGACACACAGTGCCTTCTCTCTCTCTCTCTCTCTCTCTCTCTCTCTCTCTCTCTCTCTCTCTCTCATTCTCTCTCTCTCTCTCACACACACACACAAATTAAAAAAATCTGACTTTCACATAACACGATGAGGATTCTATCATGTCCCAACTGGTGTCAGCTGAACTGCATTTCCCAGAACTCATTTTCTGTATTTTTCCATGTGACTTTGAGGGTCGTGTAACATGTAGGCATTGTTGCTGCTTGCCTGGTTGCATTAGAGCAGCAACTGGGTTTTCATTCATTTCACTTCGGGTCCTTATTTGTTGAGATTCAAGCATTTCCTTCCCACTTCCTCTCTGCCTTACTGTGAGACAGCCTTGTGAGACTGCATAGAGCTATGCCTCACAGGGCAAGAGCCAGTTCCCTGCCGTACACATGCCGTCTCCCAATGGCTGTACTTCCCTGTGGACTCCCTTGGAGATTTCAGCAATGCTATAAGCTCTAACTGAGCTTGGTCGAGCTATCTGGGCAGTCTTCATTACTAAAAAGTAACCAGAAGCATTTGGATTTGGTATTAAAACTATCTTCTTTTAAGACTGTCCATAGTCACTAAATCTTCACAACTGACGAGAGCCCACTGAGGGGACACTGTATTCTGACAAAGGAAACCTAGGGAAACTGTTTTTGCCTTGATAGGATCTTGTCAAGGCTGGAGACTCTGAGCAACTCTTCTGGCATCCTTAAAGGATAAGGAACATGTACCCCAAGCCTGGGGCTTGCCAGCCAGAGTCAGGGAACTCAAAAGTAATCCTGCAGCAAGCTCCAGGCTACATACCAGATACGACAATAACCCAAGCAGAACTTGTAGAAATAAGGGAAGCGCAAGCCTGATATTTAAAACTAGGATAATGGGAAATATCATCCTTTAAGAGTCAGAGCGGTATTAAAAGGACCTAACAAAACCTACCACGGGGGAAACACGGAGACAAAAAGATGGGAGGTGCCCACCTTGCCTCTGCAAACACATAGACAGGTCACAGAGAAACCTCATAAGACAGACACAAGGGACACCTTCTAAATAAAGCCAATGGGGAAAATGCCAGTTAGTATCAAAAGAATCACACTAATAGGACAGCAGAGGCTAGAGGGAAGTAGTTATGTCTCAGTATGCTGCCAGAGATAACGCAAAATTCTATACACATGGAAAATTTTACTTTAAAAGAAAAAATGTGATTATTTTCCACATTAAAAAAATAAAGCAAGCTTAAATAAAAATTAAAAAAAAAACGAATGAGTTTACTATCAGAGGGTTGCATGAAGCTCCTTAATTGCTAGAGAAAAACATAAGCAACGTAGATGCAGAAAGAACATTCAACAAAGAAGGCTGTGAGTATGTAGACAAAGCAGAATGAATGCTAATGGTTTAACATATACTGTCCACATATCACATATCCAAGAGCTTTTAGGACTAAAATAGATTACAAAAGTAAGTAGAGAATTATAAATGGAGTCAAACAGTTTTCAGAAAAAATGAACATGCTTTAAGTTCATGTTTAAGAAAATGATAACTGTATTTGTTTTCTAAAGAGGCAGTTCTTTAATTTTTATTGAATTTGTCCTTTGACAATTTCATGCATATACATAACACATTCTGATTACAGTAGCACCCACTTCTGTCCCTCCTTCCTGCCCCTGGTACTCCCCACCTGGAGTTCTTTTATCACATTCATGTCTTTTTGTTTTGCTTTGAGACCTGCTGTGGTTAACCAGGGGTGCGCGTGTGCCCCTAGGTTTGAAAGTATCCATTGAAGTCTGGTGGGTTCCATAATGGGCACAGCAAGAAAGACACTGGCTGCCCCTCTCTCAGAAGGCCACAGTTTGGCAGGAGAAGTAGCACCTTATAAGCACCTCCCATCCATGTTTGACTGTTGACTAAATGACAATTCTTTTCACAAATAAAAATGAAAAAACAAAACAAAACAAAGAAAAGAAACCCTATTTCATCTAGAATTAACCAAAACCAAATCACCGTGAGGGTCAACCAAGATTTGAACAGGATGAAACGGGGCTACAGGATGATGGTTCCTTATTGTAGAGTTTGGGTTCTAACAGAAGGCCTGATTGCTATGGCCTGGGATTACCCACATTTCCTCTTCAAGTCGCAAAAAGCCAGTGGAGGCAGGGATAGATTACGAAAGAGGAAAGGTTTTATTTCAGTCCCCCTGCTTAGTCTCCTCTGGAATCCTGGAAAGAGGCCAGTGCCTCCCAGGCAGTGGGTTTGAAGACCAACTTCACACAGAGAGATGAGTCATTCACCTTGCTAGAGAGACGTCAGAAGGGAAATGAGGAAAATCAATCTATATTCTCCTGGTGGAGAAAAAGGAAAGAACCAGTAGCTACATGATAAAATGTTCTTTGGGAATAAATTAAAATGCTCTAAAGCTTCCTGGTATTCTCTCTTGATGATGAGCTAAATTACAACAGAAAACCTGTGGCCTAAGAAACATCACAGACAAATTCAGTGTCAGAGCAAAAAATAAATTAAGAGCTTATTGATTTTTTTATGACGTCAGGGAAGCAGTTCATTAGAAAGTCCTGTTAAAAGATAATTCTTCCTGTAACGAGAGCCAGGAACTGCGGAGTGATCAATATACTTTGGGATATTTGTGGCAGACTCAAGGCAACATGTTAAAAAAAAACTTTGAGTTATTCAGGAAAAAAAGGAATGGTACTTTATATCATGATCAATTCATAGTTTTACAAGACCACAAAGGGTGTGGGTGGCTTATTGGTATTAGAAGCAGAAACTCTGAATTGTTTCCAACACTTTTCGTGTTGTACACAAATTCTTTCTCATTGACTTGGCAAGCCTAGGTATAGAAATCCCAAGGAAACTAATTATGTCACTAACTTGGAAGATTGGACAGTGATTTTTGCAAGCATCTTAAGAATTCTGCATCTGTGAGTTTCATAACAATATATACCTTAACCACAATCAAAAACTAATCAAGTACCGGGGTCAAGCAACTCACTACCATGTAGCTGAGCAATTCCTTAGAATCAAGACCTCTACTGCAAAAGAGCCAAGTGCTCACTTTTAAGATTATCTATTGCTGTTTGTAACTTAATAAGTTTCAGTGGGACTTATGTATAGCAGCGGATAACTTATGTCAAGCGGAGGGTCAAAATGTTAAACTGCTATATAAACTCCTTCTAAGGATCACACAGCTCCTTTTTCTGCATGTCCTCAAAATTACATGCAGAGAGAACCTATTTATTGTATGTCTTTTTGAATGGGGACAAGAATGAACTCTACCTATGAAAAGGTCTGATGCATGTCACAGTGTGGGGTGACTTAAGAGCAAGTTTTTTTTTTTTTTTTTTTTTTTTTTTAACTCTGTGACTGTCCATCTTCTTCCTTGACAAATGTGGACCAGCAGACTGAAGATGTTTGGAATGACTGAGTTGTTTTTTCCCTGTTTGCTGGGTTGCAGGGTGGTAAGAATGTTGGGAACCTGTGTTCACTGGATCCTGAGCCGGGTGTGTTTGCAGAGTGAAGGCTCAGAGATTCTGTGGCCTGAGTCTTTGCGGGTGGCTTGCTTGAAGTAGATCTCCTTATTGAAAACTGTTGGCTTTTTGCAAATTTCTCATGTTAAATTATTTCTGTTTATTCCTTTTAAAAGACAAAATGTCTGTTTGCTAATAAGTTAGAGAATTAGACAGACATACCTGGAGCTCAGAATAGCTCAAAATAGCAAATCAGGAGAAAAGGATGTTGAAACAAGATCTTCCTCCCAATTCAGGATGTGGCGGGGGAGTGAGGAGGCACCATACAATTCTATTATTTTTAAGTGGATGAAGAGGAGGCGAATATATTCAATAATATGGTGAAAGAAACTAGAGAACGTGAAGTGATATGACATCATGTAGTAATATTTTTGCTACAAGAAAAAATAATTAGGCATTTCCAGTTTCTAGTCAAGAAATTTTATCTGACCAGATCTTGAGGGAGGACGGCTGGTCTCTGTGACATATGGAAGCTTGACAGGTTTTCAAGTGAAAGTTGCCGTGGTCTTTAACATTTCCTGCTACAAGTAAGGTCAGCTCCAGATCCTAGTCTTTAAAAACTCAGTGATAGCTCATAGATTTCTAAATGTCATAAAATCACTGTCCCGTCACCTTCCTCACTGAATGGAACTGGCTTAGTGAATCTGTTTTACAGATAGTATTGATCATGTCATTTCCTTGAGTCCTTCCTCTTTTCACTGTTTCTACTTCTGGTCCGTATCCCTCTGTACATGAGTTCTACTGCTTCTCCCAACCATTCATTCACTACCATGGGTGGGGTATGCTTTAGTTTCTCTCTGCATATTCCTCATTTGTTTTTTTTTAAATAAAAATGTTAATTTAATAAATTTATTAAATTAAAAAAGGTAATGAATCACTTTTATCTCTACACCTGACATCTTGGGTCATATGGATAATTCCTTAACATTACCTTACCCAAGTGACACAAAACGAAGCCAAAGAAACTAATTTTATTATAAAATACCTTCTGACATGACAGGCACAGGACTTCACCTCTGTCCTCTCAGCGCCAGGGGTCGGGGCAGGAGGGTCGCTGCAAGAGTGAGGGCAGCCTGAGCAGCAGGGAGCGAGCTCATTTGGTTTTGTCATTTTCTTTTTCTGCTTGTTCTTATTTTCCTTGCTGAAGTTTGAATCTGAAATGTCCCTCAGAGACCCACGGGTTAAAAGTTTAGACTTTTAACAGCATGTGGTGCTATTGGGAATTGATAGAAAATGACCAGGACCCATAGTTTACACAAACTTGTAATTTTAGTAGTCAAGAGGCTGAGGCAGGAAGACTGCTGTGAGCTAAAGTGAGCATGGGCTACAGTGTATGTTCTAGGCTGATCTAGGCTGTATAATGTAAGATTCTGTCTCCAAACAAACAAACAAATAAAAATAAACAAGTGAGTCTAGTGGAATCAAGCGAGTTCATTGGACACACGCCCTTGATGGAGACATCAGGGATTGGCTGCATCCTCCCATCTCTGCTTCCTGGATGCTGTGTGATTAGACCTCCTTCAGCTTGGGCACTTTCCGTGATCTGTTGTGCCTGACACAGCAGGGACAGGCAACATCATAGCTCTGTATTTGTGAATGAAGTAAGCCTTCCTCATTTTAAGTTGATTATCTCAAATACTATATCATGGAAAGCTGACTAATATAAGCCTATTGTTTTTCTTACACTTATGTTCCTTTGTCACATGATTCCAAAAATATTACCACGTGTGATTTTTTTTTTTCGGGAGAGAGAAAGAGAGAGAGAGAGAATGGTCACATATGCCAGTATTCACACGTGGAAGTCAGAGGACAATTTGGGGAAGTCAGTTCCCTCTTTCTATCACGTGGGTTCCAGGGATTGAACTCAGGTCACCAAGTATGCATAGAAGCATTTTTACTTGCTGAGCCACCTTGCTAGTGCCCCCTTCACCCCACTTCTTATGTTTGTGAGAATGGCTTTATGTAGCCCTGGCAGGACTCACATATGATACATAGCTACATCAGAATTATTTAAGTTGTGTCATATTAACACATCTGTTCTTCATTTTATGTATGAGTGAAATATTTGACATTGTTGGATCAAACACATACACACACGCACACACACACGCACACACACACACGCGCGCACACACACGCACACTCTAGAGCAAAATAAAACTGAAATAAAATTATGCTTTAAGAAAGTTGTTTTAGGGGGCTAGAGAGGTGGCTCAGGGTTTAAGCCTCTGCCTTGCAGGCAGAAGGTCCTGAGTTTGGATCCTAGACCCCACGTATAGACGCCGGGTGGAAGCGGGGGCGGCCTGCATTTCTGGTCCTGGTAGGGCGGAGCCTGTGAATCCCCGGGCAGAGTAAACAAGGAGGAGGTGGAGGTGTCCATGGTGGTTCCTGAATTCTCCGTGGTTCTACACACACACACACACACACACACACGCACAATTGAATGAATAAATAAATAAAAAAGAAAATTCAAAAAAAAAAGAAAGTAGTTTTAGAACTCAAAAACTGGCTATGAGATATCACCACACATAAATTTCATTTTGTGAAGATAGATATGTGACGTGATGATAATTAACATGAGATGTCATTCTTAAAAAATATGCATCTGACTATTTATCTACTTAACATTTTTCTTAAATTTTGCATGAATTTGGATTTTTTAACTCAAACATTAAGTACTTAAAAAAAATAAAACACAGTTCAAATTCAAGTTGATATTCATGAGATATCTGATTGCAGCCAGGAGCGAGCAAACTCACCTCCTTTTCTTATTTTGATTGAACCCAAGTCTTTCTACACACTAAGTTGAGATACTCGCCCAGATGTAATACTATTTTAAAGTACAGCACCAACAGACTGCCTATGGTTAGAAGGTTTGCTTGTTTTCTTTTTCTTTTCTTGGTCTAGGGGAACATTTTATTGGGCATAGACTGATAGAATGATTTTAATGTAGGGCATCCTCTGCTGGACAAAGATTGCTATTACAGCATTAGGCAGTAGCATACTTGGTGTGGAAGAGGCTTGCTTAGATTAAAATTCCCCAGGTGTTGGAGCCAAGTCTAAAACCAGCTAAAAAAAATCTCTGGAGGTTAGATCCATGTATCCAACACTCTTCAGACAGTCACCACTTAGTGATAAATGCTTGCACAAGGATTTTTACCATGATTGAGAAAGATGAATTTTGCATGCAAGGCACTTTAAGAGCTTGTGGAAAATACATGTAAGAACCCAGAGTTTTATTCTAACAATGGAGAAAAGATGAGCCAAGTGTGTATCATTATTCACCCAACCTACCTTGGGCTTCTCATCCAGGATCTGTTGGCGAATCTCCTTATGTTTCTCCACAAGCTTTTCTTGCCTTTTGCTTTGTGCCTCTTCTAACTACAGGGAAATAAAGAAAAAGTGTTTTTTAAGAAACAAAACTCAAAAGTTTTTCTGCATGTTTTCAGCAAAAGTCTGAAAGTTTTTTTAATAATAACTTTTTTTAAAAGCATTTTTTTGAAATAAAGAAAAAGTGTTTTTTAAAAAACAAAACTCAAAAGTTTTTTTGGATGTTTTCAGCAGAAGTCTGAAAGTTTTTTTTAATAATAACTTTTTTTTAAAAAGCATTTTTTGAAGTGTTTTTGTTTTTATGTTTGAGACAGGATCTCATGTATGTTTGGTCTCAAACTCACAATGTAGCTGGGACTGGTAAAGGCATTTTATTTATTAACGTGTATGCGTGCATGCGTGCGTGTGTGCGTGCGCGTGCGTGTGCGTGTGCGTGTGTGTGTGTGTGTGTGTGTGTGTGTGTGTTTGTAGGCCCAAGGGTGACTTTGGGAATCATCCTGGATTGCTCCACCTCCTCTTTGCTTTGCTCTGGAATTTCCTAGGCTTTGCCTCCTAAGACTAGAGGTTCAGACCATCGCCATTTCTACCTGACATTTTTATGTGAGATCTGGGATTTGAACTCAAGACCTCTTGCTTGCAAGGCAGAGGCTTAACCCCTGAGTCATCTCTCCATTCCCGAAAGTTTTTTTCAAATCTCTGCTGTTCATTTAAATAGTTGGCACACTGGGCAAGACCGCTCTTTGAAACTAGATGATGGGTACACAGGGCAGGGTGGGTGCTGATTCATAGACTTGTTATGAATGTGTCAATATTTCCAAGCACACAACCTTTGATGTGACCATCTTCTCTGTCATGGCAACAACTAGAGAATCTTTTGGAACATTTTCTTTCATGTCATGTTCTTGGGGTTCCTGACTTAGAAGTGTTTACGGCTTGTCCATTTTTTAGATCAGAATCTCTCTCTCAATATGGTTTGCTATTACATCTGAAGAAACACTGATTACAGAATTGCCTGAGGCAGTTGCGTGTTGGTGACAGGAAGGTACAAGAAAGCAATTGGTACAACTGGTGATACAACTGTGTGTGATGAGGAGTCACACATAATTGATGATGGACAAACAGTGACGTGTACACATACCCTCTTGATGTACTGAACCACCTCCTGGATGTATGACCGGATCATCTCTGTTTTCTCCCTGAAAGGAAAGGACCCAAAGATCATGACTCCATCTCATCTCTCAGATTTCTGGATAGAAATTTACAACAACTCACAACATCCTCATTATCTCTGTACAGGATGTGCAAATGGTCAGTCTCCGGACAAAGGTCAGACTTCTCCTGTCTCATAAAATATAGTAAATTTTTACCAAATGATCCCTAGGCTGTCTGATAATTTGGCAAGTGAGGACTTAGCTATACACTTTACTTTTAATCTAAAATAGGTGCTTTGCTTGAGGATTCATGGGAAAAAAGCTTAAGCAGGGATCATTTAAAAGGTTGATTCGAGGAGAAACTTCTCCAAGGGCCCTTTGGTTATGAGTCTGTTCCTCTGAGACAGAGCAGGATGACTCACAGGTCCAGGCAGGGAAAACAGATATGTTCTACTTACTCTTCCATCTGACTTTTATCTTTGGACTTGGCTTCTGTTATCTTCTCTTGCCTCTTTTTATCCATTTTCTTCTTTAATTCCTTCTTCTCTCTGATGTTATAACGGGGAAAAAAACCCATCAGACAAATCAAATTGTGGGTGATCTGTGTTTAACACATTTACACATGTACTCCAAGTTACAAGAATGAAGACTTACTTCTCACAGATTTCTTTGAGCTTCTTTAGTTGATTGTTCTGGCATTCTTCAGCAACATCCGTCAACTTCTGAATGAGCTGGATAAGGAAAATGACAGTTTACTGTTTTCTGTGATTGCAGATACAGTCTTCTGTCTCCACCCTCCCCACTCCAGACATCAGTGTCTGCAGTGAGAAAATCTATGATGGGCATTGAGCAGTAGGAATTGCCAGACATCTAACACTGATATAATTTATAACCAGCACATTATCTTGATGTATGGTTTTTTAGTATGAAATACTTCTGATGACTTCTTTTAATTAAATTGAACTCACTAGCTAGTCACACTAGCTCAGCAAACACAAAGCTCACAGAATAGACCTAGGTTCACACTTCTGCCTTGTGACTTATTAGAGGCATAATTTGGGGGCTGATAGAGATCAGTGGGCAAAAGCTTTAAAAGTGTGCATTAGGCCAAGTATTTTCTGAACCAACATCTTTTTGATTATAAATGAGATTACTGTTTCCTTCTAAAAGGTAATATGAGGCTTAAGCAAAAATAAGTGTGACACAAATGGAAATTCTAAGCAGCAGTGCACTATAAATCTGTGACTCTAGCTCTATTCTTTGTTGACTTGCTTTGAGAACCACATCAGTTAGTACTAGAAATTGATGCTCTGTCCTTAGGCAGATAACCTCCAGATAACCAAAGAAGCATCAGTATTCTCTTCCATGCTGCTATTGAAGTTTGTGTGGTTGTGATAAGAGCTACTGTATTGTTTTACCTCCTTTTCCTTATCAATCACAATTCAGGAGGGCAGCTATTTGGATGTTTGGATCTTTAGCCCCCACATGATTAACCAACAATAAATATATACCAATGAATGCTTGCCAACTACACAAAGATTATTTTTTCCTGCCAATCCACTCTCAGTCTTTATTCCACACCTAATGTCTGTGGAACCTTCTGCGGTCATAGCAACTGGATCAACACTTCTCTTGGAAGCATCAAATAGATGTCAGGGACTGCCTTTGAAAGGCCTGATTACTATTTCCCAAAGGGGAATATCTGCATTTTCCAAAGCATGCAAAGTAAGGTGGGGTGACCAATAGTTATGATAGTAAGAGGTAGAATATAGTCATCTCTCAGAATCCATGGGGATTGATCCTGGCGTCCTTGTGTCACCAAAATCCATGGATGACCAAATTCTTATGTTCTATGGTATAGAATTTGCCATAGTTTTCATACTCCTTTCATATACTTAAAATAATTTGTAGATTATTTTAATATTTAATACGATCTGAATGCTATGTACACAGTTGCTATATTTCTTATTGCATGGTTCAGGGGATGATATCAGAAAAAATGTGTTTCATTACAGATACAATATTTATAAAATACTTTAAATCTACATTTAATCTATGGAAACATTTAATCTATAGTTGAATCTATGAATTTGGACTCTTCAGGTACAGAGGTCTGACTCTACTTAGAACCTAGCAAACTTAAGAACACATTGATGTAACAGGCTCAAATTCAAGACTCGGGCCACTGAATTAGTAAGTGGCAGAGTTGGGTCCAAACTCAAGCAGACTCATTGGCTTTCAAGCCCTCATTAAGTGTTTTCCATTATGGTTTTAAAGACCCTTTTTACCTATTTATCAGAGGGAACAGAAGAGCTCAAGGAAGGAATCCTCTCAAAGAATTATAGGGAAGAATTATGTTCATTCACAATAAACATGAAAGTTGGAACACTCGTCTGAGAAGCCCACTAAATCTGAACACATACTAACTAGTGCTCCGGCCAGCAAAAAGGCTATTTGACTGTTCAAGAGAATGCCTCACTGTGGCAGCCAGTGAAGGGAATCAAGGAATAGTTCATCTTCGAGTCAATGCCATCTACCAAATTGTCCAGATGTAAAATTCTGTGGCCCTGGTTCCAGGGCCTCCCACCAGACCACACCCTCTGGCCTCAGGGATTTTCTCACTGCTGTGTTCTCTCCCAGCAGCCTCTCTCCATTAACCCCACTGAAAGTTATTCAGGGATTCCTGAAGATTAAAGATTCAGATTCCAGGACCATGCTCCTAGACTATTCTCACAAATCAGCATCTATCTCCAAACCCTCCCCAGCTGAGGCAGGTTCTCGGCTGGACCTTGGGGTGTCCCTCTTCCACAGGCTGCTGCTAGATCTCCAGGCACTCCTTGGAATTCACTGACGATCACCCTTCTCTTTCCATGCGCTCATCTCGGTCATTCCCCTGATTCCAGAATATTAGTTTTTTGATTATGCCAACATCTGTTCACATTTTCTGTTTCTCTCCTTTCTATTATTCTCACCATAACACATTGGCATTCAGTCAATAGGGACACCAAATTAGAACTCTCCCAGCCCGAAAGAACTCAGTAATGTTTTTTTTTTTTCTGCACATTAAAGGGTGCTCCGGGGATTGGGGTGGGGGAGCCACTGGGGGGGAGGCATTGCGGGATGGGGAGGGAGGAGCGGCGGGGGGACAGGGGGGTCGGGGGGAGGGGGAAGGAGGGAGGGGACCAATGTACCTGTTAAGTTTGTATGAGTGGAAATAAAAAAAAAAAGAGCTCGAAGAGCAATTCCATTTGTTATATGATTAGGTTAAAGCATCTTAGTAGTAGTTTGCAAAGGTTTCAACAGTTGTTCCTCTGTCTCCTTAAAAAATAGAAACTATGACTGGAGAGATGGCTCAGGGGTTAAGACTAAGACTCTGCCTCGCAAGCAGAAGATCCTGAGTTTGCATCCCAGGTCCCATGTAAAAATGCCAGGCAGTGATGGTGGTGGCCTACTTCTCTGGCCCTGGCAGACAGGACCTAGGAAATTCCAGAACAAAGCAAAAAGGCGATAGAAGCAATCCAGGATGATTGCCAAAGTCACTGCTGACTCTCCACAGGGAGAGTCAATGCTCTGACACACACACACACAAACACACACACAGAGAGAAAGAGAGAGAGAGAGAGAGAGAGAGAGAGAGAGAGAGAGAGAGAGAGAGAGAGAGAGAAAATGAAAACAAACGGAAAGAAAGAAACAAACAAATAATAACAAAACAAAAAAGGATGAAAAAATCGAAGCTGTCGCACAGTGTTCCCATGAGTTCCTGTGGTGCTTGAGGGTACCTGGCCATGCAGTTTGGAAATAATGACTTCAAACTCCTCATAGAACGGCAATGGGTAATTACTACCACACGAAATTCTCATTCCTTAATTTTCAGAGTCCACAAGACTTTCTACAGTCCCTCATTTCTCAATTTTCTCAGGAGTTCAGTTCAGCCTCTCCAGCTGACTCATGACCATCTCTGGCTGTAAATATACAGCACCCCCTCCACCTCGGCATTTCCGTGAGGATTTGACTTTTTCTAGAGGACAAAACAGTGTGTTTTTTCCAAGTGTGTGGGTGTATACACCTATGCATGTTCACACAGAGGCAAGAGGTAGACGCTGGGTACCTTACTCTATCGCTTTCCACCTAGTGATTTAAGACGGGCTCTCTGAACATGCAAATCACTGATTGGCTGGACTACCTGGCCAGAGATACCCCAAAATCCTCCTGGTTCTGTCTCCTAGAAGTAGGATTACGGTGCGCATGCATGCAGCACGCTGGTGTCTTGGGCGAGTGCCAGGGAGCTGAGTTCAGTCCTCTTGCTTGCACAGCAAACACTTTACCTGCTGAGCCATCTCCCAGGCCCCCATTTTTCCTTTGGAATCAACTTCTCTCGTGCAGACTTTCCACATCCACTGAGTCATGGACACTTGTGAATCCCTTGTCATTATGTTCTACGGCCTTCTGGTAATAAGAGTCTGATGCAGATACTCACGAGCTCCAGTCTTGACCTTGGAAGAATTTCCTCCCTATGTTTCTTTTCCCCTTGACCCTTCTCTTCCATCCGATATTTCTCCTTCTCATATGTCCTCACATACTTGGTTTTGTTCCCAGACACTATGTGACAGCTGCCAATTCCTTTTCTGTACTGGAATTCATTGTGCCCAAACAAACCAGGAAATGCTTTGCTCTCAAAACTATCTGGGCACACACCTGCATGCACACTCGCCGCCCTCCCATACTTGTCTAACTGGATGGTGAAATCCCATGTGAATAGTGCACAGTATAGAGGTTATTCCACAATTGCTTTTAGGAAGTCCCCACGAATTGTGCCCTTTAGCCTCCAATACAGAAGGAGACCTTTCTCATATTCCCCTCTTCTTCCTACACACCCTTGGGGATACTCCCCTGTAGCTACTCGGAAGACTGGAAGTCTTGGTTCTTTAACTGCCTTTCCCCATATGCTGTCATTTGTAGGATTTGCCTTTTGTGTGTACTTTCTTACTGCTTCCCTACAGGAAGTCACTACCCTTTCCTGACCACGTTTCAGAGTATCAGGCTTCTGCAGCTGCTTGCAAATTGATTAGGAAGGAAATTTTTGAAGTTTCAAAATGACTCTGACCCCAGCCTTAGTGCTAGTGCTGGAATTTCACATTCAAACCGTGGGTTTTCTCATTGGAAACAGATTTAAAAAGTACAATAAGCTGTTTGTTGCTTTAGGGAACAAATGCCTTAATGTGAAATCCAGATTTTTTTTTAATAATGTGGTTTCTGCACATGACTGGTGAAGCAAACTAATGTTTACAGAGATGCCCAAGAAAGAGGAATCTCTGTGTTTACTATGACAAGTGATTTCCTTCTAGTACACTCAGTTCTTTCCCCTCCTCTCTCTAACTGTAGACGCTTCCTTTATAACAGTCTGCCCATGAACATATGTTTTGTTTGTTTGTTTCTGTCATCTAGCCTTTCACACACATAATGTAATTTAAAAATAATTTTTTCCTAGTTCTGCAGCATATTGAGTACTTATCTCTGCCTCCCTCTTTTCCCCCTCCTTCCCATCTTCCCTCCACTCCCTTCATCAATCCACCTCCCACCCTCCCACCCTCCTTCCTGTCTACTTCTCTGGGCTCCAAAGTTCTCTCTGGTTCATCTACTCTTATAGGGGTTCAAGCCTCTGTGGCATACCAAGTGGCCCCTCTTTGGGCCACCCCACTGATAAGGGCATTCCCCTTCACTCATTCAGCCCTTGTCCCCAAGGTTTCCATTAATTCCATGTACTTATTTCTCCTGAGATCTTTGCTAGTCTATGGTACATGTTGGTATATCAGTCTTTATACAGCTCTGGTAAAGACAAGTCCCATTGCAGTGAGTTCCTGGATGCAACAGCCCTGCCTTGAGTGGAGTGTCTTACATGGGCACACTTTATTTTTTTTTAAATATCATCCTTCTGTTGTTGCCTTTGCCTAAGCAGAAATTCCTGTTTTCCCTTGGAGTTTGTCTATTTAAGCTGCAGGAAACAGTATTAATACTATTACAACTTTGTTAAAATTACCTGGAAGTGAGATAACATATGCACATTGGTAACTGATTCTTTTCCCACTCCACAAAGGAGGCCTGGGGCTCATCTATGGTTTCTCTACCAAATGCTGCTTCTCTGGAAAGAGTTTCCTCTGCCTTCTAATGTTCGTCCCTTGGCCAAAGAAAGTGATCATTGATCTAAGTTGGGTCAATTCCAGATGGACTTCTCTAGCCAGAGGTGACTATTCTCTTAGGTTTTAAGCTTGGTCAGTCATATGCACATAGTAAGGATTTTTCCCAAGATGGTTTTTCTACAGGTCAGTGGAAAAAGAAATGAAACTCTGAAGGGCTCGGTGCCAGCATATTTGAGCAAGGGAAAACATGTCTGCTGTTTTGAAGAGGAATAATGCTCAATTGTAGACAAAAGCTGCAACAGAAATCAAGAATGAGAACAACCGCCTGGGAGTTACAGAAAGTGCCACAGGCTACTTTCCAGAGATTTACCTCCATCTCTTCCTTTCTTTCCATTTGTTCAATCCTTACTTACATACTACATGTGTTGCTTATGTTTTCTAGTATATTCTTGCCCAACTAAGTTCATCATAAGCTTCTGCCTCTTGCCATCAAGAGAAACCTGATAAAAGCAAACTAAAATTTTTTTCAATGATCCTCAGGTGAGGTGAAGGAAGTCAAGATTTTAGTACAAAGTTTTCACTGCATGAGCCGTGACCACAGTTTGCAGAAGAAAGTTTTTCCATGCAGTAACTGAAGCACGGTATAACTTAGAACAGAGAACACTGACTTTTGAAGTAGTCATTAAAAAGTCATTCAAGGCATACACATTAAAGGATGCTCCAGGGATGGGGGGAAGAGGCACTAGGAGATGGTGGGGGGGAAGGAAGGGGAAAAGGGAAGAGGGAGCAAGGGGGTCCAGGAAGGGGTGGAGGGAGGGAGGGGACCAGGGTACCTATTAAGTTTGTATGAGTGGAAATAAATAAATAAAAATAAATAAATAAACACAGAAAAAATAAAAATAAAATTAATTCTCATAAAATCTCCAGAGAGGAATTAAGATTCTGAAACTTTTCAGATGCTACAATGTTGATAAGGCAGCAACCTGAAGAATTTAATACATATGAAATAAATAAATGAGAGTATGTTCTAACAAAAAAAAAGTCATTCAAGGGCTGGAGAGATGACTCAGGGGTTAAGACTCTGCCTCATAAACAGAAGGTCTTGAGTTCAGGTCCCAGGTCTCATGTAAAAATGTCAGGTAGAAACAGCTACATCCTGTACTTCTGGCCTTGGTGGGCAGAACCTGGGAAATCCCAGAACAAAGCAAAAAGGAAGTAGAAGTAACTCATGATAATTCCTGAAGTCACCCTAGGTCTTCCACAGGGACACTCAGTGCCCTCTCATACTCTCTCTCTCTCAAAATAAAAAATAAAGTTAAAAAAATCATTCAATTATTCTTAGCTACAAGAATCATCAAACACAAACTGTTATAGATAGCAAAGAAATACAGATTAACTTAGAATTCCTAGGAAATAAACCAAAAGTGAATACAGTAATCTGAGACTCTGTAAACAACGTTTAATTTTTAACTTTTGTAAAAAGTTTTGTTTTTCTATTCCAAAGTAATAGACACAGATCTATTATTTTGTTTATTTGTTTATGTAGTTCATGGCAACTTCCCTAGATAAATGTCTAAATCTTTCATTGGAGTTAAAAAAAAAGCCATAGAGAATAGAATTTCATGCTTGTCTTTAATGCCAAGTTAAATTTCACTTGGTCTAGTCACTGGAGGAAAAGAAAAGGTTCCCACGGAAAAGAATAATTTCCCGCAGCTAAATAAAAAGGGATCAAATATGTGTAGACAGAAATTGTCATGTGTGAAGTCTCTTCTGAGAAAGACAAACTCTGGAAAATGGACAAAAGCTCTTGATTGATTCCTCCCTCTTCGATCACACATAACTGCCTTCCTTCCCCTTCTAATACTCAGAGAAACCTCAACCCTTGGTAATTGTCGAAACAGCTACAGTGAGTTTTCACTACAAACTTATTTTCTGTAAAGTATATATGAGCTCTGTAATGTTCTATAGACCAATCGCAGCACTGACAATTTAAAGACACATAGGTGTTTATTTTTGGGAGGATGTGGCCACTGAAAGTGAGAAATATCAATTCCTATATCCACTGACTAATTAATAAGCACTGATTACGTTCCAGAGTAATGAAGAGGGTTGTGTCCACAGACAGCTGGCTATCTCT
Source organism: Typhlomys cinereus (assembly GCA_023101885.1). Classification (NCBI taxonomy): domain Eukaryota; kingdom Metazoa; phylum Chordata; class Mammalia; order Rodentia; family Platacanthomyidae; genus Typhlomys; species Typhlomys cinereus. The sequence continues at coordinate 570,352 of JALPQD010000057.1, read as the reverse complement.
GGTAATTCCTTTTGTTTTTGTCTTTGACTAAAACTAAAGTAATGCTGATTTTTTCTTGAGACAGTTTTCACATAAAATCATTATTTCCTTTCATTTTCCATAGTTAAATGAGATTTATAGATGCTTGCTTGGACCTAAATGTTTTAGGATTTATTATCTATCTATCTATCTTTACTTATTTATTGTTTATTTATTATAGTTCTTACGATTAAAACCAGGATCCCATGCATGCCAGCCAAGTGTTTTATCACTGAACTAGACCGGCAAGCCTGAAACTAAATATTTAAATGAAACTTAGGTCATTTACTTTCATTCATGAGGGGAAAAAAAAGACACTGAAAATTCAACCAAGACTCTTCTTTATTGTATATAATTTCATCCAGTGAGCTCTTAACACATTAAATTATTTTTCACTATCAAATTATGTCAAGGTAAATGCCATTGTTTCAGCTTCTTGGGACAAATTAAACATGATAACATACTTCCTTGGATGCTATTTCTTTTATGAGGCTATCACCTTAAAATATTCTGAATTGTTCCTTACAAAATCCTTTAAGTCTGATTCAGGGAGTTGTAGTCTTGTTTTGCAGCCTTATTTGACAGGTCGGTGGGTTGCATCTTGACAACTTTTGATGCCTCTGTAAGTTTGAAAGCCATGAAAGCTACTTTTTTTTAGAATAAATTAAACAAATATTAGTTACCACTCAATGAAGAAAGATAATTATTACGCTCAAACACAGATTTTTCAGGTCATTAGTGGTGGGAAGGCAAAATTTGTCTTGTTCGTAACTAAATTGGGGCAATAAAGCATGAGCTTGCAACATCCATTTGGAAGGTAGGAGCAGAAGAATTGCTCCTGGGGATAAATTTATGTCAGTCATGTCTTTTTTTTTTTAATGAAAAAGTTATCATTTCAGCATCCTTCACTTTCCAGATGTAATACTATAATTCCAGAGGGCACAAGTTAAATGCTCAAGCATGTGGATGCTTTTAAAATTTTTTTTTCATTATAGCAGAATCTCTTAAGATACCTGAGGGCCTTATGTTGACATAAATCAAAGATATTCTTTGCTTTGCATTTGATTTTGGTTCTGCTTCCTGGTTTTCTGCCTTAATATGTTCCAAATAGCCATTAGCACCTACATTAAGACAGTATAAGTTGTTCACAAAAAGAAAGGAAACTGAAGTTGAGCAATCTGTTGCTTTAAACAAAATTTCATGCTAGCTGTTCTAATATCTCTGGGAGGTACATGACCTGTACATTCTATAACTTAAGAGAAACTAGCATTGTAGCTTTAGATGTGGCGAAACAGATACTCAAAGAGATGAAAGAGTTTAAGGTTACATATGTGTACATGGAAGCTGTGTCTCCTCTCTAAGTTCTGGCAGTGATGACCGTCTTGTAGGCACTTGGTTAAATTTCCATTGATTGTTTTATTGAATTTCACACCCAAACTGTGAGGCATATGAACTGATTCTACGATGCTCCCTGTACTTATTTTTCACTGTGACTTGCATCTGTTCTGAATGAGAGACAGAGTCTATTTTCCTAGCTCTTGACTCTAGGCAAGTCTTAAGATTTAAGCTGCCCGACAGGATAAGAAAGAAGCAGAAAGATCTCTCCACTGCACTGGAATCCTTCTAATCTGTCCCTAACAAGCCCATCTAGAAAGCCAGTCTTCTGCATGCTGGCAGTCACCTGCATTAACCCAACTGATAATTCAACTAGCTTCTGGAACAAAGCCTGAGTGACTGGCAGCTGAGCAAAGGATCCTGAGTGAGACCAACCAAGAACAGAAAACCATTTAGTTCTACCAACTCTGAAGTGCTGACCCGCAGAGTCATCCGCTGAATCAATGGCTGTTCAAAAACCTACATGCTTTGGAGAATGTTGTTAACATGGCAAAGCAGATTGGTAAAGATGGTGCGATGGTTACTTCTAATCGTCAACCTGACACCTAGGAAGCTGATCTGCATCACAAGAGAGGTGTTCTCCAGATTAAGACAGGTCCTTGGGCCTGCCGGCAGAAGATGGTTTTGATTACATAACTGATGTGCGATGACTCAGCTCACTAGGGTAGGAGGATCGCCTAGGAAGGTAGTCAGGGCTCTACAAAGACAGACCCAGCTGAGCACAGGCAAGCACACATTCGTCAGATGGCTTTCTTCTCTTGGCTATGGACGTGATGTGATCAGTTCCCTGAGCTCCCGTCTGTTGCTCTCCTGCCATGATGAGGTGTAAACGGGAGTTGGGAACCAATAATCCCCCCCTTTTCCCCTTAAGTTGTTTAGGTTAGGTATTTTGTTGCAGTGATGTGTAATGAAACTAAAACAGATGGCATGCTATTAGTGCATTAGAGTGCTTGACTCCCTAAGTTTCTGTGACGTGGAGCCCCAATGGAGCTAGTCCATGTGGAGTCTTTCCACCAGCCCATGGAGCACAGTAGATCCTCAATGGGCCTCAGTAAATGAATGGCTGTATAGACATGTTGAACACTCTCTGACTTGTTCGACCTCTTAATACTAACAAATGAAAAATAATAACATCAAATCTTTGTCCTGACAGAAAATTTCGAGAATAGATACAGATGGTTTGTAGAAAATGGGCATACAAATAACCAATAGACAGATGTCCAGAAATGTGTTTACTGTGCCTATAAGTAAAGCTATTCGATTTAAGGTAAATACCACTTTAATCATTTGCCCTGACAGGGAAAAAAACCCCACAACCTTTGTTGGTGGCAAAAATTTATATATTAGACCTGGTACCAATAGGGAAACACATTTAGGTACAACCTCTTAGAAAGCAATTTCTTTGTCAGCATTTCTAGAACTATGTTCTCCACAGCATTATTGAACACTGTTGTAATAACATCAAGCATAAAAAAAGACTGAAAACAATTCACCATTCCATCAGCAGGGAATTTAGGTAGACTGTTACATCATACCCTGATATATTTTCCTGAACAACATGAAAAACCCTGACATAACAAACTGCCTGTGAGGTCGGGGAGATGGCTCAGTGCCTGTCTTGAAAACAAGAGGATGGGAGTCTGGATCCTTAAATCCCAAGTAAAATGCTGGGTGGGTGCTTATAATTCCAGCCACAGAAGACAGAGACTGGGAATCCCTAGAGCAAGATGGCTATCCAGATTAGCCTTGTTGGCTAGTCTCTGAGTATGACAAGAGACTGTTCCAAAAAGAGTAAGATGGAAAAGTGATCAAGGCTGATTCTTGATACTAATCTTATTACATTCCCTTGCACACATGTGCATGCACACACGTACACACACTTGTACCCCTATACATGCAAACATATCAGTAGGCATGTGCCCCATATGCTATGAAAAATATCAAAAAGAAGACAGCAAGTTCCTGGAACTGTAGCAGGATATCAATAATGAAAACACACACTGATATTTAAAATGTAGACATTCTAGCTAATTCCCATACTACATGAAATGACAAGTTTTCATTAAAGCAGTGTTTTGTGTGCACTAGCTTCTTGTTCCTCCTTTCAGTGCAGTGGACTGATTACTCTCATCTCCACCTGATAGATGAGAATACTGAAGTTCAGAGTGGCCACAGAGCTACTCAGTGGGCAGCAATGTCCTGCAATGTGGGCATGTGAATCCAGCCACTTGCATCATCACAACCTATGGGGCCATTCCATTCATAGCTGATGAATATTTACCCGGAGCTCTCAGTTGCAAACCCAACCTTCCATCCCCATGACTGGCAGGGAATTGAGAGACTTGGGCCAATGGGAACTAACATTTTGGGATTCTGGAATGATGACTCAGCTGTGGACAGACAGGATCATGTGTAAAAGGAGTAGGGATATTGAGTTAAGGTGAAGACTGGAGAACTGATAGATTAGAACATATTGGAAAGCCTGAGAGCTCAGCTCAGAGAGGGAGAGAAAGAGAGAGAGAGAGAGAGAGAGAGAGAGAGAGAGCTGGCCTAGCATATGTGAGAACCTGGATTCAATTCTCAGCACCGAAAAAAGGGGAGAAGGGGAAGAAAGAATAGGATGTGGTAGGGAAAGCCATCCTGGGACCTCAAACAAACCCTTTAGCACTAATACAAACACAGAATCACCTGTCTCTCAGCTGTGTGCAGTTACTGGGAACCCTAAGATGCCCCTCCCCCCAAAAAACAATTTCTTTCACCTCAATTACTTTTAATATTAAAGGTCATCTTAATGCTGCGGGCTCAAATAATGGCATTGGTGAAGATTGAATTAACAGTTGGAATCAGAACCCCATAACATTTTCAATGGGAGCCAAGGTCTTTATCTGAGCCACACAGTCCCTCTGGGTATTCATGGAGAAATTTCCATACTTGAGTGGGGTGGGAAACTTTCCATCTTTGCCTTTACACACCTTTAATTAAAGAAACATTTCATTTCCTGTGACTATGGGCAGGCAACTACAGCAGTGATTTCTGTAAGAATTGTGACTCTTTTGTGGCAAACAGGTATCGTCCACACAGATCAGTGACGGAGAGATGCCCGGAGCATGGCTTTTCCTATTGCAATATACAGGAGGTCTAGTCTGGCACCACAGTGAACTGCCAGCAAAGACAGGGATTGATAGCTTCAAAGCCACTGCTTCAACTTGAATGTACTCTGGGTCACTCAGGACGCCACTAAAAGGTGAAATGGGATTCAGGAGGTCTGGGATGGGACCTGAGATCTGAGTGTTTAAACAAGCTCTCCTGTGGTTCTGGGACTTCACTTTGCACAATCACGCAGTGGCTACTTGCATTACTCTCTAAGGAGGCACACATTCAATGTCTCTGAAACTGTGTGCAGTCTAGGTGTCCCCTGATAACTTGAACAAGAACTTCAAAAACATTTTCTTAGTTTTTATCACTTTATAGAATAGGGTAAATTATTGCTTTCCTGTCAATTTGTTTATGTGTTTATTATTTCATTTGGTAGAATACTTTGTGATTCACAACCTTAAGTGTTGTTGCAGTTCAGCAACAAGGATTCTATTTTCTCTTATGATTTTCCAGTTAGAGTTCTCAGTCCAGCTTGACAGGACAGCTCACACCAACACCAGGGCCAAGGGAACTGGCCACACTATCTCTATGTGACGGCTGAGAGAGGGACGATCCTTGCTTGCCAGCCCAGAATATCTGGCCAAGTATAACAAGGACACTGACACTCTCAACCAGCTCTCTGTATTTTATTCCAGGGTCTTCCCACCCACCATGGACTGGGTCTTCCCTATCAGCTAGACAATCTGCTGCAGGTTTGCTCTGGGCTTAACTCAACCACTGATTCTCTACAAATATGCCCAGAGCTCAAACCTTCAACTATCAAGTTGACACCTGTGCCTACCTATGAGAAGTGTATATGGTGAAATGTTTTGCTTGTCCTCATCTTTGTTGTCAAAATGTCTTGCTATTATTATTTTTTCCATAAACATCTGACAAGGAGTATAAATGCCATATTTCTTCCATCCTTGTACTATGGATACTGACATTTGAAACATAAAGCTGTTTTAACTACAAAGCAATTGTGGGAGATGAAATTACTTTTGTTTAATTTTTCTCATCACCTTTTTTTTTTTTTTAACCTGGGAACTTCTGGCTTTTGAATTAGTTTTCTACTTATCTACTTTAGCTGGGGGAGATATAGTCATCATTGAGACACACTGTGAAAGATAAAACTGTCACTTCTGGGTGTCTTTCAGTTGAAAGATACTTGGACAAAAAATAGACTCTGGGCAGTTCGAGCGGGGGAGCCAGCGGGGCAAGCGCATCTTCGTGACGGCCCGCAGCATCGCGCGCGCAGCCACGATGCCCAAGAGGAAGGTCAGCTCCACGGATGCACCAAGGAGGAGCCCAAGCGCAGATCCGCGCGGTTGTCGGCCAAACCCGCTCCCGCCAAAGTGGAATCCAAGCCGAAAAAGGCCGTGGGAAAGGATAAATCTTCAGACAAAAAAGTACAAGCAAAAGGGAAGCGAGGAGCGAAGGGAAACCAGGCTGCGGTGACCGACCCAGACACTAAAGCGGATCTGCCTGCAGAAAACGGCGAGACCAAAACCGAGGAGAGCACGGCCTCCGATGATGTGGACGAGAAAGAAGCCAAGTCTGACTAATCCCGCGCCGTGTCCGCAGTGGTCCCTGTCTCCCTTCTTGTACAATCCAGAGGAATATTTTTATCGACTATTTTGTAAATGCGAGTTTTTTAGTAGCTCTAGAAACATTTTTAAAAAGGAGGGAATCCCACCTCATCTCATTTTTTAAGTGTAAATGGTTTTTTTAAGAGGTGAAATCATTGGCTGGTTGTTTATTTTTTGGTACAACCAGAAAATAGTGGGCACTGAATCGAGGCAGCTGCGACTGTCTTGGTGTCAGTGCAACATTCCGTAGTGGGTTAGTTTTCTATCCTGCAATACAAAGCGTACTGGGCGGCAGTGGGCTTCTCAGTTGTGCAGTTGTGTCCTGGGTATTTTCATCTGTCTAGTCCTGTGTTTTCTAGTAGAGCTGTTTCCTAAAGAAACCACTCCTTGCCGGCTGCCAGTCAGAACTGCCCTGTGTGACATCTCTCTGGTCAGAACTGCCCTGTGTGACATCTCCCTGGTCGTGGTGCGGTTTTCCTAGTCATGTTGCTGACGTGCTGTGAACAAGCCAACCCCTGAGTAATACGTGTGATGAGGAGGATGAATGGTTGGAGTCGGGACCATTGGCGCTTGATGGAAAATGGTCTCCGAGGTGGAATCCGGACATCCTTGGAATAACTGTTTTGTGAAACACAATGTGTGGCTTTTTAGATTTTTCAGTACATGTATTAAGAGTTGTGTATGAATTAAAATGTCTGTGGACTGATCCTCAACCAATAAATCTCAGTTATAAAAGTGAAAAAAAAATAGACTCTGGATATTATAAAGTTAAGGGGAATGTCTAGTACCCATGTTGGAACTCATGTGAGTGTGAACTGTGGAAGCCACATGGCCTTGAAGGAAGCTGAACGACTCTCAATCTGCAGTGCCTGCCTCACATTTCAACAAAGGTCTTTACAAGTGGTCCAGAAGGCTATCTAGTATTATTAATACTTTCATTTTTACCTGTACTTTTCTAAAATATTCACTGAACAGCTGCTTAATGAGTGCTTGAGAACAAGCCAGTGAATCAATGAATCAGATTTTACTTTTGAGGTGATTAAGAATCACAGACTTGATTATTATTATGTCAGTGCATGTGTGCGGGAACACAGCAAAAACTACTGACTTGTGCTCTTTAAATGAATGAAACATATAGCATGTGAGACAAGGCTGCTACAAACAAAGGGGGGCAAAGAGGGGCTAAAAACAAAGAGAAAGCTGTGGTAGTCTTCCTTCTGCGCCACTTTCTAGTGTCAAGAATTTTCCCAATTTTATGTAATAAATTTATATTTACTCTGCTTTAAAAAGAAAGAGAGAAATGAAAGAAAGAAAAAGAAAGTAAGAAATTAATAAACAGGGAAAAAGACAGCGTTAAGCCTGGCTGTGTGTACTCTTCATGAGCAGGAAGTATGAAGCAGTCCATCATGATGACATTGGCCGGCAGGCTGATGGAGAAGATTCATCTACAGTGTCATAAAGCAGGGGCTCTACAGCCAGATGGCCACGGTTGAAATCCCACATGTGCCACTTTCTAGTCATGGGACCTTGGAAAAGTCACCAAATGTCTCGATAAATATTCTTTTTTAATTGTGCTGACAATAATACTTAATTCTAGCAGTTATTGTGAGACCTAAATAAGTTTAGCACATAGCTCTGTAGGGAGTGCTCAAATATATTTCACCAGTATTACATTTTAGAATACTGGTTGCTGCTAGAATCATGGGTTGCTGGAGAAAATCAGATGTTAGTATTTGTTGATGATGATGATGATGATGATGAATCATCTATTATTGAAATTGTCTCTGGCTTTATTGGGTCTGCCAAGGGACATTCAAACCTACCCCCGTTTGTGGCAAGCATTCATTTATCACTGTAGTCTTATTTCAACGGTCCACAAGAATGGCCAGTCACCAACAACTGTGTGATGCTGCTGAGGCTCAGATGTAAATACCAGGTACGGTTTCTTAAAGAGCTCCTGGTAACTGAAGCATCATTAACAACTGTCCTAAGGTGGTCTGCTGAGTTAAGATTCAGGGCAGGGGCTCACAGTTGACTTTGAACAAGCTCTCTAAGGGATCTTGATGCATCCTTTAAGTTAAGAATAAGTGACCAAGGAAAATACCATTTTAATAGGTAAGTCATGTGGATCTGACCCTTCCTTTGATATTGTTGTGGGGGATCCTGTACTAAGGCAAAGGAGGTACACTAAGTCACCTTATAGTATGGTACATTCTCTTTTTTCTTTGTGTTTTTTTTTAGTTAGACTATAAAACAATGGGTTTCATTCTGACATTTCATAGACATGCACTGCTGTGCCTTGCTCCTATTTGACGCCCCTCCCTTCCGGTCCTTCTTTGCCACCTCACTTCCCTTTTGTTCCCTCCACAGAGCGTCTCTGATGTTGTCACGTCACAGGTTGCCATGGCAATGGACACATCGAGTTTCTGCATATGACAGAAAACCTGGTGTTTTCAGGCCTCTCTCCTACATTAACCTCTCTTGTTCTCTCCTCTCCCCTACCTTAGGTCTCTCTTTCCTCCTTCAGAGCTCTTTCTCCTTTCATGTTGTTATATTTACATGTGAATCAACACTCCACATAAGGGCGAAATCATTCAGCATTTGCTCTTTTTTTTTCTTCTCTTAACATGCGGCCCTCTGGCTCCATTTACTTTCCAACAAATGCAATATTTTCATCCTGTTGAAAGGTGAATGAAACCCTTTGTGTATGTGTGCCATGTTTTCTTTATGCATTCACCTAGTGGGAACATGTAGGCTGGTTCCCTAGCATGGCTCTTGGGAATAGTGCAACAATAAACATGTGTGCGCAAGAATCTCTGTGGTATATTGACTTGTATTTCTTGGGGTACCTATGCAAGAATAGCATAGCTGCATTCTATGGTTGCTCTAATTTAAGTTTTCTGTGAACTATACTGATTCCCATAGTGGCCGTACCAGTTTCCATTCCTACAGTGTATGGAAGTTTCTATTTCCACCTTCCCACCAGCCCTGTTATCTCTTGATGACAGCCATTCTGACTAGAATGAGATGGATTCTCACTGCATTTTAATTTGCATTTTCCTGTTATCCAAAAGTGTTGAACATTTTTTCTGATATTTATTGGTCCTGATATTTCTTCTTTTTAGGCATGTGTTTATTTATGTGCCCATTGATTAAATGATTTTTTATTAATTTATTATTTTCCTACTTTTACAAGTATATTGAATACTCATCCCTGCTTCCCTCCATCCCCCCTCCTTCCTATCACCTTCCTTCCCTTCATCAATCCCTCCCACTCCCTCCCACCCTCCTGCCTGTTTGCTTCTATGGACCCCAGGGTTTCCTTTGGCTTGACTCTTTGGGCCACCCCCACTGATAGGGTCATTTCCCTTCACTTATCTGGTTTTAGTCCCTAAGGTTTCCACTGTATATTCTTATCTCTCTTGAGTTCCTAGGTAGTCTATGGGGGCACATTGGTATGTCAGTCATTATGCAGGTCTGGGAAGGACAAATCTCACAACTGAGTTCCTAGATGTAGCAGTCCTGCCTGGAGTGGAATGTCTTGTCCAATGGTGAATCTTCCTGTCTTTAGGTTCTTACAATCTTACTGCCCCTCTCCCACAAGATTCCCTGAGCCATAAGATAGGAAGAGATTTGGTTGGCCTGATTCCAGCTGTGAGTTTTAGTTTAGTTTTTGACATTAGCTTTCTCTCAAGGTTACTTTAGTGCTAAACTCACCTAGTCTATGTGGTATTTATGTATAAAATATCCCTATTATATATGGCAGCAGGAATAATGGTGAGAATTTCACAACCTAGGAGAAGTCATTTGGAGTGTCAAACTCACCATTAACAAAGACAGTGGCTTTGCTTCCTAAGGAGCCTTGGGATTTGGGAGTAGAATGTGTGGACATTTTGCTGTGTTTGTTCTTGAAAGGCTCGGACATGCAGATAAAGAGTGAAAATGTACTTGCAGCACATTCTTCATTTTGCTGAAGATAAGAAATATTTACTTTCTTGTGTACTCCCAAAGATCCTCTAAAACCATTGGAATTCAAAAATCAGTAGGAAAATGACAAAACAGTTGCACACAGAGACTTGATAAACATGCTGGAATATTATGTTTGGAAAGCATGAGTGTGGAGACCTCGGTCTCCACAATGTCCAAGCCTTCAGAGTCACTGAGATCGCCAAACACTTGCCCCAACACAGAGCACGGCAACTGCCCAGACCCCAGTCCTGCGCCCCAGGCTTACCAGTTTAATATGCTCTCGTTTCTGGTATTTTTCACTGTAATACTGTTCTTGCCGAAGGTTAAGCAGCTGCTGCTGTTGTTTGTCCTTCAAGTCTATTAACTTTTGGGTCATTTCAGCATCCAGGGCAGCGAGGTCTTGTTCAATGGTCGATGAGCCATGATCAGGACTGCTGGGTTCAGATCTGCAAACACACAGAGCTCGGATGAGGAAATCCACAGCTGGTAAGAGGGAGTATTCCCCAGGGTTTACATTGGCCTTGGAAATAAAGACATTGATAAGATACTGGGAGGAAAGGGTGAGATCTTCAAGGACTGTAGGGCGCCGCCCTGCATGCCGCCATTCTAAGATGGCGCCAGTTCCCCTTCTCCTCTCAGCAAAACAAGCCAATGCGCAAGCGCCAGGCCCATTTCCCGCTCTAGCCCTGATCGCGAGACCATCACGCCACCTCGGGTGACACGCCCACTACCAATCAGGTGCTGCCACGTCCAAGACGGGACAGAATCCCTATATAAGGGTGGCGGTTTAGGCAGTTGGGGTCTCCGTGCTGAAAGCTAGTGCTCTCCCTCTCAAGATGCATTAAAGCTTGCTACAGAAGGATCCTGATCGTGTTGCGTCGTTCTTGCTGGCGAGACGAGCAGCGCGGAACAACTGGTGCCGAAACCCGGGAACCACATCGTCCGCACCGTCGGAGACCCCCTGGTGACAGGGAGGGTTCAGAACTGTAGCGCAGACTACGCCTCGGAAAGGTATGTTCACTCTTTCACCTTCCTAATTCAAAATGATCGAGCTTCCTGAAATTCTTGCAACAGTAATCCTGATATCCTTCACTCTCTTTGTTTTCTGTTTTCGTTATTGTTGTGATCTTATTTGGAAAATGATAAAAAACTGTCTTGAAGACGAAAACTGCGAAAAGGCCCGATCGGCAGGACAGCTCACTTTAGAAACAGTGCAAGAGGGCATGTCAGAATCTGAGCGTAGTGAGAGGATGGGTACGCGTAAAAAAGAACCCCAAACCGTCATAAGTGAAAAAGGACCTCCCAGACAACCTAATAAGGATAGGGAGAGAAGAAAAGTGAGTAAAAACAAACTTACCAAAGAGTCTGACAAAGATAAAGAAAGAGAACTAGATAATGCATCTAATCCCCCAAACAAAAAACCAGGTTCATGGTGGGAGCCCATATATGACCCCACTTCAAGACCTAGGTTATATCCAACCCAAGAGCTTGCCGCTCTCAGTTTTACTTCCTCTAATGATGAAGATTCGAGGATAAACACAGAGGATGAGGCCGAGCTTGAAGAAGCGGCTGCCGCATATGACCCAGAAGAATGGCGCCCTCTTCATAGACAGCCTATGAAGGAAAGACCTCTAATGGTTGTCCCTTCTGCTCCGCCTCCTTTTGCACCCTCTGCTTCACGATTACCCAAACAGACTCGCCAAAAACTCAGCCTTGCCTTTCCAATTTACGAGGGAGAAACAGGAAATCAGCTTACAAAAATTATACAGGGGCCCCAAGAACCTTTTTCTGAATATGTGGCTAGGATAATGGATGTGGCTGGAAAGATTTTTGGTGATCCAGATACTATAGCTCCTTTTATAGAACAAATAATCTTTGAACAAGCCTCACAGGAATGCCACAATGCTATAGCTCCCAGAAAAAAAAAAAAAACAAAACAAAACAAAGGTTTACAAGATTGGCTTAGAGTATGTAGGATAATCTACATACTCTAAATGATTTCCAAAAGTTGCTAGGCAATATCAACTGGCTTAGACCTTTTCTCAAGATCCCATCTACAGAATTAAAACCCTTGTTTGATATACTAGAAGGAGACAACCACATTGCTTCCCCCCGAAGCCTAAATCCCATGGCCATTACAGCTCTAAATAAAATTGAGCTGGCAATGGCCCATGCCCAACTTGAAAGAATTGATTACTCCCTTCCTGTCTCTTTGTGTGTCTTACCCACTAAAGACCTACCCACCGCGGTTATTTGGCAAAATGGACCCCTATGTTGGGTCCATCCACATGTCTCCCCTAACAAAGTGATCGATTGGTATCCCTCTGCAGTTGCACAATTGGCTTTAAAAGGCATAAAACTAACAATAGAATATTTTGGCATAGAGCCTCATGTTACCATTGTTCCTTACACCTCTAATCAGATTCAAACCCTGGCTGCAGCTTCCACTGACTGGTCGGTACTATGCGCCACCTTCTCCGGGACTTTTGATAATCACTACCCTAAACACCCCCTTTTACAGTTCGTCTCTATCCATCCCATTGTTTTCCCCAAAATTACAAAATCCTCACCCATATCACATGGACTTGTGGTATACACAGATGGCTCAAAAACGGGACGTGGAGCCTATATAGTTAATGAGGTTGCTCACGTCAGACAGTATTCTGAAACCTCCCCCCAAATTGTTGAATGCTTAATTGTCCTTGAAGTTCTTCAACAATTTCCAGGCCCGCTCAACATTGTCTCTGATTCATTATACGTAGTTAATGCAGTCCGCCTGCTTGAAACGGCAGGTCTCATTAAACCTACTAGTAGGGTGGCATTCCTTTTTTCACAAATTAAAGAGGCCCTCCAAAATAGACGTCATCCTTTATATATTGTTCATATCAGAGCTCATTCAGGCCTTCCGGGTCCCATGACAAAAGGCAATGACTTGGCAGATCAAGCCACCAAGCTCATAGCCGTGGCCCTTCCTTCCTCACTGAGTGCTGCCAAAGAGTTTCACTCAAAATTTCATGTGACGTCTGAAACGTTGCGCAAACACTTTTCCTTAACAAGACAACAAGCACGTGATATAGTCCTTAATTGTCAAAATTGTTGCCAATTCTTGCCTATCCCCCACACTGGAGTTAATCCTAGAGGCATTTCCCCGTTGCAGGTATGGCAAATGGATGTGACTCACATCCCCTCTTTTGGGAAATCTCAATATATACATGTTTCTGTAGACACCTACTCGGGCATCATCCATGCCACCTCTCTCTCAGGTGAAAAGACCTCTCAGGTTATTCAACATTGCCTTGAAGCATGGAGTGCATGGGGCAAACCTAAGGTTCTAAAAACAGACAATGGACCAGCTTATACTTCCCAAAAATTCAAACAATTTTGCTCACAGCTACAAGTGACACACATTACTGGCCTGCCCTACAACCCCCAGGGTCAAGGCATAATTGAAAGAACCCACCGGACACTCAAATCTTATCTAATTAAACAAAAAGGGGGACCCATAGCGTCCCTATCTCCTGGTCCAAAGGCAGCATTATCTTTGGCACTTTTCACTCTGAACTTTCTCAACTTAGATGAATCAGGAAGAAGTGCCGCTGACAGACATTGCTCAGAACCTCAGAGACCACAGGAGTTAGTAAAATGGAAAGATATTTTGACTAATCAATGGAAAGGCCCGGATCCAGTTTTAATTAGGTCCAGGGGAGCTGTATGTGTCTTTCCACAGAGCGAAGAACATCCATTTTGGATCCCACAACGGCTAACAAGAAACATCCATATCCAAGAAAATGAAGCCACAGATATTAAGACTGATAATGCTGATCCTGATGAGAAATCTCCAGTCTCGCTCCGAGCACAGATGGGGGATAATGTCCACGTTCCCCCTGCCCATGCCGTTTATGTTACAGAACTGGTGAGATGAAATGCTGTAATCTACATTATGATATTGTGTTATGGGACACTAAGACTAAGGATTTCTCAAAGGGCATTGTCATTGATCTTGGAAAAATAATGCGTGTGCGGTTGTACGTGGATAGCTATATTATGTTAGGCGGAGCTATTTGGAGAATTTTTAATGGCCTAAGGAAATGTGATTTGGTGTCAAGTTGACAAGGGGTGGACTTGTGATAGTTAAGCCTGGGTGTCAACTTGACACACAGGGTATTAACTAAGCTGGGCTGAGACCACCTCTGGAAAAGGATCAATTGAGACTACTTGAAAGGATAGTACACGCCCTAGATCCTATCAGAACTCCAAAGCTCTCAAAGGATTCTTATAAAAAGAAGCCACCAAGGAGAACAGATCCCTTCTTGCAGCTGTGCTAGGAATCGTTCTTCCTTCCGGCTGCCCGGTTCCTTCGACCTTCCAAGACTCCAGGAGTTCTCGAGCCTTCAGCCAGCACCTACTTGACTACCGAACTGAGCAACTAGCTGTGGGCAGCCATCGTTGGAACTACCGCGGCTACTGACAGCCTTCGCTGGACTACCTCGGCCATATCTTTAACGAGAACTCAGAGTCGCCATTATGCACGTCAACTCAACCCGCCTTGACCCATCTCTGACGTCGGGATTCGCCTCCTGGATTTCCTCAGCTTTTTCCTACTTCAAGGAATGGGTGGGGGTGGGACTATTTGGAATTCTGTTCCGTCTCGGTCTGACAATATTGTCTTGGCTCTTCTGTAAATTTTCTAACAGGGCCAGACGAGAAAAAATCATGGTCACTCAGGCACTTAGGGCTTTAGAACATGGGACCTCTGCTGAGATCTGGCTTGCAGCATTAAAGCAAGAATAAAGGTTGATCGCCGGCCAAACAGCTCATGCACCCTCAGCACCTTTGTTGCATTGCACGAGGACAAGTGTCTGGCATAGGCAGCCCACACAGGTTGACGAGCAAAGCATCGCACAGAGTTTACTCTGGAAAACACGCCATCTTGCAAAAGGGTTACCTGCCCCAGAATCCCTTCCTCACAAAATTGGCAGGACGAATTTTTTATGAGGATTTGGCCTCTGTTTTCGCCTGAGTTGGGTGGTCACCTCATTGCTATCATATTTGATAAGAAAGGGGGAGATGTAGGGCGCCGCCCTGCATGCCGCCATTCTAAGATGGCGCCAGTTCCCCTTCTCCTCTCAGCAAAACAAGCCAATGCGCAAGCGCCAGGCCCATTTCCCGCTCTAGCCCTGATCGCGAGACCATCACGCCACCTCGGGTGACACGCCCACTACCAATCAGGTGCTGCCACGTCCAAGACGGGACAGAATCCCTATATAAGGGTGGCGGTTTAGGCAGTTGGGGTCTCCGTGCTGAAAGCTAGTGCTCTCCCTCTCAAGATGCATTAAAGCTTGCTACAGAAGGATCCTGATCGTGTTGCGTCGTTCTTGCTGGCGAGACGAGCAGCGCGGAACAAAGGACAAATTATGTAACAAAAATCTTTAATTACAGTGTGTAAACAGATTTTGTATTGCTCTGGGATGAGTCAAGGCCATAAAGAAAAGCCAGTAAGTTGGAGGGAAACTGTAAGGGCAGGGAGAAGGATAAAACCCCCTTTTGGGAGAGATAAAGGTTAAGAAGGATTTTTTAAAAATTATCCATTAAAGATATGCTTATTTTTGATGTGGGATGGACCATGCATTTCTGTCTACATTTGCTTATAAAAATTGCACTACAGTGAGTGAATTCTGAGAGAAGGTGGAAGAGGTGTCATGCTTTGCATTTCTGGCAATGTGGGTTTACAATACAGAGTATATGGCTGGAAGACGGCTCAGGGGTTGGGGTCTTTGCCTCCCAAGCGAAAGGACTTGAGTTTGAATCACAGATCCAGCATAAAAATGAAAGCAGAAATGATGGCAGCTTGTAATTCCAACCCTGGAAAGGCAGAGACTGGGAATCCTTAGAACAAGAAGGAGGCAGAGCAATCCAAGATGATTCCTGATGCTACCCTTGGGCCTCTAGAGGCATACACAAGTGCTCTCTTACACACACACACACACACACACACACACACACACACACACACACACCAAGTCAAAAATATACAGAGCATGTGTAGATGTCATGTGCAAGGTCCATCCCACTTGTCATCTATTTCTTAAGATTGCTAACAATAAGGACAGGTTTTTGGGGGTGAGGGCCGTCGGTGCCTATTCCATTGATATCTCTGTTCAGATGGCATCTGTCTTAAATGCTGTAGCTGTAAGGGACAGGAGATGTATTTTGTCTTTTCAAAACTACTGATCAAGTGCTTATTCCATATAGGACGACTTTCACTGCACCGTTCTTACAGAACTAAACAGACAGTTAGCAGATTGAGACTAATGTTGAAGTAAAGCAATTTTGCTAAGATACAATATAGAAATCCTTATGATTTTGAATTCTGTATCATTACTTATAGAAAGCAGTAGACAGTGTTGGGAACAGGGGACAAATACTTGTGCTGGCAGAAAGGTCAGACTACCACTTCTGACCCAGAACGGCAGATCTGCCTCCACGCTTCTCCAGGTAGTCAGATAGACTAGGGAGAAGTGTCAGAACCAGATGCAATTGCTTCCCATGGCTTCGTCTTCGAATCCGTCCAGCATCAGTGATGGCATATGGAGAAAACACTTGTTTGAAGCTGGTGTTAAGGTTAATCCTCTCTCACGAGGATTTTTTTTTTAATTTTTTATGTGCAATGCCAAATGAGATTAGATACTCTTCAGAACTCCTATATCTTGGCACTATGGTGTTAAGAAGAATCCCCACTCTGTCAAGAACATCTAAACTCTCCACAGTCCTGGCAATGCTCATCTATTGAGCACTCGATACATGCCATGAGCACATAGCTTAATGCTAATGCCTGGGCCAGAGAATGAAAAAATTTTAGGATTCAATCATGGATAAAAGCAATGGGCGCTGGAAAGTCATACCAGAGGTTGTTTTCTCCTAACATAGCTTTAGATAATAGCTTCTGAGGGGCATTTTGATTTTTAATTTTTTTATTCTTTTAGACTTTTATATATAAATATAGTGAATTTATGTTGTTTTCACCCCTTATTAGTGAATCACATTTTCCCACTGGAAACCTCTTCCTTTTCTTCAAGTCCTCCCCCCCACTTTCATATTGTGTGTGTGTGTGTGTGTGTCCCACTGAATTTCAGCTGGAATGCCTTTGATTGCATGTGAACTCTTGCTGGAGCATGAACCATATATCAGGGGAATACCACTATAGTATGTTGCCAATACATTCCTGACCAAAGGGCTTAAGAGAATAAGGGGTTTTATTTTGGCTTATGAGTCTTGGTTACATTTCTTTGTCTAGCTTGGCAGGAGAGCTCACACCAACACTAGGAACCAAGGAAATTAGACACCCACATCCACAGGGATCATTATGAGAGGGACAATCTTCACTTTCCCAAACAGCATATCTGGCCAAGCATGTAAAAGAACTTCCTCGACCAGCCCCTATATCTTATTCACCTGCCCAAGGACCAATCTCACACACCATGGACTAGACCTTCCCAATTAGACAACCTTTGGCAGGTTTGCTTGGAACTTAGCTCAACTATTAATTATTTACAAATGTGATCAGAACTCAAACTTTCAATTGTCAACTTGGCACTATGATAACCACTAAAGAAGGCATTTCCCCTTCCCTCCATCTAGTTTTAACCATCAATAGTCTCTCATGTAGGTGTGTGTTATCCATAGCCTGGCCATTTTATAAAACTCCTCCACCATGGCTAGAACATAACAGACCATACCAGTCATTTCAAAATTACCTCCCTTGGACCTGTTCACCCTACTTGAACTTCCCTATCCTCTTCTGACATATTTCCCTAGACAACTGGTAATCTAAAGATTAAAAAATAAAAACACACAAGAAGAATTTCTGCATCTTCCAGGATCAAAGTCACTCTACCCAAATGCTGCTTGAAACAAATCCCTTGGTAATTGAATATTGGAAAAGCATTTTTCTCTCTCAGAGAAATAAGCAAGCTTCCTATAATCAGATAAGGAGAATTATCTGTCCCATATTTTGGTTCCTGAGTCTAATAGGCCAATTTAATGTTCAAGGACAGAAATTACATAAAGTGATTGGTATCGTCCAATAGAAATACAATGTGAGCAAAAGGTAGGATATTTTTTTCTAGGTGTGCAGGTCATTGTTCCAGCACATCTCCACACCAAAGAATACATTCTTCTTTCGATACAAGGGATTGAACTGAGGACCTTGCTGATGCTGACATACATTTTCCCACTGAGCTACATGCTGGCCCAGATGAGCCATTATTTTGAGGGCCCAGTGTCCACGTGGCTCACAGAACCTATATTGGGCAGTAGTTCTAAGAGAGTTGTATAATGCTACATCTATAATGTGTGCTTCTTTTCTGATTCCCTGAGGTTTCCACACACATGCTTCCTGTGATGTCATGTTGACACTCTATGAGACGTTTGCAGCACCTGATGCGAAAGCAAATAGTGAATAAAGAAATACATATGAATCTATCATTAAAGCAGAACTATTAGGAGACATTTTAGGGCCAACTTTGCCTTAACTAGCTGAGTAATTATAGGTAAATGTTCATGCTTTTTGCCAAAGAGCAACAGGTTTCACCTAGTTTCTGAGTGTGTTGAAGGAAAGATGGTTTCACTACATTTTAAGACTCAAGTGTTGCATTTGATTTTGTTTTCAAGCTAAGTTATATCATATGCCACAATATGGGCCTAAAGTTCTCATCCTGTGCTCTCAGCAACCTGCTGTGAAAATCGGATGATTCAAGAAGGATGTGAAAATATATTCTACTTTATCACCAGTCCACAGACAGGTAGTATATATATTCACAGTTTCACGGAGACATGTCAGGCTTTTAGTTACAGAAGAAGGCATTTTTCTCTGATGGCAGTTGTCATGCCAACCCCTTCAAGATGCTGATGGGAACCAAGGACAGTGCTTGGGAGGGAGCTTTGCATGCTAATTCCATAAACGATTTCACTTCTTGGGAAGATCACTGACTTACTCTTGACCACATCTGTCTATTTGCAAGCTATCTTAGACTGCGAGGAGCACCACAGGAAGAAACAAAGAGCAATGTGACAGGATGGAAAGGCAGGTTTACAGCAGCTAGGCTGGGCTGTCTCTGAAGGTGCCACGGCTGGGATTACCCGAGGGAATGCAACCTTGGCCAACTTCTCCCAACCCTTTGCTAAGAAAGGATATGGAGATTAGCTCTCCTGTGCAGAAGCAGCTCCACCTCTAGGTAGGCACAAGATCAACTGGGTTGGGCCCAATATCAAATGGATCGGTACCCATATGAGGTAACCAATGAGGAAAGGCCTTCTTTCCCAGGCCTACCCAGGTATATAAATAGTTCACACCCTGGCAGCCATCTTTGGCACCTGTTCATTTCTTTGGCGCCCGGAGTCCATGAATTCTCTGAGGCACCCTATCTCCTTGTGGCACTTCACATCCGGAGTCCATGAGTTCTGTTCTTTCTCTCCCTGATAAACTCTACTTTAATCCTCTACTCGTGTTCTGGTTTCGATCTTCCCCTCGGAACACAAGAACCCTGCAACAATGGAACAGTCATCCTGCGACATTTGGCGAGCAAGGAAAGACTGTTCCCCATAACTTTGGTGGCTACAAAGGGACTCTGTTACATTGGCTCCTCTTTTCACATATGAAAAATCTTTCAGCATATCTGAGGAGTAATTTGTAAGTCAAGAGCAGTGGCTCATGACGGTAATCCCAGCATCTGGGAGGTTACAGGTAAAAAGAGTACAAATTTGGGGTTAGCAATGGAATTTTTAAAAACTTTATATTAGCTTGAATTCACATTGTCATGAAAACCAGGAGAATGGTGTTTGTCCATGACGATGTTTGCTCCTGTTCCTGTGTAATGAAAGTGGATATACAATTTTTTGGGCAAGTTCTTTGAAGCAGGACTCAAAGTTTGTTTTAACCTCTTTTCCCCAAACGAAATAAATAGAACAAAGAAAAAAAAGTTTGGGTTTAGCCTTGGTTAAATTGTAGTGAATTCAGGGCCTGCCTGAGCTACTTAATCAAGGACAGTATCTCAAAAACAAACAAACAAACAAACAAAAAATAAGCTACCAAGAATCAACTAAACAAAACAATACTTTTTATATTCTATTTACAGAAAATTAAGTGGAACAATCATTTAAAATGACTTTCTCATTATTGCAATATGAAATGCTTTAAAAAGCAAATATAAAAAAAGCAAATATACATTGAAATAGAATTAAAGGATACACTTGCTTTTTAAAAATTACACATTTTTGACATCACAAATAATGTTTTATTTTTTAAATAATATGATGATTACTCAAATAAACCTTAGTACACAATATTTGGTTTGTGTTTTTAAAGAACTTAAAAAGGAAAAACAAACCACAAAGAAGACAAAAAATTTTGTGTATCCTAAAATAAGAGTAAGAAAATTTAAAGTTAACAGTAAGAAATTTTAAAAATTAAAGCAAATTTAAAACATACCTTCATACCATTTCTCCAATGAAGAAAAGATTCTCATAGAAAACATTAGCCCATTCACTACAGAGAGTCATGCTGTAAAATACTATCCATCACCATTGAATTCATGCTGTAAGCTTGATCAAAGAAAATGCCTGAACCTCAGCTTAGGAAAGCAATCTCGTGATATCTGGAATAGTTGATGGATAATCTTATTTGGTTATTTTTATTTCATGCATAATACTTTCATGGTATGAAGACACACAAGGAGGCAGTTGTAAGATTCTAAATCCTTTGCGGGACTATAGGGGCCACTGCTGGCAATGGTTGCATGATGGGGTTTCAGACCCATGGGTCACAGGACACAGCTGGTGGATGGGCACCATGCTGAATTCCTGGTGCAGCTTTGACCTGTGTGCTGCATGCACTCCTGGCTGAGATAGCATTACAGGGGTTCAGGTCCTTGTCTGTGCACTGTGGGGGATTCTACACAGACACGGCAATGCCACTGTGGGAGAAACACATGGAACAATCTAAGTGAGCGCTCAGTCCATATTCTGGCCTGGATAGTGTTCCCTTGAATACCATGTCCTTTCCAGAAATTTAGCTCATTTCAAGACTTTCTTTTTGTGACAATTTGATAAGGAATGATTGATTGGGGTGGGCCTTCATCTGATAGTATCCTCAGAATAAGCAGGACATTTGGACAGGTACACATATGCAGAAAGAATGCTCTGGGCTGGTCTAGGCAGAGGCTGGAGCAATGAGTTTACATGTCCACATATGCCAAGGAACCAAAGGCTGGAAGACACTAGGATTGATTCTCCCCTAGACCTCTCAGAGTGGGCACTTTGCTTTTGGATTTGATTTCTAACACTCTGAAACTATAGGATAACACATTTCCTGTTTCATACACCTGATTTGTCATGCATGGGAATGAACAATAATGCATGTGACCAAGCACATCTTTGACACTCAATGGAGCAGCAAGTCCAGGACAGCCCCTCTCCAGGAGGCAAAAGAGCCCTGTATGATAATGCAGCTCTGTGCCACAGAGCCCAAGACAATCTATATGAATAATCCAACCCAATGCGGCATTCAGCGATCAGGTGCTCTTCTGAAATCCACATGGAAATCAGCAACCAGAGCACTGAGATTCTGAGATTTGGTGACAAGCTTTTGGTTAAGGAATTTAAAGATGAAGTCTACCATCTCCGTGCCAAAGATTTGAAGTGAGGAAGGACCAAGGAGTTTGGAGGCTCCTGACTCTAGCAAGGGTTAGAGGTTTTCAAGTGGCTGGAGAGGCAAGCAGAATTTAACCCAGAAAGGTCTTTATGCCACCCTGAAATTTCTGGGATACCCTCAGAGGCTTCTAGAGTCTGTCAACAAGTCCATGCAATAGTACCAGAAGACCCTGGGGTTTGTCAGATATGAAGAGGCTAGGTCCCACCCCAGGCCCTAATATGACACTGGAGGTGAAAAAGTCTGGATAAGAGAAATCTCCCTTCTAGTCTCACATGCCATAAACTCTGAGACATGCTGGTCTAGCCAACAGTGAAAAAACTTTAGCAGATACAGTCAGGGTGACAGACACCTGCTGTGCACCTGCTCCATTTTCCACAAAGACACTTGGGAATTACAGAGCCACTCAGGCAGATTTTCACTCTCTTCCACCTCCTAGAAATCTTGAATGAAAACCAGCACTAGCACTCCCTTCTGCAGTCTACCATTCTTGTCTCAGGATTAATCATCATCACTGCTTAGTTAGCTGGACCATGAGACAGTGTCCTTGCCAGTCAGTCCTGCCACAGCCACACCTGGGGACCAGAAATTTAACATGACCTTGAGCCACAGCCCTGGCTCAGGCCTGTGGGAGCAGAACCTGCTAGTGACTTTGTCCATCTGGAAAGTGCTGTAGAAGGGTCCATTTTCCACACAGCTGAGGCCCCTGGCTGAAATTATTAATCAGACTGTATCCTACAAAAATGTCTCCAGCTCTAAAGAGTTTGGGGAGGTGGTTCTCTCTCCCATCTCTCAATCTTCATCTTATATCATGCTACTTGTGGCTTGCCCTGCCTGTGAGAGTTAATCCTGTGTGTCAACTTGACCACACCTGGCATTAACTAAGATCAGCTGTCAGACCTGAAAAGATTATCTAGATCAATACATTTACAATATAAAGACAATCTCTAGATCTAGATCCCAGTAGCGGACCAGATAAAAGGAACCATAGAAAGAAAGACATGGAAGAAGAGAGACTCTCCAAGGATGTTTGCAGTGACTTAGCCTGCCTCCAGCTTCAGCCACCAGCTATGTCGCCTCCACCATGAAAGACTGTTTCTCCCCTCTGGAACTTTAAGTTGAATAAATTTCCTTTTCTCCCTTAAGTTGATTGACTTTGAATGCTCTCTCACAGCAATAGTTAAGAGTAACCATTAAACTGTCTCACCCACTTTGACAACTGTACTGTTCCTGGAACGAGCCTATTTTTACCCTGTCCCAGGGCTTTTGCATATGTTTCTTTGGCCAGGTATAATTCTTCCTTGTTTTTACAGAGTTGCCAATGATTTCAGGTGTCTGTATCAAAATGGTTCTTCCAGATGGGCTGGTACTACATCTATCATCTCAGTATTTAGAGATGAAAGCAGGAGGATTGTGAATTCCAGATCATCCTGAGCTGCACAGCGATACTCTGTCTTCCAACCACAGGGGCTGTATATGTGACTCAGAACATTTGCCTAGTATGTGCAAAACCCTGGATTCCATCCTCAGTAGTACAGTAAAAACTGAGGGACTGAGATTCTCCCCTTTCCACCTTAACCATCCCTGGTCACATTACTGCTCATTTCTTCCTGAGGGCTTTAGGCAGGTGAAATGCACTCCCTTCCCTTACGATTCTGTTCTCGGGACATCTGATTTTTCATCTTTTTGGAAAAAGAAACAGTGGAGAAGATTAGACCCATTTATCTAGTAGTTTCCCTCAGTGACAATCTGATTTTTTATGGTCTCATGTTTGCTATGTGTCTCATTACCATGAACACATAAAGGTTAAAAAAATTTAAGTTCTCAGGGTATAAGAGACACTTAGTAAATATTAGTTGAATGAGTACAACTTGGGACCATGGAGGCTAAGGCCCCAACATGGTTGTCACTTGTACAAGGCATTATGGTTTTTCAGATAACGCAGGAAAAAAAGGAGAAATCTTTCTCAAGACAAGTTGTCTCTTTGACTTGGTTTGAGATGCATAGGAAAAATTTTATACTTGCCATGTTGACAGATGCTTTATGGTGGAGTCCAGGAACGGAACTTAGAGGCTACTTCCTATGCATCTGCCTCAGAATCTGATGAGATGGAGATACTAAGAGCTAGATGCAATGTCTGTCTGCAGTTCCAGCTACTGGAGAAGTGGAGGCAGGAGGACTGTCTAACCACATCAGGTTGGGGATAGACTGGCTGGGCAACTGTGCTAGTAAGATATATTGTGTCGACTTGACAATGGAAGGCTGAGCTCAGGCACATCTGTGAAGATACAGGAGTTAAGACAAACCCTAAGGAAAACTGCAGGAGAGTATCTCACTGATGTGAGAAGACCCAGCCCATGTGGGTGGGACCATTTTCTGGGTATGAAGGTAAGATGGAGGGAGCCGGCAGTGCTTTGGCATACTTCAGCATCATCTTGGTAGCCCGCACTCTGACAAGTGAGATTTGCCCCTCGAGCAATTCCTGTGGATGGGGCGTGGCTAGTTTCCTTGGCTCTCCTGCTATACTGGACTAAGAACTGTAATTGAGAATTGTAAGAAAGAATAAAACTTCTTGTTCCTCTAGGTTGTTTGTTGTACATCTATCTGCAACATGTAGACAGACTGTAACAGCAACCTAGTAGATGTTGTTTCTTACAAAAAAAAAAAAAAAAAGAAGAAGGATGGAAGGAAGAAGGCAGGAAGTGAATGAGGAATGAAGGGAAAGAAAAAGTAGAAGAGAAGCTCAGGAAAGAGAAGGAAAGAGGGGAAGAGGAAGAGGAAGGGGAGGGAGAAATTAAATTCGGCTTGCCTCAAGAGCTGTGGAGTACAAAGCAGATGACGGAGGTTTTGTCCGGATAGTGGCACAGTTCACAAACCTGCCCAACACTACAACCATCCGCCTTCCGTGAAGCCCCCCTTCCTTCCATCGAGAGTCAGCAAAGCCCTCCAGCCACTCACTTTTTCTTGCTGTCCTTTTTGGCTGTTTTCTCCAAGGCTGCCCTCCTTCTCAAGCAGTCGTTCTGGATTTCGTTGTACTTCGTCGTGTGCTCTTTGATCAGGTCGGTAGTTTTCTTGTGGTGCCTCTTCACCAAGTCTTTCATTTCTTTGTACTGCTTCTTCTGAAGTTTCACAAACGACTTCTGCTGCTTGAGCTCTTCGATCGTCTGCGCTTCCACTTCTGCAATGATGGAGCACAATGGTTGAGGGGCAGGGAGGACTGAAAGAGGGGAGGGAGGAGCCGCATACTACTTTACTGCTCTGGGGATGGCATAAAGAATTGGTGGAAAGCAGTTCTTGCTTTTTGAAGCCATGCCCTTGGACGCTTAAGTGAGTAGGCACACAGGTTCATCGACGCGACTCCCGGAAATAGGGAGATGACAGTCAAGGTCTCCAAGGAAGGTCAGTTCATCTAATTTGCACCAGGACACTACACGTGTTAGAGGCAGCCTATGACTGCCTAGTTTCCTATTCAATGTTGAGATGACATTTATAGTGAAAAAGCCTAACCTCATGCGGGTCTGTATCTCACAGACACATCTGGTCAGTTCTACAATGTGCACTTTGAAGATACATTTACATTTCTGAAATGCATATGCATAAACATACATTTGCATTTCTGATACACATGCATTTCACAGTCAGCGGGCTCACTGTTTGCCTGTGCCCTCCTCAGCAGTATGGGAAGAGTGGGGTGGGTGCCTTCCAAATGGTCTCTTAATCAGAGTGAATTTATCATTTGTTTGGACCCAGATTAAGTCAGCGTTCACATGTTTCCTTTCCTGGATCCGAACTTTCTGCTTCTGGGAATAGCAGCAACAAAAATGTGACCATAAATATTTTCAACTGTCAAGAGACTCAGAAATAATACATGCCATGAACCACCGTAGTCCTGAATGGATAATAAAATGCCGAGGGATGAACACTGAAATCAGAATGGTAATTTATGTTGTTAAATGCTAATGTCTTTAGGCAGCTGAAATGTTCTTCCTTCCCTTACGATTCTATTCTCCGGACATCTGATTTTTCATCTTTTTTGGAGAAAGAAGTGGTGGAGAAGACTAGACCTATTTATTTAAGTGGTTTCCCTAAGGGCTAATCTGATTTGTTATGGTCTCATAGGAAGTGACTCCATTAAGAATTATAATCTTAAGGAATCACTGAATTTTTGGCAACTGATTCCATTCTACTCTTATAGAAAAAGGTTTGCAGCACATCAGCTGCAGGAAGCTTAGAAAAGGAGCTCCCGAAGATCTAACTGCAAGAAAAAAATATCCCAGAACACTGCAGGCAAGAGGCAAGAGGCCCTGGAATATGTACCAAAGCATGAAAGCCATGTCCATTTATATGAAGACCTAGATAGAGCTGCGGATAAGCCATCCATATAACAACTGCTCTAAATTCTCTTTCGTTCCACTTGTTTATACCTTTATATAACATTAGATAAAATGGTCATGCTAGCCTCTTGTTTCCTACATCAATGTTGGGTGCTTTGCTATGGTACTACTTTTTGTTTTCATTTTAATCTTTTTAGAGATTCATATAGAAATGCAGTATGAATTCATGATATTTCCACACCTTAACCCTCAATCTTATCCCTTGTCCTTTCTCTATTATAAGCCTTCTTCTTCCCTGCCAGTATTCTTCCCATTTTTGTGTTGGTTCACTGAGTTTCATCTGGGTTGCTTTGATGGGATGTACCTGAGTACTGCGTGGATCATAAATTGTATAATAGTGGGTATCCCACTGAGGAAAGCATCTTCCCTTTCCCCATCCAGTGTTAAACCTCTCTAAGGGAGGTATGGAGTCTCCTGAGAAT
Organism: Typhlomys cinereus; assembly: GCA_023101885.1. NCBI lineage: Eukaryota > Metazoa > Chordata > Mammalia > Rodentia > Platacanthomyidae > Typhlomys > Typhlomys cinereus. Next base: position 543,726 of record JALPQD010000057.1, on the reverse strand, counting down.
TTTCCTCTTCCAAGGTGAAATATTGATAGTCCAAATCTTGTGCAGGTTTTGTCAAAGTACACATAGCTGCAATAAGCTAATGGAACTGCAGCCTGCCTTATCCAGAAGATACTGTCTGGCTGCATCCCTGCTTCCATTCAGGCTCTTATATTCTTACTGTCCCCCTCAATGGAACTGGTTTAAACTGATTTGTTTTCTTATACATTCTTTATATACTTTTTGGTATGCATAATTCATGAATTTTGGTGAAATATAAGTGAATACATAAAAGCGCATGTGACATAAATAACTATTCTGCACAGTGTTTTGCAAAGTTAACATGTTTCAGTAACTGCTAATCAAAAAAAAAGGTCTGTACCCCAGACAACTTCTGGTTGCTGACCTTCACCAGGCATGATCCTATCTGGGTTTATAACTGCCTGAGTTGGTTTGCCTGACTTTGGACTTTATTTTATTTATTTATTCATTTATTCATTTATGTATGTATGTATGTATGTATGTATGTATGTATGTATGTATGTATGTATGTATGTGTGTATCAGAGGACACTATGTATGTGCCTGTGGAGGCCCAAGGGAGACTTTGGGCATTACCCTGTATTGTTCTACCTCCTTTTTGCTTTGCTCTGGGGTTTCCCAGGTTTGGCCTTCCAGGACTGGAAGTGTAGGCTGCTGCTAATTTCACCTGGCATTTTTATGTGGGATCTGGGATCCAAACTCTTCTTTCTTCTTGCAAGGCAGAGACTTTAACCCCTAAGCGATCTTACCAGTTCCCTGATTTTGGACTACATCATGAAGTCATAATTTGTGTACCATGCTTATGAGTTTATCATATCATTGTGTGTGTGACTACAATCTAGTTATACCTTACTCTATCTTGTGAATGGACTGCAATTTATCTGTCTACTTTACTACTGATAGACATTTGGTTGTTGGCATCTGGCTTCCACCAGTGGTTCTGTTTTTGGCTAATGTGCACATTCTTACTGTATTTGGGACAAAAAATTTAGGCATTTTTTTTAGGGTTCTGCTACATGGTGAAAAATAACTGTACCAAAGAAAAGTGGCAATTTTAATCTCATTACTTGATATAGTTATTAAGTATAAAATAATTCTAAGCTGCATCATAATTAATACATTGTGTACTGTATGGTCACAATAAGGTCATATTCTGAACATCTAAAGTATGGCTTCTTGTCAGTATTTTCAGCAGTCGTATATTTCTGTTCACTGACTCATACTTCCAGAAGGAAAGTATTCCTTCATTTTGAAATAGCTGCTTTCAGAAAGGTATTACTTTAGTCAGTCAGGGCCTACTGCCCGTTATGGTTACTTCTCTGTGATTTAGATCATATAATGTGACTCTTTCAAGGAAGAAATATTAACGATGTTGTTTTTCAGAAACAAATGGAAATCTTCTGTTCCCTAAATACTTAACTGTGTAATTTAATCTGACAAATTCCACAGACAGAAAGGGTGATACTGACCTGTTAAGACACTCTGGATCAGATCCTCTGTTTTGGCAGGTGCCTTTACAGAGCCTGCAACACACAAGATAGAATAAATAACCTCCTTTGACTTTTGAGAACTTATACCATTCATTAAAAGAGTATTTGATACTGGTAGCATAGCTCGGTGGTAAAGTACTTGCCTACCTGGATTCCACCTCCAGTATGGAAAAAAAGTTTGTCCCTTAATTCTAAATTACTTCACCTGATTATAAGTTTTTTAGAGAGAATAATAAATTGTGGAAGAAGAGTATTTAAATGCAGTTATTCTAAAACCTGTCTTCATTTTGTAACTTAGGTTATAAAATGTGTAACTTCAATGTGCTTCAGTGTGAAATTATATGTATCCCTGTATATAAGGAGAGGCAGGGCATCCCTCCACCTGGGTCAAATGGAAACTTAGCCTAGGTTCTGTTTCTGACACTTTTTTGGGAAAAAGAATGATGAGTGGTCTTTTCAAAAGTGAATTATGAGAGAATCAGTAGTAACTGTTGCAGGCAAGAATAATCGATGGATACTGGCATCATTCGGCAGAGTTTAAAGAGAAGTAGGGTATTGGGGCCCCCACAGACATTAAGGGTGGGGAACCAAGACTTTTGAGGGAAGTCAGTTTCACTATGGGACCTTGCATTACCAGGGATGGGTTGTGTCAATAGCGTCTGTCCCTGAGAGGGTTCACCAAGAAGGGCATAATAGAGTCAAAACACAATCTGATCACAAGAAAACATCTAAGCAAAGTAATGGACAGTCTGAAAAATAACTGAACAGAATTTCTCAATAGTATCAAGTAGGGACTTAGGGACTGTCACAGAGAAGAAAACGCAAAGATATGTCAAGTAAGAGTCCTGAGTCAGAAAGGACATTAGTGGCAGGTGGGTGATGCTCATGCAAGTTCTACACTGCAGATCAGGCCATTGCATCAAAACTAACTTCCTTGTTTAGAAATTGTCGCTGATTCTGTGGGATGTTAACTCTAGGGAGAGGAGATTTTCTGCCATGTATTCTCTATCATTTTACAAATGTGTCCTGTAAATCAAATTATTCTTAAATATCACTTGAAAAATCTGAAACTCTAAATTGTCTTTTTTATTCACAGAAGCAATAAACTACACACACACGCACGCACACACAGAGTTTAAGATGTATGTGTGCATGTATGTGTGTGTCTGTGTGTGTATGTGTGCGTGCGGTGTTCATACAGGAGTGCATTTGAGTATTCACTCATGCCTGCAGAGGCCCATAGGTGATGTTGAGATTTATCCTTGACCTCTCTTCTATCTTATCGTTGTGAACTTGGACCTCTAATTAAACCTATCGTATGCCATTAGGGCTAGTCTGGCTAGCTAGCTTACTCTAGGGAAATTTCCAGGTTTCACTTTCCAGGGTTGGAACTGCAGGCCACCATCACACCCACCAGCATTTTACATGGGATCCAGGGATCTGAATTGGGGTCCTTTTGTTTATGAGGCAAATGCTTTAACCACTGAACCATCTCCCCAGTCAAATAGACTATGTTTTTATATAATTGGCTTATTTATATTTCAGAATCACTGAAAACATTTGCATGTGGAAAATGATAATCTAATTTCAAAATATTTCTTGTTTGTAATTAATCATCTATTACTGATCTCTCCTTCTTAAAATCAGAATATTGGTTCACACATTTCGACGTAAAGGAAGAAGGATTTTTTCTTGTGTAAAGTGTCATCTCTTCCCCATGAGAAATGTCCTTGTCCAGTATCCAGATCTGAACCTGAGCAATACTGTGTTAGACGATGACAAAGATGGAAAGTCACATACTCAGGACGGGACATTCGTTTCCCCCACTATTGATATGATTAACCGACTCAACCAGAAGGGAACAAGAACATGCTGCACTTCAGCCCTGGTTGATATACAGACTCCATGAAACTGAAGCTTCAGGATGGCGACCCTCTGTTGAGAGAAACAAACTCAAATAGGAATCACCACTTCAAGAGAAGATACACCATAGCAAGCTATATAGAAATCAGGATTTTTCTAAGAAATATGACACGAGTGAAGTTTTGGCTGAAATTGAAGTGCTAAAAGCAAGAATTTTAGTGATAAAAGAACTGCTTTTGACCTTTCCCTTCACTGGGGTTGTGGCCTTCAGGAAGGTCCTGTAACACCTCTTACAATGGGGGGGGGCGCGACAATATCTGTCTATGGAGGCCTAGAACAAAGGCGAAGGAAGGAAG